>CM067060.1:22330697-23638197 GCA_033980235.1 Diadema setosum
GGGGGGCTGCGGGACAGGGGATCAAGGTCCAAGGTACCCCCCCCCCCCCCCCCCCACTTAAGAACGTCAGGACGGAACAACTAAGGACCGAACGATTAAGGACAGAACCTTTGGAAATTCATGGATGTTGTGATTTTTTTTCGATTTTTTTTTTCAGTTGTCTTTTTTTTTTCTAGCAACAAAAAAAGTATAAAAAAAAGGGGGGGGGGGAAGCAGCAGCCCCCAGCCCCTTTCCTTTCACGGCCCCTGGTTTGTACATGTTGCTGAAAATGTGTCGCCAATAAAGGCTTCTCGAGGGCAGGCTGTGGCAAAAATTGCACTTTATCCTCAAAGGTCCAACTGTGGCTTTTGAGTTTTCAAGGCCCCTCTCGTCAGCTCGTCTCCTCAACTTTGCTGAAATTTAGGAAATGCTGCGCGCACCGGTGCTTCAATTCTGAAACGACGTACCTCTCAAATCAATGTTCAGCCGCCACAGTGAGAGCATAGAGACATGCCTCGCGATATCCGACGTTACCATGGAAACTAGGTCAGAGACGCAAAGAAACTGTTCACTTTGTACCACAGACGATTTCTATTGGCTTTGAACCACATCCAAAATGAATTGTAAAACCTAAAAACGGTGGTAGAATTATTTCAGTGATATGCCTCGCCGACGACTTTTTTTTTAAACCTTTTGCTTAATAGGGAAACCGGGTATCTGCTGTGCAGGAAGTCTATGGGGATATCTTTCGGAGGTAACTTCGTATAAGATAGTAGTAATATGGCCTTCTTTACACAGGGTATCCACTTCAGTTTTACCGCTACTCTACCAGGCGAAGGACACTTTATGCATTTTGATATTATTCAGTCCAATTCAATTCAATTCAATTCAATTCATTTTTATCTTTATCAAATTATCCAGCAGGAGATTCCGTCCGATTTCTGTGATCTATACTGAAACATGTGAACTGGGCTAAGATTAATGTTGAACCCCGCTTCCTTTTTTGTTGGTAGCATAAATGTACAGAAGAAACTATAAGAGAATGAGCTTACGCAACCTGTTACAATGCATTCTATGTGATATCATATAGATAACATATTTCGTAAGATTAGGACTATGATTTATTTAGTACATCACTAACATGATTATTTTGGAGTTGTATAACAAAAGCTCGGGGGGGGGGGGGCTCTCTTACGTGCAAAACAATTCAGTTCGCGAAACAGATGGAATTATACAACGTCGTGGTATACACAATACCTTAAACGTAATAATCCAAAAAGGACAATCAGAAAGAAACTTAATTCAGTTATCTTGCCTATGAAATCGATACAAGGTGAAGACAATACACTGATGTGTTGCGTTCAGTAGATAAACAAGCTTGTACGTTTCGGTGAGAAAGAAGAGGACCCATGGAAAATAAGGCTGTTTGTAACAATCTTTTTTTTTTTTGCATTCCCTTTATGACAATAATAGCTACAAACCACCCACAGGTAGTCAATACGCGATACCACAAAGCATGGTCGTACGGCAGAAACAACAGTAAGACGAAGGCAAATTATCAGCTAGCTGCCCCCCCCCCCCCCCGTCGTTTACTCCCTCTTTCTCAAACCTACCCCACCCATATTTAGAATGTTCGAACTATCCTACCGTACCCCCATAAGACTTCATCGAACACGATATTCAGGCACACAGCCGCGTGTATTATTGAGCGAACGGTTTGAGTCTGATTTATTCATGAGCTTTAGCTGGGCGCTGAAGCCCAGGTTGACTCGCTCGACCCTCTCCCGAAAGATCCTCGCGAGCAAATATCTAGTTAAAGACACACTGCTAAGTACCAGAACTTTCATGCTAGTTAACTGCCCTACCACAGAGCAAAACAATGATAACGAATGGAGAATGCCCGTCGTAAGAACTCACATTAATACTCAGAAAATATCACTAATGATAGAAATAAGAACGAAGGTCGAGAACGCCATGTCAGCGTCACTCGCAGTCTTGCCTGTGCGTCTTTCAGACGTTCGTATGTTAAAGGACTGACTGACGATGAAATCAAACTCATTCACGTCCACGAACACCCATCAAAATGGAATCTGCATGTTGGTAAAGTGTCTTATGGACGCCATATACAGCCTACTACGGCAAAGACTCAAAATGTGAAGCTATGAACCAGACGGTTCCAGAATGATAGAAATATCGCATTGCCGCATAATGTGGTGAGTCTCTTGCTGTTAAAAGTGAAAGTTACAACAGAACCAAAACCACTGAAGCGTTGTCAGTTTTTGCATTAACAACAGATAAATTCGCTCCTTTCACTTAGCAATAGGCTTGTCATTTTTACAGGGGCCGAGGAATGCTTTTGAGTGTGTGTGTGTGTGTGTGTGGGGGGGGGGTGGGTGGGGGGGGGGGGGTAGAGGGGTGTAAATTAAGGGTCAATGGTAACCCCCCCCCCCCGCGTCGACGGGAAGAATTTCCTCGGAGAGCAATGGGTTTGGCTGTGAATCTTAAAGTGTGTGTGTGTGTGTGTGTGTTTCGATTTCTTCTTTCGATTTTTTTTAAAGAGCCAAAAGTGTTCGCGGGCCCTGTCTTACTGCTACCAATATTAGTACTTTATAATTAGTACTGATACTGCTATACTACTACTCTTTCTACTGATGCAGCCATTTCCTAAAATTACATTTCAAGAGGTTGTTATAGTCATGTACTTACCAACAAAGATAGGAGATAATAATAACAAAAACAACAACAACAAAACTTTTTGCGAAGTTTTGGCACATGCCTCAAAAGCACGAATCAGTTGCACACAAAACGCCATTAGCTTCATTTTATAATACGCCTTGCAAGAAACACAGGCTGACAAAGTCACGTTCTTTCTTCCTTTCTTTTATCATTATTTCTGTCTACGAATGAATCGCTCGTCATTCTAGGCATTTATACCTATACCACAAATATAATTATGCCATAACGACGTCATAGTTGCATGAATGTTGGGCGGATATTACGCATGACATTATAAAAATCAGCTGCACACTGCTGGTGAAAGGACCCTTATCAAAAATGAAACTGCTGCATGTGCCAAAGTACGGCAAGTGTGACAACAGATGTAAAGCTGTGGCTAAGTCGCCCGTAATGGTAACGAGGAATCCCGGTAAGCCACAACTTATACTGTCATACCTTCAACCTACGTCAGTCCATGGAACTCACATTTATTCTACTGAAATAAACATGATGGTGGCAAAAAAAAAAGAGAGAGAGAGAAATAATGATCGATGGAGGTGGAGACTACTAGGGAGAAAAGAATGGAAGAGAAAAGACTCGCTGATAACATTGCAGAGAGAGAAAGATTAGAGAGAGAGAGAGTGGGGGTGGGGGACATAGTGATTAGACCGTTTTTTACAGACCTAATAAAAAGGCCATTTCCGGTCACTGTAACCTTTAGCAAATGTCACCCTACAGATACTGGTATTGTTCACAAGCCCACACACATACATACATGTGTCTATCCATCTACTGCTGATCAATATCAATTTCATTTCATTTCATTTATTTTTTTCCATCTCCAACAGAACTAAGTACATTTTTCCTTCCACATGAAATATAAATACATATCGTGAATATTACAAAGTGTGACAAGTGGAATTTATAGATATGCATGTAACAGAGTGAAAAAGAAATAAGCACACACACACACACACACACACAAAATTCTGAAATTGCGAAAATGATGGGGGAGATGGGGGAGGAATGCTGAAGAAGCAAAGCTTGTAGGGTGCATTCCCCCAAACATATAATAACATCTTATATCATTGATCTTCTACTTAACAAATGAGATTACATTTATTCTGTCTACCAATATTATATGAGTAGGTAGACTTTGTATGAAGTGTGGTAATATGATGTATAATGTTGCTTTTTTTTTGAAAGTCTACAGTATCTCCCGTAAGCGGATCATACTTTCCCTAGGTCTTGTATACACATAATTCATCATGTAAAGCATTGTATTAGATGTGTATAGCTTAAGTGTGATATACATCAAGTATTGGTACGACTTTAATACGCGTGAAATCTGCCAGGCTTATGACAGAGATATTGCTCTTTGTGTTGCTGTGGAACACAAATTCATGATTCCATGTTACTGAAAGAAATCCAATAAAGTTTGCAGTTTGTTAAATGTCGAGAACATGAAACGTGAGAGTGTGTGTGAGATGGAGGGGGAGACATATATATAGACAGAGAGGGAGATATATACAGGGAGATAAAGAGAGAGATAGAGAGAGGGAGAGAGAGGTAGGGAGAGGGGTGGGGTAGAGGGGGAGAGAGTTGGTTGTGCTTCCTTCCTTCCTTGACTGCGCTAAGAGACAAGCTGCCGGGCAGGAAAGAGTGAGGTTATTCTTGTGCTTATATCCTCATACCCTTTCTGTTCCCCTTTTTTCCTACGGTTTATCTCCTCGCACTCTCCCGCTCGTTAGCTCTAGCTCGCCCTTTATTCTCTTCCCTGTTCTCTGTACGTTTTCGATGTCAGTTTTCAGGATGAATTATGCCTCCCCGTAGATTTCATACTCCGCTGTGTGTTACCCACTTAAGAGCACATGAACAAGTGCGTCGAAAGTGCTCTTGTTCAAGATGCTGAGGATACGAAAGTGGAAATGAACTTTCCTCCTTCAGGACCCTTCGACGAGAGGAAAACAATCATGTGAAATGCAAACATAAATAGAACTAAATTAGAGCATAATAATAATAATAATAATAATAATAAAGCATGTTTACACACTTCACGTTCGAAGAGTGTGTCAGGACGAGGACGTTTCCTTGACTCCAAAAGTGATCCTAGTTGGATGAGAACTTCGACCATGTTAGATGCAATCTTCGGCTTTGAATAAATCATCTTCTGCGCTGAAATAATGGATATTTTCCATTCAAAATCAGCTTGTACCATGGTGAATCTGGTCATATAAGGTGAAAATAATAAACCTTTTAGAATGTAACAAAATGATGTTTGATTTCCATCTCACGTATGGATTGTGTGCGTCAAATTTGAGGTAAACTTTGGAAAATAAAAATATCTCCTCATAACAAAATGTGAAAATAATATATATGTTTTTTTTTTTCATTTAACAAAATGATGATTGACTTCCATCTCACGTATGGATTGTATCTGTCAAATTTGAGTCAAACTTTGGAAAATAAGTTTAACATCCCTCAAAATATCGTCCCTGGCATTTATCGTTTCAATTTGAGCATTACAGAAAATATTTTTTTCTTGCATTGGCACGGGTTAGTGTATAGACTGTTATATCTCTTCACCTTTTTCGTTTTTTTTTCCCTTGTTTTGAAGAAGAAGTGGACCTGGTGCATGTAACAACAGTTTCAATTTTGAAAATCTTCCTCTACGCAAAGACATGATCAAGGACAATATTTCGCACAATCTTTTTCGTAGAGTTTAACGTGCCTTCATGTTGTCTCGTAGCTGATAATCGGGCAACAAAGAAACAGACGGATCACTTGTTAATACACAGACATAACAGAAGTACACCAAACCTGAAGACTTTGAGCACTAGTAAGAAGAGGCAGCTGCCGCCCTCGTTATACTATCCACGAGTCAGCATGGCGTCAGGACACCGCTGCCATCGGTCAAAACCTGTCCTATAGGTCAAACGCAAAGGGGACACGGAGAGGTTCGACACTGACCGCAGTCATTGCAAGGGTCAAGGAGTAAAAATAATTAATGTCGTCAGCTCTTCCTGCAAACCGTAGCAAAGAATTAAAAAAAAAGAAGTTTTTACTGCCTAAGAATATCCTTGCTATAAAATGAGCACGAACACATAGCAGCAAACAAAGCAGCCCAAACAAGACCCCTATACCATATAAGACACAAGTAAGCAAACAAACAAACAAAAAAAAAAAAACAGGGTTATTCTCTGTTTCACTGTTCGTGTCTTTCATGTTTTTTAATCACTTTCTCAGTCTACCCTTTAGTTAAAAAGGAATCTATGGATGACATTTTGTAGAAAGTGTTGCCGCTGTTTTTCAGACATGAACTGATTCTCCTTATCTCAGAAAGCAATTCAAATATCTGGGCTGTATCACGCAATCGTTTGCTTTGTGTCCATTCTGTCAATCCTCTTTCGAAACATAAACTTCTTTCGAAATATACAGAACTAAACTGAACTGAACTTTATATGTTGGAACTTTTGGTGTTGGAAATTGTTGCTATGCCGTCTTTTCGATTTGTTCAAGGTTGTTTGAAATCTAATTGTGCGAAAAAAATCCAGCGATGTTCTTTCACTAATAAAACACTGATTGTCATCTAGAAGGTCAAAGCGAGCGAGTTGGTACGAATGACGTCAGAGCTATCGCTGTGCTCTTTTACCCGAGGAGTTTTTCTCGTTTGGACTCGTGAGACAAATAATCGTTTTCGAACATGGTCATCAGACGATTTCTTTTCACCCGAGCGTTTCATGATGTGGTAAATGAATTTGTTTGTCTTACTTGAGCTGCTATTACAAAGGGTTGAAAAACGGGGCGAATATCGGAGAAAAATGAGCTGTCAATTCAGCTACAAACAAGCTTCGAAAGACAGCTTTTATCTAGATTGAATGGTACGGTGTCTTCATTCAACGCTAATTCAGAGCCGTGGCTGTCTTTAAAGGTGACAGAACTCCAGAAGACAAGAAGAAAACAAGACGGCACGGAGAAAAGCCTTTGTTAAAGGTGAAGGAGAACAAGGAATGGTTATACAATTATGGCAGAGTCTCTGCGAAACAGGAGGTAATATGATAAAGGGAGATATATGAAGTAGAAGAACAACGCAACAGAATTTATTGACAATATCGATAATCATATCGAAAGAAGAAGTTGACAGACGAGGAAAAAAAGGTGGATGGAAAATTAGGGGAGAGTCAAAATAAGGTTTGCAATTGAAGTTCGTATAAAACTGTATCGTTATTAAAGCAACAACAGAACCCTTAATGATAACATAAATAACCTTGCACATGCGTTGGGCCTCTGTATTAGAGCGCTGTCATTACATCACTGAAATTTGTACGACAGACAGGTATCTTGTTTTGCCGCCGAGTTACGATATAAGGGACGAATGGCAGCAAAATATGGCAATACCAGTAGTGTAGGAATGCCAGTCAGCCAACAGCTGCAGACTTAAAAGCGATCTGTGCGTCGGCTTGGGTTCTTTACATGAATTATGGGATTTCATGCTGGGCTCGTAAGCGAGTGCTAAAACCTCGCTTTCCCCCAGTGTCCACACATGAGCTCGCTTCGTGTGAGGAAAGATTCATCCAAGAATGCACATTCGACAGCAGTAAGTAGGAAGGAGTAAACAGAGAGTGAGAGAGTACGATGGAGAGATATTAAGAGAACAGACACGCAGGCAGCCATTTGTTAGAAAAAAAAGGAAGAGCGCTTATTCTTTAAGGGTTATTGACGGAGATGATTGGTATTTCTGGCATAGTGCTGCTCCTGGAGAGCGGATGACAAAAATTAAAGACGGCGGGATCACCCTTGGAGTCTGCTGGATGTTGAATCGTGAGACAGCTTGCACGAAATTGTGTCTCGAGGAATCAGTGTTGCTCCTCTGATCGTATTGAAAAAAAAAAACAACAACAACAACATAGAAAGGTATCGCTCGGGAAAGGTAAAAAGTGTTGTATTTCATACTCATTGATATCGAACGAGTAAGTGAGGAACCTCATACCATTGATGTTACCCATTGATGTTACTGCTCCTGCTCCGACAAATCTATGTAACTTTCGTGCCCGGTAACAAGGATTAATTTGTCATGAGTAATTGGTATCATAAAATATTGAGTCCATTCATATTAGACTGATATCCAACTTTATTGAGCTTTGAGTTATAAGGTGATGAGCTTATGAGTTCAACACTTCAGCTGTCTTGCATGTCTGTATAGCGTCTATTATATTTCCCCATTTTTTTTTTGGGGGGGGGGGTGAAAACATTTAAATGTTTAAAATATCAATAACTTTATTTTTTGTTTTACATCTACTTTAGAAGTTACTTTTTTCCATGGTGCAATGTCTATCCATCATTATCTTTCTCTCTCTCTCTTTCTGCCTAAATGTCTCAAAATATCCCCTCATCCCCACTGATACTGTACGTCGGCAAATGCATCCCACAAACCTTGAATGCTACTTTCAACTCAAAGATAGGCCTAATTACCATGTGTCTTTTCTAAAGTTCAAATATTTCACATCAGATTCGGTGTATTTTTCTTCAGGCTATTCCTAGATTTTATTACAAAGTGATGATTTCACTTTTCTAATGTTGTAACATTCTAGCAGTGTATCGGTCAAAGTCATTAATACCTAATGAAATTGGAACACACAAAATGACGAGTATTGCCCCATCAAATTACTTCAAATTCAGTTTTGTCCGGCGCCATTTCAAAAGGCGTTCTAGAATTGCAAGCAAACTAATTCTTAAAATAAATTGAGTTTCTGACTTGCAATATTGAATCATGATTATCTGATTTAGTGAGACCATAAATGATTTGAATTGGATTGGATGCACGAAGGACATTTAAAAGAAGGGGATCAAAGAAATTTAAATAATGAAAGGAAAGGAGAGGGGATGTATGACGTGCTTGAGGGTAGAGCAGGTGGAAGAGATGGAGGAAGTGAAGGCGGGGACAGGAGGATGTAGGTTGGGTAGGGCTGTAAGGTCTCTGTCTTTATCTCCCATGTCATCTCAGGACCAGCTTTTTCTGAAGGAAATATGCATCCGTCTACAGAACCGTAAACGGAAGACACAGAGTTCATGATTCTCTCCCCAGCCCCGCTCTCTCTCTTTCCCAAAACAACACAAGGCATAGCTATAATGTCATATTATTTGTTCTCGTTCGAAAGAAAGCGCGTTGTCTCGTCGGCAGGAACAATTCATAAAGTTAGTGATTAACAACTTTGCTTACCAACCGAATAATAATAAAAAAAAAACAAACTTCCATTCCAGGGAAAAAGATATGATTAATGAAATTAGATAAAAACGTGAGAGAAATTAAGGTTTGGAATTTAGTGTGGAATATAATCCCTCTGCGAAAACACATGAGACAGTCTTCCAAAACTCAAAGCGATTTTTTTTCTTTTTTTTTTGGGTAGTATACTTTGTTATTTCACTTTAATGGCTATTAAAATAGCCCTCACTTGATCTGCAATCAAACCAAAATGGCAGACAAAGCTTTCCCGACGAACAGACCTTTGCTGACTGAGCGGAAAGAAAAGGTGGATCAAATTCACGGAAATAACGAGGTAAGTATTATAGATAGTCGGCGCTGCTACCCCTGGACAACAAAATCGATGCCTCATCGGGCATCACTTACCGCATCCCTTGATATACAGTTTTCTGCCAGCGAGCTCGCTTGTGTCTGGGACAGATGTCACTTGAGACGCACGACCCAACTACCAAGTGGATGTAGCGGTCGATGGCAGGGTGATCGCAAGTAGAAAAGTGCAGGCCACCAAGGTCGCGTGCCGCACGGTGCGACAAAACGCTTAATTGGATGAGCTAAATTCCCATGCAGGCGGAGTAACCTCGTGTTCCGCTGTAGCCAACTACTGAGGGGCGAATTGAAACCAACTTGCCCCTACGTGACTACACTGACCCGGAACCAGCTTTCTTTTTTTTTTTCAGGCTGAAGATACACGCATTCCTACTACTGCATCATAAAGTCCATAAAGGACGGTGACAGAAAAAACAAATCCATCCGGTGTGCAATAATGAAACATTGAGACATCCTTTTTTCATACTTTAGAAAGTACAAGAAGACAAGACAGCAAGACAAAGGAAATGAAAACATGGCAACTGTTACCTTAATGTTCATAATCACATCCGTCTTTCAATATTCATTGCCTATATCTGCTCAAGTTCAAAAATTTAGATGAGTATAAAACCTATCGATCATTGCTAATAATAACAGTAGACATTTTTAGAGCGCCTTTTCCACTGGATACAAAGAAAAGCCACCACACTACCCATGCTACCTAATACTCCCAATTAAAAATATCACTTCGGACTTGTGCGATAACCTTAAGGATCCGCTCCTAAGCCATTAATAGGCACATTACCATAGCTTATATCTATCACGTGCGAGGAAATCAACATTTTTCTGAGACGGGGAAAAACACACACCGGCACACACACCAATATTTTATCAGCATGAAACTAATTAAAGGATTGATACAATCATTGCAAATTCACATGATCCTACTAAGAATTTGAAGGGATTTGTCTCGCTCGTACCTTTTTTTTTTCTCCTCGATACGACCCCCTCCTTTTTTAGGGGTGGGGGTGTGGGGGTTGAATTAATCCAAAATGGAAGCTATAATGATGTATTACATCAGATGGTCATCATCAGATTTCATCCTGCAAATCTTTTATTTACCCCTGGTACTGTATTCAGTATTTCAAGGCCCCCTTTTTAAGTAATAGAGATACAAAGTAGAGACAAAAAATGCTTGTTACGTACATCAAATTTACACTGCCATCAGCAATACGAGATGACTGAGATAATAAAAGAACAAACAAAGCAAATCAAAGCCGAAAACACACTCATATGACGACAAAAGGCCTTAAGAGACAATAGGGTTCTGAGCCAAATTCCTGTGTCGTTATTTTTTTGCCATGGAACGAGCGTTTCTTTCAACCTAGAAACTATGACGCGGCATAACATGCATCTCTCTCCCTGACAGCGTATGCACGTGGGATGATGTGTAATGTATCCTTGTATATTGGTGTATTCATCATTTTTTTTTTTTACCTAGTCAATGTACACATGGTTGTTTGCTAAAACCATCTATTTTCATAGCTAAGACAATCCACACTAAATTTAGCTCGGTCGACCTTTTATAGCCAGAGCTACGAACTGTTTTTAGAGATGCACCTAAAGGCTGCTACTGGGGCACCGGTAACGTCATTCAAATCTTTTGTCTCTTGATTGCGGTGATTAACCTTTAAATTGCTGTGGAGTCGTCCTCGCTCCACAACAATCAAATTTTTGGTGAAATCTCAGCGTGGTCAGCCAATTACATCAAACCGAAAGCCACAGGAAACCGAGCAAACTTTTTATACATGACATATATATATATATATATATATATATATATATATATATATATGTGACCGTGCACCACAAAACGAACAAAAAGTCGCACACAACTGATTTTGTGTGAGGACTGAAAATAGGTGAAATGGGTCAACCGAGCCAATGTTGACTTTTTCATATTTTCTGAAAGAGCAAGTCTTCTTCTAAATTATGCTAAAATTTGGTTTCATAAAACGGGTAGGAAAGTTTGCTTTTTAGCCGTTTTTCTGGAACATTATTTGGCAGAATAGTGTGATTAAGTGTGTCTTTAGAGTCCCGTTTTGATTTCTTAAAAACCTTGTACACACTCTTCAGTTTCAAGTCCTGTAACTTTTGAAAGGATGGCGTTACTGCTTTGAAAGTTGGCATTAATTGAGTACAAAATGTGTTAATAGGACATGATCAATTTCAAATTAGTCTAATAATCCCTTCATTGTTGTTACTCCGGTGGTTTACATCCTGTTTTTTGTCCCATTCATTGCACAGCCAGCACGGCTTGGTAAAGATTAAGCACTTGAATATACATTGTACTTCAGAGCCTCTTTTCTCAGTTCACACTTTTCCTGAGTGTGTGCCTTCTTTCCAATATTTAGATAGGTTAGGAGAGTCCTATTGATTTGAGTTATACATCATTTTAAAGCTGAAAGTCTGCTCTTTTAGAATATGCTCTTCATTAAAATTTCACGTCTTGCGACTTTTTGTTTGTTTTGTGGTGCAGGGTCACATATATATATATATTGAGGGGGGGGGGGGGCATGGTGAGAGGTCAAAGTTCACAAATGACCTATAGCTCTTCAACATGGAAGGACAGGACTCATGTTTTAAGGCTAATGAAGGAAAGGATTCGTAGTCTCCAGTCAGACTCAGATTAACAATTTCTAATTTGAGGGACACAGACAACTCATGCAATAATAACACATACTGTGCTAAAGGTGCACATCATTGACGGGTAGCATAATGAATTCATGTGTAAGATGTTTGAATCTCAGTGTGAATTCATATGATCATTTGAATGCACACACGACATTAACCTTCTGTACTATGCTTCTAAGCTTATTCCAAAAGGGATGTGTCAAAACTTTTTTTGTCCTTAAGCGTCTAAAAAAAAAATACATATCTAAGTAGACAAATAAACAACAACAACAAACGCTACAAAACAAACAAAACAAAACAAAACAAAACAAAAATCCCCAAAGCAGATTTCTAAGAGCAAAGGCAGCGAGAACTGTAAATATAGCTATATGACTAATGTGGCGGGCAAACCATGCTTATCGACTTTCTCGCAAGCCAGTTACATCTTAGGTAGATATGAAGCCACATTGTTGTATACAATTTCAAGTATAAAAGTCCCTTGCAGGGAAGGTTATATTGAGAAAGACATTTTTTCATTTCAGTAACCACAAATGTTTGTATTCAAATCTATCTTCAACATGACGTGAAATGATTATGGTAGTAGTACACGGGAAAATATATTATTTTGACACCCAGTGATATGACTGTGGTTAGCAATGATTTGTTGCATGTATCGTGGTGACCGTTCTACTTGCAGAAATTATGAGACCTCAGAAGTAGGGATACATATTAAGAGGGAGGGAACTTTCAATCTTGTAAAGCCACGCGTGTCGGCACTGCCACCAATTTAGCACTACAATTTTATGTAGAACTATGATGCTAGTGCAACTTTAAGGCGTTGCTGGTTCCAGGTGTGTTTCCAAGAAGCGATGGTCGGGTTAGGGATGAGGTTGTCACCTGGGCTCATCTTCCCATCAGACCCTCTCTCCACTCAATCCACCAAGGTGATATTGATTAAGATTTACCAGGTGTGTGCTTCATCATCCTTCGTGTCGCATGTCGTACCAAGCTTCCGGACTCTCCGAGTGGTGGTGGCATCACGAGGTTTCTCCTTTTTACTCCACGTTGGCACCGTTATTTTCTAACTTCATCTGAACGCTATGGTAACGTCGGTGACAAACAGTTTCATTACCATTGATCTCATCTTAAACTGGAACTGAGTGAGAAGCTGAAATGTCAGCAGCCATGCGTACTGACTTCGTCTCATTTCAATGAAGGATTTCTCGAAATATCTACACACATGGAGAACAGACGAAACAGTATATCCACGAGAGATGATATAAATTTGATTGCACACCATTTCAACAGAACTTTTATAACACGTCACATAGTCTTAAATAGGAGACCTTTAAGTCAATGGATCACAGACAAAATATTGGAATACAGCTTTTTACGCTGTAGGATGTCTGTAACTAGCAAAAGATTTACATCAATGATAACTAACAATTGACGATATGAACAGTAGAGAATTGATATTTACAAAGATAATTTCTTATCTTTGGTTTAATTCATAATTTTGAATCATCAGCTTTGTTTTATGAACACCTTTATTATGCGTTGGGGAGTGACACAGTCATGGGGTCTCAATGCCTCCATGTAACAGTAAAGAATTGTACTTTTGTAAGTCATGGCCCATGTGCCACTCATTTAAATCTGATTTTTATGTGCAATGTGTCGATACGACTACGTTATATTGCAATTTATTATGACCAGATAAATAAACTGAATGATAATAATAATGATGACGATGATGATGATGATGATGATGATGATGATGATAATAATAATAATAATAATAATAATAATAATAATAATAATAATGATAATAATAATAATAATAATGATAATAACAAAGTCTAAAGAGAGGGAGTGATTAGGGATGAGTGGCGAAACAACATTTTTGAATGTGGGTCGCCCAAAGACAAAGCAAAACGCTTAGTACATCTATTACATTTATGATTACTAGAGACTTCTAATCAAATATCGTATGCCAAAGAGATAACAGCATCTGGTAACGGATATTGTAGACAAATGGGGACTAGTATTACGCAGCACTCCGTTGTTTTGTCCTTCATGTTGTCATTATTTCACGAGAGTCCGATGATTTTGAAATTCTTACAATACGTCTCTTTCCCCTTTCCCCCGGATTGTTTAAAATCAATAACATAGCGTGTCCTCGTGTAAGAGAAATTCTTGATTTTATCATTCCCGTCAGCATGTCCTGCGTCGGCGATTTTCTGCGTTTTGAATCATAACTATATGAATTGTTGCTGAAATGTGAAATCAAACAGATGGTTGCAGAGTACCGACAAGGCAGCGGGGGTGGGGATGGGGGTGGGAGGTGGGGGGGAGGCAAGATGTAATGCGGAGTAAACATCAGTCAAGGAGGTTCCCTTCTCCTGCCTGTGTGTATTCATGACACGGAGACTCGAGCAATTCTCTGAGGGGACCCGTGCATCTTTAAAGAGTAAAGGACGTTTATCTTAACGCCAGGAGCCCTCGGTGTGGTTTGTTTACAGGCGAGTCACCACGTTTTTAATCATCCACGACACCATGTTAGCCACGGGAGAACCGAAGATGGATCATGTTTTCAAAACTTTCCTGCTGCTTTTTAATTATTACTCATCTCTGGCTCGGCCACCACTTCCTCGTCAGAAAAATCCTTTCCTTCTCTGTCTGTCTGTCTGTCTCTCTCTCTCTTTCTCTCTCCAACCCTCTTTCTTCTTCTCTCACTCCCTGTTTTCCTTTATCAAAACTATATACATTGCTTTTTCTTCCATCTCATCAGCCCACTCTTTTTCTTTTCTTGCCGTCTCTTCCTCTCTCACCATCTCTCAGTCTTTTTTTTTTTTGGTTCTTATGTCACTATAGAATCCTCACGACCAACGTTTGGTAAGGAAAAAAGGAAAATACAGCCTAGAACGTTCTGTAACGCTTTCATTATGTATAAGAATGCGCAACATGAGGTCCTATTCCTGTATTTTTCATGCTACTTATGGGACAATTGTATTACACCCGATGCTCAACTCCCCAAGAGGCAAAGGCTAAAGAAGTTTATAGACGTGCCGTTTATTTCAATTCTCCTCGTTCAAATTAAACATTCATTTCGTTTGCATCTAGGAAACTTTATACAGCTAGAGAACATTGAAACTGTCGTGTATCTCTGTGGTAGCCGGCATAATTTTCAATTCAGCCGCAATATTTGAAAGTCAGTCGTCTGAGGCAATAGGTAATCATCCCAAGCAGGTTTTCGGCAGTAACATGATTCGAAATTTCTCTCTTATAACAGGAGACTCGTGTGATCACACAACAGGGAGGGAATTTAACATCGACTTTAATGGTCCACTTCAAACTACTTGGTATCTTTTCGTTTATATCAATTTTTCACTTGTAATTCAGAGTGACGAAATGCACGTAGAGGATGGGGGTAGTGTATTACTTTTCACAGGTTTGGTCCGTCTAGATGCCGAGGCCCTTCATACAAAATGCATTTTATGGGTTTAATTTATTGATCAATATAATTTATAAATATTCTAGTTAAGTTGCTCTCTCATGATTATGATCATTATTATTATAATTGCATCAAAAAAGGACCATGCTGTATAAAAATCATCTTAAAAAAATCGTAATAAGTCTTTTTAATTGAAACCGTATCACAGCCCTTCACCCTCTGTCTGTGAATAACATTACGGAGGAGCATTTTGAAGAAACCACTCACTCTCCACACTATGGGCTTATTACGGTCGCTGGTATCCACACCGAACAATATTCCTACTGTTTTAAAACAAGTATTCATCCATCACTGTGTCTTATTTACCAGAAGTTCTTTTCTCTCTTTCTCCCCCCCCCCCTCCTCCATTTTTCTCCCCGGACCATCTCCCCAACCATTATGCCAAAGGCAGACAGCCTCGTTCATTACACTTCCTCAAATCATAGTCCATCATTGAATGGGGCTTGATGAATATCCGGTGCTACCAGGAAAGTACATCTAATGCAGATGTGTACTTAATCACCATACCTAGACTCCTTAAAGGCTGCACCTCTCTTCCTGGTTTGCATCCTTACTTTGCAAAAAAAAAAAAAAATCATACGACAGTATAATTTATACAATTTATGACGTTATTTCAAAGAAATATCGGATTGTTAGTCAGCAAATGCCTATGTAGCCTTTCTTCTATTTTACGCTCCTATTTGTAGGATAAGCCTTGCCAGATATCGTCTAGTTTTGTTTGTAATGATGCATAAAGATATTAGTGAAAGTGAATAAAATGAACCAATTTCCGGACTTCGTTGAAGACTGGTGCTATCATGAACTTATAGACAGACAATGAGAACCTTACAACAGAAGACACGATCAAATTATCATTCCTTCACATTCCTTCAATTGGTTTGATCGCCTTTCAACATAGGCCTACTAGTATTCAATTTTCAGTGAACACAGGGAAAATGTATATGATTGATGTCTTTATGTAAAAGAATATGTTACCATACTCAAAGCAAGAATGAAATAAAATACACATGACGCTATACCCTCATACCAAAATACCATATTCAAATCTCGTTTCTTTTTCAAAATGCCGAGAGAGAGTTTGAGATGGTTGTAGTTGTATCTAATCTTTAACACATGCATGCAACTGTCATCGTAATTCGGTGTCCGTATGAAAATCTTCTCTCCGAGTTCTCTTCCTCCTCCTTCCCCTCCTCTCCCCACTCCCCCTCCCCTTCCCCTCCTCCTCCCCCACTCTCTGTCTCTCCATCGTCAGTCATTTTCTGTCACCATCGATCCATCGCCGCCGCTAATTTGTCACGTGCTTGTCATGCTAATCATTTCCCGCCTCGCGCTAATTATAACAACCAAAGCACCGCTCGCCTGATACGCATACATGTATAACAACATCAGGCCGAGGTCGGAGATATTTATAAAACTGCATGGATACTCGAACAGCCACTGGAGCTTCCAGTATTTCGGCGACAAGGAATGACATGGCCTCGGCCTCACAGCGATCAGCTATCGTGAAGACACCTAGGTGCTATTAGCGCAACAGCGGGACAACATTGTATAGTCTGACGTATCGTTACGTTTAAGATTCTTACGATTAAGTGTTCAATGATTATTGTCTCACACTCTTGGGTCCACTCTCACAGTACCTTCCAAGAGAACGAGTATCACCTAAGTGAGGATGATACAGATTGAATTAACGATATTACAATGCACTTGTACTTTATCTTAGTACTAGTATACTCACTGAAAGGCTGCATCCAATTCAAGAGAGGCTGCCTTTACTTGATTAAAGTATTACTTATCACAAATGGAATGCAAAAAACTCATTGATGCGGATATGCTCAAAGTGTGGCTGATATCGTATAGGTACATTGATGCAATACATTGATTGTGTTAAAAATACATGTAGTAGGTATGTGTGTGTGTGTGTGTGTGTGTGTGTTTACATGATCTGTGACTCGAATATTGGTAAATCACAGTGCGACAGAGTTTAACGAATACCTCAATGCTTTGGTAGATGACTAACACCACTTGAGTGTATTCTGTACACACAGAAACGATGGTATGATTTATTTCTTTTTCATCGGCAATCTGTGGAGAAGAAGACTTGACTTCCACTGTTTGAAGGCCGTCTATTACAACAACAATTTTACCCTACACACCATGGTTATTGTCATCAGGAATATATCATCGAAAATGACGAGCATTATGTGAACATGATGACGTGTACGTCGGCAGGAGTCTTATAGGCGTAATCAAAATTCTCAGAGTTGATGAGTGAAACGACGTAACAAGTGAAACTTCATGTCCATTCCACAAAAGATGTATTCTTCTCCGTGAAAATAGCGCAGAAGAAAAAAATGGACATCTTCTCCAAGAAAATTTCTCTTCATCCACTTCCCAAGTCAGAAGGGCATTCGAAATTCGTGCCCTTAACAAACTGTCATGCCGCCATAACTGTTTCTTCATCAGATTTCAGTGCGCTGAATCATCATCTACTGCTTTTCTTGTGCAGCTTTGTGTGACAATAAGATTCTCTTTCAGGGTCAGATATCAAACAGTTACCAACATCATATTAAAAAAAAAGCGGTATAAACTTATTCCACACAATCGACGTATGACATAGATATAGTATTATGTAATAACTTTGACAAATCCACGGGCTTGCAACCGTTACTGAATTAGTTACAATGTTTGTGGTATTCTTGAAACTGTTATCAGAAATATATCATATTATCAGAAATACGTTCCGCTTACATTACAGATTACGAAGAAACAGTGTAAAGGATGGGATGTAGAATGTCCAGCAATAACGGCGGATGAAGAACACAAACTCTGATGAATAATACGAAGATGAGACGCTCTCTTAACCTTTCCCCCAGTTTTTACATACGCTCCTCTTTCTTACTACTCGCCCTCTTCTATACTTCACTACAAGTCCCATCCAAAATCCCATTACCCGTTTTTGACGAATCGCCCTACCAAGCATCTGGCCCTCGAGTAATTCCAAACCGGCCATTCATCCTGTGGGCTTTGAGCATACCACGAAATAAGGTCAGTTCCTTGATGACAGCGGGGTGGTCACTATAAAGGTGTCGCGGCCACGGTCGGCGTGGAGATGCTTCCCCCGATGACATGATTATAGCCTTGATCCAGGGGTCAAACGTTATATGTGTCACACGTCGATATGAGTCAGATGTCATTTTGATTTGCTGTGTATCCATCTTTATTTGGGATATATATATATATATATATATGTATATATATATATATATATATATAATAGTGTAGACCTCTATAGCGCAAAAATCCATCAAAAAGATGCATACGGCGCTCTAAGGCTTTAAGGTTAAGAAAAGGAAGAAGAAGAAGAAGAATTTAATATATTCTTCTTCTTCTTCTTCCATAAACACAATATACATACATATAATATCATTATATGTATGTATCTGTGTTTATCCTTCTCTCTCTCTCTTTCTCTCTCTCTCTCTCTCTCTATGTATAATTATATATAAACCCTTCACAAAAAGTTTGGAAATCTGACTTCAGTTGTAAATTTCTCCAGTTTGACAGGCGTCATCTCCACTAGACCACCGAGCTTTCGCCCGACAGCAAGTGTTGGTTCTAATCCTTATAGCATGCAGCGGGTACTGCTTTGTTATTCAAATTCATGAATTTCTTTCGTCGAGATGTTTTCATTGCAACTGATTGACAAATTGCCCTACATCGACGTACATAAGCACTGAATTGATCAGTGTTTTAGTAGTAGCCATGATAAAAAATCATGGGCGTACATACTCGAGCTGGATTCGAACCTACGACCTCCTGGTCACCGGACAGGCGTCATCTCCACTAGACCACCGAGCTTTCGCCCGACAGCAAGTGTTGGTTCTAATCCTTATAGCATGCAGCGGGTACTGCTTTGTTATTCAAATTCATGAATTTCTTTCGTCGAGATGTTTTCATTGCAACTGATTGACAAATTGCCCTACATCGACGTACATAAGCACTGAATTGATCAGTGTTTTAGTAGTAGCCATGATAAAAAATCATGGGCGTACATACTCGAGCTGGATTCGAACCTACGACCTCCTGGTCACCGGACAGGCGTCCTCTCCACTAGACCACCGAGCTTTTGTGTGTGTGTGTGTGTGGCACACATGCACACACTATAGCTTCTGACCACACGAGCAAAGAGAATTAAGGGTTTGGGACGAACACCGATCTAGGGCTTTCAATAGCTCAGTCGGTAGAGCACCGGTCTAGTAATCCGGAGGTCTCGGGTTCGAATCCCGATGAAAACTCATTTTCTTTGCTCAAAGTTTTCGCTATATATATATATATATATATATATATATATATATATATATATATATGTGTGTGGGGGGGGGGGGGAGTGTGTGTGTTTATTATATTTTGTTATATTCATATTTCATATCAATGAGTGTTATGGTAGAAAAACCTTGCAAGCTAATTGACTGGTTCCGCCAACGCGGGGATGGAGATCTTGATAGTGGCGGGAAAAACTCAAGGATGACTGTGTAACATCCTGTTCGAAATTCCACGCTCAGATGGAAGGATAGAGTGTCGATCAGTGAATCATGTGATGATGTGTAAGGGACAGGAGTGTAAAAGGTTCATAGATGCACGCCTTGCATGTCGTCGAACGCAGCAAGTGCTTTCAAAACACAGCATTCGGACCATATCATAGCTCGGCTTTCGTCGACCCTCGTCCATCACGGGTGCTTCCGGTAGAATATCTGATAAAAAACAAACAAACAAACAAACTGTACTTTCGGATTCGTAAATTGTTGTTTGTATCACATGTAAAGTTGCGGGGATCCGTTATGATTGCAATCTACACTAGACAGTCATAAATGTAGAGATTCACAGTCATGGATATTTGGCAAGTCATATAGTAAATTACAATCGATGAATTAGACCATCAAGGACAGTTGAGTGATTATGAGCGTTGCCACGAGAGGGAACGCAGATTTGTAGTACGTGCTCGTGCGGAATTTACACTATTGCTTATCATGATATATATATATATATATATATATATATATATATATATATATATATATATATACACGCAAACACACACACACACACACACACACACACACACACACACACACACGTTCCTTCCACCCCTTTCTCTCTTTCACTGTCTTTGCACTGGCGAGGGTCATGGTCGTTGCAAAAGGATACATGGTATTGGCCATGACTGTTTGATGATACAAAGCGAGATCATCACGTTCAATTTCGGAACCTGTGCCCAAGGGTGGTTTACATCGTAAAAGAGTATAGGGTAAGGGGCTGAACTTTCCTGCATGCCTGTCGGTCGAGGCTGTGTGGCTATTCACCGGTGAGATGAGCTGTCTGCTCCCTGCGCAAATGGTTGTTTTATGATGATGTATTGCATTTTCACGTACGGCCTTAACGTAAGCATACACGCACGAACGCCACGCAAGCACGTACACATGATAATATACATTTATGTGTTTATGGTTATTATATACCTTATATAGACACCATATATGTCTATAATGCATTATATTATCATGTATATATGATTTTATATTTAGTTCAATACATGCGATCGCCTATAATACATTGTTAGATTTATCACGACAGAAAGAGAGAGAGAGAGAGTGAGAGAGAGGGAGAGCATGGAGTTGGCTGCTCCCCTCTCCTGGAATATCCCATGGTCAATATCTAACGAGGAGGTAACTAATAATTTTGTTTTTAAGCAAGTATTTGTATTTCAGATGTGCGCGAGTTAAAGCTTGGGTAGACCCTAATGGAGTACTCATTTTGGTGTCAATATTCACACAAATATTGTTCAAATGATACTTTGCTGGCTGCTCACTGATTGTAGGCCATTAGAAATATAGTATGTCACAATCAACGCTTGTTCTGTATAGAGACAGTGCCGATACCGTAAACACGAAATCAGGGCCCCGTTTCATAAAACTTGTTATCAGTGACAACTGCCACATTTCTATGAAAAATTTGCTCTCAGCCAATCAGATACAAGGATTTCAGTAGCTTGTAACAACTATAACAGCTTGTCACTGACAAGTTTTATGAAACGGGGCCCTGGTCACACCTCTTCCTGTCAGTGTCGCGTTAAAACATCGTGTTGTAATCGTATTCTTCAGATACCAAAAAAATGAAGAAGGAAATCAATGAATGCTGAAGAAAAGATTGAGACGTGTTGCCGATAGGAACAAAAGCGGGGAGAAAACAATTCACATAAGGTATAGTACCCTTGGGCTATTCGTCACCTCAAGTGAAATCAAACGTATTTGTTTCAGCGTGCAAGTTCTCGGGATCATACAGCCACCATGATTATGCCCATATCTTCCCTTTGAAATGTTACAAATCCAGTGGAGCAAATTTCGCTGAGTCTAAGCATTCACCTTGCTCAAGAGCCATACTGCCGGAACCTATCCCATGGAACCTTTCGTGTGCTTGTTGTCATTATTGTTGTTTTTGGTAATATCCTCGTCGTTGTTGATGTTTTTAATTTTCCCCTCACCTCTCCCCCGGTATTAAATGACATTGGTGTAATGGGCTACAGCCACAAGATGGTTAAATATTGATCAGTCGGTCCTATGAAGGTTGCTAGTTTGGACTTGATCAAGGATGCGAGGTACGGTGCCAGCGATGCGGAATAGATCAGCGTGATAAATAGTGTTTGCGACGCCAGCTATCAAAAGCGAGAAAAAGCGAAGAGCTGAGAGGTACGGGTGAAGGATGGGTGGGTAGGGGTACGTGTGGGGGTTGTGAGATGGTAAGTACGGGGTGGGGAAGAAAGACATTCAGCAGGACATTTTGGTAGCTAATGTAAATTGAATAGAGTCAGCTGATGGTTAATGAGGTGTGAGCGAAGGGTGTGTGTGTTTGTGTGTGTGTGTGTGCATGCGCGCGCGTGTGTGTGTTCATAGGCCCCTATATACATTTTTTTAATATATATTATATGTGTGCGTGCGTGTGTGTGTGTGTGTGTGTGTGTGTTGTGTATGTTTGTGCGTGAATGTGTGTTTACGTGTGGTGCCACCGAGGGGTAATACAGTTTCAATAGTCGTTACAGTTTAGAGACGTCAATAGCCTGCGAGGGGCGCCTTCATAATTAGGGCAGGTCGGAAAAACGAGAAAAGGGGAAATCATGTAGAGCTGCACCGCAGGTATGAGGTCAGGTGTGTTAAGAGAAAGAGAGAGAGAGAGAGAGAGAGAGAGAGAGAAAGGGAGAGAAGGAGAAAGATAGAAAGTGAAAGAGTGAAAGAGAGAACACAGATGAAAGGCCCAATTCAGACCAATTAACACTCTCATAGAACAAGGAGTCCAAATCCAAAGGAGGATAGTTGTACATTACTCGTCAGGACATGATAAGGAAATGTTTTAGTGTATCTTCTATCATAAAACTTTGGACTTGTGTAAGATGTACACAAACTGCAAGTCACCGTCCAACCTCCGTTTTGAGTACTGACCAGGAAAGACCATGATGTACAGGGAATAACAAAAAACACAACGAAAAGTAATATCCTATACACAACTTAGGAAAATATACCCATACGTGCATTTGGAATTTCAGAAACAAGCAAGCGCTACAACATATGAGAATGCATGGGCCCTTTTTTAGGACCTCAATCATTAAAAAAAAAAAGAATTTAGGTGTCGCAACGTAAACCAACGGACCGTATAACGACTGTTCCCTGCTCAAATTAAATGAATGGGCGTACCCTGAGTGAATTCGTTCCCACTTTTGCTATGTCCTCATTCCATTTGTGCTACAGTGCGTTAAACACTCCATCAAACTAATCTTATAATGACATAATTATTATCATCAATCTTCACGGCTTGCTCACCTTAAAGGGAGTATACTTTCACCTGCAATACATTCACTTTGTCTAATCTCATCGAAATGTATGACAACTCATATCTAACTGCATGAAGCTGAAACTGTAGTATCACACACACACACACACACACACACATACGCAAACACAGCACGCATGTACACACGTACATAAATAGATGGGTGTTCATATCATTTTGTATATACATACATATATAAAAAAAATGTAGAAGACTAAAAATAGAGAAGCTTCTATAATCCATTTCAAGTCCAACAGGATTGTTCATTAAAGGGGATGGCTAGTAACTGAAGAGTGGGAATCATTGGGAATGCTGGAGGGTGATTGTTCCAATCCTTGTGGGTTTCATTTAAGAGTACATTATATATCTACTTTTGGTCGAAAATCATTTGCTTCAGTATGGTCTCATATTCACGTAATGTGCAGTTTAAGGCCCCGTCACTGTACAGGCATGCTAACCTGGAAACATTTAACTGCACATTACTTGAATATGAGACCATTCTGAAACAAATAATTTTCACACAACAATAGATATATAATGTACTCCTAAATGAATCCCACAAGGATTGGAACAATCATCCTCCAGCATTCCCACTGATTCCCACTGATCAGTTGCTAGCCATTCCCTTTAAAAAACGTACGTATGAGTACGTACGTCGTACGTTTGGTTCTATATTTTGTTACCAAGTTCATATACATATCAAACAAGTATATGTATATTGATATTCATTATGTATATATTCGTATACATGCCAATGTCATTGCACCAAATCGTTGAATTGTATCAGGGTGATACAGAGAAACTTCCAAAGGTGTGAGAGGCCATGGCGCCTCGTTCTCTCAACGGACATGTCACACTTCAGGTCGGTGTCAACGAACACATCGCAGGGCTAGCACGTATATATTGATGCACTCTCGGACCTCTGCGCTGATTACTCAAAAATATTGCAGTGTTGGGTGCCTTTGGAGACAATTTTGATATTGGCATGGCCCATCCATTCTCTGCTGCGTGGCTCTTTTATTCCCAAATTAGTTAATTATAGGTTCGCTATTAGGTTCTCACTTCTAATTTTGACACGCGTTGATTCAACCTCCCATTTTGCATCTCCCACAACGGGTGACCAATTTTCTGGAGTGAGCAAATTGTCAGCCTGCCAGCGTGGTGGGTGGCCAGGGACATCACCAGTGACGTGGATCTGGTTGATGGTCAGGTTGTGTCTGATTTTTACCATCGTTTGAACCAGTCTTGAGGAAGACTAGTCCCTTCTGCATCAGATGCATCTCAGCCACCATCCTGAGAATTTGTGATAGATAGAAGTCTTTTCTCTCTGTCTTTTTTCCCTCTCTCGGTCTCCATCTCTCACCCTCAGTCAGTCTGTCTGTCTGTTTCTCTCTCTGTACATCAGTGTTCAGCCATGTCCTGGCTAAAAATACATCTCTGTGAGAAAGAAAGAGACGATGAAATACTCATGATACAGTTCATTTATATGGCCTAAATTTTTCTTGTCCATGAAAATCTCGACAAGCGCCGTAATGCAATCACGGTAATCACTTGTACTCTTTTTCTTGTTAAAATTACTGACTCTCAAAGGACAGTAACATTGATATAATGAATTATGTACTTGACTATAGTGAGGATAAATAAACACAAGACTCCAAGAATTGTAGCTTGTAGAAAATTATGAGATTGTTAATAGATAAATCTAATTTTACATTGGTATTTTTCTTTCATATTGTATTTATATTTACAATCACACACTTAATTCATATCATGAACTAAAGAATACACACTTATTCACACATCCTTGAAAAAAAAAAGAATGGAATTGAACAGGGTAGAGGAAGAACACACAATGGGAAACTCTCAAACGAGTGTATTGGTGATAAAGTATTAGCTTTCTAACTCAAAAGTCAATAAAGCCGTTATACATTATCCCATATTCATGACAGAGTTGTTTATACACATTGACATGGTGCATGCATGATGTTAGCAATAAAGATGCCGTGACAAACACACAAAGAAGTTAAAGAATAAAAATCCATCTGAATGCCATCAATTTCCTCTTTGGTAGAAGTGTAATCATATCTGCTCAACCACGTTATTAACCTCAACTAAAGCAGGTTGAAGTCAACACATTGTCATATTTCCATCTTCTCTTGACACAATACCCAAAAGGTCAGAATTCAAACTAGCTAGCTTTTTTGGGTACATGTCACGGGGCCGATAATCCACGAGTCATACAGCCCATGAGTCATACAGCCCATGAGTCATACAGTTCATGAGTTATGCAGCCCATATGTCATACAGCCCACGAGTTCGACGTTAAGCAAACAAGGCTCACGAGACCGACACATTCAGCCCCTTGTTGTATCTGTCAAACTCGTGGGCTGTCTATAGTGTTGAATTCATGGGCTTTATATGCTTAGTATGGAACTCATGGGCTGTATGACTCGTGGGCTGTGTGACTCATGGACCTGTTTTCAATGTCGAACCGGTGGGCTGTATGACTCGTAGGTGTCGGTCTCGTGGGATGACCCCGCTATGTTGACGGGTAGTAATGATTCCAGTATCCAATTAGTAGATACTTATTTGTGCAGTAAAGACGCGGCAAATTGTCCGCTATTTGATCGGAAATGTGAGCTCACAAATCTTAGTCTTGGTCGCGAATCGGCTGGTCATTTCACAAATTAGACTGCTGTTTGTTCTTCGTCGTCATCAGCACGAATATTTTTCGATCCCACGATGCTCTGCGATAGTTTGTCGAAACATCACTGTGGTTAAGAGGAGATTGTGGAGAAGACAATTTTTGGACGAGTGTTGGGATATGGATTAGTCAAATTTCTTATGAAAGGTCAGCCAACAAAAGTGAAACACCTCTCGTAATATCTCTACCACCACTCGTACCATCCATCACCCCTGGACAAGAAACTATGAAATAGAATCCAGCATTGATTTATATTGGATTGCTTGAAATACTCCAATTGAATTAACTGGAAAAGTTTTATAGAGAATCTTGCTCTCTTCATGGTTGAATATCCGGTCATAAATGACCTACAACTTCATAAATGATAGAAAACAATCGAAGAACTATCTAACGTAAGCATCTGAATGAATGTGTTAGCTAAACACCTGCGCTATAGAACGCCGCATTTCCACGTGTCGATGAATCTTTTACACGCAGAGAGAGAGAGAGAGAGAGAGAGAGAGAGAGATGGGGGGGGGGGGGGTACGGACTATATATCCACTCTTCCCCAACCCCTTCTTTGATCTTGTCCTCACCACCCTCCCTCCCACAGCCCCCCCCCCCCCAACACACAGAATATGCACCCATCCCATTGCGATCGGGGTTATTTTTCACCGTTTTTGACGTGCGGTGATGTTGTGCCAAGTGTTAAGACTACCGTTTGAAAAATGCATTGCGCTAAGGGAGGCGTAGAGTGTCATCGATCAAGTTATCGAGGGGCTCCGCCCAAGCTAGGGGGGAACAGGCCAAAAGACTCGTGTTTCGGCAGGCGATGTATAAAAGGCAGCCTGGCTGAGACTGTCAAGGTGTCTGATATACTGTAATTATTTTTCACCACAAATTCCTCCCCCTCGTTTTAGCTCCTTTGTTACAAGCATACTATACTCTTTCAAAGCAATATAAAAATTTTCTGTCGATGTGTTACGTCGATACATACCACTTTTACAGACACATAACTCTCCCTCTCTCCCTCTGTCTATCAGTCAATCTCTATCTATCTGTTTATCTATCTATCTATCTATCTATCTATCTATCTATCTATCTATCTACCTGTCTATCTATGTAATGATGTAGTATAGGTATACAGACAAATAAATATATAAACACACATAATAATTGTGTGTGTGTGTGTGTGTGTGTGTGTGTGTTTATGCACATAATACACGCATTCACAATATGGCTTATGACGGACTTTCTTCGCATCCCTAAAGATAACAAACAGAACAACATCAACAGCTGACGGGGGGGGGGGGGGACATATCCTGACAACCAGTTCGCAAATGATGTGTACACCTGCGCTTTAATTAGTTCATGCAAACACTGACCAACATCCTCTCGTGCTATCGTCGTTCCAGTGAGATCACGTTGGTAAACCAACCGTCTATACCTCGTGAGACATTGACATGTGGGGGGAATAGCTGCTAAGATGTTAACACTCGCATGCCATAAATGGATCCGTAATGGTCATCTGGAGGGCTGTATGAGATGTTTCTACGTTTACGATACTTCAAGACAACCGCGTAAGTGGGAGAGAGAGAAAGGTTGGGGGGGGGGAGGGGAGAATGGAAAGACGGGAAGAGGTAGAAAGGAGGGCAGGGCAAAGTTCCAGTTGATGCGTTTAATATGGCAAAACTTGTAGCCTAGATGGAGAAAAAAATGGTGGTATAGCGTATTTGATACAAGCTTCAAATGCCAAAGATGTCATGAGCAAAATCATGTTATAACATAATATACCTAAGCCTATCTCACAGCCACCCATTTTATGATTGTAAGTCTCATATCACACTGCACAAGAAGTACTGCACGATATTGCGCCACTTGTCCGACGCTGATAAACGTTGTCCAAGGCAATATTAATGAGGTCATTCATGAACTTAGCGGTGTGTGGTGACCACTAAAATATTTACATCCAGTTGACACGTATATAGCAAGTTGAGAAGTGACAACATCGACAACAAAGGACTTTACACTCAAAACCCATGATACCGTCCACCTGTGTTTTACCGTTCTTTGGAGATAGAAACATTGCTGAAGCACGTGACAAGCGCTCCTTCAGAGGATCTCTCTATAGCCAAATCACGTAACGCCTCGGGAAGCCTCTAATTGTGCATCGGCATGTTTCATGAGGAGGGGCGGATCCAGGAATTTCATAAAGGGGAGGCGCCTTGCAAAATTATATGGGGGCACACGCATCCCCCCCCCATTTTTCCTTTTTATTTCTTTGGTTTTAATCAAAAATAAAGAGGGGGCGTGCGCCCGGTGCGCCCCCAGGATCCGCCACTAATGAGCGCTGTGCCTCGTTACAGTTTGTCACTCACCCGGCAACAACAATACTGACTCGACTCAGGGAAGCGTGAATTTTATGTCGCTTAAATTATGAATGTGATGCAAGCAGGCTCCACCTAGGTTTTCAAGGACACATCTAAGGACCTGCACACCGGCGCCCTTCGCCTCATTAATCCCTAGGTACCAGATAATTAGAGCAATTTGACAAGAGATAGGGCTGAGTGAAAGAAGAATGAAAGAAACAAGGGAACGCAGAAGAAAAAGAAGGACAAGAAGAAGGAGAAAAAAAAAGAAAAGAGAAAATGAGGAATCAGAAGAATAAGAAGTTGTAGATGAAAAAAATCTCACCCAGCATCATTACCTCAATAAGCTCTTTTCCTACGATGTCATTGTTTTTCTTATTGATGAAGCGCGCAGGATAAAAAAAAAATAAAATGATACAAATTACATGTACAACAGATGCGCAATGACAGCCGGCGTTCTTGATTAAAAATAAGAATTTGTCTTTTTTATCGTTATCAAGACAAATACTCCCTTTCTCATATTTCAAGAGGCAGTAGGAACGAGATGCTAACTTGGTGAAGTAACAGAGGTGTCTCTCTCAATGCATGCTTAAACAATATCCACACAAACTTAATTCAAAGATGTGCCTAATCGCTCCGATCATAAAGTCAGAGAAACGACAAGGTTAGTGGGAATTAAGAACAGTGATTGGCAAAAAAAAAATGAATTAAAATAATGCACGGAGACGCAGGGGTTTGCTTCGGTAATGATAAAATTTAGTCAACAGGTAGGATACGATCACTAACCATATATAACACGTACAATAATTTATCATAATATATAATGTGTGTGTTGTTGTCAATCTACAGTTGTGTGGTGGTTGTTGTCAATCCAGGGACTTGCACACGCAAAAGGAGACAAATTAAACAATGAAGAAAAAAAAAGTAATCGACGGGAGAGATAAGGATGGCAGAGCTGAAATAAAAGGAAGGACACGTTTCATTGTGTGCTCAAAGCAGGTTTGTGCTCTAGGAAGTTCCTGAGCGTATTTACCTGGCTAACACGATTGACAGCACTTTATTTGTAAAATTACTGGCCTGGACGGAAAATACCAACTTGCGTTGAATGTGGTATAAGAAAAAGAGCGCAAACTTTCCCGGTCAAACACGTCATTGGAATATGCTTAAATCACTGATAGGTATGGCATCATCTGAATCTGGCAATTATTCATTTCTGAGGGTAATGGTAAAAGAATGTTACTTTGATACAGACGACACAGTTTCCCGTTGGGTCGAATTGTGCCTCATTTCATGTCAGGGTTTACCGTCTTAAAAAGAGAGGGAGAAAGAATGAGAGAGAGAGAGAGAGAGAGAGAGAGAGAGATGGCGGGAGAGATGAACATCCTCAGTAACCATGGTAACAGTCATGTTATTATCAATGAGGATTGATCAAGACTAACCAATCGCAAATGTCCTTTACTTTCGCGCAATCATCTATGCATTGTACGGGGCCGTGTAAACTTTGCCAATGTAAAGCTTTGGCAATGCTCCAGGTTTGAATGGGAATAGGCTCCTGAATAATTAACTAAATGAGCTCAGGAAATTATTTTTGAAACAGTATTATGATGGCACCCAGGTTATGCTCTGATGTCAAGGACATGATACACAAGACCTATCTACTACACTCAATGATGTACAGTTTTCAGTTCGCGTACATGCATCGATGCTATACACCATTCCCTTTACTTGTAGCGCATTGCCCCAACGCATTCGTAATCAAATGAATGAGTAAAAAAATAATATTTATTATATAGATGAATAAATCAATAAATAGAAAAATAAAGATATGAATAAATAGATACAAAGATCACCAAGCATGAAGATATGTATTTCCATTTGTGTGTATGTGGGGTGCGTAATCATAAATTTATACGAATACACGTGTACAGGATATGTGAATTACATCAGAATCATGTTCATGTTTTGACTGAGATGTCTGATAAGAAGGTTACATCAGTTAGGCCCTGCATCATAAACACGTGAACAGCACACAATGTCTCACCAGTACTGACAAAAAAAAAAAATGCATCTATATTGAGTTCATTTGTGAAGTTCTCGATTTCCCTATTACTCCAAGCACAATCCACTTATTTCATAATAAAGGAGGACGGGGGTGGTATCAGAGACATCAATTGCTCGAAGTGAATACAGAGAGTTGCTATTGCTGCCTTTTCACACGATCTCGTAATTTCAACAATACTTTGAAATGACAGAAATACTATTTTTATCCTTATCAAATGCGCAATCATGATTTGTAACGAATTATGATACTTCGAATACTTTAAAACTTTTCATAATACAGAGAGGATACAAACAAGAACAAAAGAAGGTCGTCTGTCATGCACCGACAAAAACGCGCTTTACAGACTGCGTTTTTAAATCTCTTCTTCACAACAGCTTGCAATTTTGTTATCTGTTGCAGCAATTGAAAAAAAAAATACACACTTAAAGACAAATACCACACGATGAAAATACACTCAACACACACGCCAAGCGCGCACGCACACACACACACACACACACACACTCATGATTCATGAAAGAAACCATGCACACACCTTTATCTGCCATTTACATGTATTTTGTCGTGATGTTTACTGTGTAGCATGGAGTACCTTGGCTAGCTGCTAGTGGACACTGACCTATTGTTTATCTGGATACTGATGTAGATACTGAATCAGCTGCCAGCATGAGTGGTAACTGTCACTGTTTTGTTGTTGTTGTTGTTGATTAACTTTACTTATTATCTCAGTGATGTAGGAAACATCACGAACATTGCGAATGCAGTTCCCAGCATTTTCATTGGTGAGGTTTCTATTACAGACTATTGAATTTGGCAAGTACTGTCCATATAGAGTATTATCCGACTCTTCCACAAAGGAGAACCATTCTAAAATGGAACATGTGCTGCCTACACACATATCTGAGCAATCCTATAATCGTCCACCGCTCTCTAGTGGACGTTACGGACATTTCCCACGATATAGAATACCCCACAGCAACATTTCTTGCCTGTCAACGTCACCTTACCAGTCCTACGACGCACATAAAACACCAGCAGCACACCACAAATATACATTACAAACACTAGTGAGGCGTCATAAAGCACGATCGGTGGAACCCACATGCCTTCACTCAGAATCCATCTTAAAGCCCATTCCTACTGCATATTTACAACCGGATCCTGTTGCCTGGATCGTTGGGATATAGACTAAAATGTCGCTGGGGATATGATTTATGCATTATCATTTTGACATTCCTAACCCACTCTGCACGCCAGAGCACCCAGGATCTATTAATATCTATTGCGGCGATCTTATCTCAGTGGCCTGTCACCTTGATGGTCAACAATTCTGCGTGCGGTGTTATTAAGCCTCGTCGACATAGGTAATTGTGAAAATAGCGGACAAAGTAAAGTACCTCGTTAGACTCCTAGGTCTGTTTTTAGTTTGTTGGTGTTTTTGTTTTCATTTTGTTTGTTTGTTTGTGTGTGTGGTGTGCGTGTTGGTGTGTGTGTGGGGGGTATGTGCGTGTGTGTGCATGCATGTAGACATCTAGACATGGATTGGTCACATACGTATGATGGTTGAGAACATGCGCGTATGTGTGTGTGTGTGTGTGGGTGTCGGTTGGTGGGTGAGCATGTGTAGGTGAGTTATTTTGGCCTACAATAACAATATTTACTGATCACCTTTAATTGCAGTATAATGACATTTTTCGTTATGCTATTGGAAATGACTGACGTCAGCATGGTGTAATTGCCGTACATTGTAGGAAACCTCGGATGATCCTCACACTCTTTCATTTGAACAACTATAAATTGATTATACTGGGTACAGAGTTTCAGAATTTATAGTGACTTGGATGAGGAATAAGAATATTTTCAAAATTCATTACAAATCACAATGAATACGGAATATGACTTAGCAACTTCGCATATGAATGTATGATTGTGTGCTCAAGGAAACAACAAAAGACGAAAGCACGCATAGATTCTACACAGGTGAACCTGTTCATCCTTGTTCAGTGTACAGGGTTTTTCAGAGTATCATGTTATCTGCTCAAGGAACACAATAAACTTAACAAATGTGAAGATGACACTACATGATATGAAGTTATATAAACCGTCTAAAATGGCCATTAAGTTGAATCATTGACGTTTATGACGTTAGGCCACCAATTTCTCATCAATTGCTCAATAAATGATTGCTTCAGACTTAAAAGAAAGAGGTCTAAACACATACACTTCCGCACATGAGCTTCATAAACCTTGATCATTAATTATGAGTTGTCTTTGATTGCCTTTTTAAAGGTCGTTGATATGGAATGTATTATTTTGAAAACAGTGTGAAAACTTGCAGAATTCATGAGATATTCTATCAAAAAAGAAAAACTAGAAATACGACTTGATTGGAAAAAAAATGAATGGGTTCATATTGTAGAATATAAAATTTTCAAGAGTTTTGGGAGTTATTACTCTTAAAATCCACTTGATTGCGGCATTTGTCCCTTATTCACAGGATTGAGCGGGCTAGTTGCATACGAGAAAGAAATAAAAGATCTTAATTCTTTTGGTGCAAACTTTGAGTTTCGCCTCCATTTATCATTAGCACAAAATCACAGAAAAGTTATCTTTAGACTTAATTTTTTTTTTTGTACTCCCAAGTGTCCACATGATATATTTTTTTTTGTAACCTGCACAAAGTTTGTCGCATTTCCCTTTCTTCAAAGCAAGATGGTGAACCTTTCATTTTTTTTTATGTTCACTTCTCGAGCTTTCAAAGATTGATAAGTTGATGGGTTTCTACCAGTATTCTCACACCGTCTGCAAATTCTGACACCTGTCAGCCTATGCTCATGTTAATTGAAAGTTACCTTATTACGATAGAAATGGAAAATGGAAAATTTGTTTGAGGCAGAAGGGTATCACCATAGCAGAACGATGCGAAACTCATTCGTCACACTTTGTGTGGGAGGTTTCAGGCGATGAGCGAGACCCCTTTGAACTGGTCACAAAATGCCACAGAGCTATTCGATGGGGCCGTTTTTGTGTAGACTCACGCCCTCGGGTGGGATTCGATGTGAACTTTGCTGTGGAGCCAGATATAACCCACATATAGCTTACCTGTGACCTGAAGTAAGTTATAGGGCTACACCTGGCACTCTCTCTCTTCAGATATCCTTTAGTTTATTAATTTTTGTCTATTTCATTACTATAAAATGCTTCCACAGTTATGAATTTTGTGTCATGACCACCATCGGAAATGCCATAAGTCTAGACTTCATTATCATTTTCATGTTAAGCCTTCCCGTATATAATAAATTACATTAACAGAGATTGTCTGATGTGATTAGGGACAACACCGTCTTTCCCTTTAAACTTAAATTGATATATATCTCGTTTGTTCTGCCCATAAATAATTTGAATACCTACTAGCTATCGTGTAGAGGGGTCATTTCTTCCCCAAAATTTACATCGCTCGTATTGTCAGTAGTGCCTTCCATATGCCATAATTGGTGAGTAGATATTTCGTTTGCTGATCACGGCCACCATTATTCGTGCTCAGTCTATGGGAACTATGGGGGCAGAAACGAATCTATATCATGAAATATACATTCTTTTATTGCCGTTCCCTATCCGACCATAGAACAATTCGTGGAATAACCTTCCTTAATTGCATTTCGGGGGTGAAAATGGCGGGGCGTCGGGTGATGAGGATTTGTCCATACTGCGGATTATCTGTGTAGATGATTTATATATTGGATAACACTCTACTATTTATGTTTCCCTTCTAATGCCATTTATTTTCAAATTGAGTGCGCATGCGGTTATAAGTTCTGAGAACTGACTGACAATCGTTATAAATGACAAAGTTTTAATGATGATAACCTGCGTTGAGGTGACATGTATCTATAAGTCGACCAAGTAAAAGTTCCGGCTTTGTTGTTGTTTTGTCTTCTTTGATAAAAACATCGATAACTATTCTTTTCTTTCTTTGAACATTCCACATGGTCATTGATTATCAAACCATAGAAACATGTATAGTATACATAGAAACATGCATAATACTTAGTAGTATAAGTCGTATACATCGAAGTACATGGTTGTTATCGTGACCGTTCATCTATTCGCGGAGTCTGAATTCAGTTCGTGTACTTGGTAGGTGGCATTGAAGAGAGAGAGAGAGAGAGAGAGAGAGAGAGAGAGAGAAGCGCCTACTCGCTCTCGCAGCATCTTCTATTGTAAGCCAATAATTCTACAAACTATAAAAATCCTCTTTAACTTGCAAATGATAGATCTTACAAAAGAATATTGACATCAACGCCCACTATATTTCCTTCATAATTGAATGGAAATTATTTCTGCGTGATAAGACATACAGAAAAGCAAATCTGTACTCCAAGGAGGCAAAATATCTCACTATGAATATCTAACTCACTATAAATAGATATTTATGATGTATAGCTACAAATATTCCTGGAATGCACTTCTTTTGAGTCCTGAGATGCATTTTAATGTGATAGCGTCGGAATTCTGCTTTGTAATGGTGAGTATGTTGCATGCGGCGTATGTGCGCATGCACATACACACGCAGATATACACAGAAACCCAATAACGCAATAAAATCAGTAGGTAACTGATATTGAGCAAACTATCTCACTTTATAGTGCCAAAATTAAGATTGAAAGTGTATCGTCAACGTTCATAAATGATTAAGGAATATAGTAACTTCACAAGCCCAATGGATAAGTGTACAATTGCATCGAAGATTATTCACTGGCTGTGATGATCATGAATTTCATATCTTTAGACATAATAGTATATGAATATGGTATACTTTTGAAATGTTTTGGGAACAGAGTCAAATCCAAATATTATTCATACCATATCTCACTTCATCAGCATTTCTGAGGAGGGAGACTCAAACACAGATGTATGTTTCAAAGAGTAAGACCCTTAAATGGTCTTGAATCAAGGCGTTTCTTAGTGTGTATGTGTGTGTGTGTGTGTGTGTGTGTTTGCCCGTGTGTGCGTGCGTGTGTGTGTGTGTGTGTGTGTGGCAGAGAGTAGCGGCACAATAATCATAGAATTACGTTTGAAAACCTGAAACACAGAATGATGCAGTCATGTGGATGATGTGTTAAGCTGGAGCGCATCATCACGCCATAGTTATCTCATGAAGATATTAACGTCTTGATGGCGTTAAGTGTGTTGCTGTTGCCCCAGCTAGCTGTCAAATGATAACAGTCAGACTGCGGGGACGCAGTTCATGTAATGTTCTTGTTTCTTTCTACTGTTCTGCGTGTTAGATTTCGAAACATTTGGTGATAATGTGTGTGTGTGTGTGTGTGTGTGTGTGTGGGTGGGTGTTGGTGTGGATAGGGAGATGGGAGGGGAAGAAAGAGGAGAATAATAACAACAGTAAAACAAAATAAAGCACATCTCTTGCCTTCCGTGATAATAAATAGGAAGATCAATTGAAAATCAAAAAGCATCACAATACTTAATTTATTGATGGTGTGTAGACCCTTACCTTACCTTTAGTAATGCACTCAAACTCAAAATGGAGAGACAGGTGTCATAGAATTAGGCCAGATGGTTCTAATAGCATGAAGTAATGTCATTACTATGTGGGGAATGTTCCAGAATAGTGAGTATGGCAAGAAAAGGTGTTGGATTTGGTGTTGATACGGTAATTCCATCTGACTTTACCTCAGATGACATCAGGAGAGGCAGATTGTTTTGTATTAAAAAATAGTAAAAACAATTAAATTATCAAAATCATTTGATACATATTTCAAGCAAATGATTACTGGATTTGTGAATTGGAGACCTATTTACATCATGCACAAGCCACCACCCAAACTGGATGTCAGGGGGCCTTTAAGTTGTGATGTTTTCCGACTGTGTGACAGAGTCTGTCAGTACAAATTCAATACCGACTGAATATCCCGATTCCGATGTAAGCTGGGCGCGTAGTTTGTTATCCAATACGGATTTTAATAAATCCAAATGAGAGTGTCCCTCGAACTAAATCTGCATTGATAACTAAATCCCAGCAAGTCAAAACCAGACAAGGTCAGGAGCGATCATCTCTCTCCTTCTCTCCCCCTCCCACCTCCCCTCTCTCATTTTCTCCCTCTTTATTTCAATCTGGCTTCTCTCTGAGCCATGCCCATCAAAATCAGATTATCTCATTTCCGAGCACACTAATGAAAGGTGTCATCACAGTAATTCTCCAGCTTCGAGAGCCGAGGATCGCGGCGGATAACACCCCTTCCCCAAAGCGATTACCGTTTCTCAGGCCAATGGCATGCAAGCAAACACACACACACACACACACACACACACGAATCCACACACGATAAGCCTCTTCGAGCCATCATGCAAGGTGAATATGAGATGAAACCCACCAAGTGCATGATAATGTAAGCCATATTTTCCTCCCATCTCGGTAAATCCCACATTCAAACCGGTCGAGAGTGATTCTGTGTGTAGTGCCGCATGCTGTCATCCTCCGTGAGCACGATTTCTGAGTGAGGCCGCCAACGATGCGTTTTATTGGGACAGCAGTCTGATTCCATTACGCCATGAATTTTGATTGCAGTGCCGCAGGACATGGAATTTACTGTGGTGACATAAAGGATGTTTTCCAATATGTCATATCAGAAATGGATCAGGGCGAGTGCGTGCATGTTTATGGGCCCCTATTTCTGCGCCTATCTCCTAGAAAAGATTCATGATCCGGGAGCACAAACAATGACTGAGGCAGATGAAGAACACGTTCAACGTACTGAATAATCATCGCTTTCATCATCCACTCGTGCGATCCTTAAAAGGGGGAGGGGAGGGGGACGCGATTGGGACTTCCTTCAACCCTCCTACATCTCGCCTCGTCTGTCGCTGCCTTCATCACAACCACCTCTGTATCGTTGAGGCAGATCTTCCTCACTTACATGGTCGCCGTCATTTTCCCTATGTTACATGTCTCCATCGGCTATAACATTTGGCTCATGTATCCATAGGAAGTCCCTTTATGATTCCTAATTTCTCCTCTCATTCCAACCAGTCTTCCTTTTAATGTCATGTCGCAGTTTACCCGTCTCTAGTCTCTTTCTATATAATGTTATGTGTTTTGCTTACCACTTTACACAGTGTTTGTCATTCCTGTCGTATAAGGAGCATTAAAACTGACTTTTTTGTGTTTGTAGCAGAGTCTTACAGCAAGGAACCTTCATCGTTAATGTACGGAGGAGACAGATGCTCTTTGCGACAATCTTGTATAAGCGCCGACGTGGCATATATTATGTAAATTTCATTATGGTATGAATGCTATATGCTGGCCGTCATACAAATGATATGCCACGATGTTTGTCGCTATTATAACAACGACAACAACAACAACAACAACAACAAAACAACCAATTAAAAAAAATCTTATCAGAGAATGATGAATCAATACACCGCGTTTGAAGACGAACTCGGCTCTTCTCATCACAACTTCCATTATTTTGTTTGGAGTCAGCTTGGCGGTTGTTGTCGTTACAAGATAAACACCACAGAATTTATTGCCTTGATTCAACAACCCTTGGCGACACTGATTCATGACTATTCATTAAGATGATAACCACGAAAATGTATAAAAACAGACAATTCTAAAAAAAGAAATACTTTTATCGCAAGAAATGAGCCTCCATTGAAAAGAAATATTTACAACTAAGGCCCGTTCCTACGTGTCCCATTTAGTGTTTTGGCCTGATGTTAGAAGACTGATCTTTTTTTTTTTTTGTTTGTTAGTGAGCAGTAAAGTTAGGTGTTTTTATTTCTTTTTTTTCAGTGAAATGTGGCAGGTTTAGAATTCAAGCCAACATGGAATCTAGTTTATAGTCCAGGTGATACATTCACTGTATGAAACACATAATGAATGCGAGCACATATGCTGGCATTTGACACACACGTTCTCTCAGTCACGGACACATCATAAACAAAGCGACAAAAAACAATGTGTACACAAACAACCTCAAGAAACAAAGAATATACTAGTAATGGTGGTATCCTTGGCGAGGTGGGCGAAACACGCCATATTTAGAATGAGGAACTGGTGGACAATTTAAAATTAACCAGTCGTTTAGGTTGTGTAATAAGATGTAGTATGACTTCAAGGGGTGTATAACCACCGTGCAACATCTAAATATAGGAATAGCCACGGAATTACAAATATTTTATTAGATTACAGATTGATGAACCCTGCGCAGCCGACTGACATCCGGCCGAAGTCTCACCGTTGCGTGTGACTCTGCTTACACCCAAATAGAATCAGTGCGTGTATATAAGGATGTTCTCAGAGTGACTTCGCCAGAGGTGTCGAGGCTTTGGAGTTTCATTCGAGTCATTTGGTTAACTCAATATGTACCTTACCGGAATTTTGTCCAAGTTACTTGCCACCACGATAAATCCACTCATTCCAATTCCATAAAAAATAAAAACTAACACACACAGCAACTCAGCAGTAGATTGTAATGGTTTGATTTATGATAAGATTTGTAAACATTTTAGGTCAGACTATCAACCGGACCTATATGCTTCCTTACACGTTTGTTTCATAAAGACAACAAAAAGATCTCAGAGTCATTTGAAACTAATATATCTATTTTACGGATCACTGTTTAAGCTATGACAAATTAATGAACATACGTTTGCATTTTCTTCACATTTACTCAGGTCACAACCGTTTTCCTTTCTGGTAGCCCAGATGGGATGGAAGTACAGTTCATGATAGAGCAATAGTAACCAAAATGTTGCGTTCACCCTCCCCCCCCCCCCCCCCCATCGAGTGTTGTACCGATTCGAGGAATTTAGTAGATTTTACATTAACAATAATGATAATAGTAATGATGATAACAATAATAGTGATAATTATGATAATGATAATAGTAATGATAACAATGACCATAATAATAATGATGATGAAAATAATTTTCAAGTTGTTGGTACTATTATTACTAATATCATCATCATCATCATCATCATCGTCGTCGTCATCATTATTACTTTTGAGTTACCTTTGGCAAGTCGGAAGTGGATTACAGCAGGACATTGATCGAAGTCCCGCTGTGAATTCGATCCGAGACCGTCGACGATGAGGCGTCTTGGACATCGTCGTCGGCTCTTTGAGGCAAAGGCGTACACTTGTCACTAAGCGTAGGTTGGCTAGCCTTGATTTCAGCACACACACAAATATGACAATAATTCCTGCCATTCTTTAAACCCACTGAAAAGCGAGGTTAAAAAGTCTACTCTATAAAATCATTCCTACGTGGTTGTACTGCATGTGGACTATTATAGTGAGTGTATGAAATCGATGATAAAGGTTGTTATCATACTTTGGGTCGACGAACTTTCATAGACATTTCCTGCAGGCATGGCAGGTTGCACTAACTAGCGTGCTGAATCTTCCACAATACGTCTCTTTGATGTCTCTTGTGATATGAAGACAAAGAAACTGTATCACAAGGTTGAGTGACGTATACTCAACTTCATATTTTGTATTTATCTTATACCTCTGGATAAACAAATGAAGAGCTTGCTTCCAAAAGGCGCTAAATCCATAATGTTTTAATGGATTTAGCGCCTTTTGGTTGCAAGCTCTTTAGATACATTCATGTCAGGTGTCTGAATGTGTTGAAACATGTCGTTATCATAAAGACACCTGATCTGGACCATCATAAATATGACACACGATATATGCTTTCAAAACAGGAATAACAATGGAAATTGTGTACAGAATAGTATTTTCTGTTAGTGAACGATAATTTACTCTGACAAATAGGATAAGTAGAATACAAAGGACACGGGATTATTTATTTTGCAATTTTCCAAAGATGTGATAGGCGTTCATTTACAGCATAGCATCTGAATCCATTCTTTACAATGTGTGTGTGTGTGTTTTGTTTTTACTTTATGATATACTTTATATTCAATTTTGTTTTTATTTAAAGGCGTAGAAGCGCAAAATAAATAGTTTCTCCCTCGTCAACTGGAGCACCATGAAGGAGAACCGAAACCCATGTAAACAGGGGCCTCTCCTCTGTAATTCCTGAACAGCAAATATGTATAGCAATAATCTTTTGAAAATCCCTCTCGGAATGTGAGGAAATGTCAGACCTATAGGGAGAGGGGATCGGCAGCACTTTTCAGGGATTACTATGTTATAGGCCCGGATCTACCAGCAGGAAGGGAGGGGGAACAATTTGGGAGCATTTAGGATGGAGAGCTGACAGCTCCGTATCAGCCTCGTTCAGAAACACCGAGATCGCGACTTAGGAAAGTGAAAGTCTGAGTAGGAATTGATTAGAATGGTGAAGAGACTTTCACTACTGTTTCGATATGAGCGTAAGACCGTCGCTCTTCATTCCAACATCTAAGAATAGCACTCAAGGTGACAGGGTGGACAAGGGGTTGGGTTTATATCCGTCGGGCCCATTCCAGGGTATTTAGAGTAAAGTATGTGATGACAAGGGAGGGAGGGAGGGATCAGGACGCAAGATTACTCTTTGCGAAGGACTGGGGCAAAGGCTGACCACGCAGCTACACAGCTCGCTGTGTAGTGACTGTGCCGGCGAAAATTGGTCGTCTCCCGGAGATAACACAATTTCTTTGAGGTAATCACGGTAATCAAAGAGATTATCATAAACGTGGTGAATGATTGTCCTATCAACAACGATACTAGTAACAATGAAAAAAATGCCTCTACGAAAACTATTTACAATGTCAAGGACTATACAAAGATGATAATGAAGCATAAAGATGCTTGAATGTATGTATATATATTATGAATACAGGCCTTTTTTCATTACATTTGTTATTATGCAAGTATCTATCTATCTATCTATCTATCTATCTATCTATCTATCTATCTAAAAACATACTACATAAACAATACTGAATTTACATTCTATATATCACATAGACTTAAAAAAAGGAGATGACTCTATCTTTGAGCATATGTGTAACGCGTGGTTTATTTGCATTGTCCACTAGCAATTTGCCTTTCTTCAGGGGAAAATTCGGCTTGAAATGTTTATTAATAAAAGGGGTAATGAGATTTAAAACAAAAATCAGCAAAGTTATAGATTTGAAGATACTTGTGAAATTTTCTCAACGAGGCCATTAAAGAGAAATAAATTTTAGTTGTCAAGAAACACTGATGGCCTCACGTACTGTTAAATCGAGCTGGGAATGTGCATGATCAGCTATCACTGACATCACACTTTGTCATTCGAGATCCCCTTTAGAAAACGTATTGGGTAAACCGATGAGACTTTTGATTCTCAGTGCATGCGCACTAAGCGGTGAATATAAAATTCAATATAGTATTACACCCATTTACCCCATCCTGTCGCTACGTCTGTGACGTCGGTGTGCGTTACGAGAGCACCGACATCATTTAAAGTTTATAGGTTCTCTCCACCTCTCACTGGACAAAATACCGGATTATCTTCGCTTTCGGCGATAATGACACTGTTTGTCATTTAAAGCCATCAAGGTATTTAACTGGCTTTTATCACCGGTAATGGTTTTCAAATATAGTTTTTAGTTGATATCATTTATGACGTTTAATGTCACTAACGAAAAAAAAAAAAACCCACAGAGTTGAGGGAACCTTTTAAGAGCAACTCGAGCACACTTGGCTTGTCCTATGAGCATCGCTAATGACAAAATTGCGTCAATGCATAATACGTATGCATTTAGTATCATTAAATATTTACGTGGTCATAACTAGAATTAGTTCATGAATATCAAAGAAGTCCGATGTTGAATTATGATTTGTGGCAAATACGGAAGCAAGGGACACTCTTGTGAACCAGTCACCTCCGAAAGATCAGACAATGTGAATAAATATCAGCCCCTAGGGGCACGTAGTCCGCTGCTGACAGGGGTCTTGAACCATTCATGTCATGATTGATAGTCCTTGGTCTTTTCTAATGAAATACACTAACTCCGAAGTCATCGTGGCATGTCGATTGCATTTGAATTTCTTTATTCATAAAAGAGGAAGAACATCTCTATGGGTGTCTTAATGGGCCACCATTGTTTCTTTATATCTTGACGAATGTGAAGTCGAATATGGACGCCATGAGTCCCGAAACCCTCTCTCTCAGCCAGAGCAATCCTGACACGCAAACACTAAAGTTGAATACTTCGTGAACGCGCGGAAACTTATATGGCGTAGCTGTCTCTATTGTTTGTCACAGACGGTAAAATCTGGAGCCTCTGATCTACAGTTTCGAAGACATCACACATGTGCGGCTAGCTTTAGCAGGTAGATTTTCTCTTTAAAGGATCCGCATGTAGTAGGCGGAATCAACCAGAGTCAAGGGCCAAATCAAAGGACAAACTGAGATTGACATGATTTCGAACTTTCCAAACACTGTAGGAACATCTAAAGTAAGGGTGGTCCATGCAACAGCGCCCTCTTGAATCCGAGATCCATTTCCTTTTAGTCATGTTTCTGCATTTTTTTTTTGGGGGGGGGGGGCGGGGGTCATGTGTACGTCACTGTAAAGCCTGTTGGCACACACACACACACACACATATATATATATATATGTGCGTGTGTGTGTGTGAGTGTGTGTGTGTGCGTGTGCGTGTGTGTGTGTATGTGTATGTGTGCATTCGTACATGCAGTTACGTCCCACGTCACGAATCGGGCCAGGAGGGTCTAATGTTGTGGATTTTGGCGAAATTGGAGTATTGTACTACCAAAACTGAAGGAAGACGAGGGGAAACAAAGTAAACGTTCCGAAACAAAAAACAAAACAAAACAAAACAAAACAAAATATGCCAAAAATATAAAACGACTGAAACTGTTTTTGAAGCATAGCGTGATTTGAGCCAATAGGTAAGCAAAGCCACACAAGACAGATAGACGTGTATGAAAACACGACCTCTGGCGTCGCCCCATTTCTAAACGCAACTAAATCCTCACAATATGGCTTCGCGCGTCGCCTTTCATCTCTTCGTGGGATTCTGACAGTGAACAGTATCCTGTCCATACGTATGTCGAGCAGATGGTTCACGCCAATCGCATACTCGATACAATCGTTCAAACTGGGCATTTAGTTTTGTGTCATAATGTTGATAGTCTTCAGATTTTATGTCAACCGTGGCCATGGTGGAAAACTGAAATAAGGTATTTTCGCTTTGCTGTTCAAGTATTCTCATAAATATTGTCTGAGTAACTCCTCATACAATTTCCTCCAACTGTACAACTTTTGATACATTAATAACTTCAATAAATCAATCAATCAAGAAATCAATCAGTCAATCAATCAATCAATCAATCAATCAATCAATCAATCAATCAATCAATCAAGTTGAAATAATTATAGGCTATTTACCAGTCTGTCCTTCCACTACATGCTTTATATCAAAGTCTAATCTATCCACGGCTATTCATCAAATCTAATTCACATCGTTAAAATTCAGTATTGCGCAACTGTGTAAAGTATATATACACACACACACACGCACGCACACACACACATACACACACACACACACACAAACACACCTACCCAAAGTGATATTGAAGATAGCAACAGTATGCAGCGTTTGACGGACAAAAAATGTAAACCTGCCTTATTACTGCCTCACCCACTGTCGGCGTGTGCATGATATTCAGAAACAAAATGAAACAATCAAGCACTTATTGATCCTAGATTGAGCGCGTTTTCTCTAGCAAATAATGTTCCTGCACCGAGATATCAAAGGCTGCGTACCCTGCAACCAGAATAAAACGGTGCCCCACGATGGACATAGATGGGGGCGATGTGGAGGTGTCATCGTATAGTGTAACGGTATGATTTAATCAACGGATGCTTTGAACAATTTTCCCGACAACGCTCGATTTGGGCCTCCTTGGATATTAAAGGAAGATCACCATGCCTCGATCATCCCATGCATCTTATTATATTTTGCATAACATCTGTATAGAGATAGATAGATAGATAGATAGATAGATAGATAGTGAGAGAGAGAGAGAGAGAGAGAGAGAGGGAAGAGAAATACATACATGGATGTAAGATGTCGATTAACTGATATGGTTTATAATGTGAGTACACAGAAAGTGAAAGGGAAAAGAAAGAAAGAAAGTACCTTTTTTTTTTATAGAAACACAACAGGTTTATGAGTAGTGGACAAAAGAATGAATACCATTACTAAAGACTGAATACACATGAGGATGAAGCACAGAGAAAAAATATTAATGTTTGGAAGAAAGGGAGAGAGAAGGGAAGAGAGAAAGAGATAAGAGAGCGCGCGAGATCGTGTGTGTGTGTGTGGGGGGGGGGGGGTGGGGTCAAAACTTGTTTTGGTACTTTGTATGAGGACCTGATAATACTTGCTTCATTTGGCCATCCTGAGCGCTTCGGTTTAAGGTCATGTACACCTTCGTAGTATTTTGCGCATTTTCCTTTGGATCAGTACTGGTATATTCCCTTCGTTCATCTCTATCATTATTCCCCTTTGAAGATTGCCATTGAATTTTTCATCATGTGAAACATTCTGTGTTAGTCGCTTTTGATTGCATTTCCTTTCCAATGAGTACATCTTAAATTTACTCATGGATGACAGAGAGACACAGTGATAGTAGACAATGTCAGACAGTCATTTCAGAAGGCTCTCAATTTATATTGTGTATTAGAATGAACTAAGGAAGAAAATATCTGAGATTCTTGCACCCCGACAATGTCAATTTGCTATCGCATTGCCATTATTACATAATCTGTCATTTAAACTACTAGCACTAACATGAAAGAAAACTGTAATTTCTCTCTCTACGTCTCCTATACGCAATGTTTCTTAACCCGCTGTGCGCTTTGAGTTCCAATTGACACAGAGTACACACAGTACACACTGTCCAAAGTCCCTGGCCCAGAAAGGGTTAACTGTGTCATCCTGTACTCGGTCTGGAATGTGACTAATAAATTATTGCTCATGGGAACTTAGTGCGCCATGTAACGACTCTATGAGGACAAAATACCTCGAGGTAGGAGGTGACTGATAGTTCAAGAATGATTATTTGTAGAGAGTATATTATAATCAATTTGGGCATCATGTTTTTTTGCTGGCCTTCTGTCTTCATCAACGGCGATGAAACTTCAAGAGGTCTCACACCTATGAATTCAATAGACCATCCCCATCCTCATCACTTTGTCGTGGCAAAGATGCTGAAATAAATTTGGGGAAAATTCTGAAAAAAAAATAACATGAAGCAGCTTGAAAAAGGGCTATTAGCTATGGTTTATATGAACCAATTATATGAGCTGCATCTCATTTGGAGACACAACACTCTTTCATTTGATTTAAGAAGAACTGTATTCTTCGGCAGTGTTCGGTGTAGATTCCCAAAGACGTACACATTTTTAAGCGATGAAACCGTAAGAACTCCAAACAGTCTAAAAGAAGATTGAGCTGAAGAGAGCCCTTTTCAAGAATGAGTGAGGTCGTTTACTGGAAAGGCGACAGACATCGAATCCTTTGTATATTTTGCAGGATTTGTTGAAAGCTAGTTTCAATTCTCCTGTCTCTGTGGAGAATTATTACCGGTGTGATACAAATTATGCCTGGGATAAGTCGGGGCGGGTTTGCACTAGGATTACTTCATTCATTTCACTGGGGCCAAGTGAAACAACGTGTATATATCATTTATACCCCAGAAGCATGGGTCCCAAAGACGATAGTGTCAGCTGTTGTGTCATTACGCCAGAGGCGTGATTTGAACTTCGCGTGCGATACGTACCACAGGAATTTTAGGGATATTAGGGGAGGGTCGATGTTATTGGATAGTAATGAGTAAATGGCGCTCGTTAGTTCATGGCATCCCGGATGCACTCTGTGAACATTTCGTTCCTAAAGTCCTTCCTTCGATGGAATGGACTTCCCTTTTCAGTCTCATGGATGTTTCGTGTTTTCATTAAGTTAGATCGCAGGGCGTGAACATTGTAGAGCAAAGGAAATTGATCTACTCCTGCAACGTTGGAGTTGTTTAATTGCAAATTCCCCTTCTTGTTTAGTGAGCAATGATTAATGAAGAAAAAAACCCGACATTACTCTGGTGTATTGCGGAGCCGCTCCCATCACTTCGGCTGAAAAGAATGGAAAGAAGAGGAAAAATAGACATGTATAAACTCAGTTTAGCCACAATTTTCCAGGGAGTTTTCTTTTGAGTGGGGGTAGTTAGCATTCACTCTTGACCCTCATTAAGAGTATTAAGACGGTATCTAATTTAAAAGAAACTCCGCGGTACATACTGGGAGTTTAAGAATTTGTTGTTCATGGAGAAAGCACTGTCTGAAATCAGTCATAAGTTTTCCTTAAAGGAGGTCAATTAATTACAAAGCTTGCTTGGGCAATTTTAAGCACTCTGTGGACATAATCAGCAGACTTCATTTCATTCCAGACTGAGTTCACCGTTTCCTGTAGGATCAGCAGGGTTCATCTGTTTTAAATGGATATTTTCTTGATTACACAGATTTGCATAAATCGTCGAACTGGCAGTTTATTCTGTTGGAAGAAGGTATCTGACAAGTGAACGAACGGTTCATGAAAGCAGCTGTTGTGCTTTAGAATCTCTGCAATCTGATTGGTCAATAATTGTCATGCATTGATTTTTTACTGATCCACACTGAACCATGCGTAAAATCCGAATGCATCGCCGTGCGTCCGGTAAAATCCGAACGCATGGTTCAAGTCTTGTGCAGTGTTGTAGGTGCACCGGACGCATGATGAGGAAAATGGTTGTATTTCATGAATTTACGGGCCCCTGTTTATAACACAAATGATGCACAGGCCTATTTCTTGGATCAATGAAAATTGGATGCTCTCGTTTAACTTTGGAACAGACTAAAACCCACGAGCGCAGCGAGTGGGTTTAAACAGTTGCAAAGTTAAACTCGCGCATCCACTTCTCACTGATCCGCTCTGTCCTGTGCATCATTTGTATAATAAAACATTGCAGCTAATCAAGAAAAACGACAAGTGTGTCGTAACATGTCCATGGACTTTGAAATGGGATATCGATTCTTTACGACACCATGGAGACACATGGATCTTTTCATGCACTTAAGAGAATGGTGCTCTCATGTTATACCACATCTGACTTCCGATTTCGCAGTAACAGGGATAGAAACAATGATGCTCCATATACTTTGAATATAGGAACAGGGATTTAACAAAGAGTGTGTTATGAGAACTGCAAAGATATTGCGATTCGTAACATGAATCATAGGAGCTGAAAATGTCAAGAATAACGAAGCGAGGCAATGATCACACATGGATGGCGTCCCCATACCATCCACGTTGGAGAGAAATTCTGGCGTCCTTTGTAATCGTTAAAATCTGCCAATGATGGGTGTTTTGATCATAACACGCCTACTTTAGATGTGACTTTGGTAGTTGAGGAGTTAAGGCACATTTGGATGCAGACGTTCATAATTCTTCGCCTTCAGGGGATCGAAGGGGCGGTAGGTGCGGAGGATGCAGGGCAGCTGAGAGAAAAGAATTGATATCAAGGGGACAGCGAATGCCTCGGGCGGGCCGTGTGCGATTATTGTGAAAGAGTGAATCTGCATCAGATGAAATAATAGACTGCACTGTATCTAACTCGTCTGTTATTTTGCGTTCTTGTTTCGGGTTTCCTGCAGTGCTAGCATACTATGCGAGCTCGCACACATTTTACCACGATCTTACATTGTCGCAATTGCGACACACTTTTCATCTTGATTATTTAATTTTTCTAGCATTGATTAGCCATGAATTGCCTTCAGTCAATTAATGATTCAATGTCGGAGTTTTAAAACGGGCTCTGAAATATTAGTTAGCGACTGGATAAACATGATTACAACTGTACGTAATAGTTGATTCCATGATAGTTGACTACTTGGAATATTCTTCCTTAGGCAAAGCATTCGGCATTATTTTCCCTCGGAGAGCATTTTCGTGTGAATAACTGGAGACCGATATCAACCCTAAGCGTCTGCATGGTGTTTGTTACGAGACGCACGAAAAAGTGATTATGAGAAATAGACGATAATAAAATAATTGTTTTAGCACTACAGCCCTGTGCGTGATGTCGGCTTGGTGACGATATTGCAAAAATGGCTATCAGAACCTAGGCCTACACAATGACGCTGACAGTATCAAACTTAACTCAAACAATGTATAACAGATGACGTCTGCTGTGGGAAATACACGGAATGATCTAACTTCAAGGCTTGAAAAGCTTCTTTTTTGGGGGGTGGGGGATAAGATGATTGATCCAACGAAGAAGTTGAGAGACACATATCTTATCACAACAGTGCATTTCCAACCCTCTGAACGTAAAATTCTACATGTTCCCCTTCACGCAAAGCATTACCTACCGATGAAGCTGTAGCGTAGATGTGACATGAACATAATGACCTCAATATGTCACCAACTGTGCATGTTGTATACAGATATAAACCACAATATGCTTTTCATTGTATACATATGACCACCATAATTATATGCCATCCACTGCATATAGTATGACTACCATTATACCACCCATTGTACAGATAATACAATGATCACCATACCATCCATTATGATATATATAATATGACCACACTATGCCATATGATTTATCGAATTCATTAACAATATGTTACTAAATTCCTTATTATTAGTTATCTAACTAAACAGTTCCAAAGCAAATTTCCTAATACTGCAATCACACTTTCCATATTCCGGTTTTCACCTTGTATTTACGATGATATATAGCATGATACTAGATGTCTGCCTTACTTTAATTCTCTTTTCATATAAGGACACTAGTATATTGCGCAAAAGGATACAGTTAGTGCCCAAGGCATGTGTGTTCATAGTGCTCGACAGACCCAATTAAATGAACATTGTTCGAAGAGAGAAAAGTGTTACAGCCGACGTTTCTGTGTTTTCCTTTACTTTCCTTCCCTACGCAGAACTGGGAATAAGGGGGAGGGAAGGCAATGATCCAGCTTTGGGCGCCATTTCCCTCTTATCATTGTTACCCTGCTGTAGTCAATGACGTCACTACGAGGTACCTGTCTATTTGCGTGTTTCCGCACAAAATCACTGCCCTGGGAAGCCGAAAAAGACTCGTTTTCCTCATTGTAAAGAGAAGGAGGGGGAGGGGTGTAGCGAGTACCGTACCCAATAAGCGACGGTTTGCCCCAGATTGCGCTACATCGCACGCCAATTTTCGGCCAGACATCCGAATGTCCGACAGCTCCGTGCTCCTGCCTGATGTGTGTAAGTTCAGGTGCCTCAAATCGCTCCCCGAGGATTATATCACCCTCCCTTACAGTATGATTTTCATCCAGTCATTGCACTGATTTTTGCAGGCGATTCAATTTACAGACATGCACTCGCCCACGTTAAAAAAGGGGGAAAAATAACCACCTCCACCACCAACAACGACAAGAAAAAAAAAATGGCGCACATACGACACCACACACAGATGTACACAAGCACACACACACACACACACACACACACACGCACACACACACGCACACACACACACATACACACACTAAAAACATATAGATGTTAGTACCATTCGGTTTAAAGCGGCAGTAACAACCTCTCGCTGTATCTAAATTTCAACCGCTCTCTTTCTCTCTCTATCCACCTCAAACTTTCTCTTCAACGTTTCATATCTTATGCGCCTTGAGCACTCTACAGAGTAGATCTGACCAATACAAGTTATATATCATTATCATCATCATTATGACTGCACAGAGACGCAAGATCAATGTTGAACGAGTGTGTATTATACGGATTTATCCCCCTTCTGTGACATTCTTGCTAATCGCACTTTGATGAGCAGCATTGCTAAACAATAAACTTAGTATGTTTGATTTTTTCGTTTAAATGTTTGTTTGGCAACAGCTGGCTGCTGCCAAAGTCATTATCAACATTTTTTTTTTCTGAGATAGTTCTGATGTGTGGTGCATGCAGTGCGCAAACTATGTTTGTTTGTTTGTTTGTTTGTTTGTTTGTTTGTTTTATTCTACATGTTTCTCAACAGGATACGATAAAAGCTAATGGAAATCATAACTGATATACGTACAATACATTGAAATCAAAAGGCCCACAAAGAGCACACATGCACACTACCAACGCGTGGGCGTATCACCATCATTTGAGTAAAAAAAATCGAATTCAATTCAATTTAACATCAGTCAACAACATGAGAAAAACAACCACAAAAACACGATGTGATAGATGAACTTAGCCCCCACCATCCCTGCAGAAAGTAAAATGACAGCGTAAGATCGCAGTACCAGTCTACGTGATTGTGGTCGACGAAGACTAAGTGTTCAATTTCACACGGGGAGCCGTTAATAAAAACAGCGAACAGAGTGCGGTATAGACTGCACTGCAGAAAAGGGTCAGGATAGTTCAATTTCAAAATAATCTCGGAGAGAGAGAGAAAGAGAAGGAGAGAGAGAGATAGAGTAAAAAGGGAAGCCAGCTGATATTGGCTTTAAGCAAACCATAGGCTTGATGCTGTCCCTGTTGAAATCGTCATTTTTGTGGGGATAAAAAGACAGCAGCCCGTGATGAATAGACGAATGATTATGAATTAGTAAAGGTTTGGATTGATGAGTAAACGTCTGCAGTATTCGTTAGTCTCCCTCTCTGTAATGGAAGACATTGAACCAGTTCATGGAAAGCGTATGGTGACCATGCTCTCCGTAACATTGATGCACAATTTGTGCATCAATGAAGGAAACGACATTCACTCATGATGGCTCTGCAAACATTGACACTACGATGATTCAAGGAGTTGACAGGTTTATGAACTATATAATCCTGCTCTGTCTGTCAATCATTAGTGATGCATGACATGAAGCAATGTTCAGTTTTAAAATCATCGCAGTACTAGAGAAGTCTCACTCACAATTGCGTTTCTTTTTTTTTCTTTCCTGCGTATCCTCATAGCCACTCGTGAATTTTTGCAACGAATAATGAAAAATCAATTCCCTCCACCGATTCTGCTGATATTCAAGCTGTAGGAAAATGCTCCTGATTATGCATGATTATCATACTTATAATCATTTTGTGTGTGTGTGCTTTCTCGGACCAGTATAAGTGCATTTTCTGATTATATTTTGCACCTGATGTTTATTTGGGTGAATTAATCTTCATTGATTTCTCCTAAACATTGAATATATCAACAACTTGCACTTGTTCTTCCTTTCACAGCATTTACTGAATAAATTGTCAACGCTACTTTTTATTCAACTGAAATAAAAGAGTTGATAATCAAGCTTGTAAGTCTCTACATTCTTGGCAATATACGATATGAGAATTATCTCTGACATTGAAATATTTCCTTTTGCCATAATTATCATTTACAATAATATCTTTTATTATCAGTAATTGGAAGGAGAAATCTAAATCTTTTCTAAAAACGAAAGAAGAATGCGGCATCTCAGTTAAATTAAAGGCTATCATTAGTAGTGAATGACGCCAACTTATCATAGCAAAATACAACCAACAAAAACTTTCACAACATTGAATTAAGGGAGGAGGGTATAGAAGAACGAAGAGATAGGAGAATTGACAGCAATTTTGGAATTGTATATGAAACATACACACACATACGTACGCACACACACATACGCACACACACACACACACACACACACACACACACACACACACACAAATACACACGCTGTACCGCATTTATTCTTAAACCTGAAATGATAGAAGACTGTACAAGACAAAGTAGGTCATTGATGGAGAAGATGGTCGCTGATATGCCCCATGGGATGAGGCGCCCTCTCGGCAAACGAAGGTAACTCCAGGGCACTGTTTCCGTCGAGAAGCGCAGCTGAATAATATTCTGTTCTGGCAGGCGTGGTCTAGTTCCTCCATATGACAGACGGGGTTGAGAAAAAGAAAAAGAAAACAACAAAAACAACATTCCCAACACGTTGGAGCATCAAAAACAATTAAGCTTTGAACGAATAAACACAACTTTACAGTGAAATGGAGTTTTGAGAAGCTAATGCGGAGGATGGACATTGACGGAAATGGAGAGCGAGCAAGGCTAGATCAATGTATATCAATCAAATTAATCAATCAACTTTATTTTTCATTTCCAATAAACAGGAAAAATTAGATTCGATGCATTAACAGAACATATTTCTAATAATTTCAAAAATGTAAATTAACAAAACACATCGTGATCACGAGTAACAACATAGATTCATTTTTTAATTTTTTTTTAACATAATACAAGGATTGGAATGGAAATGGAGGGTCCCACTAAAAAGCAAAGCTTGTACTGTATGGGACCCTCAGAAAATACATAAGAGAACGAAAAATAACTTAATGAAACTACAAACATATATATGAAACAAAATCAAAGAGTCCAATGTCAACTGACATGATATAATTATGTTGGGTTTTCCCCACTCTTTTTAATCATGCATCTTTAATTACTACTTACGATGCGACTATAATAGAGAATGAGGGCTTTATCCTTATGATGAATGATGTAATAACATAAACTTTCCATGCTCAATTCCAAAACTCCGACCATAGAGAAAAGTTAATGAAAATTACTCGACCATTCTCCTCTTCCCACAAAACTAACAAGCAAACAAAAAGGGCATGTAAATCTTTACCCAACTTTTTTTCATTACTCTGTGTGTATGTGTGTGTTTTAATCTTTACATATATAGACTTTACCTGAAATGGCAAAAGAAGGAGCAGAAGAAAATAGAAATAGATGAATGAATAGAATTAGAAGTAGAGAGGTGGGCACACTACGACTCAGTTCACGTTCGTGTTCAAGAGAATGATTTGAGAGAAAGATGTAATATGGAACACGGTAAATGACTTGCTAGAATCAGCTGATTGATCTAGAGTCTGTACTTTGAATGGATCGAGCTGCTATTTGCACAGAGGTGACCTTCATTATACTCAGCCGCGTTCAGTAGCCGATTTCTCTGTAGAGTTAAATTCCAGCAATAACACCTGCTTTCGGCGTTGTAGCGCAAAACATGAGGCCAACTCGAGGATGGCATGCGAAAGCATGACACTGTATATCAGGTGGCGACAAAGCATGCTGGAGCCATGTTTGATAAATATACGTGGATAATAGAACGCGTTGCCAGGCAAGAAAAGGGCTCTTTCCTCGCTGCTTTGCCGCTGCCGAGAAAGCCTGCCGCTAGAGGGCCATTGGAGCGTCGTGCATATTCATCGATTGCAGGAGTCTTCGAAATAATAGTGCGTGGGTCAGCGTTTAACGATTCTCAAGTATGCTACCGGTATGCTACCTAAAGGTGCGCGCAAATTATTGCCTCTTTGTTAGCATTCTCTGGAAAGTGGACAATGAGATATGGTCATGGCATTATAAGATTAATCTCGGTGAGCATGGAACGTGCGATGGGCTGTATGGAATGTCATTACATTTCAGTTTATTTATCTTCCCGTTACTGATGGCTAAGAACGATACTGGCACCTAAGAACGGTGAACGTGGTCAAAAACAGAGCGGCATACATTTCCCTAAAATACTCGGTACAAGAGAAGAAAGAACGCACACACACACAAAAAAAAAACAGCTGACAAAACTCCAAAACAACAATAATCATTTCCACATCGAGTATTTCCACAATGAGTATTTTATCAATGCTTCGTGAAATAAAGTAGTAAACATGCTTACACTTTCAAAGTGGGGATATGTTTGTTTCAAAAGTTAAATTTTAATATCTTGGAAAGCGTCGGGATGTCTTCCTACACACGAAATCAGCATTAATCGTAATGGATCCATGTCTTGCCCAGCGTTTCAACGCGAGTGAAACACTATACGATAATCATCAGTTTCCTCTTAGTATAAAGAAACGGCAGGGTTGGACTCAGTAGTGAAAAAAAAAGTGAAGATTGAACATGTATCGAAAGTTATGGAAATCATATTCATTGCAAGCCACTTACTTTGATTTGGAGATCTATCATGGCACTAGAAGTCGTGTCCATTATAAACCAGGTTCTAAGCTACATGCTTATTAGAGATTACAAAATTCCTGAGGGATATGGTGGGGTCCAACCATAGAGTTTGAGATAGAGAGTTTGTCACTCTTTTTGGCGTCAAAGAGAATATTAAATGAAAGATGAAGGCAGTTAAGTCCCTAACTTCTTTCATCAGCATTCTGTCGTCTCGTCGTGATGCTTAGAATTCCACATCCGTTCTGTAATTACGAGTGAGGAAAGTATATGGACGGATATCTTGTGAAGACTGTTAGTGTAGTATTATCATGAATACAGCTCCACCCCCACTCGTCTCTACCTAGAGCTATAAAGCATGATAAGGGTGGATAAGGTTAAAATCGTCCGCCACCATCTAGAGCACACCAATCGACGAAAATGGCAGTTTGGCCCAGAGAACCTACGGGACAGTTCTTGTTTGTCCATCTCTCCTGCTCTATTTCACCCCTCTCATTTTTGTATTCGCTTGCTGAGACATTACCATGTAAATGTCCCGCAATCACACTTATGGACATGCCTTATAGAGCAGTTATGTGTTCAATATAGACAAACATCTGCACATTTTGCAAAGAAGTGAGCAGCGAAACGCAGCGAAACATGACGCTATAAGTAAAGATTTGTTGCACGATAATTATCACACCCTTTTGTGTTTAACTAAAATAAGGAGGGGGTGAGAAAAATATAATTTTGGTTAAATATTTTTATCTCATGAACACATAGTGAAAGACCGTGTTTTCAATGTCAGTATCATGGCGCTGCAACGCAAAGCTCCACGGTATTATGTAGGTCACATTTTTCGCTGTTTTGCTCGATGTGAGGTTTGGGAGAATCCCTAGCGGTCGGGATTCTACCGAGCCTAAGGAATTCAGACGCCATTTCCGCTCCATCATGCTCGCCTAAGCCCCGGGTCCACCTCCGACGAGGCTTTTAAAGCATGGGGGAAAAGGGGGGAATCATCTGACAAAATTATTTCCGGTTAGTCTCTCGTCAATTTCCTGCCACTTGCATTTTTGGCACGAGTATCACATCGATACATAGCCGTCGGTCAGGGGAGACCTTTGGTGTGTCTCCTCTGCCAGCGGCTCTTGGGATACCCTCACAGCTGCATCATTTCCTTGGTGCTCAACCGTGGAACATGAAACTTATGGGCTTGTTGTTAGCAACAAGCTTATCTAAACAAACTTGAGTTCATGTTCACCCTTTCGCCTATTAGGCCATCCTTCTACCGACTAATCACCAAATCCGGAAATGTGTAGCAGCCACGGTGATAAAAAAAGGGGCACGTACATCTGGGTATCATCGGAGAATGTGAGATCTACTGCACTGTCAACAGTGGCGTAGGAAAACGTTTGGACGCAGCGTATTTTATTCTCCACCCACATCAAATTTAGGCTAATCTAGTGGCGCACACAATGTGCCATCTTCCCCCTGCTTTTTTTCTGCACTTTACATTCTTTCAGATATGTTAATATCATGGCCATCTTCATCCATTGGCTCGTACACACTGTTGCATGCTTAGTGTCTTACATTCAAAGACTAGGGCGACTTTTCGTTTGTCGGACAAATTCTCACACGGACTAAGATGATAGCGTGTTCTTTAAGCTGCAGTTGTGAATTGCGTACGTGCTACAAGTAATTTATAATCCCACGGGCGCTGTTGTCTTTGGATGGACATGCCGCGTGTGACGTAGGGGCTCAATGATGGATAGATGGGTGTCACGGCCATATTGTCCTCATTCCGACATCCTCCCAGCAGTGATGATGGGTGATAATAGGCTCTTGAGAGCGCTCAAGATGCTGTCGATGTTTACATGATTAATGTGATTGGAGGTAGGCCTACAGCGAGTCTATGAAAAGAAGAAGAATGGGGTGGCAGGCACTTTTTTTTCGATCGAGAGCTAAGCATGGGCAACGTTTGGACAGGTGAATGGTGCAATGGCGCCTTCGACAATTCACCGGCAGGTACATGATGCCTTTATCCATTTTCGCTATGCAATGGACATCAGATTGTTTTGACATGTCTGAAATGCCCAAGAACAGTAAAAATGTTTTCGATAGACCCGCTGTGTTGAATTTGATGAAATGTCTTGTAAACCTCATTAAAAAAGCGATTCATAAGGGGTCCTACTTTCCAGTACTGCAAAACGTTAGATGCAACTGGATTTATTTAGGAAGAAATGATATGCTTAAAGATGGATAACTCATACAAAACCTATATACCATTTTCCCGGAAAAGACAGAGTGATTTACAGCAGCTGTCGCATATTGCAAGCCCTGTGTATGGCTTAAATTCAATTTACAGATAACCTCGCCTGGTTCCCAGCCTCGAAATGCGAGAGAACATGTGAACCCTTTGTATAATACTTGTAGGGTCATCTCAGACTTTCGCCTATTTTTGTTTGTAGCTACATGTATATAGACGGACTGAGTCACTGTGAAAGAAACGTCTTATACAGGAACCTACGTCCTTATAACAGCAGTTGGTCCATCGGCATGGTCACCAGTTCACCGGTAACTTTTTTTAATTATCTAAACTGCCTTTGTTTTCCTTTGAAAAACAACAGCTTGTACTGAAGGAAACAACATTTGGAAACGCATATTCGTTTTTCTGTTTCATCTTCTCAAACTTTAATACCTCATACGGGACATCTGAATTCCCGCTTCTTTGGCCTTCTTGTTCCACTCTTTAATCTGATCGTGCTAAACGTCGCAATTCAACTGCATTACAAATAAAATCCACTCGAAGAGCAATTCATTTGTCATGACAGAGAGCATGTCCATTCAGACTGACGGTACATCTTTCGTCACTCCACATCTCTGTCCCTATCTTCGTACCTTCCTCGGCCGACTGAGCCATAGGAATACTTGGTCATTGCTAATGTTGAGTCAAATTCCAAGGAGATGATCGTTAAGATCCAACGTCGTGTTCTTACCTTTCCAAACAAACATGTCCAAATTCTTGTTGTAATTATACAAATATCTGGTCAAACTAGGCTTGTCTGTCTGTCCATGTTTGATAGTGTGTGTAGATGTGTACACGTTGGTATGTGTTAATGTATGCTAAAATAGTAATTGCGTATCAAATTTTGCATGCGTTGCCCCAGTAGCTACTAAAGCTCCGCGGTCTAAGCCATGTTCATCCTCGCTCGTCGATCTTTTACCCCCCTCTCTCGCTTGGTCGATGGTTGTCTGTCCGTTTGTTTGTCTCCCTCTCCTGCCCTACTTTACCCCTGCCTCCCCAAACTGTCCACGAGTGTGTTTACACACGAGGCAGATGGATGGGGGTAGTGAGTGACGTGTGAGAGTGAGGCTGTCAGTGTTTCTGTGCCTGCCGACGGTAAACTTACTGTTAATGGAAAAATCAGTGTCAGTCGTTTTCCCGCTTGTGATGACAGGATGAAACACGGTCTTGCCATGTCGGGAATAAACCATCCTTTGAGGTCCCACTTCTCTTGACATACAGGCCGCTCTCTGAGCCCATATTGTTATACAGTGCCTGTTCCTTCTTTTTATCAACCCCCTATTTTTTTATTTCCCTTATGTATTCAAATTGAATAGAGACATACTTCCATCCCCAAAATGAGAAAAAGTTGTAAGGTTTTAACTTTTCATCTGGTAGCCAACCTAAATATGCTATTTTGACCAGTATCAATGGCGGGTAAAAATGTCTCAAATGTAAAAGTTTTAAAGCGTCAACTTTGTCGTAACTCAGTGCACATTTCATAGTTCCAAATACCTACATTTACAGATGATATTAGATATGCAACAACACAATGTCTCCTCAAGATGCAGTGACACAGTATTAGATATGGGTGATTGATTAACTATATATTTCCGCTTGTGTCTTGGTCTTAAATCCTCTTCTATCATTCTCTCACGCACTCATGTACACACTCACACTCACTTACCATGAACTCATGAACACTCACCCACTAACTCATGCTCACACATACTTACTTTTTCACTCACTCGCTCAACCCCACTCACATACACTCAATCAATCATTCACTCACTCACTCTTTTATTCACTCACACTCAATTACTCACACACACTCAATACTCACACACACACACACACACACTAATTCTATCCTTCACTTGTTGACATACGCACGCACACACACTCACACTCACTCACTCACAAATACTCATTCACGCAAGCGCTTACTCAATCACACACACACACACAGACACACAATTTCTCTCCCCCTCACTCACTCACACACTAACACACGCACTCATCCACACACACACACACACACACGCACGCACACGCACACACACACACACACACGCACACACTTCAGCCCTTCACATTTATTGGCAGCAGCAACAAAATAATTGCCACCCCATTTTCGTATGTTAATTGAAGGAATGAATCAGTCGGGAAAGACATTTTTAACAGTAACTGCACACCTCCAGCTCGTGCTTACCTGCTTATTTTTGTTTTCTAGAATATGTCATAATCTCATCTGCTTTATCAAGAGAATTTCTTGATTTTTTGTAAACCCATTGTAATAATGTACACATATCGCCGCACTATATTAAAACAATCATTCCCTTATTATATTTTCTCCATGTGCTGCTGTTTCCTTTGCGGTACAGTTACCATCTACTGAAGATTATCGGGGATGACCAAAACATCCAGGGGTTTTAAAGCAAGTAAACTACATTCACCTAATTTGTTGTTAAGGTCTCATGATACGTAATTTGACTTTTCTAACTCTTCTAACTTCCGCAAAACCTATTATGGATACATTTTAGTTATATTGATAATATACAAACATACGTACATACAAAACTGAAAATCGATTTGTGTATCATAGCAGGGCCTATGTAGGCTACACACAACGTTAACGCAAAATAAGACAACCATAGATTATGTGTTTGCATGTTGTCTTTGCGTAAAGTGTGTAGAATTTCAGATTTGTTTAAGTTTGTGTGATCAGTCACATTTGGTTAACTGTCCTTTAATTGATCTTTTCTGCCCTGTCAACTATCCAGGATTCCACCTAGAAAAAAAAAGCTTTGGTGAAATTAACGCAGTTGGATTATCACAAACGGTCGACTGATTAATCTTGTATACAAACTTTAAAAGTTCATGCACTAAACTACCTCGATTATATCACAGATTAGGTTGTTAGAATGATAATCACATTTCTTGGTTATCTAAAAACTCATGTTTTTTTTTTCCTGATACCACTGCCCTAAAGCACAGCACTTAGAGACCATGTAGCATGCATGGGAATACCATGAAAGGGAAAGGCTATAGCCTGACTTGGACTTATTGGGGAATCCCTGTAACGAATATTGTGTACAGTTTTATCACTGATCATCCTGTAAAGTAGGCGTACAGCAGAAAAATCCCGCCTGGAGTATAGACTATTATATCCTACCGGTGAGCACCCGCCAAGATACACGATGCGCATTTGTTCCCTGATCAGTGCTATTCTTGGTTTTTCGAATGTACCCCGGTGTGCAGCGAAGGAATCGGGCCACCCACGAATCTCTTCGCTACCAGTTCTTTAAGTTGGATGATCAATCATACTTCAGGGCCCCATTTCATAATATAGTTGATATGATAGCAACTCTTGCTGGAATGGCAATCGTCGTGGTAACGACAAGAATCCAGCCTCCTGATTAGCTGCTGCTATATACGAGAAATTGCCATTCCAGCAAGAGTTGCTACCCTTATATCTTTTTATGAAATAGGGCCCTAGTGTTGGTCTAACCCTGTTCGGGAGGTACACAATTCCCAAAGTGTTGAATCTCCCAACCAGTTGCCAACCCTGAATGTTCAAAAATCAAATGAAATCAGAATCCTCCATGTCGGCCATTGGTCTAATCCTAATCGCAGATCCCTATATCCAGAATGTACGAATAAACGAACTCAGAAGTACAAGGATATTGTAAGAAGACACTTTGCTCTCTTTTGAAGCTGGAACTACACACAAAGCAAAATAAAACTTAAACATTACACCATGTAATTCTATCGTTCACTCAATTCGTGTATGATGTCAGAACTATATAGGGACCTATACATTACAAGCTCTGCTTTTTAGTAGGTCCCCCACATTTCATGTTTGTAAAATTGTCTTCTTTTGTATTCTTTGTAATTATGACGCTATGTCCTGTCTTATGTTCAGTTGATTGTACCATGTTATTTGTGTTTGAGATGTGGAACAATAAAATGAAATAAAATAAAATCAAACTATACTTCCTCAAGAAATGAGTAAGTTGAATGAAGGTAGAGGTGAGAACACTAGATATATGTTATTACAAGTCATTTTGTACAGCATGCATTATGATTTAGGCTACTCACAGAATAAGACACACAGCAACACCATTCAGACACAAATAATGTGTAAAAACATTTAATATGCGATACCATATTATATAACGAGTGACTTTACATAAAAAGGGGTAAGTAAGAATACGATATCCTCTACAACATTATAAGATCGAATAGTATCAATACAAAGATGAACACATGGTTAGTAGACCTTTCATAATGTCACACTGTCCGAAGTTCTGTCTTTTTGATGCAACTACCGATGCAATATTCAGTCATGACGGTCTCGGCAAGACGTATCAAAGAGGATACTTTTATGCCAGGGAGGTCTGCTGTCTGTAGATTTTAATAACCCTATGTTTCATGCTGCTTGGTATGATTACGTGGGTGCGTCATATTTCAAATTTCAGGTTTGGCATTCATACTGGTATCGGTTTGCATCAATATGAGCAAATATATGAAATGTAAATTAATACTGGGAATATGGAATTGGATAGAGCAATCCGCCATTCATATCAATATTTGATAGGATTATTAAAAGAAGAGAAAAAAAGGAGTTTGCCGTTGTTCTTTGAAATGACTGCAAAGGTTTTCTTTAGAATAATGTACATTGAGAACATTTAGGTGACTACTGGTTTGAAGGATATCATCACAAGACTGGCGATGTCAAGCACACGAATGACTCATGATATCGTCAGATTGTCCGATAGCAGTCATCACATGACATGTCAGGGGTCGCGGTATGTGTTTCAGTGTATGTGTGTGTGTGTGTGTGTGGGGGGGGGGTGCAGCTCCCCCCCCCCCCCCCCCGCTCTGCCGCCTCTACAAGTGTACATGATGTTTATTCCAGTCAGTTGCTGCAAGGGCCTGTTCAACTGCCAGTCACTGGTAAAGTTCGTACAACCTTGTGTTCCATTGATATCTGCTTCCTGTTTTTAATAGTGACAGTAAAATAATATCTCAGGAGAACTTTCCTTTAAATCTTGTACTAAGGATGCATACTATTCCTCTTTTTTGTTCACCAAGGCTGGGCGACATATGAAAGTCACGTGACTTCAACAAAGGCAAGACGAGATAACCATTATCATCATCATCTCGTCAGTTAGCTGGAAGACAGACATGGGTGTCATTAGGAAGCCATGATACCACTGAAGTTTCAGAAGTTTAAAGAATGACTGTTACCAAAACAGAATGTGGTATGTGTTTGGTCCCATTTATTTTACTTTTCTCGCTCGGCAAATGGGAAGTTTGTATTGTTTGTATGAAAATGTGATGGTTTTAGGTTTGAATCTCAAATGTATTTCAAAGAGGCAAAGACGCGGCGTTTGGACTTTAAAGTTGTAGAACTTGTAGCCGGCATTTTGACTCTTGCTTATAACAGTCTCGTGTCTTTGGAAATGATTGTATTAAGAGTTAGAGTGTGGAAGAATATTAAAAGACGTTTTTCATCCTGTTCAACTTTTTTTTTTGTGGAAAAAGTTACTAATAGAGTCCTTTGTTCATAAAATTGCTTTTCAAGATGACGCAATATACCTTCGTTTCCAACATTAACGCAAATTTGATTCACCTCTTCACCAACAGATATCTCGCATTGCATATTGCATGTACCTTATGAATTATTTGGTCCCCCTGCACTTATGTACATTGATACCAGGCACTGACTGTGACACAATATATACATACTTATATAAAACAATTCACAGAGACACTAATGCGCCAATACTACGAAGTCATTAGTAAAAATATTGTAAGTTAAGCTTACATAAGTTCATCTTGCCAGATACCTAATCAGGGTTGATGTCGTATTCGCATTCCAAAAGGAACATTAAGAGAACAGATTGTGATTTCTGTATGTCTTACCTAGACATATACAAACTTGTCAAGCAGTGTCTTACATGCCAGAAGTAATTTAGCTTTTGTCACAGTTTGTTATAGGAATGGTATAGTTTTGGTTGAGATGGGGGAATCCTATTTCAACTTTTTTGAGAGATAATTACAAACCAGTTATGAAATATTAAAGATCATGCAATTGTAAAAGGAATTCAAAGTTTATTTGATGAAAATCGGTTTTGAAATGGCTGAGATATTAAATAACAAAGAGGTCCTAATAGAAGGTATGGGATCACTTTGTTTTAGTCTGTTTTTGGATATCGCAGACATTTCGAAACAGATTTTCATCAAATAAACTTTGAATTCCTCTTAGAATTGTGTGCTCTATAATATTCTATAATACATAGTTTCTAATAGTTTCTATTTCGCAAAGAGTTCAAATCTGAATCTCCAATTTCAACTAAAACTATACCATCCCATTAAAGATCACCATATTTCCAAATTGACAATTAAATGTAAAAAATGACTCGGCACGAAAAGTTTTCGGCCATAATATTAGTCTTTCTATGTACAAAACAAAGGTTAGTAGGTCATGGCAGAAGAATTTACATTTATGATTCACAACAGTTTCCATGTTCTCAGGGAACAATGATTTTTACACAGGTTCATCGACGATATTCTGCATACCTATACCGAAGCTGCATTAGTCAAACATTTTTTTTTGAACAGTATAGTATGTTGTTAGGTTTTATGAACGACTAAAAACTATTAGCAAACAGCGTAACTAGATGACACAGACCCGTATTCTGAGGTACGCAATTGCCTTTCTAATGAATGAAATGAAAGATGGGGAACCTTTTGTATAAAACAGACCCTGATGGAAATCCAATTTCGTGAGAAGTCTCCTTTTCTTTGATTACAAAAATTTGCACACTCCGTGCATGCTAATTTTTTTTTTTTAAACATGATAACAAAGTAGGCATATGCGATAAGATTGAAATCTATAATCATGAAAGAAAATGTGACGTCCCTGTTTTATTCATGCATGTGGCAGCATAACGTGAAAGTAAAAAAAAAAAAAAATCTTTCTGCTGTTTAAATAAAACTCCAGGTCAGAACACGGGTCTAACTTTCCTTTTTATGAGTTTCTCACGAGCGTGTTTAGCGCGAGCATACGGCACACTGGAGCTCGTTGCCATCCACGTATGGGCCGCACGGTAGTCCGCCGCCAGAGCCGCACACGCCCTCTACGGGGAAAAGGAGAGAGCTGTTTCCATCCTCGGTCATCGTGCCCGGTCGGGTGACGGCATCTGAGTCCACACAGATGTAGGCCGTTCGCATCTACGAGCACAATAAGAGAGATAAAATACGATAATAGTGCTTCTCCTTGATAGCCACAACATGGTAATTTCAAGACAAAACTGCCCTCATTCTTCCGTCAAAAATCCATCACAATTCTGAGTAGCTATGAGTTGCTACTTGAGAACCCGCCCACACATAAGCGAAGACCGGTCGCCGACTTTCCTGCAACATTTGAAACCACAGGTCGGTAGTTGGTCGTCAAAGATTGTTTTTAAGTCGACATGATGGAGTAGGTTTCAGCTTTGGCAAGCAGGACTCGGGCTGCTTTAAGTCTTCAATGTTGCATCAAAAACTTAGTCGGTCGTTTGTTTGTTTGTTTGTTCTTTGATCGTGAAACGGTATAGGCAAGCCGCACCGATTGGTCGACGATCTTTTTAGGACTGATCTTCTTGCTGGCCCATGATCTGATGGGAAGAAGGTTTTCGGTCGACAACCAGGTGTCGACCTATATTAAAGATTAATAGTCAACCCTGTAATAACCACTGCACTTAATTACTCGTATTATATTTTGTAGGTTGAGTGTCCGAGTGTCATACGTGACGATACACTATAATTGGTGCTTACTGCAATCAATAATTTTCATACTGGTTACACTGGGTAAGATGTCCCCTTTACGACATCTGCAACTTACGTTGTTGTGTCTGCTAGCCATGAGAATTCCACCGTACTCCAACGTCCAGTTAGTCGGACAGCTAGCCTTCCCAGGGATCATAATGATGCCTTGTCGGCCGTTCGCCATGCAAGAAGCACACGGAACATCCTATAGAGTGAGTAGAAATTGAAAAGTTATTACAGGTCTCAAATTAAAGGTAGCCAATGTCTTTACCTTCTCTAGCATCACTGGTCTCTTGAGTCTTTATTACTATCGAATGTCTAATAATGGTAAAAGTTAACCTGACATCAAGAAATGAATATTGTGATGTTTACAGTGTGGGTTTTGGAGGTCCCGTATTTATTTGAGGGACCTAGCAGACTATTCAAAAATATGAACTCTATAATCTTTTGATTTTCAGAACCTTTTTTTTTTTTAAATCATTCGATTTCAACTGGGCTATCTATCATCTATCTATCTATCTATCTATCTATCTATCTATCTATCTATCTATCTATAATATTATATGTCTGTCTGTCTATCTATCTATTTAAGATGTCTATTTCACGATGAAATTGTATAACGACAAGGATAACCTTGAAGAACTAACAATGAAGAGGTGCCTTATGTATTTTTCTGCGCATGCGTTACTTCCCACACCTCGGTCCATGGACTATACACGGGGATAGGTAGGTTTTGATATCTTAACCATCTGGTCTCAATACCGGTCACCTCCCCAATATTACCCCTGAGTTTATTTTACGATCCATCCTTATTTCTAATTTCCAGAATGGCTCATTTCCTTTTCCCGTATCTCCTCTGGACTGGTTCCCCTGTAGTTAGCTATAAAAAGCATCATTTCTTCCTTTCTTTTTGTTTTAAGTCGTAAAATACTTTTAGTAATGTATATTAACATGCAGTAGTTAAAGAATCCCGGCAAAAGGTAGCTCTCCTTCCTACATAAGGAGTGCTACTTCCATTTTGACTTTCCTAAACAATAATTTTAGATTCTTGCTTCCAATACCTCAACCGTATATATATATATATATATATATACATATATATATGCATTAAAAAAAAGAAGGGAAAACTGACCAGAAACAAATGATAAATAGTGAAAACAACGGAAAACACATTTTCTTTGCTCAAAGTTTTCACTTCATATATGTATATATATATTTCTTTGAGTGTACTGGTATCATTTTCAAAGTAAGATTTGATAGTGTTCGCGTTCCTAACTGTAAGAATAACGGTTGTGACCATTGAAAAGACAATAACACTATCGTCCTCATCAAATCTAACTTGTTAGCATCAGAGTTAGACCTTGGTTTGAGGTAGATAACTTTTCAAAGTGCTGTGAGTCCTCGAATGGCATACATAAGGCCATGTTGAACCCTCTTGATTGTGGATTCAGCGTTTACATTCATTCATGTTTTGAAGTCCGTGAATTATTCTTACATGCAGGTCAATTTTTTTTCAGGGTAAGCTTTTGATATGTGGGGCGATGATAATCTTAAAACTTTGGAACTTAAATTCGTACATGCTGCCCGATAAACTTAAAAAAAAATCCTCGTCTATGGATAATTGACAGTAGGCTTTGAAGTCCTTCCAAGTAAAAATCTACTCACGTGACCGTGTAAATCCGACTGGTCGCCGAAAGTGTTGCCATTCCTATACTCCACGCTGTAGATCCTTGCACGAGGCTCCTGGCGTCCAGGGATGACCGTTCCGTATTCAGGGTCAGAAGTCATGCACAGGTAGTTGCTCCCACTTCCTTTACCCAAGGAGAGACTGCTTCCAGAGGCCGCCACACCTATATACCCACCACGACAAATGCATGAAGGATAAACGTGGGGTTAATAGCCACATGTCAAAGAAAAAAAGAAGAAACAAAACACAATCATGATTTTATTTGTCAGATGTTGTTGTTGTTGTTGTTGTTTTTTGTTGTTGAGGGGTTTGTGGTGGTGGATATGGACTATATTATTAGAAGGAAAGCCATGTAAACGTGATGTACTTTAATATATATAATTATGTGAAATATAAAGCATGGAACAGTTATTCGTATTGTCAAGTAATTTTATATGAGTGTGAACTGAGTCTTCCTTTTGGATGTTAGAGGGGTGTGCCACACACCAAATGACTAATTCGATTTCAGTAATCCTTATTATTTTTTTTTCAGAAAGAAAAAGGATCTCTTGTTATCCACAATCTCTCGTGCCACTTTTTTTTTTAATTTGTCATAGTGAATTAACTTTATCATAGGGATCAATAATTACCGGAATAGATGAGGGTCGAAGTATTGGGGCACTCCGTGACACCCCAGCGAATGTAGGTGCTTCCTGGAGCAGACGAGTCTTTGTTGATCCCCGGAGCCACCGGCACGGTTCTACCACCGACCGACGACGCCATCCTACGTCCGGCACCAGGGCCCTGACAACAATATGCAAGAAAGACGAGTCTTTGCCAAGTGAGGAAACGCCTGGAGGAATCTTAGGAGCATGTGCTTCCTGATTATCGGATTTCGACAGATACACATGGCAGGAAGTGAACTTGACCTTAGATTCAAGCATTGACCTGCCTTGCTGAGTAATTATTTGCTTTTGTCTTTTCCTCTCTGTCTTTTGAGCATTACCATCATCATAGGCTCTACCTGTTATACCATCACAAAAAAAAAAAAGAAGCGTCTTTCACAGAAACACAAAATAGGAAGAAGGGAATAGGCTTTGCTTTTTAGCTTCCCTCCATTTGAAAAAAAAAATAATAGTAAATATCATGGATCTTGTTTCAAAATTAATCTGTGTTTCTATAACATTTCGATACGTCAAGACGATATACAGTATATATGTATATATACATTATATATATATATATATATATATATATATATACATATATATGAACACTGTCTGGGCATTAGCATTGATACTCCATTCTTATTTCTTATTATTGCCGAAGCCAGCGTATCTCAAAATAACTATATTTTTACAAATGACTTAAGTAATTTATATCTAATACAATAGCTGTAAAAAAAACCTTGAATAATATATTGTTTACTCATTATTTATCTAGCGATCCACGTCCCACAAGCTTTGCTTTTTACTGGATCGCTATTTTCCATAATTGAAGTTATTTTCCGAACGCTCACGAAGTATACATGCATTGTTCCTCGTAATTATTGTACATATGTTGTTGTATACTACATGAATCTTTTGTAAACGTTTGGACAATATCATTTCATGACATGTATACTTTGTATTATGTATGTTTTGATTTTCGTTGATTGGAAATAAACTATGATTGAATTGAATTGATATATATATATCTGCACGAAACATTTTGTACACTTATACTTTCTGTTGAAAATGAAAAGGAATACATGGAAAATGCAACGAAATGAAATGAAAATAAGGTTGGTCATGTAAATTTCATTTAAAAAGAAGGTGAGAACATAAGATATTTGTTGTTGTTTGTGTAAATGTTTGGATTACTTTGAGTTGAAATTATTGCAAAATTGTGAAATTTGTAGAATTGAAAGAGAACAAGCAGTCATGATTGAATTATTAACATTCGGTTTAACCGTGAAATACGTTCATTGAATGAATGTGCTGTTTAGTCTGTTGCATTAGGTAAAAACAAAAATAGAAATTTGCTTTGGCCATTATACTGATAAAATCACCTGATGATAAATTGTTTATTAGTTTATAACTTTAACAACACCATCGACTTAGCAATGCGATGAATCATTAGGATACAATAAAAGTAGAACTCACTCAGAGAAAGGCAATTAAGACTTACATGAAATACTGTGACATAGTCACTGTTAATAGCTCATTGAAATGGGCAACTAAACTGTAATTCGTAGCTTTAGAGTACACAATTCAATTTCGGTAGAAATTTCCTACATCCCATTTAATAGGGGCATTTGGCTGCATTTCAAAAAGTCTTGAGTAATCTTCGGGCAATGCTGTCTGTTAACGTGCCATTCCGTTTGATTATTTCCGTTAGTTTCAAAAGTTCAGATGACCTCTGTGATAATACATAATGATTCTTATTGCATTCTATGGGCCACTCCAGCGATGGAGAACTAATCGGAAGGAGCGTGAAGTCCATGTCGCCACTACGGAAATAGTAGTCCTATAACACTTCGTGAGATAATACTCTCTCATTATCTGCCAAGAACATCATGCCACCAATTTTTTGCTTTCAAGGTCTGACCTGTATCTGTCAATCATGGAATATTGTTATTCACGATTATCCAACGCAGAGCGCCAACACATAGCGCCACCGATATACCGGATCAGAGTAATGTTTGTTAAGTTTGACTCTCCAGTGATTTGATTGGATATCAGAGATACTTCGCGATCTAGGGGCGGACATTGACAAATAGGTTCATGCACAGATCTAGCGGGGAAAAATAATTATTTAATCCAAGGATTTGGGTTATGTGACATGTCCTTGATCTCCATTACAGGGAATTAGAGGTGAATCTTTGTAGACAACGTTTTGAATGGCGCCATTGTCCACAGTGCACACAAATGATACAGCGGTCACCTTGTCGCGGGATGTATGATTATGTACTTATTTTCCACTGTTGAGAAGGATTGTACTTTCAATCATAGTTAGGGTTGGGTTTTTAGAGGGCACATCATTAAAAATAAAATCCAAAATTGTATTTGTAAAAAAAGAAAGTAAATACAAAAAATATAAAAAACATAGCAAGGAAAGACATAAAGCAAACAACATAATTAAAATCATTATAATCATAATGGAAAATTTGCTTAATATGTATCATTTTGCAGCTGATTTTCACCCAGAATAAAAATTACTATAGACACATTACCTTTCGATCATTTTATTTCATTTCAGATATTTTACTTGCCAACAAAAATACAATTAAAGTTCAAGAATTTTTATATACATGCTTATATGAAATCAGTGCAGTTCAATTTATATAATAAAAGAAATTTAAAACTTATTCCCTCCACGTGGTTAACTTTTCCTTATTATTCCACACCCCATCAGATTTCGTGTATTTGTATGTATGACAGACTAGACATTCACAATGAATTGTGTACTTCAGGACTGAAGGAAAACAGTTTATTTGTTTTTGTAATGTTTATACTGATTATTCTAAATTATTGGAGTCTGTTCTATACACATCACAAACACTAGATACTCGTAGAATTAACGTTCGGTGCTTGTCTGCATCCTGTCTTATACAGCTTGATAAAGGTTATTAGCATGCAATTTGAATGTATCTCAGAGAACTATAGTATATAGATGATGACTGGCGGGGTAGGGGAACATACCGAATGTTCCACCCGAACAATGGCGAAGGGTTTGAAATGCTATTGAGGGAGGTTATAAGTCCCGAGACGAAGTCGAGGGAATTATAGCCTCCCGAAATAGCATTTCAAACCTTGAGGGTGGAACGTTTGGTACATGTTCCCGATAACAAAAGTCATCATCTGTTATATTATATGGTTTAGTCAAATTTAGGCAAATTCATCCATCGATTGCGTGAAAAATATGATCGTTCAATCGTTTGGTATCGTTTGTCATTTGTTATGTGTCGTTATTGAGACCGTTCAGTACTCTCATGTCCTGTTTCATTAAACTCATTGTTGCCATTGCTCTAGTTTGCTTTACTTCCATGACACCAAGGCCTTTTTTATGATTCTGTTGTTATTTACCGGCAATCTTTTGAAACAGTACTCTCACGGCCATTCACTAAAAGAACTTTGATAATGGTGTATCCTTTTCCCCATTGTCATTGTGGCGTTGTTTGCTGCACGTTTCCATTTTGATAACATAATTTACAATGATAGGCCCCTCGGAAAGTAATACACCGTGCAAAGAAAAAACAAACAAACAAACAACCCAACAACAACAACAAAAGACAACTAAACAAGCAACGAGGTTATGATTTCTCAGTCGAGAAGTCTCTTATCTCAATTCTTACATAGACCTGTGGCCCCGTTTCATTAGGAGGCCAAATATCAAGATACGATAATACAACTGATTGTCTATGGTTGATTGTGGGCTGTAGTTCTTGTTAATGCTCTGTAAATGGAGGGTATTGGTGATCAGGACACGTCTTGGCTAGGGGGAACAGACAGACAGACAGACAGACAGACACGCATACACACACACACACACACACACACACACACACACACATAAACACATACAGGTGCATCAGGTTTGGTCGCCTTCTTCCATCAAATATTTCGACATCATTCTAGGGATGACCATTGGTCCACACTTCACAACCGTCCAGACCTTCCTGACAAATGACACATTATTTTAGTCATTGCCATCAGGAAATGAATAAGTTGATAGGTCAGTGGACGTGAGTTTGATTTGGTTTTGGTCACCTCCATATAAAAACAGCTTCTGGAAGTCGAAGAAAAAACACCTGACAGTGTTGCTACTGACCATTACACATCATTGCTCATTCGGAAACGCGTATCGTTGTATTTGGGACAGCGATCGAGGGTTAACTAAAAAAAAAAAGTGCATACTTGATCATCAGAACAGGTGATTTTGGCTCAAAGTTTATTTGTTATATTTTTTCTTACCTAGTTTTTGCTCAAAGAAAGATCTTATGAAGTTATTCTTTTGGAGTGTATACTGTGACTAGCTCTACTGCATGAACATTTTAATGTCCATTCTTCGACAGATTATAGGTGTTGTCCATCATGCCATTGTTGGAAATCTTAGCATGTCTCAACAACGCCAATATCGTGTCAACTGGAATCTTCGATGTTAAAACTTTCCAGGCAGGAATGGGGGGGGGGGGGGAGTCATAAGTATCTAATCAAAATAAAGATTCTGACTCATAGAGGTGGAAGCTGATTGGCTCACGTTAAATCGACTTTGGATTTGCCCTTGGAACAACGTTCTGATCACATCGAGGATAAAGGAATTGCTGTGTAATGACCTCGCTTCTCCTTCATCGGGGAAAGTGATTTGAACCCTTGAAATCCACACGCTCAAACACAAGCTTCCGGTGATGGTTGTTCCCTGTTTGCATTGACTATTCTGTTGGGGTTAAATGACTCCAAGCTTAAAATGAACTTGTTTACCTCGTTAGAATGAATAGAATGTACTTCGGCGCGACTCGCCGACTTTCCTGGTATACGTACTAAACCTGATAGTGAGTCCCTGGATGAGCTAACCACGTGCGCCCATTTTCCTGTGTTTTGGACCGACTGTATGTTTTGATGTGTTAATGGATCTACTCTCATGGTTAAATAGAAACCACCCTCCTGATCGTTTCAAGGAAGTAGGGATACATTTAATTCTGCCCTATAGTTCCTGAAAATTTAGGCAGATGACTAGATCAGGCAAAAAGGCCACAATTCAAAAGTATTCAAACAGCAGTTACACACACCTAACAGTTATGAGGTACACCTTGTATAAAAGGGCGTACTGAAATGATAATACGTAGGGCCTACACTCAATTTCAGTTCGCTTTCTTTGTGGATCATGGCATAATTATTATGAACGAATCACAAGACAGTAAATAAGCAGATTTTATTTTATTCATTTCGTTTATTTGTTTCCGTATCCAAATAATACTAAAATATTGCAAAGTAGCATTAACGATTTGTACAAGAAAGTGACATAAAAGCGTGTAAATTAAATCTGTCCGACTGGACTTACTTGTGAAAATCACACTTTTAGCATACTACCTGGATGAATCAAAATCTACATCGATAAGAAAGTGACATGTTATGAAGCAAATGCAAATACAAACAATAGTATAACAAAAGTATAATACCTATACAGCTGGATCAACTGATACAGGTAAAACAAACAATAACTAGCCTCTACATGTCTCGGAACCGTTCGACGAGTTTAGAGTTATGTTTATGAAGTCAACAGTTAAAGACAGTCTCTGAAGATGGGAAATGCGTTACTGGTACATGATCCTCTATCATTTTCCCGTGGTTCCAGTTATGCCCATACTGCTACAAAGGGTCATACTTTCGTGCATAAAGAAAGGCAAATCAACGTCGGCTTATTTGATTCCATGCTAACATTGTAGAAACCCTAGAAAAATAGCCAATGCAGTATTTGATTTGACTCGTCATGCAAAGTGCAGTATTTACGTGATCATGATTCGCATTCACATGTGTTAGAAACCAAAGAAATCGGAGAACGAGGAGAAAAATGGACATAGAGAGTCCAATGAATTACACCTGGCTAGGACCAATTATATACAGTCCATTATTATTCTCCTTTTCAGGCATCAAATTTGAAGTTCTCTTGACAACAGCATGAAAGAATCTTTAAGTTTTAACACTTTTACCTTAAAAAGTTTTTGTAATTCTTTTATTGCAGAAATATGACATTCTTGAAAGGCGTAGATTTATTTCTCTTTTTTATTTATTTCAACAGTTTCTATTATTTATCCCAACATAGCAGTCTCCTTTTCAAATCGGTGAGCTCTGTCTTCGCGTGAGTTGCTACTGACCCTTGAACTCCTCTTCCTTCGCCCCTTCTCGCTGTCCTCTTTTTCCTGTCCACTTTAGTCCCCTCAATTGATATTCTTTCGACGCTTATCCTCGCTTGAGATCTGCTTCATGTATGTTTTGTGTATGCTTTGTTCATGTTTTGTTTTGTTTTTTGTTTCCTCTATATTTCAATTTTCAGGCAATCTGCCCCAGTTTCGTTAGTTCACTGCATACAATAATTAATTATTGTTTATGAGGGGATTTGAAATTACAGGAAAAGCTTTTTTAGCAGTCCCCTCCATCCCCCCCCCCAAAAAAAAAATCATTCAGTAAAATCCCAGTATATGATTGTATATCCTTACTAATTGTATTTTCCCTTATCATAAGAAATGAGCTGCATTGATTTTGTATACCATATATACATGCAAATATAATGTTGTAAATACATATTTGTTTTAAATGAAATAAAAAACAATAGATTAAAAAAACAAACAAACGTGGGTCCAGAAATGCATCTGCCTTGAAACAAGTAGTTAGGTACTTAGGACTCTAGATAAAAAGTGTTCGAGCCACTTTCAGCTGAGGACAAGGGTATAGATTAGCATTCACTGAATTGTTTAGGATATGACGTTACTTCGTTCAAACATTGACGAACGAGGTTGTTCAAAGGAAGATGTCCTCGAGTAGAAAGGCATACCTTCGGGATATGAATGGAGACTTATACATTGACGAAAGTTTTCCGTACATTGTGTGTCATTGTGTAGGCGATGTCTGTGTGTAGTTATGTAGATGTGAAGAGTATGAAAGTAAATTGTTGATAGACGTCGAAAGACTTTTGATGCACTTTTTTTTTTCTTCTGACAGTCTTTCAAAAACCATGTGCATTGCGGTTGATTCTGGGGGTTGTTAAAATAATTGTTGTCGATTGCAATATCCTGTCAGGACAGAAACCTAATTTAAGAAGGGACATTATAATGTTTCATGCAACAGCTACCAATTGTTTGTTGTGTTCATTATATCAGACAGACATCTTCAATTAAATTAATTACTCTTGCCAGTTCTGGGGATGACTGACATCTTGCTGATGCAAAAAAAAAAAAAAAACAAAACAAAACAAAACAAAACAACAACAACAACAACAACAACAAAACCCAACAACAACCATGCGACAGCTATAAATCCACCCCGAAATAAATGAACTTCAAAAGAAGGAGAAAAAAATTGCCTACAGAATACAAAAATGTAAAAAATCGGATAAGAAATAAGGAAGATATGACGTTTTCAAATTTAACATTTTTTCGGAAAACCTTTCTCTGACCAGTCCACATGAATGTTATTCAAATAAGTGAGTTGATGATGTCATACCCTCATAATTTTCATGTATGTAATATATGAAGTTCTGGGTTTTTTTTTTTTTTTTTAGCTAATACAAATGAAAGCATGTTCCCATATCAAGATATATCAGAGTTAGCATCTGTTCTTGTTTATTTTGGGTGGTTTTTAGGCAAGTTTAAAATTTATACAGCTGAAATATGAGATTTTTGTCATTTCTGTATACGAAATGAACAAGAAATGGTGAGAGTATGACATCGTCAACTTGCTGATTTGAATATTCATAACGACTGGTCAAGAAGTGTTTTCCTACAAAAAAAAAATGAGAAAAGAAATCGCGAGTCTCGGAGGAAAACATAAGCAAAATTTTACCGTTTGCTGCCGTCTGCATTCAAACTCTGACGACCTACATTCACAGCTGACAGTGAGCAATCATGTGTCTAGCACATATTCTATCTTTTTTTTTTTTTTTTTTTTAACTCTAAGTGAAATACATCAGAACTCATCTACACAAAACATTTAACCAACATTGCATTATGACCCCTGGATTTGTCAAAGTTATTGTTTTACGGTACACAGTTTAGCATGCGCTTTTGTCAAAACAGGTAGACCTTGGTTTTAATGCATTGTTTCACTTTGATTCCCAGTTCCCACGCCCATCTCTATTATACAGAAATAAATTCGATGCGAACCGCCATCCATCTGTCGGATGCACCACTCTTTTTGAACAATGGAGAGGTATTTGTCTGAAATGTTTTATTTTGCTTACGAAGATGTAAAGGGCACACGCAAATCAGCTCCGAGTAGAATCACTGAATTTGGAGGACTTTCAAAAGCTATATCTTTTGAGACAGAAAAAAAAAATCCATGAACAAGATTACTTGATTTAGCAATGACACATTGTAGTTACTGAAAAAACTGCTGATATTTTTTCTTAAATTCTAAAACATCAAAAATTATTTCCCCAATCAAATACCAATAAACGTGATCTTGAAAGTGTTTGTTCCCCCCCCCCAAAAAAAAACAAACAACAACCCTATTTGCATAACAACATGCGGGCAAGAGAGCGGAAGAAATCAAAGTCGTGATACAATTGAGGAGTAGTCAGATGGTACTTACCTTTAAAACTAGTCGCTATCCATATGGGTACAAGAAAGGAAATAGGAACTTCTCGACGAAAAGTGTGGAAAGGGCGGAAGAAAGAGAAGAATGATCCACGTAGAGGATCAAGTGCTTGCCATTGGTCCTTTACAGACATGACAAGTCTCCACGATAGAAGTAATAGCCTACACACTCCCCTGCTGTAAACTGGCCTTTATACGCATCTCCTTGCAGTATACATGACTTGCATGTAGATACACACATACCTACATACACGCATACATACATACATACATACACTTGACATACATACATACACACACACACACACACGCACACACACACACACACACACCTATCAATGTAACGTTGGTAAGCGTGTTTACAGGTTAATGGCTATACCTCTGATTGGACGTTACATTTAGACCTGAAATAGGCATGACATACCGGGTTGATAACCATAGAAGATGTAGCCGAAAAAAAGCCTTATAAGATTCACTGTGATTTTTAGATTTTCTCTTGAAAGCACAGCTATTTGATGCCTGTGATTCAGAAATAAAATGTAAAATAAGTAGCTTTCAAAGGTGAAGAAAAGTCATGACGGTGCTGAATTGCACCTAGACCTTCAAGATATAGTAAAGTGCTGTGTCAAATATAGGTCGGCCCTGCCCTACAACTCCGGTCTCAGCAGTTTTGCTACGTTAGTATCTTCACTATGGAAACCAAAGCCAAATGTTCTCAAGCGGGATTTGAATGGATCGGAGACGTTGGGAGGCTTCCGACAGCGAGGGGACGGTATATAGGGAAAGGTAACTATTGTATTTTTCAAATGGCTATGTGGCACAAAGGTGCACGTTGATTAGACATGGTGATACTGATAGCTACTTACAAATCTCGTAACCGTCAGGAATATCATCGTGCTTTAAAAGAGAGTAAGCAAAAATAACAATGTAGGTGAACCTAGTATCAATTCACAGAACTAGCCAATACTACAATTTGATAAGCAGATGCGATCACAGACTGTTGCTAAAACAGAATGAAGATACAATGTAGGCAATGTTTTGGCGAAGGTGGGAATGAGAGCATGTGAAAGCAAAATATTGGAAACCTTGTAACTAGCTACGACCACCTTGCTGACATCAGGTGTCTATTCTTCCGGTAGCAAGGGACTCGCCCCATGAAGAATCCTGCCAATACCCTCTTCCTTCATAAAGTGATAGTGAAATAACATAACCATAAATATCTTACTAAAAGTAGAGTTCAGGAATGCATGTTTTCACAACCATATTTGAAGAGCTTGCTTCCAAAAGGCGCTAAATCTATTTAAAAACGATGGATTTAGCGCCTTTTGGAAGCAAGCTCTTCATTTATTAATCCATTCTTTTCCATATTTATAAATTTCAATTTCTTGATACATGAAGTACATTGTAGACTGGAAGGTTTGATGCCAGAATGACAACAGTATCCCACGTTTATTCGAATTGAAATTAATGAAAGACTTGACGAGAGTGTACAAGCTCCTCGCATCCACAGTTGCCAAGGTGTTGTAGTACTGGAAATATATCTTCTTCTTCTTCTTCTTTTTAAACTGGAATTCCTTTGAAGCTTGAGTTTGCAATCACTAACAGATACACACCCAAAGACGGCTCTGTTAGATTCTAATTATGCATAAAAATAAAAATCAGGACCTCGTATTTAAATGAAATGAGGCGTTTTGAAATGCCACATGACCTTCCTCACCCACTGGCTGTTTGTTTCTCTTCCTTCGAGCTGCAACAATGAACCACAATACTATGGCACATCATGTACCACTCCCTGAAATATTGCTATATTTTGATCGTGTTTGGATTTGGGACAGGAATTGCAACCCAGTTCTCACGGAACCGGCTGTGATACCGTCAGCAAATAAATATCTCCGTCCTCTTCAAATCATCAGGGCTCATCGATGACACCTTTCGCTTCCCGATAGATCCTGTACTTCAGCCAACAACGTTACGATTTTTTCTCTATCTTTTCTGATCCATGCAAAGGGCAGTCAGCTTTTTTTGTTGTTTTTTAGGAGTGGTCACGATGATTGATAAAACGATTCGGACATCTGTATAGCTCAGAGCAATGTTTGTTTACATTGTTATAAATGTGTTTCATCGTGCTCGATCTGGTGACAGAAACCTCAACTCTTTTCACAGCAACGCAAAACGAGGACACTTCCGATTATTTTCCGGGCTTGGAAATAACAGTGGCTCTGTATATCGCTCCATGAAAACACCATCACTGCGTTCAACACTCTTATATTAAGCTCATAGATAATTAAAGTTCCAAAGTGGAGGTTGAGAGATTTCGTTCTTTATAAATTTATCTCTTTCAGCCAATAAGACCGCAGCACTCTACATAGCCTTAGTTTGGGTTGCAAAATACGGACCGGTCTACGAGTCAAAACAGACACTCGGGTGCAACAAATTCCTGCTACACAAAGAGCCGATGATTATGGCCAAAATTTTCGTGAAATACGGCTGGTCACTATAGTAACAATACTCGATGTCGATTAGAGAAGACTGGTCAACAATAGTATGTAACGCAAAAACCAGGATTCAGACACGGTATCCTGGCAAGTTCAATCCTGCAAAATATTGTTCATCAATGAGAAGACAGGCAGAGATGGAAGGGTTCAGTGTAAAAATGCTAGAGGTAAAAATATCAGAGGTTAAAATGTAAGAGGTAAAAAGTTCAGAGGTTAAATTGTCAGAGGTTAAAATGTACGAGGTAAAAAGTTCAGAGGTAAAATTGTCAGAGGTTAAAATGCCAGAGGTAAAAATGTCAGCGGGAATAATGCAAGATATGAAAAATATTAGGGGTAATGATGTCAAAGGTAAAATGTCAGAGGTAATAATGTTATGACGGTCATCTGCACTGCTGTGCTGCGTATACAAATATTTAACATCAAGGTCTCAAAATAATGATATTTTTGCATTGATTGCATTGAATCTGATAGCTAAGTTCACATAGCCTCTCAACATAGGTAAATACCTTATCTCTGCATTATATTACTTCTGACATTTTTAACATATTTACCTCTGATATTTTTACCCCTGACAATTTCAAATCTGACATCTTTTTTTTTTTCTCGTCTAACATCACTACCTCTGACATCTTTACCCCTGACATTTTCATCTGGCACCGATGGAATTTGTTCAGCCAAAGACGAATCTATTGAGTACTGAACACTAATCACTGTTAAGAAAACAAGAAAACATTTCCTCCATTATAGGGTCAAAGAGAAACCTCCCATTGTCCCTGCTGATCGTGATGTGAGGCATAACATAGCAAATTATGCTATTGTATACTCATAAACACTTTTTTGGAGGGTGGGGGGGGGGGGGGAGGGAGGGCAACATAACTCCAAGACCATGAAAATATTCCAATCATAATATTCTGACAAGCCGATCCGAAGAATACTGATACAAACCTTTACGTGTCTACCTCGAAATATAATGTCACTCCACGGTGACATTAGAGTTACGATCAATAAAGTTGAAATAGCAGAATGGTAAAAGTTTTTATCAAAATTAGAGATAATGGGAGATCAATTATATAGTTTTGAGCTATTACCTGTTTTCAATGACCGATGATATCCGTTGCATTTTTATAGAGCATTTCTATTTTGTGTCTGATTCCGATGAAACGTCCACCGCTCTCTTTGTTTGACTACATACAACATGTACTCTAATGATTTAAGCTGGTTTGAAGATAAAATGGCCATGCATTTTAAATTGCACTATATGGTCGTGGTGAGCGTCGTGTGTTAGTACAGGGAGAAGGCGTCTTCTATAACTAGTACTTAATTCTTTTCGAAGATTGGCCGGAGCCCTCCTGATGGAACGGTGCCAGGGGTGTGTTTTTTTTTTACACAGATTATACCAATCTGACCTCGATATTTCGCTTATCTCTTCTCCGATGAGCTGGTTATCATTTCCCTACGAGCTTTGTCTCCTCCAGGTATAGGATAAAATATAATATGATAACCACGTGATTAACTGTAATAACAACTATTTCTATCATAGTTCAGTAAAGCTCTGCCCATCTAGTTCGCTAACCTCGGTCGTTTTGTTAAATGTTTTTTACAATGCTAATAACTTCCTACTTCCACATCCTTTAGCGTGTGTCCAAAGATTGACGATTATAATATAAACGCATGCAGACAGGGCTTATACATGAAAGAACACTCTCTTTCCGGCAAAACATTCTTTTTTTCTGCATTTTATTGATAAGAACAAAAGCATTCCCCTTTTTCACAATTTTCATGGCGTATTTAGACATTTCAAAAACAACAGTCAATGACAGTTAGAAAAAAAAAGACGTCTGATCGATCATTGGATGAACATCGAAACAATTCAGAATCCTATACAACAGAAAATGAAGGAAGGAAAAGGAGAGAAAAAGAAATTCTACCGTTGATCATTTTCGGTTCAAAGTATCACCCTCTACTCATTTGATTATCAATGTTCCAAACCGATCCTTTACAATTTCATGTTTCTAACATTTGTCATTTTTTAGTTTACTTGTTTAAAACTCTAATCGTTAATGCATTTATTGAAAATGTTATTGGGTAGTTATTGATTTAGATGACTGATCAACCAATTGATTCTAATCATGATCAGAAAACTACGTGGAAAAATTACAACCAACCCTAAAAACATAGGGTCGTAGATATATTTTGCTATCATGGTTCTGCAATAATTTCCGCGATGGTTTATTTCTGAGTTCGAACGTCCTGTTTGCTATTACCAGCTTGTGCATCATAAATACTTATGACATCACACTGAATATCTACTCCGTGTTTTTTGTGTGCCCTATTTGCTTGACGTCATCATTACGTAATAGTACCTATACTATCCGTCCAAGTGTTGTCGTAGAACAAATCGTTTGTTCATAGACTCTACATACTGAAGATTTTGAGGAAAACACATAAAAAACAAGGAAATCGTTACCGTCGATGACCTTGGCATGGCTTGATTGTCTGTTCATTGGCCTCATCGTGACCCCGTTTTTCATGTTATACAAGGAAATCAAGTGGATCCTTCATGCACGACGGAGCGAGACGTACCTACCACCCTAGCCGGTAAAAACAGATGTAATGGCGACATTATGTGTTGTGGTTCAGACCACCGAACAAAGCGGAAGGGGAGATAACGGACGATCAGAAGATAAAGTCAAAAACAGGAAATAATCAGCCTAAGGGCAGGATTTTTGTGACGACAATAAATGAGAAAAACCTTGACTTTCACGCAAGTTCAAATTGCAAGATCTGGATTAATCAACATTTAAATTAATTTGTGAAGCACAGTTGTACGTCTGACCACTATGATACATATCACAGAAAATAAGTTGAATCGATAAAATGTTCTTTCGACGAGTGAATCGATCTCATTCATATCTGTTAAGCATGCAACTTCAATATGTAAAAAAAAAAAAAAAAACGATTTAAAACACATGCACACACGAACGCTTAACTACTTGACCTATATTTCTGTGAATAACTTCTTATGATTAAGAATCATTCCAAAGGCAGGGCATTGATTACCATCAGTTTGATACTAAGGGACAAGCCGGCTGAAAATAAAGTTATTAAGGCATATTTGGTTGTACTATTCATTCAAGACTATTCTTTTTTATCTACCCCAAAACGAACGTCGTGAGTGAGAGAGAGAGAGAGAGAGAGAGAGAGGGAGAGGGAGAGAGAGAGAGAGAGAAAGAGAGGGAGAGCACGCGCGCTGAAGCGAAATGTTTGGTTCTTTGTGTACTTTCCGATGTTTCCTTTGCCTTTGGAGGATTTGCTGTTGTTGTTGTTGTTGTGTTTTTTTTTGTTGTTGCTGTTGTTGTCGTTCTTATTTGTATCTTTATCCATAGCTATATCTATACCTATATTTCTTGTACATTCTGTTGGAAAGAAAAAGTGAAAATAAAGTTTGAATTTGAATTTGAAATATATCTATATCTTTATCTATATTTATATTCATATTCTCTCTCTCTTTCTCTCTTATATATTATATAGATATATAGATAAGGATATAGATTTACAAATATATTGATAGATAGATAGATAATTCTAAGTAACTTTGTTCGTCATCAATTTATTTCGATTTCCTTCATGGGATCCGCACATCTCAAACACTGCTTTTTAGTGGGTCCCTCCATTTTACACCTATCATGACTTTTTCTTAAACTCAGCATTCATTGTTACGACACGCATATTTGTTTTAAAAGAATAATAATATTTGCCAATCGGTACCTTGTGAATTTGCATTTTGTTAAACAATATTGAGTGAATTTTTAATTGAATCTATTGAATTGTTTCTCTGTTTCATATTCATAACAATATTTTCTCTCATCTCTCTCTCATATTCTCACCTCTATCATCCCACACTGTCTTTTCATCATCTTTTCGATCTGCCACACTCGCATCACATGTCTTGGTTTCTTCAACCCTGGATGTTTATTGTAACACATCGTCATGATGTCTACCTCATTTTGTTTATGTTTAGATGTATGTGTTGCCATATTATGTTATTGCATGCCATGGTTAGTCATGCACACAAACGCACACACAGATAGAAACAAAGCATTGTAAAAAAAAAAACAACAACAACAAAAAACAACGATCTGCATTACCTTCATTTGAATATGCAGAAGTCACATTGAACTCATTTTTTTAATGCAAATATCATTTGAATTGTAAACTTTTGTCGGAAATGAACATAAAATGAATATGAAAGTGTCATTATCGTATTTGCTAGGTCAGATCTCTGTCATGGTTTAAAGGTATTAGCCCACATTTGTAAACCTGCAGCAATTGGTCTCATAGTTAGCATGGAGTTTGGGTATGATTGCAGTAACACCTGTGCAAAATTTCGTTGCAATTAGTCCATTACTTTCATTAAAATAAATGAAAATGCACCGTAATCCGTATGCATGCGTATAACGCTCGCTAGCTCCGGTCCACGTACGTGTTACATGTACAATGTACGTAGCTATAGCCCGCGCTCGTAATTCGATTTTGGGTCGGGTTGACCCGGTTTGAAAATTGATTTTAAAACGATGATTTTCTCTCTTTTATCGAATGGTATAGACAAAGAGCGACAGGTGAGGTATGTTACTGTTATAACTTGTACCTGAAGTCATATTGGACCTGTTTTATGCAGTTTTGATTTTCGTGGGTTTGCAAATGTGGGCTAGTATCTTTAAGGTATGATAATAGAACGGGATCCAATTAGCTTGTGTCTGTACCTGCACATTGCTGAGTTCCATTCTGAATCGTTCCATAGCGATGGTCTGGTTGAGGATCTTGAGGTCCTGAGCATGAATCAAATCTCGGTTTGTCTCCAGTATGGAGTTTGCGTGACACAGCTCCACGTATACCGCTACCAGACCCAGTAGGGCGCCGCATGCAATGAGAACAGCGGCCACAGTGCAGTATGGGACCATCCACCTACAAGGAGGAAAAATAGAAAATAAATAAATAAAATCAATTAAAAAAAGTCATATCAATAGCTTAACTACTTTGACCAACAGTGACAGATAATCATTATTAGCAAGATCTGAGGTTTATGGAGGTAACACTTATAAACTTTACTTTAAGTGACCCGACCGCATTTTATTCATTAAATCTATGAATGTAATATCTTTATGAGTTACTTACTACATCAGTAAATCAATCAGCGGGTAGAGTAAAAGTGACGTACCTTGATTAAATCCCTGCTCTTTTTTTTTATTATTGATTATCAATTCTATGAACTTCTAAGTTGGTGTACCAAAAGCTGTCTCATTATGAAACACTGCACGGTTTTACCACTTCACTGCAGACTTAGCTCGCGAGATTATCATTTATATAAAAATGATGAACTTGTATTTCGTTAAGGAGATCTAAAGGAAATGCCTCCATATGATTAGTACATAAGTGGGCTCGGTGACGATGGTATATATCATTTTATAAAGATCCACACTCAACCATCATCATAAGCAATTTTTGTGTGGATGATTCCTTTTCCAGGATTAAAGGGATCAACAGATCAGGACATCGGGCTCACACTAGTCGCAGACGATCTATTTTGTACATGCAGTACTTACTCGACATCCAACTTAAGTCAAAGTGACTTGCAGGTACACTGTAAGTTTGAAGCACTGATTGAAGCGACACCTAAACAATTTGCCGTTGATATCTGTATAAGACGCTGTGATATGGTTTTTAGAAAACACATGAATCGCTTCCTGAACGCTTGTCTCTTTGTTAGTTTGTTGGTTTATTGTTAACAGTGCTAAGGTATCATAATTCAAGACTTTGATTATTGGTTTGCAAATTAGCAGGGACATTAATTACAAAATGTAATGTAATCAACTTTACATCAACGCTACACTTCTGGATTCATTTGATTTGATTTCGTATACTGACAAACCCCATCTCGTCTCCATCATATATTCAAATCTCAACAACATTTGACTTATTTTTCGGGAAAAGAAATAACAAAGGACTACGGGGCATCATAATCAATTCATTGATTATTGGCTTGCAAATTAACAGGGACATAAATTACAAAAATGTTGTAATGCAATCAACTTTGCATCAACGTCATTTTTCTGGATTCATTTGATTTAATATGCTGACAAACTGATGTTATCACCATCGTATATTCAACTCTCAACAACACTTGGCGTAGCAAAAATCCCTCATTTTGGCAAAGTTTGGTATATCAAGCATATGATAAATTTAATAATGGGAAAGATGATATCAAAGACCTGAGCCAGACTTGTGAAAGTTGTTTGCTTATAGAACCTCTACGTGTATGTATGAAGTATTACTCCATTGTCAAAGATGGTCAAAGTCTAAAAATGACAGCGAGTTTTACTTGCTCATGCGTATTTTTTTTTTAATCTGATCACGTACGAAACGTATCTTTTGGGAATACATTGCATATAGGCCCTACTGATTTCCAATAACTGTTAGTCGGTTTCCAGCTTCGTTTATAGCAGTACTATCGATCGATACAATCTCGTTGGAAATATAATGTGATAATAAAAATCGGAAAATGTGAATCATGTCACTTGTGGCAAAGATGATGTTAATGTACTTGATCCCTGTTTCATATCAAAGAAAGATACATTTGAATGGAGTGTTGTTGTTTTTTTCTGTCCCCTGTAACCTGCCTACCTTACTCTAACCTCAAGCATTAAGGCATAATACGTATGTTGTAGCGACGATTACGTAAATGCATGAACGTGAGTCACGATCTTTGTCTATTAGCTCAAAGATATTGGGCAGGAAACATTATCGCTGGCCGATATATGATACCTGCCAGTTAGGAAGCAACACCTCCATGAAAAGAAGATTATCATGAAGCCATCAGTTATAATCATGCATGCTCTTCACAAAGTACTTGTTCAAGCGGAATTTGTATTCCTGTCCCAATTTATGCTTCCCTGCCAATTTTCCTATTTAGGCCTACCAAACTGCCGAAAATTGATAATGTTGGACAAGATCAAATTGTTCAAAGTTGATTGCACTACAATGTACTATACCTCGATTGTAATTCCTCGTGGAACATTATGCAAATCTAAGTGGCCTTGTGATGTTCTCATTACCTCAGTGGACAAAAATGATTACACGTCATTTCCAGTATAAGCTGCCAGTCTCTAGATTACTCTTTCACAAAACTATCCATTTATATTATTCAAAGCATGTTGCTAATCATGCATGAATCACGAGCCAGCCCCTGCAAGGTTCCTGCTATCCAAATGTATGTTGACTTTATTGATGCCTTTTGATCTTCGCATAACCAAATCATAACCTAATCAGTAGATACACAGTTATGTGCCTTATCATTCGTTGTTATAGAATGTGCTTTAGAGTCTATGCAATCTGATTGGTCAAATTGTCATGCATTGATTTTTACTGATCCACACAGAGCCATGGGTCCGGTAAAATCTGAACGCATGGCTCAATCCTTGTATAGTGTTGTAGGTGTAGGCCTACCGGACGCATGATTGGGAAAATGGTTGTATTTCATGAATTTACGAGCCCGTTTTATAACACAGATGATGCACAGGTATATTTCGTGGATCAGTGATAATTGGATACTCTCGTTTAACATAGGAACAGTCTAAAACCCACTCGCTGAGCTCATGGGTTTGAACAGAACCAAAGTTCAACTCGCCCATCCAATTCTCACCGATCCACTCTGTCCTGTGCATCATTTGTATACTGTCCTACTGCTATTATGTCAAAAAATTGTCAGAAACATTTGCATAAAAAAGAACAGGTTATGCTGTCTTGAGTTAGTGCCGGTAGTAGTTTCATAGGCGTTTTCACATCAGCCCGATGTTTCGAGATAGCGCGCTATCTTCTGACTTGGGAAATTTTCCCAATAGCGAGATAGCGCGGTATTTGATAATGTGAACACAAATTTGCGCACTAATTGTATCGCTCTGATCGAGAAAATTTCTCGACTCCAACTCGGGAAATTTGCGCGATGAATTCCATCATTCCTAGTGTGTGTGACCCGATCGACCGAGGCAAACTGCACACAAAGCATGAGGAATTTTTGAGAGGGCACACACATTACTGATGCTGTTTGCACATACTCAGCTGTCGAATTAGCTATTTTAAAATTTTTAACTATTCGGGCTATCCCCTCTTTGGGCTGATGTGAATAAGAAATGAAATAGCGCTCTAATTTGCAATCGCGGAAAATTTTTCGAGCTTGGATGTTTATCGGGCTGATGTGAAAACGCCTAATGATAAGGCACATAAATGTGTCTATTGTTCAGCGCAAGTTTTACACAAGGATTACGTTACATATATGACGCATATTTCTTGAGGTATTTATTGAGTTGGTTATGTACAACCAAAAGGTACATTTTGGATGGAGTATTGATTTTTTTTTTTTTTTTGGTCACCCTATCAGTCTCTGGCTTACTCTTTCACGCCACTATTCATTTATGGTATTGAAAGTATGGTATTGAAAATGGTACTTTCAATATACCATAAATGAATAGTTGCGTGTAATCATGCCAACATCACAAGCAAGTTCGAATTGTAGCAGGTATTGTTTCAATGTCTCTATTTCAGAAGACCTAGTCAACTACCATGGTTACGTTAATGAATGTGACGCTTGAAAGACGTTTCACCTCGTTGCATGGCTGAGACCATGCTACAGACTGTTCTCCGTGAAGAACAAAGGCCTATTCATCATGATTAGTTGGGGGTTTTCTTGTAAACGCTGTAATCCCCCCCCCCCTCCGCCCTTCTGAAAAAAAAAAAATGAAACAAAAGCAGGTTCTTGTTGGAATGGAGACCCGTGGTGCCATTCCCTAAATTTTATACCTGCGTGATGTAAGTGAGAACAAGTTCTAATAAGGCTTACTTTGTGGAGCAGACCGTGCTTACTAATGATATAGGAGAACACCCGGCCCTGCTTCGTTTAATTTAATGAATAATGCATAATATTACCAACTGAGTTTAATTTGTTGACTATAGGAAGTTCACACGTGCCATTTCTGGAAGAAACAGCTCTTAAAACAAGTCTGAAAAGTATTGAAGTAGGGTTACTCAACGTTAATCTGATTTTTACATAATCATTTTTTTTTCTTCAAAATTCCCCCCTTGAATTTTGCTTTCAAGTCAAGAGTAAGAGAAAAGCTTCAATTTTCATTGTACATACTTATTCTGGTACTAATGACACAAATGCTGGCTTAAATGGGTACGAGGTATATAGAAGATTCCACTCAATGATTCTTGTCTTTTTGTTAGTAATTTGTTAAAAGGTCTAATCAGCCTATAAGATGTTTGATAGTTTTCCTCTCATGGCTTTGGTGAATATAACAGCAGGTATACGGGACATATTGTATAAGCAACGGTCACGAACTGCCAAACACACTGCCTTAGAGATCCCGTGGTTCGATCCTTAAAAGATTTAGAGGTGTTAATCTGGCTCCGATAAGTAATAGGTGAAAATGTTTGCAAGGTATCTCAGATGGAAATAGGAGCCCATTTCCTGTTCCTCCTTTTACAAGTGAAGACATACTTTGCCTCCATTATAACCTTCATTTCATTTTTCATTTTCATTTCAATTTATTTTCATATTTTCTCACATATATCACAATAAAGTATATAAATACGAAAATTATACAAAACATAATTTAGATGAGACTTCATCGGAATGTACAGAAGTTTGATGTGGTATAAACACAAGGGCTGTATGCATGCGAATTAAACTGTGGTCATGATGCGAAAAAAAAATATGATGGGGCCTGCGTAAAAACATTAGCTTGTACAGCCGCAGGTCCCGTGAGTAATCAGATTAGGGGAAGTTTGAAATACGGATGTTTTTTTAAGACCAACTATAACTGGGAAAACCGATTAAAAGAAACAAAAAAAAATCCAATTTAAATATATGTCAATAAATAAAAATACAGAAAGGTCACTCCTTCCTCTTGTCCTCTTCTCTTTTAAAAGCTCTCCCGGTTACAACCAAAGTTTACTCGAAGGTGATATTTGGTATCAGGAAGCACGTGTACCAAGCTCAAGATCAATCTTTATGGAGGTTATGGATGGAAGAGTTACAGTATTTCTTTTGTTTCCTTTCACGATTTCGGGCACCTCGCATATCTAATAGTTAGTCTTCGTCGAATCCGTTTGTACTTGTACATTCTTGAATATCTTTATAGACCAATAAAGATAGAGAAACAGTACATTAAAGAAATGTGAAAGATGATAATTTAGATCCTTTGGTATACGTTTTCAGGTGGTTCAACGTGTTCACAAGCAGGGCTCAAGGCACAAACGAACGTATTGATAGTGACTGACTAATAATCACACATTGATTTTCAAGTACCTGGACATGAAATTTATGTTTTCTCATTCTATCGGATTGAAACCCACATAAACCATTGTTTTCTCCTTCTCTCTCTCTCGCTCTCTCTTTACATCTGAGCCTCATAATGATAACTGCTAATAGTTTAATTTTTGAAGTGTAGTACATTCTGCCTATCTCATCCAATTTTAATTCTACAGACACAGCGATGAAAAGAATACAGAAATGTACAACCGGTACTATTATTGTACAGATTCATTGTTTAAATCGCTTATAAAAGACGTTTATATTTAACCTTTATGTGCGGGTTTGATTGTAAGCTTCAAAAATACAAGCATAATTAAACTGCACGCTGAATAGTGGATTTAATTCTGCAGAGGGGATCCATACTTGATTGATCATAGAAGACACGCACGGAAAAGCGTACTACGACAATGATATACTGATTGCATATCCCATCTTATGTTCTTTTGTTTTTAATTTGTTGCAGTGATACGGTCGAGTGACCTCATAGGGACACATTAAACCGTATCCAAGTTTAGATTCATTCATTCACATTGCCCTCATCCACCGCGCACATTACATCCTGTCCCAAAACTGAAGCCAAAACCACAATGAAATGGGATTTGCTATTTCCTGATCCTACTTTCGAGGCATCAAATTTTTAAGAAGTCCAGAACTGTACAAGATAGATAGTAAAGACAGTGCCACACATACGCTACAATCGGGCTTTCTCTTTCCCCCTTGGTTTTCTTTACATCTTAGGTACTATTTTGATATCAGTCAGCTGAGATGACGAAAGTAACAGTAACTTATATCGATAACAAGTTCTAAATGGGTATTCCACTGTTTCGTTACGATACGAGAATTAAGTATTATTTAAAGGAAATATTTACCATTTGCAGATTAAACAAAAACCCAGCTTTAGTGCTTCAAAATAGTTTTGAAACGTGAGTTAGGGGTAGAAACAACCAATGCAAAATTTTAATCAGTATAATAAATGTTGAGTACTGTAAAACATTGAAAATGTGAACAATAGTATTAATAAAATTGTTTGTAGAATAAACCGTCTACAGTTATGGGGTTTATAGAGAAAAATATTAAAATATCCTTATATTTTAGGCTTTATTGCGAAATCTTTATGGTAGGATGTTTTATGGTACAACTGACCTACACAAATGCATCAAATGTGAAAAACTCAAACATTTTTTAAATCACTGCTTCCAATGGTAAACAATACCTTGAAGTACAAAGCTTTGATGTAGTGGCGAAATATACCTACTTCTGTATTTCAAATTTTTATTAAATTATCAGAAGAAAGTAATCTATTCTATATTCAACGCGAGAGCTACTGGTCACATACCTGTGTTTGTTCAGCATGTTGTTCTTCAGGTGCCTGGAGTGGGCTTTGGAGTCGAAGTGTCCGTATTCGAAAGTAACCTGTTCTCGGTCCTTTTCGCAGACGACAGCTGTGGAGGAAGAGGAGCACTCGTCGAATTTCTTTTCCATTGAGCACATCGGATTTTCCATTCGTGTCAGGATTGAACGGGTTTGGTCTTTTTTCACCAACTAAGGACAATCTCGCACATCGAATGCTCGAAGCTGGGTAAGCGAGACTGATTATTTTCTTTTTAATTTGTTTATTTATTGCTCTGCTCGCAGCAGCCGAAGGACTCTAGGCTGAAAACGAAGAATGGCAAGAACCGGAAAACTGGAGAACTGCTTCTCAGGACGCCGTCGGATCGAAAGCTGCTGATCGTAGGCGCAACTATCGTTTTTATACCCACCCGCCAAGGTTTTACCCGAATCAAATCGAGGGGTTTCAGTCCATCGATTCACTTGTTTAAAATCTTTGTTGATACAATTGCAGTTGAAAGGTTAGTCTCCGTTACAGGAACGCCCATTGTAGGTCCAACATTCACAGCAGACACTGATGTAGACTTTGCTTCAAACTTTTTTTTTCAATGATCTGAAGTTAAGCAACGGAAACACCCCACTCAAAAAAAAAAATGCTTCAAGGCACATGGAATATAGACTGAACACTTGCACACTATTATACTTTTAATAAGTCGTCATTTTGATATCTCATTCAGGAAAATGCTAAACTGAGCTATTGACAAACTCAGATTTGGTGAGTCTGCGTATAAAACTAAGTGCTTGGCATACAAGTCCAAGGCGGAAAACAATGGTTCCGTTATCCGGAACAGATTCTTTAGTTCTTTTTTTCTTTTTCTTTTCTTGGTTTACTTTACGTACATAATGATGGACATTAGTGACTAAATCCTGAAAATAACAAAAGTTATTTTTTTTAATTGTTATATCATTCTAGCCTGGAAATGGAGAGACATACTGTTTCAATCACTTTTTTTCTTCAAAACAGCCAGTCGTTCTATTCAGAAGGGGGAATCACCGACCAGTACTATACATGATACGACTAACGTTAAGTTTAAGTATCATCATGTTTGAACAATCACTGGGAGTTCGGCTATCACAGAGTCTTTTAAAGATGGTATCCTTAAAAACCTCAACAGCAATTGTCTATACCACATTTTTCTTGCATGGATGTTATCATTTTGCAAATACAAAAGACGGACATTTCGAATTTCGTCAGTTATTATCTTCCTCCTGATTCGATCTCGACTTACGAACCGCATCTGAAATCCCACCGCTTTAGGAACGTCAGTCCTACTTATGTGCTCAGGGTTTCAGTCGCTTGCATTTTTGAGTAATTATGCGTTCTTAGAATATAATAATTGGTCCAATGGAACAATTTCTTTCGACGGAAAAACAAACATATCTACATCATTTACGTTCTTGTTATGTCAAGCAAGTGCATATTATTTTAATGAATGTGTTTTCATGTGGAATCCTTTCCTGTCTTTTTGCGAGATAGCCCTCCCCCATGTTAAAAAGAAAACTCAATAAAAGGAATTTACAAATTTCTTAGTCTCTGATATGACATCTGTACTACAGACAATTTATAGTATCTAGTATTTCCGTTTGTGTCTGTATAGTTTTCAATGAGGGGATGACTAAGTTTCGGAATCCTTCTCTTTACTACGAAGAAACATCAAGTAACTATTCCTTTATTTACATGAAATATCGCATTCTATTCACTCTCTGTTTTTAGATATTTTTTTATCGTTTTGTGCAGGCCTCGAGGAGCAGAGTGCTATTACTTTGCAAAAGAGACGATGATAGTAAATAAATATGTATCTCATTGCACTCTGTGCCAAAGCGCAAAGGGACATAAATAATCCAATCGGAAACGTGGGGACTGTCAGTGAATGGAAGCTTTTCCAGATGTGAAGTTCAATGACTGCTTAATGACGACCAGACTGATTGGAGTGATATAGACTGCCTCACCTTGACACTTGGCCCACACTGCACGTGTACAAACAAGGAGACGCTCTCGTTCGGACGCCATGAGCTCGTTTCCGTTTACCTTGTCACCTGTTACTCGATTCAGGTGAGAGGCAGCTTTCATCTGAGTTTATTGCATTGTGACGATCATTGTTGACGAAACGAATGAATAGGATGGTTTTGGATGATTTTCGGATCAAGTACACGTTGAGAGGTACAGAAGTAATATTGTTTTCAGGGGGATAGAGGTTATTTTGACAGCGATAATGTGTCGCACAACTAACATTCAAATACATTTTGTACAGTTCAACAGTTACATAATAAATAATAAGTGGAATTATGATATAAATTTGAAAACAGAATCATGTAACAAGTGCTTTTATCTCGAGATACCGCACACATCAGTATAATACAAGTTCCTCATTTTATAACTATGAATTAAAACATATTACTCAAAAGGAGTTGAGAAATGTTACAGAAGAGTTTGTACTTAACAAGGTGAAACGAGGAGAAAAAAAAATGTTTCTCTTTCCGGCCCCTTTCCTGCGCCGTAATCTCAAATAATTTCAGGGAGAAGGAATTTAAAGATTTAAAAGGTGAAAAGGAGTTTCGATGACAACTCTAGAGCCTCATAGAGGCAGCAAAACTATCAATATCAGATCGTGGGTGAAAATATAATTAAACAAACGAATGAATTAAATCGTTCGTCAAGTGGTACTCCATTTCTGGAACCGAGAATGATTGTAACATGAAATTCTGTTTAACAGGTCGATCCCTGTCATCCAAATGTATGATGAATTCTATTGATGCCTTTTGATTGGTACATAACATAATTATCACTAGATACAGTGTACAGTTATGTGCCTTACCATTGACTGCTATGTCAAAAAATTGTCAGAAATATTTGCATTAAAATAGAAGATGTGATGCTGCCGTGAGTGAGTACAGGTTGTAAGAGCAATGATTGGCAAGGCATATAACTGTCTATAGTTCAGCGCAAGTGATACAGGAAGATGATGCCGTATCGAGAATACGAATAAAGATGTTCTGAGGGATTTTTTTTTTTTTTTTGGGGGGGGGGGAGGTGGGACCAAACATGGTACAGAAATATTCTATTCTATTCTATTCTATTCAATTAAATTAAATTAAATTCAATTCAATTCAATTCAATTCAATTCATTTCTTAAAATCACATATATTTACATAGATGTGTGAGTCAAAGCAGGAAATCACGCAAAAGCCTAGGGCTTGGAAATGGAGATTTCCTTTACCACATAGTTTAAAAATAACAGTTTTGAATGAAACATATGTATATTATATCAAAATGTACTTAAACAGAACATAGATTAGAGGCCGTTACAAAATCAACAATACATTATGATAGAAACAGGAAGCAGGGAACAAAACAACGACTGAACTAATACAATAATATAATACAATACAATAAAAAACAAAACAAACATGCAGGATACTTGTCAAAAATCATGAAAAAAAAACTGATATAAAATATGTGGTGCATATTTTTCATGAAGAATTTAGCAATGTTTAGTGATTTGGTTATGGAAAGACCAAAATGCATCACTAGATCTAGATCAACATGCGTTTGGATGGCAGGGACCATTTAAATGACTTATATCAGTTAAACAGGGCCTTGTAATCAAATGTTTTCGATTCATGTGGAGTCTAGCTGAGCAATGTTGTGTGGAATCCTGCCATTCTCTCTAGTATAAGAGGTAAAAACACTCTGTCTCCTCAGATACGACTTGGAATTGAGGCCCCGTGTGTGATGGAGTCACGACTCACTCACGTAAAAGGTCCCACTTCATTCAAGGGCGTTATTCCAGTGAATTGGTCCAACCATACTTTATACCCACATCAGAAAACGTGCAAATGATGCCGAATCCTTCATGGTTCACCCATGAAGTAGCGCGTTTGCCTCACGATCACGCGGCCCGGGTTCGAACCCGAGTCTGGACTGAGCAATGTTGTGTGTAAACATACCGTCCCCTCTAGCAAGAGGCAAAACACTCTGTCCCTCGGATAGGACATAAAATGGAGGTCCCGTGTATGAGAGAGTCACAGCTCATGCATGTAAAAGATCCCGCTTCATTCATTCATCGCAAAGAGCAGGGTGTCTAACCCGGTGAAGTGGTCCCACCCCATATCCAACCGGACCCCATGGAAGACCAGCTTAGTGTAGCTGAATAGTGGCTATCCAGCCATCTTCACAGATGGAAAATGAACAACAACAACAACAACAACAACCCTTTCAGGTAACTATTATAGTGATTGTCATCAAACGGTATCAAACAGGCACACTGCCACACGAAGAAGAATTTATGATGCCATGAAGAAACACATTTTGCAAACCAGCGTCTTCCTATTTGGATTAAAAAATATGTGAATTGTCACACCGTATTTTGGCAAGATATCACATTTCAAATGATTTGACGGGATCAATAAAGAACAAATATTTAAAGCATGTTGTCAATGCATTTGATAAGAGATAGACCAAAATACTCATTTACGATCTTTGCGATATTCTTTACAGAAAGGATGAAATAAGCACAGCCCCTTCCCTTTGTAATTTTATAAACCGTGAAATTCATAACGTTTATTAGATATGCATGTCTGTACTCTATCTGAATTCATTTCGAAAAAAAAATATAGACAGTAATGAATGATATAATCACAGTGAAGGAGAAAGTATGTCCACCTTCCGTCCTCAAACAAAGACATGGCGGTCAATGGTCACAAATAAACAATATTGATAGTTTTATTCCAACAAGCCATAGCCATGGATTGCTCGACTGAAATACAGAAAGTTAAAACAATAATCACACGTGTGACTGTGACCATTGTTCCCCCGTGCTACTACCACCACACTAACCTGGACAGGAAGCATGATTATTTTCCTGACACTCTGTCGTTATCTCCACTTTGAAACATTTTGAAACCTTGTGCGCCCCGCTTCTAACTTGAACTTTGCTCTATAGAGAATTAATCGATATGCTGCTATGAACACAGACCGGAATGTCTGCTGTTTGTGTTCCCTTAGGACAATAGAAGAATGCAATGACAATACCAACGGACCTCGCCTAATTGACTTCTGGAAAAAGGAAGCAATCAGTAATGGCATTCATTATGGACCAGCAGACAAAGGCTATGGCATTCTACCGTTGTCAAGGTTTCTCCCTCCAACAAACTCAAGGCATCGTACAGCAATCAAGGTTAATTTGAAATTAACATAATTCTGTAATTATCTCGATGAACATATTGCAGCATATCAATTTGTGTGCTTTAACAGCTTAAACAAATCTAACTCAGTCAGAAAACTTCTAAGCCCAGAAGCTGACCAAGAGTGCATGCATGATTATTTCATGTCACTAGAAAATCACCCCGTGCATTTTGTGTGGTTTTTGAGATACACTGTCACAAATAACAGCAACAGAGAAAATGCATAAATATGATGAATTCTTATCATAACTTCGCCTTAATTGATGTAATATTCGAGACCATAGCTCCAACAGGTATAAAGTGACTTTTACACGGTACACGTGCATTCAATTGGTATGGGAGAGCCGCCGGTACAATGACCGCTCTTAACCGTTTGCATGTTCAACACTTTCTTTCGTATCTCCTCAACTGGTGTGCGTTTGTGTGTGCGTTTGCGTGTGTCTGTATTGCGTGCTTGTTGTGTGAGTCATTATTGTATGAATTTGTATTGGTGAGTATGTGTATGTCACGTGTGTGTGTGTGTGTGTGTGTGTGTGCGCGCGCGCACGTATTTGTGGATTAAACATTGACCCTATGATGACAATAATCATTTGAATATCTCTCATCTTGTCTTTTGTTCTTTGTATACAGTAGACTTTATTCACATTAATCTTTCCTTATTTTCCGCATCATTTTGACATACAAGCATAATGACATCAACAACACTTCACAGTCAACAACAGAAAACACTAAGAGAAAATGTAATAATAATCTGCAGAATTACTTGGTAGCAACTAAATGCAAGAAGGCATTGAATTACGTTGGATCTATGTTACCTTAGCATGTTTATCATTCATGTCGTAAAATATCTGTAGTTTCTTTTTATCTCAATCATCTCATCATGGTTCTTCATTCGTACGTAACTAAAGATCTTGCCAAAATGATTAGCTGTAGTAACAACTAATTTGCTAATCCTTGAGTAGCCTTATAGGGAAGCATGTACTGTAAACGCATTAACAGTGCGTTAGATAAAGTAGCTTTCACACATTCCACTCATCAAGACACTCAGTGAATGATGATGTACATTTTCATTCTGTATGTTTATTCACTCTCACTTCCAGACGAAATTCATAACCAACACATGAAAATGTTGATGCATAATCAAGCTTTTTCAATTGATGATAATGATTTTTCTTTTTATCATTGTGACTCACTAAACATGCACATAATTAAGAGATGGAACAGCATGAGGTGCCAGTAAGAAAATTAAAGGTAACTTCTTTTCTCTTAAATTGGTAAACTAACTTAGTGTCTAGGGAGATTTAAAAGACCAGGGCATTTCATGAAAGGAGATCGGTTGTAATTTATTAAAGTCCCCTGTAATGAGACACACACGTGCACGTGCATACACAGATGATGCATCTCTTTGCTTCTCTATCTCTCCTATCTCACCCACCCTTTTGGATATATTCATAGTGGTTCATTATTTACTTCTTTTTTTTTTAGCACACATAATGATCAGACACAGTACCTTTACAATGTCGTTAACCTGGGCACTGACCTGCATGTTGTTGTGCCGACTCTTTCATGGCGACACGTGTGAGATATTCGGTGATTAAATACATCTGTGTCATCGTTGTTGGGCCCATTAAATCTACTAATATATACTCGTTAAAATCTTCCACTTTTAAATAGGCAGCCTGCTGTCAACGATAGCTTAATCGAGGTGTTTTGTTTTACGGCATAGAATATTACGAGTGTGGTCATGCAGGGAACACATAGCAATAACACATCTATAAACGACCTTTATTACGTTTGACAAGTTTTTTTTTATTATAAACTTTGCTAGGGCTCACATGCCACTGCTGGGTATACCGTGTGCTAATGGTGTGGTGGTGTTTTTTTTTTTCTAGAAAATGTAGAATGTGGATGTTGGGAAGTAGTCTGAAAAGGAGACCCCTCTCCGATGTTAAAGCCAGAAATGGAAGAATGGGAAGAATGGGATGTGAAGAAATGTAAGTTTTTTTTTTTTTGGTTTTTGTTTTTTTTTACGTCGATTGCATGAGTTGGCAACATTGTACGAGCTGTGCTCTTTAGTGTTGTGCTCTTTTGTGTTAGTGCTGTGCTCTTTAGCTGTGCTCCTCTCATGTGTTGTTTTCTTAGAGCATGGACAATGTAACAAGTTGGGTTTGAAACTAAATGTATACGTGATTTTAAATTGTTAGTTATCTCTAATTTTATCGTACTATCAACTATTGTGCGCTCAAGATTTGTGCTTTCCTGTGTTACGCTATGTTATGTCCAAAAAAAAAAAAATAAAGCGAACTGAGTTGATGAAATATCTATCAAGAATGACTACATGATCCTTTACTACAAATTGCTCATGATTACAGAATGATTAAAACAAAACCATCCGTCGTTAAAACAGGACTCGTGACGAAGTAACTAGAGGAATGGAAGACAGAGTAAACTGAAACGAATGGGTGATGTATTAATGTCAAATATATTTATTCTCTAGTCTGTGAATGGTATAATATTGCGTGTTGCTCTTGTCATGCTTTTCTCTCCTCTCTTCACAGTTTTCTTTCTTTCTATTATATATAAAAACAACCATTTGACTATTACCCATATTTCTATTTCTTTATTTTTTTCCATGACGTATTGTGTCTGCCTTGTTTTTATCGGTCTAGCTTTTCTATCTCTGAGCTCTGTTTTTTAATCCTTCCTCTCCCCCTCTCTCTCCTCATATTCTTCCATCTCTCTCTCTCTCTCTCTCTCTCTCCCTCCTCTTCTCTTACTCTTTCTTCCCGTCTCTGACTAATCGCCCTTGATCTTGGATCGAGTGTCTGTGTGGAGAAATTCGAGCGAAAGAGGTTGAGGTTAAAAAAAAAAAATCGACGGCGATGTCATGTCGGAGAGGATAAGGTCGAAAGGACACCGATTGGCGGGGCAGAGGAGGGCGGGCGAGCAATCAGCAACGCATGGCCGACTTTTGGACGTGTCATTAATTTACCCATCCGCGTTATTCCGCGCTCCGTGACACGCTGTTCTCCGTTAAATTTCTCGCATCGCACTTGTCTCTGGAAGGCGCCACATGCGACCGCAAGAAAACAAGTCATTAGTGTACAAGCGGACAGCATAACCCTCCCAGGCCGCCATATATTATTTAATGAGTCGAAACGTAGTTACAATCTGCTTCTGTTATTGTGAATACTCAATCCTTTTTCCTTTGCTAATTTGATCGATCAAACAGAGATTAAAGTCAAGCGCAAGGAGCTAATGACTTCCAAAAACCAAAGTTGTGTGCATGTATAACGAAATAATAATATAATAATAATTGATGTGATTTATATAGCGCCAAATCCACTCTGCAGAGTGCTCTAGGCGCGGAAGGAAGAGAAAGTGAAGGAGATAAAGGACATACAAATATCAAGTACATGTAATGAGTAGTCAAGTTGAGGCTTTAAACAAGTGAGTTTTTAGACTGCTTTTAAAGGAGTCTGATGAAGAACAATTTTTTACGGCTGAAGGTAAGTTATTCCATAAGGTGGGAGCAGCATGGCCAAAGGCAATATAATATAAGACAAATGGATATAAAAACCTGAGAAAAATAATTCTGTAGTCATTATTTTGTAAGAAAGCTGAGCGACCGTTCAAAAAATCAGTACACTGTCTGATTACCACCGCTATTTTTTCTTTCTTTACGATAAAGTAAGTTCTTGTATTAAACATCGCTAGCATGAAAATTACTGGTATTCCGTCAATGTGAGCTTGGAAGGGCGCCCTTCTCTAATGACAGCACTGATGCATGACCTTAACTGCTTAAAATCTCACGTTTCCACGTTCCTTGGTAAGACTGCACTCCTCGGGTCGTCAGATTCTTGTCAGTTTACATTTCTTACATGTGGGTCAATCAAGGTAAGTGAAGGCAAAGCGAAATTAATTATTGGAAGCATTAAAGGAACAATCACGAATTCATCGAAGTTTGAATTCGAAACGGTAGCATAGTTTTCACACCGGTCAAGACTGTGCACTATCCAACGAGAACTTAAGTACAGTTTTATAATATGCATACATACACACGATTATGAAATGAATGAATGAAAATAAATGATTATATTGTGCATTTCTTGTAATTTTTACGCGTATGATCCTGTATGAGGTTATGTTTACGCCACTGACCCTGTATGACCGTGTATGTGCTATCACGTTCCACTATTGCTGCATACTCTTAATTTCACACTGTCTTCCTTACCTCATTCTCTGTTAAAAAAGAAGAAAGTATTATGTATCTGTGTTTGGTGAAAAGAAATGAAATATATTTGAATTAAAATGAACACAACAACAACAACAACAACAACGGCAGCAACAACAATAACAACAACCATAGTTTACTGATACATAACATTAATTTTTACACAAGACTTGCTGTGATTACCCCGGCACGATCTAAACTCAGTAAAGACCTGCTACTGTTGTTAAGGGCCATTGTTACGATTGTGAAAGTCTGTCAATAGAGTACCTATTCTTTTCTCGATTAAATCAGTACAAGTGACAATCACTATTTCGACGGATACTGAATGCTGAATGCACTCCTTTCACATCTCATGCGAGGGGATAGAGTTGCGAGATACTCTGCCATAGATGGCGCTGTTGAGGTATCGAATGAATGCTGAGATTGGCGTCTGCTTTGTTTCTCATGTACACAACCATCGAGCGTGTGTTTGCTCACAATCCAACATTTTGATAGGTTGTTTTTTTTTAAATCAAACGTAAAAGTACATAAACATAACTCACAGTGTGTGTGTGTGTGTGCGTGCATAGTTTTCGTGTGGGAAGAGCTAGAGAGGGGGCCTGAAAGGGAAAGAGAGAGAGAGAGAGAGAGAGAGAGAGAGAGAGAACTTAGAGTTAGAAAGTTGTAGGAAGTAATTGACAAATATCCTCTTTGTTTAATATACTGTCATTCCTTTTTTTTTCGTTGCTTAAAAACAAATCGGCATGAGGCAATAGATTTCTGCAGAATTACGTCGAAAATGAGACAATTTTATTTAGCAAAAGGAGTAAGCACAGACACAATAGTGCAATCAATTTTGTTCATACGTGTCTTTGTAGAAATAATCGTTGGTGACTTAAATTTCAACGTCGATTGTTTCAGATGAAATGGCACTGAATGCCATGATAATCTCTAATTGTAATTTGATTCTTAATATTAAAGATGTGGGACCGCATTCGAATCTCAACATTATCTATGATATGAAAGGAGATAATATGTTACAGGTAAGCATTACTCAGGTAGATGACATTGCAAAGAAAGAAATCCGTTTGCTAAAATCATTCCAATTAATGGTGAAAGAATAATGATTGAAAAATACAAGAACATTGATCTTTGATTATTGTATTCTACAAACTGCACGTGACCCGAATTAGCTTACACTCAAATAATGATTACAAAATACTGACAAATTGAGAGTGATAAGAGACGGAGCTCAATTTCTTCTATTTGAGTGAATTGATTATTGTGGTCTGGCATGGAAACGAAACCAAGTAACTCTGACAGCAAAGAGGATATCTTATTCAACCTAGCTACTTACGTGACCCTGATAAACCTTGTACAAAACCATATATATATATATATATATATATATATATATATATATATATATATATATATATATACACATACATATATATATACATATATATATACATATATATATATATATATATATACATATATATATACATATATATATATATAGGAAACAGTTAAAATCCGCTTGCAATGTCGTCTTCTCAGAAAATTTGGCTAAAGTGACGTAGCTTGTTTGTGATGACTTCACATACTTCCTTGGAATTGTTTTGTTTTCCTGGAAGTGCCAAACCCAGTGAAGTGATTATACTGTCAGTATATTATGTCAGGAGTTGAAGTGTTCTGGTGTAAAGACATTCCCTCCTTGGTTGGTTTTCTTCTCTCTTTCCTGGTAACTTCAGTCAACGGTCGATGTCGCAGTTACACACTGAGGAATAGTGAGTTCGTAGATCTCCAGGAACTCGCTGATACGATGACAACAGGGGCAGAGAGAGAGAGAGAGAGAGAGGGTGAGATGATATGTGGGCAATGATTGACTCTTTGACAGACAGACAGACAGGGAGTGAAAACAGTATCATTAGGAGAGCAGAAGAAAGCAGCTAAGAAGTATGCCTACTTAATTATCCAAACATAATGATTGGATAGAAAGCGAGAGCTTGGAATCAGTACTGTTAGGACAGTGATGACAATCAAACACCTAAATGCGCTACATAAAGGAGTATACAATATTTCATAGATACGTATTTAATTCTTCGCACCTTAATTTCCTTTTGCAAAGCTCAGGAGAAAATGCTTTGACGTCATGAAGGTTTCTCAACAATGCCTGATTTTAAAGGGATGGTATAGTTTTGGTTGGGATTGGGGATTTAGGTTTTAACTTTTTGTGAGATCAGTAGAAACTACTCATATATGAAATATTAGAGAGCACACAATTCTAAAAGGAATTGATTTATCTAATGAAAATCTGTTCTGAAATGGTTGAGATATCTAGAAATAAAGTGGTCCTAGTTAAAGGTGGGACCCACCTTTTTATTAGAACCACTTTGTTTTACTTTGTTTGTAGACATCTCAGCCATTATAAAACCGATATTCATCAAATAAATTTTGAATACTTCTTAGAATTGTAAGCTATAATAATGCCAAATACTATAGGATTTTGAGAATAAACACTTTGTTGTCATGGTTGGTGTCATTTATAAGGATTAAGTCACGGATAATCATTACATCAGAGATGCTTATCTCAGTGCATTTAAAAACCAAAATGCCTGTCATCTCCAATGACCCTTTTCTGCTCTTGCGCAAAACGGAACTACGAACTGGCTCATTTTGAATTCAAGAAGGTGGTACAAGTTTAAACCATGGACATTTGATCCGTGGTCTGTGGAAACCTGGTACAAACTTTGACCACGGTACAAACCATGGACAAAGACTATACCACCTTCTTGAATTCGGGCTTTTATGTCCAGGCTTCTACCTGTTGTGAATGAGGCGCCATCTACGTCCATGGCTTGGTTACGCTCTCCGAACGATTCGCATTGTTGCTTCTCCGCTGCCGAGACTTCCGAAAGGTCGCACGCCCACGACGTACCGGACACCAGCACTTAAGTTCCGGAGCCAGAACGAGGTGCGACGCGGATTGTGTATGACCACGTTGCGGCACTGGCAGAATGCACGGTCGTCAACTGACAACAATGATATACGCAAAAAATTTATGCCATCTTATTTCTAGTGCATTACGTCTTCATTGAAACAAGAAGTAAACAACAACCTAACACACAAAATGGTGAGACACCTACCAAATCGACCTAATTTCTTAATCATGTTGATAAGATCTATTTCTCCGTGAAACTGACAATGTGGAGCACTTTATTAAAAGCTTCACTCAAGACTCACATTTTTTTTTTCACCAGACATTTGATTACTAACTCTCTTGGGCCTTTGCGCCTTTTAATGTGTATGCGTTTTTTTTTTAACAGACATACAAATGCTGGAGACCATCATTATCATCATAATTTATGTACACACACTACACACACAATTATATATAATTATGAATGTACATATAAATATATATATGTATATACACAAATAATTCAAAAGTATTTTGACCTTATTTCGAAAAAAAATCTAAAAACACATTATGCGAGGGGATAAGCTTTCTACTTCAAGGGGAAAAAAAAGACTTCCGAAAAATCATGTAGGAGAATCATTGCTCGTATTACTGGTCTAATTTGCAAATATTAAGTAATCCATTTCTAGCAATCTCTTTCTTTAATGCAGTAAATACACATTATATGATTGTATTTCCTTACACTAAAGTGACCCTTATCATAAGAAAATCAATGAGCATCATTGATTTCGTATAACTATGGGACCTATACATGTATGTAATACTGTAATTATGCAGTGTTAGAAATTAAACTAATGACAAGAAACGAAATTGAATTCTTTGATTTTGTATCATTAGGTAGCCGCAAACTCCAATATTGACCCGTCATCTTGATTGAGTGCGTATCATTGAAAAGAGACAGACAGAGAAGGGGAGAGAGAAAGATAGAGAAAGAAGACAAAGAACGAGTTAATTGTTTATACTTTGCGTCTTGTCTGTGTAGGCTATTGAATAAATGACCTTTTTTTCAACTCCTATTCACTCACCGTAAAGAGTTTTTGGTCAATTTGACTCTGAAAACATAGGAATGGTGCTATGGAAAGTGAGCGGAACTTGTGAAATCATGTGTAAACAAAGCGTTCGATCCTCCCCCTAATAGAATATTGTCAATGTTTTTTTTTTATACTTCTTTATACTTTTTATAAATCTTCCACGCACTAGATCAGCTTGGATATGAAGGCAAATTACGATCATCAAAGAGTTCAGCTAAGGCCATCTTGACTGGAGGCAAATAGATGGTCACCTGCTCAGCAGAATGTAATACATTCATATCACGTAGTCTTTGCCAAAGACAGTGAATTTATTAGCGTCTCGTACCTGACTTGATCTGAATGCGGTACCCCTTTGGCTCGCCGGGCCAGGATGCTGGGGGTCTCCATTTCAGGAGGAGGCCACTGGTTGCCTTTGGCCTCGTCTCGAAAGAACTCACGCCCGTCGCTCCAGCACCTGTTAGAAACCAGTCAGTTCCAAAGTCACTCGTTTAATACTATACTTACAGTCAGGTGAAATCACTATTGATGTCATTCCAAAAAACCCGATTATTTTCAGTTAGACAATATGGTGCACCAATCCAGTATCAACCGATTATAGCGTCTTGTCTTAATGAAAATGCATTTTTAGTGACCCTTTGAAGTGAAAAATAAAAGTTGTATTTGATCGACGTTTTATTTATTATCTTTTGTGTGTCCTCGCGTTGGGGTAATGTTTAGTACCTGGTAGGCCTATAGGCCGACATTCCCTTAATTTCAATTTTCAATTTCAATTTCACTCATTTATTTTCCATATCATGGCTATTTGTTTTGTTCACATGCTTTTTACAAAAAAAGTATAAAGTACAATTACACAAACAACATTCAAATGACATATAAGACATGACAGACATCATTTTACCAACATCATAAAACATGAAAAACAAAATCAGAAATATAACGTATCTTATATTAACCTCAATATTCAAACAAATGAAGCAATAGCTAAAATCCTATAGTATATCAGTACCTTTTTCCTTTCGATACGCAATAAACTCAATTTGTCCCTTATCAAGATATGTATAAATATCAATAACAATTAAGAAAGAAGTGGAAATTATCTGGTTGCGATGTTTGCCGTTTCTTTTTAACTTGCTTGTAATTATATTATTATCATTACGATAGAAAGACTAACGTCATCATATGAGATTTTTTCCTCACCTTGCAAAGGATTCGAGTCTGAATTGCCACTATCTGTTGACAAACTGGCTAGGTATGCATAAGACATGTCGTCATCAGTGACGTAAACAGTCACAGAATATGAGACATCAGGTGAGTCATGATTGACCATGTGATTACCGCGTTCGATGGGAACACTAACCACACAGTCGTTTCCATCGCTCGACCTCAACACTGACTTCGACCTAGGCAGAGGCTCTAAGTCCAGTAGGAAGCCTTCAGAGTTTGCACAATCCGTGGTTATGAGGACGCGGGCTTCTGCGTTGCGAGTCTCGTCAGCAATTACGGGGACCGAGGTGCGACCAGTCACCCGCTGACTGTCTGCACTGATTGCCGTCAACGCCTGTCCGTTTTCGGCATGATGCAAAATGTAAATAGGCTTGTCGGATTCCACCACGTAGACGCTGCCGGCACGCGCGGTCTCTAGCGACGACTCGCCGCTGTTCAGCACCGTCGAGACTTCGGACCCTCCGCCGAGCAGACGGACTGTGGTGTCGTCGGAACTTGCATAAATCTGGTAGATGCTGTCCTCAGAAGTTAAGAATGACGTCACGACAAATCTCTGCCCCCATCTGTCCGAAGGGAGTAACTGATACGGCTGTCGGCATAGCGTACCCTCTTGCATGTTTGGCGAGCAAAAATCACCAACTATTACCGATACGGGATTGTCTGAGTTGATTTCAGTTCCCGTCAGATAACCGGGACTTCGAACAACTAGTGTTTCAAACGCGCCAAGATTAATCTGCAAGACATCACCCTTGTGGTGATTTCTACCGTCAAAATCTACCGAAGAACTAGGCGCAAAGTCCAGACGAGCTCCAGCCTCACCGGCCGTAATCAACAGCTCCGTCGGTGACGCGACATTCCCGGGATCAACGACAAAGTAGTCCGTGCCGAGCATCGAGGTCGGAAAGGAAAGAAACGATGTCGGCATGTTCGGGCTCAGATGTTCCTGATGCATACGGACAGCGATCGGACTGTCGGCTTTGATTTTGATGGCGCTCAGGGTCTTGCCAATGGACTTGGCAGATAACCTGCAGTTCATCAGGGCGGGTATTGTGCATCCTTCGCCGACTGAGAACGTCAATCTCTCTTCATCATTTCCCGCGATGGTCAGGTTGATACTGGCAGGCGACTCCAGACCACTAATGTAGAGTTTAGGATTGTCGTCGTACTCGACGCCTTCGTCGTACGTCGTGTAAAAGGCGGGAATGACAAAGCTTGTTCCTGCATTATCAGGTACTCTTGCCACAATACCTGAATTGAATAGAAAGCAGTGATGAAGAAAAAGATAAGATTACATGAATTTAACAGGTATAAGGTACAAATTACATGATACCTACAGGCAAATCAAGTATATAGACATGAAATAAATTCACTAGAGAATATGTGTGTGCATGTGCCTGTAACAATAGTTATATAAGTGCACTGAAAATGTGTTTACAAAGTAAGATAAAACAGACGAAACAATAGAATGTTTACAACTCTTGAAGATCTAATAAATTGTTTCCCTCTCAGAATACTTAAAAAGTCGCAGATCTAAACATTTCAGTCAAGACGGTCTTCAGACGTGTACAGTTTGATGGCTTTAGAAGAGTTACTATAGTCATATTATTTGAAACGAAATGTTACAAAGGAAACCCTTGACATTTTAACATACGCTCACCTCAACTTCACAGAGATTGAAGTACTAGGAGTAGTCATTTATGTGACTTGGTATAACTACGTATATAATACGCATTCAGGAAAAATTCCTTCCTGGATAACGTCAACTACGTCTGACCGAGAGAACGTTTTAGACCGTGTTGGAAAAAGGGTAAGGAAAACATTACAATGGATCATTTAACACGGGGGGGGGGGAGGGGGGGGGGGGAGGGGGGGAGACAATCGGTTATAGAAAAAATATGGAATGATTAATTGAGACAAAGTGCAAATGATGGAGATGGTAAAGATGGGGAAAGAGGAAGGAGCAAAGATAGACAGAAGGTAAGAAAAAAATCATACTCACTGCATATGAAAGTACACAAGACAGCAGCGCACAGAAACATTAAGTTCGATGTAATTGTGGCCATGTTTTCCCTTCAGATTGGCTGAGTCTCTTTCATATACTGGTTTGAACCTCTGCTCTTCACACTGACCAAGGAGGTACTAGAAACTGACACACGGAATGTTTTGTTATTCATTATATAGCCTAGACCTGCATTGGCTACACGGGAGAACCTTGGAGCGTTTCGCTGCTTCCACGTTGGTAACAAGGTGTTACGTGACTTCCATGCAAGAGGCGAGCGCGCGCCTCCTTTCAAAAAAGGAAATCCGCGCAGACGCAGTCTTTACCTACATCAACTGTACGACTTCCTGTTAGCTGGGATTGCCCATAAAAGTTGAATAATGAAAAAAAAAAAAATCCCACCCCGAAAACTTGGCCGTCTTTAGTCAGAACTTATGTAAAACCTGTATTATTCCTATCAGCAGCTATTTCTATTTCCTCTCTGATGATAATGAAAATCATGAATTGAGATAATTATGCTAACATACCAATTTAAGCCGGCAAGAAATATTTGCCCGAGCACAACGCCGGTCGTACACTTCATTTTCATGCTACTTGTAACGTCACTTCCATACTACGTGAATTACTAGTACTTATAGCCGAGAAGACGGAAATCATAATGGTTGAGTTGTTGATGCTGTCGATTTCTTCATTTTGTTTGTTTGTTTGTTTGTTTTTTAAATCACCAGCTAAGCGGGATTGTATAGCGGTAAGCACTTAAAAACTTAAGTAACTGACTGAATCTGTTTCACCTTTATGCAAATTTCCTAAAACTGCTGTTATGTATCTCGCTCTTTATTGACCTTGTTCCTCGAGGTATGGAGACACTCCAGCAATGTAGATAATATCAACATGCCTTGATGTCTCTGTCTCTCAACCTGTTATGGTCTTTATAATACACGTTGTCCTAACGGACAGAATACATTACATTCTGTTCTTAAGGTGGGGCGGTAATATGTCCCAAAATACAATTAATGTGGATGATAAAGACCATAACAGGTTGAGAAAGAGTAAGTTAAAAAGGTTGACCTGAATCAGTCAGTCATAATTAAGGTAGACAGATAACGGTAATCGTAAGGAAGCATTGGAATAACAACGGACCGTCCCCAAGCCAACCCTATTCCGGTTCACCTGGCATTCTAGGTCATCCGTAGCAAACAAGGATGCTTGCAAAACTTTGCTACCTTGCCTCGAAAAGTATCTCTTTTTCCCATATTGCTTGATATGGGTGTAAGTGCTTGGTTACGTACGACATTATATGGGACAGGGTTTGATACAAAATGTGTGTGTTACACAAACAAAACATTGGACATGTTGGAAATTGGTATCAGTAGGTCAAAAGCATGTTCAGTTATGTAATCATAAAGAAACTTTCAGCAAATTATGTAATTAGGGCCTACACAATACACTCACACTCAAACACACACACAGACATTTTTAATGATTTTAATGATTTTTATTCTTTATTTGAATTTCTTTCAATATCAGGCTCATTTTCACAATAAAACTAGTATGAACAAAACTAAGCAGCTGTATTCTTCTCACTTGTGCTGCTGAATCATATCTTTTTTTTCAAACATGCGATTGAATTATAAATTCTATGCAAATCACACCATGTGTATATATAAACACACACACACGTTTGCATTAAAAAATGTCTACAGCAGCCCCCCAAGGGAGACCAAAAAAAAAAATTGGCCGTAATGGGCTGGTGGTAACCAAAGACAGGTGGCTGCTAAGGTAGGTTTGACTGTAAATATTCATGAATACACTCCTCAAAAAGTTTGGAAATCTGAGGTATTATTTCTCCCTTTTTTCAATAATTATCAATACAGTCGTTGTACCATCAGAAAGACTATTTGAATTTTATCTCAAATGATACCCTACTTGTTATGCTTATGCCATCGGGAAAGGGCAGAGTTTGAAAATATGGGATAAGTTCTAAATTAAAAAAAAAAAAGTTTTAAAATGAACACCTGTGGTCATGAATAAGCCATAAAGAACACGTTCTTTTTCATGGAGCAATATTTTGTATGTTATATTATTATTATGTTTTTTTTCCCTCTCAGCTGGTCAGCCATGAATGCCGACTTCAATAAATTTCTGAATTTAACATTCTAGCTTATGGTGGTGCCATGACAGGCAAGGTTGATGGCTCATTTTGTATTTTGGTTGTTCATCTTGTCACGTGAAAGCAATGTTGAAAAGGCCCACCCCATAAGGCAAATCGAAGCTGGGATGCTTCAAAAAGATGTGGCTGAGAGACTAGGTGTAAGCTCTGGACCGTCGCCAAATGGAAAAACAAAAATCCAAGCAGAAGGAGATGTCAAGGACCGACCCAGGAGCGGACTTCCGAAGCTCACAACGGAACAGCAAGACGGTTTTTTAATACATGAAGGTCGTTGCTCTGTACAGAATTGCGGGCAAACATCACAGAGTATCCAATGAAGGGATAACAAGAGTAAAAAAAAAAAAACATTGAGTGACTTACCAAACTTGGGTCATTTTGCAACTTTTTAATTAACATATTCTTAAACCTCTTAATCTCTATATAAGCTAAAATCACAACATGTAGGATATCATTCAAGAGAATTCAACAATCTTTCTGTGGTAACCAAACATATGTTTCAATTACTCAGAAACCGAGAGCAGTAACTGATAAAACTTACATTTCCAAACTTTGAAGGACTTATTATTATACAGTCAGACCTGTCCATAGTGGCCACCCAAAGGAAACGAAAAAGTTGGCCGCTATGGACAGAATCTTTTGCATGGCATTTCTCTCGAAGGGAATTCTTAACGTCATCTGACGTCAAAAGACAGGCAGCCGCCAAGGCAGGTCTGTATATATAACGGTTACAGTTCGTTATTCCGAAGGTTCGTTATTCCGAAGGATCTTTATTCCGAATTAAGGTTCGTTATTCCGAAGGTTCGTTAAACCGAAAATGAAATAAGGCTCGTTATTCCGAAGGATCGTTGTGGACCCTCTTTCATTTTCGGATCATCGAACCTTCGGAATAGCGAACCCTATTTCATTTTCGGATTAACGAATCTTCGGAATAACGAATCCTATTTCATTTTCGGGTAAACGAGCCTTCGGAATAGCGAACCTTATTTCATTTTCGGATTAACGAACCTTCGGAACAGCGCCACAACTGTTCGTATTAACGACCCCTTTTTCATTTTCAGATTAACAAACCTCTAGGTATAGGGAATTTGTGTGAGTTGTGGTGCGATGACACGTGCCATCGTATCATCTAATCCACGCACGTGGTTGAAATCACCATTTCTTTTAATCATTTGAAAGTTATGGTACTCATGTGTTCCCGTTAAAGACTGAATGGTTACTGTGCTTACATTTGTGTAAAATCTCTGTACCACTGAATTTATGATATGATATGATATGATTATGACGATTGTTATTACATTTCATATGTGTCACCATTGGAGTTTCAAAAAGATGTTGTACAAAATGATAATGATATTGAAAATGGTTTTGTTTTGGTCTTAAACAGGGCACACCTTATGTTTGAAGTCGATAGCTTCTTATTGTTGACTAACAGGATGAAACAATTAGTCACAAATACACACGTTTCGCAATGAGCAACAGATACCATGGTCTTGAAGTCGTTAAATGAAAAAAAAAATCACTTATGTCACTGAAGAAAGCAGAACAAGGTTGGTGCACTTCGCTCAATTATTCTCTTTACGAAAGCATAAGATAAATCTTCAATCTATACAAGGTCTTTCTAGTAATACCAACTTATTCCTTCTCCAACCAGCGAACGTGAAGATATGCACTACAAAAGTTCAGACAATCCATTGTCCAGTCAATGACCTAAAAAAGAAATAATAATAAAAAAATATCACAGGAAATAGCAAAATCCTTTTGCTGATCAGTATGTAAATACCTGGATTGACCGGATACTAAAACTAATTTGTATGCTTAAAGCTGCTCATTTTCTTCAATGGTAAGACAGTCACCGATTCGCAACAGTTCGAGAGGGAGGACGCTCTTTTAAAGGGTCACTGTGTGGGCGCACCTTTTTGCAAAAATTGACAGAGATGGGTTTTTTCTTCAGTAAGCTGAAATATCGCCATCTACTGTTTAAAAGAGGCAGGCTGTTTCGGAAGCAGCCATGTGAAAGCACCATAGAGTTTTATACTTAAATAGTACACCTATGTCGACGGGAAGCACTCATAGAGTGCTATAACGCCAAGTAAGTGAAGAATGAAACATTGCCAACGTGCTTGTCAATGTTGCAACAACGACGTAGGACTTCTCACTCTCTGTTGGGCGTTGTAAATATGAACTATTGATCATGAATGATAATAGAAAGCCCCATCCGTCATAAAACAAAACACAGTGTTTTCTTTGGTGTTAAAATGCTTACTTTACATAAATATACCGCATATTAGTTCTATTTCTTATTTTTTATACTCAGGTAATTATCAAGGTATCGATTATAGCGGTAGAAATAGAATATAATTTTAGCTAATCAGTGGCACTCTGAGGGAAGGAACTGAACTTAACTGTTCACAATACCATGTATACTCTTCTGAGAATTACATTGGTTTATTCATAGTGTGCTCTTAATATTGATATGCAGGATCCGTGGATGTGTGTGTGTGTGTGTGTGTGTGTGTGCGCGCGCGCTTTTTTGGGTTTGTTTTATATGTCTTGTGAGTTTTTTTTTTTCGGGGGGGGGGGGACTGCGAGCTAATGGGGATCAACGATCAATAGAACTTCCCCGTTCTACTGGAAGAATCTCCGGGCTGAAGTCTCGTAGATTATTATTATTATTATTATTATTATTATTATTATTATTATTATCATCATCATCATCATTATTATTATTAGTATTATTATTATTATTATTATTATTATTATTATTATTATTATTATCATTATTATTATTATTATTAATATTACTATTATCATTATTGCAAGAGAGAGAGAGAGCCAAAGGTGTGTGTGTGTGCGGGGGGGGGGGGGGTGGAGGGGTTGAGGGGTTACAGCCCTCAGTCCCCCTCCCCCTTCCGCTGTCCCTGATCTACATCGATATGGTTACGAAACGTCTGGCTATCAGGAGCAGATGTGAAATCTGAGTGAAAGCATTCATCTATGAAGGTTAACCCGAACAAGATTAAACGTTTCACGTCAATAACGTGTATTTTTTATATAATAAACACGAAACCCAGACTCTACAAATCAACTGAGGAAAACGAGCATATATGCTCTAACATTTGATGTTATTGCTGTTGTCGATTTCTCATCTCAAACCAGAAAGAAATCGAATATATTTACAGGAAGCAGAACTTCTGTCGCGAGAAGGCATACAGGGGTATAAACGTTCATGTTTCCTAAACCACGTGATCTAAATATCAGGCAAAGGAAGGCAGCCTCAGTATGGATTGAAATCAAAACTGCGTTGGTGATAAAGTACAGAAACCCACAAGCCATGTTATTACATTGCCCATGCCTCACTGGTGTTACTTCCTGCTTCGAATAGTGATAAATGCTAGCTTGCCCTCGTACAAAAAAAAAAAAGAAAAACAACAACCAACTAGAGATTGTAATTTGTCATCACTGACAAATTAAGGTGATCCGATTTTTTTTTTTTTTTATCATGGATTCGAGTCCTGATCGAAATAGGCATGACCATGCAGGTTTCATCTGTGTTCAGAGACATTGGCCGTGTGATGTTTGGATTCTCATTTAGAAAAGGGAGTCATATCTGCCATCTTTGGTACCAAATCTGTATACCCTATAATGAAAATACAGCAACAAGTACATACTAGAACCGGAATTTGTCAACACTGACAAATTAGGTTATCCTATCTCTTCGAAAATCAATGATTTGAGTCCTGATCCCAATAGGCATGACTGTTAAGGTTCATCTGTGGTTATGGACATTGGCCGTGTGATGTTTGGATTCTCATTTAAAAAAAAGGAGTCGGGTTTGCCATCTTTGGTACCATATTCCGTATACACTATAACGAAGATACAGAATAAAGTATATTTGACCATTGACCCCACTTTGCACAGCCAAGATAGCATCTGAGAAAGAAATGGTTATTTTGTGAAATGATCCTGGTAACGTGATCTTTATGTGTGCAAAATATTGGAAAGATAGGACATGTATTCACCAAGATACAGGATGAAACATTTATGACCTTTGACCCTAATTTACATACCCAAGATGGTGTCCGATCAAGAAGTTATTTTATGAAATAATGTACGTGACATGAACTAAACATGTGCAAAATATGGGATTGATAACCATTGTTGTTGTTCATCTATTGCACAGAAAGTAGTAGAAAGAAAGAAAATAAAGAAAAAATTATGTTATTTTATAGAAATTTGAAGGAGAAGCATTAAAAAAATCAGAAAAAGATAAAGTAAGGAAGGGAGATTAAGACTAAATAAAGAAAAAGAAGAAAAAAAAAGAGTTTGAAAAAATTAAAAAATATTGGCAGGGGTGAGGCTCGAACCAGGGATCTTAGGATTACGAGTCGGATGCGCTATGCAATGACCTATTTCATGCTCCATAGGCCCTGTGTATTAAGCAAAATGACGCTGCATCGAAGCCACGTGCCATTTTCAACCAAGTTTTTCGACGTGATGCCGACGTCGTATGAAAAAATGGAGGGCACACTTACGATAGCCCAAAGTCTCAGCTACAACATACTAAAATCTGGGAAAAATTCACCGAAGCATAAGTGAGCTAATGCTCGAAAAAGATAGTCATGTCAATTTTCACTGCCAGAAAAACTGCTCTCCCATAGAGATAACACGTAAACTGGTCAAATTTGACAAGATTACTTTCAATCCATTTTAACGAAGTGATGCCGCCATCCAATCAAAATGTTGTAATTACATTAATGAAAGAACATTTAATAAGCTACAACATACTGAAATCTGGGTGAAAATTGGCAAAGGATAAGTGAGATACGCCCAAGTAAATTTGAAAATTGATGACGTCATTTTGACAATTTACTTTTTTTACTTTATTAAGAAATTTGATATCTTTCAATCACTTTTTCAGTATCGCCAACCCATAAACTGACATGTACTACTCATCAGCTTTCAGAATATGTAAAGAAAATTGGGGGTCACCGTCCATCCTGACGAGTAAAATCGGATTTAAAATTGGCGGTTTTGGGGCATTGTTGTACTGTATATCGCCATTGACGCGCGCGCGGAATTTCAACTTTGACGGTCCCGTATGACGTCATATTGAGTCGGATTGACTTGAAACCTGCTAGAAATATTCCTTGACTTTTAAGACATCCGATAAATGTAAAAAATCGGGAAATTTCTGTTGCATATGAGCTGTACGTGCGTATATGTGCGCGCGCGTACGCGTCCGTCCAATTTTTTCAATTTTTCAAAAAATGCTCGAAATGGTCTGAAACGTATGCAAAAAAATTTTGAGCTCGATTTGAGCATACAAATATTTCAACGCGCGCGTACGCGCACGTCTTAAGAGAAAATATGAATTTTGAGAATATGAGTAAAATCCGCATAACTTGAAATATATGTGACGTAAATTTCATTGAAAAACTCCATTCCATTAATGAGATAGGATTGAGAATGTGTTTTCATATAATGACGTCATAGTGACGTCACGGTTGACTGATCACTATGATTTTACTTGCGCTGTCGTCTTTGCGACATGATACATATATGGTATAAGTTTGACATTGATAGGCAATGCACTTTCTGAGCTAACCTCTGCACAACTTTTGTCCAGAAATAAAGAAAGAAAGAAAGAAAGAATCCGTACAGATACAATAGGTGATCCGAGAGGATACTCGGATCACCTAAAAAACAGTCTCTCACACTGTTCATGAAACAGAATCAAAGTTCACCTTTTTGACCCACATTTGAAAACTGAACACAATATGCGTTGTATGCGTCGGGTGGTTAATCATAAGACCAAAGAAATTTAGTCGTCTACATGCAATGAAAAAAATAAACTAGAGATTGTAATTTGTCATTACTGACAAATTAAGGTGATCCGATTTTTTTTTTATCAATGATTCGAGTCCTGATCGCAATAGGCATGACCATACAAGTTTCATCTGTGTTTAGAGACATTGGCCGTGTGATGTTTGCATTCTCTTTTAGCAAAGGGAGTCATATCTGCCAAGTTTGGTACCAAATTCTGTATACACTATAACGAAGAAACAGGAACAAGTACGTATGACCTTTGACCCACCTTTGCACTCCCAAGATGGCATCTGAGGAAAAAGTGGTTATTTTGTGAAATGATTCTTGCGACATCGTCTATACGTGTGCAAAATATGGGAAAGATAGGACAGGTATTCGCCAAGATACAAGATGAAACATTTATGACCTTTGACCCTAATTTACATACCCAAGATGTTGTCCGATCTAGTAGTTGTTATTTTATGAAATAATGTATGTGACATGAACTAAACATGTGCAGAATATGGGGGTGATAGGGCGTGTTTTTCTTGAGTTATTGCAAAGAAAGTTGCAGAAAGAAAGAAATATCTCAATACATAGAAGATAAGCTTTAATTTCAACCAAGTTTTTTATCGTGATCCCGACATCGTATGAAAGAACAAAATGAAATTTAACGATAGCGCAAAGTCTCAGCTACAACATATTAAAATCTGGGAGAAATTCACCGAAGGATAAGTGAGCTAGTGCTCGATAAAGACAATCATGTCAATTTTCACATTTAAAAAAATTCCCTCCCATAGAGATAACACGTCATAACGAAGATACAAAATTAAGTACATATGACCTTTGACCTCAATTTGCACAGACAAGATGGCATCTGAGTAAAAAGTGGTTATTTTGTGAAATGATCCTTGTAACATGGTCTTTGCGTTTGCAAAATATGGGAAAGATAGGACATGTATTCACTGAGATACAGGATGAAACACTTATGACCTTTGACCCGAATTTACATACCCAAGATGGTGTCCAATCAAGTAGTTGTTATTTTATGAAATAATGTACGGGACATGAACTAAACATGTGCAGAATATGGGGGTGATAGGGCGTGTTTTTCTTGAGTTATTGCAAAGAAAGTTGCAGAAAGAAAGAAATATCTCAAAACATCGAAGATAAGCCTGAATTTCAACCAAAATATTTGACGTGATCTCGACATCGTATGAAAAAACGAAGGGCACACTTACGGTAGCGCAAAGTCTCAGCTACAACATATTAAAATCTGGGAGAAATTCACCAAAGCATAAGTGAGCTAGTGCTCGATAAAGATAGTCATGTCAATTTTCATTTCCAGAAAAACTGCACTCCCATAGAGATGACACGTAAACTGGTCAAATTTGACAAGATTACTTTTAATCCATTTTTACGAGGTGATACCGTTATCCAATCAAAATATTGTAATGTTATGTTTGAAAGAACATTAAATAAGCTACAACATACTGAAATCTGGGTGAAAATTGACTAAGGACTAGTGAGATACGCTTGAGTGAACTTGAAATTTGATGACGTCATTTTGAAAATTTACTTTTTTTACTTTATTGAGAAATTTGATATCTTTTGATCATTTTGTCAGCATTGCCACCCCATGATGTGACATGTACAACTCATCAGCTTTCAAAATATATAAAGAAAATGGGGGGTCACCGTCCATCCTGACGAGTAAAATCGGATTTAAAATTGGCAGTTTTTTGGCATGGTTGCACTGTATATCGCCATTGACGCGCGCGCGGAATTTCAACTTTGACGGGCCCGTATGACGTCATATTGAGTTGGATTTACTTGAAACTTGGTAGAAATATTCTTTGACATTTTAGACATCCGATCAAAGTGAAAAAACTGGAAATCACAATTTCATATGAGCTGTGCGTGCGTATATGCGCGCGCGCGTACGCGTCCGTCCGATTTTTTCAATTTTTCAAAAAATGCTCCAAATGGTCTGAAACGTGTGCAAAAAAATTTTGAGCTCAATCTGAGCATACAAATATTTCAACGCGCGCGTACGCGCGCGTTTTGAGATAAAAATGTATTTTGAGAATATGAGTAAAATTCACTTGACTTGAAATATATGTGACGTAAATTTCATTGAAATATTTCATTCCATTAATGAGATAGGCATGAAAATGTGTTTTCATATAATGACGTCATAGTGACGTCACGGTCGACTGATCACTATGATTTTACTTGCGCTGTCGTCTTTGCGACATGATACATAAATGGTATAAGTTTAACATTCATAGGCAATGCACTTTCTGAGCTAACCTCTGCACAATTTTTGAGGAGAAAGAAATAAAGAAAGATTCCGTACAGAAACAATAGGTGATCCGAGAGGATACTCGGATCACCTAATAAATGCATGATTTCCTGTTCACTCTGTTTTTCATTCGACCAGGTTCGACATATAGGAAAATACGAACCTCCGACGTTGCGGTTTAATAATCCAACCGGCAAAATAAATGTAAATTGTTGTTCTAGTACGTTCGAAATAAGCTCTAAATCTATTACATATACTCATGTAGTTTTGTTGTTGTTGTATGGATGAATGGTGTAGAAAAACAAACAAAAACAAAGAGATCTTATGACAGAGGTAAGTTTCTCCATCAATCTGCCCAACAAATGTCACTAATGCATTTATCTTTCCACTTACTATTCTAAGACTGAAGGTATCGATCAAAACAACAACAACAACAATAGTGGAGTGCTGTACTGTGGGGGCCTTCCAACATATGCTATTGGAGAGGTTCGAGACGTATTCTTCACCCTGTTAACTATAAAAAGCTCGCAAAGTGGTGGTCAAAGAGATCCCTTAATACGAAGCACGACGACCGACTGTTACAAGTGTACTTCTCATGAAAACGCAACGCAAGTTCGTTTGGAATTCCTGCTGTGAATTCATTTCACTGTCGTACTTAATACAACCGTGCATCTGTACTGTCTTATTGTTGCACAACGGGTTCGAGAGTAAAACGGATGTGTACCAGTCTTTTCATTCCGTTCATGACCAGCTTGAAGGCGAAGCCTCAAACGATTGCTCTTCATAGAAACTCACGAGTGCACGTCGGATTCGAGTGTCTCACATCCCGACATGAATTGTGTGCAACCATTAAATATCATTGTCTTAAAGGCAGAATGGCAGAAATCACGAGTCTGTTAGAAAATCATGTGCCCTAAGGTGATTGCTGTGTGATGAAACCAGCCAGTTTTCTGTTGATAAGCTGATGCCTTTTGGTATTTGATGAAACGTTCTCGATATTCTCAAAATCAATATGAAGGAGACTATAGAGGTGAAGTATATTTCATTTTCAAATTTCAATTTCAATCTATTTTCGTATTTCTCACAAATAGCACAGAACAAAATGTAATTATACAATACCAAAATTATACAAGGCGTAAATTAGATGAAACTTCACCGGAATGTACATCAGTTTATCTCAGTATAAACACAAAGGTCTGTATACAGTAAGGTTGAGCTATGGTCATAATGCGAGAAATTTAATGGGGCCTGCGTAAAAGAAAGCTTGTACATCCGCAGGTCCTGTGAAAATCAGATACTAGTAGGGGGAATTATAAAATACAGATATCTATTTAGACCATACTATGACGGGGGGGGGGGGGGGACCGATTAAAACAAAGAAAAAACATTCAAAATTAATAAGTGATACTGAATAAAACACAGAAAAGCCACATGATGTAACAATATCAATAACATCAGACGTCAATCTCATTCACCGCAGTGTCACTGAGATGTATGCATATTTTCGACTTCCAAAATTTAGGCCGTAATAGTTATGTTTAAAGGGACTGTGCAGTACTGGTTGAGGTGGGGATTCATGTTTTGAACATTCCTAAGTGAGATAATGAAAAGCCTCTTATAAAATATGAAAAAGCATGTAATTCTAAGAAGGATTCAGCATTTATTTGATGAAAATTGGTTTTCAAATTGCTGAGATATCCAAAAAAGTGCTAATGATAAAAGGCGACATGCCACAACTTTATTAGGATCTCTTTGTTTCACCTTGTTTTTGGATATCTCAGCCATTTCAAAACCGATTTTCATTGAATAAACTTATGATACCCCTTAGAACTGCATGCTCTTTGACATCTCATAGAGTGGTTTCTGAATATCTCGCAAAACGTTAAAAGCTAAATCCTCACCTCGACCAGAACTGTACACACCCTTTAACCATTTAAACAGTGTGAGATCTAAAAGAGAAACTCTGTATACACAAAATCACCTTATTTCTTACATTTTCAATTAATAATTGAAGAGATATACCTAGGGTGATATCCCAAGTCTGGCAAACGGAAGATCTACTCTCGCGAAGAGTTCCTTTAATCCTCAAATAAAAGCTATAATTACTGTGGAATGGCCTCTTATCGCCGATGTGCGACGTTCTCTTCCTTCACTTTGCCTTGGGTAAGACATCCATCACAGGTAGATGAGTTATGAACTTTCTATCCCCGACAGTCTTACAATAATCAGCCTCATTTCACTCCCTCCCTGTCATTCTGCATGGAACTATCTTTATCCTTTTTTTCTCTCTCTCTCTACACTTCCCTCTTCCTCTCGCCACTTCTCTCTGTCATCCCCCCCACCCAAAAAAAGAAGAAAAATCCAATATATTTCTCTGATTTTGAAGTTGTCACTGACTAAGACGTTTTGTTACATGTTCAAAACGTTTTCATTCTCTCTCTCTTTACTATTATGTATTCATATTATATCAACAACCGCAAACAAAAGGAAACTGACCAAAAATGAATATAATTTCCACCATATAATATTAACGTACATAATTAAATATATATATTATATAGGCCTACATATTGGGTTCGTATTATGTAAATATTGGTACGCGTGTGTGTGTATGTGTGCGTGCGTGTGTGTGTGTGTGTGTGTGTGTGTTTGTAAAAGGCATAAGATGTTTATCTATGTACTGTGTTAATAATGATACAAGAAAACTTCGTGTCCCATTATCAATACAGTATAGCGATATAAGTCTTATGTCTTTAAATAGCTCAAGCTATTGCCTACGTAAATGGTGCGGGGAGAGCAGAATGATACGAATAGATTTCCTCTTTTTTCCCGTTTTTGCTGCCGCATGTGCACTCCTTTATCGCGGGGAGGCGGGAATGGATAATCGGCAAGCATGATACAAGGTTTTCAATTCTATGGATATTCAAGATTCGTCACGAGGTCACTGCCGGTATTCATCTCCTTTGAACTGGAGAATTCATACCGTAAAGCTGGGACCAATCGCTCCAGGGACTATACGGACTACATCTTTCCTTGTCCTATTATTAATGCAGTTTGGTGGACATCGGCCGAGCTGGTGCATGAGGATCCGTAAGAATTACGTTTCACACTCCAGCCGAGAGTATAATTCCGTGTCTCCGGACTGGATTAAGATGATATCCGGGACCAAATATATCGCTTACGGCGCCTCAGCACACTAAACTTGACATTCTGCTCAGAAATGGGACTGCCTTTAGTCCCACATGAGGTTGATCACGTTTCATTCAAGCCGCCATAAATGGGAATCACTATTGAGAGATTCCCAGTAAACCCAGCTGCGGAATACTGATGTAATACAATTCAAGGCAGACGGCACATTTTCATTTTGTCCGAGCAAGACCTCTGGTTTTTTTTTTTTTTTTTTTTGGTGTTATTTCTATTTTTGCAAAGGAAACTATCACAGCTTGTAAGCAAACTTGATCATTATAATGAACTGCCATATTGACAAAAACACAGACACTCAGACCTCACAAACAATTACGGATAAACATACACGTTCCTGACTACCATGTTTCAATTTTCGTTTCTTTTATTGAAATTACTTTAACCTGTATAAGTGTAGTACGATAACATGTTCAGATATGTCGTTCATCCGTATTTTCTAGTTGTTGTTTTTTTTTTTTATCCATGACCTTCACTCAAGAAGACGCCTAGGATTCTTCAAATTGGCTATGCCACAGATCATCAAGAATGATAATAAACAGTCAAATTTGATTGGATTTTACTTGTCTGAAGTCTGAGGATGAAATCAAATTATCTCTAGCGATCAACTGGATTGTATTTCAGTATGTCTTTATGCCACAATTGGCAACGTGATCTCACTTTTTTTTAATTTAGATTTTAATCTAAAATTCAACAAGTTCTTATACTGCCTTTAATCCTATGTTGTGTATTTCTTGACCTTATGTAGGCTACAGGGCATGACTAACTATGGCTATATACTAGGGGGTCTACGCCTGTGATGTTGACATGCCTAATAGTCCCCTCCATCTACAACAGCTTTCTTTCGGTATTTGTCATGAAATAAACAACATTGTATCTCAGTTTACAGTTTGTTTGTTTTATTACAGTGTTGCGGTCTTATGTATATTCAAATGTTATAATTATGTTTGTTGGAAATGAAATAAATTAAAGAGCAAAATCTCGGTTTTCCTGTTCTTTTGATTTTTGCAAAGGAAAACATCATAGCTTGATGATCATTGATGATCAAACCTTACAAACAACGGATAAATACGGACGCTCCGGAATATCGAAGTTCAGTTTTCAGTTTCGTTTATCAAAGCTCAGCTCAGTAAATCTGTCAAAGGGTAGAAGAATAAGATGATCAGATATGCTAATCATCCATATTTCTAGTTGTTTTTTATGCATGACTGTCACTCAAGAAGACGTATATTTCTTCAAATTGTCTATCCCACAGATCATCAAGAATGATAATAAACAGTCGAATTTGATTGGATTTTACTTATTTCTAGCCTGAGGACGAAATCAAATTATTTCTGGCTATCAAATGGATGGTATTTCAGCATCTCTTTGTATCACAGTAATGTGTGATCTGACTTATTTTTTTGAACAAGTTCTTATAGTGCCTTCAATCCTATGTTGTGTATTTCTTATATTCTTTTCCTTTTGTAAGCTAAAGGTGATAACTGACTATTATACATATGAAAGAGACATTGTAAGGGATATCGTAGTGAGACTAAACTAGGGGGTCTACTCCTATGATGTTGTCCTGGCTCATAGCGTTTTTAATGCAACGTGTAACATTTCACGTTTGTGACAGCGCGAGATACATATGTATACCCCAGTGTATTCACCGGCTCCCAGAAACTGTTATGTATACTACATCTCTTGGAGAGGGCAGGATCCTAACACTCAGTGAAAAAGGGGAGTTTTGTGGTAGATTTAATTTATATCATAATCCCTTTTCGATGATGGTGATTTGATGCAGGTCATCCTAATTTCCAGGAATGGGTCGACTATTATACAGGTTCCGCGAAGCAGAAACGCGTGAAAACCATGCTAAAAAGCGACCATGCTAAAAAGCGATGTCTTTATCCTTGTGTCATAATATTTCCCAACGGCAGGACGCTGTCAAGATGTAGGACGCTGTCACTTTCTTCCTTAGGAAACGTACAATGCGGGCAGCAATATGTTTTGTTCTTGTTTTTGTTGTTTTATTAAGGGTATAGAGCGCCATAAATAGAATATCACTCCAGACAAAAGGAATACATAAACTAGCAAAACAAGGCAAGGAGGGAAAATCTGATTCAGTGTGAAGAGAAGTGGGCGATGCCGAGTCCCCTTGGCTGACTTCTTTTGTGTATTGGCACAATGTCGCAAGTGTTGTAATTCGTAATTCATCACGACTTTCTCCGTATGGAAATCTTATTAAGTTTATCACAATGATGTTTGGCACACAGTGCTCGTCTCCAGGGTAACAATCATCACTTCCATAGTTTACATTATCTATAAATGTCAAATATATTGTATGCTTCAAATATCAAACGTAATCATTTTTGAAAATCAATAAATCAATCGATCAATCAGTCAATCAGTTTGTTTGTTCATTTCCATCTGAGAAGATGGCGGGATAGCCCATATGCAGCTACGTTCAGCTGGTCTTCCATGGGGTCCAGTTGGATGTGAGGTGGGACCACTTCACCGCGTTTAACATCCTGCTCTTTGCGATGAATAAATGAAGCGGGATCTTTTACGTGCATGAGTTTTTACTCTCTCATACACGGGACCGCCGTTTTATGTCCTATCCGAGGGATCTATAGAGTGTTTTGCCTCTTGCTAGAGGGGACGGTATGCTGACACACAACATTGCTCAGGCAAGACTCGGGTTCGAACCCGGCCCTTAGGATCGTGAGGCAGACGCGCTACCGACTGAGCCAACTCGATCAATCAATCAATCAATCAGAAATCAATCAATCAATCAATCAATCAATCAATCAATCAGGCAATCACGTTCTTGTCCCAGCTAGAGAAAGGTATTGTCAGTGATGATTGTCTTGCGCACGTCTGCTTACGTGTGCGTGTGTGGGTGTGTGGGTGTGTGTGGGTGGATGTTTGTGTTGGTGAGAGTGTGTGTGCGTAATGGGGAAACAACTACAATTTGCAAATGTAAGTACATATGCAATTATAACGATGATTCAGATCGAAGTCAAATCCATATTTGCGTCCATAGGGGATTAGCATTTTGTACCTTTCAGAAAAGTGAAATTCCGAGTTTGAACTTTGTGAGGGAGGATCTTTTTAAAAGCCGTTGATGTAATGGGCCTTGTCAGACTGAACAATCCCCTTTGAGATTTGAAAGGAGTGGGTAGGTGAACAAAGCATGGTGTATTACAATTATTTCCCTATTCTTATGCCAACAATATACGTCATTAACCGAGTGAAATTTCCAGTATGTGATTTTGAATGTGAGCATGTTAGTTCTGTCCCATTTTGATCATTAATCAACATAACGTCCTTACCGTTATACACTTTTTTTTAATTGTTCCATATTCCACGTTGTCGAAATAAACCATAAAACATAACAAGAAATTGAATCTGTGATTTGTCTTGTACACCGAAAGACAATTACTAGATGTGAAATATTATGTTATCAATTGTAGTCATTTGGGATTATAATTTGGGGCAATGCGTCAAACACCAAATTAAAGAGTTTGTGTTTTACAAAAACATGCAATACGTTTCGTAGATCATGCTTCATATCTTGCCCATTCAAACCAATCTTTTATTCTTATAAAATGCTGGCATTTTTAAAATACTTATCTTTTACAGATACAGGTGTAGGCATATTCGTGTATTTATGTTACAAAAAAGTCACTTCCATAATCTCAGACCATGTTTCGCTGAACCGCGTTATTCGTAATAACGAAACTAGAACTTCTCTAAATTATCATCTATATCGTGACATGCGCACCTCATTTTTTTTTTATTCAGTCATCATTATCAAGATCCTTATACATGGTATTTTATCCCTATAGAAATTAAATCATTAAAAGCCATAAATTATTTAAAATCAAATATAAAGATTTTTTGGGAAGATTATACATTAAGCTAATTCTAGGCGTATTTTGGGAATGTTTTTTTTTTCTGTTGCTATCGTTCATACCTTCGTAGTTTGTTTTGTAATGTTTGTACTGTCTTGACTTGTCCTGTTTTGTCAACTTAAATGACACTTTTATAATCTGTCAGTGGTATGCATTTTACAGCAAATGAGTCAGCTACTCACAAGGGCTTTTTCCTTTCTTAGTGTTTCCCTCACCAATTGCGCTGTCTTTGCTGATGTCCATACCTCCATATTTTTTTCAAATTGTATATTGTATGATTATTTTTTTTTCGTGTATTTTCATCTCATCTTGTACCTTCTTGTTTTTATTGTACGTTCAGTATATTTAAAGAAAAAAAAAAACCCAAACTGAAACAGAAATATGAGGAATCTACATAAAAGCATTATATTCACAGAAGCTGATTTGAAATAAATCCTTACCCGAAATTGACAGTTTTGAAGAATGACAAATTGTGAAGAGAAAAAAAATTCATATGTCAACGAAAATAAGAGAAGAACAAAAAAAAAAAAAAATGAACGCCCGTTTCATTGAACTACAGTTCGTAGGAGAGAAAGAGAGAGAGATAGAAGGAATCTTTTTGTCTCGTAGTTTAGGAATGTACTTCACTATTCACTATGCTTGATATCTTTAGCTACAGAGTCGGGTGAAAAGTACTACAGCTAATTGCATGGCTGTGGCTCGAAGAGATCAGAGAGAAGAACAGAAAAGTATGTGCATGCAACAACAACAAAAAAAAGTGTGTTTGAATCATCACTGCTAATTAGGAAAGTGATGACAATGATGATAGTGATTATGATGATGATAGCGATAACGATAACGAAGATAATGATAATGATAACATAAACACTACTTCTACTACTACTACTACTACTACTGCTACTAATGATAATAATGATAACAAGAGGAGAAAGAAAGAAGAAGCAGAGGTATTAGATAATCACATGATACTTAACCTTTGACACTGCTTGATTCCATCCACCTGTACGCCTGGTTCAAGAGACTAGTCATGTGTCTTTACTCTAAAAGGACACTATAGGGCTCACACGGGTAAATAATTCCCCATAGAGACGTGTGTTTAAATTCGAATTTCAAAAAATTATGTAAAATAGCTGGGAGAAATGAGGTGTTTCAGCTTCACTAACCTTGATAAGTGAGATATATCCTTTCATCCATCATATTTCCAGGGTGGGTTCTTCTGCTCAAATTCTGTCCAAGGGTCCGCAAAGCCAGACTACGAGTTCTTGTCACTCAAAAAATCACCTATTTTCCGTTCACGTACCTAATGGAATATAGTCCCCTCAAATTCCATCAAAAAAGCTTTCATCCTCCAACCAAAATGCAGTTGTAGAGGAATTCATACTCAATATCTACAGCTATTCAGTTTTTTTGCCAAACTACATCATTGATTTTTAATTATTTTTTTCTTCATTTATTTTGGTATCTTTGGTACGAATTTGTGAAGGGGTCTGGGACAGTCCATTTTATTTACAGGTGTGAGCCCTATAGAGCCTTCGCAGGTCTCGAACCCTGGTCCTCATTTTGTAAGCACAGTGCTCTTATTCACAGGGCCAGAAATATCCCGCATCATTCTCACATGATTATGTCTTCTTTTTGCTGTACATAATATTATTATCATTGCTAATATACTATACATTTTCTGATGTCGTCTCCGTCTTTCTCGTTGATATTAACTCTTTTTGGGTGTTTTTCCTTCCTCCTTTGTCTTGTCCAATTTTCCCATCTTCGTGATGGTTGTTGGCGCTGCCGCCATTATGATAATGTCTTTTCCTGATCCCCGACTCCCCATTTTCAGGTTTCTCCTCTTCTTTCTTCGTCCTCCTACTCCTCCTCCTCCTCCTTCTCCTCCAGCCATCTTCATCATCTTCGTATCATCATTCTCCTCGTTCTGCTTTCCATCTTGCTTTTACTTTTCATCTTCTTTTCGGCTTCCTCTTTATTTCTCTCCTTTCAAGAGTGATATCAGTCATGTTGCTCTTTCCCTGTCATGAAAACCACGGCGCGCATCATACCAAGTAATCCTGGACATACGTCGTTCTTACCATTACAAATGAATCGGGAAGAAATCCCTGTGTGATATACCGCCGGCAGGTGACTATAAGGCTGCGTAATGGATACTCTCATTCTTCACGTGCCTCTCGCGCCTGATTCCTTGCTGTCAAGGCTTGACGCCAAGGCGCTCTGTCGCTGACCCTGACCGGTGACCTTATGCCCTTCTTGCAATAAGTTAACTCTGTTTGAAGCAATCGCTGTCTTGCGAGGAACTTGTGTGATGCTGCGAAGCAGAGGTGTACAGAAAAATGAGTTTATAATTTCTTGAAGATGCTTTTGTCCAACTGCCTCGTGATAAGCTATCCATTTCACCTGCTCCTCTGAATTTTACACCCACGCTGGAATATTTTTGTTTTTAGCTATATTCTTTTCGTCTGAAGATAAACCAAAGGCGAAGCTCAAGACCAAGAGAAGATATTATGGAAATGATAATTTGTATGAGAAGAATATGAATAATTTCATCAAAACTCTTGCACGGTGGCTATGATGTGTGTGTGTGTGTGTGTGCGTGTGTGTGTGTGTTTTTTGTGTGTTTTCAGTTGAATCTATGCACCACATTTTTGAACTCAACCCTTTCTTGTCATTCTGTCGTCTGTTCATTCATATGTTTACACACTAGCTGTTTTTGCTTCTTTTGTTGACGGCGGCGTGGTGGCTAGCGTATTTGCCTTGCCATCGAGTGGCTCGGTTTTTGAGATACAATGTTGTAAATCTTCTGACAAATACCGAAAGAAAGCTGTTGGAAATGGAAGGGACTACTAAAACGGGCTTGTTTCAACTTTCAACTTTCAACTTTATTTTCACCTCCATCAAAATGAACAAAGAAATTTATGTACATTGCATATACACGGGATATTTGTGATACAGAACAAAATTTGAAAAGGTACATAAGAAAATTATGAAAATTGTTGTTTGAAGTCGCCTTATAAGGAAATGTCTAATTACAAATCTAACAAAACTTGGCAAATTGCTTGAAAAAAAAAGACAGAAAAGTAAGACAGAAAAGAAGTGCACACATGCAGACACACACACAAAAAACAAACAAACAAAAAACTCGAGACAGCTCTCCTGTCAAGGAAAAAGAGAAAAAGTAAGTAAGCGAGGTTCGTGGGCTCAGGTTCGAGTTCCAGTGAGTCTATAACTGATCAATTTTGAGTGTTATCATGCTCTCCCCTTTAGTGGAGGCAAAGCACCCTGTCCCTCGTACAGGACATACTTTTTGAAGTCGCGTGTGTGAAAGAGTCACAACCCACGCACGTAAAAGATCCCTCTTAATCCATTCATAGAAACTCTTAAGAGTAGGGTGCAACACCCGGTGAAGTTGTCTGCCCCATCAGACAGTATATACAACTGGATCCCATGTAAGACCAGATAATGCGGCTGAATACTCTAGTATGAGCCATCCAGCCGTCAGACAGACACAAATAAAGGGGAAAAACACACACACACGGGTAACCTAACGAAAAACAAACAAACAAACAAACAAACAAACAAACAAACAAACAAACAAACAAACAAACAAGCAAACGGACAAACCAGCAGTCTTTTTCGTCTTTTTATCCTTTTCGTTCCTTTTGTTTCGCTCTTCCTCTGTCCCTTCTCCTTAATTTCTCACCTTGTGCCTTTTCCTTATTTATTTTCTTTTTGCATATTCTTGCATTTTTTCTTTTTCTGTCCTCAGTCCCCTCCCGTTCGCAACATTTGGTGTATTTCGTTTGTTTCCCCAAGAATTCTTCTAATTGTTTTATTTAGAAATATTGCCTTTCTCACTTCATACTTTTTATGGGGGTCAATCTATCTGCTGGTTGGTTAGTTTAGTTTTATTTCTGCATTTTCTTTCTCCAAGTATAATAAGAAATTAACACAAATTGATATAGGGTATGCAACAAAGAAAAGAAAAGAGAGTAAAATATATAAATCAATATGGGTATTGTCAATTGGTAACATCAACGTACCTGATAACATGTTATTCAAAGGGATGGTACAATATTGATAAAGGCAATGATTGGACTTTTCGCCAGATACCAAGAAATCATACCATTCTGAGACAAAGTCAAAGTTTATTTGATGAAAATCGATTTTGGATTGGCTGAGACATCCAAAAACAAAGTAAAACAAAGCGATCGTAATAAAAGCTGATGGGTTCCACCTTTTATTAGGATACTGTTTTGGGTATCTCGGCCATTTCAAAATCAATTTTCATCAATTAATAAACGTTGAATTCCTCTTGGAATTACATGATATTTCATATTTCACAGGGAGGTTTCTCATCATCTCACCAAAAAATGTTAGAAACCTGAAGTTAGGTCAAACCAAATTTCTACGATCCCTTTAAAGCAGCTTATAATGCATACTATTTGTTTGCTTTGTATCTGTCCATATCTTTCCTTCCTGAAGTCCTTCTTTCGAATTGGCTTCATCATCCTTCTCTTGTTTACTCTATTTCTTCTTTCTAACAGTTTGTCTTCTCCCCCTTCTTTATTTCTATTTCAGTGAACAATGCAATCAGTTGTCATCATGCTCGTTCTTGTCCCCTTTTCAACCCCCCCCCCCCCCCCCCCGTCGCCATCCCTGCCTGTCTACCGTTGGTAAGCACGTCGCCGGTTGGCCATCACCAATATCCATATTTTTGCATTGGCGTCCATGATTTGAGGATTTATAGCTTCTGTGGCACCGAGAAGGGGAATTGAGTAAGACCATTACCAGATGAGACTTAAGAATAAAGAGAACCGAAAGGGTAATCATGGTGATTAGGATTCAAGTCAAACATTACGGCCGGCAGCCCACGTAGAAAGCTAGGTATGAAGTATTCACTATGCAGTATAGTATGAGCCACGGTCACCCACACCGCCTACGAGAATCAATGTTACCACCAAAAATGCGGCGTTTATGCATTCTTTGCTTATTATGTGGCGGTCTTCTCATGCGAGCCTTCCAAACATCCGTCAAACTCATCTCGAAGTGTCATTTTCCAAACTGTTAGCGGGAGAAGAGAAACAAAGAAGAAAGGGGAAAAAAAAACGAGTCCGAAAGATTCTACTCCTCAGGTTTTCTTCCGTTTTCCCTGTGAGTGCTTGGTGAGTCTTACACAGAGCGTCTGATGGGGATTTCTCTGATCAGGAAAATATACAGCAAAAAATAAAATAAAATAAAATAAAATAAATTAGAACAAATGTTCGTAGCCGGAGCTTCCAATACAATCCACTATGAGTCATTTCTTTTTCTTTCTTTCTTTCTTTCTTTGCTCTAGCTATCAAACTGATGCCGGGTTTCGAAATTTAGGGTAACCTTTACATGACCATCATTCTGTGACTGTGTGTTAGTTCTACTGCCAGCAACCAGCTATCAACTTCACCAATACCTCAATTTTGTAACACTTGCATTTGGTTGTCTGGTCGAAGTGCACAACATGATGGTCTCACATGAAGGGCGTTTGAATGAATTATATTGCTTCCATAATCAGAAAACCAATGTCATATTATCAGATGTTGTATGCTTTTCTCACTGACATTCAACTGATTTTTTTTTTCTTTCACGAAACAAGCGATCGATTGTCGCCAGAAATATTGATGCAATCAATGAAATGTTCTTTGGGATGACATGCACGCTTTTCGGAGTAAAGGCAGAACAACCTGCGAGCTTCTAAAATAAACCCCTGAAAGTCAAAGAGTGTGCATTATACTGTTTATAGTAGTAGTTTATATTTCATTGCGGTAGAACCATTCCGGAGTGGCGCGAACTGTGCACGTGCGAAGCGAGTGAAATCATTCCTCGCCATCATCATTTCCTTGACACCACTCTTTTTAGACAGTGTGTGTGCCTGAGTTCGGAAGTAAACGAATATGTCGATCGGAATTATTCCAAATTTGCAGAGCATGGCGCTAGATTACACATTTGCAATTCGTCTGGACACCAGAGGCACCGCTCCTGACGAGAGAGTGAATTCTGGTTAATGCGACGGGCACTAATGTGACTTCTCGGAATAGTTAAGGAAGCGAAGTTTCAGTAAACCCCAACCTCAGAATCATTATCGTAAATATGACATTTTTGTTTTGCTCTAAAGCTAAAAAGAACAGAAAAAAAAGAAGCGAGTGTTGCAACCCAATGTCTATATTTGCTCTTACAGAGATCTGTCACGCATTATACCAGAACATATTTCTCACAACATAGATAATGCAACAAGTTTGGTTTGGAATAAACGCTTCCGATTCCTTACTCGTTTTTCATTTTTTAGTTTAAGTGTGTGCTTAACAGGCTCAAGATTATTTGTAATTATCTTTTACATGTTTTGTGGAAGAAACATTGGAATAAATTGAAATTGAATTACCAGGTTCATTTCTTTTGAAGTTGTTATTGTCACTGCTCATGAAAAATATGAAAAGTTTGATTATCCCTCTTATAATACTGCTCGAGTAAACAGTTTGCGTAAAACACACTGTTGCTGTTAGTTGTGATCTTTATTATTAGATCATCTGTGTATTAAATAAAATATCTATGATAAAAAGCAAGCAAACAAACAAACGAACCAAAATAGGACCTACATCATTAATGTGATAACATACAGGAAATTTCCAAATATAAATCGGAGAACTGTATTTACCAGCCGCGTTCCAAAGCAAATGCATTTTAAGATCTTATTATTTAAGAGTTATAATGCACCTGTCAATTATCTCCAAATTCACGATCTTAATTTATATCACTGACAACTCACTGATAATGCATCTGTGTAAGTTACAGTATCGATAAGCACGAGGGTAATGATATCTTCATTGAAAGAGTATAAAGTCGTCCTTTTGTTTGCAACAAAAGAATCTGATGTTTAATTTTTAGGAGAGCACTTTTTCATTATAAGCAAATATAGATATTACTTCAATAGAATCCTCACGAGGAATGTATAGCAGAATGAATTATGATAGAAATAATAATGATCTAATCATCTATTTTAATGTATGATGAAATAAGACATTCTTACTACCATTTACGTCACTGAAATTGCCGGAGGAAAAACAAAACGGAGGAGGAGGAGGACAACAAGAATGGGAGATAATGGGTGCTGTATATAGGACAAATGTACCAAGGTTTGAAATGATTCTCTTTAGGATTGTAGTGAAATGCCATTGGGCAATTTAAAAAGGTCATAGCATATTTACAAATCACGTCACTGACATTCGGGGGTGGGGTGGGGTGGTCCTCAGAGAGACAGTTCACCACGTACAGAATCGTCTTTTTGTCCCATTAGTGCACAAGGATGAGGGATGTCAGTGGAGTTTCGCCTCTTTGAATATCGACTCTCCATTCCCCATGTCACCATGCATTTACGAGCGCTGTTTGTACTTTGAAAGTAAACAGACAAAATCGCATCACTCTTGAATTCTATACCGCCCTCTATTGTTTAGGGCAATAAATTATGACCGTGTATCATAAAACCAACAAAAAGTCGCGCCCCTTGATTTTACGTGAAAAAAAAAAAAAAGGTGACATGGGTCAACCAAGTCAGTCTTGAGTTTTTCATGTTTTCTGAAAGAGCTATTCTTCTACTTTATTTCTGAGTGTGGGATCATAAAATGAAAGGGGAAAGTGTGTTTTCAGCAGTTTTTCTACAACCTTTTTTTTTTTTTTGGAAAGTAGTGTTATCAGGTATGTCTTAGGGGTCCCTTTTCATTCGTTGAAAATCCTTTGCATATTTTTCACTTTCAACTCATAACTTTTGAAAGGAGAAAGCTACTGCTTGGAAAATTAGCATTGATCATGGACAGAATGTGTTAATAGAGCATGCTCAATGTAGGCCTAATTTGATAACCTCTTCATTGTTGTTGCTCCGGTGGTTTACAATATGTTTGTTTGTTTGTTTGTTTGTTGTTGTTTTTTTTTTGTCCCATTCATCGGACAGCTAGCCCGGCTTGGTAAGATTAGTGTTTGAATAGACTCTGTACTACAGAGCCTCTTTTCTCAGTTCAAACTTTTCCAGAGTGTGTGCTTTCTTTCCAGTATTTAGATAGATTAGGAGAGTTAATTTGAATTGAGTTATACATCATTTAAAAACTTAGAGTCTATTCTTTCAGAGTCTGTCCTTCACAAAAAAATCCATGCCTGGCGTCTTTTTGCTTGTTTTGTGATCAGGTTACAATATTAGATTTGGGTGACAATATCACTGAACAATATAGGGGGGTCATCCAACAAGGTAGACACCCACGAGTCATACGACTCATGAGTTAGACATTGAAAAAAAGGTCCATGAGTCATACACCCACGAGTCATACAGCCCTATAGGAGCTATGCACCACGTAAAAAGTCCCACTATATAGACGCAAGGTAAAAACAGCCCCACAAGGTAGGCACTCGGCAAATAAGGCCCATTAGCTCGACACTTTTGGCAAAGAAGGCCCATGAACTCGACATTATGCTCATTAAACCCCTGGTGATGGCTCAAGGGCCCTTTTTGCCTATACACGTTCAGCTCAGTATACCTCGTGGGCCTATTTTGATTGATATCGAACTCGTGGGCCTTGTTCATTAAAACCCGCCGCACACTACGAATCACGACTTTACGACTGACAGACTTTGAATCTGAAATAAACAAACGTGTTTATTTGAGGCTATTGTGATTTATTTCGGATCCAAAGTCTGTCAGTCGTAGAGTCGTGGGTCGTATATTGTGCGGCGGGCTTTAGTGTCTAGCTTGTGGGCTGTATGACGCGTGGTTGTAGGCTCTATGCCTCGTGGGCTATATGATTCGCGGGTGTCGAGCTCGTGACGTGCACCCCACAGCGCAAACGAGCTATGGGAAGGGGGGGGGGGGTGGGGCGGCGGAAGGCCAAGAATGTCTAGATAAGAACTGTTCCGGTATATCATACATTCACTGCGAAATATCCTATATGATACTTATTATTCGTTTTATTTTGATATGTCATCCATGTGAGATGCAACCATCTTTCACGCTCAAACTCCTTCAGAAGACCGGAGATGATGGAGAAGAACAAGTGAAAAAACAAACAAACCACCATTAACAACAAGAACAAACATACTGATCTCTGAGCGTATTACAAATAGCATGAATCTCTGCAGCTCCCGTGAATGACTTGTGAGCAAACGCTGCTATTTTTTTTTTACTTGCTTGAAAAACTATTACATTGTTTCACTAAAAACATGGAGTTAATGTTCTCATCCAATCTTCTGGGGCATTTTTTTTTTTTTTTTTGTCGCTGTCGTTGCGTGTTTGCTGCTCCCTCCGATGATGAGGTGATTTGCGGCCTATTCATTCAGGCCTTGCGAATCAGCGGAGGCCAGGATCATGACAGCTTGAGGAGAGCCTTCGTACTGTCTGCCTCTATCTGTTTCTAATAATCCTGATAATCATGATGAACTATATGAATTATGGCCTCTAGGTTAATACGCCCATTCGCCATGTGATTTAAGAAGAATATAGTAATAAGTCATGATTGTGTTGCCAGAAACTTTGCGACCCCGGCTCATTAGCGTTGAAAAACAAACATCGCAATTATTATCTGTGCTATTTTATGGAAAATCAACTAATGGATGAATGTATATATGTTACGCTTCAAGATAAAGTTGGAACTGACAGTTTGCCGTGCGTATTCTATAAACGCCAACACTTCAGATGAATGTGAAACAGTGTAGTAAACAGTTTTTCCTAGAATTGATTACATCTAAATGACCCAAATCCCAGGGCAACGGACCGCTGTCACCCACAATTTGTCAGCCTCCCTCGGCATAATTGGATGATTATCTTCGTATCTAAGTCTTTGCTGTCAAATTAAATCAAATCAAATCCCAGATTCTGACTCTAGTAACATCTTCACCTTCCCTCTTCCCCCTCAGTGATATCTTGCAGGACCATGCCCAGCACTCAAATGGGATATGAAGGGTACACTGTATTAAACAAATTAACCTTGCGTGTCCGCGCATATTTAAAGGGGAGGTAGCGTATCGGTAGGTGGTCCGAGGCGGCGGCAGTTTTGACTCCTCTCGCGGCAAAAATGGTTCGAGTGGTGAAGCCAAGCTCATGATGAATGACTAGGGGCTACAGTTTCTCCATTAGTTGTCATATTTCTGTAGCCATAAACGCAGCTTAACGATTGAAGGTAGACAAACAAATCTTAAGCCACCTAGCAACGAGAATTGATGCGCACTGTCGTATTGTAGTTGTTATTTTCATGAATCTAGGTCACCCTAAAGCTTAATCGATCCATTACTTTCGGGAGCATGGAATTTCATGCACCAATCTATTGGGATTTACCCTGTTTCGGAATCAATGTTTTTAAAAAGTGAGGCAAATAGTGAGGGTTATGGACTGAAATATTAATAGACAATCTTGCAATAGTAGACAAAAAAATAGATAGATATGAGGTGGCGTTTGATCCTTCAACTGTTACGTTAGCACTGCGGAAAGAAGAGGGGAAAAAGGAGAAGAAGGAAGGGAGGCAGGAGAGAGGAGAAAGAAGAAGGAGGAGGAGGAGGAGGAGGGGGAAGAAGAAGAAGAAGAAGAAGAAGAAGAAGAAGAAGAAGAAGAAGAAGAAGAAGAAGAAGATTATTGGGTCATGTAGCCTGTATGTACTTTCTGTGACAATTCTCATGGGATTATTTTTTTTTATTCAATTCGACAACGTAGACCTGGCAGCCTGGAGAGATGGATACATTGATATGGCATCAGCTACGAATTCAGGAAGTTCGAGCTGGTGCACTAGCTGATGACTAGGAACATGATGATGATTATGCTAATGATGATGAAACAGCATTTATATAGCGCCATTTATCTGTAGAAATATTCAAAAAACATACAAACATGTAAGCCTATCTAATATTGTGCTTCTACACGTGGTGCAGAAAATTGCAAAGTACTATGTACAGGTACCACACAGTAAACAGAAGTTTGACGACTGAGGTGAAGACGAAACTGTTGAGTACACCTGTCATCGCCTCTTCATCAAGCATCGTATAAAGGTCTGAAAAAAAAAAAGCTTTGTTCATATTGAGCAGTTGTGGTTGATGGTATCTAGTCGTCACACACTGTCTGCGGTGATACACCATCTTAACTGACGGGGGTAATACACCATCCTCATTCTTCACTGACGGGAAATTATATTTGTGGCCTGTCACATTGGCCGTGGAGAAGACTGTAGGATAACCAATATATAAAATGATAGTTAGCTGTTTTTGTTTTCTGTTTGTTGAATTAAGTGACAGATTTTATCATATCTAGAGTGAGAGTAATGACAATAGTGGACCGGAACCCAAAGAGCAATGTGGATTGAGTGAAAGCAGCAATATTAGTACAACACATCAGTGAAAGTTTGAAAAAAAAATCGGACAATCGATGCAAAATTTATGAATTTTTAAAGTTTTGGTGTTGGAACCACTGGATGAGGAGACTTCTAGAGGTTATGGCATCATGTGTGGACAACAATATAAAGAAAATTATAAAGAAAATTCCACAAAAATTCATTTTTCATGAAAATTACACATTCCATTTAATTGATACATGTTAAGGGTAGCAACAATATTCCCCCCTGCTTTCTGAAAGCGGTTAGTTAAGTGTTCTTTCATAATGCTAGAAAAGAACACTTTTGTGGAATTTTCTTTTCTTGGGTTCCCTGTAAGTCCCCTGAGGTTCTCCATGGATTACACCCACATTCCATCCAGACAATGGAATGAGTGAGAGCACACTCAATCGAGCAATCATATGCTGAGGATCGAATCTTTGATACCAACAACGACATTGGTTCACTACGAGAATTTAGTCCAGATTTATCAGCTGCTTCAGATCGATTTTTGTATGATATTCCAGAAAACTGTTCCATCAGAAGAAATAAAAAAATGGACAATCAAGGCTCATTTCTATCTCCTCGCAGAGTGCAAACTGTATTATCGGCGCTTTTGGTTGATGCACAAGGTGATTGTGAGCTTTAGTATGCTATGAACAACATGTGTTTCATATACTATGAGTATGTATGCTTACGTGTTTTTTGTTGTTTTTTTTTTCGTTTTGCAGGGGGAGGGGGAGGGGGTGGATGGGCTGTTTGGCCTTGGATCGATCATTAGTAGGAGGATATAACAACACTAATCATGCTCATTAGTTCGTATCATCAAGGGTAAGACCATGTAAACATGGCAGCATGGCGCAATTTTGGAAGTAAATCAAGGATGTCTGCTGATGCCGTTAAGAAAACAAAAACAATGACAAAAAAAGCAGAGCGCTGATTTGAAGACGGAAACACGCCGACTTTCGCACAATGTTGTTGCTATACCTGTATCAATGAAAACAAAAAGACCCATTTACCCAAAACATAATTTGTAAACACATTTTCGTTTTCAGTAGCCAATGAAATAGTTATGAGGTGATGACGCCAACGTCACCTTTACTTTAGATTGCATGCGGTCGCCACTAACATCACTGTTTCGCAAAGGACACTTATAGGGTCACTTTGAATTCCGTATACCCTACTTAAAAACATGTTCAATTTTCATTAGATTTCTGCTCTTCTTCTATAGCTGCTCTCATTTCATTTTTCATCTCTCAAATAAATCGAACATGATGCAACCTTAATTGCACCTTAAGTGCATTCTGTTTAAAAAAAAAAAACATGATATGAAGTTGAATAAAACTCAGTTTGTGGTTATGACATGCATCTGATCACGAAACAATGACGCACCAAAAAGTTGTTCATAATCATAGAAAATTTACACGATTCTAAGATGCTTGTTAAGTTTTTGTCGAGTGAAAAGCAAAGCAAAACAAAACAAAAAACAACTTCTCAGTGTACTGCGTACCCCCCGGTCTGTCTGACGTGTCAATGTATCACGCATTCTTTGCGGTAGGTTGTTTTAAAAAAGTATGCACAAAATTAATGGTTTCGATAATCCGTCCGTGCGTAGCGGGCCATTAATGCTCGTCGGCTCGACTGTGTGAGCGCGCATTTTTAGCGCATCACATTTTATTGATGAGGACACAGAAATGGAGCCGTAGATTTGCGGAGAGGATGGGAGAGTTTATGAGAGCATTACTCGAGGTAAGTGTCCAGTGACGCAAGAAAACACTTGCCCTAGGGCAGTTTTCTACAGGAGGAAGGAGGGAGGGATGTAAGAGAGCCAGTACAGTATTTGATGCTACTCCTGCACTTGTGTCTTAAATGTGCCGGCGAACTTGCCATAGTAGGGCCTAAGATCAAAGTATGTGACAGAAGTACATCATGATCATTAGCCAGTGTGATGTTGTTCGATCGAAACTCACCATCAAAAGACGATGCGCCTTCATATTCCAAAATGTCAAGGGTAAAGACATCACAAAATTATTTATCATTCTTGCTTCGACTATTTTATCATCATTATGTTTTAAGAAATCAATATAGGATCAAAACATAATTCTGCAACTTGATAGTCGATTGAGATATTCACATGCCCACTGCTGATTAAGACTCATTCAAGTTAATAGAAGATGTCATCAAATATCTGAAGGCAAAAAGCAACGAAGTGCAGTTCTCAAATTGGGAAGCGCTGCCATTATAGTGCGACACGACTACTTAAAGTTTGCTTCCTTAAAGGACAAGTTCACCTTCATAAACATAATGATTGAGAGAATGTAGCAATATTAGTAGAACACATCATTGAAAGTTTGAGGAAAATCGGACAATCCGTTCAAAAGTTATGAATTTTTGAAGTTTTTGTGCAGTAACCGCTGGATGAGGAGACTACTGCAGTGTGTGAATAACTTAGATGTCACATGCATGCGTACAACAATATAAGGAAAATATAAAGAGAATTTCACAAAATTTCATCTTTTGAAAAAAAAGTACACATTCCCCCGACTCGTTACCGACATATGTTATGGGTAATATTATTCCCCCTGCCTTTAGAAAGAGGCAAGTCAAGTGCTCTTTTATTATGCGCAAAAAGTGAAAATATGTTGAATTTTCTTTACATTTTCTTTATACTGTTGTACGCATATGACTCACAAGCTGTAGTAGTCTCCTCATCCAGCGGTTCCAACACAAAAACTTTAAAAATTTATAACTTTTGCATCGATTGTCCAATTTTCCTCAAACTTTCACTGATGTGTTCTACTAATATTGTTGCATTCTCTCAATCCTTTGTTTATGAAGGTGAACTTGTCCTTTAATCAAAGAGATGAGATTCTGGAAGAATTTCTCTCAGATTTTCTTACAATTTGTTCCCAATCCCCGGGTATGACAAACGTTATTTGGCGTCACATGTTTGATTCCATGTTTGTATGATTCCCTCATTTCCATAAATAGAGTGGGGGGGGGGGGTTCTATTTCTGATTATTCCTGGACATGATTGAATGTACAGTTCGACCTCGATTATCCGGCCATGTTGGGACCGGCGCTCATCCGGATAAGCGAATTGGGCGGATATGGGAGACACAATGTTCACGTATACCGGGTGTCCCCAAAAAAAGCGGAACGGTGGATTTTCAGTACCTTGCGTTCTAAGAGTGATATATTTTTTGACATCATTAGAAAGAGCATCTTCCGCAGAAGACCATGATACCATAATCATTAAATTTGGTTCAGTACTTTTTATTCTACGCCAATTTCTGTAAGTGCAGTCATTTTCAATTTTTTGCGACTTATGAGATAATAATTTGGTTGCGACACGCGTTCCATACGGTGAATCGTGTAAGCTCGTTGATCCATGTCAACAAAAGATACAGCTTTCATATTGGGAGCGCGCGCGCGCACACACACACACACTGTTTTTTCCTGGTCCGTGCCCAATGTGAAAGCTGTATCTTTTGTTGACATGGATCACCGAGCTTACAGGGTTCACACCCATAAATATTTCCCCATAGGGATGTGTGTTAAAAATCAAATTTCAAAAAATTCTGTAAAACAGCTGGGAGAAATGAGGTGTTTCAGCTTCACTAACCTGGATAAGTTAGATATACCCTTTCATCCATCAATGATCGGGGTGGATAATTCAGTTCAAATTCTGTCCAGGGGTCCGCAAAGCCAGACTACGAGTTCTTATCACTCAAAAAATCACCCATTTTCCGTACACGTACCCAATGAAATATAGTCCCCTCATATTCCACCAGAAAAGCTTTCATCTTCCAACCAAAATGCAATTTGTAGAGGAATTCATACTCAATATCTACAGCTATTCAGTTTTTTGCCAGACTACATCATTGATTTTTAATCAATTTTTTTCTTCATTTATTATGGTATCTTTGGTACGAATTTGTGAAGGGGCCTGGGGCATTCCCTTGTATTTACGGGTGTGAGCCCTATAGTGGAGGTCATATTTCTCATTTGACTTTTAAACATCATAAATGTGTTTTTGATGAGATTTGGACCTACATCATATGGGAAATTACACATTCAAGGGTCATGAAGCTTCTCAAAGAGACATTTTTGAAACTCATGCCCTTTGAGGTTTTTAAAAAAATTAAAAATGTAGTGTGGATCAGTTCTTCATAAGATGAATACCTAGATGCAGGCAGTAATCTTTGATTATGGGGGTGTCATCATCACATTATTGCCTACAAAATACTTGAAAAGGCTCTGTTTTGTCAAACAGACTAACTTTATGAAGTTTGACCTGTTTCAGTGGTAGCCAAACAAAGAAATACATTAAAATAACACAGTCATTCAAAGTTGTGTGATACTGATGCCTGATGTACAAAGATCTATCTATACCACAACAACATAATAAGAAAAGAAATTGTAGCCAAACAGAGTTGGGGGGGGGGTAGGAAGGGGAAGGGGGGAGGGAGGAAGAGATCTGACACAATAGATCAACATAAACCAGCAGAGTTTGTATGGGATGAATACTTCCCATAGACTTGTGTGCATTGCATGCATCCTCTATAGGGCTCACACCCATAAATATTTCCCCATAGGGATGTGTGTTAAAAATCAAATTTCAAAAAATTCTGTAAAACAGCTGGGAGAAATGAGGTGTTTCAGCTTCACTAACCTGGATAAGTTAGATATACCCTTTCATCCATCAAATGATCGGGGTGGATAATTCAGTTCAAATTCTGTCCAGGGGTCCGCAAAGCCAGACTACGAGTTCTTATCACTCAAAAAATCACCCATTTTCCGTACACGTACCCAATGAAATATAGTCCCCTCAAATTCCACCAGAAAAGCTTTCATCTTCCAACCAAAATGCAATTTGTAGAGGAATTCATACTCAATATCTACAGCTATTCAGTTTTTTGCCAAACTACATCATTGATTTTTAATCAATTTTTTTCTTCATTTATTTTGGTATCTTTGGTACGAATTTGTGAAGGGGCCTGGGGCATTCCCTTGTATTTACGGGTGTGAGCCCTACACAATATTCACCGTATGGATCGCGTGTCGCACTCAAATTATTATCTCATAAGTCGCAGAAATCCGGCGAAATTTGACAATGACTGCATTTTCAGAAATTGGCGTAGAATAAAAAGAACTGTATTTAGAAACAAGAGACATATAGGTCCCGTTATACATGCGTAATTGATTATATCGGAAAAGTTCGTTATTCGAAAATTCTATCATTCTGAAGATGAAAATAAGGTTCGTTACTACAAAGGTTCGCTGTACGAAATGTAAAAATACAAACCAAACAAACAAACAAAATAAAGTTTGTAATTCCGAAGGTTCGTTAGTACGTACAAGCAGCTTCTTTTTATTATCGGATCAATGAACGTTCGGTATAACGCCACAAATGTTACGATTAACAAAGTGTATTTCATTTTCGGATTAACAAACATCTAGGTGGAGGGAATTTGTGTGTTTCAGAAGAATGAGCATTTTGGAAAAAAACGAGCCTCGGGAATAACGTAGATCACCCGTCTATTGTACATTTCATGCATATCTTTCTTTCTTTTTTTCAAGAGCTTCCCACAGTGACTTTCCTCGTGTGTGTGACGAGGTAGCGTGCTGGTTTTTTGCCCACCTAAAGATTTTTTGCTATTCATTATCTTAAATCTTCTCATCGACAAGAAAAAAAAAAGAATGCAGAAGATATTTTGGTTTAAATACTGCTACAGGAGAAGCTTCTTCAAATGGAAATGGCTTAGCTTGTCATTTGTGCAGTTTTACACTGTCATTACGTTTAACGGTCTTTTTGTGTCTCACGAAAAAGACCCAGGTAACATGCCCATATGGGTTGCATATGGGGCCAATATGGGTTTGAATATGGGTCCCACATGGGTATGCCCATATGGGACCCCTAGGATTTTGCACCCAAGATTTACATGGGACCCATATGGGCGGTCCCAGATGGCCCATATGAGTTCCCGATGGGGCCCATGTGGGTAATGCATGTGGTAAATATGTGGGCACTATTAGGGTTTTCCCATATGGGCTTTAGCTGGGAAATCATCATGGGTCCCACATGGGTATGCCCATATGGGGCCCCTAGGATTTTGCACCCAAGATTTACATGGGACCCATATGGGCGATCCCAGATGGCCCATATGAGTTCCCGGTGGGGCCCATGTGGGTAATGTATGTGGTAAATATGTGGGCACTATTAGGGTTTTCCCATATGGGCTTTAGCTGGGATATTATCATGGGTCCCACATGGGTATGCCCATATGGGGCCCCTAGGATTTTGCACCCAAGATTTACATGGGACCCATATGGGCGATCCCAGATGGCCCATATGAGTTCCCGGTGGGGCCCATGTGGGTAATGTATGTGGTATATATGTGGGCAATATGAGGGTTTTCCCATATGGGCTTTAGCTGGGATATTATCATGGGTCCCACATGGGTATGCCCATATGGGGCCCCTAGGATTTTGCACCCAAGATTTACATGGGACCCATATGGGCGATCCCAAATGACACATATGGGTTCCTTGTGGGACCCATCTGGGCAACGTATGTGGTAAATATGTGGGCACTGTGTGGGTTATCCCATATGGTCTTTGGGTGGGGTTTCATCATGGGTCCCACATGGGTATGCCCATGTGGGGCCCCTAGGATTTTGCACCCGAGATTTACATGGGACCCATATGGGCGATCCAAAATGACCCATATGGGTTCCCAAAGGAACCCATCTGGGTAATGTATGTGGTAAATATGTGGGCACCATGTGGGTTTCCCATATGGGCTTCAGATGGGGTTTCACCATGGGTCCTACATGGGTATGCATATATGGGGCCCCTAGGAATTTGCACCCAAGATTTACATGGGACCCATAGGTTATGGGAGATGCAAGATGCCACATATAGGTACACCCTGGGTCCCATCTGGGTAATACATATGTGGCTAATATTTTTGCAAGCGGTGAGTTATTCCATATCGTGTCTTTAACTTTTATGGAATAGGCCTACCTCATTATGATTAACCACAGCTTGCCCAGCAATGACAGGAGACACTGGCACGTTGAGTTGATGGAAAACTGACATCAAACCTTTGTTATGAGCAGTCCACTTAGAATGTAGATTTTGTGTTTATTTCTTCGATGAACAGCCCTAGTTAGGTGGCACATCTTCGTAAGCTACCTAAATATCATGTAAAAATATATACCTCCTCCCACCACTACCACCATTGACCTACACATAGAGAAATATACATTCCCCTCAATTCACTTAAGAATGAATGTGCTCAATAGATCAAGAATCTTATTCTCAAAGTGGATATATTTGTGCATTGTTCTAATTGAAATCTGTTGACCTGTGTCCCTCAGCTGGATATAGGCACTCATCAAAGTATAATTACTCGGTAAGCGTAGAAGTTAGAAATGGTGAGATCTCTTTAACAGCTTCTGTAAGGGGAGCACCCCAACTAAACATGCAGCAATATGAAAAGAACAGTTCAGTAAGGTTTGAAGAAAATTGCACAATTCTGTAAAAATTTATGCACTTTTGAAATTTTTGTGTTGCCATCTAATTTTCCCTGAACCTGTACATCAAACCGCCCCTGTTTTTGTCCATCCAGTGTTTTATTGCACTGTTCTGATTTCTTTATCGTTGAGACCTGAAAATATGTGAAATATATGAAGTCTTGCTGCGTTTTTCCATCTTTTCTCTTCACCAGATCTGCAATGACAGAGGGAGAAATATATATTCATGGAATTACAATCTTTATATAAAATGTGTTACACAATGTTATTCATCGGAGATATTGGTAGATTCAATTATTGAGAGATACAGGCATGCAACATTATTTGAATACATGACTGTTGTATATAAAGGAATGCATAGTACATTGGGTTAGAAAAATTCAGTGTACAATTTTTAGCCTACTCTTATAGTATTTGTTCTGCTTTCTTCATATACGTACTTAAAAATTATCAAAATGAATAAGCTTCAAAGGGGAAGAGAGAGAGAGAGAGAGAGAGAAAGAGGAAGAGGGGGACAGAAACATTTTCGCTGTACATGTATTTACCATTGGTTTTTATTTTCATAATGGAATATCGAATTATACACTAGAAAATCTTTTGCAATTGCAACTTATTTCAATCTTGATTTGATTGTGAAACAAGAAAACAAAATCAGTCAAAGGACAAATATAGTAGCTATACATCCAGAGCAAAGGAAATGACAACAATTACGAATTAGGATAAACGATTTAGAACATTGCATAAGTTACTGCTTGAGGGTGAGTAGAAAGATATCAATTTACACCTCATCACATTACATAGGAATTATTTTTAATGAATCTTTTAATTGATTTGATTGTAAAACAAACCCAAGGAAGATCAAAGAATCAAAGTTTTGATTATCCATGAAATGGTAAATGACCATCAAGATTTAGGAGAAGCTATAATTTGAGTTAATTTTTAGTATAATTTGATTAAGTGAACAAAAAGACAGACATAGAGAAAGGAATACGTGTACATAAGAAAAAGATGCATGCGAGTGGTCAATAAATATTTTGGACAAACGATATAAAGTTAAACCTACAATTGCCATTTACGGGATATTGACTACCAGGAGCGCCTATAAATAAGCCAGTTCGGAATTAGCTCATGGGCACATTGGTCCGAATGACCTTTCTTTTTTCTCAGTCGGTTAGGGGCATTTCACTCGTTTTAGAGCAACATAATGCGTAAGCTTGATAACAATTTATGGAATTCGTTGATCCTGTTCAAACAAAGAATGAACTTGCGTAGACAAAGATGACCAGAACGATCCGTAAGATAACACTTGGGAAAGCATCTTTCATTATTTTGCACTGAATGTATTAACAATCTCTTTCTATTGATATTGCCAAATACCATTTTTGCTGCCAGGTGGATGTGCTGGCAAGCAGCATTTATAAGTATTTCATGAATAATCATTACATTACAGATGCTTATCCGAGTGAAATTAAAAACCAACATGCCTGTTGGTCCGAATGACCTTGTTTCTGCTCATGCGCAAAGTGGAACTCCGAACTGGCTTATTGAATCTATTTAAGCTCACAATCTGGTATGATTTATAAACCTACATGACTTATTTCTTCTGTAAGAAAGAATTTGAGACATAACAATACAGATAGCCTTTAAAACCCCAAACTATTGTACTTCTGTCATAAGAGGGAATGCATTATGCTTATCAATTACCTCTTTAGAGAAGGAGTGATACAACTTAAACAACATAAACACTTATAGTAGATAGAAAAAAAATATTCCAACTAGAGCTATGATGGCACAAATATCAGTAGGCCTATATTTGTTTTCATATATTTCCAAATGCCACTGCTATACTGATTACTATACTGTGAAACGTATATACAGTACGTGTGTTTAAAGTGTCACGTACATATATATACAAAGATCTGATACGAAATGTATTACAGGAGCATGAAAATTGCAGTTAGGCTTCACTTACTCACTCACTCATAAATACATTTTTTGCATGTCACAGTAAAACTAACTGTGATATTTCTGAAGCTAAGACTATTTCTCACACGCTTAGTACAGTATTTGGTAACTGTAAAAATGCTTGTGCTCTCCAGTTGTCAGGACATACAGTAAACCTAGTAATAAAGCCAAGCTTAAATAGGTAGCCGTAACACTCATTGAGAATTGGTGTTTCTTCATGGAATCAGGAAGGTACACGTGAGACTCCTTGATGGAATGTGACCTTTGCAACTTTATAACCCAAACAACTGACCACAGCCTTCTACAGAGATGCTGTGGAGTTGGGGAGGTTGAATGACCTTGCCAGCTCCTCTATGTACTAGTACCCCACGGTGTGGGTGTGTTTAGATGGTTCAGGATTGAATACATTGTACTACATACAACTGTACTACCACTAAACTGTGTGGGACGTGTTCATACCGAACCATTACACAGTACTGTGCATAAACTTATTCTCCACACGGGCTTTCGTGATGAACCCGAAAATAGCGAGTCTATTTTTTTAAACATCATGATATATATTATAAAAACATTATAAACATTACAAAAACATAATTTCTGATTTGATATGATCATAATGTATACTTTAAACTATGACTGAACATCACTGAGTGCTTTTCAGCAGCTCCCTTTGTTTCAATACAGTTCGATCCCAGCTATGTGTTTCCCCTTATTGCAATCATTTGTAAATCTTTGTATGCATAAAAATGCTTTCTCAAATACTGTTACCGCATATGAAATATTGAAATGAAAATGAAATGATATAGACAGGTTGAGCGTTATACAGCATTAATTTCTATACATACAGTACGAGATTAAACCCCAAATCAAATCTATCAAGCAATATTGACGTAAGAATTAAACAAAATCATATAACATAGCAGGCCTATATACCCTTCGAATACACCTCTCTATCAAAATATATGATATTTAATGGATGACCCAGTGAGGCAACATGCTCACATATCATCCCAGGTTAACTTACATAATGCTTATTGCCTTCATAGCTTGCCGACCTGGGATTAGCTTTTTCAATAACTTGATATCATTATCTCTACATTAAATACAATATGTTGACAAAAATAAGTTTATTTACTTACCTAAAATGAGGTGAAGACAGATGATCATCAAACGCTGACTGTACTGAAGGAGATCATTCAGTCCTAATGCCAATGCATATATTGTACTGCATAACGGTCATGTACTGGACCCTTCTTTCAAATTCTGGGTCAGTTCCATTTTCAGGTAGGGGTGTGTTTGATGAGCAGGTGGGTTTACCCAGTTCATTCCCATGTAAATCCCATTTGGGCATTTGCATATCTTACCCAGATGGTTCTACCCATATTGGCCCCATATGAAACCCATATAAGCATTTACATCTATTCCCCAGATGGGTTTGCCCAGTTCATTCCCATATGATACCCATTAAATAGATATGTTCGTCTCTAACCCAGATGGGTTTGCCCAGTTCATTCCAATATGGGACCCATATAGATGTGCCCATCTCTTACCCAGATGGGTTTGCCCAGTTCATTCCAGTATGGTACCCGCATAGATATGTTCATCTCCTACCCAGATGGGTTTTCCCAGTTCATTCCAATATTTTACCCACATAAATATGTTGTTCCCCCGCCCAAATGGGTTTGTCCAGTTCATTCCCATAAGGTACCCTAATAGATATGTCCATCTCTAACCCAGATGGGTTTACCAAGTTCATTCCCGTATGGTACCCACATAGATATGTTCATCTCTTACTCAGATTGGTTTGCCCAGTTCATTCTAATGATATGGTACCCACATAGATATGTTCATCTATTACCCAGATGGGTTCACCCAGTTCTTTCCCATATGGTAGCCACAAAAATATGTTTAGCTCTTACCCAGATGGGTTTGCCCAGTTCATTCTCATCTGATACCCACAAAGATATGTTCAGCTCTTACCCAGATGGGTTTGCTCACTTCATCCCCATATGGTACCCACATAGATAGGTTCATCCGTTACCCAGATGGGTTTGCCCAGTTCTTTCCCATAATTATGTTACCCTAAAAGATATGTTAAGCTCTTACACAGATGGGTTTTCCCAGTTCATTCCAATATGGTACCCACAAAAATAATTACGTTCATTTCTAACCCAGATGGGTTTAACCTCTTCATATCCATATGAAACCCATATGTATATTGACACTTCTCACCCAGATTGGTTTGCCAAGTCGTATCCCATATGGTATGCATATGGGCATTTGTATATCTCATCCATATGGGTTTGCTCATTCCATACCCATATAGAGCCCATATTGGGCATATACACGTATTACACAGGTGAGTTAACCCATTTACTTCCCATATGGAGTCCATATGGGCATTTACATGTATTACCCAGATGGTTTCCCCATTCATTTCCCATGTGAAACCTGAATGGGCATTTACTTATTTTACCCAGATGGGTTTGCCCAGCTCATTCCCATATGAAACCCATGTAGAGAATTACATATCTCACCCAGATTGGTTTGCCCATTTATTTCCCACATGAAACTCATATGGGCGTTTACTTATTTTACCCAGATGGGTATGCCCAGCTCATTCCCATATGAAACCCATATGGATATATTTACATTCATTGCCCAGATGGGTTCACCCAGTAGATCCCCATATGGTATGCATATGGTCATTGCATATTCCACCCAGATAGCTTTGCCCATTTTATACCCATATGAAACCCATATGGGCATTTACATATCTCACCCAGATGGGTTTACCCATTTTTTTCACATGTGTAACCCATATGGACATTAGGTTATTATACCCAGATGGGTTTGCCCAGCTCATTCCCATATGAAACCCAAATGGATATTTACCTTTATTACCCAGATGGGTTCACCCAGTAAATTCCCATGTGGTATGCACATGGGCATTGCATATTTTACCCAGATAACTTTGCCCATTTTATACCCATATGAAACCCATATGGGCATTTACATATCTCACCCAGATGGGTTTACCCATTATTTTCACATCTGTAACCCACATGGACATTTACTTATTTTACCCAGATGGGTTTGCCCAGCTTATTCCCATATGAAACCCATATGGATATTTACATGTATTACCCAGATGGGTTCACCCAGTAGATTCCCATGTGGTATGCACATGGGCATTGCATATTTTACCCACATTACTTTGCCCATTTTATACCCATATGAAACCCATATGGGTATTTACATATCTCGCCCAGATGGGTTTACCCATTATTTTCACATGTGTAACCCATATGGGCATGTAACAATCTTACCCAGATGGGTTTGCCCAGGTCATTTCCATTATGAAGCCCACATGGGCAGTCCCATTTAAAAACTCATATGGGTTATCCCATATGGGTCTGATGCTAAATACATATGGGATTCACCCTAACCCAGATGACCCACGTGGCCCGGAGTATGCCCACATGGGTCCCATATGGGCATGTTACCTGGGGAAGAATAATTACACTCGATAATACATGGTAAAAGATTTGCTATTACTAAAGAACAAGAGCCCCTAACTGTACCAAAAGATGATAAGCAGATAAGACATGATGATTTCGGTACGGTAAGCGAGTGCAACAGCGGGATTTCCTTATGGATTTTAAGATTCTCTTATTGCCTTCAGGTGATTTTATTCATCATGTATTATAATTTTATACATTACTATCTTTATGGCTATATGTTTGGTGCCCATTTTGTGTTCTCCTCCATTCTCTCTCCCCATGCATCCAGCTCCTTCTCTTTCTATCCTATCTTTCCCTTCCCCTCTCTGTATCCATCTAAAACTGATGAGACAAGAAACACACTGAGGTAGGGGATGAATAATTCCATGAAGGCGAGTAACACAATGTAACATTAAAAAAAAGGAATACATCTTTATAGACCGTCTGCCTGATTCATCATTCCATTACCCTAACATGAGTTGCCCACGTGTCACCTATACATGACGGCCCACGCTGGTAGCCTGATCCTTCGGGGAAGGCGTCGTTGCCCAGTTGTGTCAATCTTGCTGACATCGTGCACGAACCTCCTTGCGCTTTCCAGCCACCCTGCATGGTAGAAACAATGTCATCAATGGTTGCATCATAATGTGGCTTTGAGTTTAATTCCTTTGTGGTCTTAAAGTATCACTCAGGTGGCTCTTATCTATAATTCATGCCATGAATGTGACTTGACGTCGACGCGAAATGGTCTGTCAAGCTTGATTATTTTGCTCTTGTTCAAATAACCCCCCCCCCCAAAAAAAAAAAAAAAAATAAAAATCTGGTGTTTCTCCAAAAGAACATTATTTGTTTCCAACAATGTCTCAGAAAGCAGAAAGCCTCCGGTGATTGATGCAACAATCTGCGTGATTAAGAGGGAGGGAGAAAGAGGGGTCGTGTGCCTGCGCGCGCGCGCTCGCGTTTGTGTATGTGCCTGTGTATGTGGTAGAGAGAGAAAAGGGGGATGGGGTTTATTGCGCTGGGTATAGACTGGGAATTTTCTCTGAAACACTTGGAACATCACGCTCCTCAATATTATGGACAAGAGGGTGAAAGAGTGGCATGACTTGAGCAAAGACTTTATTAATAAAGGAAACCCAAACCCAAAGAGAATGTGGATTGAGTGAAAGCAGCAACATTAGTAGAACACATCAATGAAAAGTTTGAGGAAAATCGGACAATCGATGCAAAAGTTATGAATTTTAAAAGTTTTGGTGTTGAAACCACTGGATAAGGAGACTACTTGAGTTCTTCGCTTTTCTAGCGTAATGAAATAGCACTTGACTAACCGCTTTCAGAAAGCAGGGGCCTGTCTTATAAAGACTTGTGATAGAAATCAATCACAAGTTTTTTGTGTGCTGCAATGCAAGTTGCGATTGATTTGGGGACTTGTGATTGATTTGAAGGCTTTATAAGACGGGGCCCAGGGGAATAATTACTACTCCTAATATATGTCATTTTCAAGGTGATGGAATGTGTAATTTTCATGAAAAATGATTTTTTTGTGTGTGTGTGGAATTCTCTTTATATTTTCTTTATATTGTTGTCCACACATGACGTCATTATTTAAAACACCAAAACTTTAAAAATAGATAACTTTTGCATCGATTGTCCGGTTTTCCTCAAACTTTCACTGATGTGTTCTACTAATGTTGCTGCTTTCACTCAATTCACATTGCTCTTTGGGTTTTGGTTTCCTTTAACACACATCCATAATTGTGGATCAGCAGCACAAGTATAGTACAGCGTGTATTCATGATTGTTATTGTTCCATCTCTCACCTGTCGACATCGATACGAAAGGTCATTCTATATACATTTGAAGAACAATAAAATTAACTTGAAACATCTCCAGGAATACACTTCCTGACCATTCAATATCCGGTGACTGTTAACTTCAATTGAACAAAATTCTTTGTACCATTAATAACTCGTTGTAAATATGATGTAAAATTGGGGATGAAATGCATGATTGAATCATTTACGATGATGTTTCCCAAGTACTTGCAACTTCCTTGGCTGTCATCCGCTCTGCCAACCATCCTGGAAAGCGCTGATATCTTGCAATGCAGGTCTTATGAATGACTTTATTACCATGCAAGATAACGTATGAAGTTTCCAACGTTGAAATATGATTTAGGTGGAATTTTTAATGACTTCTGCCTCGGAGAGTATCACGCATGTAATGTGCAAACATTGTTCATCAATCTATAATCGATTTTTATATGTCGAAGTCAGACTTTTAAAACTGAAGACGAAAGATTGAGGAAGACGGTAATCAACATTTTTTTTCTTTTCTTTTTTTAACGTGAATAAAGTGGGAATGACGGGGGAAGGGGAGATCGGGGGACGGGTGTAGAATATGTTTCGGGAGGAAATTCTGGATCGTTTGTCAAAGACATTGATCCCACGGAAGTCTGGGCCGACCAGCAGGCAAGCAGGCGGCTTGTGTTAGCCGGGGCAGACGGCTGCTGGTTCTTCGACTTCAGTGACGTCAATACTCAGCCAAAAACTGTTGCGCTGGTGGCTCCAAAACATGGATCCCGCCGATCGTGATGACTGCCTCAGTTGTCCCTCACTCGCCGCCTGGCCAGAATCGATACCCGCGCACGGCGTTTCTTCGATCTCCCTGACATTTCGCATTGTTTTCCGATCAGGGGCCGGCCCACCGACGGCTATTGACAAAATAAACGCCTTCAGCATAGACCAATACTTGGACCTTATATTCTGGAGTCCATATCGTCTTTCCCTTTCCTAAGAAACTATCACATTAAAGAATATAAGGATTTGTGGAAGGAAACTCGATGCCAGCCTCGAGTCCTCTAGTATGTGACGCGTTTGACATCGGGATGACGAGACCATACCCACCCCCGTCTCTATCCGCTGTCGATACTCACGTAGCGAGTAGTCATTTATTTCTGAGGGCAATGGAGGTAGTTTAAGTTGAGGGCGTTCTGCCGACTTGATCACCACCAACATCCAAGAATGGATCTTGTCATGACGTTCACCTGCGAGTTAAGTGACGATTAATATTTTGCTGGGATAATCATGGAGTATATAAGTTATAATTCCTTAGCAATATGAAAAATACACAAAGTACGCAATTATGATAATAACGCATATCACACGACTCAGAGGACTGTGAAGATAGCACTACATGTGTTGCTGAGGATAAAAGACATATACTTCTCTCCTTAAGTCAAATAGAAATAATTACCCGCCAAGAGATGACACTTTCAGTAAAAAGCATGAGGTCTTGTAAACGGTTTCCTGAATGCGTTTATCACGTACAGCACGCCATTCTACACGTCCACAAACGACGGACTGCGTCATCCTGCAAGTATATTCGAGATATAAATGTGTCCTTGGTCAGGTAGAAACGATACATCTACAGATCATTGGATGTGCTACAGTCAACAGAAGTTATAGACAGATACATGTCCAACTTCACTTTTGATTGCTCTCTAAAATTAGGTTCACATCTGAATGGGCAGGGCTTACCATTAACCTTTTTTTTTTTTTTCATGCGGCCAGCCGGGCCACTTTAGCAGGAGTTTCAGGTGGCCAAATGGATTTTTAGGTGTCCCGGAATGAGACTGAAGATATTCAATCAATGAATTGTAGATTATGTGACCTAGTAGGTATCTCCGTCTTAATATCCAATCTACTGATTATACACATTTTCACCTTCCATATTTTACAGATTGTCAAGGGAAGCTGCTGTTTTCATTGCTGTGTGACGTTTGATGTTTCAATAATGTCGGAATCGTCACAATGAGTTTACATGTGTTCTGAATATGGTAGTGGATTTTACATTTTCAGCGCTTGTGCATTTTGTGCTATTTACTGTTTATTTGCCTGGTGTATTAGGTGCACTTTATCATTAGACCTAGTGGCCTAATTTAGTGAACGAATTGTTAGGGAAGCCACGACAAAAAACAGCCAAGTAATCAACATGTAGTAACATGTAAAAGGTCAATGTTATGTAGCCCTCTTTGAACATTGTTTCTTTTTATGTTTGCCATTCTCTCTGTTCTTTGCATTGAACGTCATGAATCGCCCAGAAGCTATTTTGGCGAAAGACAATGTCATATCTAAGGAGATTCGTCCGCAAGTGAGCGTTCATGACATTTAGCGACATTTTAACGTCTCTATCACCACTGGTGTTGTCAAGTTGCAAGTCTTCTAAATTTCATAGTTGGCGGGAAACCACCATAAAGAACTGTAGAAAATTGAACCAGGGGTATTCGTCAGGGGGCATTAACAACGAACGTGAATTACCTTTCAATTTGCGGTCCATGTAATGTTCGGTGGCTAGCGCTTTCTCTCCGGTTCATTGTACTGTCTCTTAATATTCATCAATGCCGGAGATACAGCAGTTTCTTTTCGTGAGCCACATCTAATATTAAGGGAGGCTTCGTTTATTACTTTCTTTCAGATATTGCACCGTAATTGAGAACGATGTTACATTTTCCCCCCTCTGTACAGATGAATTTGCCAGATCCCCCTGAAAGAGTCAATTTCAAGCGTGGCTCTGTCCCTCACCAAACTGTAGTGAAATGTTGGACGCTACTTCCCGTCTTCCCTTAACAACCTATCTCACTCTAACGCCATTTTAACTCGAAAATCATTGGAACAGATAAATAGCGACACTGGGTGCTGAGTAATCCGATACAATATATTTTTTTTTTTGTAGTTGTATCTCAAATACATGTCTATGCTTGGCACGTTTACAACTTGCATATATTACTTCATCTGAATTTTTAAGCTTTTTTCTCAATTCTTTAGGCTGAATAACCTTGGCAATTCAGAGAACAAGCACCCAAACACATACACACACACACACACACACTACACACACGCACACATGCTCATATCACATTCATCCACTCACTCTTCCAAATGGTGTTGAAGGTACTATCTCGTAATGGCTTTCAGAAAAACAATAACAACTTATACTTTTATAGAACAAAAACACTTCGTTGTTATATGGGATTATCAACCCCCAAAGAACATGGTGTAGAAACGTCATGAAAAGAATTTCATAATGACAGAAGCGACAACTACAAATAGAAAAAAAAAAAAAAAAAACCTCCGCAACTATCTTAGTTTCCCCGATCCACAATCACAAATCAAATCAAAGTCAAAACGAAACAGTGACGACACAGCTCGGAGCAACCAATGTGGACGTCATGGCCAGAGGTAAACAATAACCTGTCATTTGAATGCCTAACATAATTTGCGGCCAAATTTGTCGCGCGACTTGTTATCTAAATCTAATCTACACCAAATAGGCATGGGGGTAAACAAAACAACGTTGCCTCCTTCTAAATTGGAGCGACGAGAAAACGTAAAAGAATTGCAAACGCCCTCCTGGGGATCGTGGCAAAAATTCGCTCCAGGCCCGTACGCGCGCACGCACGTACGGCATTAAAAAATCCCGCGTAACACCGCATGACACATACACCATGTACACGTGTAGGTTCACTCATAATCGATGCAACGAACCGATATGGTTTCATCTCAAAATCAGCATCACATGAATCATGATTATTACTCATTCCAGGTGAGTCAATTAGCATGACTTACAAAAATAAAGATTTCTGGTACTTAAAACAGCTTACTCTTGTACTCATCCATGGATTATAATTATCACTGCAGAATAGAGACCTTGAAATGATTAAAGCTGAATAAATCTTTTATGGTCAACGGACAAGGAAGATTATCATTCTCTTGACCTGTAGCTATCAAAGCAATCAATGTTGATTTTTCTCTATTCACCCCCTCCAGGTATTTTAGTGGAATGGAGTTACGAGGAAATTGCATCTGCGGAATAAGGTGAACGCACTTTGATCTGTAACTTAGCGTAAGTGAAATAGAAACTCATGATTATTTCTATGAGCACTTTATACATTTATTATGCCTATATAGGGCCCATTTTTGTGTCGTTTTCCTTTTTCTTTTTGTGTCCTTAAACCACATTGCTGGCGGACAAATGAGAACAACATTGCTGATGAAAAAAAAAGTCAGCACAAAGAGATCGCAGAAAAATGTAATTAGATTCCACAGATTTCAAGAAATCAATAAGTAACCTTCATATAGACAAAATAAATATCCGTTTAAGCTTAAAATAACCTCAAAGGGTTCATCTTATTTGTTGGTTTATATATTTGATATTCCTTTGGAACAAGATGATGAAAAGGGCGAGTGTGACGATGTCTGGTAGCGCACGTGTCTTCTACAAAACACACCAAATCATAAGGCAGACAAACACACTTTGTGAGCTTCATCACGCTGATTAACGTATTCCTGTCGAAAGGTACTGCGTCCATTGCCAAAATGACTTATCAAGTTGCGCTCTGTCTCTAGGAAAGAAAGAATTTCCCTAAGCCTAAGAATAGTGCTAGCTTACAACATGGACTTCAAATTGGAAGGGGTAGCTTTAAATAGCTCATCAATTAAGAGACGATAATAGCCCGCCTACTCGCCGATATTACCTTTCTCCCTCCACAACACCTTCCCTCAAGGTAGAACGTGTTTACTTCCACACCAGGCGAATTCGATTTCTGAGTGAAGACGATTTCATCTCTCCTTAAATCGGGAGAGGAAACCTCCGCAACACGTGGATTCCTCCATATAGAAAAATACAACAGATACTGCTAGATCCTTTGGATGACATTAGGTGTCTTGTTTCTTTGCTCTTCTCACAATCTGAGTGGTGTATCTCTAGCTGCGTGATTAATTACATGGATGTACCCGCCTCCTCTTGCTGCAAAACAGCTGCATTCACCTTCAATTCATCGTAGTCATGTTATCATAACGTCAACAACTGAATTCCAATGTGTCTGTAACAATAAAAATAAACGCAAAGAAAGGGAAAATGACCAGAAATGAATATATTTGTTACAGGAAGAATGAACGAAGAAAATGGGATTCCAGTTTCTCTTTGTTTGCGTTTATTACATATTCAAAAAGCTACATCATTTCGGTGATTGCTCACATTTATCCCCTTAAAAGGGCATTGTACCGGTTTTTTATTCTTTTATATGTTGTTCTTTTAATTCTAAAAGACCCAGCGGTGCAAACAGAATCAAAATTTTATAACGATTTAGTCCGTAATTTCATGTTGAAAATGGAACATTTTGGGCGAGAATTATGCTAATGACCTGACGAGCCCGGATGTCGTGATGTCACAGGTGCCAAATGTTTCACTGATTACAAGCCCTCGCATACGCGTGCGTTAAATCGTGCCGAGTAGCAGACGACGCTTAGGCCCAATTTAGCTAGCAGGCAGCACTTGTGTACTGTCCTATCCATGCAGCTGTCTCAAATTTCGCTGAACCAAATTGCACCAAAATTACAGGATATACTTCTAAGCATATTTCAAAACACCGTATTATATTTGAACGAAATCGGTAATCGAGAAGTATCAATATTGACGCCGAATTTCAAGTTGTCACTAAAAAAAAACCTCACACTTCGCGAGAGATCTTGGTAAACGCGATATGCACAATCTAGAACTGAAGTTAGCCGACTAGTGCTGTGCGAACGGGGAATTTACGCGGGAACTAAATTTAAAAATGTCATGATTTTAGCGATTTGTGTGATTTACGAACTTTATTTTTCATTCAACTTAGCTCAAATAATTTATAAATTGATTTCTTGCTCCCGATTACTTGAAAGATTTGTCTCATGATATTAGATGGCTAACTTCAGTCTGTGCGTGCGCGGGCAAGTAGGGCTACTACGCCGCGATCACTCTTGTTTAGTCGTACAGAGCAGATTGTTTTTAGCGACGACAGGAAAGTCGACAACTTCACTTACGCTTCTCAACTTGCGATTTGGTTCCAATTAGCGTGAGCAAGTGGACATGAGTCATAAAATACTTCTTGTGATTTTGGTGCAATTTGGTTGGGTGAATTTTGAAATATCTACATGGATACGGAAGTACTCTAGCACTATGCCTACACCAGCGCTTGGATCGCGAAGCGGTGGCACTGTTTGTATCTACGTGGTCGGGCCACTCTTCCGAGGTATGGGTCCTACTATAAAACTAGATCTAAGTTAGTCCTTGGTGTTAATACGACCACCATGAGATTTATCTCGACCACTAAAACATTGAAAATCCATAAAGCAGATACCTTACCTGCAAAATTCAGCACAGAAACCACAGGGCCTGCAGCACAAGGGCCTCTAGCGGCAACGATAGACCTTGGAGTCTGGACTTTCGTCTGGACTTTCTATATAGCTTCAAGTTCTGGCAGCAGGGCCATTCGGGGTATGTATTGTACGAAACGTTTACGCTGTGCCTATTACTAGCGCTGTGCACGTACAGCTGTCGACGGAGCGGCGAGTAGAATCTTCTCGGTCCTTGACTGCTCACTAGTCCTAGTCCTAGTCCCAGTTCTAGTCTAACTGCTAGAGTCTATATGTACTGAGTGCCGTTTTCTTCTAACTAGGCGTAAACCGTGATTGCCGTTGACTTTTTTTTTTTTTGGGATTTAGATTTTAAGAATCTCTCAGTCCTCATCTTCGTTAGATAGTTTGAACTGTGATGTCGAACCATTATCGCTCATCATCAATGCATAGTTAGTGCAATGTTACTTTTTTTTACACACAATTTTCTATGGGCAGCACGTTCGGACAATGATGCCAATTTCATTTTGCATATCTGGAGTATTCCCCACAAATTTGATCTAAATAAAAAGCTTTTGAAGAGATTCCTTTTAAAAATTAATAAATATTGTTTAACATGTTTATTTCAGCTCCATATTGCAATTTTACTAAATAACAGTTTTTGCAGTACTTCGTGTGAGATTTCATCAGTAAATTGACATGTGTAGAACCTTTCTAGTTCGTTTTGCTAAATTCGGAGGTTGGCACCTGTGACGTATGCCAAATTGTGTGGATCGTTCCTTGGCTTGCTCGTTTTCATTTTTTTCAAAAAATCATTACAGGCTTATCCTGGGTTTTAGAATCCTCTCCTTCCAGTTGTAGGCATCAGAAAAAGGAGATTAGAATTATCAGACAGTAGAAAATGTCAGTACAGGTTTCTTTTAAGTTGATCTATCCTTCGGGTTTATGTCAGGTGTAAGTGTGTGTGTGTCACACACACACACACACACACACACACGCACACACACACACAGAGGCACACATTTTTTGTTTTATGATATTCTTTATTTGAGTTTCACACACACACATACACACACACGCACACGCACACGCACACACACACTGTTATAGCTTCTGACCACACGAGCATTGAGAACCATGGGTTTCTGGGACAAACACTGTACTGGGACAAACAGATGAACTACAAAACCACAGCTTTCTTCATAGTATAGCCCAGTTTGTAGAGCACCAGGCTAGCAATGCGGAGGTCTCGGGTTCGAATCCAGTTGGAATCCCATTTTCTTTGTTCATTTTCACACTAATAAAAATAAACGTTAACAAAAGGCATTAATTACCATTTACAGATGAAACAAAACCACAGCTTTAGTGCTTCAAAATGTTGTTAAAATGTGATTTAGGAATAGAAACAACCGATGTAAAAATTTGAATCAGTATAGTCAATGTTAAGTATTGTTAAACATACAAAATGTGAGCAATAGGTATAATAACATTGTTTCTAGACTAAACCGTCTACAGTTATGGTTTATTGAGAAAAACAGAGATATCTCCTTTCATTTTAGGTTTTATTGTGAAATTTTTATATGGTATAGGATGTCTTGTGATACAACTGACTTAAACATATGCATCAAATGTGATATCTTGAACCCTTTTAAAATCACTGCTCCCAATGGTATAAACAGTACCTTTAACAGCGAGGAGAACTCACACTCATGACATTATTTGAGTGGACAAAAATATGAACAAACGACAGAGGAATAAGAAAGAGGTTAAGACAGATAAGGCCCACAGATGCCTTGGTTAACCGTGTTCTCAGGTTGTTTTAATGGGATGGTATAGCATTGGCTGAGGTGAGGATTGGCTATGTTTGAGATATCTCAGCCATTTCAAAACCAATTTTCATCAAATAAACGTTGAATTTCTCGTAGAATTACATGCTCTTTCATATTTCATATGGGATTTCTTATTATATCAAAGAATTGTCATCACAAATTGTCGGAAACCCGAAGCCCCATCTTAACCAAAACTATCATCCCTTTAAGATTTGAATGTTTACAATTTTTATGAGGCCACCGGAGGGAAAGCTTGAGTTTGTACGACTCAAGGAATCGTCTTTCATGTCAAGTTTCGACCTGACAATGACAATGAAGTTTAGGAACCTGCAATATTGTATTGAGGTTATTTGTCTTTCTTTTTATTGATACAAAGGGGCTAGTAACACCTGTTCTCACGCCGTCATGATTTCTCGAGTCGACAAGTTATAAATGTCATGTTTTTATGCGAGAATCACCAGATGAAGCCGCTCTCCTGGAACTTCATGACCACTGCTCTAACATGGTGTGTCATTATGTACACTGCTCTAACATGGTGTGTCATTTCATGTACACTGCTCTAACATGGTGTGTCATTTCATGTACTTCTATGCTTACATTATGTTTACCCCAACCTCCGTGTATCCCATACTAATAACTCTTCACAATCATGAAAAGGATTCCATTAATGTTGGATGAACTGAACATTTTTCTGTCGGTCGATGTCCTCTAAGACAGATGCCGGGGCAGATGCGCTTTTCTAATCAGCGCTGATCAACTCTGAAGTAAATTATTCATGAACAGTGATTCACGACTCCAATGTTAATTTGGACCTTATAAACAACAGCTGCAACAACAAAAAATTCATTTACGCGCGAACACAATGACTGTCGTTGATGACGAACATAATAAACTCTCTATCTAACCAAATTACACACGGATAACACATTCATCGCAAAAATCCATTCCCTTTACATCTGAAGCCTAGCCTCTCTGTTCTAAATTATATGAGGCTTTATTTCCGTCCCTCTCCCTGGCCTCAATCAACGTCCCCTCCTTCTTTTTTAACCCATCAATTACCCATTTGATAATCAATACTCACATTAATGCATAATACTCATATGGAAAACGCATACACACACAAACACACACACACCAAACTCAAACTCTTTACTCAACTTAGGTTCCCTCTCGCGTTCACGAGAAACCTGTCTCACCATTTCAGTAATAGGCCATGGGGTGAGCTGGTTTTTTCGCTTGTTTCGTTCCGACAACTGCGGCACTAAAATTTCTCCACAGCTACGTGTAAACAAATAACCAAAAAGGCTACAGGAAAAAGTTCGACACAAACCCTCCTGTAGTATTTTGGTAATTTAGGGGGAAACAGTGAACTTTTTTGTCACTGAGGAGCTGAATATGTACACTTTGCCGTGTACGATATTCATTCGCGAACGATCATGTGATGTATGTTATCCAATCCGAATCGAGAATTAATGTTTAAGAGTCAAAATGGCCGCCCTCTGTGAGCCTGTCGACGCGTCTACGTCGTCTGCTCTGCCGAAAATTAAGATAGACGAAACCTATTTTGTGTGCCAAAGAGTGGATCAAATTGAGTGGGGGAGACCTTGAAATCGCAGACCAGAACGAAGTGATTCAGCTGCTCAGGGGGACTGCTGCAACCTACATGTACATAGGTTAATTTACAGGTTAGTTTACGTGCGTACAGTCGTAGCAGTACTACGACAAGTACAACGTTAGCTATGTTATGAACGTTGCTTGTGTATGTTATAATGGACGCTAATGTTGTAGCTTAGCCGTTAGCGTGTCTGTTACCATGGTTACATTTTAGATATATTATCTTGAATTTCACCTTGGCATGGCATAGCGCCGTTATAATGTAGCCTAGATGAATTTTACATGTTGTTCTATGTACAGCCCAGGTTAGGTTGATGTAGCTGATCGGTGATATTGTTTTGTAAAAATCTTGACACACAGGACTGGATTGAAAAAGGTCTAAACTGCATGTAAATTTATATTTTCATAATCATGGCCATGGAGTATTAATATTAAAAATCCATCCTGTCTCTCTCACCCCGAAATCGGCGAATCCCCCCTCAAAACACACATTTAGCATCTCATAATAATATTTGATATAAAAAGGTCTAAAAAACCAACAGTGACAATAATGACATAATTTCAACAATTAAATTCCCTAAAACATATGATTACCATTATGTTGTGCCAAATTATAAAGCAGTGGCACTGGGTGGCAGTGATAGTGAAAGGCCAAGGATTACTAGTATTAATGATGATAAGGCAGTTAACAGTATTCATAATTATGATAATTGATATTGCATGTGATCAGGTGCTGAAAACTGTAGATGTCATTTAAAATCAGTAATTGCACTTCAAGTACAAGTTGAAGTAGTTGATGAGGGCAATGATCATGAGGTGTTAATGATTACCTGGCATAGTACTAGGGCCTATTGGTAATTACAAGATTCAAATATTGGCAGTCAATAGTCTACCGTACATTTAATGATATAATGAGTGTAATGTTCAACCCCTCCCCCTAGCATTTAGCCTTTTTTTCCCCCTAACAAAATCCAACGGCTAATCATTGCTGTTCATTTCTCCATTATATTAAATAGGATTCCATGAAACGTGCTACAAGAGGTTTATAGGTAGCAAACGCCTGAATCTCGCTAGGAAACGAAAGCTGAAGGAGGAGCCTGGTCCGTCAGCAGGAGCATCTGTTTCCTCCCCTAAGACGCTCACATCAAGATCAAGATTTTCTTCTGGAAGCTCTTCAGGTTCTGCTGTGTTGCCTGTAAAATGCATCATTTGCAACAGAGTCAACGTGCTCATTACTTGCCAAGGGAAATGGGTCAATATGATTAATATTGAAGCATGAAAACATTGTCATGTTACTATAAGTTGTCCTTGATAAAATGGAGCAATATATATACACCACTGAAACATTCACACACATACACAAAGAACTTCAGTGCAAAGTTCAGAAACAACAGAATGTACTGTATATGCACCAATGCTTTGGTCAATGTGATTAATGTTCAAGAATTGACATCTTACCAAAGTTGTGCATGATAAAATGTCTTTGTAATACAGATTGCTTCCTGTATTTTGAATGCCAATGTTTATGCAACATGTTCGACTCCTTGCCTCAGTATGTGATTGTTTGCCCTTTAGCAACATTTCTGCCCACTATTATGATTTGATTAGGGTTGAATTATTCTAAGAACAAAGATGTTTTCCTAAGTGTGTTTTTTTTTTCATAAAACTGAATGACTACGATTAAAATTTGTTTCTCCCACTCTGGGGGAAAAAATATGTAACTGTTATTAATACTGAAACAGAATGTTCATGTAGAAAGGTCAGTACAATGTAGGTGTGAGTACAAAATCAGTTTGCTTAAACTAATACCAGCCAAATGAAAATTGTGCATAAGTTGAGTCAGGTTTGCACAGATCCTCTGATATTGGAAGTTAATTGCAATGTTATCATAATTTTTAATGCCAAACCTGTTTTATTCTCTCCAAGATTTTCAGGTACACATTGCCTCCAATACAGAATCCAGCAGTTTTCACTCATGAATGGGTAAACTATAATATTGCCTTTATTTTATATATTGGCATTTTTCAAAACTTTTACACCATTTCAAGGATATTTGGACCATGGAATGTTCCAGAAAATGTATTAAAACTAGAAAATTTGACTGATTATCATTTTGAGCTATCTTACATGAAAGGAGGTAGTGTCCCACCAACCTAATGATAGCAATGAAAACTTCAGGAAATCTTATGAAGATTAAATTTTCTAAAGTACTGTAATATTTCATGAACAACGTAATTGCTATGTGATCTAAATATATTAAAGCTTCTTAAGAAGAAGAAAAGAAAAACATGTTTACTGATAAACAATATGATCTGTTTAATAGTAATGTCTCATGTGTGTAAATGAGTTTGTATGTGTGCGTGTGAGTGTATATAATATGTCAGCGTTTTTATGCACCTGTGTATGTGTAATGCACTGATCAATACATGTATTATATCATGTGTGTGTTCATGTTTATGATGATCTTTTTTATGATGCTGATGTGATAAATGGCCAAGGCATGTAGAATAATATTGTAATACACTTGGGTATCTTCATAACTATGTGTGTGCGTATGTGCACGTGTGTGCATGTGAGGGTGTGTGTGTGTGTGTGTACAATAAGATTCTCCCACATGCACGCGGACACACACACAAACAAACGCTCTGATTTTTTTTTTTTTTTTGCCTTGAATGATTAGTCATTTGATTAATAACATGTCTTTGAACAGAATATAAGGCATTTGCCTTGACCTCTGATACACATCAGGAAAAGCTGAAACATGAGATATAATGCAACTATTAAACCAAAACTTCACTTTTTTTTCTAGGTACTATACGGCTAAAATCAGTGCTTTACAAAATGTGTATATGTATTTCAGCTTAGAAACACTATGGGAACTATGCGGCTAGCAGCCCCATACGCATAACTGCGGCCAGCAGCCCCATACGCATAGCGTCATGGGGCTGTGAACTGTAGCATACAGGATCATGACGGATATTTTATTGCGGACAAATATCAACTTAAAATCGGGAAAAAATCTTCAATTTGAAGACTTATTAATAAATTTGAAGTATTGATTACAGAGTTCGTGCAAGGTTTGCTTCTGCAAATAGTTCCTTTCTGTTCAAATTGATGACTAAATGTGACTCGGTCGAGAGGAAACTGGGAGAGCTACACTGAATTGACGGCCAGCGCATGCGCACACAGACATCATATATCCAGTCAATGGATTCGAAATTTGTGCACAGTGATGTGTGCGCCTGCGCTGACCGTCAATTCAGCGTAGCTCTCCCAGATTCCTCTCGACCTAGTCACATTAAGTCATCAATTCGAACAGAAAATGACTATTTGTAGAACCAACCTTGCACGAACCCTGTTGTCAATACTTCAAACTTACTTGTAAGTCTTCAAATTGAAAAATTTTTGTTCGATTTAAGGTTGACGTTTGTCCGCAATACTAGCCTGTCATGATCCTAAATGCTACAATCCGCAGCCCCATTACGATATGTGTATTGGGCTGCTGGTCGCAGTTTATAAAATATGGATTTTCGCAAAAACTACAGGATATTTCGAGGAGAACTTTTTACTGTATATTAAGGATGTACAAAACATCACATTTCCGCATTCAAAAAGTAGTGCCAGTGTTGCTGGAACGAAACCCACTTTCTAAGCCTCTTTTTCCGCTTCACCCCATGGCCTATAACTGTTATACTTGTTGAAGATTGTTATACATTGTTAGCCGCTCTTAGGCGTATTTGACTTACTCTAACCACCAAATAATGATGATGATGATGATGGTAATAATAATAACAATAATAATCTTAATAACAATGATAATGAGAATGATGATAATGATGACAATAATAATAGTGATAATGATAATAATAATGATAATAATAAAAGTCTGCGTTCTCCATTCGCATTCTATATGTAAATAAAGCACGCATTTACTCCAGATTATACCATAGTTTTTTAAATCTTCATACATTTTGTTTTCTCCTCAGAACTGCTGCTGACACACCAACATGCACACACACACATACACACACACACACCCCACACGTACACACACACTCGCCATCACACACTTTACATCACAGAATGGAATATGTCCCGCCCGCCCGCGCAGTACGAGAAGTCAAAAGTCACGATTAAAGCGTGAGAACAGAACGACCTTTGCATTGAGTGCATCTGTTTCCACCACGTGCTGAGTCTTTTCCGCTCTATGCCCTTTCACGATTTCGGCTCTTCCGGAATGGTACGAGCGCTGGTAGTATTTTAAGAGAGAGTTCGATTTTTTCTTTGGATGGATGTGTGGCAAGACATCCACGTCTGTATTGATTAACACACAGGATGTCGCACTTTATTCTCTTTCTTCTCTCTCCTCATCCGTTTCCAAACTAGCTGTCGCAGCAACGTTGAAACTGTACAGAACCGTGTATTTTTGACGTCATTAAGAGGTTGCATTCTCTAAAACAGTAGGGTGGGTGTACAAGAAAATCTTAGCATATATAGAAGAACTAAGGGGATAAAATGTTGGTGATCAAAATCAAAATTATCTTCATTAACGGCAGGGACTTTGAATCTACCAGTACTTTCTCATAGCTACAGCATATCCATCGGCCGGATGATCTATACTGTAATAAGCCACTGAACAGTTCCACCTTGCGCATGAGCAGAAGACGTTCATTTGTACAATCCGGCATGTTGCTTTTTAGATTTACTGAGGAAAGCATCCGTGATGTCATGATTTATATGATATTCATGTAATGTTTGCTAACACACCCACCTGACAGCAAGCCAAGGTGATACATGTATCGATAGAAAAGGTTAATACATTTCATACAAACAGTGTAATGAATGCCTGCAGAAGTGTCAATTGACGAACCATTGCGGTCACCTAGCTCTACGCAAGTTCATTCTTTGTTTGAACATGAATTCGATGAATTGTTACGTCGGGCAAGCTTATGCATTTTGCAGCTTTGAAATTTGAGTGAAGTGGTGAACCGACTGAGAAAAAAGGTCATTTGTTTCAATATGCACATGATCTACCTGTGAACTGGCTTATAAGCTTGTGGAATAAAGAACAATCATAGCTTCACTTTGAGAGCCAAGAGCGTTTTGTATTATAATTATATGTAGAATATATACTATCGAATGTGTGTATATACGCGTTTGCAGAATTTCTAGATCGAGTGGATATTCAAGGGTCCTGTTTGCGTGTCATAGCCGAACGAAAATTCGATTTGGTTGGAGAATATGAAAAGGAAGAATAACGGATGACATTTAACTGTACACATCGATGGCGCTGTAAGTGTAATTGAAAGTAAAACTTAAAACATGAATATTTAAAGGTTCCCCCCCCCCCCCAGCAGTACAGGAGGGAGTGTTATTCGATCAAGCTAGAAGACGCAATGGCGGACAAGACATGCGGATCTCTACCATATAGCCCCTGGGGCTTTTCCATGCTCTCCTTTGGTGGCACCTCCCCCCCCCCCCTTCCTTCACGGCTGGAGCAAAACCCATGGCGGCTCTCAACTTCCACGCTGCACCGGTGCTATCGGTGCTTTTGGGGCGCTGTGGAGCTCACTGCGGAATGCGTGAGGACGCATGCATGATTGGGAAGTGGTAACGAGCTTGACACACACATACAAACACAAAAGTCAAGAGTTCCTCGGTTGCCATAATACCATCCAAGGTCAAGTTTGCTTTGCATCCCTCGGGGATAGATATGAGATATTGAATTGATTCTACCCTGTTTCCATTTCTCAGTAAAGATAGGAAAACAAAATGCTGACGCCCGAATTGCGCCATCCATCTGAGATTTGCCGCCGTTTGTCTCTGAATAATGTGCGCACAATAGAAAGAAGGGTAGGGGATTCAAATCAATTAGAAATATGTACAGACACTATCTGACGGTGAAGTTTTTAATATTTTAGCCTGGTAAACTATGCAACCGGGTGTGACCTACCACGACTACAACAATCTTGCAGTTTTACCTTTCTCGCTCACATTGGTTACTCGCAACAAAAACTCTTTTTCTTTTTTCCCCACAAGAAAGTGTACTGAGATTGTTTACGATGCTTCAAGTGATCAACATGAATATACATCAAGCGCACTCTGTATTGCTCTGAGGCTTGAACAATTTTGTTGTAATAATGCCACTAACGCCAATATTGATAGCATCTGCACGAGCTACTTTAAACGTAAAAGACCCCAAAAAGGTTCGAATGTATTATCAAGAAGAGTAACTAAGAAACATGGCAAGGAGAATAAGAACACAGGAATGATCCTCGAAAGAAAAAGAAGAAGAAAAACCTGACCCTCAAATAAAAGGATGATGAGGGTAATCTTTCCACCTGTAGGGCTTTGACAACCCACATGCAGCATTCATGGGTGGACAAACGACATCGCGATCTACGTCTCATTGCGAAGGATATTCTGTAACTCTTCGCTGTCTTGATACCATTTTACTTTATACTCTTGTCCCTCCGAATTTCCATCATGTTATAATTTCACTCATTTCTCGTCTTTGTGGCTGCACTTTTATAGGGTTTATAGGCCTACCATGATTTGGACAATTTACATGCATACTCGCACATACACCTCTCTTAGTCTTGTGATAAGATTGTCAAGACAAAGTACTCAAATCATTATGTAATTCCAAGGAATTTTCGATTCCAACTTTATGAGATCACATTTGCTCATAAATATGTATTGCTATTTGTAAATGTGTCCATCTCTGTCTATGAAAACTGCACTACGCTTACGTAACAAAATATGGCTTTTTAAGGCCGTGCCACACCTTTCCGGGCAAGCTAACCGGGCTTGTTGCGAGGAGGGATTTTCCGCACGCAGGAGAATTTTCCGCGGCCGGACAAGAATGTTTGCGAGTTTCACACCTGTTTCTTACCTACTAGACACGTACTACTTACCCTCTACTTGCGTGAATTCCGTGTTACTTGCGTGAGAGCTTTGAAACCGATCCGTTTTCTGTTACGAGCGACTTACAGGTACTGAGATGTACCTGCGTTGGAGTTGCCTGCGAGGTGCTGCTGGTGAGGGTGTCATACTGGTGTTCTGCGTGTACCTCTGCGAGCGAACCCCATGACTCACTCGGAACAAGTTTTGAGCATGCTCAAGGCCTTGTCATACCGCATCTGGGGAAGTTTTGCGGTTTGACTTGCGGGGAAACGAATTTGCTATACCCGGAGCTCTCCGCAGTTGGTCCGCACCTGACAGTACCTAGCGCGTATCTCGCCTGTAATTGCCCGGGAGGTGCGCACGCAAGTCCGATTTAACCGCGGCAAAGTTTTGAGCATGACCAAAATTTTTTTCCGGGTGAGTAGCGGGGATGCCCGGAGAGGTCCACGCAGGACGCCAGTATAGGAGGCCCTTAGCGGCAGCACCTCGCAGGCAACTCCCACGCAGGTACTTCGCAGTCCCGTATGCAGCCAAGATAATGACATTCTGTGGGACTTCAGAGGAATTCCTTCACTTAGTTGTCAGCCCCCCACGCGACTGGTACAAAGGTCACACAGGATTCGCAAGTAGAATTTAAGTAGAACGCGTCTAGCAAGTAAGACACATGCACTGACTCGCTCAAATCCTTGTTCGCCCTCAAGATTATTGTCCAGTATGCTGGAAAATCCCTACACTCAACAAGCCCGCGTAACGTGCCCGGAAAGGTGTGACAGGGCCTAAACATAGTTGCGGGTAAAAAGATCTACGTGCGCACCTCCGGGCGACTACGAATGAGATACGTGCTAGGTACTGTCATGTGCGGGTCATCTGCGGGGACCTCCGGGTAGTAAAAATTGTTCTTCGCAAGTCGTACGCAAGGCTTGCCCGGAAAGGTGTGACACGGCCTTAACATAACGTACTACTGCGTAGGCACTGACCTACAGTAGCGTGGTGCTGCGTGCCATTACGTAGACATGGCGTTCAGTACCCTAGAGTTGCGTGTCCAACACGCGTATAAACTGCGTATTTTTGCGTCGCGTACTCTACGCCGAAAATACGCAGAAAAAAATGCGATAATTTCAGTGATAAATTTAACAGCTTGACAAACACAATTTAGCCTTGATGTTGTCACAGTCACTCGTTTTGCCGAATTACAGCATGCTAGCATGACCAGGATATTTAAGTACCCATGGATATTATCATCGTTAGCTATCATATCGTTCAAATTCAGTGGAAGTAAGCGTAGTCATTTACTGGACAGAATGAAATAACATACCGAGTGTGAGACTATACCTATGACGATATGAAAATCTAGAAAAAGTAGCATTACAAATTCTACATAAGTCTGAATCCTTTCTTACGTTGCGAACGAAGAAATATTTATCACGAGCTAGAAACTCTGGAAGAGCGTAAAATTCCTCCAAGCCCATAGGGTCAAATTAATGCCAGAACTGTACTAGAAGTGCACATGCATCAATCCTAAAAATATCCATACCCCTGTATGCCAATAGTGAGCTGTTATTAATTCTTAGCTCTGGATCCAGATCAGGATTCGGACTGTCACCAAAATAATCATCTGCTGTTTTCCCCACCACGTGTACTTCTGTAGCCTTTTTTTTTCGTGGGGAGGAGGTCTTTTCATGTCCATTACAATCAGTGCTACTGCAAATTGCCTTGATTTTACAAATATTCACTGCTATAAAGTCACAAAATTTGTCAGAAACATTAAAAAAAAAAGAACGTGTGATGCTGTTGTGAATAAGTGCAGGAGGTAATAGCAATGAATGGTTTGAAGCGTATAATGTGTCTTTATTTCAGCTGAAGTGTTACAGGAGGATAATATCACAGCTGGAATATGACCAGAAATGGAGAGACAGGGTACTAGACACCTTCAGCCCAGGGCTGGGTTCATACTATTGTACAGGAAAGGCAGTGGAGAGTGTATCAGTGAGCTAGTCTAGTTATGCCTTTCTTTTTTTTTATCATGTTAATGTAGCATGTTTTTGTTTGTTTTGCTTTGTTTTCTGGTGATTTCTGTTTTTCATCGAGGACTTTTTCTTTGTCCTTTTCCTTCCCTCTTTTTTTGTTGTACAGGATTCTAAATTGATTATATCGATATTAACGCATTTGTATTGCTTTGTATTCCTTTAAAAAATGGATTTGACGTCTTTTCATTTCTACTGTCATAGAGTATTGTCAAGAATGATTGCTTTTGTAATGTCGAAATATGGCATGCTAATTGTGGAAAAGAAAATGCTTTTGTTCTTATCAATAAAATGCAGAAATACTAAAAGATGTTCCGATTTTTGTTAATTTTCTTATTTGTTAATTTCTCTTAAAAAAAAAGGCTGGGCTTTTATTTGTAATATGATGCATATTTCCGTGAAGTATTTAGTGAGTTGGTTTATGCACGGACCGGTATAGGCATCAGTAGAGGTCAACATAGATTTGAATCGCAGGGACCCTTTAAGGAGATCATTAGATTATTGTAAATGTGTCCGTCCCTGTCCCGGAAATCATATTTGGCCTTAAACAATAGGTCAACATAGATTTGAATTGCAGGGACCCTTTAAGGAGATCATTAAATTATTGTAAATGTGTCCGTCCCTGTCCCGGAAGTCATTTGGCCTTTAACAATATATATATTATATATATATATATATATATATATATATATATATAAGGTGAGAGTAAAGAAGAGGCGGTAGACGTAGCTTTTGAATCCTCACAATTTGATTTTACTTCTCGAGCTTTCGGGCCCTGCCCTTTATCAAGACTGAGGACAAATCGGACAAAATACAGAACATGGATATTGTATGCAAAAAATAATAATGATGATCAAGACAATAGTGAAAATAATAACGACAATGATAGAGGCAGAGACAGCAGAAAATAACCACACTAATCGGAGTGTATATTATGCGTCAATCTTACATAATAAACATTACAACATACATACATACAATCACAAACAAGCATACATATAAACATGACTAAACATTTGCGCACACACATGTACATATACAAAATGTAGATACAAATATGTACGCACATATACACTTGCAAATCTCCACAACATAACTTGAAGACAGGCAACCGTATATATAAACAATATAAACAATAACGGCAAAAAATATATATATATATAGTGGCAAGAAAGCATGTTTAGAGCATCTGGTTGAACATTTCGCCCACTGAATGCAAGTTCATGCAACATACAATGAAGGTCCATCAGGCCTCACAAATTAGTTTAGAACTCTTAGATAGGGTGACGTACATGGAACATCAAAGTGAAAACACAGTTCTCGTATGCCTGCAGAACTGCAGAAGTGTACACATATGCATACACATTTGTTAAATAAGGCTGCAAAAACACAATTTCAGCTAGGAAAAGACAAAAATGCGAAATATTAACAAAAAGTTCGCCGAATGTTCGACAATCTCAGACCTTATCCGATCGTGATTGCGACGTAATTTTTCATAATCGGTTATCGATAATCGACAAATCAGGCCATAACAGTATCCATCGATCTTTCGCGCTAGAGTGAATATCATGGAGCTTGTTGGAAAACACGATTGCTTGGACACGATCGATCGTCAGGTAACGTTTAACCTACCCACAATCCTAAACGGAAGTGTTCTTCTATAACGTTTTCTAATGGGGGGGGGGGGGGTGTTCAAGGGCCAGTAATCTCCCCATCCCACCCCCTTACATTAGAACACGTTCCCAAGCCCCTTTAATTATGATTATACGTTACTCTGAACTGGGATTAGTAGATCACGCTGTGACACCTCAACAGCAGTTTCTATTTATAAATCGGTAATTAATTCAACCACCTCCATGTTTCAAAATATACTTTGTTGATCATGGAATTCAAGATTGATTTCATGTCTTCAGTTCCATAAAAAATAAAAAATACAACAAATCTGAACCTCTTTCTTGTTACTATGCTCCCTCTGATACATAAGCGTTACTTTCGCGGCATGAACCTCTCTCGAATTGGAGCCGACTGCCTTTTATCGCGGCATGAAACTTCCGCGAATATTACTGTCAATCAATGCCTTGTGTAGAATCGCGCGCATTTTGCTTTCGCGAATCTTGGTTCCTCGCAAAGTTCGAAGAAGCTTAATGCACGCGAAAATTTCTGGAGAGAGAAATTCGGCATTTATACCATAAAAATGAAAATGAAAAAAAAAAATCCAGAGGGCTCCTACTCTAATATCAATGGGAATATCCTGCATCACATCATCTCTCCAGATGTGGTGCTTGTATATCCGCGGTGTAACGGTAATATCATCACTGTAAGCCACCTGACTATAGGTGCTTGAAGGAATCGGTGCAAAGAGATGCACTCATCCAGAATAGAAGTGGTATTCATTGAGCAGTGCCTCTTACAAGTAGTAAACTTGGACCCCGTTTACAGTGAGTGAAAACGACCAAATGCAGTAAAAAAAAAACAAAACAAAAAAACAAAACAAAAACAAAACAAAACAAAAAAAAAAACCGGCCGCGCATTAAAATTTTGGTCAAGCTCTGGAAGTGGTCTCGGCCCGGGCTCGGCACAGCTCTGCACTGAACGGGGTCTATGGTTTTGGGGGACAACGATGCTGATATCAAACCTTGAAGAAACAGATCCTGGTAAAGAGAGAATCGGAGCACCGTCCAAAATACCGAAGTAGAATTGAGGTGTGGGCACACACAACAAGATGATACGCAAACGATTTCATCAGTTACTCTGGTGAGATTCTCTCGTAGCTCTCGCCTTTCCACCATGGACTTACTACACAATATGGAATATGAACAGAGGTCTTTCTTTGATCCCATCATCACCACCGCCACCTGATTATGTGCATCTTAATGAGTACATTCAGGTGCTTGGATAATGGCGATTGTGCAATCGTGCATCGTCACTAACAAAAGAATCATTTCCCTCATTGCGTTTTTGTTTCGCTGATGTTCCTTTTTCAGACGGAAATTGTCTTTGAATAGATACAGATGATGAGGAGCAGCAAAACCTGAGAACATGGTAAATTTTGTGTCAAAAGATGGATAATTGCTGATTCGCATATTTTCGCACACGCATAAGACCTTGCCTAATGGCAAGATATACCTGTTCTCTACCATTACCATCCCTTTTTGCTCTGGAATAAGCTGCAAAAAAAGTGAAATATTGATGTCACAAATGACAATCATTTTGCCAAACTATGACAGCTTTCTTTTAAAGACTGCCTGCTTCTCCCAAGCGAAATTGTTTGAGGCATGATTTCCTAACATACACCACAACTGCTCATTCACTTTACTTGATTTTTTGAGTTATTTTCTTCTGCGCGTATAGTTTTAGATTTTTCGAATCTCCGTCCTGTTCTTCTCCCGGCTTGCTGGCGGTGACGATCATAGGGATCAAAACAGTGAAGCATGTTAAAAATGTCTTTGTGGCGCTTTTGAGATGTATAGGTGCATGATTAACGATACAACTGTACAATGAATGTCCATGTGTGTAGTAGGTCCATGTTTCCACGTACACATATCGTCTTCGTACTGGCTACGTGTTCAATCCGGTGAACGCAATATTAAACAATATCAAACACATGCGGACACAAAGACGGATGAACATCTGATTGACCTTTGGACCACACGTACTGCATGCGGTTTACAAAGTCATGCTGCAAATGGTTTATGATCCGTGGACGTCATGAATAATACATACCTCATTGATATACATGAAAATGTCTGTGATATCACGCCTTTCTATGATTTGAGCAAGAAAAATTCTTTTCCCTCCTAATTACCACGTTCAACTTGATCAAACACCATTGCATGAGTTGATAGAAATATATTATTAGGTGAAGAAGTGATCTTGACGGTTGATTCTTTTTTAGTGTTCGTGGAAATGAAGAATATTGTCTCCTTTTCCGAATGCATTCCTATAACCATGGCATCATCAGAGTGATGAACGCAGTGGTTTATAAGCCCTTGTTGAGTACGCTCATACCGGCGGCGAGTGGTGGGCCCCGTGGGCCTTTGCCCACCCCAGCATCTTGCGAGGAGATCAGCTTCGTGGGCTGCTCCCCCCACCTGCTGTTGGAGCGAGCCGTAGGAGCGTTGCCACGTCCAGGGTTCTACGACTTCTTACTGCAGTGGACTCGTAGCATCCTGGCCGCAACGCGTTCCTGCGAGGATCAGTAACGGACACCTAAAACCGTCTTTTGTTTTCTCATTTTCTCTCCTTCTAGACAAAAAATGTTCTTATCTTTCTCTCCTTTTATAGACAAAAACCGCAGTAATGTCAATGCCAAACAAGCTTGCTTTTATGTACGTCCCATCACACTTCTCTTTATATAACCAGCTATCATTATAATTACTGTGTAGGTATATTATGTGTGTTTATTCTTTTGTTTGTTTATCATTGACAAGGTACAAGAATTTGTGATATTATTTTTGATGTAACATCAAATGAGAAGTATGAAATGAATTGAATTGAGCTGAGCTGAGCTGAGCTGAACTGAACTGAAACGATTAAATCAAAAATCAAGCGCCTTTTACTATCGGTGATTATATTGTTATTATTCAACTGAGAAAATTAATCTGTTACCAACAATGATAAGAGTTGTAATGATATATATATATATATATATATATATATATGTATGTATATATATATATATATATATATATATATATATATTTATATATTTATTTATTTATTTATTTAAATTTATATATATGTATAGTTATATGTATATATAATTATATGTATATTGTTTCAGTTTTGTCTCATAACCATGCTCAATTTGAAAATAATAATCGGACACATCATGCGACAAATTGTGATGAATTAGTTCAAATTTGCATGATCTATGAATGTCTAGCATTTGTAAATAATGAAATAAAGGGCCAGTATGCTCTCTAGGTCCTTTGCAGCAGATCGCACAGATTACAGATATTAATGGTGTGTTCACCCCAAAACTTCTAGATCAGAAGTCACATGCGGAAGTATAAGAATGTTATGTAATAATTGTAAGATTTTTCTAGGCACAAGATGTGTAATTCTAAATAAAATTCAAATTGTTTTCATCAAATATATTTTTGCAGTGATAAGTATTTGTTTATAACTCCCAGGAAAAAAAAAAAGAGAGTAGAATTTACCTATTCTATCGTACCTGTGCTTACTACAATCCACTTGTCTAGGTTTACTTAAATAAAAACTTTGTGTTGGACGTGCTAATTGTTAATTGGTTAGCATCACACCATTCCATTCCAAAACGGCTAATAAATTATGTTCAATATCTTTTAAATCAGTATTCTTACTTCCAGATGGAATAGAAATAAATAAATTCGAATCATCCAGAAAAATTTGAAAATCATAAAAATATATGGCATGTGGCACATCCTTGATGCAAATAAATAACAGAGCGGATCCCGATTCTGATCTGGTGGAACACCACATGTAACAGACAGTTGTGTAGTCCTCGTATTTCCATATTACCTGTTGAAATCGGTGTGATATGTAAGTGAGCATCTATTCTAATGGTAACCCAGGTATGGCATAATGTTGTAATTAAATATAGATCAAAATGCCATGATTTATCGTGTCGAAACTTTTTTAAAGTGTAAAGACAAACCAACAGTAACGTTACCCTCATCCATTTGTTTAGCTACTTCATGACTTAAATTAATCAACGGTGTTGATATGATATTCTATTTTCAGCCAAAAATTTAACCATGCGACTGTTTAAAAATGTATCGAATACTTTACTTATCATCGGAAGGAGCAAAATAGGTCGATAACTTGAAGGTGCAACTTTAACTCTTTAAGATATAAATAAATCATATCTTTAAATCTTTTGTGTTGTCATTCTTTTTTGTTTATCATATCAGTAATAATGGTTCTATGTTTTCCGTATATCCTTATCTCTTTCAAAAATTTCATAATAATGCATCGATTTTGCTTTCCATAAAACAAAGCGATCCTTATAAAATGTGGGTCTACCTTTTATTACGATCGCTCTTCTTTAGACATCAGCCATTTCAAAACCAATTTTCATCAAATAAAACTTGAATTCCCCTTAAAATTTTATGCTCTTTCGAATTTCATTAGAGGTTTATCATTATCTCACAAAAGAGTTGAAAACTTGAAGCCCCAATTTAAACTATACCATCTATACCATCACAAAAGAGCACGCGTGACTGGAGTTAGAACATAAAATTTCGACAAAAGGGTATCTATGTTCATAACTAGTGCATAACTAGTCCATAACTAGTGCATTTTAGTATTGTATTTACATGTATACAGAAATACATGGAATCGATGGAATTCTTTAGATACAAGATTAAAAGAAATATCTACTTTTTTAGGACAATTTAAGATTTAATTATTACAAAGATATTCTGTTTGAAATTAGCGATCCTCTCTCCCTCTCTTCTTTCCCCTATCATCTCAACTTGTTTCATCTATTCATTTTGCTTATATTCCTCTCATTCCATATTTCTGTCATCATGTGGAGTTTCAGTTTCAGTTTTAGCTGCTGTTTTCATACCATTATGGTATATACTCTGTTGTTGTAATGTGTTTAATTGACGGTTTTATCATGATATAATTTATTTTTCGGGGGTCTAAGTCAGTAGGTAACACAAGCTATGCTTTTGATTTGGGCTCCCCCATTATGGTTCTTATAAATTCTATTTATTTGTCATTTGTTGCAAATGTATGTGTTATCAGAATATGTGTCTTGATTATTTTTTGTTGTACGTCAAAAATAAAAAACGTTACTGCATTTCATGTTTTTTTTTTTCTTTTCGTTCTTGGGAACATAGACTGGAAATAAACCCAAATCAATCAATAAAACATAAATCAATATTGTGACACGTTCCATTACTGACGAATATGTATTGTGTAGGTGGCATCAAGTTTGTTCACTCCAATATTGTCGATACTATAGTGCTATAATGTGAGGCACGTAAAATACAAACGCATCAGCAATGAAGACAGGGTAAGGGTGATAAAGAATTTCAAAGCTAGCAGAGATTATCAGATGGTATATACGCTTGACATCAATCATTCAGCTGCACAGTCAATTACCATGACCTTCACAATATGAGATAGGATGGCAGGATGGAAGATGTAAGAAGAATAGACTGGGAAGGTCGCTTCAAGATAATCTCATGATGACTTGAAGAGATGCAGTCGGACACAAAGACGCCCCCAAAGTCACCAGTGAGCACATCTATCATCTCTAGAACACTTGATGATGTGATGCTCTCAGTGAAGATGCTCAATGACGTACCAGACCCACGCATTTCTCCGAATTGAAATGAGACCGATTTTCCTCTAACTTTCAGTGATGTGCTTTACTTTGGGTTTCATTCTGTTTTTTTTTTTCATTTTAATTGGGAAAGTGATAAAATCGGCTCTCCAGGAGGGTATAGTTTTTCACAACATACAGCTTTGATTTATTATTTTGCATACAAAAATAATATTTCATGATTTAATTTTGCATTAGATGTTTTATCATTACTTGAAATATGCCCGACAATATTTATTTCAACATTATTCATGTCAGAGTTCAAAATGAATTTTCAAATCGATCAGAAAGATGGCTGTATCGTCAAAGGCGCAAATGCACCTGTGAAATTTTCTTGTGAAGCCATAAAAAGTTGACAGCTTTAGGAATAATATAGCCAGTTGGGAACTCCAGCTCTTGAACCTTCATGGTTTCTGTATATAAAAAGTTGAAGATATTGTGCAAATGATCGCGAGAAAATACATTATGTAAGCTTATCCACAGAGATAAACGACATAAGCGCATATAAATTCACTATAAGGGAAAGCTCATCACATTTACCGAGTACCGAAAATAAGGGGGAGGCAGTTAGCACATACAGTTGCTATTCTTCTCTTTTGAGGCCGCCTGGTAGATATGATTTTCTTACAAAGGAAGAAGAGTGGAAGAAAAAGAGATCAAGATGGTAGGTGATAAAAGTGGTCTTCGATGTACTGTCAGCGCAGCTAGGAGCTCGGGCAGGAAGCTCTCTGTTGTGTAAGATGAATGTAGCACTTTGAACTCAAAATGCACCATTGCTTGCTGAGCCTTTTCAGTATTCATAAATTCAGGGAGAAGTGAAATGTTCCATTTCTGAGCCAGGGTTAAGCACCTCTGAAGACAAAACAGACATGAATAAATCAAAGATAAGGTAGCATCAGCTGGTAGAGGGTGTATTCACGCTCTTCAGAGCTGAGTGGCTACCCGAACGTAGCCATCATTTTACAGGCACGATTGCTTGGAGTGCTATTACATTGTATTAAGAATTCATGAATACTTTGGCGAACGAAATGCTCGCCTTCTGAGCCAAAACCAAAGTCGTTGATTTAAGGACAAAGCCCCATGGAGTAAATATAGTTCAAGAAATTTCATGGAGTCAAAAATTTGAGGTTTTTGTATAATCGAAGCAGTTTTAGTTTTTGGGAACGAGATAAGATATGACTAGATGACACTTGTAGTTAAGTTTTCACTTTTTTTTTTCCTGTGAGGTGCCCACGTTGTACAAGCATAGTCTTTTGAGTGGGTACCTCCACTTTTTTTGGCAGAATGTATAAATATGTCTGTATGAAAAATGCCTAAAGTTGTAATGATTATTGACAAATGTTATCCTTTGCTATCTATGTATCATTCCTTCAAACGTATGTCGAATCTATATTTTTTGTACATTCTGTTGAAAGAAGTGAAAATAAAACCTTTGAATTTGAAAAAAAAATTGAATAATGATTGCTCACAGACATGAAACCGAAAAAAGAACAAAGAAACAAACAAGCAAACAGGAAAATAAACACAAATGTACATTTGTGTTTTTTTTTTTTCGGCCGCACATTCTCAAGCAAGAAAGCTGGGATATGCGAAGAACATTTTGTATGCAAGAATATATAATTACAAAGGGAGAGAGAGGGGAGAGTGAGAAAATTATGTAATCGTTCAAAGCACCGGACAACCGTGAGAATTTTTCAGTTTCTTTAGTTTCAGTGAATCCACAGTAAGATGGGATTGATGATTGACATTAAACTATCATACGTCGTCATTAGATTTCATGAAACTTTACTTTAGTATCTTCATATCTGTTTAGTTTTGTCTTACTACTTTGGCCAAGAATGAGAAATAGGGCATTTAGGTGAGCGTTTCTTGCTCAATGCACTTCCGTGTGACTCGGTGTGGATGTTTATTCGTGAAAGGTAGCCAGTGAAGGGAAGTGCAAGTTACCGCGGGGGAGAGCTGGAATTCCCCCTTTCTTCCGTAACACGGTTACCTAATTCATCGCCCACGGCAATTCCGTTGCGTAACCATGAGTTAAAGAAAATGCTATACTTTAACATTTAGCGAAATAGCTCTCTGGGCAATTGCTTGGGGAAACTTAATTCCTATGTGCCTCTCAGCTGCCAATCTGACTTTGTCTGTACTGACCTAGATACCTACTATCTTAACCTACTTAGCTAAGTTTGACTGGTAATGTAGTTAACCTGAACTCCGGGTGATGCACTTTCTAAACAGTGAGATATCAACATTGATCCCACTTACTGGAGTCCCCTCTGGTTTGACTTAGAAGAGCTTTTCTCATCCTCCCTCCTTAGTGTCTGATGGACCGGACTCCTCGACTCGTGGCCAACGCGCTGACATCCTTGCTCCCGGCAACCCGAGCAAGCCAAGATCCACAACTTCCCTGTAGGTTGACACCGTTGCCATGGTCACTGCAAGTGGAAATACATGGTAGGATGTTGTTTGAAGGACACAGTATTCCATTTTTCTGCCGCGTGTTCTCTGGCACACTTTCATAACATCCGGACATATCTCCCCGATACTTCTCTGTAGGATTTTGTCTCTCTGTCATTTTCATTATTAAAAAAGTCAATCTTCTTTTTTTCATGAATGACAGATGCGCACACAGTACTGAAGTAAATCATTTTCTTAAAGAAAACTGACCAAAGATGTTTGTGTGATTCGTATCCTACGATTTTTTCTTAACTCAAATTATGCGTTTCCGCATTGTGTTTGCCATTTTTAATGAGAACCAAATTACAAATCGATCGATAACAGACACTCACAATTGTTGAGTAATTGAAACAGGCAAAACTATACGCTGAAAAGTGTTGCAGTCATAAACAAGGAACATGTGCAGATCTAGCTAACTCATGAACTAGGCCCATACAGTGTAAAAGTCAGTTCTCCCACATGTTGATGACATCAAATAACATTACTAAGATTTATTTTCTATCAAAACACACAGCTAATTCTCTTTTCATTTACAATATTTAGTGTACAGAGTAGAAGTTGATCCTTTATGGAAGAAAAAAAAATAGATGAGTAGAGGAAATTTATTTTTACTTGATATGATTTATTTGATTTGATTCATTTATTTTCTGTATGGTATCACGTTACAATTCCTCATTTTGTGAATTTGTGAATGTATCCTTATTACATCGGCTCATGACAGAAACTCTGCTGCCTTTCCTCCCTTAATACCCTCTGCATCCAAGCTCCCCAGACACCACTCATTCACGTAATCCAATGATGCGAAGTTGCCATGTTGAAAACGTGAGAAAAGAATGTATGCATAATGTTCTGCCTCCTCTGTTCGTGAATTTGTCCTCTCTCCCTCCCTCTCCCTTTCTCTCTCCCCCTCTCTCTCTATCTCTCTTCTCTCTACCCTCCCCCTTTCTCTTAAAGTCATAATTTACCATTTCCAGATGAAAAGAATAGAAACAACCAATGTAACAGTTTTAATCATTATAATCCATGTTAAGTATTGTTTAATGTGCAAAATATGAACAATAGATATAATAAGATTGCTTCTAGACTAAACCGTCTACAGTTATTGTTTAGTAAGAAAAATAGTATTATCTCCTTATATTCTAGGCTTTATTGCAATATATATATATATATATATATATATATATATATATGGAAAGATGCCTTGTGATATAACTGACGTACACTATGCATAAAATGTGATAACTCAAACATTTTTTTTAAATCACTGCTCCCAATGGCAAAACGGTACCTTTAATGTGGACACTCGCCGAAAGTTCCCCTTTGTCGAACCTGGTCTTCGCGGCTGCTATGGCGTCCTGAGCTCGCCTTTCGGAACGTGTCGGGAGGTTACAACAAATCGGCACGAACGCTCGTCTTGAGTTTCACCCTTCAGCCAAAACGATCGGCATCGCCAGAGCCCACAGTCAGAAAACGGCAAATATTTGCATCTCTTCGTTGACTACCCGTGCCGATGGTCCTCATAATCATTATCATAATCATCTAAGTCACCACAATCTGTCCCCATTCGGTATATTGTTAAATCAAAGACAAGACCAAAAAAAAGAAAGAAACAAAACAAAAAAAAAAATCGCTATGTCACGCGTTGCTGTACCTGTATGAGTTTTCGAGCTTTGATGTAGACAAACACTCAATTTCACAACATTTTTTTTTATAGCAACTTGGCTCACAAAGCATAATCACTTATTTTGTTCCATGTAATGGATGTTATCAATGACACTACAGAACGCACAAAGAGTATAAGCCTGCTACGATTTTTTTAGAAGTCTCTGAATGAGTTTTCATTACTGCAGAATTCTATCTTTAAGAAGAAATCTAGAAGGACTGAATGACCCGGCATTTCTTTAAGGTCAAAATAATGAAAGAATCGCGGCAATTATTTGGCAACTTGATTGGAAATGATATCATGTATCTACCCTTTTTGTATGGGTATTTGTGGGGGTATTGACAACTACGTTTTCATGTTGCATTCTTTGAATTCTAGGCCCTGTATGTCATAATGTGAGTGAAAGGGTGATGTATGTAGATAGGCATTACATTAGAGACAGATATAGCCATCGTAGTAATATAGGAAAAATGAGTCGGTAGTACATGTAGTAAACAACTGACTGTTTGTTCACATTGCACTGGATTTCAGTGACCTGAATATGTAAAGTAAGTCCTTCCTTGCGATGAAATAACACCGAACCGTTTTTGGTCAAAAAAAAAATAACAAATGAAAATCCATCGGGAATTATTATTCTCATTAACAACATGTCCACGAACAGACGAACTGTTCCTTGACGAATTACTTTACTGCTCACAAATACTGCTAACAAATAAGAATTACATCGCACTATCACCTGTTTAATTGTCATGAAAATAGCATTATTGTGTGACAGTATTGGGACATTTCGGAACATATCGTTAAGAAAAGAGATCTCTCTCCAAAGAATTTTGAGAAAGAGACAAGGATGAATAAAGCATTAGCCCAAGGGCGGTGCCAACGCCTGCGAATCACTTTATGCGGCCATGCATCTTCGTCTCGATCCCGTGTGATGAGCAGACGGGCGAGAAGAAGCTAATCTGTTTACATGTGGAATAAAATTAATGTGCGTCAACGCCCTCAGGACACGAGTGGAAGCTCTGGCATTTAGCTTCATTAAATGGATGTTGCTTATCGGTGTGCGAGAAACGTCGGGGGAGCTTTTTTTTTTTTTTTTTTGGTGAAGCGATGATGTTGTTTGAAATATAAGAGTGTTCAAAAACAATAAATTGTGAAAAGCACACATAATCTTTGGTTTTCGTTACAGCAGGGAGGTGGGAAGAGAGTCATTCGAAGTTAGTCCCAGATCTAGCTTTTCGCACCGCAAAAAAAAAAAACAAACAAAAAACAAACAAACAAACAAACAAAAAAACAAACATAAAAAAAACGCAGAAAATGACTCGCCCACGTCAACCGCCCAAAATTAGTTTTTAGAGGGGAACTTGTCGAGGGTAAAGTGTTAGGCTTTTCGCAATTTGAAACCATTTGTGCGTTCACAAAATGTGTATACGTTCGTGTTTTGTGTATATATATATATATATATATATATATATATATATCACGATGCAAGTGTTCCTCATGTATCCATGTAATCAAGGAAGTAGTCCTACTTGGCAAGCCAAGTTCCTTCTTGATGTAACACAATTTGAAAGGCTAAAGGATGAGATGCACATTTTGACATAGGTATACATGTATAAAGGTATCGAGAGTTCTTTAGTCCAAGGAGGTATTCATTGTAAACCTCCTTGATTTGTCATGGAGGTATTTCATTCCACAGTTCGGTTGCTACTATACATGAACATCATATCGTTGTTTAAATCTTATGATACAAAGACAGTAAATGTATTTGCGGTCTTCGAATGTTGAGGACACGCGTATTCGGACGAAGTCACAGCACTCCAGTAATGTGATTCAGGAGTATAAAATTAAGTGTGTTTTTTTCTGTGTTACATGCTAAAATGCATGATATTCACGACCTGGAAGTATCACTCTGTGAAACATTGTAGAGAAATTGCGATGTTTGCTAACCTTAAGATTTGGTACTCCAAATTAATATTTCGGGGTGTCATCCTTCTTGAAATGATAAGAACTGAAAAAGTACTGGAAGAACTAGAAGTAGATTCCTTCTCCTAAGTCCTGCGCAGTTTGATCTGCAGATCATAGAGAGTATCGTATAGTGTGATTAATCACAGAATTCTTCAGAAAAAAAGAGAAAATTCTTTTTTTTTGTATTTCATTATAACAGTTTTCTTTCGTCTTTCTGCAACACGTACATTCCTCCATACTGTAACCTGGACAAAGAATAACATAATTTATTCAAATACACAGACACACACCTATGTATTTAATGTTTCCTTTTTTTACACACATACAGGTATAATATGCGTTGTCAAAGGAATGATGATTGCGCGCATAAAATTGAGACATTATGTTTATACACATCTGTATATTTGCAGTGAGTCTAGAATGAGTGTTAAATAGTTCTCATAGTTAAGCATGTTATTTGGATGTTGATGTGGAACCCGACCTGTATCTCTGCTATCAGTGTTTAATCGGTTCTACTTGCCCAACTTCATCTTTTGACTTTCTCTGTCCCCTTCTATAACTGTACTTCATTCTTTTTTTTTCTCTATTACTTTTTCCTCTTATAAATTATAATGTTTCGCGGTAATAGTGCAAGAAGCTGCGTCAATATGGACTCTTTGTGTTTATATTTATATCATTGTTCATAGAATGTATTATGAATCAATGCAAAGTATCAAAGTGTCATCACAGAATTTGTTAAAAGGTATTGTTTACCATTGCCAGCAGTGATTTAAAAAACGTTTAAGTTATCAAATTTGACGTATATGTGTAGGGCAGTAATGTCTCACAAAACATTTTACCATATAAAATTTCGCAATAAAGGCTAAAATAATATTAAATAAACAATATAAAATAATAAATAATCAGACGGTTTATTCTAGAAACAATTTCATTATAAGTATTATTCTCATATTGCATATCAATATTGTATTTCTAATTGATATATGTTGTATTCTTTATTTGGTATATATTTGCTTTTGTTTACCATTTTCTTCTTTGTTGAAATGTTTGAATATGTATATGCATGTAAATATATATATATTTTTTTTCATTTTTGAAGCGCCATGAGCACTGAAAAGAGGACCTGTGCGCTATACAAGTAGCCACTATTATTATTATTATTATTATTATTATTAAAATGTAAGGAGATATCACTATTTTCTCGATAAACCATAACTGCAGACGGTTTATTCTAGAAACAATTTCATTATAAGTATTATTCTCATATTGCATATCAACCATATTTAACATTGATTATACTGATTAGCGTTTTTACATATATCTTTATCTCAATCTGAAATATATAATAATCTATGTATGTATATATATATATATATATATATATATATATATACATAAAGATAGATAGATAGATAAATATATGCAGTTGTAGATATAGATATAAACGTGTTCATTGTTGGCTCCATAAAGACATTAAAAGACAAAGACAAACTTTTAATGCATTTCTGGCCAATAAAAGATCTCGTTTGACTCAAATTTTCGGCGTCACACGAAGACTCCTGAAGAAGGGGTGGGACACCACAAATATGAGTCAAATAAACCTACACACTGTTGACCAAAAATGCGTTACCAGTTAGTTTTTCAATATGCTCTGTTTAGATATAGATGCTACACATAACTGTAGCTTTCAGGCATGATAAATTTCGCGCCCTGAAGTTAGAACATTCTATATACGTAACCATCACTACCACTTTCCGAATTCTCGGTATGCACTGCACGGTTTCTATGCCTTAAGCTCGTATAGCGAATTTTATTTCACCTAGTTTATGAAAATTTGCTTCCCAAAGTCACACTTTACACCCACTCGTTGCAAATTACCGCTTGCTTGTTCTTTAGCATTATGTAAAATACCAAAGTGTAATCTATCAATTGCGCTATAAATATCACCATTTCGCAGTGTGTCTGAGTATTGTTTGCCTTTTGTTTTTACAAAAATGATCCCCCACAGGAGAACAAACTGGAATGACAAACGATAGACAAGAGCATGAAGCGAGTTACGAAAAAAAAAAATCGATCAATCATTGATTGTTAAAGGTCTACTGCTGACCGAAATCGTGGAATTTCAATCAAACACACACAGGACATAATCATTCGTATAAAACATTATTTCTGCCTTTTTTATTTTCTCTCATATGTGATAAGCATGCCATTTCGTTGATAGAGACAATACTTCATCCATTATCTTATACAATAAATATTCACATTAAGCATCGATACAATCGCCGTTAATGTATAAAGGAAAACAAAATAGACTTACAAACAAAGTAGTGCAACACACTATTCGAACCACCGAGATACAATGTTTCAAATAATTAGCTACAGGTTTCCTGGATTCCAATATTGGTAGAGAAACACACAATCACAATCACACGCTCACACACACACTGACACACACACACTCACACACAAACAAAAGAAACACCAGCCGGAAGCGTGCTGTGATGTGGGATACCCAATTTCCGAGTCGAAGCTCACATATTGCGGAAAAGTGGAACTCCGCAGAAGAAATATTAGAAATGGAAATCGTCTTGAACTGTGTTAACTTCCCCGTTTCCTTAATTACGTGCAAACTCATTCGAGTATATTTCACTGCAGACTGCGATTTAAACTTGAGGATTATTTGTTCATCTGTATTTCTCTGGTGGACCACATCCGTGACATTCATGGATTCTAACGGTCGAAAACCTTATCAGGATGCTTAATACGTTACAAATATCAACCCTGTACCTATTCTTTATTTTTATTTGACACTTTAAAATATCTTAATTAATCTTCTCTAGTGGAACTAGTGTTGTTTTAGTGTCTCATTTTGAGTTTAAAAAAGTACATACGTCAGTCAATAAGAGGTTCGAAATCGAACTGTGTGATTTTTCTGCATTATTGCGGTGGATTTCTTTTAGCCTACAATTCTCGTAATGTTACCAAGATATTCACTATCTTAATGTCAAAGCACCTTAAGGGTATAACAAGATGGCGTCCAGAACGCTAGAGATGACAGTCAATTTCAAAATTGGTCTCTGATTTTAAGGCTGTGTCTGAGATCATTCTCTGCCTGTCGTCATAGTCCGTTGTGTAAAGGTAAAGTCCATTTCCATTATTTCGCAAATTACCATGTTCAGATGTTCTACGCAAAATTATGAAAGCAGTAAGAGTAAATGTGAAGTTTAGCAGTAATAAGCTCTACGTCAGCTGGTGACTAAGCCGTACACCAGCATACCAGCCAGAAACCACTGAGTCGACAATGTGCTCATTTTATCTGGTAAATCAACTTGCGGGTCGGTTGAGCAAAGCCAGTCCAAAGTCAGTCATTTACTAAATTAGTGATATATTGGAAGAAATCATTCACAGGTTGTAAGAGCCACCTGTGGTTAGTCTTGTCAAGGTCAATTGTAAATTGTATATAAGGCAGCCACATAGTCCTTCCGGTGATTTGGGTGATATTCATTATTTCTGAATTTCTGTTTATCCGAAAATAAGGTTCGTTATTCTGAAGGTTTCTTTACCCAAGAATGAAATAAGGTTCGTTAATCCGAAAATGAAATGAAGGTGCGTACAAACAAACCTTCGGAATTACGAACCTTGTTTCATTTGACCCTTTTTGTCATTTTTGGATTAACGAATCTTCGGAATAACGAACTTTAACCGGTGATTCGAGTCCGTCATGTTTGACCGATTAGTTAGAACGACCCACTCGGTGGTACCAGTCAGTCAAGTTCAAAGTGTGCGTCATAACTCACTGAGTTAGTCGTTGGTCTGTCAACCATTCAATCGATGAGTAATGTGTTTGGTAATTAAGTCAGCGAGTCATCGGGAAAGAAAGTTTATAGTCGCCTTTTACACCTGTTTGTCACGTATGTCCCGTACTTCAGAAAAGGTCCGTCTTAGAAGAGGGGGAGGGTAGGGGGAGGGTCATTTGTTTGGGATTCATGGTCCATTCGATGCCAGCAATATCTATTATTATGGACAAGAAATGCTGCATGATGTGTTTGTCCCCGACTCTTTTCAACTTGATAAGTCTCGACAGTGTAAACTATTAAAGATTACTCAGTTTTTTTACTCACATGGACGTTATATTATTACTTTCCGGCTTCACTCTTTAAAAACCGACGGTAACTGTGCTCTATATTCTGTACATCTGAAAGCAGTGGTCCTGTCTGGGTTAGGTAAGACTTTTGTTGGTAGCCTAATTGTATTTTCTGCATCTAATTTCAGTTTGAAACGTTTATCTCGTGAATCATTATCTTTTTTTTTTTTTTCAAAGAAATGATTTTCTTTTAGTCAACCATTGTCAACGTCAGAGAGTATGAATTACATTTTTCCTGATTAGTCATTTCCTCCGCTAGTCTTCTTCAAGAAATTGTCACAAATTGTCAGTCGTGTTGACAACAGAAAGCTTATCAAATTGGGCGAGGTTTGCAATGGAGACGTGTGGTCATCAAGAAAATCTGTTTGTAGTGGAAGTAATGTTGACAGTCAGTGCGATATCACGCAAAGGTCTGGTGAAATGTCAAATCAATCGTATTAAGTCCATGCAACTATCAGTCTCAATTTCCGAGCCTAAAGAGAACGCAAGTTTCTAGCCAGAATTAAATGTATAAGCTTGGTAATCCGAACTGAGAACGATTATATACTAGTATATGAATCGTAGCCTGGTCATTCATTTCAAAAAATGTTGTAGAGCATTAGTTTGATCATCACTTTAGGGCTATGATAAATACGTGTACCGATTTTCATGGAAGTTGTAACTTTCCATGTTTTTTTTTATGCCATGAAACATTTAGTCTTTATGTAATGGCGAAACACCCTGTGAACGTGCTGGATTTTACAAGAAGCTTGAACTTCCTGTAAAATTGATGCATGGGACATCTGGCCCTTGTAAAATGGACTTAGCAACACAGTTGATGGATGATAAGAAGACTGAACCCCAAAAATTGTGATGTTAGAATTGGTAATGATGTTACAAGCACGTAATTGCCGCTTCATTTTCTGTTTTGAGTCTGAAAATTTTTGCAGCTGGAACCAATTATGTCGAACAAAAGTAAAATATGCTGTAATGAGTAAGTATTGAATTGTCGCATTGTCCACAATTATGATAACTTTACACCATCCACACTTTACATTCAAATCGAGCAAATTGTTATTTGCTTGTGATTTCGAGGTAAACACATAATAGTAAGCAACACCAATAACCTGAAAAAAAAATCAGCAAATAAATCAAATCAGCAAAAAAGAAAGAAAGAAAAGAATTAACCACGACATAAATAATCAAGAAGAAATAGAAATACAGGCATTGGTATGGTCAAAAGTGGTGAACTCATACACTCTACATTGGGCACTTATTGAATAGAATCCGACAACTAGGAAAAAAAAAAGGAAACGAACAGAAACAGACACGAAAACGGAGTAATACACAGACTCAAATATATCATTTGCATCTTGATCTCCTGTATGAAGTTCTACCCTGCGGTTTTGTCTTTGACGATGAGCAGCATGATGAGACGCTGAAGATCTTTTTGAAAGCTTTCCGAAAATTACTGTTACATAGGGGGTAAATGAAAGGGTTCATTGTGGAGTTCACGTAACCCAGCCATATGAGGGCGCTGTGTACGTTGGGATTGATGCAGTTAGGACAGTAGGCGGTAACCATAAACGAGATGAAATACGGCAGCCAGCATGTGACGAAGCAACTGACAATGATGCCGAGCTGTTTGGCGGCCTTGCGCTCCTTGTTTAGAGAGAAGCGGCGTATTCGATCACGCAGGAATTCACTGGTCTTTCCGCGGCGGATGCTAAATCGTGCGAAAGAAAATTTGCCTGTTAGTCCTCCGTTTCTATGTGGCTCCACTCTCAATCTATCGCGACTTGGGGATGCGTTCTCGGGACTGCTGCCGTCATGCGGAAGCAAATGGGTTGGGCTGGAGCTTTCCTTTTGGTATTTCACACCTCTGTACTTGGAACTACTTGCCTTTCGCTCATCATATGAATTTCGTCTTAACGGTTCTAGCTCCTCCTTCGACGCAACCGCATCGACAGTAAAAGATATCCTTCTCTTTGTTGTACCATTTGCGTTGGGTCGGTCGGGGCACAGGAATGAATTACTTGGCCGAAGTATCGACTTCGACTCGTTATTTCCAATATTTCCATTTATCTCCTGCATTTGAATAAGTTCACCTTCCAGTTCAAGCTCACAGGCAGCATTGGAATTACAAACAGATGGCTCTCTAATCATTGGAACATTTGCTTCCACTTTGTGTTCGTGCTTGTCTTCTGGCAAAATTCGTTTGACTTGTTTAATCGCTAGCGCGTCACTATCTACCACTTTCTTTTTTGAAGTCCTCTTGCAGGATAAATTGGCACCGCCGGCTATGGTGGGTCCAACTATTCCGGCTAGTCCCATAGTCGCCAGGGTTAGATGTGAAATATTTTTCAGCTGTGTGTCGACCTCACCTTTGCGGATGCGTCTCGCAATGTTCTGAGGACACGACTCGCTCTGATCAGCGTACTCCTGTGAGGTATCCTTGCTCGTGCTTAGCGAGTCAAAATCTGGTATCCAAGACGCGTTATGTTCTTCCTCCTCACCTTCCACCTCTTCATTAGACGGAGCGTTGTTTGGGCACACATCCACTGGAACGGGAAGAGGTATCATGTTTGCGGTGTTGCGGATCGAATATTGTTTTTTACCGGACGACTTTTGACCGACGCACATCTTAGAGCGGCACTTGATCTCGTAGTAGATCTTGCCGTATATGAACAACATGGCCGTCAATGGAATGTAGAAATTGAGTATTGCTGTGAGGACCTTAAACACGACGTTTGCATGGAACTCAGTGTCGCATACTGTATCAGGGACAACTCTTTGTCCGTTCCGCTCAAAAGCGTGCCATCCTACAACGGGAATGACCCAGGTGGTGGAGAAGAGCCACGCCATGCTAATCATCACCATGGCTCGCCGAGTAGTTCTCTTCTTCATGTACTTCAACGGCGAGCTGATGGACCAGTAACGGTCCAGACTCAGAATACAGAGATTAAAGATGGAAGCAGTGCACGAAACGTAATCGATGGTCAGCCATGACTGACACAAAGCAAGCCCGAGAAGCCACTTGCCTTCGACAAAGTAGATAATACTAAGTGGCATAACGAAGAGCCCAATAAGGAGGTCTGCTACGGCAAGACTGACGATAAAGTAGTTACTGACTGTCTGCAGTCGTCGTTCAGTGCGCACGGCCAGAATCACCAAAGCATTTCCGATAGTCGTCACTAGACTCACGCAAGACATGGCTGCAGCGATGGGTACGACCAACTCCAAAGGTCGCTCAGTCTCGCTTGGTGTCACTGTGCTCTCGTTGAAATTGGTGTCGTTCATGGAATACCCGGAAAAGCCACTGAAATCATCCTCAGTAAAGAGCCACTGGGAGTTGCTTGCCTGTTCGACTTCTAAGTAAGTCTCGCCTAGTTTAGACCCGACGCCTAGACCCGACGCCATTGTGGACAGAAGAGCACTCCTCAGATTTAATCAACTTTTACTGTAGTCCTGCAGGAGCATACCATAGGTCTATGATATGTCACATCTTAGGAAGTCTGAAATACATCGCACGACATGCCTCAACAAGGCTTGAACAGACGACGCACGATGAGTTGGACTTTGAGCCTCGCGAAGACTGTGATGCCATCCATTTGTCTTGGAAGAAGAGTCGAAATTCGTTCGGTGGGGTTGATGCAATTACCTGTATGGAAAAACAAAAAGAAAGACATAATATTAGGTCAAAGTTGTCGTTACTTGTGTACACTTCAAGAAAGCACTCATCATTGGGATTATGATATATCGTAGACTTTACAGATGACAAAGACGGTAGATGCTATCATAATGATATTATCATAATATGTGATTCTTTCATTTTCTTTTATTTAAAAAATTATATTATATAAAAAAAAAGTAAAGACAATGATACACATCCTCCAGATCCTCCTCCTCAGTACTACCAGTGCTTTGAAAACCTCCATTATTACTGTCTAAACTTGGCTGGGAGCAATTCTTAACCTTGCCAATGAGGACGCAGATTACAAACCATCCTCTCCGTGAAAATACACAAAGGGGAGTCATCGAACCTGTGATATTATATATATATATATATCCTTGTAACTAAAAACTACCGCAAAAAACATGCGACATGCATTGAGACACCGACAAACTGGGTCACCCTGGAGTGTGCCCGAAGCCTGCGGACGATCAGAGATATGAGTTTAATCCCGCTCCTGGAATCAGACTGGTGGGAAACACATGGCAACAATGGGGGCGTGGGGCAGAATGCATCGTGTATTCCCATCGCCTGGGCAATATCAACACCCTCCGGAGCCCTTTCTTACGTCATACTGCCGAATGCCAGCAGACGAGGCAGATTGAAATGGTTTCACCAGCTTGACTGAGATCAGCCTTAGATATCATCCGGCAGTCAACCAAGGTTAATATGAGAGTATGGCGGTATGATTGCGATCCTGTCACTCAGGTACTATACTTTGATAACTATTCAACGTATCAGAAACCTGACAAATCTTGGTTTTTATTTATGGTTGTATTGACCCACAAATCCTGATCATGTAGATTGCATTTTTATGTAATCAAGCGTATGACACGACTAAAACAATCCCCAATGTGATAATGATTATACTTTAATGATGACTATTATTTCAGTAATCTATCATCTAAAAGGCATATCGATAGTCCAGCATGTGAGAAAAGGAAAGTCGCGGACGTATTAGCCGTGAGACTTCTGATCATTGCAATGAATGGAGAAGAGAAATCACGAAAATGACAGTACGAATGGAAGTAAAGGCGAATTTGTCAATACACATGTATTATGGAAAGTGTGAGTTCAATATCAACAAGTCACCCCTTTGGTGACCTGCTAGGATAAGATCAAGAAAATGAGACCTTGTGTTTGTGCGTGTGTGTATGTGTGTGTGTGTGTGTGTGTGTGTGAATGAAGGCCATGCTCTACTCTATGTAATCGAAAAACTCTTCAGCCGTAGTGCTACACGATATACGTGGGTTTTAATCAACGGAATTGCGATATCAGCTGAAAAGTTGAAAACCTACATGCCTGACCAGAGGCACAGTTATTCATTATTTTTCTACCCCTTTTCAGATCAGTATACTTTTCTCACTGTCAGTCAGGTATCCAAATGACAGGCGTTTGCTCAGGTGAATAACACCTCCACACTCTTGGTATTCTATCTACCTCGCCACAAGGAGGGAAAGAGTCTATATCTAGTGAGGGGAAGCATCGGCGAGAAAAATATCGCCGCCAGTGGCGAAATCCGTACCAACGTCAATACGAGACTTCTCTCTCTGGGTATACAGGAGTGGAGAAAACGGAAAACAAGCATTCACCTCCGCATGCTCTTTCAAAAACAAACACAATCTCGGGACCGAGTGCTCGGCGGAGTTCAGCGATTACGGACGGGAAACGAAGACAAATGCCGGATTAGGAGAAAGATGGGAGAGCGTAACGAGACGGCAGAACTTCAGTTATTGTACCCGACTGCTTGCTTCTGGGAGCATAATAATGGACAAATCCGCTAAATTTTTGACATCGATCAAATTCTCGTTCGCGAGATCATGTTGTTGTTGTTGTTTCAATATTTCTCCTGTTTAGTTTGGTATCAAGTGGATTTTTGTAAGTAGGCGCTCAATGTGAAGAGTTGTCTACGAGCTACTTTCGAGCGATTGTCAACTATGTATATTTCCCTTGGTAACACGTGATACCACATCATCTTATCATCACCTTGGTCATCACCTTGGCCTGCAGGCCAATTTGTAAATGAAGCATCCGATAGAGTTATCATTCGATAATAAGTAATTTGACAATCCTTCATGAAATTATGACTACCGTGATTACATTGAGAAAAATAGGAACGTAGGACACAGCAACATTTATTAACAGTGTAGCCTCCAGAAAGAATTGTACAGATACAACTGCAATATATAATATATAATATATATATATATATATATATATATATATATATATATATAATATAATATAATATATATATATATATATATATATATATATAATATTATATATATATATATATATATATATATATATATATATATATATATATATAATGATATTGTCATGCAGTGCATACAGTAGTTATTTTGTGATTGTATGTATGGGACTCAGTGGAAGAACTGTACTTGTCCACGTATAGTATGTTGTATTCATTGTAAATGTCATTATGTTGTCATCTGTTATGTTTGTATGTGCAGGGTCCCCAGGAAGAACAGTACCTGCTTACTGATGGGGCCACCCTGTTGAAAGAAGACTGAATAAATAAATAAAAATAAATAAAATAAAATAAAATATATATAAGAGGGAACGGTCGCAGAAGGAGACTTTCCAGGTATCATCTCCTTCTAAGTTCTTATGTGCACTCCCTCCTCTATACGCATTCAGACGAGCACTCAGATCGCGCTATAGTTACCATCTGATGAATTTGAACGTCCATTGCAGTATCCACATTGCCAGGAGTCCAGAAACCTTTACCATATCACACTTTATATTTTTTGATCAGTGCATTTGTACTACGTTCATATCATTATTCAATATATTATTGAAGTCATAATTCATCAAGATGTCTTTATGTCTACATCGTCACGTACCTTTTGTCTCAAACAAAAAATGAGCTGACAACTCCGTACTAAAGGTTGAATGGTATAGAATATATCAGTGTAATGTGGAATGTACAGTAGAAATGATTACCTGTTTCCTGCATAATTGTACTGATGATTGTGCTGATCAAATGAAAATAACACTGGCAAACAAACTGACTCAGATGATGCGTTCTCTACTGAATTCCCGGTACAGACATATTGTATAACGTGTGCCCCTACTACATAAAACACCATGCTTGAGTGTTACACTCCCTTCAGGGTATACAGAAAGAAACAAAGGAGACGATCAATTCAGAGATGACACAACGTGAAAATTCACAGTGTGTGCGTGATTTGACGGGGAAAAAAATATAATCCAAATATACTGTAGAGACGTATAGACGAAACAATATCACCTTTTCCCCTGTGGATGACATCACCCGCATAGTAGACGACATCGAACAACAATGTGGTTACGTTCAAATGGTGTGGCGAATTCATAACATGAGTTGTAGGATATGATCAGCTGCTGATCACGGCATGGGTCAAGGCAATGGACACGTGTCTATTACACCGGGTCTCGTACATGAACCAGTAAGATTGGCTATGATCAATTAACCCCTGTGTTTTGTGGTTGTGCTTAGACATCACTATACACAACCGAATAGTCTACTATTCATTCAACGACAGTGTGAGGGAACAAAACACAGAAGTGAAATGAGTCCGGCGATGATCAACAGTCAAAATCATGACCACGCGCAAGCAAAGGAACTCGGTATTGCATTTAAGTTTCAGAACTCTAGTGGGTCATACATATCGGTTCCAGTGTTACCTCTCAATAAGTATGAATGTTACAAAACTTCAATCTGCACGAAAGGTTTTACTCTTTTTTCCATCCCCACCAAAGGAAGGAACTAAATGCATTACCGCCTCATTTTCTCTTTAAAGACCCGGGGGACACCATGGAGTGGGAAGGCTGGCCCGACTCGGAAATATTTTGATTCGAGAATTCCCGAAACGAATTGTGTAACAGCTTTTTACTGATCTCAGTGTAAATGCACACACAGCCGAAGACTCTCGACTGTAGCCGACCGTTACCGATGAGCGTACGCTTGGATGAAAGTATTCGCTCACCGGTGCGGTTCGTGGTTTTCCGATGTACCGCGGAGGGTATCGGATGAACCAGGGCACCCCTGAATCCCCACGCTACCGGGTCTTTTAAAGGGAAAATCCACCCCAAAATTGAATAGAAAAAAGAAATAGAAAAATAGTCCCTACAATATGTAATATATATATATATATATATATATATATATATATATATGACCAAAATATGAGTAAGATATCACATTTTGAAATTTCACATTTTTTTTTTCCGGAAAATATTTCTTGACCAGTCCTCATGAATATTTAGATGAGCGAGTTGATGATGTCATACCCTCAAAATTTTTCATAAATGTTATATGATTATGAAATTCGGAAAAATTTTTATTCTTAGCTAATACAAGTAAAAGCATGTTCTCATAACAAGATGTATAAAAGTTAACATTTTTCTGTATTATTTTGGGTGGTTTTAAGACGATTTTATATCTAAACGGCTAAGATATGATATTTTTTCATTTCTGTATATGAAATGAATAAGAAATTGTGAGAGCATGACATCGTCAACTTGCTCATTTGAACATCCATAAGGACTGGTCAAGAAACAATGTTTTCCGGAAAAAAAAAAATCAAAATGTCACATCTTCCTTATTTCTCATCCCATTTCTGTCATTATTGTATAGTTCTGTAGGGAATATTTTTCTTTCTTTTGATCTGAAATTCATTTTGGGGATGGATTTTCTCTTTAAAGATATACCCACCACGGTGGAAACGTGTTTGGCGCCTCATGGCCTCGGATGACTGAATGACGCGCTTCATGTTATCCTCTATGACATGCACATAACTCGCTATTAAGGATGAGCACGATACAGCGCAGTGTGCATTAACGTCACTGGTCACTTGCTGAATTCTGAGACAATAATCAACAGTGTGCATGTTCATCACCCGTTAAGATATGATACAATAAACCAGTGTGTACACCCTCGAGCAGGGTGATAAATCTTTCGAAAGTCTCATTTACGACTTACGCGAAGATAAATCGGTTCGCCATGGTATACTTCAGTGACACAGACAATCTATGTGTACAGCTGTTGCATGGCCACATTACTATCTCGCAAACGCTGTGCTCAAACGATGTTCTTCCTACAAAGAAAATTAATTAAACTGCCAAAGCACGTCGATTAACGTAGTCAACTTGTAGGACAACATGCTGTAATAAATACATCTCCTTTTTGAGATTGTTGATACATTATGTATATTAGCAGTGTTCGCTTCAAATAGCTAATACTAGAAGCTTTTTCTCACATTGAGTGAACGAGGCATCCATTTGCTAATCATCGTCAGCTCCAACAATAACCATTATCCCTCGCTTGTCTAAATTCATCACATCAAAGGTCAATAGTGGATACTCGACAAATTAAAGAAATTACATTGTTGGTGTTCAACTCTCAAGTCGGCTGTAATTCCGTCCCTTTAATGACCCTTGAATTATGTTGTCCACTACGATTTCTTGATTGGAAAACCAGATTTGAGTGGTATAATGGGAAGATAACTACGCAGTCGCTAGTGCTGTAAAGAGGCAATTGAACCACATTTCCCCTCCTGGCACGTGCCTGGAAATGTAATGTAACAGCACCAATGATTGAATCACTGTTGCGAAAGGCTCGAGGGATATACGAAAGGATCAACCGTGAGCCAAAATGACGGGTTATTTGCTCTACTGCAGCAGTTTGGAAACTCCAAACAAGTTTGGGTATTGATTCAATGCCGATTGACCCTTAATAATAGATAGATGGAAACATTATGCCCTCATTTACGTACGGTATTGTAGAAGACTCATACATCTTCCTAGTATTATTCACGGCCCGAAACATGTCATTTTAGTCACAGTTATCCATTTTTCTTGAGAGAATGCACGACGCTATGACACATAACCAGTATATTGGTTGCAATTTACAGAGGTAGATTTATGTTTCCACCTTTTACATCATGTAACACCCCTACGGATTGCTTTCTTTGGATCAATATCATGAATGCCGAGGGACCCATTGCATTATTATGTATATGCCTCTTTGTACATGTTGTAGGTATAGCAAATCACTTGATCACTGAGTTTGCGAGTTGAAAGTTGAGGCTTGTCCGTAAAGACCATCAAAATTGATGTCAGGCCACCAAACTTTCAAAAATGTTAACCTTTACTGGCTTGATCGCGCAACTCAGATTAAAAATGGATGTTATAAACCCTTTTATTTCAGGTCACCAACATTTCAAATGTAAAGACTTATAGCCTGATCAAAGGTCACCAGAGGAAAACAAAAGTAATAGTGTTGAGTCCTGTATAATTCATCATGTACTACAGAATGGAGCTGAGGCGAGATTCCTAATGGCGCCACTGGCGCAATGTGGACCGAGTTGAAGGAAGGGGCGAGGTCGAATGATTGCGCTGCTGTGCTTGTCACTCCTAGCTTTTGAGGTGTTATCAGTTTTAGTTGGGTCTGGGCATGCAATATACTGGACATCCCCGTAATGTATTACCTGGAATATGAAAAGTGTTGGAAGGATTGATGTTGTAGGCTATAGGGATGTCTTGGTTGGAGTGGTTAACATGAACAAGCGGCTGAAATGCTTGCCCACTGTCAGCGGGCTGGAAGGTAATTAGGTCTCTCTTTGACATGTTGAGACTATCTATTCAAGATGAAGAGCAAGCATCCAAGAAGACACAAGAAGAACAGAGTGGACAAGGTACACATTGAAAGTCCACATGACTGTATTGGTTCAAGATTGAGTGAACACAGTAGAAGTGTCAAGGTTTCTATCTAATAGATTACAGTCATGAAGTAATTTTTTGGTCTTTTATCTACACATCTCCAACATTTCAAAATAAACCCAGTCCGCAACTGTCTACTTGAGTCACCACCACTTTAGCAAAGTAAACTAGCATGATCAAAAGTTTTCAAATGCTCAACACAACTCCATCGGTGCATACTTATTTTTACCAGCCCATTTCATTCAATGAAAGTACGAATAAGCTAGGAGACAAAGAAAAACGCTATTTCACTCATTGCAACCATTCCATTACCTGAGTTCCCACTCGGTCAATCAGATGCCAATCAGTCGTCATCGAGTGGTCGACTTTGTACGTAAAATGAATACAACAAACATCGGGGACGCATCAGGAAAACTTGACATATAGTTTGGACGAAGATTTGATATTATATCTAATTCACATCTATATTGAGATAAAATGCATTCGTCTCCTCCTCTTCTTGCAACACACATTTTGTTTGTTGTTGTTTTTTTCCCGTCATGAGCCAATGCTACCATCCTCTCCTCGCACTATTCCACGCTTTCCTACCTCTCCTAATCTACAACGACAGGAGACGTGCCGTCGCATCCGCACTTCATTCTAGATAAATTGAGAGGAGAACGGGACATGGATGACGGTCAATATTTATGCCAATGTCGATATATCTGGAAAGATTAGTAAATGTAGAGAAATGGAGAATGTGTGTCTGTGTGTTTTACATAGAGACAGACAGAGAGAGAGAGAGAGGGGGGGGGGGGGCGAGAGAGAGAGAGAGAGAGGGAGAGAGGAGATAAAGACGAAGGTTTGCAATATCACGTTCCAGAGAGTGACACATTATCCATATTTATGTCTATGCATATATACACCTAGGCCCAGACAAATAGAAAGCAAAATGAATTGATATATGCAGAGAGAGATAGAGAGAGAGAAGGTCTAGCGAGCAAGCTGAGGGCTCACAGTATCATATTCCCACAAGTAATACACAAACGCTCCATAAATCCAAGTAATAATGTTTAACTAAGCGTTGACTTTTAAAAATAACTGAGACTGCAAGCAATGCAAGTGTAACTTTCGCCTGGGGCACGGGTCATTTGTACGTGACTAGACGTGAGCATTTTTTTTTTAATATATACGATGAGACATAATACTGTCTGACTACTGCTTTCATTTAAGTAGCTATCTGCCTGATTGTTAGGCTGTAGGTTCTGGATTGACGTAACAAAATATGAAATAATTATGAATCAATACCTCATGCCAATTTTAACAATCATGCAATAATCGCAAAAAGTCATGCCCTAGTCCTGATTATACGGGATGGCTTTGACGGATCTCATTTCTAATACATGAAATAATTTGTTTTTGCATAATATTCCAAGAATATCCAGTCAAAATACTTCTATGCAATACCATACCGTTTATTTGTCCAATTTAGAAGCAATTGTTTTTATTTCCGTATTGAGACAAAATATACATTCAGGAAGTCATGAAAACGGAGGATCGCCCATTCAGCCACTCGTTCACATTATTTACAAAATGCAACTGTTCTTCCCTGGGGTCCCATATATCTACCTGATAATATACAATCATGAACAATTACTCTCAATGAAAACATTTTGCAAGAATTAGAGAAAAGAAAATTAAAGAATTATGCCATGAGAACTGTAAAAGTTTTACTGAATTCATTTAATGTGAAGAAAGAATACCTACTGACTGTGGTTGGCAAGGTGGGTACACAGTGAAACATATCCCACTACAATGATATCCTCACTCTTTAGAACAGAACTCAAGGTTTATGTGAGACGCCTTGTTGTGGTTAAACGGCGAATCAGACGTTCTCACTACCATGTTGACTACCTGCAACATTGTCCAGGTCATCCTTGCTGGCTTTATTGTTATTACCACACCCTAGTCGTTGGCAAATCATCTTCTTCAGACTTTTTTTTTTATTACTTCCTTTTTATCTTGTTTTTGTTTGTTTGTGTGTTCGTTTCCGTAATCATAAAGCTGGGGGGGGGGGGGGGGTTCCGTGTGTGTGTATTTTTAGGACATTGGCAAGGGTTACATTGTGATGGTTTTGCGTAATTATGTGACAATTTTCTCATTATGCCTCCAGAAACGCTATCAGTGGCCCAGGAAAGAACCTACCATTTGGGGACGGTGAGATTCATATTTTTTATCAATCGGCTGTTTCTGATTCTTGTTCAATAGAAAAAAAAAGTATACACAACAACTAACTAACAGCAGCTAAAAGTGACCGGTGTCTTTGTCCAATATGACAAGTTTACGGCGCCCATTTTCTCATCATTACCAGCAACGTTGTCTTCACACCGACTCGTCGGCAGCAGGAATGGCTCGGCGGGATACGGGAGCTGCTGATGTCGTCTCACCTAAATTCGGCTCAGAGTCCTGCATGTAATGGTGTTAACTTTGTCGAGTGCAATCTAGTTAGAAAGCCTGCAAGCCAATGGAAAAAAAAAGTAGCAGTGTCTACTTAGTACTACAACCTGTCCTACCGGATTTCATTATCTTCGCGGGGGGGGGGGGGGGGGGGAGTGAGGGTGTTCATTAGGACACGGGATGATGTAAAATTTCTTTCTTACTCTAACCTTTCCATCATGCTTCCTGAAAACTGGTAGAAGAAACGCAAAGGGATAAGATGTTGGTGAAATTGATGGACATGGTGTACGAAGAGAATAGAATATTGTAACTAATGTAATAATTTTGGAACTTAACGTTTACTTCGTTGTAATGAGCTTCGTTATAACTCTGTTCGTCATAACGGGAGTGCACTATGAATATACATAATCTAAATCTACACGGATAATGTAGGCCTACCTGTTTTTGTAGGAGTGTCGACTTGTGACTTGACTGAATGTACACGAGAGCAAAAATCCGATCTATTCTCTGTTCATTTTTCTCTTGCCTCTACAAATGTACATTAAACAATGCATGGGGAGGGGAAAGAATTCTGATATAACGGGGTGAAAAAAGGGAGTGTTATGAGTTTGACGAGTAGCAATTACACAAGGGTTGAAATAATGAAATCGTTATCGCTTTTGTCTTTTCCTAGAATGTGATCACTTTTGTGTCGTATGTCACTTAATCGCTTTTTCCGGAAATATTCGTACGTATGGTTTCTGTCAATAAAACAAGAATGCGTTGAAATAATGTGTTTTCAGGCCGTGAACTACTTACAACTTCAAAGTTGCATCCACCTGAAATCAAGGACCAATAAATTTTTTTGAGCAGGGCTATGCTGGAAAAAGAAGAGGGCGTGTCGAGAACGAAGAGTGGTGTGGGCGACCACAGCGCCCCACCACAGCGCCGCACCAGCCAAGCAGAATGTTTGAGCAGCCACTAGAGACATGCTCTGCACACGCGACTGGCGTTCCTCGGGGAATCTTAAGAGTACCTAATGAAGCGGGTTTCCTGGCAGGATAGATTGCGATTAACCACACGTAGACCTCTGATGTGTTTTCTAAAACAAGATGACACTCGCCGGCTACCTGACGACACTGTCCAATGACCCATTTCTTTCGCAGTTTTTCGTCGTCTTGCGTAGGTGTGGGTTATGTTTCTTTAATGATTCATTTGTGTAGCTAAAGAGGGGCGGCAACATGAAAGATAGGTGCATCAAGATCAATAGATAGGTGCGCAATAAATAGATTGATAGGGATTAAAAAAAGGGAGAGATAAGAGCGAGCAAAATGTGTCATCTGTTTAAACCAGTGTGACTGGTTATTCCTTTTCCCCACTTCCTCCAAGTATATTCCGTAAGTTCATCCAGTGTGGTTCTTTTTCTTTTCTTTTCCTTTTTTTTTAAAACATGGCATGGAATACCAAGCACGATTGTGAAGACCATAACGATTTGATGATTTTTGTATACCTCAAAGTAAATATACAATATAGATAAAAATCTGTGAATAAAATGAGTATTGGCAAATACAAAACTACGATGCTTAATTTGATATATTGACATGATAGCATTAAAGGAAAGACGGCTAGGAGGAATTATGTGAATGAATTCTCTCCTCTGGTTGTCTAGCTATGAATCTGCATCGTACCATGTAAGGGGAGAACTATATTTGGGAACAATGTAAGATTTTGAACAACTTTTCTCAACGATCGCTTAATTCGATTCTTAATATTCACGATAGTAGTATTTTGTATCTAGAATGGACTGAACACACCGCCACGGCAACAGAGGGCATATCAAAATTGACAACTGTGGTGTTGATTTTGTTTTGATATCATACAGAAATAAATTGATATAGTCCATCCCATCATAGTTTAAACAATTCGTTTTGCATAATACAAGTTGAATGAAACAGAATGAATAACAAATCTCGAGAAAAAAAAAATACAGGAAGCAAGGTTTTTCAGACTTTAGGAAAACAGACAAAGCTCTTCATAAATGTTCTCGTTCTCGTTTGCAATGAAAATTGCAAGAAATTCCTGTTAGATACCAGAGGTAGTACTAGTACAGCTGTAGTGCACATTTCGTTCATCGTATACCACCAAGAAGCCCCCGCAGTGGAAATATTCCAGTGATTGAGAACGATGGGATTCCTCCAAGGATCATTTACTGGGTCTGCTTGACTCCTGTCAAGTTTAGCAAAAACAAACACAATAGCAAACATGATCATAAAATCCGAAAACAAATATAGACCGCCCTGCTTTTTTGAGATGTCTAACTTTCACATGAGCAACAGAGTGCCAAACCCACGCCCACCTCCCACCAACTTTTATCCCTCTCGAGAACCAAATATTATCACCCTGGTATCAACTGTTTCGTCATCCATCCGCGTATCGGCGCGGAGCCAACAGACCTAGCACGGCATCGAAACTGGATGATGATATCTAACCATGTCGGTTTGAACTCAGTGCCACGCACTTGGACCAAAATTCATTCAGAGACCTCGTGGGTTCGCGGTAGGACCATCATGTACGAACTTCTTTCTTTATGCACCAAAGGAAATGAAAGCTACACAGATCTGCTTTGGATATTTAAGAATCTACGGAATTATAATCCTCTGTATTCATCTGTTTATCTATCTATTTCATTCTTAAAAATGTAAATAAAATTCAGAAGGTATATGATAACCGCGACACACGAAGCACGACCCATGGCTGACGATGGACGTCGGGCTGTAAACAGTAGCAGTGGCTCTCGTTTTCCTTGACTCTGTAACTTAAAACAACATACAACAATATCAAACACATAATAAAACAAACTATGTAAGGAAATACGCTACGTTGGTCGTGGACCATTCATCATTATTAGACACAACCTGATATGAGACAACAGACATAGCGTTTGGTAACATGTATTTCTTCCATCGCGAGGTGCCAGTTTTGAGGCTTGAACGAAATGAGTCAGGCAAATACTAAAATGTAACAACATGCAGTCCCTGATGCATCATCCATCATCCATCCTCTTCCATCCTCTCTGGCCTCATCATCTTCCCTATGTCGAGGAGGAGGAGGAGGGGTAGGAGGAGGAGGAGGAGGAAGAAGAAGAGGAGGAGAAGGAGGAGGAGGGGGAGGAGGAGGAGGGGAGGGGGAGGAGGAGGAGGAGGAGGAGGAGGAGGAGTAGGAGGAGGAGGACATTGCAATGGCAGGAGATCATTCTGCACCTGTCTGATATTTCCATGCTGAGATGACTGCGGACAGAGATCTTTCGAATCGATCCACTCGTTCTCTGTCTTTTTGAATGCACGTGTTCTCAGAACACTTCAGCCAGGGAAGTACCATGTCAGTTAGAGGAAGTCAGTGATTCTGATTTCCCGACCAGCCACTGTCACTTGGAGATGGAGACAAAAGCTGTTTAACTCACGTGCGCATACATACTCCTCTTCATGTTGTCTTACTTCCATATCATTGCATCATTGATCATTAAAAATGGATGTACCAGCTTATAGAGCCACACGGTTGTCATGTGCTTTAAGAGAATAAAGAGAATGTTACCTGTCTTACCGTACGATAACAGAGTTTTAACTTTGTTATTTTTTTTACGATTATAACTTTGGGCATTTGTTTACAAAGCATTGAACTGTTTCGGAGCTGTCCTGTTCTGGAACTGACAAAATAAATGGAACACAGAACCCATCTTCCTCACCGTCCCATAGTATCATGATTGTGTGTGTTCTCAGCATCCTTCGAGGAAATCCATCGTTAATTCTCTTTTCTTTGTTTTCTTTCCTTTACTTTTTTTTTTTTGGTTAGGCACCAAAACGTCCATGAGGTGTTCGTACCGTATCCATCACTTCGTCTTTCGCACATGCGCAACCGAGTTACACGTGCTTTAAATCCTAAGGGTTTTTTTTTTTTTTTTTTTTTTTTTGGCTAATCTCCATCGGCCGGTTCTCTCCTGTGACTCCTCAGGCCGATTCTGAATGAAAAGAAAATACTTTTCTAACCTTTTCAAGACCTAATTTTTCCTTCTATTTTCGAAGGGAGGTCAAAATTAATGAAAAAGGTAACCTTGGTCACAGGTGACTTCAGTCTGTAAGGACAAGACAGACAAGATGTTTTAAGAACGCATCGGAGATCCTACCCCCTACCCCCCCCCCCCCCCCACACACACACAGACATACACAAACGCGCTGAAATTCCTCTCATCTTATCTAAACAGGTTTTCATCGCTTTGAACGAGGCCGGTTTCCATCCCGCTCCCTTTTTTGTCTTTCGACATATTATTATTTGAACGTGAAAATACCTCTTTGTATTGGTTGACAGGTATAGTGAAAAAAAAAGCACACTCAGTCGAGCCATCTTTCATGAAGAGGTCTCCATGAAATTGAATTTCCAAGTGTAACTCCGACGAAATTACTTTTGACAACAGAAGAGGAGCCTCTTGCTCTGAAGTGACGTCACAGTCCATCGTCGTACATACAGATAAGGAGAGCTGCCACGACGTGACAAAGGTTGTCACGTCCGCTGAAGCTCTGCCTTCTTTAACTCCGTCAAGTCCCGCATCTCAAGCGGTCTTATAACGCGAATAGACTGGTCATTTGGACTGGCGAAAATTGCTTATAAATGGGTTGTCTCTAGAAATCACCTGGCGACCGAAAACACAAGATTTGACGATGGGGACATAATTGACCAGACACAGACAACACTTTCTTTCAACGATGACTTGTGGCCTTATTCATTCAACCGTTTTACAGTCTTTTTATTGTTGAAGTCCTTTTTATGATTAAAGATGTTATTCTCAAAACCAACAAAAAGTCGCACCCCTTGATTTTACGTGAAGACTTAAAAAGTTGAAACGGGTCAACAAAGTCAATCCTGGGTTTTTCATGTTTTCTGAAACAGCTATCCTTCTTCTTACATCATTCCTAAGTTTAGGATCATAAAATGAATGGGAAAGTTTGTTTTCAGCAGTTTTTCTACAACCTTTTTTTTTTTAAGTAGCGAGATCAAGTACATGTATGTCTTTTCGGAGGCCCCTTTTCATTTCTTGTAAATCCTTTGCACACTCTTCACTTTCAACTCTAATAACTTTTGAAAGGATGAGAACACTGGTTTGAAAGTTGGTATTAATCATGGATAGAATGTCTTAATATTGCATGCTCAATTTCAGCTTAATCTGATAATCCCTTCATTGTTGTTGCTGCGGTGGTTTACATCCTGTTTTTTTACTTTACTTTTCCTTGACAATGCGCTAATATTCAGCAACCTCTGCACTGATAATGTGTACTGATAGCTATGCCACCTACCATTTATGTGCACAGTGACAAAATGTGTGACTTTGGTAACTGCTGATTAAAGAAGGGAAGGAGAGTCTAGGTCATTAAAGCTATAACGTAGACAATCATTTGAATGTTCCTCCTTTCTAGGTCACGTCCAATGACTCACCGATCCTTGGTGACATATCCCATCCTCACAACTGCTGTAACTTGCATGTAAATGTACATTATGAGAATATTCTGAAAATTCTGTCTCATTCGATTTATGCTGCTTAATACGAACCCTGCTTGGGACTATACAAGTCAAGTAACATGCTTTACTATAGTAATGTTCTGCTTTGGATTTGTGCATAATTCAAAAGGTCAAGTGGACGTTTATGGAAAATATAAAATTTATCCCATATTTTGATTTATGGATTGAATGTTTATTTCAAATAAACTCGAATCTAATAAGGATGACAAAAATGTTCTTTGGCGGATTGTTAATGAAATACTAAAAAAGAAACCTACGGAATGTCCTGATAGCATTACCCATAATGATAAAGTTATTACTAATCCTGATCAAATTGCAAATATTTTTAACAATTTTTTTGTTAATGTTGGTCCTTCTTTAGCTGCATCTATTCCCATAAATGATATCAAAAATTATAAAGATTACTTACCTGAAAGTAATCAAAACTCCTTGTTTTTTACTCCAATAAATGAATCAGAAATTATTGATATTGTTCGATCCCTGAAATGTAGTAATTCCTGTGGGCCTGACAACTTAAGGGTGAATTTTTTGAAAAAAAATAATTTACCCATTAGCAGCCCCTCTCACCCATATATTTAATTTATCCTTATTTAACGGTGAGTTTCCAGACTCTTTTAAAATCGCCAAAGTTATCCCCATTTATAAAAGAGAAGATCCATCATTGGTGAAAAATTATAGACCCATCTCATTGTTACCTGCAATATCGAAAATTTTAGAAAAATTAGTTTATAAGCGTCTCTCCTCGTTCATGATTGAAAATGAAATATTAAATGTGAATCAGTTTGGTTTTAGGAAAGGATTTTCTACCGATTATGCTATAATCAAATCTGTTGATAATATTATTGATGCGCTTATAAAAAAGGAGCACATAATTGGAGTTTTTATGGATCTTAGTAAAGCATTCGACACTATTGATCATGACATTTTATTTGAAAAATTACATAATTATGGCGTGAGAGGGATTACTTTGTCATGGTTTAGAAGTTATTTAAGTCATCGAAAACAATATGTTGCATTTAAATCCAGCCATTCGTTCCATTTGAACATGTCATGTGGTGTCCCTCAGGGATCTATCCTCGGGCCCCTACTTTTTTTGATTTATATTAATGATATCATTAATTCCTCTCTTTGTTTAAACTTCATTTTATTTGCAGACGACACCAATGTTTTTTATTCCCACTAGGATATTGTAACATTGGTTGATACATTTAACATGGAATTAAGTAATATTTCGAAATGGTTTAGAAGTAATAAGCTTTCATTGAATATTGATAAAACATGCTTTATACATTTTCATACGCTTCAATCCCAACCCACCCTTCCTCAAAGTATTTCTATTGATGATATAAACATTGCTGAGAAACATTCAACCAAGTTCCTAGGAGTGACCCTAGATAACAATCTAACTTGGAATACTCATGTCCAGAATATTATAACAGCAATATCTAAAGCAACTGGTGTGTTAAGGAGAATAAAATACTTAATCAATGATCAAACTTTAATGATGTTATATAACGCCTTATTTCTACCATGTGTAATGTACTGCAATATTGTATGGGGCAACTGTAGCAAAACCAAATTGAACACAATTTTTCTTCTTCAGAAAAAGGCTCTTCGTATATGCACACATTCAAATTTTTTGGCTCACACTGATCCCATATTTTATCGCCTAAAAACTCTAAAGGCACATGATATACATTCATACTTAACTGCTATATTTATGTATAAACATATTCGAAATTTATTACCATTTTTCTATAATGCCCTAGTAACTAATGATCATATTCACTCATACCCTACCCGTCATTCCCATGATTTTCATTTAAGTAATCCAAAGCTTTTACTTGCTCAAAAGTCGATTAGACATCACGGTCCGGATACATGGAACACTCTTCCTGAGGAGTTGAAACAGTGTGCCTCCTTGTTTTCATTCAAAGCAAACTTAAAGAAGCATATTTTATCACAGTATACTTCAAATACGAATTAAGCACGAATAATTTATATGACTTATGTTGGTCTCCCGATAGTAGCAACATCGTAAGTCATTCCCTCTTCCAGCAAACCAATTTTATCATTCCAAATCCCAGCCTATCTGCCCCTGTGCACTCTCAAGCACTCGCACGCACATTCACCACCATTACACATCAGAGTTTATTTTCTCCTGCTATCTTCGCAGCAGAATTTGTATTGTTTACCAATTTACCTACCTACCTTTTCCTCGGGCCGGCCATCTTTTCAAGCAATGCTTACAATGGCGGCCCTCTGCATTATCATTTCTTAAATATAATATTGTTATTGTAATCCCAGCTGCATAGACATGCATACTGTAATATCATTAATTTCCTTTTATATCGTTGTTTATGCAAGTCAAACGACTCTGTTTCAAATATACTTTGTATGTTTCCCATGTTCACGATTATTCAATTTATGTATATATTGATTTGCAGAAAATAAAGTATCTATCAAACAAATGTATACACTGCCTAAAATGCCTGCTCATGGTGTAGCTGCCAATTTAAACTTTACTGTGCTATGGCTTTGACCAACTAAATGCCATGAACCCTCTCTTCTCTATCTGATTTGACGAAAAACGAAACCTCACGGCAGATAAGAGCGTCATTGTGTTTCGCTATAAACAGATATGCGCCATCCAGCAGCACCGACGGATCTTTCCTGCCTCATTCTGGTTTAAATATGTCCTATCTTCTCTTCACTAAACGATTTAGCAATACGAAGCATGCACACAGCGCAACATTCATGATTTACTGAATAATAAATTGTGATGCCACGAGGTCTGATCGATTTGACGCAAGTTAGAGGGGGTAGGTTTTTTGATCTGCGGAAGGAGCATGCGAAGGCTGCCTTTCGGTGATTCGTCAAGATATTGAATGCAGACCTCAAATATTTCCAACAACTTATTAGATGTCTGCTCTGCATCATGTGTCAATTATCCAATTTAGAAAATATCACTTGCAATATGTTCCACCGATATCGGGCCATAATGCATACACCATGGATTCCATGGTGAAACGAATCGGTAATACAGCATATTCTTTTTCTTTCTGCCTTCTTCCCCACATTTCACGAAAGCCTGCGAACGAATTACGGCCGCTGAAATATGAGATTTCATGCGACTATGTAAAAACAGGGATACCAGCAAAGAGCCAATTGAGTTTTGACCAAAGTGACTGATGTTAGTCGGAGTTCGTAGACTCCCAGTCCCTGTAAATTGCACGCGAGGGACCATGAAAGATGAATGGTGTTGACTGCTGCCTCTGCAGCCACGGTTCTGTCCGATTTTTACCTCCGGTTTCAGGGCTATGTGGATATGTGTAAAGGGCAACGAGGTGGACAAAGTGTATGGGCTGCTTTGCGCTGTAAATGACATTGTGGCCAAGTGCAGGAACACAACTGGAACGTATTAGTACCTCATTACAAGAAGCTGTCACACATTTGAGATCATTTTGTAAGAAAATCTCGAGGGATCGCACAGTACTGATGCAGCAGCTGCACTGACAATTATTGGGTACAGTAATCATAACATCGTCTTGTAAGAAAGTCTGCTGAGAAAACAAAATGTTGTATTTTTACCTCTGTGTATTTAACTTTCCGTCTGGCACTGCATCGGTGGAATGACAATAATCTGTTTTGAAAAGCACATTTCAATGCAATGTGCATACGACACAGTAAAGACACACGTCATGTGCAGCTGTCATCTTTAACACGACACGACATCACCTATCGTTCGCAATGTTACAAACGAGTTACTGTGGCGTGCACAAACATGCATTTAGATATACATGTACAAACCACAACATCGACAGCGACTTGAAGATGAAATGAAATTTAATGGGAAGACAAAGGATGAACGATCTTATCTTGGTAAAAGACGTTGGGTAAATTGAGACGCTTATTGAAACATTTCGAATAACACTGTGTTATTCTCATATCAATATCCGATGTGATATCTAATCGGTCGAACAAGGTTAGTATTAAAGTGCAAAGTGAACCGAATACATCCTACAATGACAATTGATTGTTATATCCTTGGTTTAGATGTAGCGCTGGTCTTTAGATTGATCTGATAAAGCTCAGGTTATACACAGGGTAATGATAAGCAGGGCATGCAAACTGTAAACACATTATTGATTAAAGTAACACTGAGACCTGAATTGTCAGAGAGAGGGGGTTTAGGAATAAATTGATGTCCGAGTCATATTTCGCGTTCCGCGCAACGATGGACCCCATGCAGGGAAATTTACCCTCTTTTGAACTTGGAAATACACAGCAGGTGGCATTCTCGACATCGCTGTACGAGGCACATTGGTTCAATAAACCTTAACTCTGTCTCTGCCATTGGTTACTTGTGCGTATGAAGCATTTATGGCGTTTTAAAGTAATAGCACTAGAATGGTTAAACAGACTCAAGAGCGCAATTCGCTTTGCTGCCTACTTCTTCGGCATTAGACATGTTTTGGATGTGTTTCTTCGTTACCAGGCAACACTCTGCAAGCGCACCATGTTTTCTCAAAAACATAACGCCATAATAAATTCTTGAATTGGCGAGAGAAACTTTTCATGATTGTATCGAAAGTATCGATTGTCCCATCACTACAAGCTCTTCCTTTCTCTGCAATTCTTCTGTCACTCCTTTTCCACCTCCTCCTCGATCCTCATTCGATACCTCATTTTCTTTGATATTAATAATCACCCTTACACAGGGTTACTATATTGCCATCTGATTCATTTAGCTTGTCTCCATTTTCACCAGTCATGCCAGTGGTATAAGGACCTTTATCATTACCATCATTAATCAATAATGATGACCAATATCATCGTTGTCTCTAGTATCATTACTTTTCTCTTTCTTGTTCCCTTACTTCTTCTTCGTCATTTCCCAGTCTTCTATCCATCCACTCGTAGTATAGAGTGACCTAGAGACCGACCCTTGATGTCATTTCAGCCTCGTAGCAAAGGAAGGTTACGGTCGTTATTTTTTTCTTCCTCTGTGTGTGCTTTTATCACCGCAAACCTGTCTTTCATCAGCCTTCTCGGTTAAGTTCATCTTTTGCCCTCGCACAAAAGGTACTTTATGTTTGCGACAACAACAACCAAATTGGATCCAGACTTCCTTGGCATTAATGGTATAGGTTTTTATAGTACGAAAGATCTTGTGTATCATCATGTTAAATTTCATTTCCAGCCTATTCTGTTTGTATGATTAAAATCTGCATATTTAATCCTTCCATTGACTTTGGATTGCTTGTCGCATCTACTTTATATAACTGCCATGGTCATTCACCTGTAACACAGGCTGATTAGGCCCTACTCTGCACAGCTTGTTAAAGAGCCATCTCTTTATGTGGCTGACGATGCCATTGTGAGTATACTCGGAGAGTGGAAATAAAAGTATTTATTTGAAGGGGCAGTATTTACAAGGAATCACAATATTTTAGTGTTATCAACCTAAATCACGACGGGGAAGAACAGCAGCGTTTATCAGAGCATTGTCATATCCGAGAAGTAATCAGTCTGGAAGGGAGACTAGAACACTAACTTCCTACTGTACAGGGCTCACACCCGTAAATACAAGGGAATGCCCCAGGCCCCTTCACAAATTCGTACCAAAGATACCAAAATAAATGAAGAGAAAAATTGATTAAAAATCAATGATGTAGTTTGGCAAAAAACTGAATAGCTGTAGATATTGAGTATGAATTCCTCTACAAGTTGCATTTTGGTTGGAAGATGAAAGCTTTTCTGGTGGAATTTGAGGGGACTATATTTCATTGGGTACGTGTACGGAAAATGGGTGATTTTTTTGAGTGATAAGAACTCGTAGTCTGGCTTTGCGGACCCCTGGACAGAATTTGAACTGAATTATCCACCCTGAGAATTTGATGGATGAAAGGGTATATCTAACTTATCCAGGTTAGTGAAGCTGAAACACCTCATTTCTCCCAGCTGTTTTACAGAATTTTTTGACATTTGATTTTTAACACACATCCCTATGGGGAAATATTTATGGGTGTGAGCCCTACAGAGTAGACACCGATTGATAATGGACCATGGAGTCCAGTGCGTCATTATAAAGAAGAACAATAGGGACACATGGGCTCTAGCTTTCACCTCATCACAACAAACTTGTCAAAAACTGCAATCCATCCGAACACATCAGGCAAGTTGAAAAGCGACATACGAATAATAATGGTCTGCCTGACCTTCGAACAGCAACAAAATTTAATGTGGGCAATGGTATGGGTACCCGGTAAAATAATGATCAAATGCATTGTGCGTGGGATCTCCCTGGTGATTAAAATATTCGAAATAGTCATACACACTTGTTCTTTGTTTTTGTTGCTTATGCTCCTTTAGACAGCTTTTGCCCACACATTTTTTTTTTTCGAAGCTTGTGATTCAAGGTTTCGCATGTTATTTAAGATATGCATTCCTGCGAATTCCAAATGAGTTCTGCACGTGAGATGCAAATGTACTATTAGTAACCTTCGTCCTTCACTGCCTTCGCTGACAACATGTTCATGTTTCACACACTCTTATCAGTTTTGCCTATTTACATGTTGTTGTTGATGGGTTTTTTTTTGACGATCTCTACCAGTCCTACATACGAGAAACACCACTTCCATCTACTCGCATGTAATCGCGACAAGTGATACGGCAAATGGACAAAGACAGAGCATTTTATGCTATGCGCAACCATGCGCAATAAGGAAACATGATATCAACAAACATGACAGAAGGGTGTAGTCCATTCTACACTGATACACGCTCTACTAATGCAACGGAACTGGAAAAAGAATACAGCAATTAAGTTTCGCGGTCTGAAAGTCGGTTTACATACTAGTAGTTTTCCACTATGGATGTTACTTCAAAATTTAATTACGATTATACGTGATTACACCATTTCTTGAGGAGAAATCGTATTTGTTTTTACATTTGTTGTTGTTGTTTTTTAACACACGATAGATATTGTATATTAATGAATGTTATTTGTCTATGCTAGAGCGTGTGAAAACATGGCTTCGATGAGAACAACTTAGCTAAGGGAGTGATACCTTGTGACAAAAGAGTAGAAGTATCTACAATTCCTCTGAAGGAGTTTCATCCAAAAACAACATAGCGTTAGATGTTATTAATGATACGAGGCATCTAGAGGACATCACCTAAAGTAACCAGTTGACACCTCGTCATTGTGTGTATCTGTGTTTATTGGTGTTTGTGTATCGTGTGTGTTCATTCATGGACCTACACATGGTTCATTGATATGTGTGTGAGCGTGTGAGCGTGTGTGCGTGTATGTGTGTATTGGTGCACGTGACTGAATGAATTCTAAATATTGATGTGTGTTAAGATGTGCATTGGGTATAAACACTTACGGAACCTAATGCCCCATCCCCCCCCCCAAAAAAAAAAAGACAATCAAAGGTTGAAGTCAGATATCAGCCAATCAGAAATGAATATTCAGAGACCTGTGTTTGATATTTTGACTTCTGTCTGATCTCGACTTTTCTGCAACACAAACCACATATCAAGGGCGTATTAAGGAGGTGTAAGGGCTATAACAAGCTACTTAAAAGTCTGAATTCAAATGAGACCGAAAATGATGCCAAGACGACAACACTGAACAAGAGGAGGAACCATGTGGATCTCGAGATAAGGGTATCATCATTACTAAGATCATTAGGAATCATTAGGAAGCGTATACTTCATGTACCCATCCGATTCGATTGAATGAAAACTGTATACTTTCAATGATTAGCTTGTACGGTGCATGTATCGTTGTATTGTGTTATAAAGTCATATATAATTGATGTATTGTAGTAATGTCACGTAAGTGAGGGGACTGGAATCTACAAGTTCGCTTTTTAGCAGCCCCTTAATTTTCATTTCCATGAAGTTCTTTTAAGAACCAATGTGTATTATTATGTTCCAATATATGTAATCATGTCAAAGTGTATTACCTGTGTTTGATTGGAAATGAAAATAAAAAAACATGCATGTGAACATGCATGTGTGAAATGAAATGAAATGAAATATTCAAACCCGATATGTCTGAGCAAGCACTCACATGCAATGTTTGTTCTTATGATTTCACGAATTTTCAACGTGATAAAGAACAACAGTCTGTTCTCTTCCCCGACTTTGTTACGCAGTTAGAAATCTTTGGTACAGTTTGCTCACAAGACTGACGTTTCTTTTGCTCTTCCGACGCGTAATCGATGATGGCACTTCATCACGATTTGATGAGGAATATGACGTCATCAGTATTTATTGATGGATGATGCACCGATGGAATATCGTGCCATCCACACGGCCAACCGCGTCAAACTTGCCATATAGGTTACAATGTTCCGAAGCCTAAACGACAAGGATAGTTACCCGTTAACCCTTGTAATCTAATTGAAATTATTCAGTTCATAACTAACTCAAAAAGGAAGAATTATTTTCAAGGTAATGAACGATTTTTTTTTTACAATTAGGCCTACATTTTAGGTGAAAGCGGGGCAATCTCTCCGTTTTCTCCATCCATTTTGTCTTTCTCTTGTTTTTCGATGCAAGTAAGTCTTCCGTTTCTCAGTCTTATCTAGGGCTTTAATGACATTAAGCTACTCCCTTCAAATAGGGCTACTGTACATTTGCAGTGTATCGCCCACAAAGACATTAATTGCACCAAGAAGGCATCGGTGAGACAATTTTGCTTTTGGTTGTTTGTATGTTCATGGCAAAGAAAAAAGTAATTCAATATGAAAATGTACACACAGATCTGTGATAAACAAACCAATTCGAAATGCATTCATTCGGTGCTGTTTCATAGGGAGCTGCATGTTGAGAAGTAATGAATTCTTGGGCAAAAACAAATTGTATTGTGTATTACTATACCTGAAGCACCAGGTATAAGGAATCCATTTTTTCTTCCTTCTATATGCATAAAATTAGATACACTGTATATTGTTGTATTTTTTAAATGAAAATGGACAATATATCAAAAGTGAGAGTTTCACGTAAAATTTCAGAACAACTTGTAAACGACCGAGTCCATAATATGTAGACAGAGTAAGAAATTGTAATATTTGATTATGAACATATTTGATGCAAAAACTAATTTTTTGTCGGGTGGAAAAACTGTGCCTTTAAAGTGCATGAGGTAAAATAATTCATACTGCCTCCATAACGTCGGCATAATATCATACAGCCTGAAAAATCGAGTTCATGGCACTTTTGGCAGCTGTTCTGCATCGTAAACTGCAAGCAAGGGGGTCATTATTTTGAATTGCTAACTACACCATGTATATCAGCACTATTATGCGACCACAAACACGCACTTACCCCGGCCTCTCACCCTCTTTCTATTTTTCCCCTCTCGCCTGGAAGCTTGTCTGTCTGTCTGTCTGTCTGTTTGTCTGTCTATCTATCTATCTGCCTGTCCCTCTCTCTCTGTTTCCTTCTCTCCTCTTCCTGACTCACTTTACTTGTTTAATATGATCTACTTAAGCACTTAAGAACGAGCAATCAACAATGATGTCCGGAGGAAAATATTCAACCAAACACTCTTTTACTTTGTTCGCACATGAATATTTACCTCTCCCTCTTTTGCGCCAATCCAAAGCGTCTGTCTGCAAGAAAAGGCAGCTAAATCGGCTATAACCAACCCGCCCGCAAACGCATTCTTTTTGCATATTATTCCTACATGTGCGCGGAAGAACTAATGAAATTAGGGAAACATGTCTCGGGCATAGCCGAGTTGGATTGTAAATGAAAAGGTAATATCTCGATGTCCTGAAATGACCTTTCGGTGAGAGGAAACAATTGGTCGTCTCACATCGCAAAGACTGTGCTGGGTTAAACCCGTGGATTCTGACGATAGTCGTTGCGTAGCTCCGTGACGTGTAACGTCGTGTCGTTAATCGTTATATTGCTTAGTCTGGCGTCGCAAAGCGTCGTAAAGGGGCATAATTACCATTTTAGAATTAACAAGTCGCCCGTTAAGTGACTGGAACGTCAGTGAGAACGGAAACACTTCGCTGTTCTCCAATGATCATGAAAGAGGATATCACTAAAAAGGATGTGCAAGAAAAATTATGTTTGATTGCTCGTTCTTTATATGCTAGGGACTTTGGACAGTCTGTACAACTCCAAAGGATTTTCTGTGCTAATTTTGCATTCAAAGCACAGAAAGGGTTAAACTGATAATTTAACTATGTGCTGTTAGACTTGGCCAGCTGCATTTGTATGCCGCCCTCTATCTAAGAATTAATTTGGGGAAATATGAAGAGGCTCCCCACTAAGACTTTGGCCTTTGAGTACAGTACGAATATTCCTCCTTCTATTCAATTTCCTGTCATCCAGTTCCTTCCATCTTTGGCTAATTGGATCTGATGCATCCAAAGTGGGGGATTTACAACGCCTGGTCTGTATTCACAACATACAGAATAACAGCGTAATTGAATAAAATTAATCATATCAACAAAGCAATCGTCTCCGGAGGGAACGCAGCGATAAAACATCAACAACAAAACTAATCTCGAAGAACAGGAAAAAGCTCTCGGAGCTTTCTTTCGTGTTAGTAAGGGGCTTACCTTTGAAGTAATCAAAGCTTACATGATTAAACGATACCACCAGATGCTTTATATAGCATGAATATGCACTTCTGTTTTTTTTTCTCTCTCTCTTAATGTGATGTTTGATATTCTTAAAGATTCTCCATTTATCCCTTAATGTTTTTTTAACGTATAATAAAAGGTATGTGTGTGTGTGTTTTCCTATGGTTATTGCTCCAAATCGAAACACACAGCGTCGCACAACAGGTTTCATGCTTACTTTTTTTTTTCGTCATATTGTCTAATGCGTATATGCTGTGACGCATTACATTCATTCATGAAATATAAAGATGAAGTAAACCTGTTGTAAATCCTTTTACGACGACAGAATTGCCAGAATTATACGAGGAAAGGCACTTAAACTGTGTTCCCTGGTTTAATCAATTGCAACTAAGGAACTGTGAATGAAGTATTGAAAATGTCAGCCCAATCATGCTCGATGATAGAAATCCTGTAAGACAATAACCAAATTCAATACGTTCAATTTACGAACGAAACATTCTGCCTCTTAAGTGATTGGGGTCGACCTTTTTTCCGCCTATCAATTTGCTCTCTTCCAAGTTAAAGAAAAAGAATGAGGTGTTGATTTAACCAGTTCACAATGCCTGCGGATATACTCGTAAGACAATCTTCCCGTCATGAAGTGAAAGTAGAAGTTTTCTGGGGAGAAAGAGGATAACTTACTCCCTCTTCCGTGGATATAGTTGCTGCTGTTTCTTCTGCTACTTGACCTGATATAAAGCTCACTAACCTAACGAGTCACTCTGGTGACAATTATCCGCGTTTCGATTAAATCAAAATCCTGGGTCGCGTCACGTGAGATTTGGTATCCCTTTCGGCATGAATGGGTCTCGGTTGCCGGTTAGCTTTTCAAAATTTGACTCCCTTAATTGGCTCGTTGTTTACGGCACTTTTGACTCGACATTGTGATGGAAATAAACAGAGCCGCATCGATACGGGCAGAAATCGAACGTTTATATTCACTTGTGGGGGATCACACAGATATTCTTTCAAGATCTTTGCAAAAGCGCAGGGTACACCGGGTAAGGTTACCACGCTAAAAGTGTGTCGTCTTACTGTATTGCAAGAAATGGGAGATGTAATTACGGCGGAGAATGGTGAGTAAATCACGGTCGTGTCGTGGAGGATATAATACTACTTTGCTACATTAGCGATTCTTCGATGACACAAAGTAAGATGACGATAAAATCATAAAAGAGAATAATATTACATCCTGTCAGAGACAAAGACACTGCTTTGACATAATGAGACCATTTTGCCTAACGCCATGACAAGTTCTCAAAGATAAGTATTTCTCGTAACCAAAAGCAGAAGTAATGCAAACTGTCTCCATATATGCATATATCTTATATATTTCACTTTTCTCCTGCTATTACCCTCTCTCTCTAAATATATATATATATATATATATATATATATATATATATATATGTATAATATGTAAGAGCATACCTTTGTTTAGAAATCTGGTGAAATCATGGATCCGATGAGAAATTTGATGATGTAATCTGCAAAAACTTACCGTCCCTTAATTTGGAGTTGCTGAATTTCCGAGTTTCGAACATCACAAAAATGTAAATCGAGTTATGAATCCTGTTTTAAAAATCACGAATGTCGCACTGGGGGTTGCATATTAATCCAGAAAGTTTATCGCGAGATATCACAGTATCCTGGCAGGATTGAGATTGGCGCACACACTGAGGTTGGATGGAAAGTTTGATTGGAAACTGACAATCAACAAAAACGAATCAATACCAAATAGAAGAGAGCAGAGAAACAGCTCCGATTCATGAGCCCGCTTCGTGCGCCGGACACTATGGCGACTCTGATTTGAGTAAAGCTGAACTTGATCAGGAATTCGGCGAGTCGTCGGTGCGAGCGGAGAATCAGCTTCTCACATCGAGCGAAAGAAACACTCGACGAGTTAAGTCAACACTGAGTTGAAGAAAAGCAATTGGCGAGTCGGGTGAGCAAACTCGTAGGAGAACCAGCGACGCTTTTGACTGCGCACTGAAAACGCTCACACGCGCGGGCGAGCAACCCGGCCTCTCGCCGTGCGTGGTGTTCATGTGAGAAGTGTTGCAGTCCTACCTGTGACGTTACTTTACGTAGAAGTTGGGAGGAAGTGGGACACCGCGGTGTCTGGATTCACGCAGACGCGGGAAAGCGGAGGATATTGATGGAGAGAGAACTATAACAAGCTAAATAGGTATATAAATTGCTTGATGGATGAGCAAATACACGGATGAATGAATAGATAGATGGAGCACTGCGAAGGAGGCAGACGGATGACATGGGTATAGAATGGACTGATTCATAAATAGATGGAGGGACGAAATATGGAGTGAAAGCACGACCTCGTGGATGGTGTATATGATATATCAAAGCACTCCATTTTTTTTTCTCGGAGAGCGACGCATTGTGTTATATGAAGCGATGTCAATGGGAGGGCAGCTAGCCGAATAACTACTGGTAGTCTTTCTTGAAACATGTATCCGATTACATTCTTGTCTATATATTTGCAAACATAATCAAGTTTGACTCTCATGATTATACCCGACGAACATATTGATCGTTGAACAGTAAATTTTGAATTGAATTCGTTCTCTAATCACTTTTAACGAAAAGAGAAAAAAATGAAGAAACATTTCAAGCAACATTGTGAGCCAGAGGTCCGTTTCATGAATTCATATATAAAAGTTTTTACATAAATTTCAGAATGGCCAACGTGACTCAAATGTAGTTATGAGAGATTTTCAAAGAGAAGTAAAATCCATTTCATGAACTCTCTCATAATTGTGTCTTATGAGCAAACAAAGACTTTGATAAAAAGGACCCCTGATATACCAAGTGTGAAATGCGAAAATTTGGGGTTCCCCCCCCCCCTCAGTTTCAGTAAGTGTACTTAAATAAAAACTTAATATATATGTGATTACGTTTATTACATTGAACACATTTCGTATCTTAAGGTACAGGTGGAGGAGACCGTCACCAATAGCAGTTTGCTTGACTGGTATGACGGCATCGGGATGACATGATCTCTTTGCAAATCTCTCTTTTTCGGGGGAGGGGGACTGAAGGAACAAAAACAAAGAGTAATTAACTTGAACCTCGATTACATACAATGGAATCAAGGCACAGAGATAATAAAAAAGTGACAAAACTACACAGAGATGAATACGAGGGGGCATTGAAAGGGGTACTTACGTGGAATAGGAAGAAGTTGAGAGAGGAGAAAGGATGGTAGCACTATTGAGTAATTTCGAGTTACACTGGAACCGTTTACAAAAAATTGACGTAACTTTAAGAATTATTATTTTGAACCTATGAAAGTGAAGAACCATAACCTATGGTTATAATGTATTTGTGATATGAAAGTGAGTAAGCTAGATTGTTATTCAAGTGATACGTTGCGAAGAGAACCATTTTCTTTAAATAAAATTATTTTCAACTGTGAAGGGAAGCACTACCTAAAATCATTGGAGAATCAGTTTCAATCAAGTCTATGGTGTCTTATAGATTTTTGTGCTACAGTGTATGATAAGTTTGGGATATTCTAAACTAAAGTCCGCTGCGTGAAGGGTTATAGAATATGAATGGGTGATGGAATCTGGCTGAAATCAAATGTTCATTTAGATATGAATCATTGTATGTTCGAGCGCCTTCCTTTATTGTGGATTCGTTCATGTTGTGTTACAGAATTATGATATCATGCTATATTCCGCCCTTGAATAATAATAACATGTAACAATTATGATGTTATATCCTCCCTAATGCAAGTGACGACAGGTACATCTACGAAAATGACAAACCTTGTCAAGATCAAATCCCAGCATTACCAGCTGTGCCAACTTTTTCTTCGATATATGTTTCTCTGTTCTGTCCAAAATCCTCCTGGATTTAAAAGTAATCGTCAAGGAAATACGCCTCCCTTGGATTAGGGATCGTTGTCGAAAGAATAAATTTAAATTGCATTTGCATATTCCTACTGCAATGGTGACCTTTTGGTTTGCTATCACTGAGCAGGGTAGTGCGTCATTAGCACTGTGTGATATGTACTCACAGGTCAATTACAAGCAACACTGCTATAGTTCTTTGAAAGAAATCAGATTCTTCTTAACAATTGTGAAATAAAGTACTAGTATTCAACAGCTTGGGGTAAGAGAGTAGGTGGCATAGGCGTGCTCGCGCCCGCCAGTGGACCCCTAGCATATCCATTATATCTTCCCCGAGGGCTCATACTTCCTGTTACAACTATGAGCTCATTGTTCAGATTTAGGTTCAAAACGGCTGATATTAAGTGGCTCTGTTGTTTTTGCTGTTGTTGTTAGTACTTAATTGTGATATGCGTTGAAGAAGAAATAGACCGGAAGAAAAAAAAAATCGTCTCCGCGCGTAAGGGGGTGATTGGTGGGGGTTGTACATGTACGTATGCGGAGGCATTGCTTTTCCTTCCAAGGATTAACATGACGGATTCTCGTGCGGTCGCGTAACATTTTGATAATTTGTTGATAAAATGCTTTGTTATTACTCCATCAGGAAACTGGTGTCAAACGTGGCAGAAATTGTTCCTTGTGATGAGGGGGACACAACTGCAATCAAGCGCGGTGCAGGGATGATTTCAACGTGCAATTTAATCAAAGTTCAGGCCTACGGTGATACGAGGACAACAACGGCCTCAGTATCCATGGTAAAAATCAAGAAAAAAATACTGGGAGAATGAAACAGAATACATCACAAAGGTTACGATAATCAATGACAGAATAAATATTGGATCTTGTTCGGTTTAATGTCCTATTTTGCCCAATGTGAATCGTAATGCTTTCACATAAATGGAAATACTCAGACATAATATAGAGCTACTGTTAACTTAATATCGCTCAACCGTTATCTATGAGAGAGATTACGTGATTTTGTAGTATTTTTGACACACACACACACACACACACACACACACACACAAATGTCGATGGTCAGTTCTACTATCAAGTGTTGCTTGCCAATGTAAGTGAATTATGATGAGGGTGTGTTGACTTCCCCTTAAAGAATGCGTAGATATATTTCATAACTGTTTCAAGAAGCAGAACGAACAAAATTTTGATATCGAAATAGGAAACGGCAGAAAGAGATGGGAGAGAGAGAGAGGGGGGGGGGGGGGGGCTGGGGAGGGAGTGAAGGGGGAGTGAGTGAGCATACGAAGTCTTTACTATGCCACAGATATACCATGGCACTACATAACCAGCTCCATGGATACACTTACTTTTCTGTGGTGGTTGTACATAATAGCGGCGAGTGGAGGAGAGTGAGGAAAGGTCCCAGTGCCATCTGGTGAAGTGGGAGTGGCGGATGATCAGCAGCAGCGTCACCAGCAAACCTTAGCAGTGTTCTGTGAGCAGCAACAATTAATTAAATGGTGAAACATTAAGACAAGAATGAGGTGTAGGCGTTAACTGATGGTGGTGGCTGTGAGTTGACCCCGCCACCCGGCGTCTAAGGACTGTCTCGGGGGAAAAACTCTGTTTTGCTTTGGCACACGTGTGATGGACAATCCTTCACCGTGTCTCGATTGCTAATAAATTGTGCATACACATGGTATCGCATGAAACGAGTGCAACTTCCGGTACAGTTAACAAGTTACAAGTACAAGTTAACAAACAGCAACACAATTCCCATTCATACTAGTTGCAGGTGATGGTTGGCAAATAAGTAAACACTCGGATAGCTGTAAATCAACACATATAAACTTAAATCTGAAAATAATCGCCATCTCGTGACTTGTCATTTAGGTTAATGCGTTGTACATATCAACTACTCAATATAAATGTGTTATAGAGTCTCCATTGCTGAATAAAACCCGAAGCATGGTCATTATTCGAAATACGTTTGCTAATACGTAAATAAATAGATGAATAAATGATCAAATATGTATATATATATATATATATATATATATACTCAACCCACACCACCGCAGGCCTTTACATCCGCCATTAATAAGCCATGATGAAGGTCCTAACGAGACCGAAAGCTCGGCAATAAACACGCACGTTGACCACTAGCTACGTCCATGATTGCTCTTATAATATGATATATGATATAAATATTATGATATAAATAATGAAGGATCTACACTGGTGCTGTAAATGGTCGAGACCCCTTCTCGCAGTCTATATAGATATATATACACACTTGGTGATTCTATCCTAGTTTGAAGAGTGCTCGATATCCTCAAAGGAAGAGCTTTAGACAGAAACAATACATTAATAAATACGGATGAACCTGCAGTCAACCGCGTGAACTTGTTTCATCACTTATATATATGTATATATATATATATATATATATATATATATATATATATATACATACAATATCATATATAAATATTGTACTACATGAGCTCATGTATAGTTGAGCACTGTCAGCCATATTGCAGTTCATACTTTACTTACGTACTATAATATATATATATATATATATATACACACCCACACAATACATCATGGTGGGGAAACAAAATGATAAAAAGAGGCACTAAATGATACATCTTTTTTTTTCTAAAAACTTTCATCATAATGTTACCATGGAAATAAACTTACAGCATCTTCATGAGGGTCACTAATGCTAGAAATGGGAGTCCTTGTAATTACCGATAGCGAAAACCTGCTCAGGTAGTCATTCTATCGGAGAGAGGTACATATCTTGTAGCCATTACTTTTTTTTTTTCAGATATCTTATATACATCCAACAGGCGTCAATGTATGGATGGTTATGTCACCAGTCACATCCTGCTAACTTTCGCCGAGAATATCATCGTCAAATTGTGATATATATATATATATATCGGGTTATATGATGAAGGAGATATGTCCGTTAAAGACATCAAATGGCGTCGTGTTGGATGTTGTCTGCGTGTTCCATCATATATTATTCATCTTTCTGTGCACCTGGCGTGCTTAGGGAGCAGGATATTCAACTTTGAGCATACATGAGGAGTAGGAGGAGGAAGAGAGATAGAAGGAGAGAGAGAGAGAGAGATAATCGAAAAGCCAGAGGGAAGATAAGGTGTATAATTATGTTTCTTAATACGCCAATCTGTTTGAGATCTAAATGTGAGAAAGAAAAAAAAAAGGAAAATATATAGAACCTAAGCAAAAGAAAAATAAATGTTAATTAATTGAATACTTTCCTCTGTCAGTCAGGAAGCTAGAAAAAAATGAAATCACTTTGCTTCATTTGCTCGTGCAGCCTGCTGGAATTTACGCCTTCATCATTTTTTTTAAACGTACATATATTATGTTTGGCTTATCATTATATCGACATAATCTTGATAACGTCAGATTTTCGCAACAAAATAAAACTGTAGTCTATATGACACATTGCTCTGGGGTGGGACAACCTTAAAACGTTATTAGATCTACGCACACGTTATTATTCGTGCTAATGTGATTACATGTATGTCTGTTTTTATGCCCGTTCGGCATTACTCATTGTACTTTTTTTTTTCTCATGCATTCAATGTTTGGTATACCGAATGCATGGACAATGTTGATAGTAGCATGTAAAAATAAAGAAGAAAAGAAATGAAAAGCTAGAATTTCGCTTCCCATTACCAAATTGAGTGTGAATATCCCCTAATGAGATGTAACCTGCGCTCTACATGCGTAAATTAGACTCGTTTACCTCTCTTCTTATCATCTAATGCTCCGGAATTGCCCAGCGGAAGGAAAGGACATGTACATTGGTAAAGGACAGGCCAGTGTGATTATGAACTGTTTTGGCTGTGCTTTCGGAGAAGATCGTTGAACTCGAGCCATACACCAACCGATACGATAAGAGCATGTCTTATAGCTACAAGAGATAGAGAATGTCTCTTCGCACAGCTCCTTGCGATACCAGTATCGGATTCGAGCACGCTGCTTTTTGGGACGCGGCCGAGTTAAGTCGAAGCTTAGCGTTACCCATTCCATAACCATGCCCAAACGCTTTTCGGCTGACCTTAAAGGGACATTCCAGACGATTTTCATAATTTCACATCATGTAATACATAAACCGACAACTCCATGTATAGATTTGTGGAATTTATTGAGGTTCTTGAGCAGAGAAGCAATACTTTGAAAAACCTTAAACAAATTACACTGAACAAGGATGATGACATAGGAGGTTCACATATTTCAGAAATGTAGCAGTGTAATTCCATTACAATACCGCTTGCTTGCGAGTTCACCTGTGTATAATCTATGCATGCCTTCTTCTTTTGTTCTGCTTCCTTGAGCCCCATCTCGTGCATTCTTATGGTGACTCTGCCATGTCATCATCCTTGTTCATTGCAATTTGTTCTAAATTTTGAAACTATTCTTATTCTTCATCCCAATTATTATAAATTCTGAAACTCTGTCCTCAGTATAACTAATTTATATTTGTTCAAATGTAAAAATCTGAAAATCATCCGGAGGTCTTCTTTAAGTTGACATTTCTTTCATTTGATCTAGTCACTTTATCCGTCATGACGGGATGAATATAGTGTTAAGCAACTCACTTGATTGAATAATCGTTCGAAAAAAAAATGTTTGTTATTAGCATCGTACAAACAAAACCTGAGATTTAAAAGATAACTTGCGACATCAAGTCTACAGCAAGTTTTCAGAATGTTGTGTGAATTTACTGTAAATCAAGCGATCATCTGGTAAGAATATGTCTCTTCCTTTTTTTTTCTCCATCTTTTTTTTTTCTCCGTTCTGTTCCTCTCTCTTCCAACTGTATACTCATGCAAGCTTTCCGTCAATCCCGTGACGCTCAAGAAGTTGTGACATCCAGCGCGCCCGGGTGAAAGTAAACAGCTTGTCTCATCTCTCTCACCATTCCTGCTGCCCTATCGTGTGACGCCAAGTCCTAACTCACCATGCACGTGACATTTGCATCGTACAAGCCGCAGAGCAACATGACCTGACAGATTATGTAACAGACAATTTACACATTCGCGCACCTTCAGGATAGTCCTGCAAGAAGATGTCGATGAAAGCTCAAAATGAGACGCACATTGATTTTCACGGCTGAAACTATGGAGCCATACTGAAACCAGGGAGGTGTTACAGAGATTGAGTGGCAACTCTGCGTAATTCATGCAAACACATGTTTGGGTTCAATGCGTTACAATGGGATGTCTAGCATTCCACTACGCTTTGAAGTCATGCTCGGCACCGCTCTAGTTGCAAGACGAAGTTTGGAGACGAAGAACGCATTTCACCTTTCGTTGAATTACAAGCTTTATTTCACCGCAAAATTTTAAATGAAATACTCGAATTGATTTAGAATAGTTTAGGAAAGAATTCAATATTATAAACATGTATTTCTAGTTTCTTCGTAATTCGCAAATCGTAATGAAATGAAAATTAGGCCCTCTGAAAAACCTAATATTTTTCTATAATGCGCACATTTCCGCATGTTAATTTTCTGTCTTTTGATAAGGGATATTTTGATCTTTCAAATAAAGTACTCCGCTAAAGCGTGTTCCATCGTGTTTTTAAACTATTTGCTGTTAAAATTGTGAGTTTTACACTGCATTTTGATTCGCTGCTCCAATTCAAGGTACACGAATTCATTGTTGCCATCACATTGAAAGAGAATTGCAGTAGGAGCAAGTATTTCTAGATGTGAGAGCGCTAGTCCCGATTATTGATGCTCTCTTTTGTCAAAGCACATGGGTAACACCTGTAGTTGAACGCATAACTTCTCGGCGGTGCCGCGCATTACTTCAAAGGAGAGTAGTAGTTGGCTCTCCTTCTCTAGCACCTCCCTGCTGAAACCAAGGAGGTTTTATACATGGAGTTCCAACTGGCTGTAATTATTCAAACAGTTGTCAGATTTCTATTGATGTACATAAGAATTCCACAGGTGCACTTGTGCCTTTGATGATCGATGTTCCAAGCCGCCGTCTTGATGAGCAATCTGAAGATTCATTAATTTGAACATTATTATAATGTTGGCCATATTTTGCTTATTTATTAATTAAATGAAATGAAATTTCACTTAATAATAAAGCATGTAAAACAAAAGTCAATTCCGTTCAGAAATTTGCGCAAAAGTGTAAATCAGAGCTGTATTATATGAAAATGTTTAAAACTGTACCATCATTGAAAGCTGGTTTTATCACTTTTCCACTTAATTTCCCCAAATGAAACTAATATGTAATAGTCTTCAAGTATAATTCTTTATTGACAGATATATCAGATTAGTGCCCGCGTATGCCCAGTCGAGTAATTTTCATCTTCATTTCAGCATTTTATCCTCAATTTCTGTTCGCGCATCCTCGTGTCTGTACCACCTACCTTTTATAAGAAGGGATAGCGAAAAGTAATTACCATCACAAAGACATATCTCCCTTTGAAAGTGGCTGGTGATTATGCAATGAGACACGAGTCAATTGTCTTCGTATCGGCGCGGCAGATCCTGTTTGGCACATGCTTCAAATATTTTTGAGCGGCGGCTTTGAACATAGATCAAAGGGAATAACTCTGCATGTTACTCCATCTCTCCAACCTCCCTGCTGAAACCTAAAGACTTTGACTTGAATACACTGAGCGTCACAAAGAGTGTCATGATCTCTCTCTCCCCCTTTTTTTGTTCTTTAACCCGATAATTCTTGGAGCGGGGTGAACCATGCATATCAAAAGTACTCCGAATACAATTTTGAAGACAACAGTTTAATATATCATCGATATCATAAGCAGTTACTTTTTGAAAATTGCAGGCAAATTGCACAAATGATAATATGACACAATTTCATTTAACTCTCCCATTTCTTTGCAATTGATTTCTTTTCTCTTCTTATATATTTGTCAATGTCTTCTTAGATATTGTCCCACCACCCTTCCCCCATCAATGTCTGGTTTCTCTTCAGTTCATTTTTTTTTTTGGGCACGTCCATTAGGCCTCATTACTTCCTGCATGCTCTGCTCTTGAAAGAGTGTGTTGTTTTCTGAATGTTTTCTCAAACATATTATGGGTCTTAAGGCATACTAGTACTGAAGTGACCTGATATTGTAAGACTACAATACTCCTCCAGAAGATGTAACATTAATGACATGAGCTCATCATTAAACAGTTTATATATACCGCATGTATTACCATTACCAAATTCAGTTTGCACAATTCTCATCAGTGTTGTTAAAGATTTTTTAATTCAATTCAATTCAAGTTTATTTATTTCCATCATCAAAAAAGAAAAGAAAAGAAAAAGAGAACATGATCCAAAGCGGTACATGTTGTCAATTTGTCTTTCATTCGTCTGATAAATTAATAAGGGCAGTTTTTTTTTCAAATACAATATATAGTATATATGCACGAATGATGTCATAAAAAAGATACAATGCACTTTGTCATGGCAACAAAAAATATAGGTATCATAACAATGGAAAACAGTGTTCCACTAAAAAGCCAAGCTTGTGAGACGTGGAACACTGGAACAAAACAACGACAGCACCAATTTGTTATACCCACAAAATATATTCGTATTAAATTCTTTTTATAGTATTGTATATTTACTTATTGATATATTATGATGCTGATACTATAAACAATGCTTACTATGATTTTAGAATGCAAACATATAAACTGTATAACATAATCACATTTATGGCACAGACACTATTAGGCCAGGTATGCCAGGAAACTTGACCAAAAAGGAAGATATACACGCGGCCACACAAAACATAACGATTTCGACACCTAAAGGTAATTTTGTTTCATGTTTCCATCAGATTTTCCAGTTTAGTCAACATACAGAACATAGGGTCCAGGTTGAAAAAAATATGAACATAATCAAATTATGCGTCTTTATGATAGCATTTTGTAATACGAATGACACAAGATGAAGCATGCCGATTTGAAAATTATCATGACATTTTGACACATGGTTAGCCGCCTTTATCTACAAGAAGAATAGCCTAAAGTATAATTTGCCGAGGAGAGACACTAATATTCCACACACGGCTGCACTAATGGAGTTTATGCTTCAGATAATCATCTTTCGTTTATCATCATCACTAATACCCCTAGATAATGGCGAGTCACGTCAATCTGTCTTAACACAGTAACGCATACACGTTGATAAAAACTCATCATTTATGTCGCGCCATTAAATGCATTTTAGCTTCTTTCTTCTTGTGTGCACTTCCGCATCTCTGTGCATCTCTCCATCAGTAGCATACTCTAAGGGTTATGAGATTTGGGGTCAAGCTCTTTTACTGTGGAGCAAGAAGTACCAGTAAAATGTTACATATTCCATGGCGCCGCAACACATGTTGTAGCTAAATGCATATTCAATGACAACACATGATATTTTTTTTCTTTCGTACAGCTTAGCACGTAGAGTGCATGTTGAATGATGTCAACTGCAGCAAGACTCGGCCAACTCCTATTCTTATATCATGTTTCACCCCTGCGTTATTTTCTTTTCATTTGTTAGTTACTTGTTATCTGTCTTCTCAGGAGTGTCTATTAACACTATTAATGCTTTCGACTCCTAAATACATCTAGAAATATCTTTGTATTATGTACACAAGATCACATTATTGAATGCACTCTTCACTGCCTTTTTTATCAAGTTGACATCTGTTGATGTTAATCAGTCTCAAAACCACAAATTATGGAATATTTGATCAAACTACGCATCTCGGTTTCAATCATTCTATTTCCCCCGTTATTTGCTGTACCCATTCACTTAGCTTCGCCCTAAGAAAAAAAAAAAAAACCAAAACCACATGCATCTCCCCAATCAAAAGGGATGATGCTTTGATTGGGCGTGTTACTGTGCATGGTGCTGCGGAATATTAATACGCAGTTCATTCAATCTTAAATTGCATCAACAATTATTATAACGACCAATATTTTCCTTGCCTTTCTCACCATTTGTTTGATTATCCTCTAGAAAACACTTTAAATGGAAAAGTAAATGGTGAAAATATTCAGAAAGGTGATGAGTTTGGCAGGATCATGTATATGATAGTCAAACATGAGTGTTTACCATATAGCTTCTGTGTGTATAATTATCCATTAATGCCGTCAACAGATCGCCAGGTTAAACATTGTTTTTGAAAGCAAGCCAGTTCGGTCGTCATAGATTATATTGACTCCATCGCTATTAAAACGTACTCGATATCTTCTGTCTCGGTGAGAGTGTCAATACGTTCAGTTTGTCTGCGAAATGAATGAGGACACTGATCGAATACAAAACAAAAATATCAAAAATTACAAAACTGCGGTTTGATGAGATGAGCACAGTATATTGTTGCTTCTTGCTAGATTGTGCACAGGCTACCATTTTAAGTACACTATATAGTGCCGTCTTTAGATTTTGATTACGAGTTGTTTTGTCTCGGAAAGAAGTTAAAGGAATGACATATTATTGGCGGAGGTAAGGATTGACTTTTTGACTTTTTGCGAGACACTCAGAAACCACTTATGAAATGCTACAGAGCATACCATTCTAAGAGGAATTCAGGAATCGGTTTTGGCATGGCTGAGATATCCAAAAACAAAGTAAAACAAAGTCATCCTTATAAAAAGGTGGGTCCCATGTTTTAATGGTATCTCTCTGATCGGGGTATCTCAGCCATTTCAAAACACTTTTCCCGCAAATAAACATTGATTTTTTTTTCTCGAAATTACATTCCCTTTCATATTTCACAAGGGGTTTCTCATTAACTCACCAAAAAAGTTAGAAATCTGAAGCCAGGTCCAAAGCTATACCATCCTGTTAACATATCAACTGATGATGCTGACTGAATGCATGTTTGGCGCCTTTGAATATTCTTCACGGACACATGACGCTTTATATCTGCTGTTCATCATCATCATGGTCATCATCATCATCATCATTTATAATATATATACCGTTCCAACAATCTGCACAAAGCTTGATGTCTACATCGTCTGAATTTGTGAAAAGGCATAATGTTGTTTTGTTCTTTGCTAACCCTGATTTAACTAGTCATTGTGATGACGTATGTGATAAAGAGAATTTTCCAAGCAACTAACTACCAGGTGTCGCTGGCGTCGCATGCCATTATCCCGGTAATGTTCTCTCATTCTTTGCTGTCGTTTGTGGGCTGATTGATGGATGGAAGGATATCTGTTGACGTATGGACAGAGCGAGGTAAACCATGGAGGGGGGGGGGGGGGAGGAAGACACATGGATCAAGGATCAGGTGTATCATTAGGTTTGTTAATGATAACTTGAATAATCATTCTTCACATGTAATGTATGTATCTTTTTTTAGAGTAATTACAGCTAAAAGTTCGCAAACATGCCAAACCACAACAAAGACAGAGAGAGAAAGAGAGAGAGAGAGAGACACATCAGATGTAACTACGCAAAAACAAAAACAAGACTTTTTTTCTGTCCACAAGATATGAGGCTATCTTGTTTTGCGTTGGCGCTCCTCAATTATTTATAGTGCTGACTGGTTATTTCTTTCTTTCTTTGTTTTTCGTTTCTCGTTAAAGGAATATAATTCCTTCAAATGGGATAGAGAAGATGGTGACTCAAAATACAGACATCTAGGATCAGAAATCGCTTCTCATTAACTCACAATCTCAACAGAAAAGGGCGAGACTCTGTCATCTTCAATGCTTGAAACTTTACACAAATATTGCCAAGAATTATAAAAAACGCAGTTTTTGCGGAAAAAAACCCCAAGTTTCTTCCAAAGCTTACTTGTTATAATTATTCTTCTTACTCTAGTTTTGTCATTGGTCCGGTTCTGGTGAAATTTGGACCACCTTGAGGTATGGATTATTGCAAATGAATGTAATCTGTCCGACAAAGAAACACGGCAAAGCAGGGCCAGAAAGAATAAAATGCTGAGGGGCGTGCATATAATCGCTTTACCGTAGAAAACATCTGCATTAGCCATGACCTAGAAAGTGGTTCACAAGAATTACTTTAAAATGAGGACAGGGATCAGTTCCTTGTGCGAATATGTGTGTGTGTGTGTGTGTGTGTGTGTGTGTGTGTGCGTATGTGTGTATGTTTCCGCCTACAAACCGTCTGAATAAGATACTAAGAAGAACTAGACATGAATACACATTAGTTTGCATGTTTCATGCTGTACGCCAAATCCAAGGCTGTATGATGATGCCAAGGAAGGGTAAAATATATCTGGACATTTAGGACATCGAGATTGGCTGTGTGTAATATACTTCTGTGACATGTTCTACATTCTTTGTCTAAAGCCTATAGCAAGCCGGCTTGTTGACCTGGATATCTATCGTAATGGGGAGCAAGTAAATTGTCAATTTCTAAAAACAAGTAAAAGAAAGAGGGTGAGGGAAATTTGGTGCTGCAGGCACTTCAAATCAGAGATGGATCAGAAAGAATGGTTGGATTCTGACATGATGGAGTCTGACACAGAAAATAAAACAAAAACCAATGACAGACCAACGTCAAGAAATCGTCAAGATATGAAATCATGTCTTCGCCATTGCAGTGACATTTGCAGTTAAATAATACCATTTCTTTTTTCAAGTTTTGACGGGTAAAGAAAAAAAAGAGTTGAAAGAAGTGGCACGTATCAATTACATAATGTAACAATAATCACTGGTATGAGCCTCACGTGGAATTCTTAATTGTGAAGATGCTCTTGTTGTTGATGATGACGATGATTATGATATCCCAGTTTATACGAAGAAAACTCATAATATTCACGTACTGCTAGATTTGATGTTTCGGGTGCAATGCCCGATGAGGATTTCATCGTTAAAAAAACACAAAGACCTTCGTGCCATCATACACCTTCAAACATATCCCACGGTTAATTGTTTTTTTAGGAAATAGAAGTTGCATAAATGATTTCGCTCCATGATTTACACACACACACACACACACATAAGAGATTAATCATCGGAATGATATCCGAAAAGTGTGAAATCGCTCTGATGTATTATACAAACACACAAGCATTCAAGCAGAGGCAATGCAATACCTTCGTCATAATGAGCTATATTTATGATGTCTGATGTTATGATGATCTTTGAAAAATCTAACAGGCTTCCAAACTGGTTGTCACCAAGTTGCGTGCATAAGTCTAACACAGTAATGGGCACAAAATGAAGCGGTTCTCAGTATCCAAACATTAAATTTTGATATGACAAAGAAGGTTTTTAACGTAAAAATACATTACTTATGCACTGAAACTCTTCCAACATGTAAGTAGCAATGTTGTGTAGTAAAAAACAAAACAAAAACTACACTATTTAGAATGTAATGATGCTGATACATGTACAATCTCGAAAACCCCAGAATCATTTTAGCTCAAAAATCATTAAAACATAATGGACCAGATATTTGGAATTCTTTACCCCCTAATTTAAAACAATGTACGTCGTTGAACATTTTCAAACGAGAACTAAAAAACACCCTCATAATCCAGTATACTTCTGACATTTAAATATTCATATCACCTGGTCAACAAACACCCTAAACAATGAGTTCACGGCCATAACTGAAGTAACATTCACCTCATCACACTGATACACAAAATAACACTGAACGTACAAACCAAGATTCATCCCAACACAATGCACACCGCACTGCACCGCACGTCCTTCACACAAGTACTTCCCACTCAGTGAGTGGCAAGATTTTCTTTATGTATCTCTTTATTGTGCCCTTCGCACAATTACCCCCCACTCAGTGAGTGGCAAGATTTTCTTTATGTATCTCTTTACCTGGGGCCATCTTCCTCGTCAAGCTTAGCTTATGATGATGGTCCCCTGCATTTCATTTTTATCATTTCCTATTGCTTCCTTTCATGATATTCGTTCTTGAAAAAAAGAAAATGTATGTAAGATCCAAACGTTACGAATATTAGCTGTGTAAATGACTATGTAAGTATTTTGTTGATTTGTTGATTTGTATTGATTTTGAAATGCAGAAATAAAAACTGAACTGAACTGAACTGAACTGACCTGAACAAAGCTTTTAGTCACTGCCCGTGGTAATGACACAAGTTGAGTGTATTGCATTATAAAGTATTTGCTCCCGTACACGACAGATTGCATTTGCATCCAGTGTAATCATTTCCGATGAAATCTAACAAAATTAATACAGCCACACTATAGGTGTGGAATGCAAAAGAATTAACATTGGCAACGACAGACCTCGCAAAAGCGATGTAAACAAGCTGTTTGTCTGTAAACACACACGGGTAGGGTGTGGCATCATCCAGGAATAGATTCACAGTGCTGTATGAACATTTTTCATCGGTAAACAATCACAACGTCGTTGCATTGAAGATTTGCCGTACAGAAAAAAAAAATAAAAGAAAGAAAATACCTGGGAGCGATAAACAGTCAGTCTTCAGATTGAGAGAAAAAAAAAAAGAAGACATGCAGAAAATATCACGTGACACGTGACGTAAAGTGGAAACCCAACGAGCATACTATACACATGATTTTGTAAGAACACCGCGGTGTTGGCTGAAGGGAGGAGTTGAAGGACTGTGTACAATTGCCTCCAAGAAATTGACATCTTCCATCTCATTGCACGTCGAATTCCTCGCATGATTAAACTCAATCTAAAATATGAATGATACTTTAAACGAAGTTGACGCCTGTTGGTAATTATTCCAGAAATGAACTTTGTTGTGATGTCTAGATTTCAGAGAAGCCGAGATATTGCATTATTTAGCCAATACAGACATTAATTTGGCTCATTTAATCGATTACTGCCGCGTGAGTAGATGCGGGATCCTGCGCTGTCGTCAGCTATGGACATTATTGATCAACTTCTCAATACATCTGGTAAAGATGTAAATATGCTGTGTATGCCTGTCAAACTCAAAGTCAATGATAGATGTTGGTCAGTGAAAAGCAAAATACCAAAATATCAAACCTACAAATACACACACACACACACACACACACAAAATGCCCTTCATAATGTACACGTACGTGCTATACATGCAATGAAGATAAAATGTTGTAGTAAGGTGGAAGCTATCTTTACATCAAATGTCCATCCCTTGCTCTGTCCCAACACACACACACACACACGCACACACACACACACACACACACACACACAAACACACACACACACACACACACACAAACACACACACAAATTTTTGGAGTTTTTAATATAGACAAATGGGCAATGAAAGTGTTTTCTGGAGCAACTTTTATTCTTCAGCTCAAACCAGAAGAAAATGAGAACAAAGAGACATGGAAGAGTCGACGCAGAACACAAAATTACAGACATTGTTGGAAAAATCTCGATATCAATGACCAATCATAATGTTTAGCTTACGCATAACTTTTTTTTTTTTTTTGGGTCAATTGTGCGTTGGCACGCAATGAAAGGGGACGGATAAAGCTACCGATATGTTAACACAGATGACATTTCTGTGAATATCACGGGGTATTGTCATAAGAGGATGGCAAACCATAGTGACAGCTTACAGAGTTTCTTTTTAACGGTGCTGTGTATAGATGCAACGCTATACGTGAAGCGTCGGGTAAAGGTGAAAGTGGGCGCGACGGAGAAGCAGACTGTCCATCGGAAAAAAAAAGCAGAACGCAATCCGCGCGAGTTCGTTATGAAGAGAAAATTACTTTATTATTCAGAACGAACGTAGAGGACGCAGATTGCGGGGCTCAAGAAAATGCACTTCATGACTTAATAAACGTGCCCCGGGGAACCCTGGGGAACAGATCAGTGTGTGTCGGTGGAAAGGAGAACGGGGATTTTATAGCGCCATAGGAGCGCGCCCTTTTGTCAGTATTTGATCTGTAATTAAGTTAGGCCTTTGCCACGACTCTACATTCTAATTTCTACTTTCTAAAATTTCCCCATGGGTTGGCGTATATTTAAAATTGACCACATGAAAAGGGTCCGTGGGAACGGAAGTGCTCATACATACACACAGGCGCACACAGGCGCACACACCCACACACACACACACACACACACACACACACATAGAAACAAACATACACACTTTGGAGAATTCCATGGAGATTTATGGGATATAATTACCAACACCGGTGTAGCATCCTCGCTGGACGTGTTTACATTCCTACCACATATTTTCATCGGTCAACTGAGCACATGTTCTCTACGTGACCTTCGAAAAATGGTATAGGTTTGGAGTAGACGTATTTGTTGGTGTTCAACACGTATTTTAAGATTTGTACATATGGAGATGAGTACGCCCTATCCAAAGCGTTATTGTAATTACATTCTTCGAAGGAAAGACTAATATATCATAAATATTTTCATCAATCATTATCTCTCTTCTCTGAAAGAAGCGTGCATTTCAATAGGTGTCTATTGTGCTGTCATTATTTATACTTCTCTCTGCATCAAATACCCCATTATACTGTGTGTCTGATGTTTTCTTCTCACTAAAACATAATTAAGTCGTTACCTGTCTGATAATGGAATGCATACATTCCCATGCACATCTCCCACTCATGTCAGTATAGCTGTTGTATTTTCCTCAACCATATCGGGAGACCGTCATTTGCTGGAGTTTAGCTTTGGTAAGCCGCTTGAAGATTTCTATCAAACGTGACGTCAGCGTGTCAACTTTTGCCGTCAACACAAATCTGAATCGTTTCAAAACGAAGATTAATTTGTAAGGTATATATGTTTAAAATGTTTTGGTCCAGATCTGTCTGCGTGAATAATGCTGGATATTCCATTCAGATGGTATTGAGCGTCTAACCGCAGTACGACATTTTCTAACTCACTCTCAGTGATGTTTAAGGAGGAAATTCAGTAGAAACGAGTAAAATCTTAAGATTACAGCAGTGAAATTTAGATTAAAATCGGATAAAAATTTGAAGAGTTATGAACTTGTGCAATTTCGCTAATTTCTCCAGAACAGTTATCGTATACAGTTGATATGAAAATGCAAATGAGTAATGTCATCATCTCAGAATTTTCTATTGATCATGTACACAAACATGACGAAAAATCATTTTATTTTCTATTACTAAAGTGTAAAACATTATGTTATACCTGGTTGAATAACTTCAGAATAGTGATCAGTTAGATGCATCAGGATTTGAGAAATTTCAAAACTTTATTTACAGATATAATGATTATGGCAAGTAGTGAGGGGATGACATTATAACTTCACTATTTGCATAATCATATTGACTGTTCACGAACTGTTTCCTGGAAAAAAATAGCGAAACTTCAAAATGTCATAAATTCCTAATCTTATTTTTGAGCTACGGAAAGTCTACTCTTTATTTTCAGAATAACATGCAATTACACTGCTATTCCCCTTTAAGGGGGAAAGACCGAAAAAAAAACCCTGCCAAACGCAATTCATGCTGTGTATGCCTTTTGCCATAAAGAGCAATTCAAAGATGACTGCGCTATCCTTCTCTGCCTTTACTGTCTTGTAGCACTATACACGAAGTGATCGCCCTCTAAACAATGCTATGCAAGACTCGCGAGAGGAAAAAAAAAAAATCTTTTCCGTAGTGTGAGCATGCGCAGAACCTAACCACCAACCGGGATGCGTCCCATGATTAATCTGGAATCCGCGTGTTTGCTTAGTGTTAAGGCACCCTGTGTTCCAGCATAAACCGGCCTAAAAATGCGGGATGGATTTGACAGATTGGCTTCCACTTTAATCGTTTCCTCCGGTCCTGCTGTTTTGTTTTGAGAGGTGGGCGGGAGGACACAAATTTTGTACAACGCTTTGGAGACCGTTATTTCTAAGATCGAGAAAAAAAAGAAAGGGATAGATAGATAGTGAGAGGGGGAGAAGAGAATGAAAGAGAAGAGAGGAATAGAGTAGATGACAAGAAACTTTCGACCAGTTTGGTGCAGCGTGTCAACTTTAAACACTAATAATCCCTTTAGTCTCGCTACAGGCGGAAATTATTACCACCTTCCATCTTCAGGTCAGCTTAACAAATTGTTATCAAACTTCGAATCTATATCACTTTAAAATTTGTGTTCTGATGTAAAACAACACGCTCATATTTCATATCTCTGTCTTTTTTCTTTTTTCTTATTTCTTTTTGAGTTTCGGGACTTTGATATGATGTTATCTACTGCTGATGTGGACATGTTAAAGACCCCGTGAGAAGACACGGGTGACCGTATTTAATCGATATCTATTCGCTGCCTGCCGAGGTACATTAAAAAATCACAACGTGTGTGTGTGTGTGTGTGTGTGTGTGTGTGTTTACACAATGTAGAGATCAGTGGTAAAGATGTACACAATTCGTTAAGGGGATTCACGAATCTATCCGATCCAGGCCAGCCTTCCCAATCTATGATATTCCCACGCAACTGGGTCTTTAACAGAAATGAGAATCGCTTTCTTTGACTTGTTTTTAAAATAAATGGGAACAAAGAGGATGATAATCATGACTATCATTTCATCTCATTTTGATTACTAAGAAGCTTGCATCAAGCTGGGATCTCGGACGTAATGCAGCATCAACAAGAAAGAAGGGAGAGAGAGAGAGAGAGAGAGAGAGAGAAAGAGAGAAAGAAAGAAAGAAAGAAAGAAAGAAAGAGAGGAACAAATCGGCATCCAGCCTGTCAGGCAAAGAAAAACGGTCATTTATTATCACCAATACTCAGATTATTTGAGCCATCATTCAAAAATACCACTGAAAAAAAAATACGCATAAAGACGACAGTGTTTCACAAAAACTCACTAAACACACATACAGACTGATGAAAATGACTTCTGATAACATGCAAGTACATGATGACAATGGCAAGTTATTGGCCTTGCTGTGAACCCAGGAAATCAGCTCGACGGGGTGGGCTTGCGTTCACGAAGAAAAGAATTCTACGAGAAATCATATCACGAAGCACAGTGGTGCTGTTTATATACTAATAAATACTAATGCAGCGTCCATCGCATTAATAACGCATCAGTCAGCATGTGAATAACAGCGAAATACATACAAGATTAATTGTACAGCATGCTATTTGATGATGTTCTTCCTGAGATTCATGATACAGTAACTAGGTACTAAAGCAAGAAATCAAACTTCACATTCGGCACGCTTCTATTCTCCTTTTACATCTTACCGCAATCAATCATAAACCATGCATTACTGGCGACAGGTTAATACGCAAGATAGTCGCTGCATTCATTTTACATAAACTGGACAATTACGTAAATGGACGTATGTAATAGCCACCGCTCTGAGAGAACCATCGAGCAACATCCACTGTATACGGACCTGTGGAGTGCCGGTGCGCTGCAATCATCGAGATGACCAACAAAAAGCCCAAGAAATCCCCTAGAAAGCTGTCGACATACCTTCCTAGGTTGCACTGTCCGTTTCTTCTCCCCCAACTACCATGATATATCAATCGTTCCTCGGGAGCCTGCTGCACAGATATCTCGATAGTCTCCACAATTCAGACACTGTGCACGTGTTGGGCAAGCTATTAGCATCAATCACTGCTTCCCATCAAGGATGGTTCCCTCATCCAGATCGTCAGCATATCTATCACATGACATCCTCTTGATATACGAGCATGTGTGATCCTACATAGCGAGAGCCCGCAGTACACGGGGGGGGGGGGGGTGCACGAATGGCCACATAGTCTATTGTGCGTTGCTATGACAACAGCAAATACAAATTTTTGCATACCGAGCACTCGACATGAATCACTCAGACAGAATGAAAGAGAGAAAGATGTGGGGAGCTGAGAGAGATCGGTAGATAGCTCACTCCAACAGCAACATTCATATGATAATGTAAGTTAGTTTCATACGTGCTTTAATAGTAAAACTATAACGTCATCTGACGTATGTCTATTGTGGTCAAACGAACACTTCGAATACTGCGCAGGCGTAATCTCTCCTGTGATCACACCTAATAATATAAGCTAGTAATCCTTGCTCAGTCCGTCTGTACTTTTTTTTTTTTAGCCAAAGGCCCCCCCCCCCCCCGCTTACGAGAACAAAACCACTAAAAAACAACAATGATAATAGCAGTAATGATTACCAGTACAGATCTGCTTTCATGATTTCGCTTTTCACTCAAGGTTGAAATTGAAATCTGTGATGAAATTTGCTATTATGTTTCCAAAATGCCTTTAGCAAAATGCATGGAGGTTAGCCAAAAAAAAAAGAAAGAAAAAAAAAAGGATCTTAAAACAGAACGATTCGCTTTTTTATTTTTTATAATCAAGATATAGGCCTACAGCATCTTGTGATTTAAGAAGCTCATGAATTTGATTGTCCTGTAGTGAGAAAATGCCGCACATGGACCATGGACATCCTATTACTTTACATCACAAAATGATTTTTTTTTTTTTTTTTTGCTAGAGTACGACTGTAATCCATCTTCAATAACTCACTAGTCACGTATGTTGTTCAAGACGACAATCCTTTGCCGTTGTTACTGCTGATACAAAAGAACAACATACAATTTGTCATTATAAAAACATTATCGCATAAATTAGTGTTATATATACAATAGGAGAGTCAGGCTTCTACCAACCTTTAGTGATTTGCTGGCTAGTTTTCATCCACTCCTGTGCACTTCTTTTTATCTAGATATAGTAAAAGTGTCCATGTGGATAAAAGGAATCAAACCCACCCTCAACAGGAATGCCGGATACAGCTGCGTATAAATCACCAATCTTCGGTCCGATGATCAAGAAACAAGCAGGCAGTGCAAGAGAAAAGGCGCAATCATTTGGTCTGAAGAAGTCCACAGGAGCTAGCCAGCAAATCACTAAAGGTTGGTAGAAGTCTGAATCTCTTACTGTATGATCTCTCCAACTGATGAAAGTTTTCTGCATCAATACAAAGTGTTATTTAAGGGCTGTTTTGTAACCGTTCATGGTGACGTTATACCCGTCCGTTCGTATAATGTGACCACATGGAAAATATCGATTCGCTCAGGGCTCAACGGCCCAGGAGCTAGACGCCAAGTAAAACAGGCCAATGAGCTAGACACTATATAGGCAAGCAAGGCCCATTGGGCTGAGCTCAATACGGACAAAAACGTCCATGAGCTCGGACATTACATACATTCAGCCCCGTGTTGTAATGTCGAGCTCGTGGGCTTTTTTTGCCGATTGTCGAGTGCACGGGCATTATTTGACTAGTGTCTAGCTCGTGGACCGTATTGCTCGTAGACCTTGTTCACTCAGTGTTTACCTTTGACTCGTTGGTTTCGAGCTCGTGACGTGCGCACTTTTTGTTTGTTTGTTTGTTGTTTTTTTTTTTTTTTTTTTTTTTTTTGGGGGGGGGGTATGAGAAGATGCCGAATCATTACTCTGCTGGTCGTTTTGAAGCCAAGGTCGCCAAAATTGCAGCCTTTTTCCCTTTATTGGGAAGGGTGTATAAGATGTTTGTCAAGTGTAGACTAATTACGTTTTCACGACACCACATCCACTAGGAGGTATCATGCACTGACCGGGGCCAAAGGGATCATCTTGACCGGAACTGCTCCTGGCTTGAATTTGTCAATTGCTGGAAATCTCCGTATCCCGCATGCTCACACATCGTAGAACACTACAGACAGGTGGCGAGTGTTTAACTTATTCCAAAAGGTTTCACTTACCCTAGAAGAAAAAAAAAATCACCTGGAAACACAAACACTACATATCGTGCAGCCTGGGACTGACGCCACATGTGTAACGATAACAACTAAGATTTCACTGAAATTTTCTTTGTTTTTACACTCCGTAAATAAGATCGGATCTGTATCATCATGAACACCAAGTGATAAAGAAAAGAAGAAAATAGCGTCAGATTTGAACCAGATTTCTCTTCGTTGTTGTTGTTGTTGTTTTGACTCAGTTCAAGTCATTCATTCAATTAAGATTTCACTGAAATGTACATGTACTCTCACTTGCAATTCCTGTTGTCTGTGGTGGATACTTAATACCCATTATGATGGTCATAGGAAAACAAAGCCCAAGAATAAGGATTGAGAGAAAGCAGCAATATTAAAAGAACACATCTGTGAAAGTTTGGGGAAAATCGGACAATGGATTCAAAGTTATGAATTTGTAAAGTTTTGGTGCCGCCATCGGTGGACAAAGACTACTACACTTCATGATGTTATTATGGACAACAACAACAACAAAAAGAAAATATAAAGAAAATGCAACGCACTTCAATTTTTCTGGAATAATGAAAGAGCACTTGTCTTACCTCTTTCAGAAATTAGGGGAATGATATTTCCGTAAGAAAGTATCCCTAACAAGTCGATGGAATGTCCGGATTTAAATTTTGTAGAATTCTCCTTATATGAATTTTTCTTTATATTGTTGTTCAAAATGACGTGTAGTAGTCTCCTTATCAAACGATGACGGCACCGAAATTTTATAAATTCCTAACTTTTAAATGTATTGTCCGATTGTCCTCAAACTTTTATTGTCGTGTTCTACTAATATTGCTTCTCTCTCTCTCTCTCCCTAATCTTATATTTGGGCTTTTGTTTTCTTTAACTCATGCTTTGGACAGCTTGCCTACTTTGGGCGTTCATCATTTAAACAAGTTACAACAACTACAACAAAAACAGTAAATTGTTCGTGTGATTACACACAATATAATCTCAAGAAATTTCCATCCGATGTGTACTCAGTATTAACATACGTTTTTGGCACTTATCTGGGAGACAATCCAAATACAATGTAAGAACGCGTCTTCATACACTCTACAGGCAATCATTGGATGTTTTTCTTTTTTTGTAAATTCAATGCAAAGCACAATGTATCAATCTCGATCTCACGTTGGCTTTGAAGTTAAAGAATGCATCCCCCTAATGACACCGGAAATAGTGTGCATTGTATCTCGATGACGTGGAATACGATGTACACATAGAAAGGAGACATGATCTTCCTTTTTATTTAATGTTCGCCAACAATTGCTTGGCCTTTTCACTGCTCACAACCGTTAACGCATTGTGTCATTCTAGCATAATGTGGCATTGGAAGAGATAGTGTATGACAATGAAACATTGTGGAACGTTAAAGCTCGACAGCTGCAGTCAAATACCTCTGATTCAGCTAACATACAGTGGGCTGATGACTCTCGACGCGGCGCCACGCTGAATGTTCATAGTGCATGCAGCTAACGCAAGTTATCCAACATAAGTTAAAAGTTGTGACGTGTCCCAAAGAAGTCGGTCAACAGCCAGCGGGTGTGGAAGATCGCATTTCGTCGGAAGGCAACTATTGATTTTTCCCCAAGACAATCCAGGGACGGATGGCTGTCTGCAGACAATTTCCAGGAAAAAGGTGGTACATTGCTTTCCGTATTATAGCGACCTTACACTCACGCCTCTATCCGCTCCCCGGAGCAATAGAAGCGCTGCTAGGACCTTATCAGAGTAATGGCTCGAGTAGCAGTAGCAATTACTTTAACATTTCGGTTATCCAGCTAAATCAACTGACAAGAGAGACTCAAATAGTGTTCTAGGGTCATGACCTTCATGCCTACACTGTTCTATAAAGGTCACTTTCTGAAAAGCATTGGTCCTAATCGCGATAAGGATTTCTGACAATCTCGAGAGTTTGATCAAGTGTTATGCTTTCTAGTGGTGAATAGGTTATGCCCTCATCTAATACATACATACTTCGGTGTTGGGGTCTTGGATAGCAAATAAGAGGAATACAAATAGTACTTTCGTCATGACAGGGCCCGCTTTTTTTCTATCTCTGTTAGGGACAGTAACTCTTCGAATTTTTAAATTGTGGGAGTTTTTGGTGAATTGTAAAAAATAACCCTTTTAGAACTTTGGTGGCCCGAAATCAAATTTTAGTGGTCCCAGGCCATTGCTAATGTCGAGCCCTGGATATGATTACAACTCTTACTGTTTAGAACTAGCTGACAAAAAGTACTCGCTCAGTAAAGTTACCGTACAGTATACACGTTAGGTGTGGAAGCTCTTGCACTGCAATATACTTCTAATCTGACATTAACATGTAAAAGGCATGGTATTCCTTGGATACAGTGCGTTATTTCATAAAAAGAATATACTCCATTGACCTGGTATAAAAGACCACGCAATGTGGATGGGAATTCAAATCTATGAGTATTCTTTTCTAAGTTCTTATTGGATGAAGATCAAATTTTATTTCCAATATCATGAATTCTTTCGAACAATCACAAAAAGGAAAGTCAGTGTAATACAAGTATATGAACATAAATTTGAAAGTGGAAAAAAAGATAAGAAAGTGCATAACCTTACTGTTTGAAGAAAACCTTGTGTCATTGGGATAGAGAGGCCCACGTAAAATACAAGATTGGAGGTCCCAGAAAAAAAAAAAAAAAACTTTTCCATCCACGTGAACATACTCACCGAAATTCAACTACTTTGAATGTAATTTTGGACGCATCAGTTGCTGCTACGTCAGGGAAACCTGCATAAACTTTCTAGAGACACATGAATTTAAAATGGTATATCATTCTTTGCTTGGTTCATTTACATAATAACGGACAAACGAAACAAGTAAACGGAACACATATTACGTTGCCACTACAGCTTTAAATGCAGCACGCCAATCATCCATCAAGTTATTTGGCTTTGTATTGTTTCTTCTCTCAATTTTGACGGTGCAGGATTGAACTATTGTCGGGAAAGAGAGCGCGCGATGGAGAGGAAAGAAATCATTGATTGATCACGTGCACAGTTGCCCACACATTCATGTCATTCACAGTCAATTGGCGTATCACCTGGAAGTCATTATGCAATCAGCCAGACTAGCATGACATCACATCAGTGTGTCACCGGCATCACACGCAAGCAGGTGCACTGAGCCAACTTTGAGTTGAAATGCGGAAAAACAAAACAAAGAGAGAAAAATAAGGTGAGAATGATAGAAAGCAAGAGACGGAGAGAGAGAGAGAGAGAGAGAGGGAGGGAAGGAAGAAAGAGAACAATCCGAAAGGTCGCAAAATGTCACAATATTTAGGTCACGGATACCACATACTTCACGTAGTCTAAATTATTTAAGTTATTTAATCCTCTGACGTGTGTCGTCTCGCTAGGTCCGCGCTGTAAGGTGTAATGGTAGTAATGATTAATCTAACCTAAAATAATATTGGAGGGATATGAGTGGCTTATATCAATTCACTTCAAGAGCGTCGTATAGGGCGAAGTCTGGGCTCAGGCATGCACATTCAGCACAGGATGTCCACAGCTTTGAATATGTACTTAATATGATAATTATATTATATACATTTTGTCACAATACTTTTGCATCTGTATTTAATGATCAAAATTGAAATGCTTTATACTATCATGTTGTGATGTAGTGTGCCTGTAAGCCAGGTTTCACATTCCGGTACAGATATATCGTGCTCCGAGAATAGTGCTAATAGAAATAAAACACACAATGAACTTTGAAAAGTTCAAATGAAACGGAATTAATACTTTGTTAATTCACTGTATTTTTTTTTTTAAATAAATCAAAGTCATTTCCTATCCTGATTAAAGTTGTAAAATTTTGACTCAATCGACTTTCGGGGGGTACACATTCGAATTTCTACTTTAAGTACACGATAAACTTTGCTTTTTGTATCAAAAAGGAAACACCAACTGTTACATCAAAGAGCTCAAAAATATTTAGCGCTACAAAAACTACAGCGTCATGGTAATCCTATCAAGCAATAACGACTTTAAAACAAAATAGCTAGCGTTAAGTTAGTGAGTTCGTCAAGTTTTTGTTCGTGGGACAGCTGTCACTTTCAGAAATTCGAAATAAATACACACACAGACACACAGACACACACACACATATATATATATATATATATATATATATATATATACACGCACACAACGCACACCCACACACGTACAAACGCAAACACAAACACACACATACATACACACACACATACATTACTATATATGCAATGTTGTTGCGTTTCTTATTTTTAACCGGTGATTTCATGTCTACATTAGATAATCATTTTTACGTTCCCCAGCTGCAGTTGAGGAAAGGTCATTTCCGATGAGGGACCTCAACTCTTTTTCTCTTTTTTTTTTAAATCGAAATTTATATCAGAATATCAATAAACGAAAAGTCCAACAGCAATTAATCTTGTGAAAACCTAGGCCTCCTTCATCATGTAATCAATATGAATCTAGACAACACATTACCCATTTCTTTGTTTATTGTTTCTTTGTAAAAATGATTATCTAGGTGGGGGCGCTGTGGAATAGTGGAAAAGACTCCCGACTCCCAATCGGAGGGCCAGAGTTCGATTCCCGCCCAGTGCTTTAAACGTCCTTGGACAAGATGTATTTTGCCTACAATGTCCCTCTCGACCCAAGTGTATATTATACACTTGGGTCGAGAGGGACATGGTAAAATGAGTACATGGCAACGCTAGCAGTGGCTAGGGTAATGATAATGACAGTGTCCTCTGGTAGAGCAGTGGCAACACTGAAGAGGTTACCCTGGATAAAGAAGACCTTATTGTTATTATTGTTATTATTATTATTATTATTGATCGTCCATTGCATGAGCACAAGCTACGCGGGGAAATCGCATACACACGCATGCGCACTTGTTGACATGATTTGCCTACATTCATGTTTGATTTGTCGAACGGGGAATTCGACACGCGTTATTGCTATAATGGTTGCGGACGCACAGAATTTCAACACTAAAGCAGTGATTGAATCAAAAGAAATGGGTTTGAGTTGACAGGGAAAATAGGGAGAATGTATTGGAAAGGTAAGTCGTTTCGTCCATCTTTAGGCATTTCTCAAAATAATGGGGGGGGGGGGGGGGCGGTAGGTGTGTGACTATGGAAGACCTATTCTACATTACATTAAAACCTTTTTGAAGCCTTTTTTTGATCAACGCGATCACGTTGGAGATTGCAACACTTAACACGGTCTTGCATTTCAGCATGATAAATGGTTTTCTACCAATCTCATATGTCATTAGAATGCACTTTTTGCAGGACCGATGGAGAGCCATTAGGCGGGACTGTATGAAGCAGACTGTCACTCGTCTACCCCCGCCGTCTCCCGTTGATAAAAGATGGCTCCCAGCGCTTATTCACGGCATTATGATTTTCAGCCCGTGCCTTGCATTCTGACATGGCGACATTTACAACTTTTTAATGACTCCATCAAATTTGCCTGGGGTCTTGATTTGCCGATCTATATACAGGAGAGAGAGAGAGAGAGAAAGAAAGAGAAATGCCGTCACTTCATATGCTTTCACGTGAGCAAGAATTTGCGTCTACCCCCCTCATCACTCGAGTCAAACGATGCGCAGCTAGAACGCATTCCTTCGGGCCATAAGAATTACGTCTGAAATCTTAGGAGGTAGGGTCGATAAAACTGCCGAAGTTTCGTTGGTCATTTTTCCAAAAGTGGATTATCCTTCCAGACATAATTCGCACAGGGTTTTGAGCGAACCCCGGTCTCGATTTTTTTTTTTTTTTTTGACTCGTTGAATTGGTCTGAGTCGATCAAGAGCTGTCTCAAAACCTGTAATATCAGGAAACGATATTGTTTCTGTAATCTCATACCCATAAGTTGTGTCGATTAACAACAAGAACAACAAGAACAACAACAACAAAAACACGACAGCAACAAAACAAAAACATGTTTTAAGTGGAGATATGTTTCGGCAGTCACTGGCAACGTATTTATATGAATCAATTGATTTATACTATTGTCATATTTTCATTGTTTACAGGAAGAAATATAGAGAAAAGACAAAAAGTCACAAACTCGAGAACAGAAATATATCCCGTAAATTTGAAGGTGTTATATTATACTTCTTGATTAAATGCAATTTATCATATGATTCCGAAATAAGACCATACACATGATAGATGCTGATATTACAATAAGAGCTTGTACGATATGCGCTACAGTTTCTGTTGACTCCCTTTAAAACTGAGGAAAATCGACCATGTCACCAATGACCATGTGCAATTAGAAGGTTATTTGCGGAACGCACGGAAAATAATCGTGCCTCGAAGACGATTTACAAAACCCACATCATCTCAATCACTTGATCATATAGAAACGCTAAAAGCGTAGAGACTGAATATGGAATGGATCTCTCTATGCGGCTAAACCCTCGGTCTTGCCAAACATCCTCGCTAGATGTAGAAATGACGAAATCGACTTTGACATTGAAAATGATGGAAAGAAAACATCAAAATTATGTATACGCATCTAATTCCCTCATCTCCTTTCTCTCTGCTCCTTCGTTCTTCCCATACTCATTAAACCTCACGTTCATTTTTTTTTTTTGTGTGTGTGCTCGAAGAATGTGTGTGTATCTTTCGGGATACACATAACGGTATGTGCCATTGCTCTAGATGTAGCGATCTGTCAGTACCAAGCAAGGTAATTGTTTTTTGGTTTTTTTTACAAATGCCTTGAAAATGAAAACCAATTCGGTGATGTAATCATGCCAGTGCTTTGTTATATTTTGTTCCATTGTATTGACAATGGAATGTAACTGAACTGAACAATTCAGCACTAGAATAAAAGAGGCGCTTTCTTGATATGAATTGTCTGTTCGTGATTATGAATATAGATTTGTTATACTCGCTTAACAAGCGATGATATCAGTCCTCCGGTAGAAAGGAAGAGCTTAATTAAAGTAAAAAAGAAGGAAATGGAAAGACTTAGTGTTAGAATGGATTTATCTTTCCTATCTCTCACACGTTCTCTCTTCGCTTTCCTTTTTCTTCGCACTGCTTTGTTAACGCATGTGACACCTTCAAGCCTTTCCGCTGAAAAGTCTATCTATTTGTCTGAATTCATCGGTGTGAAACGTTAGAATGCGGTCAGAAACGATCAAGGGCAAAACAAACCACAGCAACAACAACCAAATTTTATCTGGGACATGATCAATGATATCTAATGGTTGTTTGATGAAGGTCACTTTTCAATGTCGCTTGATGTGTTTGGCGTTTATTCAGATTCCGGCATCGCTTTCGCCGCGTACTACAATAAAAACCCTACCCCATATATCCCTTCCAGTGATTCGAATCACACTAAACGACCCTGACCAAAAAGAAAGAAAAAGAAAAAAGATCACCCATAATTACGAATTGAAAGGCAAAAAGTCGACTTTCGGAACCATGTGATGAAAAATGAGCAATTCGAAATGCAGCCCTAAAATTCTTCCCTTTAACAAAGTAAAACATTGTGAAATTCTGCAGACATTCTTAGCGAATTCTTCGTGAATATTCTCCCCTTCCCCTCCCTTCCCACCCCTATTTCATCTCATTCACCCTCTCCTGCTCCCTACCTTTTTCGTCTTCCTTTCCGGCTCTTCACTGCTTGGTAGCAAAGCAAGCAAGAGAAGGTTGTCGCTTTCAATGGATATGGCTCTTGACGTCTTGAAAGTGCCACTTTCATCCTCACGTCTACTTTTATTTGTTTCCCATTCTTTGTCCTCAACCTCATCTTCTGCATCTCTTTTTTCCCCTCCTCTCCTTCCTCAGTTTCTCCTCTCTCCCTGCCATCGTCTCTTCTGTTTAATCAAATTTAAATCAAAATTAAATCTTTTGTATTTCAGTCACGTATTCTCTCCTTTTTTTCTCTCTTCGATACTCTGGTCAAACTTCTCTAGTCCCTCTGCGACTCTTTTCTCACCTCCTCCTCCTCTTTCTCCTCTCCCTTCTCCTCCTCCTCCCTCTCCTCCTTCTCCTTATCATCATCATTATCATCATTATCATCATCATCATCATCATCATCATCATCATCATCATCATCATCATCCTTTTTCTCCTCTTCCTCTTGCTATTGCTCCCCTCTTTTGATTTTTTCCTCTCTTTTCTCTAGTCATTAGACTCATCTTGTCCCTTCTTTCTTCGTCTATCTTTTTTGATATCTTCTTTTTTTTCGCCATTCCCTCCTTCCTCTAGGTCAATGCCGATGCTTCTTGGTTTTGCTGTTTTTTAGGCGCAAATGCAGCGTCTCCGAAGCACTCTGTGGTGGAACGTTACGATGTCAGTATCATTACGAATGTGTCGCCTCGTACCTTTCCGGGAATGTGTGCTAACACAGCTTGCGGAAAGGGCAGTCCCATTACGGAACACTCCAAAGCAGGCACGGGATGGTTGCTGCATGGTGATTTCTCACTCTCGACCTAATCCCCTGATAGGAGCACAGACAACACTGACGAGAAAGCGTGATTATCCATTACTGACAGACCCTAATGCTAAGGGTTTCTATACTTCCCAAAGGTTTTCCTCTGCCTAAGAGGGAACGAATTTCCATTATCACGCCAAACGGATAACATATGCATGATAAAGAGATGCTATATTTGCCCATCTGAAGAGTGATTTGATGTTGTTTTTTATACAAAGCAAATCAAAAGATGAAAAACTACAGATTTGCTAAGAAGAGGGTAACTTGTCCCTTCCAGAATGTCTCATTATGCATTCAACAGGCCATTACAAGGATGAGCAACACCAAGGAGGACTGTAACGAGGGAACAGACATTTCAAGCGTATGATAAAGCAGTAAATTCCTTAGCCATTGTTAGCTGTGTAGTGACGTCACCCAAAGCAACTCTGAAAATTTCAGCAGACTCGCAGAACCTTCCGTCTACACATCATAATCAATGCCCGTTAAAATGCATAATATGGACTTAACATAAAAGTGAGACAGACAGACAGACAGAAAGACAAACAAACAAAGAGGAATAGAGATAGGGAGAGAGAGAGAGAGAGATGTCACGATTGGGCATTTAAAAAAAAACAGAAAATCCATTCCCCGTTCACAGAAAAGGGCCTCTGCAAAAGCTGGAATGGTCTCGTTGTTTCTTCCTTTATTTCTTTATTTTTTTTTTTTTTTTTGGAATGGGGCGGTATGAAATTTAAGTGAAGGCAGTTTTATGCGATGCGTATATGCACATAACAAAAAAAAAATTTATTTAGTTTTAAAAAAAGACCCACAAAACACGGTGTCATTTCTCAAACAAAAAATTCAACTTCATGTAACACATTCTCCAAGTAAATGAAATGATTATATTCTTCTTTATCACCAACTTGTGATTTATAGTGAACAAGTTTTGTCGCATACGAAAGATTTGCTGCATACGATAGGTAGAAGCAGGAGCTCAAACCGACCCATGCTTTTAGGTGACCTCAACCTGTGCAAACCAAACAGTGAAAGCTCAGCCAAATTCCTCCAACTTTGTCGAATGCTAACGTCAAGTCATCCGCCATCACGGCCGCAATCGCATTACTGGTTACACCTGGTAGTGTTGGGCATTTCATTATTTGGCGCGCGCGGAAATGGTTCTTGGTGGGATGCCGACCCAAAGGGGAGAGTGTCCTTTATATAATGCTTTCACAATTACGCTTTCTTTACAACGTCGCTTTCATCACGCTCGTCGCCTGCTCCGGGAATAGTACGTGAAATCCAATTTGCATTTCGCCACACTCATGTTTCCACCCTCTTGTCAAGTCGTGTTGAAGATATTTGGAAGGAAGACACGTCAGTGACTGCTGTACCAACAACGACATTTCAACTGTCATCGTGGTTGTCGTTTTGAAGAGAACTGTTTTTTGCGCTCTCGAGAGGAACTTTTTGGGCTCATTGTGGCTGGGCATAATCTCCTCCCTGGAGAACTCGCAAACGGCAGATTTGTTGCCAAATCGCCAGCAACGCGAAATGCCCATTAGATTGTAAACGGGTAATTTGTACTCACGTTGCAATTAATAGTTCTATTAAAGGGGGATTCCAGACGATTTTCATAATTTCACATCATGTAGTTCATAAATCGACAGCTTCATGTATAGATTTGTCGAATTTATTGTGGTTCTTCAGCAGAGAAACAATATTTTTAAAAACCTTAAACAAATTACACTTAACAGTGATGATGACATAGAAGGCTCACATATTTCTGAAATGCAGCAAAGCAATTCCATTACAATACCGCCTGCTTGCAAGTTCACCTTTGTTTATTGTATGCATGCCTTCTTCTTTTGTTCTGCTTCCTTGAGCCCCAACTCATGCATCATAAATTTCGAAAACATTCTTATTTCTCATCCCAATCATCATAAATTCTTGACCTCTGTAATCAGTATACCTATGGCCCCGTTTCATAAAACTTGTTATCAGTGACAAGTTGTCATAGATGTGACAAGCTACTAAAATCCGTGCATCTGATTGGCTGAGAGCAGTTTGCAACTGATTGACAAATTGCCCTACATCGACGTAAATAGACACTGAATTGATCAGTGTTTTTTTTTTTTTTTTAGTAGTAGCCATGATAAAAAATCATGGGCGTACATACTCGAGCAGGATTTGAACCCACGACCTCCTGATCACCGGACAGGCGTCATCTCCACTAGACCACCGAGCTTTCGCCCGAAAGCAAGTGTTGGTTCTAATCCTTATAGCATGCAGCGGGTACTGCTTTGTTATTCAAATTCATGATTTTCTTCCGTCGAGATGTTTTCATTGCAACTGATTGACAAATTGCCCTACATCGACGTAAATAGACACTGAATTGATCAGTGTTTTTTTTTTAGTAGTAGCCATGATGAAAAATCATGGGCGTACATACTCGAGCAGGATTTGAAAGGATTAGAACCAACGCTTGCTTTCGGGCGAAAGCTCGGTGGTCTAGTGGAGATGACGCCTGTCCGGTGATCAGGAGGTCGTGGGTTCAAATCCTGCTCGAGTATGTACGCCCATGATTTTTTATCATGGCTACTACTAAAAAAAAAAAAAAAAAAAAAAAAAAAAAAAAAAAAAAAAAAAAACTGATCAATTCAGTGTCTATTTACGTCGATGTAGGGCAATTTGTCAATCAGTTGCAATGAAAACATCTCGACGGAAGAAAATCATGAATTTGAATGAGAGCAGTTTGTCATAGAAATGTGGCAGTTGTCACTGATAACAAGTTTTATGAAATGGGCCCCCGATTTATAGCTGTTCAAATGTAAAAATCTGAAAATCATCCGGAGGTCTCCTTTAAGCTGCAACGGCATCAGTTAGCAACAACATTTGACAGACAAGCAGCACAAATTGTTCATGGTCATTTACATCATTTTGATGTCTTTCAATCAATTCCTTAACTATAAAAGATACGGTGAAGAAGTGTCTGAACTATGACAGATTCCAGAGTAATCTAGACGCGAAGGGATGACAAGACCTTTCAAAAATCAAATCATTCCATGCCATCATAGCTATTAATCATTAACGCCCGTATTTCTTTAACTTTGCTTTCTCTGTGAGCTGAATTAGTTCCTTATCGCAATACTTTGGAAGATTTGGTTAAAGAAATGAAATGAACAGGGTTCACGACAATGTGAATGCTGCATTCTTTGACTCACAATAAGCCTACTTTATATTCTCACTGCAAATGGCAGCCGAAAACGTGACCATTTTGTGGGTCAGTTAATGATTTCGAAACTGGAATGAAAATAATCTCTAATAAGAAATCCATTTGGAAATTGACAGCAAATAACCTGCAGCAACTCATTTTTTTTTTTTTTTTTTTACTTTTAAGCGTGCCTGTGGTGATTTAAGATACATAAAGTGCCTTATATCTATAGGGACTATTTAACATGTTTACATGCGTTTAAAATTTCTCTTAACTGCACATCTAAGTATTTGAACATGCAGAGAGCGTTCTTGAAATAGTGTTTTTATGTCATCGGTATCTAATATATTGATTAAAAGAGAAAAATGGTATTGTTTTGAGATAGTCCATTTCAGGTAGCGATAGCATTCTACATCAGTGAAGTCCGTACATCTTGCACATATTCCAACATTCTCTCGACGACTGTCTCAAACAGAGCTGAAATGCAAACACCATACACCCACGCACACACACGCACTCTCATGCATATATATAGACATACCCACACATTTGCGTTACACCGGTAACCCCATTTCCCTCCCCAAAAGCCTTCGACGTTTTCAACCTTGGCTATACCTTTTTCCCCTACCCGTGATTAGGGCGTTCCGAGCGCCACCCGACACTCGCTTTCCCCTCGCCATGGGCCAGGGCGATCGATCTTGCCTTTTCGCGTCTCTTCCGATCCATCATCTTCGCGATGGTTCTCTCGGGGACACACCGTTTGCCCTCGCTAGTCACTTCGATTGAAGATCGCTTCTCAAGGACAGGCTTGAGCAATCATGTCGCAAGAGAGAGGAAGAGATAAAGAGAGATGGGGGGGGGGTATCTATGCGCGCCTGAGATACATGGAGAACATAGAAAACATGCTATTATTAGACTTGCCATTTCACTGCAAGAAGACACGGTTTTTCAAATCGAGCCAGATATATTCCATCAAAATACGTGTCACCCGAAATCTTAAAAGGAAGGTAGATATCACACCAATAATGCACATTACACATTGCGTCAGTAAGAAGTTATCCGCTCGATAACTGGAACAATCGGGAACACACAAGGCGAAGTCGAATGTGCCTTTTACTGTTTAAAAGTTGCGGGGTGGATAATTTTAACATTTGCTGGAATAAATCGTACGAATACGTGCGTACCACAAGAACAGCTTAGTACTATGGGTCAGAAGGTAACTATTAAACTTATGCCCCCGATTTCAACTAATCAGAATGCGATATTTATTAAAAGAGTTATATGAAAACGGATACACTGCCTGAGTAAAACTGGGTTAAAAATATAAATCTAAATCTTTCTAAATCATTTTCCCACAACTCATATAATTTTGCACCCATTTTTTTTAGAGCATGTCTTATTGTCTCTTGCGCGCCTGACCGAATCTAAACTTCGAATCCAAAATTTCCTAAAAAAACATTTTCAGATCTTTTTTTTTTTTTGTGTGTGAGTGTGTTTGTGTTTTTGTTTTGCGATGTCGTAAATCTGCTTTGTAACGAAAATGACATTGGAAATCTGTTAGTCTAGAGTCTAAAAAAAGAAAGAATGATCAATATCAGATGTAAAGACATCAGGCGACTTTTACTGGGTTTCCATGATAACTGGTAACATTCATATTTTTGTTTTCTTCTCATTTCGCCTGACTCCCGGTGGCGACAGTCGCAAGATGTTATCTTTCTGTTGGTGGTCTAAAAGTCAGAAATTAAAAGCAAACCACTTTCAGTAAAAATGTCGTCTTCTACATTCTCCTGTTGTCGCCATCTTGCGCCCCCGGCTAGGTTGAAAATGTACGGTGCATGTTTGTTCATTTGCTTGCATTTCTTGCAAATCACAATAAGGACGAGAAATGTAATAAAAAGGATAACTTTGTTTAGGTTCCGTCATTGCTCTGATGTTTCATTGAGCGCAGGTCAGGATTCTTGGGTCACGCACGTGATCATATGACAATCCTCTCTTTCTCCCTGTGTGTGTGTTTGTGTGTGTGTTGTGTATGTGTGTTTTTTTTTTGTGTGTTTGCTTGTGTGTAGTTATCGGGGATAGGCGAGGAATGAAGGGGAGGGTAAGTTGTAGTTTGGATGGTAATTTTATGGAAATTTCAATTTCGAGTAAAACAAAGAGCGACAACAATCTAAATATCAATGGTAGGGATCATACTACGATTGTCACATGACATTTTGCTCATTTAACACATAAACATAAATCCCTCGTGTTTTAAAATCAACGCAACAACTTTCTGATGCAATAAGTTAAGGTGCATCAATAAGCAACAATTATATTTCACTATATTGGCTTGTACTCATTATGTGTTTTACATAAGATTTCACGTCAAGGAAAGGAAAACAATAACGGATATCTAGCGAGAAAAGTATTAGCAGAGGAGGATGGATTCACAAACTAAGCATGCGAACTACGGGGGAGTTTCACTTAGACTGGAAAATACTACTGAAAATTTGATAAATCATAACTTCTAAAATGTACTGTTGGAAGACATTATGTGTATGATGTGTTTTTATTTCTTTTTCATCACTTCCTCTTTCTTAAAAAAGAAAGACCCGACAATGCAAAATCATTGGAGTTTTGTTTACTAGACATGAACCAACAAAAGAAGGGAGATGTCCCGATTCATAGAGCTTCAAGATAACCACGAATGCGACAATGATTGTAAAACCTGTTTATGCTGGTAACAGCGATCGCTTCTTTTCAAAAACTCGGGGAAACCATCAAGAAGATGGTGACATTGGCCTCAGGGGTCAGGTCTTACGAGTAGCTAATCGCAGGGTAATCGCTCCACTCGTGATCACAAACGTTTATTACATGAAACGTAAAAGAAACTGAACAGCAGCATTGTGAAGGTACTTGGCACAGTAGCCCGAAGCAAGCGAAATATCGCATGCATATCAGGTTTGCTACTTCCCCATAAAAAGTAAGTATAGTATAACCTTTCTTGCCATCTCCTTGAGGTTCACTGCCCGAAATTCATAGGTCTAAATTATCAGTTGAGTGCACCATCATAAGAACATCGTTGACCTTCTATACGTCACATTTTTTTTTTTTTTTTTTGCGCTGTCAGTAAAATTGGCGTGTACATAACTGCTGGAATGGAGAGAGAGAGAGAGAGAGAGAATAGCTGAAGAGGAGCCTAGAGTGTGATACAAGCTTTCTTTGCCTCATATAGGTCTAGAGCAGTAAGGAAAAAAAAAACAACGAAATGGGTATGATCAGTCATAAACCTACCACCATATTTGTGTCTGTATTACGTCTCATTGGGAGCAGTCATTTTTTTTTTTTTTAACGGTGGATTCCTATTATCAAGGGCTGTTTCCATAAGTACAATAACAGAAATCACAAAACGTCAACAAACATGGTTACCATATAGTTTATGTTTTCTGTGTCTGTTGCTGAAATGCTTACAGATTTGTGGCACAACCACCTTTCTGCTGTATGAAAGCTGTAGCGAATGTACAGTTGTAATGTCGGATGAGGTTCGTTAATCCGAAAATGAAATAATGTTAGTTACCGATGGTTCTTAATCTAAAAAATAATAACAAAAGTTCGTTATTCTGATGGTTCGTTAATCCGAAAATGAAAAGAAGGTGCGTATTTACGAACCTTTGGAGCGTCCCTTATTTCATTTTTTTTTTTGAAATTAAGAGATCTTCGCAATAACAAACTGTAAACGTAACGTCATGGTCCTTTACAAAAAGAGACAGGAGGCAACTATTCATGGTCTGTGTGTCACAAAGTGCCCTTCACAGACATGTTTGTTCTGCGAGAGGTGGCACACATTCTCCTATAATAGCGTGATATAAACGCCATCCGCCAGACAGATCCACGGCAGAGAACGGTGGATAAAGTCGTTGCAATCACACAGAGTGCTTTGAGTCTACCTGGCCTGAAATGGATCGCAGCCGATACATCCCGATGGACCTATGAGAGGAATATCCGATTACTTGGTCCTTAGATGATGCGTTCCCTCTGTCCTACCGTCGTTGGGTATCTATCACCACCCATTAAAGAACAAATTTCAACGCAACGCTCAATTTGCTGTCTTCCCGAGCGTTCTGGTTCGGTCCTCTCCTTTCTCTATATCAATTACACATCCTTTCTATCGCTCCCTTCCATTGTTCACCTTTAATCAGTCGGTCACCACTGTACCCCTCCCACTTACCCACTTACACCCCCCCCCCCCCCCCCATACAAGGATTGGAAGATATTGGGAGAATGGTTTCGGGGGATAGTTGAAGATCCGTTTAGTGGTTCTAGGTTTTCTAGGAAGTAGGACGTGGCTTGCACTTATCTCTAGTTTCAGGATACTATCGCTGAAAGAGAAGAGAGAGAGAGAGAAAAAAAAATATTCAAACATTCTTCGCCATGCCCATCTAAACAACACCAAGAGAAACAACACTAATAGCACATTGAAAAACCTAAAACACGTAAACAGGGATTCCCGCACTGGAGTAAAACTCCAAGGCCAATTTCAGACTATTAAATGAGCGCCATCCGGCAGCGAACTGGCCGGGTTGATATCAAAAGTCGTGAATTCGACACCGGAAGGAACTGCAGGTGGCTTTGGCTAGAGCGTTTCTGGCGTGGGGCATACTTCCGTCCAAGCTGAATCTGACCCATGACTATAAGCAAGGCGAAGTAAGTATCTCCTTACGCGGATAATGCGAATTCAATCTTAATGAATATTACTGAATAGCTATTCAATCACATCGTCCACAGCTGAAAAGCAACATCAATCAACATAAATTATTTCAAAGGTTCATCTGACTTATTATATTCATGTAACGATTTATATTGGCACCCTAACTCATCGTTAGATCCTTACTTGAAAAAAAAATGTGGTCCTCGAAGTTTTACCTATCAATACATATTAACATGCACGCAGAATTTGTCATGATAATGTAGAAGTCCCTTTGAAATTTCTTGTGCAATAGTTGTCTACCCCCCAACTAATTTGTACTGTTGTATACCACTGTTCTGGTTTGAAGTGTCAAATATGTTGCCCTTATCAGTGGACAATGAAAACGAACACACACACACACACACACACACACACAATCAGGGCAGTAACATATTCTAACAAACTGGACTGACAGTTAAATTCTTGATTTGACAGGGAGTGGTATTACTAAATTTGAGTAATTGCACTTGCGAATAACTTGTCTGCAAGGTTTGGGTCACCGCAGAAATCCACAAGATACTCATATCTCAAGTTTATATCTACATAACGACAGAAAGGACCCCAATGGACAAACGATAATGTATATTGTTTTCACAATAATGATAACGTATTTTAATCATATGCTTGAAATATAATTCAAATAACTGATTACGTATTTGCCTAAATAGACAATATTTCTTTTTCACCGTGGTCACCAAACATTTAGGATGAAACTGTCCAACTCTAAATGAAACTTGGGGAACTCGTCTGATCGGCTTAAGCAAGCTAGGGGCAGGAAGTATTTTCGAAATAAATTAAAAAGTTCAAACAGAGGCTTACTAGATGAAAAGTATTTAGAATAATTCAACATAAAATAGTTGTACTTTGTATCAGGAGAAAAGAATCGTCTGACAGAAAATGTTGCGGCTGTCGCCACTTCGAGTCGTCAATGCAACGCACGATGAAAGCGTTAGACTTGTTGGAAGAGGGACAAAGTGTTCTACAAATAACACTCTTTGAACATGGCAGAGACAAAGGGAAACAGTGACCATTTACCATGTTCCATTTCTCCCTTTATTTTCCCGACACACGCATATACACGCTTTATAACAAAGGAATGTCCATCGTACTTGAAACTGTTTGCTTCACAATATGTAAGGTCAAGGACTTTGATGACGTCAGAAATGCCCGGATGCCTTGTCGATTTCGTCTGCTGCTCGTCGTTTCTTCATGACTCCGAAGTTTGCGTGCATCAATAATAGGGAGCTTCAGATTTTAGACGCGCGGACGTTCAAAGGGAAAAAAACATGGTCTGAGCGTGCGCAGTAGCGCACGTCAAGTTACTGCGCACGCTCAAACCATGTTTTTTTTCCCTTTGAACGTCCGCGCGTCTAAAATCTAAAGCTCCCTAATGTGTGAGTCTTATACACGTAGTGCTCAGTTTCATATCTGCCCGGCAGGAGGAAATCAGAAGCTTTTTTTCTCACATCAAACTGATAGGCTCTGAATGTTTCAAACGCGTGACAAAAGAGAACGTGTGTTGTTGGCGTGCTCCTTCAGGCTGGCGCTGATCTGAACTTTCTAGTCAAATGCACACTGCTTGAAGAAATGTGCTAAAGACCATGAAACAAAGATATCCCCAAGATGCGCTTAATCCGAGCGTGATAAACCGGCACACTCACGTTTCATTTAAATACTACTTTAAAAGAAAGAACAACGTCTTATAGCAGACGTTATCAATTTGCTTCGTCTCAAGCATTTTATCCGTTGGCATTGCAGGAGATATTCTTATAGATTTGAAAGTGAATAGCCATTTCGAATCACCACGTCTGGAGGTCAGTTACATAGACTCAACCCGAGCTAAGCATAAATAGGCGTGTAGATCACGGGTGAATTTGGCGGTCATTATTATCGTACAACAAACATAATAATTTCGACATTTTGTCTTTTCCAGTGAATATCATCAGAAACCCCTCAACATAATTTAACCAGAATTCCTCTTTTGGAACGGACCCAAATGACGTCATCTATAGCTATCGCACATTAACGTTGACAGTTTAAGAGATTGGTAGAAAATATAAAGTTTTGTTACATAACTGACCGTAATCACAATTTAAGTTGGTAGATTATGTTTGTCGATTTTTCATTTTTTTTTAAACAAATCGTGACCTATTAATAGTCGGATTATGCATAATGTGATTTGGAAAATAGTTTGTTGCCACGAGGACATTATACTTGGGTATGATTAATTATAACACATTGACCGCAGCTTCAAACTTGATATCTCGATAATATGTGAATTCTTCGATGTCAATGTGTATACATGTCTTAAGCATTTCAATAGTAACAGTTACCTATGTTTATATCCTTCAACATATTATGACGTAAAAATGCTACTTCATTTCGCCGTGGTGTTGATTTTGTTGTTATTGTTGTTGGGTTTTTTTGTCCTAATGATCTTTGACGGCCTACTGTACAAAAATTGCTGATTAAAAATCTGCAGTTTTTAAAGAATACTTAGCAAGAAAAACAGCACGTATGGTGAAAAGCGCCAAATATTGGTTGGTATTGCCATCTTTCGAATATTGTCGGTCCTGTGGGTATACACTACTGTAAAACAACGGTGATTCAAATGTTTTCAGCTTCTTCTTTTTTCTTCATTCCTTTTTTCATTTCCAAGCAATATACATGGATAACAAAAGCGTCAAAATAATGATGTATTTCTCGTAACATCGCTCATCAAATTTCTTGTAACATAGTTTATCTTGTAACGTAGCTTTTCAAATGCAAAATGTCCTTTCTTTTATCCTTGTCCACATATCAATACATAATACATACTTAATGTGAACATGAACACGTAAACTCATAGACGGAAGTATGAGTATTTCCATGATGTATAATAAATCAATGCACTCAAGTGAAAACAACTTGAATTATCATTGATAAATAATACATACTTAATGTAAACATGAACACGTAAACTCATAGACGGAAGTATGAGTACTTCCATGATGTGTAATAAATCAATGCACTCAAGTTAAAAAAAAAAACAACTTAAATTTTCATTGATATGCTTCCTGCGGAAGCTACAAGTGTTTTTCGATGGGATGAGCATAAAAACGAAGTTATTCTGCCATTTGCTTTCTAAACTGCATGTGTACCAGTCATCAACAACAACTTTGTTAACGGTACAACAGGGGTTAAAAATCAAGAAAGTACATTTACTGTGGAAACAGAAATAACAATTAAAAATGTCAATGAAACTTGCAATTTCCACATTACTATCTGATGACCGAAGGTAAATAGAGCCCAATCTTCTGGTGCTGTTCTGAAAACATGTAAACAGGATAATGTATTTCGCTTGGCAAATTCAGCATTTGGTGTATGCTGACGACACACAGGTTTATGTGACACTCAAACCAAATGAGACGGCTGAAGCAGCTCAAAAACTTCAGAACTGTCTTGAGGACATCAAAATCTGGTCCTCAAACAATAAGCTTTGCCTCAACGAACAAAAATCAGAGATGATCCATATATATTCCAAACATAGAAACACCAATCCATTCCCAGATTTAGTTTCTGATAATGTTTCTACCAAGTGTAGTGAATGGGTACGCGATCTTGGTTTGATCATTGACAAAAATCTTACCCTTCAACACCACATTAAGCACATTTGTAAGGCAGCATCTTTTGGATTGTTCAAAATTGGGAAGATGAGGAAGCTACTTGACCTACCTACAACTGCCAAAGTAACTCACGCATTTGTTTCTTGTCATCTAGATTATTGCAATGCCATATTTTCTAACCTCCCTCAGACACATATATTCCCACTTCAACGGGTACAAAATTCTGCCGCAAGACTTGTCTCCCTCTCCAGGAAATCCGAGCCCATAACTCCAATCCTCCGTTCTCTCCACTGGCTTCCCGTACATCACCGCATATCTTTTAAAGTTCTTTTGCTTACGTACAAAATTCTGAATGGGCAAGCCCCCAGGTATCTCACAGACCTTGTTTCTTTACGTTCCATTACTTCCTCAAGATCCCTCCGTTCATCCTCTACAATGCAATTGACTCCTGGACCACGTACTTCCACAAAATACGGTGATCGTGCTTTTTCTACAATTGCCCCTTCTCTCTGGAATTCTCTACCCGCCTATATACATCAAGCCACTTCCGTTAATCAGTTTAAGATTTTGCTTAAGACTTATCTTTTTAGTAGATAGTTCTTTGGAATAGTCCAGTTGTGGGTCGGTCGATGGAGGTGCACACTGATTTTGATTTTCATTATTTATCGTAATTATACACTGTATCTTTTTTTTTTATGTTTGTACTTGTATTCTGGTATTTTGGTATTATTCTGATATAGATATTAATTTTTCTGGTAAACTGTGCGCTTAGAAACATCGGTATTAAGCGCCTTATAAATGTATTGTATTATTATTATTATTATTAAATTTACCAATAACTCCAAGTGTTAGTTATCTCGAGCAGTTTGGTAGTAAAGGGGTTAATGAGATCTGCTAGTTCCTCATTACTCAGATCGTGTGGGATGATCATCATGGGATGATTAGTTATTCCAGCTAATGAGCGTTGGATTTTTCTGCCTAGAATACGAGGGAATAAATTATGCCGTCCTCTAAAATTACTTCAGATATATAAAGTGCATCGACCCTCGCTAAATTTTAACGTCCTGTGCTAATAGTCATTTATCACTCTGTATGGAAACAAACATCAGTTGCTGCACACTCGTGACTAGTTTGAGATGTAACTTCGGTAAGTTCTTCCGACAGCCACGTCAGACGGGGGTCATCCCATGAGCTAGACACTCACAAGTCATACGGCCCACGAGCTAAACAACGAAAAAAGTCCATGAGTCATACATCCACGAGTCACACAGCCCAGGAGCTAGATACTAGTACAACACGCCCACGAGCTATAGATACTAGGCAAATAAGGCCTAGTGTCTAGCTCGTGGACCGTTAAGCTCGTGGGTCTATTTTACTTGAAGTCGAGCTCGTGGGCTGTATGACTCATGTGCAGTACGACTCATGGGTGTGTAGCTCGTGACGTGCACCCCATCAGATTCTCTTCACTTAATACTATGACTACAACCTGCAACATCATACCCGCGTAATGACCAGGGAGTCAGTCGTACGAGATCAAGTGGGGAGGCTTCGTCTCCGAAAAGCTGGAAGTACAGAGGAGACCCGTTTTCAGCTTATTCTACTATGCCCTTTTTATTGACCATATAGATAAGCACATGACCTGTCCATTTGAATTCTCTAATGACTTGTCAGGGGTTAGACACGAATTTTACTCTTGTTTGACAACTTCTTAAACTCCTTCTCCTTTTTCAAGGTCAGGGTGTCAATTACAGGTCATGTTTAAATTTTTCTGTTTCCAATAATATTCGTAGGCAGGAACTACTGCTCTCTATTTATCCGCCTGGCTTTACGTTTCAATATAATCACTGAAGATATTCCAGTCAACTTACAGCCTTGTCCTGGCATTAATATCAACTATTTCTCTTGTATGATCAATTCTTTTTGGAAAAGAATACCCCAATTTAAAAGCATTTTTTTCTTCATAAATTTCTCCTCTTTAGGAATAAACAGACACAGTGAATTTAGAAAACAAACAAACAAACAGACAAACAGCGCAGGGTTTAAACCAAACTGTTGCAAAAACACGCAGGAATTCAATTCATCTTACACTGGTGGCAATATGTTATATAAAAATGATGATGCATAATGATATGTTATTATCGTAGAACAGCCCAGGGTGCTTCCTGTGCTAGGTGTTGAAGGGCAGAGATGACTATTTGAATTTGTTACCCATTTAAAGGGTTGGTATAGTATTGGTTGAGGCGAGTATTCAGCTTTCGACTTTTTGCATGATACTTAGAAACCACTTTATGAAATGTTAAAGAGCATACAATTCTAGTGCAATTCAAAGTTTATTTGATAAAAATCGGTTATGAAATGGCTGAGATATCCAAAAACAAAGTAAAACAATGCGATTCTAATAAAAGATGGGTCCAAGCTTTCATTATGATCGCTTTGTTTTGGATATCGCAGCCGCTATAATACCAATTCCATCATATAAACTTTGAATTCTTCTTTGTTATGCTCTTTCATACTTCATAAGATGTTTTTCATTATCTCAATAATAATAATGATAACTGCCATCATAAAAAAGTTGGAAACCTGAAGCCCCATCTCAACCGAAACTGTACCATCCCTTTAAATCATCCCCACTACCCCATTGGCTACCAATACGTACGAATCAAACTCGTTTCTCGTCGTGATGGAAGCACTTACTGCATGCATGAGTAGACGGGCGCTGGAAGTTTGCGGTCGAAGCTCATAGCTACGTGCGAAAATTCAGAGCTGTGGAATTTCGCTGGATGAATAATGCGCAAACATCGCAGATTTGTGAGTGAGACAAGGAGTGGGAGACAGAATGTCAAGATTTTGGCGTGGAAGAGAAATTCATGCACGAAAGCAAGAACAAACGAAGGAAGGAAAATTGGAGAACGAGCTACGAAGAGAAAGACAAAGAGCGGAGGGAATGACAGCTGGAAACGTTAAGAAGGGAAGAAAGAGAAAGGAGAAGGAACGGTGACTTAAGATGGGAGAGAGAGTTAGAGCGTTATGTCTACAAATGTGATTATTTGTCCTGCACTCACCACTCTATTGCTTTTATGTTTTCTCCAAACGTGAATCATTTCTTGAAGAGCACTTGACTCTCCCGTGGATTTTGATTTTTTTTTCTTGCGTAAGCGAAATGTTGCCATGACAACAGGAAATAAGGCTGTCTGTCTTGTTGTTCTTCTTGATCCATCACAGAAATAGAATTCGTTCGTGGAGGCTGCTACACGAGTAGACGCCTTGCTACATTGAGAGTTCTTTTATTTGACTTTTTTAATGAAGGCAAACCTAATTGTCATCGCGAAAACATTTAATATCTAACAATTACTAGTAAGCGGTAATAATGAGGATTAAAGTCGTTGAACATAAAAAGAAAGCTTGTGTCACTTAACCATGTCATAAATGTGTAAATGATCCTTGACGATAGCATTGCTACAGATGAAAATTATACCAGAAACGTAAAACAACGAGAAGAAGAAGAGGGGAAAATATTTAACAATCATGACGGGTAAAATACAGCGTTGCCTTGACAATTTTCCGCCCCCCCCCCCCCCAAAAAAAAAAAAAGAAGAGAGAGAAAAGAATAAAAAATCCACAGAAAATGCTTACAGAAGTTGTTGACGAATGTTTTCGCACGAACGATTTAAAACAGTACCCGGTATGTAAAACAGGAATCGAGCGCTACCGTATCTCCACACTTTAGGTGTGAGGATAATTTCTGCAGTTATTGTCATGACTGGCAAACAAAAACACAACAACTATTGTCTGGTTTATACTCTTATCTCTTTTATGCACTCCTCGCAAAGGGACCCTAACCGCGAAGTGGACACCACCAGAGTGGTGTCGACATATTCGTTGGACTGATATTACTTTCTTTGCTCTTTTTTTTTTCACTTGTTGCATCATTCTTTTGTTGTTATTTTTTTTTCTGTCTCGACAGTCAATTATGTACCATGTTGCTTTGTCTGCACAGTGCAATCCAATGTTCAAACACATGTAACAGAATGGATGAGAGCCATCACGTGACCAGTCTTTAATTTTTTTTTCTAACATACCCAGCGGTCATTAGTTTTTATCGTTGACCGCGTACTTACGACAGGTCAGAGATACGCGCATGAAATCACAGCGCGCACTCAGTCAGTTTCAAGCAAGCGCTCGCTTTAATAGTCAGTTACAAGCGCGCGCTCAGTCACCTAAGTACCGTGAATAACTTTTTGTGTTCAGCACCAGTGTGTTTGGAGCATTTCTTCGGACATTTCGGCTGTTTTAGAAGCAAGTTCTACATGATAGCTGATTAGTATTTACCCATAAAATAAGGTAAGTGAAAAATAGTTAATAGAAGCATTTCATAGTACAAATAATGCACATGTTTAAGTTCAGGACATTAGTGGAGATGCAGCTCACTCTCGGGTATCCGCAATGTTGTGCAACATGCACAAGGTTGCGCCTTGTGCACGTTACACCATTGTAAATACCCTCGAGTGCACTGCATCTCCACTACCGCCCTCTCACCTGAGCATTATTTGTAGAATATCGGTAAATTACAAAATGCTGGTAGCGATTCTACTTTTGGATGGCAGATTTGGAGATGTAGGCTCTACTTAAATTTTGACAATTTTCGTTTCGTTTGTATACAGCATTGAAAAAAAAAGCGCTATTATCACGTTTTAACACCATTTAAAGAGTTTGAGGGGTGATTCGCATTTGTGAATTAATAGGAATCAATATTGACTATAGACTGACTGAAATACGTCTACAGGAATCGATAGTAATATATATATATATATATATATATATATATATATACATATTTGTATATATATATATATATATATATATTATATACATATTTGTATATATGTATATATATATATATATATATATATATATATATATATATACATATTTGTATATATTGCTTGGGCAGCTATTGTTTACGATTAAACTGAAGAATTAAACTGAAGAAGTTATCTCTTTAATCTGCGCTCTTTGTCATTAGTTGCCAGGTGGACTTGAAATGTTGGTAATGCCTTCGGGAATAAGTTGTTGTTTTTTCGGTAGATGTTTTGCATGTTACATAAAACAATGCTAAATACCTTTTAAGGACGAGTTGGTTATTAACTCATTTTGATCACATTATCTGACTTGAATCATTCGTCTCATTTGTATGCATTGTTACGGTATGCCTTTTCTAATCTTTTGTACGCAAAACACACACATACATGATTATAATATTATAAATAAATCTATTTTAAAGATAATTTTGTCAACTCACCGATACATGCACGTTCAGGTAATAGAACCGTTGTCTAGACACCGTCTGTCAATAAACGAACATGCCCGCCTGTCTCTTGCCCTGCAAAGATAAAGGATACAGGTAGGTGCAATATGTGAGCGGAGTTAAATAACGTTGTTCCTTAAGTAAACATTACTCAAGCGAAGTAAAGTTAAGTATCGTGGTCTAGAGACTTCACTTTGGCGTGCATGAAAGCTAATATTCGTGTAGGCTCTGTAGAAAGGCACAGTACTTTTCATTAAGACTGCACGTTTAGTGTTATTTGGAATTTTGACAAGCGATAGATAAGAAATTGTACGATTATGATTTATGAATGTGTCTTTTGTTGCTGGTACGTCAGAGAAGTATTTTTTCTTTTTTTTTTTTGATGGAGTTCCCTCGATGAATGTGATCCGCACTATTGCCATAACATGGCGTGTCGTATTTCAGGAGAACGTAAAAGCTTGTAACGCGATAAACATATTCGAAAGTGAAACCACATGAAAAAGGCACATGCTGCCCATTAGCCCTAATCACGTGTGCTATGCTGTGCATGTTCCACACGCACAGGCGAGCGTAAGGGTCGTCTCGCCAAACATGATTGAATTAAGCTATGTTTGTTTCTGAGTAGATGGACCCCTGCCGGTGCTCGTGGCGGGTTCGGCGAGTTTCCATACCATCCCCCGTTATTCCATCAATGCGCCTGCAGAGCTACGGCATTCAACTTGGCAGTTCTCTGGCAAGTCGATGGACAGTTCTTGCCTTTCATTCATCGAGATGCAATGGGGATAAGATTTTCATCAGAGAGACCTTAAAAGGAATTTGGTTTCGAAAGAAAACATATTTTTTAAATGTATGCAATTTTGGCAATCCAATCGTCACCTAACGTTGAAATGAAGTGCGATGAACGATACTGGAATAATTTGGATGGAGATCAATACTTTAACAAACAAACAGACAAACTATAAACTGTGAATGATTTTATAATCTTCCTTCATTAAAACATGAAACACAAACTCACAAAATCACAAAAGAAGAGATACTTGATTATTCGAGAACATGCAACTTTTGTTTTGTTCATTTGTTTTCTGATGGCTCTAAAGGTAACATGCAACCAAGAAAAGCATCGAAGCTTAGAAATACACACTTCAGATTCCTCAAAAACGCCAAAAAACATGCACGTCAGAAACTCGAATACAGTTCCCATTTGTAGTATGTAGGTCAGTATGAAAAAGAGAAAGAAGGTAAACACACCTACCCTTTTCTCTATCCCTCTGTGCGTACTATGTTTTGTGATGTGTGCCATATACTGAAATAGTTGTGTAAACAGTCTAAAACCTGGCCACGCATGTAATCAAATCATGACCAGTTTACTCGTCCTCTCCGCGCAGTGTCCCGTATACAAGATTTAAGCCACGTAAACAGAGAGTGCTTACAATAAATGTCGAGAATGGTAATTACGTCTGAGACGGGTGGCGTTGAGCAAACTTGAAATCTAGAGTCATTACTTTCAACTTCTTGCGGTACCTTTGGTAAATAGAACCATTATTTTATTTTTTTAAAGAATCTATCTGAGTAGAATAGACGATTCTTTGCAAGGACATATTCCTCTCAAGGCGTGTACGAACTTTCGCTCGCCACACACGTCAATCCTATTATCCTATCAGCGCCACATGAATGTCCACATTCCTTTACGTTGTGCATATCATAAAATATAATTGTGATATCAATCAGTATAGGAGCAGATAAAAAAAGAAAGAAAACTAAGCAACTGGTGATCCACTCTGGAACCGAGGTAAGGAATAATCTATCCAAATAATACGCAACATTTAAGTGCACATCAGATGTTGAATAAAGAGAAATGATAATTGTGTAAGGAGAATTAACATAAGATGAAAGCATCTTATTATATAAACTAACAAAATTATTTGATTACGCATATAATTAAGGGTTATAGGCTGTCATGTATATCACTTTTTGAATATCGTATTTCCCCCTATCTTTTAAGAATAAGCATACATAGTGAATAGTAGTGAATACGACATCCAGGCAAATAAGAACCAATTCTTGTTAGTCATTAATTGTAGATTGCCATTTTATCGTTGTAAGTATCGCATTTCAATACTGGGTCGCCTTCTACTAGATTGTTTTTTTTCTTTGCTTTCATATACCAAATACAATATGATATAAATGTCATTTATGCGGTATATGGCAAATAATAAATGCAAATAAATCGCATGTCCATGGATATCAAACAATTAATTAACATTTTATACTTAATCAATGTATGGCTACCTAAGAAAATATACACGTATGGAGATTGTACAGCTCGAATCACAATGATAAAATGAAGATAGGAGACAATGCACAAACGAGCATGTCATATCAAACCTCTTCAAATGCACATGGTAGCACATTGCATTCATGAACACAAAATGAACACACACACGAATACACACACAAACACACACACGGGCACACACATGTACACTCTCACTCTCCCCCCCCCCCCCCTCTCTCTCTCATACACACACACACACACACACACACATACGAACTTTTTTGCCTAAAAAACCTAAAAAAACACACTTTGGAAAGCACTCGATGAGACAGATATAGAGTTGGTCAATATACTCATGAACACACACACACTCTGCTTCCAGACACACACGCTTCACATAACTACTACTAACAACCCATAACGTGGATTTACAAATGATATGTAACACACGCATATGATAATTAACTAAACACCACTTCATGCGATCATGTCCATTGCTGAAAATGGAGATCAAACAAATTCGTCTAGAAATAGAGAAATGGATCGAGGAAAAAAGAAAAGAAGATTAACAGGCCCAAAAAGCACAAAAGACAAGTCCGTAAGAGCGTGCTGTAAAGACGAGAGAACTTGTTAACAGCAGGTGTACAGAGATGGAGTGCGCTTTAGAAAGTGTTTGCATGTCCACCCAGTGGCACACAACTGACTGGGCGGAGTGCTTTTCTCTCTCTCTCTCTCTCTCTCACACTCTCTCTCTCTTGTACGATGGTGTTGCATGTTCACGTTTGAAAGGAAGGCCCAAGTACGACGCAAACACATACGCACATATAATTATGCACATACACTTCATACGTACACACGCATATACACAGAGACATAGATACACACACAACATACACACACACACAAGTACACGCACACACACACACAAGCGCGTGTACACAGCATAGCATAATATTTAAGGATTAAAAATGCAGAAACAGAACAGAATGAGTTTGAGGAGAGAAGATGAAATAATCGAAAAAAGACCCCAACAAAATTTTAATTGTTGTAAAGTTGATGATGTAACGTCCATACGAAAAATGGTACGAAATAAAATGAAATTAGGAAGGAACTATGGGAAAAAAAACAGGACACACTGGTTTCTGTTTTTTAATATGTTTGTTATAATGTGATATAATCGTTTAAAAAAATAAACACTTCTACACTGACGAACACCTTAGTACACATTTCCTCCTTTATATCAATGTATGACTTTGTTTTGGGGGCGTATCCCTATGCAAAGCACCATAAATTATTTGGATTAATGTCATGACTACCACCACCCGTTGTTTTCTTTTTTTTCCCGTAATTTCTTTTTATATCAACTTCATCAATACAACCAATCATGTAACTTACTCCATAATGGAATCATCTTATCGAAACTCTTTCCTTAAAGTACTTGTGCTCAACCTGCAAAAACTACTGACCACGTACTATTCACTGCTCATGGGCCTAGTTTGCCAATATGAATCATTTCGTATATTTAGACGTCTATTGTAATGAGAGCATTATTAGTCCAACTAAATTAACGCACGGATGGCTATTTCATTTTCATTAGGTCCATTATGAAAAAGTAGGCCGAGGTCATAACAAGGCTGTATTTCGGAACGTATCGCCCCCAGATCTTATCAGTCGTTTCCGGTATCGTCATTATTATACCTATGAACTTGAGCCAATGTGCACCGAAGTTCATCCAATATGAGCCGTACTATCGGAGAGCCTCTCTATACTTCGGGTATATACTCCTGAAGTATATAGTGATGGGAGACGGACCGTGGTCATTATAGCATAGAGGATGAGAATGATACAATGACCAGTGAAGAGTATTATTGATGTCACCAGCCTTAATTGACATTGACGCTTCGGCATAACTGGGTGATGTCGGGTGAGATGATTAATGATTGTGGACGACGGACAGTTCATTTCCTTTGACCACTGACAACGCCACTTCGCTCTGTTCGTCCAATATATGCCTATTGAGACACTTCGATATCACGACTTCTGTTCAGTTACACAGCATACCTAGTTATTCCCAGTGAGCCTATTTAGGGCAACTTGTAGTAGCAATTAAAGGTCTTATTGTTTGACCCAACCCGATACCTGATGGTTCTGTCAGTCAAAATATAATTGCGATGTTATACACTGTTCTGATATCTCGGTTTAATCTGTGGAACAAACACTACCGCTCATGGTTTGATAAAATAGGAAATAGTTGACCGTGTCAAAAGTAAGACGTTATCGATGATAATCTTAGATACTTGTGTGACAAAATTCCCAAACAAAGAGTTAATGAGTGCTTTATTTATTTTCCATAAACTCAATCTCGCATAGACGGTTGCAGTGAGGCTGCTTTTGTCATGTTTTTGTCATGTTGATAACTAACTCTTGTGACGTCAGCTTTAGATTGACTCTCTGATCACCAGCGCTCTGACGAATGGTTTAAAGGGGTCATTCCACGAGACCGACGCCCACGAGTCATACAGCCCATGAATTCGACACTAGGTAAAAACAGCCCACGAGTTCAACAGATAAAACACGGGGCTTAATGTGTCGGTCTCGTGGGCCTTGTTAACTTAGTGTCAAACTCATGGGCTGTACGACTCGTGGGCTGTATAACTCATGGGCTGTATGACTCGTAAGCTGTATGACTCGTGGGTGTCGGTCTCGTAATGTGCTTACCGTTTGCAGATGAAACAAAAACCCAGCTTTAGTGCTTCAAAATAGTTTTGAAATGTGAGTTAGGGATAGAAACAACCAGTGTAAAAAAGTAAATCAGTATAATCAATGTTAAGATTTGTTTAATTTGATTACACAACATGTGAACAACAGTTATAATCAAATTGTTTCTAGACTACACCGTCAACAGTTATGGTTTAGTGAGAAAAATAATGATATCTCCTCACTTTTCAAGATTTATTGCAAAATTTTTATATTATGGTAGGATGTTTTGTGATACAACTGACCTACACATAATGCATCAAATCTGATAACTTGAACATTGTTTTAAATCACTGCTCCAAAAGATAAACAGTATAATAACTCGCGTATCAATGTCTGGTCACATAATAATGTGTTGCATTATATGGCATACCTTGCGTATTTATTACGGCTGCACGTCACGAGTTCGACTTCGACATCCACGAATCATAGAGCCCATGAACTCTACACTAGCAAAATATGGTCCATGAGTCCAATGCTAGGCAAGTAAGGCCCAGAAGTCTGACACTAGGCAAACAAGGTCCACGAGTTCGACACTCATTGCATCACTGGGCTTAATGTACGCAGTGTATCTCTTGGGCCCTTTTTTTTTTTTTTTGGCCTAGTGTCACGGATTCATGGGCCCTGTTGCCTACTGTCGGACCCATGGGCCTTATTTACCTATTGCCGAGCTCATGGGCTGCATGACTCGTGGACTGTATGTGTCACGGACCTTTTTCACAATGTCGACCTCGTGGACTGTATGACTCGTCAGTGTCCGTCTCTTGGGATGACTATCCTTTAATAATACCAATTATACAACACCTTAGAATGATGTCGAATTGTGATTGGCCAAGAACAAGTCACATGACATTCAATTGACCGATTCTGTGACGCGCTATGTGTATTTTTGGCATGGGCAGCGCCATTACGCGGTGTCTCAGCCGACCCCCCCCCCCCCCCTTCCCACTCCCCACCCCTCTCCCTACATTAGCACGCGCGCAGAATGAAAAACTGATGCATGGTTGCTTTAGCCAATGGGCGTCTCGTACTGAGTGCGCGAATGCTTGCTTAGTGCGCGAACCTTTGTTACAAGTGCGCGATAAACATGTTGCCCTGGGGGTGGGGGAGAGCAGGGGGGGGGGGGGTCGGCTGAGACACCGCAATTTGAGCTCATGGCTGCGCCCAGTGCCATAAAATGTCTGCTGCCCTCAACGAACCCGAATCGGTCAATAGAAAATACCTATCAAACTCATTGAGAGTGACAGCCGTGCACTAGGCCCCTGGCATGGGCCTAATGCACGGCTACCGCAGGTATTATAAAATGGGTTCAAGAATGTAGCCAATTGGAAGCGCTGAAATGAGTCACGTGTGCGTGCATTAATTTCTTCAGGTATGCACTAAGAAGAGTCCCTCTTCCACCTCCCTGGCCTGACGTACGTCACAATGTTTACACTAAACTAGCAGTGCGCACTCAATCAGTTGTTACAAGTGCGTCCTGTAAACAACTTCTAGTTCGGGCCGCGGGCTGCCTCAACAGCCGGCGGCCTTTCTTGTGCATAACAGTACGTGGCGTATGTATACTCTTATACGTACGTACAGTACTTATGTGCGGGATTTCCGAGTGCGACGTGCGTAAATGTTTGGGACGAACATCCTCGGACATCTTGACTTTTGAGCGAGTGCTACATGTAGCTGACTGGTATTGACCCACAAAGGTACGTGAATAATGCTGTTAGTTTTCGACCCATTTTATAAAACAAATGATGCACAGGATTATTTCGTGGCGTTAGTGAAGGTGCGGCGCACTCTCGAGTATTGACAACGGTTGCAAACATGCACTCGGCTGCGCCTCGTGCATGTCGCACCATTGTCAATACTCTCGAGCGCGCCGCACCTTCACTAACACACTCTATCCTGTGCATCATTTGTATATTATAGAATGGGTAACGAGAATCCTGCGATCTCATTGGTCGAGAGCTATGTGTTGATTTGTACTGGCCGCACGCTGAGTCACAGTGGTAAACACGTTATCGCGCACTTTTAACAAAGGTTCGCGCACTAAGCAAACGTTCGCGCACTCAGAACGAGACGCCTATTGGCTAAAGTTTTTACTGGATGCATGGTTCTGCAGGCGAGGTGGAGCACCCCAATTTGCATCTCATTATCGCCCCGTTCTATTTGAATTTCCACGGCTGCCCGAAACTGTGTGCATGAAAAAGTCAAACCTTTACCTTCTCCTTGTGCCGCTATGCGTGCCGCTAGTAAACTCAAACTTCCCACACTATCTAAGTTTTTAAAAACCTTCCTTTTCATGAAAAGATCATGAAATTTGCTGCACTAGAACTTGAGATATTAAAGCGTTTTGAACATCACCTCTCGCAAAACATGCTCTCTGTTTTTTTCCGACTGGACTATGGCCGGGCTCCAATGTGTCCGAAATTGGCAACATAAGTTCATCACGCCTCAATCCATATATGGTGAAAGTTTTCGCTTGTTTCCACCTGTACTTTTTGAGAAATAAACTTGTTTCTACAGGGTTTGGAGTAGAAAATTGTAGTCAGCGAACCATTTGAAAATGACGTCATTTCTTTTCCCGTAATATTGGGCATGCGTGGTACGTGAGATTCAGGATTTCGTGTTCATTGTTGGTTTGCATGTGACGCAGTCAATTTTGCCAGCTGGGTTTCTCGCACTCTGCATGCAGCAATGCGTTGTGTGTGCTGTGACATGCAACGCTACAGTGACGCGATTATATATACATGGGACCGACCTGTACGCTTTGCGCTCGTGTCATTTTTGACATCAGCTTCTGTTTTTTTCCGACACAACCATGGCCGGGAATATTACGGTATGAAATTTAAAATGCAAGCAGATAAATAAATTTCGGTGTACTTTGTTCGAATGGCGCTTTGGTTCCGCAATCACACTTCGTGAATTTTAGGATGATTTTCGAGGCATATTTTTGGTAATTTTGCTCGCCAGGTTTTCGCTAAAATTTCACATTTCATCATTGTCAAATCCTTTAATATGTTATATGTGCATATTCGGACATGTTTTCAAATTCAAACTAACTCAATTTTAATCCGAAAATAGGTTTCCTTAAATCGTTATTAGCTTGAGAAGTTGTTTACTTTTTCTCAACTACGCGAGTACATGTTGTTTACTTTATGCAAATGAGGCTCGGCTGCCGATGGATTTCTGCGAGATAATTGGGGTGCTCCACCGCGCCTGTCTGAAGAGAAACCATGCCTCCAGTAAAAACTGATGCATGGTTTTCGGGCTCTCGTCTATGGCAAGCCACAAGGAAATGCATCCAGTAAATTTGTCATCGGGTAACACGATAGAAAATGGGTTTTGGGCAAGAAAATTACCCATTCTATAAAACAGATGACGCACATGTCTTTCGGTGCGTCAGTCGAAATGTAGTGTGCATGCGGTAACCATGGAATTTAGCCTAAACCCACTCGGCTTCGCCTCGTGGGTTAAGCATTCCATAGTTACCTTATGCACACAATTCCGACTGACGCACTCAGACCTGTGCGTCATTTGTATATTGTAAAATGGGTTCAAGAATGTAGCCAATTGGAAGCGCTGAAATGAGTCACGTGTGCGTGTATTAATTTCTCACTAACATGTACGGCCTGACGTCACAATGTTTACACTAGCAGTGCGCACTCAATCAGTTGTTACAAGTGCGTCGCGCGCTGCTATACGCGCTGTCAATCCTGTAAACAACTTCTAGTTCGGGCTGCCGGCCGGCCTTTCTTGTGTGCATAACATGTGTGGCGTAAGTATACTCTTATACATACAGTACTTACATGTGCGGGATTTCCGAGTGCGACGTGCGTAAATGTTTGGGACGAACATCTTCGGACATCTTGACTCTTGAGCGAGTGCTACATGTAGCTGACTGGTATTGACCCACAAAGGTACGTGAAAAATGCTGTTAGTTTTCGACCCATTTTATAAAACAAATGATGCACAGGATTATTTCGTGGCGTTAGTTGAGATGCAGCCCACTCTCGGGTATTTACAATGTAGTGCAACATGCACTCGGCTTCGCCTCGTGCATGTTTCACAATTGTAAATACCCTCGAGTGCGCTACATCTCCACTAACGCACTCTATCCTGTCCATCATTTGTATACTAATGCACGGCCGCTCGACTTTACGAGCAAAGCGCCAGCATACTACAATGCTGGCTGGCTGCGCTGGTATGTTAATTCACAGGCCGGCCAGGCGCGGTGCTGCGCGAATTCCAGGCGTATTGCAACGTTACGTGTGCGCGCGCGCAGCTAGCTGTCTTACGTACGTACCTGTAGCTGCATGTATTGCGTACTGTATTATACGGGCCTTACGGCTGTGTGTTTACTTTTGATTCGGATCTGCTACATGGAGCGCAGTAATTTCAAAATCAAGACTTCAATTCAAGTTGAGAAACCGTAATTTGCAGATTAGTTTTCTGTGTTTGTATACAAAATCATTGTCGGAAATAGACATAGTCTATCAGTCTATCATTAATTTTCAGATCGGCCTAAAGCCGTAGGCCTAACTTGTTAACAATAACGTTAGAACGTTCTCGATCAAACGTTAGTTAGTGTATACTGGGTATAGACCCTGCAGATCCAGTTTGCTTTGATATGTATGGTCGAATCATGGCGAGTGTTTGATACACTGGGTGGTTTAGAATTGTTACATTTATTTTTGGGCCTTCCCGAGTTGCCGGTCATTGATCTAGTACTGTGATTACAAGGTGTTGTATTCAATTCAATTCAATCTTTTTTTTTTCCGATTCAATATACAGATATAAAAAAAATGTAAATATGAGCACGTTGTACAAAAGTATAGATATAAAAACAATGAAAACATTGACAAAACAGGGAAAGATTATGAAAAAGAGAAAAAAAAACCCATAGGGAAAACAGATAGCATACAGGTACATAAAGAACACAAGCTCATTAACATTGTGTGTGCAGTTAATCAGAAAATGGTATGTGCGTATAAAACGAATAATTTATGATTTTGTTCATGCATTGAGGCACGTAATATCGCACTTCAACGCGGCGCTACGCGCCTTGTTGAATACACCAGTGGCTTATCTCGCGCTTCGTGCGATATTCGTCCAATGCATTCACAAGTCACAAATTATTCGTATACTATTGCAAGCTGTGCGCTTTTGGCCTGTGAGCTACATGAAATTTTTAGTAATTTTCGTAAAATGCTTTTATAAGCCTTTGTGTACGAATCAGAGCACAAATTTGTATTGACATATAATAATTGTTTCAGAATGGTTTTGAGTTTATTATTGGACACATGCGGTCGAATTACGTGCATGTTTCGTTGTGAAAGTCGAGCAATATTATGCATATGTTTGTGTGTAAAGGGCGCAAGGTTGTATGCGACTGGACTATTTTTAATGATTTGCTGATGATGTAATAGAAACAAAACAACAAGGCAACCGAGATGTTGACTGTGTGAAGTTTTCTTCAATCCAGGTTTAATTGAAACCCGTTTCGATTGGCTTTTAGAACTTTTCCTCCCCAGTTCTTCCACGGCATTTTGTTGTGTGCGTTTCTTCTGCACGAAAAAGCGATCTTAATGTCAGCTTTACTCAACACGCCTTCTGGGTGCTCCTTAATTAAAAGCTGCGAAAACAGTTTAGCTCCACAAGGGAACGAGCCAGACTTGACTAAACATCCAATACTCTCACTGCAGTGCTTAGACTATCTTATCCGGTCTGATGGTCCTTCCGTTTTCTTGAACATCAAATTATAAATGTTCGTTTCCGTTTTACGACATCTGAGATCAACTTTGCTAATAGGAAGATCATTCATGTTTTCCCCTTTTTTCCTCTCTCTCTACCAACATGATGAAAGTTATGGGATTCCGTTCCGTAGACACACAAGCACACATACATATATATGTGTATGCCTGTCTGCACCTAAGATATGTACTTTACACATACAAATCATGTAGGCGCCTATTATACCTGTCCATGGATCGATTGATTTAGAGTGCATTTAGATACCATGACCATACAAAACAAGAGAAGACAAACTCAATGTAACAGGGAAAGGCCCACTTCTCTTGTATCAAGCTCAAATGTGTAACTGAATTGACAATTTTAGACACAAGAACTACTGACGAACGACAACAGCAAGGAATGACTGATATTACTGATGCCGATGGCAAGAGATGGCCATGCAACTCACAGTGGTTTTCGACTGAAAACCGCAATACATATATAAGAATATCAAATAAGTGGCTGATTGACAGCCGTAATTCTATGAAATATAAAGGGTTAAATTGTTGAAAGCTGATTAGAAGCGTCAGTAATAAATTGTCTGCGGCGGGAAGTGCAAATCCCAAGGGAGAAGCGCTAGGTCAAAACCAAGCGAGCTTCCTTTATTCAATTATCTGGTGTTTCATCCTATTCCACTGTCAGCTTCTAATTAATTCCCACTTCGGCTCTTCGATGTCCCTGAATGTTTCATGCTAGAGCGAATTGCATCTATTACGATATGAAAAGATTTTAAGTTATTTCTGACACGTCATTAAAAAAAAAACCCAACAGCAACAAATTAACCGATAAGGTACACAATTTACCATGATGCTAATTAAACGTGACTCATTAGAACAAATTTATAATTCATGGCATGGTTAAGCGTATATTGTGTGAGGTAAATATGAGAACAGTGAATAACTGCGCCTTTTGCAGAACGTTTTTTTTTTCTCCAGAAATAGGAATGCTGTTTTGCCCAAAGGACTATAAAAACACAATTTTCGAAAATACAATCAGAAAGCTGTAAAACACCAACCATGATGGACATGGATACTATTTTGTAAGAACAGAATGTAGCAATTACCCAACATAGTACAGTATTGACGCTGTAAGGACGTTTCCGTACCTTACATAAACCACTGCGACTGAAAAGCGTATACATTTTACTTTTTACCCGTTAAATGGCGTCTCCACGTCCCTATATAATGTTCTCTTTCCCATTTTGTTTTGTACCCCTCCCATCTCCCTTCGTCTCTTTCCTCTCTCTCTCTCTCTCTCTCTCTCTCTCTCTCTCTCTTTGTATATGAGAGAGAAAGACAAACTGCTTTGTTTTTTAATCTAATTTTACACATTCATGTTTCAATGTCGTTTCGAGAAGCATGGAATGTGCCAATGCCGATTGCGTTTTTCGGTCGAACATGTCGGCATCACGTCCAATCCAGCTAGTTATTCTGCAGGCATCATCGCCCATTACTATTCAAATTCATCAGCCACAGTCACTGAAAACACGTCAGCGAGAGAATTTTAGCCTCCTTTGTCGTCTTAACTTCATTTAGGACCTTCTAATTTTCTATGTTGTAATTCCATTTGTGTAAGCGGTATTATGTAACATTATTTTATCAAAAGGGCGGTAAACACAGACACGGGCAGACAGACAAAAAGTCAAACAGAGAAACTATTACACACGCACACACTCACAGACAAGCAAATGCGCACACGAACTCAACACACGATGTTGAGGAAAACAAAAGAATGGATGTAGCTGTATCATGCTGTAGCTGTCGCTTAGACGATATTCACAAAACAATTTGGATTGACTTTTCAGCATTCTTGTCTAGAAAGAGCTATTATATTTCGCCCTGCCAACCAAAAAGGTCTATATCACATGTTTTGTGTGAATAAAATAAGGACGACCTTTTTTTTTTTTGTTTTTAACAAAGACGGATTTGATCCTCTCCCTCCCCAGCCGCTCAAGGGCGGAGACAACCTTTCAATAACAATAGATGGTTTTTGAATGAGAAACGTTTGGAATTGACTGCCGAATGACGAATGAGAATGACAATTGACTGAATAGAATCTGGTGGATTCTCGGCACGGAACTGGATTATTTCCTCTTCTGTTATTGAATCCTAAAATGAAAGAGAGTTAGAAAATGTACTGGAAAATAACCAATGATGGAAGCGCTGTTGCGACACGGATTGTCGCCCCTACACGGATTGTCGCCTCCTGCTCGGGGCGACAATCCGTGAAGGGCGTTGGCGGCACGGATTGTCGCCCCCTACACGGATTGTCGCCTGGCGACAATCCGTGTAGGGGGCTGGCGGCACGGATTGTCGCCCGCCCTCGAAGCACATTTTGCTGGGTAATATCGTTCTGGACAAAATCATTGAAATACTAACACATAATTTACATGGCTACATCCATGCAAACATGCCATGTAAAAAGTCATGGTGAGGTTTCAAGGAAGTGTGTATGTGCGCGTGCACATGATAATTTAGTGTCCGTTTGTGTGTGTGTGTGTGTGTGTGTGTGTGTGTGTGTGTGTGTGATGGAAGAATGTGTTTATTATGTCATTTTTTTGCGTATGTGTTTTTTAGCTGCGCGTGGGGAGGGATACCTAGTAAACTGTTGCTGGCATAAACGTTGATATTGATTTTATCAGCAGCTTTGAATTTGATGAGTTTGTTTGGCAGATTTGTATAATTATGAATTCGGAGTGGAGCTTGCGGGCAGATGCTGCTTTTCTGCATACGGTCCATTATGTCTTATTTATCAACATTGGGAAATCGTTTCATCAGGAAGGAATGTGGTATCGGTTCGGGTGTGCGTCGGTATGTGGGAAGGGGGTTACATTTCGTTATTGCAAAAGTTTGTTACTCTGAAGGCTCATTCGTCCGAAGGCTCATTCGTCCGAAGGCTCATTATTCCGAAGGTTCGTTATTCCGAATTTCATTTTTGGATCAACGAACCTCTAGGTATAGGGAATTGTGTGTTTCGGATATTAAAATGAAGCCTCGGAAAAAACGAAACTTCGGAATAACGGAACCTTCGTGTGTGTGTGTGTGTGTGTGTGTGTGTGTGTTTGTGTGTGTGTATGTATTTGGGTTGGTGAATGTGGGTGTGGGATGATTTAGGTTTTGTTTAATCAGGGGTTGGTGGGTTGGGGATTGGATTTGAAGAAGGATAGTTATAAATGGCATGACAGATGTTGGTAGGATTTAATATTTAGGATAGATGTAGGCCCTAGATTTGTTTCGGATGGGGAGGGGAGGGGGTGGTCGAGTTTTTTATGACTGATTTCATTCTAGATTCGTGTAATGTATTTGTGTTTTTTTTTTTTTTTTAATGTATATGCCCTTGTAAGTAAGAAGGTGTTACATGATCCAAACCAATGTATTTAAGGAATATAGGTTTGGTAGGGCCCTACATGTCAAAACTTTCTCGTGAAGAAATTGTTAGTAGGGTTGGTCTATAATCGAGTTATCAATGTTGAAGTGAGATTATTAAATATTTGTGGTATAAATTGACAAATGGATTTGTTTCTGTTTCGAATTGCCATTTGTAACTTTTTTTTTCATGTTACACCCAGAATGAGTCGATTGATGAATGATTTGAATGAAATCAATGAATATTGAAAAAAGTTTGTATTACGTATGTATTAGCGGTGTGCAATGGCAATGCGTTTGTGCTAAAATCAACTAACGATTGACAAATTTTTACGGCGTGTGGAAATTATTCGCTCATGCATAAAGCATGCCAAACCTATTCTGGGACAAAGAATAGTGGTATGGACGTTCTAGTTTATAAGACTGATGGAAGAAAATGACTGCAGTGAAAAATGAACAAAGACAAATAACATTTGGGGAGGGTACCTCCCTCGTATGTATTTTCTTTCGGTCTCTCTCTAGCCTAGCCTAGCCTGCCTCACCGCTGATATTTTTTAGATCAACGCTGGTGTGAATTTTTTAACACGTGCTCATACACTCTGAAGGCGTTTGTATTGCCACAGTAGCGCCGCTATATTCCACATACACACGTAAGCATACGTACAGGCCACATATCCACACAGACAAACAAACCACTACCACTATGACCACCACACATGCACAGTTTCTACATATTGTATTAGTATACTGCAAACACACACACACACATACACACATTTACACACATACACACAACAAATCATACACATCACATATCATGCAGCTCACAATACACACACACACACACACACACACACACACACACGCACACACACACACACACACACGCACACACACCCACCCACACACACACACACACACACACACACATACGCATAACTTACCAGTCATACCCATCCCACCAAAGCTTAACACCGGAGGAACCACCCCGAGCCCGGGGCGACAATCTGTGACGGGGCGACAATCCGTGTCGCAACAATTTTTTTGCCAACACGGATTGTCGCCTTCGAGGTCAAAAACTGGGAACTGCACAAGCGTCACGGATTGTCGCCAGGCGACAATCCGTGTAGGGGGCGACAATCCGTGCCGCCAGCGCCCGTCACGGATTGTCGCCCCGAGCAGGAGGCGACAATCCGTGTAGGGGCGACAATCCGTGTCGCAACAAGCGCGAATTTCCATCTTTGAGTATTAAGCATGAATTTGCTACCGAGTGGCAATGGTTCGCACGTATTAAATCGAAAGGACACGTTTCTTATTGTTTGGATTACCTGAAGTGCGTGCGCAATCAAGCGCAACGAAACGAAAATCCGCGTTTTGTTACTCAACCAATATTCAGTATCTTTTTGAAGTATAGTTACGCACAAATTTACAATTCATTTGCAGCGAGAAGGGAGTAGATGGAAATATAAGGATAGCAAGCAATTGAGGGTGTATATTATCACCGTCGTCTTACGTCAGCAAACCAACCTACGCTAGAGAAGGAGTGATGGAGAGAGAGAGAGAGAGAGAGACAGGGGGAGGGGGAGAACAGTTAAACAAGATCAACGATTACCGGGCGATTTGACTTCTATCCTGAATGCATGATCCCCATTTCACTACTATAAATCTCTAGCCATATTATTGTATTTCTCCCCCCCCCCCCGCTCTCTCTCTCTCTCTCTCTCTCTCAGTATTATATATATATATATATATATATATATATATATATATATATTTCCTGCTTTGTCTGCGTAACTTGCATTTGATCATGTTGTTGTTGGGGTTGTTTTCCGCCATCCGCCACAGGGGCAGCTGTGAGAAGAGCATCACGTTGCGAAGATGTTTTCAAAGGATGCTGCCTCCATTCCGTCGCCAACCTCGCCGTTACATTATACATGAAGCAAAAAAAGAAAAAAAAAAAGCATAGCACAAGAGGTTTGCCGTGGATACTCAAGGACAACAATTTGATGCTAACTAGCAAAGCAGAAGGGCGTTCAGCACATACGCCATCAATCATAATCTGGTTTCTGTTTATATCCATGTACTCGCTTTGTATTGGATTCCGCCGAGAACGGATTGTCAAGTTTGACTTTTTCTTTCCCCACATGCCATCGCGTCGTTGCGCCAATCTACCGCGCTGAGTGCCCTTTACACGTCTCATGCTTTACTTGTCTCGTTTTGTTTTTGCTCTTTTGTTTTCTTTCCTCCTTCGAAGGTGTCTACCAAAATTCATTAGACACGAGGGGGTGGACGTGTGGCTGGTGGAAAACGGCCCGGCGGTAGGGCGCACTTCGATCGACGCCGACGGAAAGACGGACCTTCCGTCACCCCTCCAAGAAGTGAGCAGCCTATCAGATCGTGCGAAGGACTATGAGACAGTATGATACATAACATCCTCCAATCCTCCCACAAAAGTTATAATTATTCCTTGAATCTGGCGATGGCCATCAACTCCTCCACCCTTCTACCGTAGCATCTCGAGGTGTTCTTTAGAACGGCTGTTGCCCGGGAGGCTAAACCTGCTTACGCATTCATTTCGCGGGATTATCAGCTACATTGTAGAAAGCGTCAATAGGCAGAAACAGATTTGAACCCTTGAGAACGCGTCATCGCGGAAAAAAAAAAAGAACAACAGTCTATACTATTATTAGGATAGAAATTTGGTCAAAACCTATATACAAAAGTTTTGCTGTTATTACCGAAGAAGTGACCTAGAAAAGATAAGTTATAGACATGATAGAATAAGAAAAATATTGTATGTCTATAGTTGTAACGTACACACGAGCAAATGTATAATCTTGAATATCAAAACATCGAAATCAGTTGGTTGTCCCTTAACAAGCTTAACTAATCCACCGTCCTGCCTCGCCAATGTTATTTCCGTACAGCTCTGTACAGCACCGTTCACGTCTACACAGGATTGATGTGAGAGCTGCGCTGAGCTAGCCCGCCCCTCACCTGCACAATTAGCCAAGTGCATGCCAACTGGCCTCGGGTTCGCTCCGGTGTACCGCTTCCCCGGTGATCGAGGCAGCTGGATTGATATAGTATCAAATTGTTGGGTTAATTTAATAACGACCCAAAGACATCCCAAGGTCTTTTGATGTCAAGCACCGCCATTCAATCACACACCGCGTCGTACTGTGACTACACACGTTGGCTTTTCGCTCCGCCGTCTCGCTTCCTCTGCAACGCACAGCACAATGTCCATTCTTTTAACCAATGGTTCGCATCAGAATAGGCAAGGTCAATTTCATCAGATGGACATTGGAGGGATAATGATCTCGTCAATTGCAATAATCTGTTTCAGATATTAAAAAGAAATAGAGAAATGTGATAATATAAATTTCATGTGCACAGGTACATGGAGTAGCCTATTACGTTACAGTCGGGGACCAGTCTCTTTAAATAAAGGATGCCAAACAGAATGATATACATGAAAGTCAGATTTGAATAACGACTTAGAAAATGTAAATTGATAGAAGTGTTGATTAGCTTAAACCAGCAGCGACTCAATAACACCGTCAGAATATCAAGGTATCACAGAACAGCATGAAATACCGGAGGAAAAAGGCCAAGGTAAGTGTATTCACGGAGTATAATTTGTTGCATGTAATTCAAGCATAATTCCGGTAATGGCGTCAGTCCGCATTGGCTACGCATAAAATCTTTCCGACGTTCATGTCACCGGCGCCACTTTTATACTGGCATCTTTCATTAATGTTATCGAATCAATTTTCATCAGTCCAGACCGCATAAGTTCGTAACTAAAAATGAGAGAAGAGTAAAGTGTGCATTAACGGTCGGAAGTGAAAGGCAGTGACAGACCTGGTTTAGAAACAAGCACAAGTCCCCTGCACTTTACATAAAAACAGATACTGTGCTATATGTAGACTTCAATTTACTTCCGACATGACGCACTCGTGAGCACACGCTTGCCTGGCCTTGGGTAGTCATGCTCACTGATTTCTTTCATCCAATTTTTTCTCGTCTTTCCCCTTTCTCCTCTTGTGCAAGCGATTACTATCTATAAGCTAGGTAGAGAGGTAATCTAGCTATCTACCAACATATCGGTGTATATAAAGTCTATCTAATCTATAAAGTCGTCTATCTTCAATCTCTGAATCTATCTATCCCGCCTTGTATAACAACACAGGATAACCCCTCCCTCCCCCCCCCCCCAAAAAAAAAGAGTTGCGGATGGGAAAAAGGAAAGAAGAAAAATAAAGCACTAAATGTTTGCATGCGTCTTCACATCTACTTTAAGCGATTCAAGTCGACGTTTTCAAAGGCAAACATTTATAGGTTATACACTTATACCGACGAGCTATACTGTGGTACAGATTCCATGCGCATTTTGCTTAAAACGGTAAAAAGTTTTGAAGTCATAACTACCTATCAGCACCCCGACATTTTTCCCCCTATCAGTTCTTGTTTCAAGTGTGTATCTTAGTGGAATCCGCTGGCTTATTACTGTGTGCATTTGGTGCTAAACGCCATCTTGGTCTTTGTCTGTTACAGTGTTGACATTTCGCGAATCCCACAACGTCGCTTGCATTATTTTTTATCATAAATGGAAAAATGACTACGGATAAGACGTTTTTGAAAATGACGCTGAAATCACACCAACAACTTATTTCGATATCAGACAACAACCTTAAAGGGATGGTATAATATTGGTTGAGGTGAATATTCAGCCTTTAACTTTTTGCGAGATATTAAAAATTAATCGATGAAATGCTATAGGGCATACAACTTTAAGAGGAATTCAAAGTTTATTTACTGAAAATCGGTTTTGAAATGGCTGAGATATCCAAAAACTAAGTAAAACAAAGCGATCCTGATAAAAGTTGGGTCCCACCTTTTATTAGGATCACTTTGTTTTGGATATCTAATATTGATAATAGAGAGACTCTTAATAAAGCGCTCATTCTACCTAAAAAGATACTGAAATGATATCTCAGCCATTACAAAACCAATTTTCATCAAGTCAGCGGTGAATTCCTCTTAAAATTATCATACTATTTAATATTTCATAAGAGCTTTCTCATTACCTAAAAAAATCACCATCCAAAAACGTTGGACACCTGAAGCCCCATCTCAATTGAAACTGTACCATCCCTTTCACGTGAACTAATAGTACAATGTATTTAAGTATAGCTTTACTTTCACTTGACTAACTCTCATAGCTTACGATTGCTTGTAGGTTAAGAGCCCAAGAGAGTCAATATATATATGAAGAGTTTGTTTGCAAAAACCGATAAGTCCATGTTTGCCAAATGGAGATATTTGTGATTAAAGGTCAAGAAAAATAAAGAGAATAATAAGAAAATTTTTGCTTCTTTTGACCATAACTTCAAAAAGATACCTTTATATGTAGTGACCAATATATCATTTAAAATGTATAATTTTGTACTTTATGACAGAGATCGTACTTCCAAATCTTCAAAAATGGACTTATCGGTTTTTGCAAACAAACCCTTCATATATATATATATATATATATATATACATATATTTTTTTTTTTTTTTTGGGGGGGGGGGACGATTAGCATATGAGTATTGCTCAACAAGCTAAGGCTGACACGAAGGGAGACACGCTTTACACATCATTTCCATGGTGATAAAAAGCTTCGTCACTAGTGACATTTTCACTCAAACCTCTCTGTATCTGTTCCGTCTCCTCGCTCCCTCTGATCTCTTGAAAAAAAAATGTGTGTTTGTGCATCCTCACAACCTGCCATCTTATATTAAACCCCGGCTACTTTGGCTACTTCTCCATTAGCCCTGTTCTACGTACGCGTTATACACAAATACGTCCACACATTATATACACAGGCATGGCACCAGAATCCTCTATGCGTAGCAGCATCAACCGCCGTAAAAAAAAAGGAAAACAAAAGAAAAAAAGGAAATAAACAGACTGAAAGAAAAACAACTTTGTAGATACATCAAATGCATATTATTTTTCATTTCCGCTCTTATAACAGCCTTGACGGAAACGCCCTGTAATCAGGAAAGCTTCTGCTTTTCGGGTCACTTCACTGTCGCAGATGAAATAAATGTCATCCTTGTAGTTCTGAGTCGCTTTTACCGTAGCGCTTGACAAGGGGAGAGCAATAGTAATAAGACAATATTATTATTATTATTATTATGAGACGTCATGGGATAATGACCAGGAATACAGCACGAGGCGTGATGACGGTGAGCTGCAATTCCGCACAGAATTGACAAAAGGCCTACGAATGAAGAGACGAGATCCTGTATTATAATCATACGTGATGCCACAAATTCTTGCCATATACACTGACAAAACAATCCGGAACACGCCAAACTCAAAACACATCCGAGACTTGAACCTCAAGAGTTAAAGGTATTGTTAACCATTGGGAGCAGTAATTTGAGGGAAAAAAATGTTCGAGTTATCACATTTTGATGCATAAATTATCTGTAGGTCAGTTGTATCACAAAAAAAAAAATCCCACCACATCAAGATTCCGCAATCAAGCCTAAAGTACAAGGAGATATCACTATTTTTCTCAAATAACCGTAACTGGAGACGGTTTAGCCTAGGAAGCAATTTTATCATAACTATTATTGTTTACACTTTGTATATTTAACATTATTTAACATTGATTATACTGATTGACATTGTTACATTGGTTGTTTCTATCCCTAACTCACATTTAAGAACTATTTCGAAGCACTAAATCTGGGTTTTGTTTCATCTGCAAATGGTAAATAATGCCTTTAATTTGAGCACTATGCTGCTGAGCTCACCACTCCCATGTGTAGCTCCATGCTATGCCATTGTTGTAACTAGCTACCTCTCGTGTTCCAGGTGAACACGTTTTATTGCGCCCCCTGGGTTGTTGTTGTTTTCCATCTCAAAGCTTTTCATTTTTAATTCAGTTTTCTTTTTTTGCATGTTCTACAACGTTTGCTTCACCATTGATATTTCGGCCTTTTCACATTTCACTTCAATTCCATAATAGTATATAAGCGCTAGATTGATGCATTAATATCCATTTTAAATGTCCGGAATGAGTCGGTATAAATGAAAATATAACGTCGAGCAAAACTAGAAGAGGAAGGGAAATTGTCCAAGGCAGAACTGACAGAAGACGAACCGAGTATATTATAATCATATCTTTGTTTTCGCGTGTAGGCATTCACACGAACAGTCGAGCGAACTTGCAAATCAGAATTTGAAGAAAAATCGAATCAGTCAAGATCAATCTCCCCTTATATAATGAATAAAATATTGTGAACTTCATCAAAATGCCTCTGGCCACAGATTGCTTCTGTGGCCAGAGCCATTGAGAGCGGGTTTGACGTGATTTGTTAAGCTGTAATAAATAATCGCTTAAACTTGAATTTCCTCTCAAAAGTAGGAAACATTGCGGCAAAAAATACTGCATCTCGGACGTCAATAATGCAACAATTTCAGCCATCAAAGAACTGGAATTTAAACATATTGATAAAAAGAAAGAAGAATCGAATGACTGATGAGCGTTTTAGGCGTTAACAACCTTTGCAACAGCGTAAATAGCCATAACGTCAAATTGTCTCCATGCCCATCAGCTACAATCATAATTGCGTCATATTAGTTGAACGGGACATGGCATTTTCGTGATGGGGGAGCGGTAAATATCGAACGTCCAAACTGGATCATTTTGAAACGTGATTGTGAACAAACACTAATTATATGATTTTTCCAGTCTAAGTGAACATCGTATGAACACTTTACATAGTTGTAAATACCGTTGTCTTTATTTTCATTAAACCTGTTCCGCTCAATATTTTGGAAAGCATATGCGGAAATACATTCGATTCGAATCACTTAAAACTATTTTGACTGTCAGTCAACTTATGTCAAGATTTCTGATGTTGTGTTAACGATTCTCTATTGTACTAGAGTATGCACTCAGATATCCAGGTGAATTTCACGGTTATCGAAAAGGAAGAGGTAAAAGAGGCATTTCTTACATGAGAATGCGATAAGTTGGCTCAGTCGGTAGCGCGTCTGCCTCCCGATCCTAAGGACCCGGGTTCGAACCCGAGTCTGGACTGAGCAATGTTGTGTGTAATCATACCGTCCCTTCTAGCAAGAGGCAAAACACTCTGTCCCTCGGATAGGACATAAAATGGAGGTCCCATGTGTGAGAGAGTCACAACTCATGCACGTAAAAGATCCCGCTTCATTCATTCATTACAAAAAGCAGGGTGTTTAACCCGGTGAAGTAGTCAAGCCTCACATCCAACTGGACCCTAGGGAAGACCAGCTTATGTAGCTGAATAGGGGATATCCAGCCATCTTCTTAGATGGAAATGAACAAACAAATAAACAAACAAACATAATAGTACAATTAGATTATTATCTCATCGCATTATAATCACATGTTAAGACGTCACTTCGATAAGCATAAAATATCAATGTTCTTCATATTTCAGGGGGAAATAGTGCCTTAAAAAAGCTCAAGAAGCCATTCAAATTTCACTAGTGCTTGCGATTTCGAAACAGCAATGGAACGATTGTCCGTTTGACGCTGCCACCTCCTCTTAATACCCTCGCCCTGCTGCTTTACCACCACCCCTCCCCCCTCCTGTTATGGTGAATTCTGGAGAAATTCGGAACGCCCCGAAGAAATCAGGACAAAAACAACGCGGAGTGAGATAATTATACTGTGATGTAAGTTCGTATCAAACGAACTTGGGAGGAGAAATCAGATACATGAATAATGCTTCACAAGTACTCAAATTCCCCGCTTAAATCGCTTTCACCCCCAAACAGAAGAGAGTTAATTTGCGTCCTTCACGATTTTATCTGATCTTAAACCCAAACTCGAGTATACTTGTGTTCTTCCTTCCTGTTTTGAAATGTTTACTTACGGTACGTATCCAAATAAAACACAGATATAGGAAGAAGGAAAGAGACAAAAAGACTTAAAAGGCAGATTCTCAGGCGCCAAACTTGGTCCCTTTTCTTTTCTGCGCAGCAGTTCTAGTTGTCATTTATATTCCCGACTTTGTGCTGTCACACTTGTGACCCTGTAGCTGAAAGCTTTCGTTTGCGTGATAGAAGAACAACATTGTATCATTCGTGCCTATATGCAGTGATGCTTATTCTCCTCCCCCTTTCTCTCCCCTTCTCTCATCTCTCCCTATCATGACTCTCTTTTCCAATCTTTCTGACATTATTTAATTACTTAACGTCTACACTGTAATTTATCTACGGAGAATCATTCATCTTCGAGGCTGTTCATATTATATTTGACTCGTCATTACGTTAGCCTGATAGAATAGCGAATTTCAAAAGTAAAAAAGAAAAAATACATAAATAAATACATAAATAATATGCCTTTTCTGAAAAAAAAAAATGTTGGTCTTTGGAAATCGTAAATATCATAACTTAGTCAAATCTCATCCAATTTCGTAGTCTGAGAATGTTTTAGAATGCAAATCTTTCTAAAATTACCAAGTATGTTGACTGCCTGAATGTATTCCTCTGCATGATTCTCCTCCTTTCACCATGTTCACGGTATGATAATTTGTTTTGTGCGTTTATTATTTACAAGATAAATGATTACAAAAATCACCCATCATCGAACAAGTTTTACTTATTCATATCAGTGGTGATCATCATAATCTCTATCAAAATGGAACCAATTGTTACAAACGTCTATGACCTTCAGTAGGAATTTCCTCCTTAGTTTGTTCACAGTGTACATACAAAACTATATCTAATAACTCAAAGATAAGGTTTATGATAACAATTGTATTACATAAGATACTTGTAGGAATGCACACACGTAGTGGCGGTGCACACAAGATTAGATACAGGATAACTTGTCTCGGACTGTTGTCAATTCGATCAGATAATAAACTGTGACATCTGTGACAAATGTATATTGGACACTTTATGTTTTAATATTCTCAATTCAAAATCCTTTGGAACAATCCCAAACATCTTGTTTCAGAGTTATATCTCTATCTGCCATTGTGTGTGACCTTTTACTTAAAGCTGGGAATATTGTCCTGCCCTCCCTTTTCAGTTTGTTTAATCACCTTCCAATGGAGCGTGCTCAAACTTAGACCGGAGTTGACTCCTCTTCACCTTCTTCGGGCCCTGCTCCAGACCGACCAATCACGGTCTCTTTTGCCATGGTAAGCAGCGATTTCTTCTTTCTGTCCAAAGTGCAGCGTCTTGCCCGCTCCCCGAAGTAAATATTGAGACAATTGCTGACAAGAGTCCGTGTCAGATATTTGACTATTTGCCATTTCCGCTTCTTGCTAATCCCCAAGCACAACCTCACCGTCCTTCCCCTGCGTTATTGGAGAAATCTTTAAAGTGCAGCGTATAGAAGATGCGATAAGTCGAATATCAAGGGGAAATTGGTCCTCTGTGGAGCTTTAAGTGGGGCTAATGAACATAAGAAGTTTCCGAGCAGAACACTATTTCTATTTCTTTTAATCTTTGCAGCCATTCAGCGTTCCCTCTCCAGGTCATATCACACGACAATACAAAACGTGTCACCATAGACCCTGGAGCTACTTTGCACATGCAGTTATATTTAGATTATTTCATTTTATTTATCGATTCCACTGACTTGACTGCATCGTAGAGATGGAAAAGAGTAATACTTTCAAGCGTAGCGCTAAACATTCAGCAATATAATGTTGTTTCATATTTATAGTGTATTAGAGATTGTGTCTTCGTTGATTTCTTTTTTCCATGGGTCCTGTACAAGACTATTAACAGATTACCTCATTAAAAAAAAAAGAATAAGGAAAGGGAGAGACATTTCAAATCATTATTTTGAGACATGAAAAGGACCCGATATCCTGCAGGCAACGTTGCAGGAAACAAGTTTCTCGTCTGTCGACTTGTGAATATAATGTTTACTCAAATATGGCAGTACCTCTCAAGGTACCCGCTGGCCAAAGGGACAAGATCATTCGTGTCAGTCCTAAGTCCCGCTTTTATGCCACTTATTAGTGATCCTGTTATTTCTGAAGAAAATGTTATGCAAATCTGACACAATGTGTATTTGATACTAACGCATGTATTATGACATTCATAATATTAACGCAGTTTCTGTGGAATATAGATAGAAACAATTTATTATAGATATAAATACAGAGACATTTTTCAATCTTGCCGCATCCTGCTTTCTCTCTCACACTCTCTTCCCATCTCATATTTTACTTCCTTTTTCCCCATGCCCCGTATTTCTCTCCTTCACTTTTTTTTTACCCCCCTCTTGCCCAGCCCGCCTCGTTCCTACCTGTTTGCGCTCGACGGCGACGGAGATTTGCCCAGCTCGTGTTGTGATCCTCTCCATTTCGCCTCAATTACAGAAAAGATTCCCTTGGTGCTTGCACCAAAAAGAAAAAAAAAAAGCATGCCGATATTCCTCTCCCCCCTCCCCTCCCCCTCCTCCTCACTCTTTCCCTATCCTCCATGCCTCTTCCATCTTCCCCCCCCCCCTCCATCTCATACTCCCTTTATCTCTCCCCTGCCGTCCTCCTAACTACTCTTGTCCATTCACTGATTGTAGTCGTGTGCACGACGTCTTTGTTTAGTTTTCCCGTAGTCCTCTCATTATGCAGAGGGGTGCGTCATTACCCCACTCTGAAATCAGAATACCTGCTCCCTACCTGCACAGTCTCTTCAGCAGGAGTCAAAGAACATCAGTGTAGCCTCCGTAAACACAAATCCTAATCGGAGAGAGGAACAAGACTGATAAAAGTGGAAAGACAAGGAAGTTTACGAATGCTGTCAATTTTCGAAATCCACGTGACTAATGTTCAGTCATAGAACAAAAAAAAATGCAACAAAAAGAAAGATAAAGCAGACAAAATAGCCAGAAAAATTATTTATAGGACGATTGACCTGTTCTATCTTATACAAATATGATACTATCTTCCTATAATATGGCAACCTGCGTAAAAGGGCAATTGATTAATTAAGATTAGGAGCCTACATGACATCAATAACATGTCATAAGACCTTAAAGTTCTTTCTGTTGATCCCCATTCACATGAAACAAATCTTTCTAAGTTTGTAGTTGTATATGTCCTTGTATTTTTATGTATTTTATGATGAATGAAATAAACTGAACTGAACTGAAATAAAAGTAATGTACCTCTTTATGTTAACCTTTGATTTAGGTATCACCCAATGCCATGGATGTTCAGAAGTCATAACAGTCTTTCAAATTCAGTACATTTTTTTTTTCATCTTTGTTGATTTTGGGGAGATCTCAAACCATCACTAAAAACGCACACATGGGACTGGAGACAATCAGATTCACTTTCATGCAAATGACAGCTGGGTTCCATTCATATTTTTTCTACAACTTTTGCTAAAAGGAAAAACATGAATGTATTTCCATATTCCAGAGGTCATATGATATTTAATGGCGATATGACATGCGGAGTTACTCCGAACAAATGTAACGTTACTAACCGTAACGTTACTAATCATACTTTTGGGGCCTAGCTAAATGGGTCGAAGGGCTAAAAATATTTGCTGGAAAATTTGTCACGATAACATAATTGAGATTAATGCGACAATTTGTTTGAAGTATCATACATTTTAGTAAATGTTTTTGTCTTAAGACATTTTATTTCATTTTTCCTCATGTCCTTTTTTTTTTAACAGACCGTTTAAGTTGCCATGGCAACATGGCAGCTCTAATATCTGTTTAATTGTATTCATTCTTTTCTATGTCATAAACTTGTGAAAAATGAATATGTTGTATTAAACATGGCTGTGTCTTGAAATGAATAGATGGTTATTTAGTAGTTAAAGCAAATATGAAAATTTGTTTGATATTTAATGAAACGAAACTGACCATGGAATTGCCAAAAACATCTGACGTGATTAAAGGTTCCCTGAAAATCATCACGTTGCCTTCTACTGATACTCATAAAATTTAGAAATTTTCTATCAAAATATATACATCGTGGGTTTTAGATTATTTTCTATTTTTTTTTTCTTTTACCCCCTAAGTCCCATCCCTAAATTCACAACTCTTCTGCCTTTCGTGATGTCATTGACGGCTGAAATGGCATCACAATACATATACTGTTTTGAACCTTACCTTAAATAATGTAAAGAGTTAGGATACCAAGACAGGTCTCATAGAATAAAACCTCAGAATGTTTCCACTATGATTGTCATTATGTTCCAGGATTGAGAGTATAAGGGAACAAAACGTATCGAATTGTATTCTTATATGAAACCTGTCTTGCTGTTGTGAGCTGGTGTACCTAGTTATGGCAAGGTGCATACCGGAATTGTTATAATTATCCAAGCTGAGTTTGCTCTTAATTACGCGAGGAAAGAAAGATTTTGAGAGGTGGAGCTTAACGGGTAAAGAAAAAATATATATATTATAAAACATTTAATGCACAATTCAAGCATATACTTCTTGAATTTTTTATGCGAGGACCCAGTCATATCAGCAGAAGTCATCATGGACATGGGTACAAATGACTTTTCTTTTTTCTCAGTTGGTCAGGCACTTTAATCGTTTTCAAAGCGACAAAACGCACAAGCTTGCCGGACGTAACAACTTATGGAACTCATCACTCACGTTCAAACAGAGGATGAGGTTACCTAGACCAGATGACTAGAATGGTTCATCAATTTACACTTGGGAAAGTATCAATTTCATTGTTTTGCATTGAATGCTTTGAACAATTGAACAATCTCTTTTTTTTTCTACTGATATTGGCAAATTAAATGCCACTTTTGCTGTCAAGTGGATGTGCTGGCAAGCCCCATACAAAGGATTACTTGAATAATCATTACATCACAGATGCTTGGATTTGTCTCAGTGAATTTAAAGAACAATGTGTCATGTTGGTACAAATGACCTCTTTCTGCTCATGCGCAAAGTGGAACCACGTACTGGCTTAGTGGATGTCAGAAAGTTCCACTTAAATACATTTGTCACATTTATGCGTCATATGTGCCTTGCAATTGTATTTTCTGTTTATCCTGAATAATTCTTTCTGGTCACGATTGGCCCTTAGATATTCGTTGTTTTCTCTTTCCCCCGAGTCTCAGCATTCATTTCTGCCATACCTGCGCGTTTGTCGTTATATCAGGCCTGCTAAATCTAATTATTTCAGAGAACGTCCGATATCAAGAGTGTGCATTCATTTCACACATGCATAATTCTTTGGCAAGTCTGTCCATACATTATTTTTTTTTCCCCCAACAAGACACTGGAGTCACACAAAACAAACGAATTGTGCAAGGGTTGACGGTACTTTAAGGTCACAAGGAAAACCACCCGGAATAGTGTCATTCGGCCTTCGCGAGCACGGAGGCGCGCTGAAATGAATTCTCCTCTCACTAAAAAGGTCTCATGACTCTACAGAGATAATCAAATAAGGCAATCTTACAGTTTTGCTCTCCTTGTTTAATTTCTTCTTAATTTGCTACAGAAATATTGTCAGTAGCGATTTTTTTTTTGTAATTCACATGCCTTGCATTGAATTGCATCGACGATTAAATTACTGCCACATGACGTCAGACTTTTCCTTTTCAACTGTGCATTTGCCATTGCACTGGATGTGTCAGAGTAAGTTGTATGCAGCTGATCAATTACTCGCTTTACACGATAAACAAACAGGATTCACAACACCTTATATCAGTCAAATGTATCACTATTTCACATCTCAAAAAATTGAGTAAACAGACACTTTAGTCATTAGATTTTACATCAGTCCTTCGATACAGCATGAGTCTCAACAGAGACCGTATTGGTTACTTAACAGTATATACATAGGATATCAATATACCTTGATGATACATCTTAAGAATATGTCTATCCATGTAATATGTAAATATATATAAATATATATATACATATAGAGATATAAATACAATAAATATCTGAAATATGAGAAATATTATAATGTGTGTGCGCGTATGTGTGTATGTGTCTGTCTGTCTGTCTGTGTCTGTCTACGAGTCTGGGTACACAAACGTGTATACAAACAAACACTTTAAGATTAGATAACATGACATTTCCCCCTGTGCACGATAAGTTATCAAAGCGGAATAACATAGGTGACGCTGATGCATTTCCCATGTGAGCCTGGGAGTGGTAAACCAATGCTCCTAATGACTGCGCAGCAGGCCGTATGAAAAGTAAGGCGGCTTATGGCGTCATCTCCAGAATTGACAAGATTACCATGTACGCGATGAATGTTGTCGGCCGGCGGCTGAGCCGATTTCCACTTAGACGAGTCCCAGAATCCCTGCGCACTCTCGCCCGGATTTCCCGTCAAAGGTTTAAACCACGCCGCCTCCATGCTATAGTTCATCAGAAGCAGTGATTTACATCAATTACCTGTAACCATTTTTGCGTGTTTTTTTATTATTACTATTATTATCTTCTTTTTTTTAAGGTTCAGGTTATCTGGTGCAGGTGCACAGCAGTCAGTTATCTATAATGATTGTTAATCCATACGGCGATAGTGATTATATCATTACACATTTTCACATTTCTGGTCATGTACTTATACATGTCGTCTTTCATTACAGCTCTCATGCTTCAAGGTTAAGGAACCCTGGGTGCATGAGTGCATGTAGAGATCATTTGCATGTTCCTAACATTAGAAGGGTTTCATTTAAAAATGTGCTTTTGTTGTAATAGTCCGTAAGAGTGCATAGCGTTTGGTGCGAGCATATGACAGGTGTTTACCTGTGTGTGCGTGTGTGTGTGTGTGTGTGTGTGTGTGTGAATGTGTGTGAGTGTGGGTGTGTGTGTGGGTAGGTATGTGGGTGTGTGGATTTCGTGTCATGCTGCAGGCTTTCGAGTCATGCTGTCCCTTCATTGTTTATTTTGAGCGATTAAGCAGAAGTTTTTGAGCTTAATCAGGTTTATCAAGATGAAATCTGTACTGTAATAAGACATATCTACTTATGAATTGTTCAGTACATGTTTGTAGTTGTTCGTATAGTCTGTTGTTTCTTTGTTTGTTTGTATACGAAATCATTGTTTGTATTTGTGCCATTGTGAAAACGATTGTGATTTTGAACTAAATTCCAATTAAAAAGATATTAACAAAAAGTGGATGTGCGTGTCCTTATTCGTATGTGTTTGTATTTAGGCTTGAGGAAAGTATTGGTATGTGAGATTAGAGTGAGGATGTCTCTTGTCCTTTTGTATTTTTTTTAACTTCCCCTTAGAAATGCTAAAAAAAAAAAAAATTACTGTGTATAGATGAGAAGAGAGTAAGGTGCCGGACTTGCATGGAACTGAGGTGATTAGTTGTTGGCAAAGTATTTCTGTCAGTAATTTTTCTTCAGTATTGCCTTGGAAAATAACAAGTGAAGTTTACGGTATTTTCTATGCTGTTGAGGAATTTCAAACATTTTGACCACAGTGTCTGATTGACATTAATTTTAGGTACAGGATTATTCGGGGGTTTTATAGATCACAGTCAGTTGAGGGTTTATTACAGTTAAGGTCAAACTCATTACAAAACAACGACTGAACTTGAGTGTAAGTAAATGTAAACATGAATGAACAAAATGTGAAAAATGTAAATACGTTTAGCGTTTATTGTTTTAGATGACCAAAATAATAATAGGTCAGAAACCAAATTATTTTAATTGGTCTGCTTTTTATTTTATATGATAATCTTTGCTATCTTTTTAAACACAAGATGCCCTGCCATGTGAGAATATAACGAAATGATTAATTCTCTCCTTACTGTTTATCTATTTGCTGACTGGCATTAGAATAATCAATGCTTATGATATCACACAATACTGGCGTATTGCTAAGTATCTATCAGGGATTTGAAGGAAAGATTGTTGAATCGTGTTTAAACATAATCGATGAAAGCTCATATTGATTTCTGTTAAGAAATTACAACAAAGAAAGCCCATAATCTAATAAAAGTATTTTTCGTTAGGTCCAAAGTTTAGGGAATATATTTGCTTTGTAAGCACTGACTTTTTCTTTGCTTTTCTCCATTCAGATCAAAGTATTTGCAAGACTCAAGTTCTAATGGATACCTCCCATAGGAAATCACGGAAATGTCATAAAATAGAAAAAAAAAGTTTGTCCCGATGCAGCGGATAGGTATTATTTTCCACGAGAACACTAGAGCGCAAACCAACGGAACTCTCTTGTGGTTAAGGGGGTTCAATCCGGGTATCTGTATCTGTCAAAGACCCTTTCGCGCGGAAGGGAGGGAGAGAATATAAGGGTGGATAGTTCAAAACTGTCTGCCGTAAACATCATCATTAGTTTGCCGCAGGAATGAGTGGTCCTTGGTCAGCTAACTACCTGCTACCGGAGGCGCCCTGGAGCTATTTTCTCTCTCTCTCTCTCTCTTTTATTTGTTATATCTCTAGAAATGTCGCTGAAAAAAGGGAAAACGTCCAACTTTTGGCAAGGAAATATCATCTTTCAAGGGATATATTTGTCTGATTTTTTTTTTAATCCAATGCTTGTAGGTTCAGTGCGACAGCGTTTCAATAGGAGATGCAAATCCCACGCAAAGAGGAGGCTCTTATTGCATCAAAACAGACATGGGGTATACGCTTCGAATTACTTCTTTTTTAAACATTATCCCTTTCGTTTGCCCTGATGAATCATCTTTTGTAATCTTTTCATTTTCTTTTTCAGATTTAAGTATCTCCTTATCTTATCTATTGGAACTGTACGATTTACTGTCCGAGTTTCTCGAAAATTATAGTCAAGGAATTTTTAGCTTTATTTTTAATTGGTCACCGCTGACAGTGACCACATGAAAATTCTGAAGGCACATTCAAACACATGGGGGCATGGAGTCCTGTTGATTCTCACAATCGTATAGGTCAGAAGCCGAGTTTTTGCATATCTGTCTCCACAACTCTCGAAAGGTCGAAGTAATCAGTTGAGTGGAATGGAGGAGAAACATATCCGGTGTCAGTATAGGAGGGAATACATTCCGTTCGTGTGCTGCTTTTTACTCACAATGTGTAATACTGAAGTGCTCCAGTGACTTGAAACGCTATTGCTTCCCGATCCGGACAAGAGAAGTATGTGCATGGAGCATTCTTTCAAGTGTAATAAAGAACATGTTTCTATTTGCTTGTTGGTGTGAGCGCATAGTAATTAAGTTCACAGCAGGTTTAAGTTACTGGTTTCTTTCCATTACGTTCCTTAAACTCCTGCTTCCCACCCCACCCCACCGCACTCTTCAAGAGTTAACATGATCATGATGATAGGTGCGAAGCAAACATTCGTTGGACAGATTGTCACGTGACAAGTCTCCAGATGTTACCCGAGAGTGCAAATTACTCCTTTCCTGGCGGCGCTTACGGAGACTCCCATTCTCCCGAAAGACATTACCCCATTCATGAATTCAGCGGAACTAAATTTCGTACCTCGTCCACGCAACTACGTTTCGTCTTGTGTTCGTCAACCCTCGAAACAGGACCGACTGGTGCATACTTTTGCTGTAATAATCGTATCCTATAACGTTGTTCCTCAACAGACTGCTATTTCGGTTTCTTGGAGGAGTCGCGCGGTAAAAGTTCAGAAAAAATGATGTCCACGCGGAGAAGGTGTCGCCACAGGAACGTGGCTATAATTAGACCGCGCCCCGGACAGTAAGGTGGTGACAAATCTCCTGCAACATTAATACCATCCGGCCATCCGGCCATTTCGGCAGTGACAAATAAAAACAAGGATAGATATGACAGAGAAGAATAGAAAATGAGTATCCTCTCGTTTTCGTTTTTTTGTTGTTTTTTAAACCAGCATCATGATCTTGTCTACAGGTTGGTACGACAGACCTCAATCCTTGGATCTTGCTCTTGCTGCAGTTTATCTGCACTGCCTTAAAACAATTAAAACATATTCCTCCTCACCATAGAAGATATTGTTACTATGCCCTTGTCACTAGGATGTTCATCGTTGCGTATGATACGCAGACCCCCCCCCCCCCAAAAAAAAAAAAAAAAAAAAACGAAAGAAAGAAAGAATGAAAGCGCTTTGCATCCTCCCCCATATCTCCGAGAATTGATTGATAGTCCGAACGAATAATCGAAAACACATCTTTGAAGGGCAAGAAAACAATGATTTCGCATATCAATACATAAATTTGTTCTGTTAATTTCAAAACTGACCTGTCTAAATCTTTGTTTTTATCATTCTGCAAATAAGTAATGGCAGTTGCTCATTCCTCCTCTCCTGGACATTATTTTGTCTTTCAATTTCATCCCACCAACTGACTCTTAAGGATGCAATGCTCAGTGGTTTGCTTAGTGAGACTGGTCACCACTTATCAAAAACCAACAAAAAACCCTGCAATCTGCAAGTATCTAGTGGATACAAACTAATCCAAATATTGACACAGTACTGAGGTATTTGTCAGTTATCGTGACTTCCTTTATTGCAAGAGATATTGATCATATTTTCAATGTCCTCGTTAAAGAGAAAACAGAAGCGTAACTGAATCAGCCAGTCTCTTCCATTAAAAGTATTTGTATAGTTCCACTGACCTGGCCAAACTAATAATCTGATATTTGATTAACTATAAAATTGATTTAAGACGAATACTAAAAGATACAGGAATAAAGAATTGCCACTTTCAGACTGTGATATCATTTTCAAGGATGCTATCTATTTCTCATTCTTTGTGTTCTCACCTGTTTAATGTTGGAACTTTCCCTTTCTTTTACTGTTAATTCTTATTTCTCTCTCTCTCTCTCTCTCTCTCTCTCATATATATATATATATATATATATATATATATATAATACGTTCACAAAAATGTTTGTCTAATAAGACGTAGATACCCCATGTTCGTTAGACTTTCAACGAGTATATAACATTGCCGTCAAGACTGAAAAAGTAAACATCCTCCTTCGAATATCACCAAACTGTCACTCCTCACAGAAATCATGCCAAATTGACCTTTATGTTCTTATGTTATGCTCATCAAAACCGAAGTCAGCATTATGTCTTCGATCTTATACTTGTCAAGATTTTCTAAGGGCAAGTGTTTGTAATAGAAATAGAAGAATATGATATATAGATATGTGCTTTCTTCTTTTTTTTTTCTATTGCAGCCGTTGTCGTTGCATTTTGGGTCAGCATTTGATTTGTCAAAACGTCTGATTTTGTTAACATCTACAAGACTCTGAAACTTTTTATGTTACATTTTCCAATGCAAAAATCTCTCTGCTTTATATGATTTTGTTTTGTAATCTACAAACTGTTTTACTGTTATAAAACTAAAATGAAGTCGAAGTGGGCTTGATCTTGAGATCCTATACAACAGAACCTTCGTCAGAAGAGGTCATTATGCCACTGACGAAGATTCTGCTAGGATTGAAAAGCTCAGGCCTCTTTTGACTTCAATTCATTTCACGTCCTCACCAATTGTAATCGGGTAAGCAGTGTGTTCAGCAGCTTTTACGTTTGTTGTTTTTACTACTGTTATAAAAGTAGTTATGAAAGTTTAAGTCCAGTCAGAGAATCCGCGACTGCCTTCAACATTTAATGTTCCCCATTGCATTTGTTTAATTATTTTTATTTTAATGATCACATAATAAAATCAACAAAAGGATATAGAAGGAGTTATAAATGCAAATATGTAAATGAATTCGGGGACTGCCAAAGTTCAGTCGCAGTGATGACATGAAGCTGTTCTTCCTCGGTGTCCCTAAGAGTCAAAAGTTAAACAAAGTGGATCACCCAGTGCTCATGTCTATCGCATGTTCCCGCCTGCTTTCATCATGCAATAATCATGGACATCGTATCTCAGCAAGGGATTACGACTAAGACCCACTTCCCCGAATTTCTGGTACTTCAACCTCGTCTCCAGGCCCCTCGCACGTACAAGATTCGGCACAGAATCATTTACGTCTCAAGAGGAGGATCCTGCGGAAGGTGTTCGAGTCGCTCAGTCAGTAGCTGCCTTGCATCCAGCAATTACTTATCGTGACATTTAATGAAACGAATAATACTTTGAAATAAAATGACTGTTAAAACTACTGCCACGTTTGTAATTCGCAGCCATGGAAACTAAAGAATTACGTCGTTTGGTTGAGTTTTCTTTCTTAATTGTGTTCAAACACTTCCTGGACCTAATCTTAACGATGCATCTAATTTTCCAGAAACTTCTTCAAAACAGACAATATTTCCATCATGTCTTTTCTGAGATTAGCTCTTGACAATTGTCAATTATGTACCGACAAGCCTCGTGTCTGGGAAATTTGATGATAGTCAGGAAATAGCTGTAGGCCCTGCTATATATAACTGGATGCAGTGGTGATAGGTTGCATGTATTACCAAGTCCATTGTAATCAGAAATGGGAGATGTACTACCTAATTGTATGTCAATTGCAAGGGATTTGTATAACCGGTGTTTGATTACACACCATTCCATTGCAAATATTTATCAACAGTGCTACTTAACCTTTCCCGCATGCCAACATGGTTATTGTATTGTACTTGAAAACGAAAAAAGGGAAAAAAATCCAGTGACAATGTATTAGGTCTTATGTAATTTATAGTGATATGTAACTTATCTAATGGGAAAAGGCCTCTTGCAAAATAACACCAACCCAAGGATCAATCCAAGGCCATCTCCAATGGCCCCTCCCCCCCCCCCCCCAAAAAAAAAAATCCTGTCACATGACACGTGACACGTGAGTTTCAATAAGATTTGATGAGTACAGGTTAAAGGCGTTAAAGGGAAATGTTACATAGAACAACAGGTTGCATAATTTACGGACATACTCAGTTTTCATCTGTATGCCTAAAATCATCCATCCAAAAATGTGTTTGTTTTTTTCCTTGTGTTTGAACAATTATTTCGTCATTCCCAATCAAGGAGAGTAATGAATTGCATTTATTTTTTACATTTTATGTAATCTTTAACAGCATAGCATTTTGCGATCATTTTTCATGTTTACAGGGATTTTCAGATTTGATTGCTTTGTGGGTCTCTTCAGTGGGAAGTGAAATTGAGGGTTTCCTCGAATAAACGAAAACAAGTGACAATGTCTCATTAATACTCATCATGTTAACAAAGGGTTACAGTCTTTAAGCACACACATTACACACTGCCGAGTCATTACACATTTTAAGGACAGAAAGACAGCTGAAAAGAAAAATGAAGCACGGGTTGCTTGGTATTGGTGTTTGTTTGTTTGTTTGTTTATTGATTAGATTATTTTGACCTGTCAAAGAGGAATATGTGAAACATTAGACCAGAACTTGTTTGCATGCTTCACTTCTTTTTTTTAACAAAGTAAGCACATACAGTTATTAACATTTAGGACTTGCGAACTACATCCTTTAGCGCACAGATGATAATACATGTATCATCATATAAAAATATTTTTCATCTCTATTGGGGACAGAAAGGCTGATATTTTTCCTTAAACCGATAGTGCAGTGCATACGTTAACAATTGAGTACCCTATATCGTTCATCGACCTAACTTTTTTCATGAATAAATAAAAGAAGCAGCAGCAGCAGCAACAACAACCAAAATACAGGTTATCTAGACAGGAAAATACCAATCTTATTATAAAAAGTAAATCGAAAATCAAAAGTGCAATAATGTTCTAAGGTCATATCTTTTTGGATACGATGTTAAAAATAATCATTGTCCACATTTTCGCGACACCTTTCCATCTAACTTTGCAGCGCAGAGGAAAAAAAGAGAATTGCTGGTGAATTTCACTGGATTCCCTGCAATATGTGGAATATTATCATCACATCGGCGTCTCGAGAACTCTTTCTGAATAGTGAAGGACAACCTTGTTTCCCTTTTACTTTAGCAGGATGTATCCTAGTTAATCAAAATATCACTCTATTTCTTGTTGGAAGGGAAAACTTAAAGGGGAAATACTTAACAGTGGTAATACTAGCTATCGCTAGTCCTACTAACATCTTTTCAAATTTTGTCAAAGCCAATTTTGAAAAATACGTTATTTCTCAAGAGGGTATAATCCACCAAATTCTGGTATTTGAAAAAAAAAAAGAAGAAATACCAACAACAACCAAATCTGGGGCTTTAAATTTGTAGGAGCGTTTTCTCTTTAATAGTCTGTGAACACCTGCCGGAGCGAAATGGCCAAGTATATTAATGTTTGAATGACCCTGGGCTGCCAAAGCCTTTACGTTTAGTTCATTTGGTGGCATGAAAGGCGCAGGCATTGAGCTTCCTTGGAGAAATCCCTTCATCACGACCGAATGAGTTCGAGAGAATGAGACCAGCCAAGTCAACTTCACAGAACGCGCTGATCCCGAAATGAAAATGATTACACCATGCTTTGATGTGGGCGCCGCCTGGACATCTACCACGGATGAAGGACTGATAATATACCCGCCTCCATCCGACCTGAAATTCTCGATTTCCGGTTATTCTCTCCTCCGACAATCGCAAAACGAATGATCCGTCTTGGCGTTAGTTGCCTAATTTCAACAAAAATATCTTGCCATTACAGCTTTCGTGGAAAAAGAGAAAAAAGTGCTGACTTTCCAAAATAGAGAACAACAAACATCGGTATCAACAAATCTTAGGCCTGACGAAACCACTTTCCTGACCACATACCTCTTATAACTTGCTAGATGCAGATAAGTCAAACAGAGATTGACTGAGAAAAACTTCACTAAAAATGAGAAACGACATAATGCTCTATCATGATGAAGTATCCATTTTTTTTTTCATAGCAAGATGTCAATTCTTGCAGGCAGAATAAACAACAACAACAACGCAATATTCGTGCAAGCTCATAACAAGAATATGTTTATTCCATATGAATAATTCTAACATGTCTATAAACCAATACGGCACTATATTTTCAACGGTATGGGTCGTCTGTTGTAAGAATTACGTCACTATTTCGAGATGAGAGATTCATACCATTAAAATCAATAATTATTTATTCTTTCACAATGCATGAAAAGAGCACGTCAATATTTAGTACTATTTCTTCTGTTTTTTATATCACACATTTCAAGAGAATACTTGAATTTGTCACGCACAAACATCTATCCTTTCTGAAATTTCTACATTTTATTTATAGGCTTTCTAGGTACCTTGTATTAGTTACGACTTGATTCATTAATTATATTTAGTTATTCATTTAATTTCTGTATTCCGCTAAATTCTTAGATTTCCAATATCATTAAGATTTGATTTTCTAACTCGTAAAGTAGTCTCCATTTTTGTGATTATATTATGATGCGTACTTGAGAACAGAAATTGCGTAGTATAAATTTACAACAATTATTATCATCATAATCATTACTACAATAATTGTTATCATTATTTAACATTATCGTTATTATCATTATTGTTATCATTATTAATATTATGATCGTCATTATTACCATTATTGTTATTATTATTATTATTATTATTATTATTATTATTATTATTATTATTATCATTATCATCATCATCATCATCATCATCACCATAGTCTTCATCATTATCTTCATTATTATTACTACGATTCATCTCGACCTTTTTGCGTTATACATGCCATAAGCTTGTCTGGCAGGTAGATAGGGATGCCCCTTAATGTCAATAGCATTATTTTCTCTCTTTTTAATACCGGTAATCAACCATCATCACCGTGTCGTCAATTAGTTGATGCAATTCCACCCCCGCATCCCTCTTCCCTCCCCCACCATGCCCATAGTCATGAATACGCTCTGGATGATGCTTGTAATATAATGCATGAGTATATTCATAATGTTTAGGTGCGAGTCCCGTGTGTAATGAGTATAATTCCCAACGCTTCCATATAGGCACACATCATTATCATACTTTAGTTTGCAATACCCGTGCACATCTCCGCTGCAAAAGAAATGATTAGCCGCACACATCAATGCCTATAATAGCTACGATTTAGGATGAGTTCATTTTTCAGGTATTCATGTTCACAATTTACAATGACTTTAACAGGTATTTGACCTCAGAATTTGGTAATTATAGTATGTTGCTGAACATGCCTTATTATGTTTGTTTGTTTGTTTGTTTGTTTGTTCGTTTGTCTCACCTCTCGTCCTTTTTTGTTCCCATTGTCTTTTTTTTCTTCTTTTCTTTTTAACTCACTCACCTCCTCGTAATCACTTACAAAATATATTTTTCAGTTGACTGCTTTATATGGATGGCAGTCTAAAACGTACACCAACTACATTAGCCTTTCCATCCAAGAATCCGTTATCGGTTTGACTTCAATATCAGTCTCCCTCACGTCACTTCTGAATCAATTATCTCTCGAGTGATCTCTTTCTCTGCCTTTTCAAGAATCAATGCATCGGTGGCCCGAGATATAATCATATCTGGAGACATAGCCATCGTAGTTTCATACACCAACCTCCGCCCTTTATCAATATTATATATGATATATAACAAGGCTCTCCTGTATTCCTAAACCAACCCATCTTGGATAGAAAACGACACCAGTAACATAAAAAAAGTATGACAGGCCTAAATGTTCATACGTTTATGTATATTTGATAGATTGTCACACCGTTATCAGCAAACAAACTATCCAATTGGGAGATATTATTTACGAATATCAGACTATGTTTCCCCTTAACCTTAGATCGCAATCTGTTAAGATATCAGAGGACGTATGCTTGTCATAAATCGATATATGTGCCCTCTATACACTGACTTTCTCGTCGTCACTTTCCCCTCTCACACTCGGAGTAAACCCATCAAATCGCATCACTCCCTCCAGGGGAGTTGGGACCCCAATCGTCTTACACCTATCCTATCTAGCCACTTAACTGACTACAGGGCAGTATAATGAGGCTCTAGGATACAATGTTCGCATCATTATCTGCCTGCACTGAAAGATCAATGGAGTTCACACCCAATCATTTTAAAAGGAAAGAAGACGAAGAAGATAAAAGAAAGACAAACGTAGAGATGGAAGAGTTTAGAGAATGCGGAAGATGATGGAATAGTTAACAACCGCAATTAACCTCCAACAGACCGAACCTCTCTCTGCTCGGCTGCGGAATGCACTGAATAAGGATCGTGCAGTGCAATGCAATCCACTTTCAAGAGCGTACAAGTGTTCGTTTAGTGCGGCTCGCGAGTTTTATTCACTCCCTTCCACAAACGTATTGCACGAGTGTCGTGTTTGCGGTTGTTGTTATAAGGGGAAGCGGTGAGGGCTTTCGGCTTCCTGCCGATGTATTTCATTGCGGTTAAATTATTGAGGCACCGGCAAGCTTTAATGACAGTGACACAGCAGAGTACTCAGTGTGTGTGGTGAATGCATTTCGTCTTGTGCCCACTAAACTTTTTTTTTCCAGAATCGCAATCTAATTCCAGCGAAAGCAAAAGTTCTTCATAGCTCTCTCATGTCTGTGTGCTTGTATGTTTGTTTTCTTTTCTTTCTCTACTCCCTCAACCTTTCCACTTGTTATGATGTCAGACTAGAAAATGACATCAGATTCCACATCGACATGTTTGTACCAAAACACAAGGGCAACGGATAAGTGGTTTCTGATACCAATCGGATTGGAAAAGAACGCTCTTGCTACTCTGCTACTTAGCATTGGGTGTGAATGGAATGGGTAAGATATGAAAATGAAAATGAACGCTAGACATGTCCAGCCTCTCTCTACCCCCCCCCCCTCTCTCTCTCTCTCTCCCTTCAATACAAGATACAGGAGAAGCACGTAAATTAGAAGTCAACACTCAGTTGATCTTAATTAAGATACGCTGGACAAAATATGTGAGTCCACTTATGGAAGAACATAAACAGAATAAAAGATAGATAGATGGAAAGAAAGAGAGGAGAGGAAGGGGAGGGAGAGGGATGGAGAGAGACATGGAGAATGGACAGTGAGTTATAGTGATAATCATAATCATAATTGGCAAATCGTTCCCTCCATTGCGAGCACTGCCTTCTTCTACGAAACCAATTGGCCTTGTGCGACAGAAACACTAAACCATATTGGTCAAAGCCTAGGGACATTTGCATGCAGTTGTTTAGCAAACGGAAACTAATGGAGTTGTTTTTGAGGTTTGACGGCGAGAAAGAGAAAAAAAAAAAAACGGCGGCAGTGTCTCAATATCGATTCGATTGCTACCTGATGTGCGGGGCGAATAGAAGGAATCGGCAGGTATCTCGTTTTGTTTTGGCAGATAGCGAGATGACCAGAGAGTGATACCAGAGATGAACAGAACGAGAGAAGAAGATAAAGCAAACAGGTTAATGAGGTAGAGAGCACAAGATAAGAAAGCGATAGATAGCTGGAGAGAGAGTGGGTGGGGATGGGGAGAGAATTTGACGTAGTTACGTCTGACTGACCAGGCATATCCTAATGGAATTGGGTCAAACAGGGTGTTGTATTTTGTTCGACACAGGATATTTTTACCGCTTCACTGGTTCTCTCATACGATGACATATTTGACGTTGCAATTACTCTGCTATCTACCTTGACCTGCCAGTATCATTGTGAGAGCATGGTGGTCAGTATGCGAAGATCATGTTGACGTAAATTTTTAAAGGTAAAAGCTCGTCGTTTGGACTCAAACAGAATGAGATGCACCTAGTACCCTTTTTTATTTTTCCTATAGGACGGATATAAGAAATCATTGCCGTTAGAAAAGCAGATAATAGAAAAAAGTCAAGTTAATTGACAACCACCGTATGAGTGTGCATAAATTATTTTGATTTTGTTCTCATCATGTTGCATACAGATAAGGTTTAGTATGTGCCCCCTCCCCCCCCCCCCCCACCTTGACCGGAAGAAGTAAGTCGTAACGTAAGTCATTATCGATAGGAAAGGTCTTTCCTTTTATACATTTGCTTCTTACAAGATAACATTCGAACTGTACTTTCCTTCATAACATTGTACTTTCCTACATAACATAACATAACGGAAAATGACAATTAAAGTAAGATCTATTAAAAAGATTTCACTTTCTTTGAAAAATTACAATTTCGGCCTTTGACCTTTAGCCCCGGCATTCAACCATCTTTGTTAATACATTTTCATCATTATAGATATCATCAATATGAAATTATTTCTCTTTAAGTTATGCCGAAATGAAAATGTCCTTTGAAATGAATTTTCTCTAACCTAGATCGCCAAGTATAAATAACTGCTGCTTCCTATCAAATTTAATAATTATCAATGGACATTGGTCGCTAATGTTAAGGTTTAAATGCAATATTCACAGCTTTTAGCCCAAACATTTGACCGGTCAACCTATCATGCCATGTTGATAAAGGATTCCGTGTTGCCTATCCTTTCTGCCACTCATAAATCATATTAAGATTGGACATCCCTGTTAAATGTATCAAGTTCGGCCAAAGGAATGACCTTTGACCTATCACAAATCATGTTATTAATCAGTTTAAAAGTTGTTCAGGTGAATGATTCACTTCGCTTCATTTTCATTCAAAATGAAGTTTAGGTCATCATGTTGCAAATTACTTCAAGATCGCCCCGACCCAAAAAAAAGCCATATTATGTTCACATCTACTTTAGATGTGATCTGGTGTTTCCAATGCATTGCGCTGGAAGCAACTGAAATCTTCGAATCGAGTACGCTGGAACTAATAGTAGCTCACCTAGGTATGAAATGATGGAAATAACTTAAAGCTTTTGTCACGTGATGGCTTAATTAATTAATTAATTGCAATTTAAGGTAAATTTCATTACTCTCAGAGAGACAACAAAAGAAAACTCCAAACAAGCAGCAACAACTCACTTTATATTAAAACAAAACATGTTAAACGCGATTGATTTCCGGCTGTTCTTTGTTATTGCAAAGTGAATTGCACTCTTTTATGGATGCCATGGATTCCATTAAGAGCCTGTTTATTTATCTACCGACTTATTACACTATTATCGAGTGGAGGTGTTCGAAATTATGCCATCAGGAGTGTTATCTCAACGGTTGGAGAAGTTGTGGGGATTTTTTTTTTCCGTTTCTGACTGACATCCATCTAACAATAGGAGTTTGTGAGATGAAGGGAATCTGAGAGAGAGGAAAAAAAGGAAAGAAAAGAAGAGACAGTTCGTGTGTGAAAGAGATGGAGAGAGAGAGAGAGAGAGTGACTAATAGAGCATGGGAGGTGCGTGTATATGAGAGAAAGAAGTGAGTAAGAAAGTATAAAGAGGAGGTTGGAGAGGAAGAGGGTAGGGGAGAAGGAGGAGAAGGGGAGGGGCGGTGGGAAAAGAGAGGGAGATATCTTGTACCATCAAGCACCTTCGCTGATTGGATTCAGTGATATGCATCACCAAGAAAGGTATCTTCGAGGCCAGTGTACTATCCGCCTCGTCTGTGCAATCTAAGCTGTATTAATCTGTCGTGTGCTGCGACAGAGGAGACCCTAAGTATTCGTTTTTTCTTGTTTTTTTTTTTTTCAGGATTCGCAGTATCGAATTTCCAATCAGGTCTGGCATGTTCCGGCGAGGGCATAGAGTCTGGAGGCAACAAACAACCTCAATGAAAACAAAACAGCAATTGTTTACTATCTCCCGGTATCTCCTGTCTGAGAGGCTGTTATGGCGTGATAGGCCATGGATAGCCATTACCGGATCAATGAGGTATGCAAAAGCCAAACACGTGCCAAACGCGACTGTCATCTCTTGTCCATGAGTTTGCTAACGGGGATAAATAATTGTGCATCGTGACAGCATTATAGACTTATGTTGAGCGACATGACAACAATGGATGCCACATAAACATCTGTCAGCAGTCATCGTATGATGGGTTCTGCCAGTGGCGGCTATAGCTTCTCGGGATTGGATATAAAGATGTCCGTAGAAATGCATTGCGTTTGTCACTGTCAAAGAAGGTTGTGACTTGTTGAGACTGTCCTGTGACTGGCAGTCGAAGCAGCGTTAAAGGGAAATAACGGACAAGTTAAAATTTAGGCTGAAATGAAAGAGTAGAATCTTATGATCACCAACAGTAAAGATTTTATCAAAATCAGATAAGAACGGAAGTTATGAAATTGTGAAGTTGCGGTAATTTTCACCAGTTTTCTTTCATTAATTTATTTTTCCATTTCCAACAGAAACATAAAATATTTTGTAGAAATTGAATACATAAATTTCATCCTGATACATAATAAAGGTTAAGTTTGCAAAATATTGTAAAATGGAAATGCTGGAAATGTGGAGGAATGCTAAAAAGCAGTGCTTGTATGGTGCAGCTCCAGAACATTCAATATGAATATGCAAACGAGTGAGTTAATGTCATTGTTTTTTGACTTGCCTTATACTCAATGGAAAATCTTGAAATTTCCAGGTTGGTTGTGTTTGTGTGTGTGTGTATGTGTGTGTGTGTGAATTTTTATGTTCACACGCAATCATGCCCCAGTCTCAAATCCCAATACATCTGACTTTGAAGTTATTCAACCAGAAATAACACTTTAACGGCGAAAATTAAATTTTCGTCACTTGATTGTATACGATTAATGGAAATTCGTAAATGGATGTCATCATGAGCTCCTTTTTTTTGTACAACTATTATTCATATCGATATTACGAGCATCACATCATTCCCGTTAACAATAATTATTCGTCTTCGTTTTTCCATCATCCGGAACGCATAGGCAATTTCATTATCGTAATCTATCATTATCCTATAAGTAAGCGACCTGACAGACAGTCAATTTGTTCACAATTTGATTGTTTTTCTTCTTATCATTATCATTATGAAGCTACCAAACAAAAATTGTCATGTCACCATTCCTATCATCAATCATATCACCTGTAATTGATTGCAAAGTGAATTAGATACGAGGCAGTCCTTCTAAAGCTGTAAAATCTGATCGAGTGAAAAGCGAAAGCAAGCCCAGAAACATTTGTAATGAAAAGACTATCGATGAGAGATTATCAGACAATATATATATTAGGACATATATCAATGTCTATCCTGGGAGCACAATTATACTGGATGGTAACTGCCGCTTGCAAGATTTTTTAGTCGTGTCTAAGTTATAAATATAAGTTAACCCAAAAGCTGTGCCTGTTCGATTTCAATGTTTTTTCATTCTTTTTATGTTTTAGGAGTAAAATGCTAAATCGTAATAGAAGATTCAGCCTCGTTGGATTTGCATCCAATCTTGGGAGTATAGTTTTAGTATACATAATCATGAATGAAATGCTCGAAGCTACAAAGTGACTGATCCTTGGCAGAGGAGCTCTAGATTTCCCCGGATGTTTCTACTTCACATTCCGGTTGCTGCCAAGTTGTATTTTGATGTCGACAAAACGTGTCATTTTCTATCATTATGTCGAGACATAGGAGGTTGCAATCTATTTCTAAGCAACAATTATTCATAAAGGGGAAAAAAGAATATCACTTCACTCAGATTGAAGCACAGTGATTTTAAGATGAGCATAAGCACTGAAATGAGCGTGACAGTAAAATAAATTGTTTTCATAAAATGACATGAAAAATCTAAAGTAGAATGTCGTTTCTGATTTGATATATCTCTCGTGTTTGCCTTCTTCTCATGCCGATTCTTTCATATAATTGATTTGACATGCTCTCATCTATTTATGTCGTTATGGTGCTTTGGCAAATTGGCAATTCGAGTGATTGCGGGGATTCTGGACATTGACGCTTTGCCCATATTGTGAAACAGACGGTATTATATCCGTACACGGGTATGTAATGTGTTCCACACATCCCGGTGCTGTAACTTTGATTCAGTGTAAGAGTTAAGGACGGGGCGGTTTTTAAAATGTTGTCGGTGTGCGCATGTGTTTTGTATGTACCTTTTCAATTCTTTTTTAAATGGAGGCGACAAGAGGTTCCACCTCCCTTGCCTTAAAAAAAAAAAAAAAAAAATCTTTCTGTGAGCAGTGTGTACCCCGAGGGGGATATGTTAACCTCAAAGATCTGAACAAGAGAGATAAATGGCCGGCGCTTTCAACTCCTCCCCTCCGACTCGTCCTTTCCATATAGTAAAATAATGCCCATCGTCTTGCGCGAGTTGGAGGGGGACCATCTCGTGACATTTACAGATTTCCTGGTTTGTGATGAGAGCAAATAGGACGATGTGAGTAACGCCCAAGGTGCGGGAGTGAGCTTAAGAGCCAATTACCGTCATTGCCTGACAGTAACATATTATCCACGTCATAGGTGTGAACTATACAGGGAGATGGAGAAAATGATGATTATTGGAAGGACCCCGACTCGAACTCACCTTAAGATCGCACTGATCCATTCAATGTCCTATTTAACCTAAGCTCATTTTACTCCATCTGACACGCATGTCAGGTTTTTCATATTTCGTTGTACATTCTGTTAATAAAAAGTGAAAAAGTGAAAATAAAGTTTGAATTTGAATCTGTGATACCACTCACACTTCTTTGAGGTAAAAAGAGAGAAAGTGATAGGGAATAATCATCTCTAGTACTATGTATAATGATGATGGTGGTAATGATAATGATAACAATAATAACAATATATGACTTATACTACTCAAAATCCACTCTGTTGAGTGCTCAAAGTGCATGCATACTATAATGTTCGACTCAAAATATTTCGTTGTTTTGACTTGGAAACGTTTTCTCAAATTTACATACTAGGCCGTTCCCATAGCCTTACAAATATGCATTTTGACAGGTGTGTGTGTGTGTGTGTATGTGTGTGATAGCGAGAGAATAGAATCACCTCGAATTGCCAGTTTGCACGTGCTAGGTATTTTTTGATAATATACGTCATACTTTATGCGACCTTATGCTTTTTGTCGCCTTTGTTTTCTCCCGTGTGATTATCTGCATCATCATCATCATCATCATCATTCTCATCATCATCATCATCATCATCATCATTCTCTCTCTCTCTCTCTCTCTCTCTCTCTCTCTCTCTCTTGCCCACTTTTTCTCTGGACTAGTTGTCCTGCAAACTTTCCCTGGATGAGTTTTCCAAAGCCCCGAGCCAAACTTCATGAAGGTCATCTTCAAATAAACAAAATTTAGCAGCGCGTGCAGCATACTACTGATAACTAATCGCTTTAATGTTGTTGTGGCGCAAGCTTCAAGCGGCTTTAATTCGCTAAGCGCTAGCTGTGTGCATTATGGCCAATTTTCTATTATCACTTGGCCTGGCAATGTACACAACTCAGTTGATATCAAAATTAACATGGTTAAGACCGCCCTCGCCACTCAATGCGGCTCCTTGTTATGATTATGCCTGAAACATTATGTGTAAAAGCTCTAGGAATGACAACAGTTTGCAGATATCTGGACTAAGTGCTTTTATGCCTAACATTCAACATGGTTCATTATATTGAAAGGCTGACATTATTGTTGTCAGAGTCAAGTTGAGGTTGAGGCTAGATATGCAGTTTGTCACATAACACGTCCGTAACAGAAAAAAACAAACACACCCGATTGCTTTGAAAAGTAAAGTACCGTTTTCAATCACATTATGAGCTTTTATATTCCAATTTCGTTTTTAGTAATCGCTGTATCACGTGAAAAGATACAAAAATAAAATGAAATCGCAAGACGTATCCCAAGAAGTCGGCATTCATAGAATAAGAATACATTTAACTATATAAAGTATGAAGGTTGTTGAAGAAAGAAAAAGAGGTACATACATTTTTTGTTACACTCACTGGGAACAATTATTTTCTAATTCCTGTTATTTTTTTTTCAATTTGTTTGTCTTTTCTTTGGGCTTTTTTCTTGGGAGCTTTCGTCGTTTCGTATTAGATGATGGACAAAGAGCAACCGCAAAAGTTCCTCTCCATTCTACAATTCTTTCGCTTTAATTATTACGTGAAACGTAATTGAAAAAAAAAAGTTTCTAAAACTTTGATATTTATAAACCTTTCTTAATTAGAACAGTTCGAATCGCCCTGATGATGCTTTCTGTCTTCCCTTTTATCAGTCAAGTGATTTTTTTTCCATTAAATGGCCCGTAATTCCCAAGGCTGCTAAGCGGCATGCATTGTATCTTTTTTTTTTATCCCTATAGGTTATTTCGAATTAATTTTCCTATGTTTACAATAGCCAACATACAGTTCGTTTGTCTAGGTCTTGCTGTCAGGCTGTACCCATCCTTCTTAACTATTTTTGCTTTCAAAGAGTGTGTTTATGACTGAAACGTTTCGATGCTTATGGCAGCGAGCAAATCATGTTACAAACAACATCTCGTAGACTCTATCCTTAGGGTGAAGTAGGTTATTTGAATGACGCCTCCCGGTGATGAAACCACCACTGGGATCCTTCCCAGGGGAGGATGTAGATCGTGTCTATCCATTGCAAATGACCCAGGAGCCATCGAAAAATGATCTCGAATGACACGTGAGCTCTGAGTAACAGAGGAATGCAATTCTGATTTTGGATATCGAGTGTCAAATGTAATGGTTTTAGTAATGAAATGAGACTAAAGAAACATAAAAGCTCTCTCTCTATCCATGTTAGGTAGCCAGTATTTAATTTTTTTCGGTAATTAACGTTGCGGAAGCGATCATTAGGTTCCAGTTAGGTGAGAAAAAGCTCTTTTTATTGACAATCTGTAATACAACGTGAGAATGGGTACCAATCGAAGAACTGAGGATCGGAATTGATTTTTCAAAGCTGACATGCATTCCTCCTGGACAGTCCAAGGAGGGAGAGGAGGCCGTCGATAGCATCAAGTGTTTCCGCGGTTCTCCTTTTTAACCCCCGATCGTCTGGAAGTACACCCGGGATGCTCTGACGTGTTTTTGCAAGCTTGACGTAACGCGTCGTCTGCTGCCCATAAAGAATGCATGCAGCTCGGAATCTCCATCGCCGCGAAATGTCTCGCGCGCAATTGATTGAATCGACAAGGCAACCGTATTCACGAGAAGTATTTAAGAGGCGCGAGCGAGAGACAGACGTAGCGATTCTTTTAAGGAGAGACGGGCGGACAGACGACGAAAGATGAAGTGAATGTGGTTTGTCATGTCGAAATGTCAATACGTATTTTTTGTTTACCACAATGGTCCAGCATATCGCCTCAATAGATCTTCCTGTCGCCTCAAAATATCTCCTATCGGTTTGACGTGATTCACGCAAGAGAGGTTAACTATTGTATCCGCATGCAATAAACACGATAAAGTGACATACCTTACTCTGAACGAAATCGACAATGTCCATTCTATTAAAGTGACATGGCTGATTTGTACGTTGTTGGTACTAAGAAAATAATTGAGAGTGGAGATTAACAAGCGCATGAAACTATGAGACAGTCATAAGAAAGTATTTTTTTCTTCCATATCTCCCCCTTGCAGACATGATATAATAAGTGTATAGATATATACGTATACATGTAAGTATGTATATACATATGTATATACATTATAAAATATTCTATTTTATGCATACACACGGTATATATGCAGATTCTGCAAAGGAAAGACTTTAGAGAACATGAAACAGTCAGGAAACTATGAAGTGAATTTCACTGACATAACACGTTCCTTCAGCTTGAGATTAGATAACATATTGTATATAATTATCTTAGTTATGTATATTAATTTCGCGCAGCACATTTCTACCCTTGTTAGATACCATTTACGTAGAAATGACAGATGACACCGATTTGACTTTTTCTGCCTCTCGTCCTTTGTGAGTAAATGATATCGATTTTACAGAAAAGCCCTCGACAAGAAACCACCATCAACCTACTCATCATTCAATTCAATTCAATTCAATTCAACTCAATTCAATTGTTTATTCATTTCCATCAAAAAAAAAAAGAAAAGAGAAAGGGAACATGATCCAAAGTGGTACAAGTTTTCGATTTATCTTTCATTTATCTGATAAGGGCAATTTTTTCTCAAATACAATATAAAGTGTATGCACGAATGATGTCGTAAAAAAGGAGCAATGCACTTTGTCATGGCAACAAAAATAGTAAATAATCATAACGATGGAAAACGGTGTTCCACTAAAAAAGCCAAGCTTGTGAGATGTGGAACACTGGAACAAAACTACGACAGCACCAATTTGTTATACGAATAAAACATATTCATATTAAATTCTTCTATATACTATTATACATTTACTCATTGATATAATTATGATTAGTTTTATCCAACCATTTTTGTGGGGGTATAGCTTGCATTGCAACACAACTTTACAATATACTATACTTATATATAAAGACCCGAGTTCGACTATTGCACTTTTTCGAAAAGAAAGAACAGTGAGAGGAATAATGATATCAAAGCTATGCACCGTTTTTTAATTCCTTTGTCATATCTCATATTAATGATATATATATATATATATATATATATATATATATATATATATATATTTATATATATATATATATTAATGCTGCAACAAAATGGAAACCTTTTAAAATGAAAATATTGTTCAATATCACTAATTAGGGGGATATGACTCGTCTGATAGATGTCTCTCATTACCCTGTCATAAAATCGTTACTTCCTTCATCTGTCAAGCTAAGTGTTTAAAACGTTGAGTGGTTTGATGAGAGCCCTGAGCAATTATGACAGAAAACGAATTTCAACTCATCAGACACTCTCCTGAAATATATCACTGAGACAACATCAGACAATCAGTGATTTCCTGGCAGAAGGTCACAAAATCACTCAATAATTCATTCATCGCGATGTGAGCAAAAAAGAAAAAGAAGAGGATAAAAAGAGGAATTAAATGGTTACGTGCATTTAAGTTCCCGTTACTTTTTACATTTCTGGGGTAGGGGGGATCTAACAGTAGAAGAAATCAAAGTATCATTGGTTAGCTGCTGAATTAATGCGTGGGTGGTGAATAATTGGTGACCCGCTACAACAAAACGATCCGAAAGTCGGGGGAGGACAATTTTCTGAAAATGACATGACATTATTCCATTACTATAATTCTACTTTAATTTCATAAGTATTATATAACACACAACTCATAAAAGTACTCGGTTGCGGAGATATCGATGATTTTATTAGCGCATGGCAAGTGGTTGTGGAAATCAGTTTCTAGAAAAACACCTTGAAAGTTTTCCTTCCGACCCTAACATTTTCCTCGCTTGACAGTAGAAGGTATGCTCCACATGTTCATTCAAGCTTAGCGCCATCGGTCTACGCACGACCAATCAGTAATCAGGATGCCACGCACTGACAAATAAGCTCACTCCCTCGTTGCTAGGGGCGGAGTCTAGTTGCGGCGCTAAATCCAAATCTTCGGACACGTTTCTGTTACGTTGAAATTCGGAAAATCATGGGCCAGAAAAACGCTAATTTCTTGCCTTTCGTTTGATCATTTAGCTTCGAAAATTCGGTAGATGATAGACAAAACATTAGACTACAAAATTATGCCAAAAACAGAAATCCGACTGTTTTGACCAATTTTGATGATGTGACTTCAAACTCGATTTTCTCGGCTCAGCCGTTGGCGACTTTAGGATCCTTTCGTATGGTTATGTGTACGTGGTCATGTAGTTGGTATCTTACGAAAACATTGAAACGTTAAGTGAGAATGCGTAAACATCGGTTTGCTGACAATATGATGCCACAACAGTATCAAGTAATCTGCAAGTCGTATGACAGTCTAATATACTCATTATATTCTGCGAAATATCACATTAATCCGAGAACAACCCAGAGCAGAAACGGCATCATAAAGCCATGCAACAGAAATGTAAAATCACAGTTTTTGTAAGACGTGAAATATACGATGTCTACAATAATAACTAACGACATACATTGGTATGACATTTCACAAGAAGACATCAACATTAGAAGGCATTTTCTCATGTTTGTTTCTTTGTGTGTGTGTGTGTGTGTTTGTTTGTTTGTTTTGTTGCTTTATTTTTTGCACTGCCTCCGCGAGGGAGTGAGTTTATTGTGTTAACTTCTTTAGTAAATTGCATAATTCATTTGTATCACACATAATGGAAGCACACACACACACACACACACATCGTGACTTTACTAATACTATATTATTCACTAAAACTGTCACAAGTTTAGTAATTGCTCCTGACCCCTAGTCATTTATAAAATGCCACTTTCGTGATCTTTGTCGACCAAATTACGAAACCCGTGTTAGTTAGTATCGGATCTCAATTCAATTATGTCAGTGAGAGCCCGAGAGTGCCCCCAATAAATAAGTTTGAATCAATTTTGTCCTTCACCCCCTTCATTGTCGTTATCAAGCGAAAATCGCTGAAGAAATGCCCATGATTGTGTGTAGGTGTCAACGCCGACTCGATTCTCATTTCACAAAGGAAGGGTAGCTCGTTGGCCTGAGAGGTCAACTGCTTCAGACAGCATGGCAAAGGTTCCCGATTCAAGTCCCAGATCAAAATGAGAGTGGCATGTCCAAGAAGAGGACCTATAAGAAGGGCCTGCACATGGATAATGCGTATAAGCCTGCATTTATATACAGTGTACGAGAGAAAAAAAGCAGTATGTCGTTCGATATGAGGGTCACCAATGTGAAATCCCCGCTCACCTTTCCATTCAATGAAGGCATGTGGATAATTAGATAAAGTGAAAAGCAGATTATATTCAAACTGGTATAGAGTTATACAGAGTATAGCTACCACTTCTAATCAATGTGGTTATTGCATGCGTGTGTACACTACGTGGGCATTCACTTATTTTCCATAGGAAGAGATTTCGCTGACCCGTATCACTATACTTCGATGACAGCCGTTCAGTTTAAAAGGAAAACGGAAAAATGAACGATGTCACTATTGACTATCTGTGATTTTGTATTGTCGTAAAAAGAAACTTAGAAATATGAAAACAAATTTCTAAACGATAGTGTTTCATACCGATATAAGCAATTTGTGTGTCTCTTTTTATGGAAAAAAAAAATGCTTGCATGAGGAGGAAAATGACATGGTGCTCCTCAGCATGCACTGTCGGCGGTGACTTTGTGAATTATCATTCCCCTTTTCGCATGCAATCCCCCACCCTCATAACCCTTGTTGAACACAAAATAATAGATCCACCTGGAACAACTTACACACACCTTTATTCTTTATATGTACAACATGCACATTCACAATACTACGTAACCATGACCACGGCAGTTGGCAGCTGATTGGTGTTAGGCGCCGTTTTCATTTTGCCTGTTGGCGTCACATATAGGCGCCACGGCTGCCTTACCACGCACTGGTATGCTCGCATCATGTGGATGAGAAAGCCTCGCCACAATTAACAAAATACTCATGTTGATGCACAGTTCAGCACTCACCACAGTCTACTCATAATTACGTTCACTCGAATCTCTTGCGGTGAGTTCTCTGCAATATCTTTCTTTCGCTTTTGTAATTTCTTTTGCTTCTTATTTCTGTATCTTTTTCCTGACTAATGGAGAAGAAGAATCGCCCCGTCAGGCTTAAAAATCAAACTAACACTTATAGGCATACAAATGTTGAGAGTACGATAGATTTCTTTAAGGATAAAACGAATCTTCCAGCGTTGTAAAAATAAAGTCTTTGCTTTTCATCAGATATTTAATTACATGGTAGAAGTTTGATGAAGAGTGTGTGATCATTCGACAACGCATGATGGCCTTAAAACGAGCAAGGTAGTATCAGTTCGTGATTATTATTCTCCTTATTACAGGCTCTTTTGGAATAGTTCGTCGGCAGAAGAAGATACATCGATATCAGTGGGGTAGATAAGGCTCTCTCATGATGCTATCAATTAACCCAATAAACCCATTAGCTCGCGACTTCCCCTAACGTCCTAGAACATCTCAGCGCTATATCTCGCCGAATATCTACATAGCAGCTATTACAAGCTTCGTCGCTGACAATATTTTTTCCTTTCCATTTTATGATATGACGGACAGAAAATTGCACCGTTCAAGCAAGAGGCTGTTCCATTAAACACAGACATTGATCACCATTACTCTACATCTTATATCTACCTTGATCTATCCTTCCACTTCACTGTATTTCTCTTAACCTATTTATCTACTTAGCTATCTTTATTCTGTGAGAAGAAGGACTTGTTCTGCTCTGTTTCGAGAGTTTAGTTACATGGGATTACCCATCGCCATTGCCGAGCTTTCGGATAGTTAATTCAATTAAATTTGGTTTCATAATGGCACGGACAGGTACTTCGATTTAAAACAATCTACCGTTTAAGAGAATGTAAAGAAACTGTCGCAACAAGTTATAATCATGACAATGCGTATATGAGTTTCTCTTGTCCATCTCGCTCTTCCATCTTCTCTCTCTCTCTCTCTCTCTCTCTCTCTCTCTCTCTCTCTCTCTATCTCTCCATCTCTTCCTCTTTCCCTCTCTTCTCTTTTATAATCTCTTACTCTCACATTCCTCCTTCAATATCTACAAGTCTCTTTCCTCTGAGTCTCTCTATCTTTCTTTCTTCTGTCTCTTTTTCCTCGCTTTTACCTCATCCTCTCCTTCCTCTCTTTCATCAGAAGCAAATTATTACGTTTTACGTACTTGCGCAGTAACATAAGCTGAGGGAAATTGGATGTCGTAAATTCGATTCCGTTGTCATGGAACCCTCCCCGCTCTGCCAGAGTGCAAAGAGTGGGCAAAAGAGCAGCAAAACGGCCTTTTCAATGTCGTAATCGATAGACTTCCTTCTTTTCCCTTTCTTTGTGCGGTGCGCTCCAGAAACGGACGAATTGAAATCGGCATCAGTCCCTCGATGCCTGTACCTGAATTACATGCACGCAGAGTCGCACGCTACGATGTCTATTTTCAGAGAAAATAGCAATCGTGTTTCACAAACATGCATTAACCTAAAATGTTTCATTGGAAATTAAAGTCGAGTTCTACTCATTAATTTGTCTCAATATCTAATTTTGTCCTTTCCTGTACATATACAAGTACTACATCTTCCATCCGTAGAAAAATTAAGATTATTTAATGACTACAAGTTTCTTTATTTCATAATAAATTGCCTCCTGTCCGGTTGAAGTGTCTTAACTCTTACCGGTGCTTACTGTTTTGACTGTGCCCAAATTTGTCATCGAGCAATTATTGAATTTCATTATTAGATTGACAATTAATTATCAAATACTAACGCGTACGTTGCATTTTCCATTAGGAGTACATTGGAAACAGACTGATGTTATACCTGAAGATTGTTGCGGTCTCAGTGAGCTGTGTTGCTCATTAACAATGGTTACATTTCTTTTTCAGCAGGCGTTATTGGAAATAGCAATGAACATCCAAACTACTTTAGTATGGTTTTCGTTTCGATTACTATACAGTGCTGTATGTGGTCTGTTATAACAGAAATACATAAATGATGAAGTCTTAAGCGCACACTGTAGATGATACCATAGTTGTGGTTACAAATCGATTTTCATCACTGAAAGTGGAAATGGAGCTCAGTAATAAATGGCAGAAAAAGGCAAGAAATGCAAAGAAAATGGAAGTAAAGGTAAAAATCATCCTTTTTATTGTCAGGTGATAATGATGCCTTACGAGCACACATGCAACAGGTGAAGTTGACCTGTGACAAGAACCCACAGATGCCATTAGAAAGAAAACTAAAGGGAAGGATAGATAGATAGATAGACAGACGGAGAGTTGTTAGCTGGAGATAGATAGATAGATAGATAGATAGATTGATAGATAGATAGATAGATAGATAGATAGATAGATAGATAGAGATAGATATAGATAGATATATAAATATATAGATGGATAGATAGATAGATAGATAAATAGATGGATAGATAGATAGATATAGATAGATAGATAGATAAATATATAGAGATAGATAGATAGATAGATAGATAGATAGATAGATAGATAGATAGATAAATATATAGATGGATAGATAGATAGATAGATAAATAGATGGATAGATAGATAGATATAGATAGATAGATAGATAAATAGATAGATAGATGGAGGGACAGGCAGGGAAAGGGATGGAGAGGGAGACAGCACTACTGCTGCTAGTCTGAAATTCGCTTAATGCTTCCTAAATCCTTTGCATTTCACACAGCTGGTACTGCGAACCATTTACAGACTGTAATATTTCAAGGCGGCAGTGTAATGCATGCATGCGATGAGAAGAAGAAACGTGTAATAGTGGAAATAAGACTGTTATGGATGTTTGTATGTCGTTTGCCTCCCAATCGGCAATCTTTCACGGAAACCACTGAAAAGTTAAATGCGACAAGGCGAATAACAAGAGTAAAAGGTGAAATTCCAACACGCGATGAGACAGGCTCCGGATTTCCGGCGCCTCCATGAGTGAAAATACAAAACAAAATGCAGCGAGCGGTGAGCTTAGTTCCATGTGCAATCTCATGAAACGTGGCAGGATATCTTATCATGATTACCACTGGGCGGGGAAATATCTCCGATTTCAAATCTACATTGTGGAGAGTGTTGTAGTTATTGTAATATTACCGCCATTACCTGTATGTTCCATCTAATACTAAAATATGCTGCTGTCGTCCATATAAATCATCGTTAATTTTCTTCTTTTTTTTCCTCAACACCACTCCAACTCGTTCGATGTAATTCTTCTCCGGCTACTAACTCTCCGCTGCATCTTTTATCAACTTCGAGTGCACACTAATGTCACTCCAGAAATACCACTTAACTTATCCAATTTGTGTTCTGTTGAGATAACCAAGTGTAGAATTACAATTAAATATCCGTTCTCTTGGAAAAGGTGCAAATCACAGCATTATTTGTGTGAATTTTGTAAACGGGTGCACGTCACGAGACCGACACCCACGAGTCATACAGCCCACGAGTTATACAGCTCACGTCAATACAGCCCATGTGTTATACAGCTCACGAGTCATACAGCCCATTAGTTCGACACTAAGCTAACAAGGCCCACGAGACCGACACATTAAACCCCGTGTTGTATCTGTCGAATTCGTGGGCTGTTTTTACCTAGTGTCGAACTCATGGGCTTTATTTGCCTAGTGTCGAACTCATGGGCTGTATGACTCGTGAGCTGTATGACTCATGGACCTGTTTTCAATGTCGAACTCGTGGGCTGTATGACTCTTGGGTGTCGGTCTAGTGGGATGACCCCTTGTAAACAATCTAAATTATTTTTGACCTTTTTGAACAAGATGTGTATGTCAATATTCATAAGTCAAATCAATTAAATTACATGTATACTACAATTGACAAGCATTTTTTTTTAAACAAAAAACGTCAAGGTACGAATGCACATTCAAACAGTCGTTTTACATCAACTGCGCATTCGAATGTATTATCATATTGGTTGAATAAGATGTTGACAAAGCGTAGATAAGACTATCGCAGTTATGCGAAACCCTCTGTAGAAAAAAAAATCATATGTATTTTGTTAACCTACACATCTTTGCTTGCCACAGAAAAGTAGAAGTTGATACACGCCTCAGCATTCTAAAACTTTGAAATCCAGACAGAACTCTGCAGGAGAGAACACAGCGTTTCACAGTGTGTTCACAATGTGATCACATAGTCGACTATGTGAAAACGATTCACACTGTGGTGTGGTTTTTCACAGAGAGTTCACACAGTAATGTTCTTTGTCGCACTGTGAATTGTTGATTCACAATAATTATGTTAACATTGTTAAAGCACTCAAATTTAAAAGTGTGAAGGGATTTCACACTGAGTTCATAATGCGTTCACACTGTGGAACACTGCATTTTTTCCAGCAGGGAAGAGTAGTTATAATATTAAATTTTTAAATTTGATCCAGAATCATTACATTGTATTATTTTTTTTTTCTCAACGAAACCACCTTATTCTTGGTTTTCTCAGCTTTAATCTTTGCGACGTTATATGTGGATAAAGTGATGACGGACCACGAATTGATAAAAAGAGAAAGGGGAGGGAGGGAGAGAGAGAGGGGTGGGTGGGGGAGAGACCAATTGCAGATTAGCTGGTGCACGGCTGTGGTAATATTCTCCATGAAGAAGACACTGTCCCCCTCGTCATAGAATATGACAGTCAGGACGGAATAAGTCAATGCTGCGGTGACAACGGACGAGATTATTGACTTCATAAATATGCACTGACCTTCGAAGCGGGCCTGACAAACAAAGAAGACTGAATGAAAGAAAAAAAAAATCAAAAGGGGACAAAAAAGACCCTCGCAGAATATGCACCTTGCAATTTAATCATGGCCTTGGGCGCTGATTTGATATTCCTTATAATAAAGGAAGGCTTTACTGGATGTGATGAAAATACAAAACTTTTTTTTTTTGCCATTTGCTTTCCTTGATTCTGTATTCCGAGTACCTCTGATTTCATCGTCGCTACTAGTGGAAAAAAATAGGTCTGTGGTGAAAACATTAATCAACTCTGATTGGTCTCATTCATTATGAGGTTTGCCACTAAGCAATTGGCTTCCTCGTGTCATTCATCTCATATCATAGAGCCAATCAGTGATAAGTTGTCATGACAGAGAATGCTTATTTTGCATGATATCACGAGGAGAACATTAATGAGTGGAGACACGACTGCATTCCCGTATTAAAGAAGTAAGGAGGTAGGTTTTAATGGAAGCCCTCGTACTGTGCGTGGAAATGAATTAAAAGACAAGCAGAGGTTATGCTTTGCACCGAATGGATAATAATCATTAATCTGTCCTCCAGACACATCGAGCGTTTAAAGGTCTAGCCAAAGAAGTGGTCAAAATAGTAATGTTTTGTACATCCTCCTATACGGGGGTCCATTATTACACTCGCACCTCTTTATTCCCTGTACACAAAGATCAGGGTCGTGATGGCGAGCTTGTATACGTCAACGGACAACGACTAAACCTCATTTTTATCTTCTTAGAGAGCTGTGATATATGTCACAACAGTCAGCTAATCTTATGAATCAAAAGACGACAGAGATTTATTATTATTCTGGTAAACACAGCTAATGATTTCATCCTTCACTTTTACTCAGACAACAACTACGATAGCATGCTTATCAGGCAGAGAGCACGTTAGTGTGATTAGATGAACTGAATAATATAAGTGGCGTAAATGATGGATAGGCAAAATAGACCCAAAGTAACCACGCTAAAGTAGTTTTCTCCCGGATAGAAACATATTATATGATATCAAAATGAGAAAATGAGGGGTGGGGGGGGGGGGGGCTAGAAGCAAGCCAATCGTGATTAGAATCTAATATATTCGCCCCATGTCGCTGGCTGGCCGTAGAGCAAGCAGCCCCCATGCCTGTTTGGCCGTCTGAGACACCAGGCCACAGGCGGAGACTCAGCCTTTCGTTTTTCTTGTCTAATAAGCCAATATTTGCACTTCATAGGTTTCAAATTAAAGGGATTACTTCTGCGTGATATAACACAAATGGCTGATGAAAAATGGAAGGCACCTCGCTCTTCTGTTCGTCGCCATCCGTCTTTGGCTATAGGGTTTGCGATGTCTCAGAAGTAAGGCTGTGACGGCTCTAAAGATATGAAATAAGCTCGGCCAGGATCCGGACATTGTTAAAGAGGCAATATTTTACTGTCCCATAAGTGTCCTCATGATGTTGCATTGCTTTGTTTGCTATGTTACTATCGATTTAACTCTTTTTTTTTGTCATTAATCACCGTTTAGGTCACAATTGTAAACTGGATAGTTATTTCAATTATAGGGAGGGGTGTACTTCCATCATATTTTAAAGACGCACTGAAAGGTGTAACAGGGCCTTAAAATTTGACTTGTATAGTACCTCTTCCCATGTTTCCCAAAGTATGACGAAATGATTGTCTACATTATGTGTTTCATATGTTTCTTTTTTCTGTATGACGTATTTATTGCACCAGATAAGTTAGGAAGGTTACATTAAAGACAGGTATTTTGATTCGAATCACAGAAATTGCTAGCTACACCGTAATTTATGAACATGTACATAGTGCTTCAAAATATCTTTTCAAGCAATGCTTACAAAGGCGGCCCTCTGCATAATCGCTTAAAACCATTGTTATTGTAATCCCTGCTGCATAGATATGCATACTGTAATTTCCTTTTATATCGTTGTTCATGCAAGTCAAACGACTCTGTGTTAAATTTACTTTGTATATTTCCTACATGTTCATGAGTATGTAACTTATGTATATTGATTTGCAGGAATAATGATAATAATAATAAGGTCTTATTTACCCAGGGTAGCCTCTTCAGTGTTGCCACTGCTCTACCAGAGGGCCCTGCTATTATTATTACCCTAGCGTAGCCAGGGATACACCTGGGTCGAGAGGGACACAGTGGGTAAAATCATCTTGTCCAAGGACGTAAGCACTGGGCGGGATTCGAACTCGGGCCCTCCGATCGGGAGTCGGGAGTCTTATCCACTATCACAGCGCCCCCACATTAAAGTAAATAAAGTATCTATCAAACAAACAAACATGTAGGTACTTTCAGTGCATACGTTCTTTTGCCTAACGACTGTACGCAAAAGCATGGTTTTATTATTCTGTTCTTGAAGCAAATTATACTATAGGAAAGAGGTTGATGCATATTTACGTATGCTGTTTCCATAGCAACAGTTTTAACTTGCTTACAGATAATATATTGTAGGGTTATGACTATTGAAGTTAGCTCTCCTTCCTATGGCTGTAATATTAGTTGCTTCTCATCGAATATATTGAACAAATATCAATCATAATTACGCACACAACTCACAAACCAAGAACTACTCTTAATACATTTCAACTCATACTGATTTTCCTTCTGTAATGTCACGCTTCCCCTGATGTTCTGTTCCCATTTTTAGTGCATCTGCAGAGCATCGTGTCGCATTCAACCCGTTTTCCCTTTCTGAGTACCTTTGTTGGCGATTGTAATAATAAATTACTCGTTTCCCTCGACAATTCAACGTCGGTGTTTATCACAGCGACAGTGAATATTGCTTGCTGAGAATTTCACGATTGACTCCGCAGTTTTCCTATCTTTACCTTCCTTAATATTTTTTGGGGGGTTATTTATCTCACAAAATAATGAATAATCGTGAAGTGGAATTCAGAACTACCTTCAGATAAAACCAATCAGAATCTTAGAAGAAACTGAAGAAGCCAATGCTAAGACGATTATGTGCATCATGATATTTTTGCATTGATATTTGTGCATATTGATAAGTGCACATTGATATTTCACTTTGATTACTTCAGTACTCGTCACTACTAGTATGTGACGTTACAATAATGTTACAATGTAACATTACAATAGTGTTTAAGTTATTGTTTACTCTGTTCAATTCACATTGTCTTGTTAACGTTATTTCTGTCACTAAAGAATCAGAGATGTTCATTATGCTATTGCGAAAGATCGTAAAAAAGAATTGAACTTGAACTTGAATTTAACGACTCAGCGTTTGGCCTATATTTTGACAAAATTGACCTTTTCTTTCTGTTACTATGCATTTTGCTTTGAGATATGATAAAAATAGATTTTTTATATTGTAAGCACTATCCATTTAGTATAATGTGATGTTCTCAGGATTTTTTTTTTTTTTTTTTGTATAGGTACCCTGAGATTTTCACTCACTTCATGGTGCCCGAATTCCAGAGCGCAAGTCATTTATTGAGTTATCAAACAGAAAGTGCATTCGCCTTGCTTTCAACCTCCCAAAATGAGCAAACATACTAAGCCATTAGTCTAGGAAACGAATTTACACATTAAGCACACATAAGACGTTTTAAGGTCTGTACATTGAAAAATAAAATCACGTGAGTTTTTTTTTTCTTTTATATATCATGTTAATGTCTGAGGATAATTATGATCAGTTGTGATTTTAACCGGAGTTTGTGGGACTCTGTCGTTGTGTTTGTTTAAACTTGGTGTGTATGCTTAACCTTGGGTATCAAGTTTTGCTCTTTGAGTGATCCAATCAAATGAGAGTGGAGTCCGGTAATCATGTTTTCGTGAGAAATATCTCATTCACTAAAGGGGTCGTGTGGATCGGCATGTTTTACAAGCAAAGTACATCATGCGGGGTGTTTTAATACGTTGAAAAGTGAATAGATTAAAAAATACAATTCTTTAATAATTGTAGCGGAATGCCTACGACATAAACATATCTTCAAAAGACATAGAGAAGGGATGCACATGCAAACTGAACGCTAGCGATAACCCACCTCTGACGAGTAGCTTGTTGAGATTATTTATCTCATGTAGGCAATGTAAGATGAATTTTCATCAAGAAAAGCCGCGTGGAGGAATGAGTACAGCTTAATAACAAGGCGACGTGATAGCATGCGTGTGTACTGGCCTGTGTGCGTGTGTATTAGTTGTGTGGACATACGTGCTATGTTTCTAACCAGGCTCGTTCTTCGCGAACTAACGTTTCCTCAAGAAAGGTGGTGAGTACACACATACGGGCCTGTGGCTCGGAAATGTATTTCTCCTGAAGTTTGCTTGCCAAAAATATCACACTACAATAACGTAACCTCTGACGTCATTCTTGACCTTCGGATGTTCATTGAGAATATTTTGGCGTATTGTCACATTCTTCGCAAGCTTTAATCATTGCACAGAGTAATTTACAGAAAACAAATGTAATCTTAAGTGCGCTTTCTGTGGAAGCCTAATGTAGCTGCCGTGTGGAATCCTAATACAATAGATTGGATGGACTCCTTCCGTATACTGCTATGGTTAAAGTTTGACTGCTCCGTCTAGACAGCGATTAGTAGTGTCCCATCAAAAATTAGATCATCAACCGCTTTACCCTTTCACGATATCAACCATTCTTAGTATACGAACCACAACACTGTTTTGTTTCACAGCTAAAATGAACTCTAGAATACCCTTGGCTGCTCTATTATCTATATTAAGTGACTTAAAGTGGGGGAGACAACGACACGCGTTCTTCCCAGGTAAACCTTAGGCTAATAATGGATATCCAACATGAACTACTGCGTATACCACTCCGTCGAAGAATAAAATTGCAACGGCAAAATTGCTGACGTCACCCCTCGTCTTTTTGAATTACTGCTCACGCAGTGGGCGATCCTTGAATCTTAATTGAACTCAATGCGATCTGCCACGTACTCTCCGTCCTGTATTTTGTCGTGCATGGTCTCATTCTTGTTAATTTACAGTAGGATGTCATTAGTCCAGAGAAAAAGGGGTACAGAGCATCCACACCCTGCGGTAGTCCTACCAAGAGCTCTCAAATTTCAGTGTCGCGCATTACTTTATGTTCTGCGTTAATCCTATAGTGTCCTCCTTTCGCTTTCCTTCCCATCGGCCTACATAGAATAAAATGGAGGCTTACATACATATTTTTATTGGTTTACTTTTCGAGAAGTTACGATGCCAAATTCCGGGTAAATTGGTTCAATTGGGCGCCTATACAAGTTGCTGGCAGGTATGTATATAAGTCAGCATTAGCGTGGAGGGCGTCGAGATAACACTAAATTTGTGTTTCCTCTACCGATTGTTAAAATGATGATACGAAAACAAAAATCAATCATCCAAGAAGCTTTAATGCACGTGATGTCGAACTGCCATAAAAAAAAGAATGTATTGGACTTACATTATGCTGTGTTTCCCATATTCAAGTTTTATCATATTGAAGGGATAAGATGTCTTCTTAGATGTCAGTTCTTGTCAAGCCTTCTGCTCAAATTCTTCCCCTTCTTCCTCTTCCTCCACCTCGTCGTTCAACTTCAGTCGCGGAGGGAGAGGTCTAACCGGTGAATCCTCCAGAAATAACTCTGTATAGCCAATTATATTGTTCACCTTCTTGTGTACAAGGGCGTCGATGTAAACATACATTTTGTGAAGCTATTTTTCTTTGTTTTAAAACGGTTTGTCTGAAGACCTGTTTCACCGAGCAAGCTGTTGAGCAAACCGCTCAATTCAGCTGGTGGCAATTGATTCTATTCTATCTGGCGTGTTTTGTTACAAACTGAACTAAAAGCCAGCAGGGATGGATAGTGTTCTTTGAGACAAATTGTTGAGCAACTTTCCATTCCTTGAGCATACTATTTCAGATTCGTTCTTTGTCTGCTCCGCGCGGTTCCATTAACAATCTTGAAGATCGAATTGTTCTGTATCTGTCCTATTCAAGTAGTCTAAGAAAAGAGGGCGGTGGCGTCGATTCGAGACAGATTTTCCTGGCCGTGGATGAAAAGGCGCCTAAACGACCGCGACCTTGGGCAGTGTAAAGCCTCGTTTCACACACAACTTGGCACTTGAAAACGGAAATGAGCCCTCTGCTCACCGCGTAATCCTTGATGGAAACTTGAGAGTAATTACATCCAAATATAAGGTCGTCGGTGGCTGTAAAACTAATATTTCCTGCCGTAAAATCGGATCATTATGATGTTCTATTTCTAGATCACAAGATGTAACATAAAGCCCCATCAATTCTAATTACACCATAGATGAAACGCAAAGTATCATCCACGATTGTCATGCATAATTACTGCCAAAATGAGACAAAAACATTACAGATGGATCAGTACAAAAGTGAAATATAGCTCACAAACATTAGCTCAGTAACAAGTCCGTTGAGAAGTGAAGAATTTGAAGATTGGATACGCGATGATATACATTTTCAAGGAGTTGTAATGTTTGCATACGCTCAATGACAATGTTCAGAACGTGTGATCCTTAATATGACGGCTATATAGAATTGCACGCGGCTATATTTGCGGAAAATGTGATGACGTCAGGGCAAATTCTTACTTTACTTGGCTTGGTTTTATTTCGGTATTTCAATAACAATGAAAATATGTAGCTAAACAGTATCCGTCTTTTTGCGCACTTTTGTTTTTCAAATGCTTTTATCTCATACTTGAAACATGAATTCATCGGAAAAAAAAATCTAAAAGGCAGTTGCTATTGACTTCACTGTGTAGATTTCAGAAAGATTATATCTTGGCATCTTTATGCACAATGATCAAGAATACTTAAGCACGTGACGTCATAGCCACCTGATCAAGACGGATATGTTGAGGCCTCGCTATGATATTGAGAGTTCTCTCAAACTGCGCTGATCTGTGGCTTCGGTTTGATTAACAATCATGTCCCTCAACAACCTTAAGGATATAGACGTATACTAGTAAATGACGCGGCGCTCATTATATGAAATAGACTCGTGGGGAATTTTAGGGCGATGCTGAGGAAAATATCGGATTGTGGAGCAAATGTTTCTCTTCAGAAGTGTTCATGTATGCCAAAATGGCCTCTCCTAGTATGTCTGTCATCAGTCCACCAAACAAAACATAAATGTTAGACTAATGGAGCGCACGTGACATGATGGTTGACTTTAAATATGTTTCTTTCTATTTTATTTCCAACAGGTTACAGTGGATATTCATTACACGTGAATCATTCGAGATCCTTGGCTATGATATTAAAGAAGAATTCAATAGCTGTCGCAAATATCACGTTGGAGACATCACATTGTGCCGCGCTTATGCCTATATCAGGTCGACTTGAAAATAATATTTCATCGCGTTGCTGCCATGGCGACTGATTTGTTTCCTGCGCCGATGCCATTCATTGCATTCAGTGAATGATTGACATTGCAGCACACTATTCTCTTCAGAATCACTGCCTGTTTATTTGATCTTGCATGTCGCTTGACTTGCCACGCTCCCCTTTGTATTTAGCCAAGATGAGCAAGGGCTGACAAACAACTCCCTTCTTTAGATGCTCTCAGCTACTGTTACGCGCAAACTTTACCATATATATATATAATATATATATGCATATATATATATATATATATATATATATATATATATATGTATATATGTATATATATAAAGAGCTTGCTTCCAAAAGGCGTTAAATCCATCTTTTTTTTCAATGGATTCAGTGCCTTTTGGAAGTAAGCTCTTCATATATACGTATATGTAAACATAGTAGACATAAATTTAATCAGTCATATACACATTATAGTGACAACAGGAGAGAAACCAATGAAAGTCGCTGTACAATATAAGCTCCTTTGATGAGCTTTTGGGGCTCGGCCGTTCGTCATATCTACAAAACAACGACAAGTACATCAACGGATTGCGCGTTTCATGAAGCCTCTGGTCCTACGCTGTTGATGCTATGCCTACGTGCACATGTATGTGCTAGATACCAACAAACTATCATGAAACGCACGAGAGTCGGGAATCATCTAAAATGTCATTATATCATGGACTTCTTTTAACTAGCGCTGACTAGAGTGGAAGATCATGTGAGAAAGTCCATGGACTTTGACGTCGTTTTTGATGAAGAATTAGGAAAATTACATAATATATAGAAAATTTGCTGGAAATAGCAGTCTCTAAAGATGAGAGTGAAACCTTGGCCTCATCAACATGCTCATGTGTAGAAGAGCACCCAACCTGCAGATCACAATTCAATTGTATACACACATCCGCTTAATGCTAGAGATACTGTCGTTTGAAATTGAATACATGAATATGAGAATGGCCCAGGTCCAAATTTAGCTGCCATCTTTAGAGACCCCTGGCGAAGTAATGCCAATTTAGATAATCACTCAAAGGACTGTTTCACATTCAAACTTGTATACATAAGATTCCTATAATTGAAAAATGGAAAATATTAAGACGACATTTATTTTATTTTTCTCGAAATTCTCTCTAATGCACATGGGTCTTTCTTCTATTCAGGTATTCAATTGAATAATGGCCTACGATTAAAAGACCATTGTGCGTATATAAGCTGCTTCAAACAATGACACTGAATATCTATGGTAACATAATAGATTATATTGACGAGCAATACAATGAGAAAGTTGATAGGATTAGAGTAAGTAGTAACGTTTACACGCACGTTCCTGTTGCTTAATTATTTTGTGCGTGCGCTTGTGTGTGTGTGATATAAATATGCAACCATAATGGGCAAATCATGACCACTGGGTGCTATGTTGTCATATCCTGCAACAATTATGACTCTTTATATCGACTTTGAGAGGTACAGTGGATGGCGCTCTGGAATCAAAAACAGGGGTCTATGGTTCAAATCCGGCACTGCGCGTTGCAGATTCTTGGGGCACGGTGTTCTATACTCAGTGTTCACGAAGCGCGTAGTTCAATACTTCATCAGACATTGTAATAGGCCTACTAGGATTTTCACAATTATAGTGGTAAGGAACCACGGGAGATTACCGGGGATAGCACTAAATAGTTCAAGAGGCAACCCTGGGCAAATAGAACCACTATACTATCATAGGCATGAGCAGTCACCTTGACCGTGTAGATCTGACGTCAATTGTTTGATGCTGTCCATCTGTTTCAAGCCTTTAGATTCAACATTTTTTTTTCATATACGTTGAAAAAAAAGCCCTGCACATCACCTGAGAAAGTGCGAATTTATTGCACTTTATTTTACTGCCGCACTACAAATATCAAGAAAATAGATCAGCGGTGTAAATGAATGGAATTCAATAAGTACTGCAGCACAACTCTTTCTAGATATTGTTAAGTGTTTGCTGAAGCGCTCTTTTTTAACAGTTAGCCATGAATGAGTAGATGATTTTTTTTTAATCCATCTTGTCTTCCATCCTTATGTATACTGCATGTGTGTGCATTTATAATGTATATGTATTAATGTGATGGTGTCTTGTTTATCTACTTGACTTCACACACTATGTTGCCATTGTAGAGTATAGAGTATTATGAAGTGTAGGTATCTTAATACAAGCACAAGATGCTTTCAAGGCTGCCTGGCTCTCATTGTAAACGCCACTATTTATGTTTTTGTGTTTTACTTTGCCGAATAAATGGCCTTAATTGGCCTCAATCAATCAATCAATCAATCAATCAATCAATCAAGTAACGATTTCCTACTTTGTCACGAATACACTCACAGATTCCTAACACAGGAAAGTTATGCTGGCGTACGCTTTTCCATCTTCTTTAGATCTCTTGATTCATGAAACCAATGTTGAGTGAAAACTAAACTGTTTTATTAAAAAAAAAAATCTTGATCCCTTTCTTGTCCTCAAACAGAAACCCTATTATAGAAAGCACAGAACTCACTTGTTCAATCACGACTACCTTTTCAAGAAAGGTGCATGATGGAAGCAATCGCGAGGATTGCCATGGAAAGGTTTAAGCGGAGAGAAAGATCGAAAAGGCAGACGAAAGTAAGGGGGACAAAAAATAAAGCTGTTGATGGAGAGAAAATAATCTTATTCGACACGTAAAGGAAAAGTGGAGGTTTTTCTGTTCGCTGTAGAGTATCAATATGAGACGAAGCGAAGGAAAATGAGATTATTGTTGGCATGTAAACACACACATTTGGAAGCATGGATACACGTAGACCTGTTATGTCGAGCGGTAACATTCTTTTCTTTTGATGGTGTTGGATTAACATACTGTAAAAAATAATACGAACATATTATAAAGGATGTTGGATAAATGGAATGACTCTGTTTCTTACCTTCTTGTGTTTCTGCTCAGTGCTCTTGGTGATGGTGTAATGTTCGCATAGGGGAGTCTTATAACGATGCATTTACAGGTGTACCCTAAGCGATGTTTTCCAGTGACTTGCTGGCACCAATTGATTCTAGCTTGTGCCTTGCCGAGCCTCAATTTATAACACTGGCTGTTCGTTGCAGTCCAAACGTGATTAATCAAGGCAAAGAAACCTTGAATGAAGACTATTTAGCCATCCAGCGCCTTTGCAGACATGGCAAGAAGGGATATTGTTCAAGAATCTCACAGCTAGCAAAATAACAGAAATAAAGTGTTGGTGGCGGTTAGCACTGTTGAAAGTTGAAATTGAGACCTTATTTCCTGAGCTGTTCGCTATGTCCAAATTATAAATCCAACACTGCAAAATAAGATATGCACAGAAAGCAATCCTAATCCACCATTATTTGCAATAATGGAGGCATGAATAGGACGATTAGGGGCGAAAAAAAATCTCGTACTCTCTTCAGTAGATCAAAAAAGTCTGGTTAACAGTGACAGCGCACTGGTAGGAGCGACTTGTCTTGGCGCCAAACTCCCTCCCGCTCGCGACGGGTTGGCCAGCGAGAGGATACGACATCGATTTTTGGGCAGACCGCAGTGCGTCGCTATGCTTTCTGCGTTCCGTCACACGGTAGACGGATAATGAGCAAAGTGCCCGTCCATGCTCCTCTGCTCGTTTCCGCCACACATTGGCAATCGACAGCGTGATCTCATTGAGCTTCCAGCCAATCAGCGGAGCCTGTTTGCCGTCATGAATATGCATATCGTCTATCACATAGCGCAGTCGTTTCACGGCGAGCTTTGACTGACGAGATGTTCATGTCTTCTCGTGTGTATGCTTACCCATATTAATGACATACTGTTACATGCTTTTGTGGTTTTATCTGCCTAATGGTTATCTAACATAATATGCTCATTCATCATTCGAGTGGCGTTCATTTCGTATGAACTTAAATAATCTGCCACGGATACCATGCTAACATCACGTCAAAAGTAGGTTTGATCCAAAAACCGACTTCTATCCGGTGAAAGCCGTATCATCACGCCTCATGTTGGTTGATTTGTTTTTCTTCATAATTATGTTGGTCTTCATGTATGTCTTGTTTGTTTGCACTGCTCTTGCACTATTATTGTTAATTTTATCGGTTATATACTCAACACTGTGAAGCTCTCAGCAACATTTTGTGACAGACTGTCAAACTGGTATAAGTGGAAACATATTAAAACGTTGTTATCACCACTGTTATTATCATAATCTTTAATTGACATAATCAATATAATGATAGCTCACCTTGCGTTTTATTCTTGCCGCGGATCCTTCATCAGTAATGGGTTGTTCTTGATTATTGTGATATACAGTGTATTAAATCTATGCAGGTGGAGACACTGAAATTATTAGTGTTCCATCCCAATTTACGTAGAACAAAAGAATCGAAATTGTTCAGTTTTCCATTTATAGACATCATCTTTCGCCTCTTTGGTAGTTCGAAGACAATAGGTTCCGAAGTGACGCATCACAGTGAAAGTACTATAAACATCTTTATTTACATGATATGGAGGACACATGAGGGCTCGTATAAAGAATTGTACTTTTGTGAGCCCTGGCTCATGTGTCACTCCCTTGCATTTTATACATGTACCTCTGTATGTATGTTACATTGACCAAACAGATAATAATGACAATGATGATGATGATGATGATGATGGTGATAATAATAATAATAATAATAATAATAATAATAATAATAATAATAATAATAATAATAATAATAATGACATTTAATGACAGTCGATTGCACAGCTCAGTGTGTTGTCAAGTCAAAACACACAATTCGGTGCCGTCACGACGTTGTCAAACATTAATAAAGCTATACCCAAGGACATTTCTCATGTCTTTCCGATGAATAAATCATGCATTTTGACAATTAATGATAAAGTAGTGAAGACCAAGGGTAACAGTGAAAACTCCAGTCCACATCATCTCGACAATATTTCCTCTCTAATTCCACCTGACTGTTTGTGTTTGCGTGCTTTCTCTTCGATATGGGGGGAAACAAAAACACACACAGGAAACAAAAATGTCAGATCTCATATCTAATACATGTCGGTGACGTAAGACGACGGTCGTGACACGCGCATCACCCCGGGAACTCATCAGTAATACATATCAATAGGTTCACCTTGAGACTATTATGAGCTCTCCTTTACAAACACCAATATCGAAAAGTGTCGTTAGATGTCCCATGTGTCTCCGATGGACCCTCTTTAGGGCTTCACGGGTTGTTCTTTACAACAACACCAAATACTACCATCCATCATTATTTTGTATGTAGAGCATGATATATATATAGCTATGTTAGACCAAAAAAAAAAATTCATGAAATATGGCCAAACCATATATCATATTAAAGGTCTCAGCGAGACAAATCCAATGGTGAAGAGATAATTGAAATTGGATATTTATTTACTGAGTTATGGCTTGTCGAATGTAGCACTCAACTGTATGTCTTCTGCGGCAATTTATGGAGAATTGCTTCTCCTTACTCTATTACCCCCCTATGCAGGTTTTCGAAACAAAAAAAAGATGGTTTTATGCACCAAAATGAAGCTGTTTCAAAGACATGTAGAGACAAAAAAAAATGTTAAATAGCAAGTTAACTGTACTTCATCTTAATTTATTCTATTGTTTTTTCATACGGTTATATTTTTTTTCATTCACATTGTTAATGTTACTGATCGAGGAAGACTCCAATAAGTCAAGTGGAGTTGGTGGGTATTCCACTATTCCTTTGTGAGTTTTTACAAGTGAAGTTCGTTGAATTTCGTCCCTCCTCTCCAATTTTCAAATCCTGGATCCACTGCTGGAAAATATCATAAATGGCCTGAAAATATTGCAAAATTACATTTTAAATTAAAATCATAATATTCTAATCAATTCTAATCAATTAGGCATAGACTCTATGCCAATGTTATGATTAACCAAGTTAGTGCCTGACAATAAAACATTGATATTACTAATAAGCTTAAAATAAATATTAACAACAATTGGCTTAACTGCAGAATACCCCGCCAAGATCTCCAGACGAGATTTCTCGACTATACTGACTGTGCTTTATTTCGTCCGGGATATTATAACGCACACAGTGCACAAGAAAATCTCGTGCATGCCTCAAAAATCTTGGCGAGATATTCTGCAGTTGTTAATAATAATACTAATGTTAGATATTGAATAATAATAGTAATTATAATAACAATAGACCAATGATAATAATTAATGATTAACCTATCTAACAACAATCATATTCATACATACAGAGGGGCATTGGTAAACATTTGTACTTCAAAGTCAAAACCCAACATCTTCTTCATCAAATCAAACTCAAGACAAGATTGAATTACTTGTAATTTGCCGATTTAAACTTGGACTTTGTCTAACTGTTACATGTAATGTCAGAATTTAAAGATCTGAATTTGAAAAGTGAAACATACATTATTATAAAGTTTTCTTTAGACCTGACGTTACAAAGTCTATTTAGTAACTGGTTAGAACTATTGGAAGTGTTCGTGTTATACTAGTGTTAAGGTGGTTTGAAAGAAAAAAATACTTTACAAGTACTGAACAACCGGCTGACAACGAAAACTTATTTTGGAAACGATCATTGTGGAAATCAATTAAATTCTATGGGCAAAAACGGCAGAGTAATGAAGTATTAAATTAGCACAACACGTAGTAGCAGGCCCTTCACTTGTAACGGTTACACGTAAGGTGGCCTTAAATACGAACCTACGTAATCACCTCCGAAACCGTGATTCTGCGTCCCGAAAAATGCCCGAGAGATCTCCCGACACCGGCTTGCTTATCCTTGTTGCGACAAAATGCGACAGGTTTTTACTGTAAATGCAAGTGGTTTCTAGTTTAAAAACATCCACAAAAATCAAATAAAGACCGGTTTTTTAAAACCCTTGAGATTTTGCCATAGAAAACAGAGTCCAAAGTCACAAAATTGATGCCTCTTTATCCAAACTTCACCAAAATACAAGATTTTTAGGGGGAAAACGAACTGCTCGTCGAGTTCTGACTGGTCATTTCGCATGTGCAACATGTGGAGATGTACCGACGTAAATATCTCTAAACACCTACGTCATATAACCAGGCAAGAGAGAAAAAACAACCCGGAAGCAGAAATAATTTGGGGTCACTTTATTCAAGATGGCTACTTGCATGACTTACTTCGTGTAATGTGGAGCTCCACGATAATGTCATCGAATGCAAGTTTCCTGATAATTTTGGTGATCCAAATTAAACTTTTTGTTTTTAGTAATTTATAGTGCATTTTATTGATATTTCTTAAAAGAATTAAAGCTGTATTATAGCCACAGTGCTTTGATGAAAATTGACCTTTTAACACGGCGGCAGAATAGGAAATGTGTTAAATGTGACCCCGCTGACATCGCTAATATATATATATATATATGCGCATGTGTTTTCATTATCTATTTATGTACGAATACATTAATTTTGTATGTATGTATAAAAAAAAAATAATTCCATACGAATTCCATACGAAATCATCTAGAATTCTATTCTTTCGACAAAATCAAAAGCAACGAAATCTCCAGTTGAAGATTTATTTAAAAAAAAAAATAGCTGAGGAGTGACATTGTAACAGAACCAGATATGGTTCATTTTGGCGCATCATAGCAAAGAAAACAAAATGGACCGTCGCCGTTACCGTGCTCGCTGTGCCGAGGCCTTTTACACCATGATCCCGGTGAGCAAATGAAACAGACCGTGATTGCCTTGATGCCGTGTCAGATTTTTAAAGCTGTTTTAAATGGAGATACTAAACACTACCTCCATGACGTAAACGTAGCATAAGCCAGTGATCACATTGATGAGATTTGAAGAAAAAAAAAAACAGAAAAGGAAGCATGGTGGATATGGTGGACAGACTATAGTAACATGAGGGGTAACTATCAGTAATGCATCAGCATTACTTATTTTTAGCGTCTGTTTGGGGTTTATCTCAAAGCATAATAACACTAACCTGGCGCTTTAATCTAGTGAACTCAAATCCTTCATTATGTATTCATCTAGAGTTGTGTCTGATAAATTTTATTCCTTTTCAGAGACTAATTCATGCTCAAGTATGTTCTTCTATTACATATCGTTTCCCTTATTAACGATTTTGAGTATACTCTATTCCTAAAAATTCCTTGTCATACAGTTTTTAGAGTATTCCCGTGTTCAGAAAATTGAAAGCAAACTGGAGATCTTTGCGTTTATGATTATGCGATGCCTCGATAAGATATCTAGGAAATTGGAACGCATATCGGTCAGTGTTCGGTGCGCACTGGAATAAGACTCCAACTGGTTTGGGTGAAGGAACGAAGCTGAACGCTTCGGGGCGAACCCGTGTTTATAGGGAGGACAAAAATAACTGATGTCAATAAGAGATCATCGGACGCCATCAAATGGAGTTGATGGATAGTAGCTTAATCTAGAGTCACTGACATTTAGACACAGCCTCCAGACGTTCGCTATCTTAATCCCAAAGAGGTTTCGCGTTGACGAAAAGCGCAAGGACGCATCACTGTCTTACTCGACCATAATTTTGCAATTTATTCCTTCCTCTGCCTGATGGCTTTCAACAGGTTCAGCTTTTTTTTTCTTTGAGCATTTTTCTTTTTCTCGGAGGGTTTTGGCTTTAATTTTTTTTTTTTTAAACAATGACTTTTCTCCTTTTTTTATGTGACTGATCGTGCTATGTGGTGAGAACAAACATATTAACTTGAGATCTCCCCGTTTATTGTGGATAATTTAGTTAGACACATACAAGTAAATTCTCGCCCAACCATTACATGAATTCCCCATGATTGTCGCTTCTGAAGGGTTTTGCAGTGTTTAGTTGTTGTTGTTGTTTTTTTTTTCGTTTTCAATGTATTTCATGAAATGCAGCGGCGGATCTTTGTGTTAGTATATGTGCATCCTTACTTATGACATGCGAACCATGTAAAGGGTGGTGGTGTTGAGAGCGATTGCCAGCGTGGAAAGATGAACTTAGCTCATGTCAACTTCAGGCAAAGTAGAACGAAAAAGAAAATAACATCGTGGCACCTTTCGCGTCGTAACTGTGTGTTATCATATTCTGCTTTCCGTTCTTTCATGATGATAGAACGTCTTTTTTTTTTCTGGGAAAGGTTCGTTCTTACGGATCTCACAAACTCCATTCCTTAATAAAGTCAAAATCCAGTGAAGGATTCATGTAATTCATACAAAGAAACAACTAGTTTCATACAGCTATACAAACAGAATGTGCCCTCAACTGAGAACACGATACTTTCACCGGTCAAGAGAGCTGCTACACTTGTGTCAAAGCAATGCCGCAAGTATAATCTCTATCTTAAAACAGAATGAAAAAATACCTGCTCTGCCAGTACCCAAATGACCCCTAAAACTGGTTATCTCCAAAACGAGACCTAAAGACAAATGGGCGCTTTCACCAACCAATGGGTAAATGACTTGTTCATGAAATCTCCAAAGAGTTTAAAGGAGCAGCAATAAACACTTCTTAGATAAAATGATAATAAAAGGCTACATCAACAAGATGGCATGTCTATAAAGAAAGTGAAAAGAAACCAACAAGGAGCGAAAATAAACCTCAACATTGATTGTATGGAAATCATTGTTTGCAAAGCTGTGATGATCTTTTGACGTTTGGACAAGAATCATATCTGTAATTGTCAACAAGCATATCCGTTATATTCATAGTATCAATGCACATACATATTCAATAAGTAATCATTTTTATGTTGAAAAGTAATCTCCTCAAAATGGGGGTACTTCTGTTGATAGATTGGATTTGAATAAACAATGCCTTTGAATGTAACAGAATTCTACACTTCTTTATCGAGTCTCTATCCTGAATAGTTTAGCGAAATAATAAGCTCTCACAAACAATCCTGTATACCCGGTCTATTTTGTGGTGGTCTTATTTTCGCGAATTTCGCCGAATCAATAAGTCGCAAAAATATTGATTCCCCGTAACACAAATGCGTGGGCAATCACTATAGCTCTTTCTTTTCTCTGAGTAAGAGAAAACAATTATTGTTTCTCATTCCGTAACTGTTTCTCTCGGTCACGAAGTCAACCACTCGCGAAATTTCCTTACAAGTCCCAGTTCGCGAAATATTAAACTCTCGAAATATATGGCGTATACATTTAAGCTTAAATGGCTTTGGGGTTTCCTGACTGCGTATATACCGAATAGAATCCTAATTTGTGAAAGCCAAACCTGATCACAGATATTACAAAAACTATAACAACTATCATCCGTACTCTAACAAGACGTCGTGCGATTAAGTTGAGTTGACAATGTTGAGGATGAACGTGAAATAGTTTTCGAGAAGGGCCCGTAGAAAATGATAAATAGAAAGAAATATGGTTTTAATGAAAAAAAAAAAGAAAAGAAAATTAGCCCTAACAATACAGATTATGGTCGAATCATACAATGTGTAACGCTGGCTAATTCCGCTTTTCTCTTACGGCGATCTCTTTCTGATTATGTGTCTCATTCTTTTCTTTTTTTTTCATTCTAATACTCATTTTTGCTTGTCATTGTAAGGGTACTCGTTCAATATCGAGTTCGTTCGTAACAAATATGTCGATTATGACATTAATCTAATGAGGTAGCTAAGTATGAAATTTTAAAAAAAAGAAGAAGAAACAAAGACAATTCATCCCCGGCCAACAGCCAGAGTATGAAAAGAGTATGCGTGCAAATCTTCAGTGAGGCTTATCCTCAAAATGTTACTTTTTCCAAAATGACAAACCACGTATGAAAACACGCAAAAGAGAGAAATATTATTGTAGTTGAGATGGGACGAGTGGTAAAATAAACCATTATCTTTCCCAAGTTTCCATTCTTAAATGTAATTATTATAAGTGGCCTACTGCCTGGCAAACCCATTTGAAACAGTATAATGATCACTCGGCTACGTTTTTGTTTTTTGTTTTTTGTTTTATTCTCATGTCGTAATCGTCATTGATACTTTATCAAAATTATTCCAGTAAAGTGAACAAAGTTGATCTTGAAGATAATAATGAAAAAAAAATAGACTAACAACTGTGAAATCATCTCCTGTGAATTCACATACAAAAACAGCCTTACTTTTACTGTTTTCATATCATTCCTGTTGATCTAACAAAAAAAAAAACAACAACAACAACCCACGATGATATGTAAAGTAATATTATTTTACACGTGCCTTTGTTTTGGGTTTCTTTTTTTTCCGAGAGTGTATTAATAGTACGCATAATGACACGCTGACGTGACGCGTGTAAGCGACCGTAGTGGGTTCCTTTAATGTAGCCACTGATGGTCTGATAGTGGATGACAGCTGTATTAAAGGGTCTAGGGCAATTACCCCTGGACAATTATTACCCTTCCCCCTGACCCTAACCTTAATCCTTATCCTGAACCAAATCCTAACCTAACCCAAACTCTAACCCTAATCCTAACCTTACCCAAACTCTAACCCTAATCTTAACTCTAACTTTATCACTAACCAGTATAGGTCCCTATTTAGCCGGGGGCCGGGGGGTAATTGTCCTCGGGGGTAATTGCCCTGATACGGTATTAAAGTACATTCAAAATTCCAGCTAGGAAACATTCATCCGTAGCGTGGCGTTCATAATGATGTCATTGATCAAATCAAATGACACGTGTAATTTGAAGAAAACTGAAAAAAAAAATCACCGTTGCGGTCTCTCCATTTTGTACTATGCGAGCATGGACCAACTAGTACGGGTCCATGGTATTTTATAAGCAAATACAGCTGATGAAAATACGCATCGTATTCATCGATATCCCAGATACTGTGTGAGTGATATTCAGAGCACCACCATGTTCAAATATGGCAAAACAACACCATGAACACTGCTGTCTCTTTACACGTCATGATTATGTGAACGCATCATTACCGATATCAGCTGAGATAAACGACGGCAAAAGAAAGATCAGGGAATCTTAGTCTGTGCCCGTAAATTTAGCAATCAGCTTGCGATGACATTTATATAAACGTAGAAGCGCAGGTGCTGGCATTAAATGGTGCCACAGAAGTTTTCTTCGAAGTTTGAAAGAGAGTGCCACCCACATCCCCCATTCCTTTGACGTAGCGAGAATCCTCGTTTGCAGTATAGTGATGTGACAAAGACTGACCATTGGCGGCCATGACGTTAGACAACCCTTAATTTTGAGATCAGCATGTAAATTGCATGCGATCCAAATAAACCAAAGGAAAAGGCCGACGTTATTTTTGCTTGTCATTTAATGATGTCGAGGACGGAAGGGAGCGATCGCTTCGTCTTCATCACCGGACCATCGTAAAGTTTTAAATATCGGGGTTCGCGCGTCACGGATTCGAGTGTCATTTGATGCGGTTTTTGGTATCCTGGGTTACCAATAATAGAAATCGGCAATTTTGTGGAATTATTCATTTTGTTTTCAGCTTTGTACCCTTAATTGGTTATCAAAAATGGTTTTATGAGGGGAAAAAACGGTGCAACAATGACATCACAGTACAGCAGCATCATAACATCAGCGCTCATAACACACACTACACCAGTGATCTCAGTGTCAAACCGCGTTACACATTACCAGTCCACGAAGTCTTGAAATAAGTAATCACGGGGTGAGATTGTGGATCAAAATGATTTCATTTTGAATTACTCTTCAAAATTGTAATAACATGCAAAGAAAAGAAAAAACACCCAAAAAACAAATACCAGAAAGGGTTATCATAATTATTGATATAGCGGATTAAAGTCATAACGTGGCTGAATTGGCATAGGGCGCGTTACTGCTGATTAATAAAAATTTTACGGCCTTGATAGTAATGTGTAGCTGTAAAGCTTACGAACATGAGATAATGGCACACAACGCCGTAACCCGGAGTGTGACAGTACCCCGGGGTACGGCGTGGTGCATCATTTTCCGAAATCTAACGACAAACTTTAACCCTTCTTAACGCAAACACGTTAAACGCTAGCATTAAAGTCATACAAAGTGTGTAGAATAAGCAGAATAGGATAATTAAAAGTGATTATGGGTGCCGAAAAAGACACTTTTGTATTAGAGTCAAATGCAGGGTACGTGTTAGGAACTCTATTACATTATAGTATTACATTTAATAGTGACAATCAGCTTGTCACTTTATGGAATTCGTATTGAGCGACATTAATGAAGAAGTACATTTTGGGTTCGAGTCGCTAAGTTGAAATCGTTTCAGTATTGCTTTGCTGAAAAGAAGGCGACCTTGTAAAGGGATTTGTAGGGTACCTTATAATAGTTAAACGTCAGTGTTTGATGTGTTTTTGTCACTTTATATTTATACGTTTCTCTCCCAGAACATGGTTACATTTTCGTATTTTATTATGGTTTTGAGGGGAATGTTACAAGCTGTGCTTATTAGCTTCCCCTCCATTTTCAACATTGTCAACATAGGGCATGTATCTACCTCTTCCTTGATTTGTTGTATTTATATCTTACTTCGATGTGTGTAGAATATATATATATATATATATATATATATATATATATTTGTTCATGCTATGTTTTGAACACTTAAATTCTTTGTTGAAAATGAAAATAAATTAAATGAAATGAAATGATTTTTTTATAAACATGTTTGTTTAATAAAAGATAATAATAATCACACCACCGCTAATTGACTGTAAGAAATGAGATGATATAGACAGTCCTTGAATGCACTCCCCATCACTTCTTCCAATCTAAGAAAAGGGACTCCTACCATAATTGCAACTGCGTTGACATCCATTCACGTTGCTTTCTTGTTGCATAGACTAGACTTTAATGTTTATTTTTGTTCTTATTCTAATTGAGGAATACGTGTAATTACTGGTAATAACTTGGTAACAAGCGATGCTGAAATAAATCTTCTAATATCTCGATGAAAGTCACGAAGACTTGTTTATCACACACAGTGGTATTTAAAAGTAGAGCGCCAGACAGAAAGTAGTTCGCAGGTGGCATAAGAGATTATGTGATCGAGACGCCATTAACTGTTTTTTTTTATATGTTTTTTTTTTTTCTGACGCAACAGAACGCAAACTGGCACTCATACCCTAATAACAGGTATAGGCAAATATGCAAGCAAACAGAAGGAGAGAGAGAGAGAGAGAGGAAGGGGAGAACTTAACGTCACAACAAGTTCACTTTTCCCAGCAAGCTGACAAAATCTGGATACTTCTTTTGCATACTAAAGCTGAACAAGCATGATCGCGATCCGTTTGGTCCATACATTTCACGTCGTTTCTAAAATTTACTTCATCTATTCAATTTAAGTTAACCTGACAATGGCATCATTAAACGTTTGGCAATCCCTATTTTCTCTGAATAAGTCCTCTAGTGTAGTCCAAACTAGTCCAAATGTAACGGTGTGATATGTAAAATTTAATTATCTCTGCGATGAAATGCAAACCCTGATGGTTTGGAGGAATTTCCCCTGACAGCAGTCATGAGCAAACGTGTTACGAATCTTCCTAACAAACTCAATCATTGCCACGTGCATCTATCCGGAACCCAAGATAAAAAATAATCACCCTTTTAATGCGACATTCCTACTGCCGTGCGATCCGTTTTAATACGAACGCCATACGATTGGCCTTTCGTAGCTGATCGTAGAAAATGGTAGAATCTTCGTCTATGTCTATCACATGTACAGTATATCACCACCGTGGAGTTATCGTGGCGATCTTATCAGATCTTATCAGATCTTGAGGTCAGTTGTGGCAATCGCGTTGATTGTAGAAAAGTTTTGGACAGTTCAAAACTTTTCTACGATCAGCTAGTAATGGCCAATCATCGTGGCGATAGCTGATCGCACGACAGTAGGAACATCAACAAGTCCGACACGTATGTTCACGCACGCACGCACGCACGCGCACGCGCGCACACACACACTTACGTGCACACTATAAGCCAGTTCACGGTTAGCACCAGTCTGCAATGACCTCTTGAACCACAGACTTTACAAAACATGGAATTATCTTTAAGAGCAGTTGTGCACAGCCGACTTAATTTACATGCAAGTGCTGCATGAATGTCTACTGTTGATTTGGTTGAAAAGAATACACACACATTCACCTGTAAAGTTCATTCCACTATGCACCTGGTACCTGCATGGTTCATACATGAATATTTATAACATATAGGTATGTCTTCATGAAGACTATCCAATTTTTTTTTTATATCTTAGTGACACTCCACTCAAGAGAAGGTCTGCAATGACCTTTATCTGCACATGCTCAGATTGTAACTGTGAACTGGCTTATTGTAACTGATTGCCTCGTAAGAATAGCTTTCTGCACTTTTCATCGTATACTGACTAAGTTTAGCTCAAGTCATTTCCTTTCATTTTGCGGAAGAAGCATGTCTTAAACATTTCCAGAAAATATGACTGGCAATGAACCCAAGATGTTAGACTTCACCGCACACTTATGGACTACAGGAATCAGAGTAGGCCTACATGTTTGCTTGCTTCCTGCGTTTCTGTGATACACATAGCAAAATGACAAGTGACCTAGAGAGAAGGAGAAAGAGAAAGAGATACGAAGGGGAGTGGATGACAGAGGAGGTGCAAACTGTGGCTACCTGTCCTCTAATAAAGCAGTTTTAGGGCACTGTCCTTGTCACACGAATTATGTGTATAGGAGCAGCCAGTGTGCTCCGCCCAAAGTTGCCCGAGGTGCACGGAAAAAGGTGCCGCCGTAAACTCGACACCGCAGCCCTCACACGTGTTGGTCAATAGGGCAATGAGATGTGCCGCTTCAGATATCTATACACTCTCAGAGGAGAATTCTGTAGCCAGCGACACGATCACTAGACATATGCTAAAATCCAATGGCTTGGGAAGCAATTTTGTCAAGAGGGGAATATCTGCTTACCACCATTCGCCAGTCCAGCTAGTGAGCAATTTCCTTCACCTGCTCTAAGTAGATCTTACGTTACTGGATTATTGGACAGAGCGAGATAGCTTCTGTTTGTATTTCGAATATCATTAGTACACAAGGCCGAGCAGGAGTATCACCAGTTTCGGTTGTTTGCACCGTTGTTGAAATCAGAGACATCTACAGTAGATTTGATATGCCCCAAGGAATGCATGTATATTTATGACCATATGGAAGAACACCCGTTTTCAATTGAAAGGAGCGAAACGATAATACCAATGTTCTTCTATCGTCTTATTTGACGCCGACATCTCTCAAACACGGTCAGCATACAATAACACATTCATTAACACGAAAATGTCAAGAGGACACGTTGACACTGTATTATTGCATTTACAGAGATAAGTTTACATTTTCATTACATTTTTCTGTTTCTCCCTCGAGGATCAGTTCGGGATCGTGTATCAACAGGCGTGGAGGGAACACGTATGTGCATCCATGTGTGTGCGCGCGTGCGTGGGCGGGTTTGCTCCCCTGTATTAACGTGAAGAAACCGCAAAGAATATTCAATTCAATTCAATTCAATTCAATTCAATTCAATTCAATTCAATTCAATTCAATTCAATTCAATTCAAGTCATCGTCTGGGATCTCTTCTAAATCTTTTATCCAAACAATGAACCATTGTTAATTATGCTTTTCATGAAACCTCACAAGGGTTAAAAAGAATTCAAATGTTAAATGCCTGGTTGACGCTAGTCAATCTCAAAATGAGAAAACACTGAGAGAGATGCTCTTATTTTCTTATATAGGATGCTAAGAAAGGAAAGAAAAAGATATCCCTCCATGTACGACGACCTTGAAAGGAGCAGCGTGCGCCTCATGGCCAGTCGTGGGACGAAGAGGTAATATAAGGGGGGCCTCTTTGATGAGGTCCTCCAGGGTGCCAGATTATGCTTTCTTGGTAGTCGGCGGCTTTCATGGGCTCGTCTGAGATCGATTTATCCCGCCGTCGTAAGCAGCACTCTAGAAGTCTGTGATTCTTCATGCAACGTCAGGGCACTGGCGGTGGGATTGCTGAAACTCCATTCCGGGCAGACTGGAGAGTTAACCATATTGATCTCTCATACATCTCGCATACAAGGTATTGCCCCTTGTTGTTGTTGTTGTTGTTGTTGCTGACATTTTTTTTTCTGTGACCAAAGTAAACTTCTAAGGAGTCTGGTGTGATACAAATTGATGGACAATTTGAGTGAGTGATACAAAACTTGGATATTGTTATTCGTTTTACGTCAGTGATACATTTTCTTGTTTAGCAATCGAACTGCTAACATACTGAAGTAGAGTATTACGCGGAAAAGAATTTCGTATCGCAAGCAAACAATGAGCCAAAGATTAGTGAAGTTCGAGACAAGATCAAACACAGACATATGTAGGATATACAAATTAATGATTCTTACGCCTAGATTTATTATTGCAATTGTTCACTTCAATATAAAAAGATTGCCCTTCATCTACGTAAATATACACCGATTGTTGATATTTTATAGTAAATGTTGTTGTCAACTAATAAACATGGCATTGAATGACGTTCAAGTGGGTTCAGGAGAGTAGCCGTGGTTGTGTTTTTGTTTGGAGCGTTAAAGGGTGTGTACAGTTCTGGTCAGGTGAGGATTTAGCTTTTAACGTTTTGCGAGATATTCAGAAACCACTCTACGAGATGTCAAAGAGCATGCATTAAGGGGTATCAAAAGTTTATTTGATGACAATCGGTTTTGAAGTGGCCGAGATATCTAAAAACAAGGTGAAACAAAGAGATCCTATCCCCGTTGTGGCCTGTAGTCTTTTATTATTATCACTTTTTTGGATATTTCAGCCATTTGAAAACCAATTTTCATCAAATAAACGTTGAATCCTTCTTGAAATTACATGCTCTTTCAAATTTCATAAGCGATTTCTCATTATCTCACTTAGGAATGTAAAAAAACATGAATCCCCACCTCAACCAGTACTGTACAGCCCCTTTAAGTGACAATAAATTAACTATCATGACTATTCTCATCCAAAAGTAGCATATTCTGACTATTTTTAACGTTATCGCCATTACAATAACACTGATTCTTCGTGGTGATGTTCATTATTCCGAAGGGCCATTAATCCGATAATGAAATAAGGACCCTTATTTCAAAGATTTGTTATTCCGAAACACACAAATTCATTATACCTAGAACTTCGTGAATTCGAACATAAAATAGGGATTGTTAATCCAACTGTTAAGTAGAGTTATCTTGAAGGTTCGTTATTCCCAAGGTTCATTAATCTGAAAATGAAACAGGCTTTGTCGTTCTTAAGGTTTGTTCATCCGAAAATGAAATAAGGTTCTTTAATCCAAAAATGACATAAGGTTCATTAATTTCCGAAGGTGAAAAGAAGGTGCATACTCACGAACCTTTGAAATTATGAACCTTTATCATTTCGGATGAACGAGCCTTCGGAATAACGAACCGGTTTTTCTTTTTTCTTCTTTTCTTTTCATTTTCGAACCGAACCTTCGGAATGACAAGCTGTAACCGACTCTCCCATGCTAATGAAATAAAGGTTGGTTCCTACAACGCATACAGGTAAGATCCTTTTTCCTGTTCCTCTTTTCACACAATGACTGAATGAATAAAAAATCCGAAGCGAGAACATCAGTGTCACTTGGCCAAGATGTGTGGATTTTAGTATTACAGGACTAGCTCATACTCGCACTTCTGTAATATTCTTTTTTTTTCTAATATCGCTTCTCGGACTTCCAGCGCCGTCCTGCTGAATGACCGCTCTACAATCAGTGTTCCCTCACAACAACTTGAACTTCCGATAAAATATCAGTATCGATGTTTGAAGGAGCACATTGCTCCGATAGAATTACCTGTCTCTAATAGAAAGGAAATCCCCGTGTTTACATAGGTCGTCACAAACCCGTATTTACATAGGCTCTGACATGGATTCACTCCTTATCACAACGTGACAGAAAACGAAGAATCAGTATATGCCCCTTGGCTGTTTGGTTGAAACTTGTGTTTTTATACGAGGCGACATTGATGCACACCTTACAATAAACAAAACAGAGGACAAAATGCTGATTCAAATTCATACGCACTCTACTGGCGAAGTTCAACTACGACGACGTTTGAATCTGGATCGTCTTATATTGGTTTATCAACGCGTAGGGCATAAATTATTATCTTTAGAATAAGCCTGCATACATCTTCCCGTTTATACGCCCCCCCCTCTCTCTCTCTCTTATTGAAAGTATTTTGTGAATAGCATTATCGTTTATGTTTAAGTAGCGTTAATCTCCATGTACTTTCTCTTATTTTCCTAGACACTCTATGGATTTAATAAAGATATGGGAGTGCTTGCTGACCAAACCCCTCTTCTCTTTTCACCCAGCCTCTTCTTACCAATCGATGTGATCACGGAGGAGGCGAATAATGTGACGGTCATATCGAACGGAAGACGTGCATTTTTAAAGGTACCACGAAGATGTGCGTCCACGCGCATCGTATACCATTCCAACTCCAGTGATACTTGAAACCACGCGTTCAGAACGAGAGTGAGACAGAAGATGTGGTTTTATATGTGAGGTCACCTATTTTCCCCATAATTATTTCTAAGTGTCATTCTGAAAATACGCTGTGTTCATATAAATGAAAATGCTAACAAACATTACGAATGATAGATACATCTGAGATAAGAAAACAACATAATACATTCATAGTAATATCAAAATTTATAACATTATGTACACGCATCAATTCATACAAGGGGGTGTGGAGTTGCTTCTTTTTGTTTGTTTTCTTTTGTTTGTTTGTTTATTCCATCTGAGAAGATGGCTGGATAGCGCATATTCAGCTACGCTAAGCTGGTCTTCCATGGGGTCCAGTAGGATGCGAGGTGGGACCACTTCACCGGGTTAAACACCCTGCTCTTTGCGATGAATGAATGAAGCGGGATCTTTTACGTGCATGAGTTGTCACTCTCTCATACACGGGACCTCCATTTTAATAATAGTAATAGTGAGACTCTTATAAAGCGCACATTTCTACCTAAAAAAGATACTCAAGACGCTATAAAACAGAGTACATATTGTGTCACGTTACAACAGTATCACAGAAACTAATAAGACAATAAACCAACAAACAATAGGCCTATATACGTACACACATACAGGTATACAATATTGTTAATTTAAATTGAAAATATATGTCTTGAGATTTTTTTTTTTGAAACCATCAATGGAAGATGCTTCTCTAAGAGATTTTAGTAGGCAATTCCATAGTTTTGGGCCCATATATGAAAAAGCCTGTCCGAGAGTGTTTTATGTCCTGTTTTATGTCCTATTTTATGTCCGAGGGACATAGTATTTTATGTCCTGTCCAAGGGACAGAGTGTTTCGCCTTGCTAGAGGGGACTGTATGTTTACACACAACATTGCTCAGTCCAGACTCGGGTTCGAACCCGGGTCCTTAGGATCGTGAGGCAGACGCGCTACCGATTGAGCCAACTGTGTCGATACATGATGGGCTATCAGAATAGAATATCATGATATTATACAATACAACAAATGTATAGATCCTTGCCATCTGATTGGATGAATGCGGGTCACGTGACATTCAGAGGAATCAGCTACTCAGTATCCCACGCTCACAATAGACGTCTATTGAATTGTAAATCAAGCGAGCAAGCCGTGCAACAGATCCCAGGACACACTGAACTTGTGTATCGTAAAGCATTGATGCATACGCGCACCCGTTTATGACCTAGAGCTAGATCTAGGTCTAGGCCTAACTGTTAGTTCTCCTCCTAGATAGGCTTAACATTAGATCTATTTTGGTCTAGACCAGGTCTATATCGTGCATGTGTTGTATAAAACAATTATTCAATGTTTTATTACTCGTGCGACGGTTCGAAGAATATTGTACATTCGGTGCAAGTTTAACCGTTCTATTCTAACTCCGCTTACCGTCATTGAATAAAACGGTTAAACTTGCCAGCTCATGTATTATCATCTATATAGGACGTTTTAGCGGCGCATTAAAAACGCGTATTGTAGTCCGCTCAATTTTTACCGTTCAATATCGGAGCATATTGAACGAATCGCATAGACCAACGTATTAATTCCCCATAGGCTACCGTTGTTAATTGCCGTTCAAGATCACACGATATTCAATGCTGTCTCGTTTATTGCGTGAGCGCTTGCTGAATGCGCAAATGCTTGCTACTAAGTGCGCGTCATTTTGTTACATTTTTCACACGCGCGCAAACATCTTGCTAGTTGTTTGTTTCAATACGCAGTTTTAGGGGCTTCCCCTTTTCAGCGATGGGATGGGACTGCCGAGTCAACTTCAAAGACGAGTAGAAGCCGGGTAATTTTGTGCAGTTCATGCTTGCTCTACTTGATTGTATAGATGATAATAATTATATTGGATGGCCTTGATTCATGGAATACCAGGGAATATTGCACTCGTTAGAGTCAATATTGCACTCATCTTCGATTCGTGCAATATTGGCCCTAACTCGTGCAATATTCCCTGGTATCCCATTCATAGCCATCCAATATAATATAAATATTCGGAACCATCGCACCCGGTTATAAACATTTAATATTTGTATGACAAAATATCAACCGTCATTTTTATGTCCGTTAAACGGCTCATGTGGAGCAATGTTGTAACACGACTTGAACTATAAAGGAGACAGCAGTGGGCACATATCATAATATTATATTGCATGGATGATGTAGAGGCGGCTTAATGCGGTCTCTCATACGATTGCATCTTGGGCCTACACCCAGGCCACTGGGGGAGAGATTGGCATTAAATGATTATTACTGAAGTCACTTGCTCACCTTAGTCCCAGCTCCTTGATATCAGAACGTAACATCTGAAGGATAGACTTGCCCATTCCAAGTACGTGCCGGACGCACTTCAATCTTGAAGTATATTATTTCAGTGATTAATATTGATTCATGTCGTTGTCCTTGTCGCATTTTATTTCGAGAAAAAAGGGGAAATATATATACAAAGTCTCAGATAACCTTTAACGCATATGGACAAGCAGCTTGACGGCATAATATTGTATCTGCAAAGAAATTGTGCGAAAGTTGCGCATTCGTAAACTGTGCAAGCAGTGTCATTGTATACTACTCGAGTAAAAAAGAATTATGTTGTTGTTTCTTTGAAATTAATTGAATTTTGTATCATTGTATGACAATGTATGATATGCAATGTCCACGGCAACAACCCCATCCACCACAACCACAAGAAACTAAGCATCATATACAGTACATCGGTACAAGCAAGAAAAAAAACAACAACAACACTAAAGTGGAACAGAAATTTCACTCATAAATTGCATGCTAACTCACCTACACTGGAATAGCTTTTACTCCGACCAATTTCCAGTCCTTTTCGTTTTTCACGCGAGATCGCGTCAGGAGAAGGGGAATCGTTGCTCATCCGCGATCCTATTAAGAGAATGATAGAGAAAGACTATTTTTGGAAATCCCAATAAAAGAAAATCGTTTTAAATGGTTAAAATCGCGGTGGTCAAGGAACTTTCTGTAAAGTGATCACGAAATTTAGACGGCTGTCTACATCCCACTATGCATATTGCATTTCACGTACATGATTTTCATGATAGTAAGTGCACATTTTAATGCACTACAAAGGGGTACACCGGCGCTCCTATTAATGTGGGAAGCGGTGCGGTGTGATCAACTACGTCAATTGGATGGTATCTTTACGGAGTAGAATACTATTTTTTCGCTAAACGTGTGATAAGAAGAAGATTGAATGTCATTGACATATCTAGGCTATCAGTATTCAGAGTATGACATAATCGAAGTCGATTCGCCGACTAATGAGTATAAGCTCGGATGAGCCGTTGAAGAGAAAAGGTGCACAGTTCACCTGCCGGCTTCGGTTTGAAAGTCTCAAGCGGGCGCGAGCGAGCTGTGTTCGATAGGACAGAATACCAAATTGTCACCGTTATGTCAGAGACAATCAATTTCCGTGCCCGAAACGTCGCGTGCTGATGTGATTTGCATTTCCTGTAATTATGGCATATCAAGTTTTGGAGGACACCCACGGAATGCTTGCACACGTTTTTTGTCTTGCGATTTTCGGGGCTTCAGAGAACTCGCAGTCGTCGCAGGTGTAGAAAAATTTAGATATCGGGGTCAAACATTCCGCGATACATTACATTCCGGGTAAATTTGTTGTGCTTCAGGGAGGGTTTGTCAGCCGTGTAGGACGCAGCGATCCGGTGATCATCACTTCCTTTTCTCGCGGTCTCAATCCCTCATCCTTCTTTTTTTTTTTTTCACTTGCTACATCTTTCTCGAACGTCCTGAAAAAACATCCTACCGCGCTGCCCTTCTTTGGTTTCATTCCGTGGCATCCCCGTGATGCCTTCCATTTCACCTATTACGAGTCTCGGTTTCTTTCTGGCCACTAATCTAACCTTTCTTCCGCGGTTTCAGGTGTAGCGGTGTCTTACCCTAAACCTTCCTCGCGATCCTAGATCTCCTCCTCCTCCATCCTCAATCCAACCTCCCACCCACCCTCCTCCCCCTCCATCCACCTCCCCCTCCATCCTCCTCCCCCCTCCATCCACCCTCCCCCCTCCATCCACCTCCCCCTCCATCCACCTCCCCCTCCATCCTCCTCCCCCTCCATCCTCCCCCCTCCATCCACCTCCCCCTCCATCCACCTCCCCCTCCATCCTCCTCCCCCTCCATCCTCCCCCCTCCATCCACCTCCCCCTCCATCCTCCTCCCCCTCCATCCACCTCCCCCTCCATCCACCTCCCCCTCCATCCTTCCCCCTCCATCCACCTACCCCTCCATCCTTCCCCCCTCCATCCACCTCCCCCTCCATCCACCTCCCCCTCCATCCTCCTCCCCCTCCATCCACCTCCCCCTCCATCCACCTCCCCCTCCATCCACCTCCCCCTCCATCCTCCCCCCTCCATCTACCTCCCCCTCCATCCACCTCCCCCTCCATCCACCTCCCCCTCCATCTGCCTCCCCCTCCATCCTCCCCCCCCTCCATCCACCTCCCCCTCCATCCACCTCCCCTCCATCCTCCTCCCCCTCCATCCTCCCCCTCCATCCACCTCCCTAGATCCATCCTCCCCTCCATCCTCCTCCCCCTCCATCCTCCCCCCTCCATCCACCTCCCCCTCCATCCTCCTCCCCCTCCATCCTCCCCCCCTCCATCCACCTCCCCTCCATCCACCTCCCCCTCCATCCTCCTCCCCCTCCATCCTCCCCCCCTCCATCCACCTCCCCCTCCATCTTCCTCCCCCTCCATCCACCTCCCCCTCCATCCTTCTTCTCCTCCTCCTCCTCCTCCTCCTCCTCCCCGCACATTTTCCTAGTTACTGTCCTGACCCTCTCCGTCTAATGCTGTGCCTGATAGAAATTTTCCAACCACTTACTGGTAGAAAGACTGCGACCTACATGAGTCATACAAGGCCAATTCCTAGACAATACAATAATATTGTGGTGATGATACACTTGTATCAGCTATCATAATAATGATGAAGGTTACGATAGAACCAATAATAACGGTAGCAATATTGATGGTGATACATGTAATCCAAACGATGAAAATGATACGGATTAGGATAATATCCGAGATATAATAACAAAAGCTTTACACGACCTGTGTGGCATATAGGCCTAGGTCTGTAGTGTAGAATTCTCTACCACTTAAAAAACATTTTACCGAGTGAGTCAACAACTTCTGTTTACTGAGTTCTTGTGAACAATCAAACTGCTATACAATCTACCATGTCTACTGAGATTACAGCATGATACATTATGCCGGATTTTCAAGAGACGCAATTGCGAGAATTGCATAATGTGCTAAGACATGGGCAGGTCTAACTCCGGCAAAATATTTAACTTAAAACAATTGATCCTTTATTATAGCAAGTATACGTCGGGCAGTGTGTGTATGTGTGTGGGTGTGGGGGGGGGGGGGTGCTATCATCAATCAAAGGACATGAAGGCAGGTAGAAAGATCAATGTTTTCTAGCCTGAAGTCTGGTTGTATGCGGGGTTTTTTGTTCATAATAATACAAATCAGAAATTCATATATCACTGGGTTTTTCCCTTCCTTCTTCTTCTTCTTTTTATACATTTCACGTTCTATGCTACATTTTTACCGAGCTTTCCCATTTTTTGTAGCTCGTCTCTACGGCAGCATGGGAATCAGATACAATCATGATAACCTGGCACATTTTTTTTTCCTGTTGTCTATATAATACGATTGTGTCAAGAATATACTGACATGTCTTATTTAAATGTATTCATGTTAATCAGGTAAAGTTCAGTTAAATTATTTTTGCATATTTTTTAAACATAATAACATACATTTCCCTCTTTTTGCTTGTAAAGAATAATGTAAGAAGGAGCAAGAGACATACAAGACTACTGATATAGGTAGAGGTTGATTGTAGAGGTTGATTGTAGAGGTTGATTTAATCGTTGTTGGCATATCATGTTTGAACTGGAAGTGGGAAAAGGGGAGGGAATTATGCGTACATCCATGTGTGATGTAAAATAGGCATTAAAGCAACATACGCGCTTACGAGTTCCACGCAGGTCATTAAAACGATCTCGAATGGAAGGCAACCGCGGAAAGTTAAATCCCCCTCTAGCATATGCTTGACTCGTTTCAATTTTACGCTTTCTCAGAAGCTGCGTTTATGCATCGCGAGTAGAGACGATGGCAGCGAACAGTGCTGAATGCTTGGAGACCAAACCATGTAAGGTATATACGATCTTAAGTCTGTATGATCAGGATCCAGGAGCGTAGTGCCTCGTATTGGGAGGGAGCAATGTCATATAAATGTCAGTAAAATGCTCCAAGCAGGCAAAATTTTCGCGTGGAAAATGAAATCACCAAAAACATTGTTTTCATGCAATATACAGGAACGTATGTTTCCTATATGAGTTGAATACAAACAATAATATGAATATGTTTATGAATTACAGCATCAATATATACTTCAAGTTAGTTTTTTTTTGTTGTTAGTAATTGTCAGAAATTGAAACGACTGCGATTGAAAAGATATAATTCATTATAATTATGGAAAACACGGAAGATAAAGAGACAAATCAGACAATTAGACAAGGTAGACACACACACACATACACGCACAGTCAAGAGAACAGAACTTAAAGGGATCGCATAGTTTTGGTTGAGACCTAATTTCAGGTTTCTAACATTTTTGGTGAGATAATGAGAAACCGCTTATGAAATATGAAAGAGCATGTAATTCCATGACGAATTCAATGTTTATTTGATGAAATTGGTTTTGAAATGTTTGAGATATCCAAAACAGAGCGATTCTAAAAAATGTGGGACCCACCTTTTATCACGATTGCTTTGTTTTACTTACTTTTTGGATGTTTTAGTCATTCCAAACCCGATTTTCATCTAATAAACATTGAATTCCTCTTAAAATTGTATGCCCTGTACTATTTCATAAGTGTTTTCTTGGTATCTCACAAAAAGATAAAAGCCCAATTCTCATCTTCATCAATACTGTACCATCCCTTTAAGTTCATGCTGTCTCGTACCAGCAGTTAATTTTTGACACACCATTTTCGGGCTCCCTCGCTTTTGTCAAGTGATTTTGATTGCAAAATCACTTGACAAAGGGCAGGGAGCCCAAACATTTAGAGTAGAGACAGAGAGAGAGAGAGAGTGAGAAAGAAGGCATAGATGAAGATCCACATTTTAAAATGACAAATTAGGGCGCCACCTGTTGGGAAACAAGTCACGTTTGTGGCTATCTGACACAGCTTCGCTCATGCGAAAACTCAAACCTAATCAATCAACTTATGCTAAGCGAATGGAAGCAGAAAAGTGATTACTCAGTATATGCATGTATTACAGAGTCATTTCATACATAAATGAAAATTAAAATGCATGCAGGCTATATGCGCCGAAAAAAAAATATTCATGCTGTGAAACAAGAAGGAAATTACTAGAAAACAAGGCTTATATATGACATCTAACTTCGCACTGTTTTCTTGGGTTTTCATATAATGCATTCCTCCTACACACCCATTTCTACACGAAAACTAGGCCAAAGCATGACAAAGAACACTGTAGGCGATTATCTGATTTCATACATAAATGAACGGAAGAAATAAGCACTCAAGGACCTTACAAAATGAGTGAAACATTAAGGAAAAAGGTCTCTCATCGGTAGCCGATTCGGGTTCATGAGCTATTTTTGACAACGCACTTAATTCTTATCGAACTGCATATGACACAAATTAAAGATTGTGAAAATGTAGAGGGTTTCCGTAGAAGACAACTGCTGACCTTCAGCCAGTAAGCTAAAGACAGTTCAATGACCAAAACAGTTTTGTGGACTTCCAATAAAACACGCGAAACGTCAACATACACAACAACACGATTAATTGATATTCGAATGGTCGTCACTGACGAAGTTGATTTTTTTTTTCTGATTACACTGGATTTTTGTTTCACTTATCAGCTTCTCTTCTAAATATCTGCCTGCCTGGGCCCTATTCTCCTCTGTGCCATCCGTCCTTTTTTTTTTCCAGCTTTCCTGATTAAATGTCACCCCCGCACACCATGCGACTCAACGGGACACTATTTCCGGGCGTAATTGCAATATTGATTACCACAGGAATTGTAGAGGAACCACTTCCACACTGTCGCCGTAATTCAATGAAATATCTAAACATGACGGAAATAAAGGCAAATTTCTCCTCGCTACTTGATCAACTCACTCAACAATAATATTATACTCACATTGCATTTTTTTTTTTTCTTAAGGCAGTGTTGCTGGTTTATATCTAAAGCAGTTTATACCTTACCAAATAATCATTATCAAATAATGTTAATCCAATTTTTGGTCAATGAGAAGTCTTTCGAGTATACGTAGTAACAAGAAGAAATAGGTAGCATCAAGATGATTATCAAATATGACTTTATAAATCTCTTAAGACACCAATGGGTATATCCAATCTGATTCCATGTTATTTCTCCGGGGTCATCCCACTAGACCGACACCCACGAGTCATACAGCCCACGAGTTTGACATTGAAAACAGGTCCATGAGTCATACAGCTCACGAGTCATACAGCCCATGAGTTCGACACTAGGCAAAAAAAAAAAAAAAAAGCCCATGAGTTCGACACTAGGTAAAAACAGCCCACGAGTTCCGACAGATACAACACGGGGCTTAATGTGTCGGTCTCGTGGGTCTTGTTAGCTTAGTGTCCAACTAATGGGCTGTATGACTCGTGAGCTGTATAACTCATAGGCTGTATGACTCGTGAGCTGTATAACCCATGGACTGTATGACTTGTGAGCTGTATGACTCGTGAGCTGTATGACTCGTGGGATGCATGACTCTCGTGACGTGACGTGACGTGCACCCATTTCCCCTGGTGTAGCTGTGTTTTGCAGAACTCTAATCGATCGTCTGTTAATATTTGCCCAACACTACTCGTATATGTAACTCGGGCTGCGTAGGTTGGCAATTTTCATGACTGACAATATGACTGTGTAGTCAGACTATTATACTGTGTGTCTCACAAGGAACATGAATTCGACTGCGTTGGGCGTTTTTTTATGAACATTCATGATTGAATTTTTTATCTTGGCTTCATATCTGTATTTTCTCTTCTCCAGCAACAGTAATAAATGAATACACATCGTGCATTTCCAACACATTTATCTAAATAGGCGTTGTGTCCTTTCCCCCCAATAAATCCTCACACCAAAATACGTAGATGGATTGCTATAGCTTACCTAACTCTAGCCCTTAATAATACACATGCATTTTTAAAACAGAGAAGTAACTCACTAGGAAGATACATGACATTCGCGACATGAACGTAACTTAATCATATGCAATAATTTATCATATATATTTAATATGCATACACAGCTGGCAGATGTATCTGTCGATTTATTCTTTAAGAGCAGTGTAACTGTCGTTCTTCCTTTGTTTGCCGTTCAGGTAACAACTTGATCGATAATTGATGGCCCTAGGGAGTATTTCATGCCAGACTCGATCGGTCACTTGAGATGCAGGAGAATCGTCTGCTCTATTTTCGTGCGCTCTATTTGCAAATCCTGCTTAAGGTCTATCATCCACCGGGCATTGCTCATCAACTGGACAGGCTGGTGAAAAAATATTTCTATACGATTTAATCAAAAAACAATGGGAAATTCCCTTATCTTTCCCTACTCCAATTACAAAAAGATTACATAGTGATTCACAACTTGTGTTGTTGTTAGGGTTTTCTTCTTTTCGATTCATGCAGTCCATTGACATTTTCTCCAGAGATTTCTTTGCCAGTGTTTGCTCTTATTAAAATCAATATCAAACCAACTGGCCAATAAAGAGGATTTTGGTCGGCGGTACACGTGACACGTCGTTTTCCACATTGTTTCTCTATAGCATCAACCAGAGTGATATCTTGCAAATTATCCTGCATTTTGGGGAAACCTTACACTTGACAGGGTCACCATCTGGATATCGTTGACGCATAACCCACGATATCAAGAAGCACATGATAGACGCAATGCATTTTGTCTCTTTGTATTCACGTCTTAAAGGACAAGTCCACCTTCATGTACATGTGGATTGAGTAAATGAATAGAACACAGAAGTGAAAGTTTGGGGAAAATCGGACAGTCTGTTAAAAAGTTGTGAATTTTTAAAGTATCTGCTCATGCAGTCACTGCTGGATGAGAAGACTGCTACTGTGCATGATATCACATGCGTAGTACAATACAAGGAAATATAAAGAAAATTTCACAACATTTTATTACTTATTTTAAAGTGCACAATTCCTCGACTTGTCAGTGACGTATGTTAAGGGTAATAAAATTTCCCCCTGCTTTCGAAGAGAGGTAAGTCAAGTGTTCTTTTAAAGGGTGTGTACAATTCTGGTCGAGGTGAGGATTTAGGATTTTGTGAGATATTCAGAAACCACTCTATGAGATGTCAAAGAGCATGCAGTTCTAAGAGGTATCAAAAGTTTATTTGATGAAAATCGGTTTTGAAATTGCTGAGATATCCAAAAACAAGGTGAAACAAAGAGATCCTAATAAAAGGCGTGGCCTGTCGCCTTTTATTATTATCACTTTTTTGGGATAACTCAGCCATTTGAAAACCAATTGTCATCAAATAAACGTTGAATCCTTCTTGAAATTACATGCTGTTTCATATTTCATAAGAGGTTTCTCGTTATCTCACTTACGAATGTTCAAAACATGAATCCCCACCTCAACCAGTACTGTACAGTCCCTTTAATATGCGAGAAAAGTGAAAGTATGTTGAATTTTCTTTATATTTTCTTTATGTCGTTCTACACATGACATCACAAGCTGCAGTAGTCTTCTCGTCCAGCAGTGACTGAGCAGAATTTTCAAAAATTCATAACTTTTGAACGGACTCTACTAATATTGCTGCATTCACTCAATCCTCATAGCAACTATGAAGGTGGACTTGTCCTTTAAGTCCGAAGTAGGCGACTTTGTGCATGCAACCCATATATTGTATATATGTATATATATCCGTTTGGCATACAGTATATCGGTCGGTAGCAGACAAGGCACCAAAACACAGGTACGCCTTTATATGTATATATATCTTAATATGATATAAATATATATTCACGCTGTGAAGGAAGGAAGGAAGAAGTGATGATGACATTACTAGAAAAAAAAAGGCTTATGACATCTGACTTCACACTGTTTTCTCGGGTTTTCATATAATACATTCCTCCTACACATCCATTTCTACACGAAAACTAGTCCAAAGTATGACAATGGAAACTATAGGCGACATTTCTGATTTGCCTCTTGGTGCAAAAGCCCAGGTGTCTAATTTATTCAGAGTTGATGCCTTCTGCTTTCAGCCCCGTCATCCGTCACAAAGCTCATCCGAGGCGGGGCTTATCTTGCCTGACCTATATGAAATAATGTCGGCCCATAGAAATAGAAACGAAAGAGAGCAGGTGCAAAATATGCAGCTCATTATTATGATTACAACCCGAGTCATGGAATTGAAAGCAGTAGCAGGAAGGTCGATGCCATAGTTCCATATTTTGAATTGGTTTTTCGCAATACAGCAGATGATGAAAATTCAGTTCGGGACAAAACGAAGGAAAATATGCACATGTCGTGAATTACTAAGATAAAAAAAAATAGAATATGGCAAATTAGGTAAGATAATTGAAGTAGGCCTAAAGAAATATCACAGGGTAATTAGTTCTCGATCTGAATCCCAATCGTGTTGTTGCTTGTTTGTGTGTTTGATTTTAGTTTTAGTTTCATCAAAACTTTTGCTTTGACAATTTTTTCCGTTTAGAGTTATCGCATAAATTGTGTCTTGTATGGGATGTAGTGTAGTGAGAGTAATGGCAAATTCTGAAGCTTTCCCAATAGTTACTTTCTTTTAATCAGGTTACTCACTTTGCATTTATATATAAATGCAGTTGTTGAAATTCCTCGACCGAATTTCCGAATTGAAAGTCATGATTTTCAATATTTTTCTCCTCTATACACACATAGATGAATCGCTGTTCTTCTTCACACGGTTTAACTATATAATCACATAATATACATGAATAACATACTTCGACTTAAGTTCGACAGGTGTATTTTTTATGTGTGTGTGTTTATTTGTTTCTTTTTGGCATGTTAAAAAAGAGAACAACGTGATTTATGTTAGCGGCACAAGTTCAAAGAATACAGCTGCTTGCATGCGTTAAACGATATTCATTGTGAGCAATGATGCTGATATTGAGTGACATTCAAATAAAGAATATCATAAAAGGGTGTGAGTGTGACACACTCACACCCTTTTATTATATTCTGTGTGTGTGTGTGTGTGTGTGTGTGTGTGTGTGTGTGTGTGTGTGTGTGTGTGTGTGTAAGTGTGGTTACATGGTTTGACTCTTACACCACCTTCGTCTGACATGCGGCTCACATGCAGGAAATCGTTGTTGTCTGTAATGTGTGCTTTGATTTCACAGCAATTCAGCAACAAAATATCCAAGTCATGTGTTCTGTATGGACGGAGCTCTTCCGCTGTAGATCGATCATGATCACTGAAGGAATGCTGGCCATCAATGGAGAGAATCATTTTTTGAACCAACTTCAAGCAACTTTAGATTTAGATCTTGAAGATGCTGTTTTTACCCATCTCCATGCAGCTCCGTGTAACTGATTCCGTGCAGTGCTGTTGCAAGTGGTGTCTCTGGGCGCCGAACTCTGCGTCACTCGTTTGCCTTCGGCTGTAAGAGTCTAGGATTGTCTCTCTCATAATTTGAATTATCGCATTGATGTAACTACCGCGAACATGTCCAGCAGTGCCGATACGATCGTAATACAAGATTGATCCCAACTGATCATGCTGATCCGAGCTTCTACTTGCCAGATGAGGAAAGATCTGCTGAGAAGTGAGGAATTTACTAAACTTCTAAAAAAAAAAACAGTTGTAAGCAATCCAGTTATAGAGAAATTGATGAATTGCCGTCGAGGATGGATTCCACACAAGCTGATGTCGTTGACCTTGCAAAAAAGAAATGTGGAGGAGCACAACATAAAACCAATGGGCTGAAAAAAAAATATTGCTCAAGTAGGATGATACCTCCCAGTTCCGGTTCAACCAACATATTGAGGTCCTGCATCAGATATGTGAAAAGTGAAAAAGTAGAAGAACAACAGGGAGAAAAAAAAAGTACACGTCACGAGCTAGACACCCACGAGTCATTGAGTCCACGAGTTATACAGCTCACGAGTCATGCAGTCCAAGAGCTAAACACTAAGCTCCCACTTAGCCGAGTTGTAGTCAGGAGGACTGGCCGAACTTGATACGAGTGTCAACTCGCGAGAAATTCTTGAAAAGTTGACAAAGTGTCAGTGTTCCATGCATGATCTGCGAGTGTATACGTCATTTGTACGAGTAAAATACGGCCGGTGTATAATTATGAATAAGACAGCGTAATTTGAGTAAAGCCGAGTTTGATGGGAAGTGCAATAACTTACGCATGAGTAATGGGTCTGTTTACTTGGTGTCTACCTCGTAGGCTGTATGACTCGTGGGTGCATGACTCGTAGACATTTTTTTTTTTTTTTTAGTTCGTTGGGCGTATGACTCGTGGGTGTCTAGCTCGTGGAATAACCCCGAAAAAAAAAACAACCCTGACGCAATTGCCACCCAAATCATCGGTGAGAAACCAGAAGTAGCACTTATTCCATTAAGAGACATCGACTGTCGTCATCGCACAGGACGTAAGAAGAAGTGTCTGCACCATCGGGGTATCTGGAGGATAAACCGTTGTCAGCCCACGAGTCATACCGCCAAGATACATCATCGGCGAAGTCACCATCAACAAACAACAACAAGAACAATGATATAGAAAGGGAGTAGGAAAGAAAGAGATTCTCCTGAAGATGAAAACAAGTTAGAATAGGAACAGGTTTAGCAATTTAGAGAACCTTACTGTGGCGAAACAGAGGTTGCATGCCAAAGTGCGTGAAACAAGTGATGTATACTGCTGGTTGCCTGTTCGTGCGATTAACAATTACATGTAACTGCATTAATTTGGAGGAAAAATGAAAACAAATGCTGCAGGAAGTGAAGGTGACCTAGAAATCATCAATGAAGAATATATATTATCATCCTACGTTCAAAGACACGATTGGATCATGATAGGAGGAAAGTGGTAGATACCGACAAAATGATAATTACAATGATAGATACAATAATACACGATTTCATTTCATGTACATATACACCTAGCTGAGCCCATTGACTCTATGTCAATAATGATAACATCTATTTGTTCATCGAAGGCACATGATCTTAATTTTATCTTTTTTTTTTAATTAGTTGAGTTTATTTTTGAGAATTGAGTGAAAAATGAATAGATTCCCAAGTTTCAATTCGTTGCATCGTTTTGTATAATAGGCCTACTTATTTTCCTCAAAATGTTTTTTTTTCCCATAATCTTCTCTGAATGCGAAACCACTGTAGAAAGTGTAAACTTTACGAGTAAACTCAACATGTTGCTGTAAATATTTGCTCTATGTTTCAGATGTCCAGGTGGGTTTATTTAGAATCTATAACAAGCCTAACACTTAGACATCTCTGTTTCGAATGTTGTTTGTTTGTTGGTGTGTGGGGGTGTTTGTACGTAGTTACATACATGGGTATTGTGAAATAGCAAGACAACTTGTACTTGACTGCACATCATTGAATGGATAGGTATAGCTATTCAATGCATTCTTAGATAATCTTCATGGAGATAATTAAACACAAAGAGTCGGACTCCATACCCGAAAAGAGTAGTATTAATGACATATCCTCGACTGAAAAAAAAGGCATATCGAACGTCCAGTGATGGATTTATCAAACTTGATGCTTTGTATAGATGACTTTCTTTTCTTCTTTGAAAATAAAACACGAATGATTTTGTAGGGTTGGTCGTGTTTGTCTGCGTGTGTGTGTGTGTGTATGGGGGTGGATTGTGATTTGTAGCTGTCAATCTTAAAAATTCTAATGTTGTTTTCCGTTGTTGGTTGTATATTTCATTTTTTTTGTACGTTGTGTTTCTGTTTGTTACTCTACCATGTTACGTAACTGTTTTGTTTTGTTTTTTAAAGATGCCCGGACTTGTGGAATAACAGCCTAGAAACCAAGAGCCCGTGTGGATATAGAATAAATACTTGAATGAATAGATAAATGCAATCTGATATATAGATAAATGGATATAGTATGTATATATATATATATATATATATACATACATACAAAAAATATATAAACATACACATTATAAACTAAAGTTTTTTGGGAGAATATAACCAACTTCAAGCAGCAGTCGTTAAGTTGTAAAGGTAATGTCACACACAGATATGCATATGATAACATATGCATGCGCGCGCGTGTGTGTGTTTTTGCTTGTCATTATGAAGGTTTCTCTGGGTTTTTCTTTTTTTTTTTGGGGGGGGGGTTGGGGGATATAACCAGTTTATAGCAGCAGAGACCCCTCTTCACATGTAGTACCCGTCTTCTCTCTACATACGACCCTTGCTCTTTCTCGTTCCCTTTCTTTTTTTTTTTTTTTATTTGGGGGAAGTAGGAATATGGACCATATAAGTTGATTGGGGTTCCTTTCTCACCCCCGCCCGAATTTGGTATTGATCAGGTAAATACGTGCATGTGAAACTGGCTGTCTGCTGAAGAGCCAGATGAGGATCGATGCGGTGAAATTAAATTTTCTACTCTGCGTATCGCGCTGAGAAGGGGAAACAGAAATCCAGTGCACGCTCACCCTGAACCTCACGATGTTTCACATTATTAAAGCCACGAGTGTGGCGGGTCAGATGTCTTCACACTATTTACTGTTCAATAAAATGACTTCTGTCATATCGACGGGGTCATCAAATATGATATATTTTGTCGTACGTGCCGATTAACGATTTGAAGGAGTACCAGAATATCACACCAACCCATATCTCAAAATCGCTGAGTCACAGTCCTTGTCACGCGTTATCCAAAAGATATCCTCTCTTTTCATCAGTTTGGAATGCTGTACAAATTTGCGATGCTAGAAAAACAAATTAATTCTGCTTCTGTCAACACAAAGAAGAATTACATTAAAAAAACCCATTCTTGTTAATTTTGAGATTGTAATTCTGCCCATGAAGTCTTGTGACCATGCAATGGTGAAATTACCTGGACCTTACCTATAGTCTGAGATGCGTATTTCCATGTTCGAAACAACGATAGATTCGAAATATTTATGATATTATGAATTATGGCTCTTGAATTACAGGTGATGTATATTTTTACTTTACCAGAGACAGACAGCTCGATTGGATATTCTTGACTCATTCATACAGATAAACTATCATTGTCAGTTTTCTTGTTGTAATGATCCAGGAGAGCATGTTGACAATATTTTGCATCAGAATTAAATGATGATGATGATACCTGCGCAGTTTCCGATGCCCTTTGCTAGTTAAATGATAGTAGATGCAGTATTTTCGATATACCGCAATGAAAAACCCAACCAACATTGAATGCATTAAAAAGAGGACCCATAATAGAAAATACTAATAGGAGTTGTTCCCATTTTGCTGTCTTCCTTAACATTAATAGAAATGTATTTCTTTTTTTTAATACAATATTGTGCCTGGCTTCTGTTGAACACGCATTCTTAGAACATGCACATTTGGAAGCTGAAAATGCTAAACAAGCTACATGTTTCTTCAAAAGAAATTACCCACAATCAACAGATATCAAGAAATCCTCTGATTAATCGTTTGCATAAGACGTCAACGTCAGCATACAGCAAACATTGTCAATCAGCACCCCCCCCCCCTGCAAAAAAAGAAGAATCTACTCGAAACAAAGAAACATGGAATATCTACATACTTCTAAGACTCGCTTCTGTTTTACGTATTGTTATTTATGCATAAAGCGCTTTGTACCCTTTTGAAAACATATACAAATGACACAATGTAACGTAAAATATATTAAAAAAAAACACCTTCTAGTAGACTGTTTCGTTCTGATTCAAACTGGTTATCACAGCGTGTCGGTGTATGGAAGCAAAATAAAAACGTTAAAAGTCAACACTGGTGGGGGCTCTTACTAGTATCTGAGATCTGTAGCTTTGAGCTATTTCAGTACACAGTATCTGGTTTGGTGTTGGTAAATGCAAACACTCTATCAAAAACAGACAATTAGATTCAATGGAATAGTAGCATAACATTACTTTGCGTAGTTATTTTATTTTGTCGGACTGAAAAGGTTGAATTTTCTCGTGGGTAAAGACTTAATGGTAAACTGTCGATTATTTGAGGGAGCCATGTCTGAATTGTCTGAATGATATTTGCTTCTGCATCAGTTACATGCGCTTGGGAATATACAGGGAGAGATTTGATGAACGATGGATAGACAAGAAGGATATGAATTACGTTTGAGCGATGTCGGGCCACATACAGGGTGGCCCAGAAAGAATGGAACACCTAAGATCTTTATTTTCAGCAATATTGTTGCAAATATGTCATTATTTTGCACACTGTTTGAAAGGCCATTCTTTTTCCAATAGAATGAAACCAAGTTCTTTAATTTTGGTTAATGTGCTATGATTTTAGGACCATTTTTGTCAACCCTTGCAATTTTCAAAATGTGATCAGTTTGCACTCTCAGAGACACCGAAACCAGCGAGAATTCGGCTTGCCATAGAACCAATGGCATTCACAATGGTATTCACAATGACATTCACATTATTCACAACGATAACGGACAATAACAATTACACCTTCCGCCCCACATTCCACACATTGTCCTAAAATCATAACGCATTAACCAAAATTAAAGAATTTGGTGTCATTCTATTGGAAAAAGAATGGCCTTTCCAATAGTATGCAAAATAATGACATATTTGCAACGATAATGCTGACATTTAAGATCTTAGGCGTTCCGTTCTTTTTGGGCCACCCTGTACAGAGACAATTTTGATAATAACGTCTCTTCATTTCATTGTGTCCATACCACAAGGGAGGGTATGGATTGCTTGGAATATGAGAGCTCAATATGTTCTTAAAGATTTCGTCCATCAGGTCCACTTCCCATTTTCTTTATTTTCTACTGGATAAACCCTCTTTCAACTCTAATTGACAGCTTCTTGGCAATACTAACGTATGGTCTTCTTTACTCAGGTACTAGTAGCCTCTCCAATGTTGCCACTGAGTTGCCCTGCCACAGAAGACCGTGCCATTATCACTACCCTAGCGTTAAAAAAAAAAATGCTAGGTACCCATTCGTACATCCGGATGCAGGGAGATATGGTGTATTGAAATATCTTATTTAAGGTAGTACGAACTTTATGAGATTCGAACTTGGGACCTCTGCGATTGAAAGTCAAGAGTCTTATCTATAATGCCACATTATTAACATCATAAGCAGACGCCGAATATGCGATTCTGTTTCTTTTTCTAAAACAATTCTGGGCTTCCTATCTTGTGTCATAAATTCACCTGCTTTTATGCTTTACTATTATCGTGCATTCCTTGCACTAGTTCTCGAATATAATTATGTATGCGCACTGGCATAATATCCCCCTTACATTCCTTATTTCTCCCTTCTTTCTCATCCTGCATGACACTTTGTTTACAAGTTTTCATGTATTTTCTTCTTGCAGAAACTTTAAGCCTTAAGCCCCCTTAACATTTTCATGGATCGTATCACGGATCATACCGCATCGTCGCTCCAGGATGGGATTGTCATACCGTGTTATCTCCGCCAAACACTGGGGAGGCATCTGGAGTGAGCCTTGGCGTACTGGCATTAAAAAGATATTACATGTAGTATTAATATAACCTTGCGTAATTTTTCATCCAGGACTTTACTGCGGAAAAAAAAACACACCAAAAAACAAACAGGCCGTACACTTCCATGAAGGCACTATGTACCTCCGTGTAGCACCGTGTGGTCCATGTAAAACCCCTTCTTACTTGCAATTCATTGATCGCATCACGGATAACCAGAGTGCATGCAGCACAACGGTTTCTCTAATTGCCGGTGTGGATTCGTTCCCAACTGGATACGGTATGGACAAATACGGTGTCTATACACAAACAGGCAAGGTACAATGTAAAGTAAACCGTACTCTTTCTTGAAGGCACCGCGCGTAGGTCTACCTCCATGCAGCCGTCGAATGCATCCGTTACAAGCAACAGACGTGACAAGATGCCTTAGACAAAAAAAAGGGAAAAAAGATCAACCTCCAAAATCGTCACTACCTACACGGGAATCAAATGAAGTCAACGAGTACTAATGCTACAGTCACATACGGCCGGATTTCGAACCGGGTCCATAAGGAATTAAAATCGTATCGACACGGTTCGAGCCGTAGAGTCCCGCACTGACCCGCATCGTAATCCGTCTCAATTCCTGATAGATTCCGGGGGCTACGATACGGCGGAGAAAAATTTTTTGGTCATGTTCCACATTTTCACATTAGCATTACCCTCCATTCCGGCACTAATCCGGCTAATTTTCACCCGGATCAAATCCGTATTGTGACCCGGCCGTAAGTGACATCGGAATCCACACTCGTAAAAACAATCGAAAGGCAATCACGTATGAAGCATTAGAAGAAACTATTCTAGCCTTGCGCCTTTTTGAGGAGCAGGAGCAGGATTTTGCGGACTGGTGCAGGCTCAATTATCTGCCGTAAAATAAGTCACCCCTTCAGCTTTCATGGGATATCCCTATTGACAACGTACGTACACCTCCATGGAAGAACCGTAAAAAGACTCAGCAGCCTCAATGCTCTTCTTTGAAATTCGTGTCAGCCCTGCATGCGTTTTCCGGTGTGGTCCGCGTTGCTACCTTGTTTTGTCAGTGTAAACACTGTATTTGTCCGTGTATCCATCCAGTTCGGAACCTATCCACACCGGCACTCAGAGGAGATCGTGGTATTGTACACGGGAGCGTCCCGGAATAAGATCCAGGATGATCCGGATGCGATCCGTGGAAGTGTAGATTGGCTTTAATTCCGGTTTTATCCGGGTTCGAAAATCCGTGTATTTTACCAATACAAAGAAATCGTCAGAGGGCAAATTGCCATATGACCAACACAGATGTATCATTTTGAAGACAACAGACGTGCCAAAGTGCCTTCGACAATAAGCGGGAAAATCGAAGGGCACTAACAAAAAGGATCCACCATCGAGTCCCATCTACATCTCTACATCTGCAAGTTAATTCAATAAACATGAGTCACCAAGGTTAACAACGCCTATCTAAAAGCCATCGGAGACCACACTTGAAAATCAAACAAAAGGCAATCTTCGGATATGAATATGCAAATGAGTGAGTAAACCATGTCATACCCTCACAATTTTCCGTTAATCGTGTACAAAAAATGACGAAAATTCAATGTTTCTGTCATTAAAGTCTGAAACATGACGTTATTCCTCGTTGAGTAACTTCAGAATAGTGATCAGTTAGATATGCGAGGATTTGAGCCTCGGGCATACATTGCGTTTGAATGAAAAACTGGAAATTTCAAAATTCTATATATAAACTATAAGGTAAGATGTGAGGGAATGACATGCTCACTTTGCCATTTGCAAATTCATATTGACTGTTCAGGAACTGCATGTTTTCCCGAATAGCGAAACTTCAAAATATCATAACTTCCTTATTTTTGATCCAATTTCGATCATATTTAGAAACCTTTGAACTCGTAATATTTTACTCTTTCTTATCAGAATAACTTATATTTGGACTGGTTTTCTCCTTTAAGTGTATTATTCATGATGTGAAACTTTTATCAGGGTACTGAAAAAAAAAACCCGCTGGTCATGAATTAAAATGTAATAGTAAAATCACAAAATCTCCCTCTCTGACTGTCGTCTGTCTGTCTGTCTCTCTCTCTCTCTCTCTCTCTCTCTCTCTCTCTCACTCACTCATCCTCTTTTCTCTGGGTGGGGTTCTTTACTCAATATCACCATTCAAGCATCTCGTTTTGTGACTATTTTTGTTTCCCTGCAAGGTCTGCAGCCTTTAGGATAAGCGCATTTGTTAAAATCAGATTTAGGATGTTTCATCGCGATATCAAGACATCGACGCAACGATTGTCCCCTTGCCACTACAACAGAAAATTGGCTGGCATTCTTGTTAGAGATAAGAGGATGAGAGAACAATGTGACGAACACTATATAAAAAAAAGAAAGAAAAAACGTAAACTGCTTTGATAACTCGACCTACTTAATGGACTTAAGTCTTCACAAACATGGAGTACATTGTCTCTTGACAAACATGCAGCGAAAATCAAGCTAAATCTGTTCAGATGTGTAATGTTTAGAGAATACTTATATCGTTTTCTAGTAATGCTGTCTTGAACGTAATTCATGTAAAAGAATCTTGTCGAAATGATTGCCTTCATGAAGTGCAAGACGGAAAAACGTGTGCATTTGTTGCTGAGATCAGTAACCTAATATTTCTATATAAACGTAGGCATTTCATATGGAATATATGAAGTGTATGACGTGTGCGAACCACGAAGGTATAATCAGCTGTCATACTACTTCATCTGTTTATACCGACCTATACGGAACTAATCCAAAATAGCTTCTTGTAGAGTTCCTGGCTGATTTTATCTTATTCATTCATCCACATTTCTTTGTATTTCTTTATCGGAGGGGGACGGAAGGAGGAAGGGGAAGGGGTAAATAGTGGAAGGCGCGAAAACTATTATGAGGCCAGCTTCCTGAGCAGGTGAAAAAAGGGTGATGGTAACTCGAATGGTGCCAAAAAGTTGTCTGTGAAAGGACTTACCCTGGTCGATGCAAGTTCTTTTAACATAATCAATTCACTAATGATCATCACAGTGATAATAAAATAACTGCAATGTGAAATGCGTGGAGTAGGCGCAAGGCCATGTAGTCAAATGCGTCCACCAATCTCAGCCTTGGTAAACACTAACCAGGAAACGCATGCGATACTTGAAAAATTAATAAGATTTACAACAACATCAACAGATTAATCAAAGAATGAAGACAAGATAAAGATAGACAAATAATGAAAACATCACCTATAGCTGACAGACAATCAAAGATGATCCGCGAAGGACGAAGGAGCGTGTGACATCTGTTTGTTTGTCCGCAAGAGTTTGGGCTATCACGCATCGGCATAGCCTGCTCGACACCAATGCGCTAAATCTGGAAATAGCTGAAATGCGATGCTCTCTCCCCAGCGTGCTGGAATCACGTGGCTTTACACAACACAGAAATTATCGAGAATCCTAAGGCACTGATGAACCAAAACACCGCCACTATTTACTTAAAAGGAGACATCGATCGCAGCTCAGTTTAAAGAACAACGAGGAGTGAAAACTCCATAAGACTGGGGAATGTAAATGTGGTCGTGCGAGCTTTTCTCTCTCTTGTTATACCCTTATCATTGTCCCTATTTTGTTCTCAGTCTTCGTGCATTGATGCTTTTACGCCTGCACCCTCGGAGAAAATTCTAGGAGACCAATTACAGGACATGAGACGTTTTTCACGGTAAATATACTGGTCAAAGAGAAGGGGGGGGGGGGGAGAGACGGAGAGGAAAAGGGAGGAGGGGGGAGAGATCGAGATCTAAGTGTCTCCCAACTTCTGACCAAGGGGTGGCCTGGTATCCTTGAAATGGAAAAAAAAAAGATGAACAAAACAATCTTTCCGTATAAGAAATACGCAGCAAGCACACAGCCATGCTTTGCGCTGAGCTTCTATATTACATGCAAATTGACTTTGTTTTTCTGTTGCACTATGCAAATATTCTATATGCATATTCTGATGACAGCTGGATCACTCACGAAGCCATTTGTGAAAAAAAGAAAGTGTGAGGTAATATGCCCCGTGATGGTTAACGAAAGTCCCGTTCCTTTGTTGCTTTTTTTTGTAACCTTGCTTACTTTTCCATCTATTTTATCATTATCAATTTTATTACTATTATTATTATTATTATTATTATCACTATTATTATCATTTTCATTCAGGTATATTGGCCATCCTATGACCCTAGGAGATATAGTTCAGATTAGGGCAGAGAGGAAAAAAACATGAATCAGAAAGAAAGAAACCCTGATACCATGTCATTACAACAGTAAACTTCCACATTGTCACTATACATTGCTTCTATTTATTCGTTCAGATATTTTGTATCAAACATTATGATTTGTATTTCCTGCAAATTGTTAATATGATTTATCAAATATCAACTTTGTATTTACATTACTTTTTGTTGGATAGAGATAAAGCACGATTAAAATGAAAATCATTCCTCTTCTATTCTTCTTCCAGGCAAGATTGACGATTCCCATGCAGAAGACTATTCTTGTCTCATGTCCCTACTGGAAAGAACACAATGTCACACAGTGTGAAACACAATGTGCAACACAGTCAGGACAGTGTGAAATCTCGATTGTTAAATCTGAATGTTTTAACAATGTGATCACATTGTGAATAATCAATGCACAGTGTGAATTATCACTTCACAGTGTGAAACAGAATATTTCTATGTGAACACTCTGTGAAAAACCACACCACAGTGTGAGTCATCGTCACACTGTTAAATTCGAGCATGTTCACAAAGCCGACTATGTGATCACATTGTATACAATGTGGAACACCGTGTTCCAGTGGTTACAGTTCGTTATTCCGAAGGTTCGTTATTCCGAAGGCTCTTCAGTCCGAAGATTCCTTATTCCGAAGGTTAATTTTTCCGAATTTCATTTTCGGATGAACAAATCTTCGGAATAACGAACCTTCGGAATAACGCCACAAATGTTCGGATTAACGAACATTTTTTTTTTCATTTTCGGATTAACGAACGTCTAGGTATAGGGAATTTGCGTGTTTCGGATTAACGAACCTTCGGAATAACGAACCTTCCGAATATCGAACCTTCGGAATAACGAACAGCACCCGTTCCGGTAGGGGTATAACACAATGGTATAGGTATAAACGAGGAAAGACCATCAGTTGCAAATTTTGTTAACAACTTGTGTTGTATTTAATGCATCTGTATATACGTACGAAGACTTAAATGGAGAAAGTTGTGTGACGATAACATGAAAAAAAAATAAAACTGGAGACATACATTGAGATATAATATTATTGAAAGTGACATAATGGCTCATGTGCTTGATCACATTGATTGATAGATTCAAGAAATCGGCTTTAATGCTAAGTTTTCGGGTTTTTTGGCAATTTTCTTTTTTGCAATTTTTTTTTTTTTTTTTTGGGGGGGGGGGGGGAGGTTAGCGTGAGTCACCGATGTGGATACCATTTCCGCAGTAAATTTTTTGGGTTTAAAGATCTAAGACTCATTATAAAGTCATATTATAATTAATGTATTGTAGTAATGTAACGTAAGTGAGGGGAGTGCAATCTACAAGTTCGCTTTTCAGCAGCCCCTCAATTTTCATTTCCATGAAGATCTTTTAAGAACCAATATGTATTATTATGTTCCAATATATGTAATCATGTCAAAGTGTATTACCTGTGTTTGATTGGAAATGAAAATAAAAGAAACATGCATGTGAACATGCATGTGTGAAATGAAATGAAATGAATTGATAGCCCAGTGTCAAAATGTTTGAGACGACAATGGTACGCAAATCCAAAATTCAAATCAATGTTGCATGTCGTGGAAGAAGAATTGCCTTTATCGAGAAAATCTGTGAAAAAAAAAAAACAGGTCTGCTTTATTTATATGCGTCATTACCTCACAATGCACAATCCTTTTTAATTCTCTTAAACTGCTCTTAATTGTATTAAACGTTCGCCAACTATAAACCGTCCTTTGCACTCTTCGTTTGTACAGTCATGCACCTAAATGAAGGTTTCTTTCTACCTTGATTTAAGTTCCTCTAGTATACACGTATATGATATTATATATATATATATCTTACACAGGTGAGGTATATAAATTTATATATATATATATATATATATATATATATATATATATATATATATATACATATATATATATATATATATATATATATATATATATATCTTACACAGGTGAGGTATATAAATTTAGAATAGCCATATCGTGTCCTCACATCCGAGAGAAGCAAAGTCAAATGTAGAAAACATCTGATTGTTTTCTGTTTGTCTGCATGCCTGTCGATGCCCTGGAAAAAGAAAGACCGATAAAATCTATTGACTGCCAAAATACATACACCACATGCGAAGTGATCGATGCGTAAATAAAATTCAAAACACCGCAGTCATTTCTCCAAGCAATCTCTACATGGTGCGAAATGTGAATTATTTAGATATGTATAGGATTCCGTCCAGTTATATAATTATATAATATTCTTGGTAACACAATAGGCTACAGCTGAAATGAAGGCAGCAATTTACACAACATAGTGATTATCATTAGCACTCTAATAGTTAAACACATAGCCTCACGTAGAATTAGAAGCTTCCTCCCAACGTCGGATATTTCTTTTCACATAATTAGATTTGAAATAAATGAAAACTAACTACACTACGAAAATTAACGGTAGAAATGAGAGGCATTCTAAAGCAAAATTTAAGCGAACGATATTATGAGCATGGACTCTTGTTGATACAGATTTTCTTCAGGAAAGGGAAAGTAGATCTCTGACATAGTTTAATATTTTCTTACAATATGCATTGCTAAGCTGAGTCAGGTTTACTCTCATAATGATCCAGTCTGCCCACAGATAATTTAGAATAGAGTAAACTGTTGAAGATTGCACATGTACGTGGTCCGCCTAGACCGCCTATTTTCTTTTTCGCAGATGTGCAAGAAAATGCTATGAAGAGTCTGCCTAATTGCAGCGTCACAGTCGCTACACCATGTGTTGCTTTTAGAAGTAGGTATGTTGATTCATTTATTTTGCTGTGCCTACAGAATAAGGGTATATTTTTTGTTTGATGGATGGGGGTAGGGGAAGTGAGAGGAATGATGATAGCTATGACAAAATCCTTGCACTGTAATAGTCATAATTCTCTTGGGACTGATTCTGAAAGTTCCATCTTTTGGCCAATTCCATTTGCTGCAATGAAAAAACAAAAAACAAAACACGAGTGTCTGCTAGTGGCAATTTGCACAGAAATTCACGACACAAACACCATCAACGCATACAATCTGGAAGAGGAATGCATGTACCATGTCCGCCACTCAAGTTGTCATCATTGGAAGCCAGGAGTACGTTTGTTAAGACGCCATGGATGATTTTCTGAGTGAGAACCACCACATGAGTGAAAGGTTGTTTTCCAGCTGCCGCGGGGGCAGAAAAGGGCAATTTCTCCAGGAAATACGACCTGTGATGGAATGTTGTCATTACGTTAGCAAGACATTTTTTCCATTAATCTAAAGTGAAGGATGGTCTCTAAACCCCCTGTTGCTTTCCTGGAATGCACATGAGATATCGTATAAGCGCGACTAAATACGTAAAACGAACGTAGCCCTAGGAGAACAATATTTCCCTAAAATTTGCTAGTCTGAACTTTGGTAAAAGGAAAATATAGCTGTTGCCATTTGCTTTCCCAATAATGATGAGACAGATATGATAAAGATAAGTGTACTATATTCATGCTCTTTGTGCTTTTGGATAGGAGGTGTTGGGGCAATATTAACTTTAATCCCTGTCTTTCTCTGATTTATGAACAGGCAAATTAATATATATCTTATAGAAAGAAGAAAACAGAAAACGAATTCGCAAGAAAGAGAAGGATGGGTTAATGCAGACCCTTGACCCAAACATCCACTTCTTCCTGATGTAATCAGCTAGAGAAAAACACTGTTATATGGAAAGAATTCAGGGAAAACCACATCGACGGATTCTACCGCGCCGGTTCGAACCCTACCGAATTGAAAAAGTAGACAGCAATAAATTACATGTGTACCTGATAAGGCGACACGGGTCCAGTGAATGACCCATATGCATCTATAGCCACACCTGGTGATCAATCAAGAAGAATCTTGCCTTATAGAACCGGGACGCATCTCTGTTCATCCCTTCTCACGAACACTTTAATACCTACCTACACACACACACATACACACACACACACACACACACACACACACACACACACACACACACATACTTTCTCTTCTGTTCTTTTTATTGGGCCATTTCTTCTAGTGCTAAATGGATGATGGGCACTAACTCAAACATGGCGAAGTGCGTCCGGAAGATGAACGTACACACCAGTCGCCGAGCAGAGAGGAGAAAGGCAGTAGAAAGAGGACTGATAATTGCTCCCATCAAATAAATCAATCATCCAACAGAAAAGGGGAGACAGTTTGTGAGATTATGTTGGTGGTCATGATGTTGTGTGTGTGTGTGTATGTGCGTGTGTACCGGTATGTTGGTGTATATACTGACTGGTTGTGATGAAAATAATCAGTGTGTCTTTTGTAAGCAAATGGTAGAAACATAATAATCATGAACATTATCTCATTGTGGCACTGTGTGTATGTTTTAAAAGCCTTAGTGGCAGAAAGTGATAGACAGGCCTGTTTGAGTTGGTTGATATTCGGAAGGCAGAGTGAAAAGATATACATGGGATTATAGGAAAGGACCCTAATATAGAATGTTGTAATACAATAATTTTCATTTTGAAATATCCTTTTCTTTTTTTTTATCTCGGAAATTGTGATCCTTCTTATTGACGATATTTTTAAGAAGATAATGAGATATCGGGATGAAGAAAAAGAACTTGCTTTAAAAAGAAATAAGCTAGGATTACATTTGGTGATATGGAAAAGAGTTGCTTTTTTATATTAAAGTGCTTAGGCCCTGAGTGTTTTTCTTTTGAGATACATGTATAGCTATTTCCGCTGTTATTATTTTGCGATGCGTAGTTATGTTTTCTTTGATTAAATACGGCGAGTTGGTTTACTAATCTGAAGGTGTTTCATTAAAACTGAAGGAGGTAGCACTATATAATATGGGGCGTGTGCGTTTGTGTCTGTGTGTATGTTTATTTGTGCGCATGAGTGTGTAGGTGTCTTGTGTGGGATGAAATTGGGAATCGAATCGGAATGGATTTGTTGAGACTGGGACATGTGATGGATTTGATTTGGAAGAGGGGATTATTGATTTATTGTCTAGTAAGAATTACAGTATGTGTTGAATTATAAGGATATGATAGAAAAAAAGTATCTATTTACGTTGGGAGGGGACAGATAGGGCTTTTATGAAAGATTTCTTTTTTGAGTTGTATAATTTACTTTGTTTATCATTTGCATGTATTCTTTAATACAAGTAAAATATGATTTATATGTTTACACATTTAAGGAAAATAAATATGGTTTCAAATGTTAATGTGAAAATGATGAATAATGCATATCATAATAAGCATTGCTTCGTTACTATTGTTTTGTTGGTTTGACTTTTTTTGATTTGTTATAGTTGTCAATGTTAAAGAGAGAGACAGATTATGGCAGTAAATACTGCAAAATGAGGTTGATTTTTGTCTTCAACTGTATACTTATATGATTACTATTTCTATTTTGTATCCAGAATGTATGATTATTTATGCATGATTTACGTATCATTTGTGTATTGACAGAATAAAATTAATTCAGATCAGGGTAAAAATATGTGCATAATGCATTGTTGAGTTCTCATCTGTGAAACGAGGACGAGAAAGATAGATTATAAAGCGTTAACGAATGCAAGTTATCAAACTGACAATATTATTGTAATAACATTCCGCCTCGTGTGGCGCTTCACCTAATGCCAAGCGCGCTGCTTCAGTTTCTGTGAGATGTATAAGTGATGGATATATTTTATACTTTTCTCCAAGAAGACAACCAGAAAACATTTTCTTTTTCTGCATTGTGAAGTCTTTCCAAACCATGGGCAACGTATCTACGCACATCTATGATTTACGTGTTTATTACGTCATAAGCTAGATGAAAGGGGACATTTCTATACTCAACAAGGTAAACCATGGAACCTAGCTTAGTGTTCGGATTGCAACTGATTGACAAATTACTGCCCTACATCGACGTTACTAAGCACTGAATTGATCAGTGTTTCAGTATTAGCCATGGCAAAAGAAATCATGGGGATACCAATAGACCTATCTACTCGAGCAGGATTTGAACTTATACGACCTCCTGATCACCGAAGAATTAACCATAGTGTTCGGGTAAATAGAAGAAAAGAGTTATCCATGGCTATTTTGTGTAGATTTGTTTGTAAATCGTTTCTGTCCTCAAATTCTGTAACTAGGTGACAAAAAAACCCAAACACTCAGAATATTGATATTCCCTTAAGCATTTTTTTAAAATCTGAACTTTACATTGAATATTCCGAATTCAATAAGGTGAAGTATATACTTACGAAAGCGTGATTTAAATAGGTCTAACAAATACATGACCCTTGTACGTTCGTGGTAATGATCGAATCCGTTATTCTCATACATTAAAAATCACCTGCATACATTGCACTATGTCTCTATATATCGGTACCCAGAATAGCAAAATGACAGGGAACCCGTGGCGTATACTATAGTGTACTATCAGTGATGATATCTTCCATGTTTATATCAAGATGGGCGTATCTCGCCATCATGTCACTTTTTAATGTTCGAACGTTCTAAGATAATCAGATGCTCATAATGGATATTAGTAAATTATCCTATAGGTAAGTACAGTTGTTTTGTACATTGTTGTTTCCATTCAATGTGAACAAACTTTCTACTTCTCATTAATGTGTTCAAAACAAAAATAATAGACTAGTTCTGGCGACACTTAACGCTTTCGCAGACTATGATGACAGTCGATCAGTTGATGATTATATACGATTCAGTATTGGTGAAGTCAGTCTCATCAACGGAAATGATTAACTTTACGACCATCGGGGTATCTTGAAACGTAAACTCACAGCATCTTCATTCGAAACGCACTGCAGATTCTACTATTAGCCAAAACTACATCTGTAAATTGCGTTTGCGATCAGAAATGGAGCACCTTCCAAATCAAAGATGACGCTGTATTCTGTCGTGCCCTGATAGATATACCATGTATCGCAGAAGAAAATTGGTTTGAGTATAAACTGTCCGATTTTCATTTCTTCTTTAATCCAAGTAGTTACATTAGGATTTGTTTTTTTCCAATCACGAAGGGTAACAAGGTCGATCGTAATTATGAATCCGTGCTGTAGATGTTGCTTATTTTATAGAAAAGAATGTAAATTTTCGATCTGAAATAGATTTTGTAGTATAAGCCCTTTATGTGTATGAATAGTGTTGTGTGTGTGTGTGTGTGTGTGTGTGTGTGAGTGGGTGTGCCTGTGTGTATGTTGTGAATATACCTTAGTACTTGATTCACGTTATTGTTGAAGACATAAATATGGCTTCCTCATGCTTTTGCTAAAGATGTAATCAGATCGGAAAAATTTATCCCAATTAATCTTTAGTATAAACTCGGTGTCACAAAAACATTTCCCACTTTTGATTCTTGATATAGGTTTTCCCATTCATTTTCAAACTTTTTTCATTCAATTTCACAAATTTTTACTTCAATTTCGTCGCAGGATGTCCGGAATATGCCAATCTTGCCTTCGTCGTTCATTTTCAAATAAAGTCTATTCAATTTAGTCATTTGGCATACATTTTCGTCATTTACAGTTTAAATTCGTCAGTCTAACTCGCAGCACTCAAAACAGCAGGATTGATTTCGTCTCTCGTCAATCATTTTCGTCAAATTTTCATTCATATTCGTCTCATATCTCTATCCGGTGTGATTTCCCAGTCATTCATGTATTTTTTCTGTAACCGTTCACATTTTACATTCAGGAGTAAACATACACACAAGTGCCCCCCCCCCCCCCCACACACACACAGAACCACACATTCAGACACATACAAAAGCAATCCGAGTATACACTGATACAAACAGACGTACCGTCTCGCATACAAAAACACTGACAAACGATTTCTAGGCAAACATGATTAAAGACAAAATTTTAAGTGTAGAATTGTAGCCTGTTTAATGTCAAAGAATGGATAACATAATTCTGTTTGCTGCTTCTCTGGCGATTTTGGTTGGCAGCCATGTTTTTCATGTGTATTGTCTAAGCAAATGGTTAGGGAATAATGTGTAACGATACAATTTACGAGAGAAAGTAAAGATATGTCGACTTGAAGTTGGTTCACCCTCAAAATAAAGAATCGACAGCATCTGACTAATTTGAATGAAAAATTCATGAAATTGTGTGAACAAAGACGAATTTGATCTTCACATTCTGCGATCCGTCAGCGGGAGGGATGAATTTGAATGACAACTGACGATTTTGAATGCTATAGGATGTCTTCGAAAATGTTTGACGAAAAACGAATTACAATGACAACTGACGAAATTGAAGTTAGGATTTGCCTTCCACGTGCTCCTCGGGACGAAATTGAATAATAAATCTTTGAAATTGAATGACAAAAGTGCGAAAATGGAGGGGAAAAACCTATAGTTTAAAGACTATATATCAGACAACATAGAGCAGTAGCTAAATAGTGTACAATTTTGTTGGAGGTGATTAAAAAATGATGGCATAAATCAGTTTCATTAAATTAAATATTTATTTTGAAGTTAAGTTTAAGATTTTGCTCTGTTTTCAACCCTCTGTACAAAATTTTGATTTTGCACAGGGGTCAATTGGTGTGTATGGGAGTGTGTGTTTAACACCCTGACAATGGTCCTGAACAATGGCCAGGATTGGAATGCTCTATTACATATTCATGAGAAATTCCACTATCACAGCTAGTCTTTATTCATCCTGAAATGTAGTGTATGCAAGCATGTGAAAACATGTGCTTTTACATTTTCATATGCATGCATTTTACCCATTACCATGAATTCAGACTAGCAGTGCCCAGGGCAATTCATCATGAACATTAATAAAGCATTCATGTGCCTTGGGGCAAGAGTCCAGAAGCCTAGTCAGCAAATCTCTGAAAAGGTGGTATTGTTCAGGGTCATTGTAAGCACACACTCACATACACATCATTGGTTCTTGTGTAGAGTTCAATTTTGTACATAGGGTTCAAATTTGACCAAAATCTGGAACTTAACTTTAGAATTAATCATGGATTTAACGGAACTGATTCATGCTCTCATATTCAAATCACCTTCAAAAAAATTGTGCATTATTCAGCTATTGTTCATATCGATGTCAGTATTACCTGATGTATAGTTTTGAACTATTACGGATCAAATGTGGGAAATGTTTTTTGTAACACCTAGTACCATAGGAGGATATGTCATCATAGAAGATTTTGAGAACATTGATTTCATTGTTTACATAACAAACCCATAATTCCTGCGTGACTGTTTTAGATGGCTGTTCCAAAATAGTATTCAGGCAGTGATAACTCTGTTTAACAGAGTTACCATTGCCTGCATGTTATCTTAACTTTAATATCATTATTATAATTATAACTATATCATTAATATGAAGGTGTTTTGACTTTACAATCTCCATTAAAAAGAAATCATGTAAGTCGCCTTGAAACAATTTTGAAACTTTGGGAGATTTAAAGATCATCAGTTTGTTGTTCTTAACTGCCATGTTTGTTTAATTTTTCCATGGCATCCGTTGAAGAAAATAATCATTTCACTTAGACACCTGGAAAAGATAGCAAACGTCATTATAAACTTTAAAGCTTTAATCAGTGGTGATTGGTTGCTTAAAGTTGATTAGCTGCTTTGGAGTTGATTAAGGTTTGAATTAGGTTGGAAAGCTTGTCTTATTGGTCACTGAGAAATCTGTAAGATCTAGTACGTAGTCTGTGGTCTTTTTATATCTAACGTAGACGGCAGAATAACCACCACAATGACAGCTGCATCTTTTCCCCTGAATTCTTCGATCTGCTCTATTGAAATGTCTTGCGGGAATGACACTATTTCTAATATGATACACAAATTGGTAAAACAGACTATCATACAATCAACAGAAGAAAAAGTTGTTTAAGCGCAGATTGAGAAGTCGTATTTTATGCACTTATTCTTTTCTGTGACAACATGTGGCGTCCGGGATAATGAGTTAAGTGTTATCAATCGCATTTATGTAAATTTGGGTCTAGTCTCTTCCGCTAATACCACATTACGTTCATCCATGTAACCAACTTGTACATCTCTTCGGACAGTTAGATTCGATTTGTTCGGTCCTATTTCTTTTCAGCCAGTACCGCGAATAATTCAACTGGTGGTGGTGCTGGGGGGGGGGGGGGGGTGGGAGAATTCATTGGGGTGTTTGTTTACACGAGAAGATTTCGTTTTGCGATTAGATTGATACACAGAAATGTCGCAGAGAATGCATGAAAACAACAGTTACTTTTCACGTCAGTTACATGCAAGGCTTGACTTTTCACCCGCAGCTTGGTTGAGGGTACGCCCGGAGATTTGGGTTAGAGATTACCCGAAGTGATTGCCCAAAGTGCGTGTGGTGATCGTGATGTCTCGCCCGCTGGCGATTTAATAAGCCCCTCGTGACTTCTTTGGCGGTGGTAGTGTTTCTCTCGAAGAATGACATGAGAAAAAAAAATACGGCAACTTGAATGCAAATAGGAAATAAGCCATTTTAATCTTTATGCACAAGATGCTTATCGCTGTTGCAGGGTGATTGTTTCTTTCTCTCGTTCCTTTACGAGCTGGTGGCAAAACAAGTCAATGCTTTCCATGTATGAGAGAATACCAGCCCGCGGTAGCAGGGTAATATGATGCGATGCCATTTTTGACATCCATTGCACTCGCGAAAAACGAACTGTTGTGCACACGATCTATATTGAGTTCGTAAGTATTGTTAGTCTACAAGTAAAGCAATGAATCGAGGGTGATGATTAATCACCATCGTTTACCATTCCAATGAGGTTCCTGATGGAGCATGCATGGATGGATGGAAGTTTTCCGGAAGCTAACTACTAGTAAACAATTCTACTAACAGGTCACGATTGAAGACCGTCATAAATACATCCTGTCATAACAAGGCATGTGATTACGTGCGAAAGGATCTAGAACAGTTTCGGACAATAAATTGAAAGCAAACGAGGATAACGTTTCTGTTCTGAAAGATTTGAAGTTCCAGCTGAGGTAATTTAGACGTGAGTAGAATTTGAGTGATGATAATGGAAGAACGGAGGTGCCTAAATCAGGATGAATGAATCTTTTGATCGTCACCTCGAGCGGGCTTGAAAATGATAGCACAGTAAAATAATAGAAGAAGAAGCGACAGGAATGACTAATGATAGAAGATTGGTTAATGTAATAGAAATTGTCATTTTCTGCGACAGTCATTATCGGCACATTAATTTGTTTACCTTAAAAAAATTTTCTTTCTCTTTTTGTAAGACACCAAAGCAAGCCACAAAATGTCCCGGCAGGAATAAACACAGTGTGAAACGCTGTGTGATACACTGTGTGACACACAGCAGGCCTACGTGTGAACACATTGTGAACACAGTGTGGAATCTATTTACACTGTTGAATTCAAGCGTTTTAGCGTTGTCAGCACATTTTGAATCAACAGAGCATCACTATGTGAACACTGTGTGAAAAACCGCACCACAGTGTGAAATCATCTTAACACTGTTAAATTCGAACGTTTTCATAATATAGCCGACTATGTTAACACATTGTGAGCACACTGTTGGACACTGTGTTCCATCCAGCAGGGGTTGCTCATCTTAAAATGGCAAACTCCCACCGTTGTGGGAGTGATATTCCACGCAACAGCATGAAAATGCTACATGCTAGAGTCCAGAGGGCGCATTACACCTACATGTAAGAAGCATGATGAGGTAAATAACCAAGGAGGTCCATGACCGTTCCGTGGGACGCTCTTTAATTCCTTATTCCAGAGGTTTGTTTTTCCGAAGCATACAAATTCCTAATACCTATAGATGTTCGTTAATCCGAAAATGAAATGGGGGTCGTTAATCAGAACATTTGAGGTGTCATCATGAAAGAAGAGTCGTTATTTGGAAGGTTCGTTTTTCCGAAACATACAAATTCCGTGAAATACATAAGTGCTCGCTAATTTGAAAAGGAAATGAGGTTCGTTGGGCAAAACATTAATTGTGGAGAAAGTCGTTATTCGGAAGGTTCGTTAGTCCGAAAATGAAATAAGGGTCACTATTCATAAAGTTCGTTATATTTTTTTTTTTCAAAAATAAGTGCATACTAACAAATATTCGGCATTAGGAACCTTATTTTGTTTTCAGATTCACAAACCTTCGGTAAAACGAGTCTTCGGCATACCGAGCCTTCGGAAAAACGAATTGTAACCGGAGTTCCAACTGGCTACACTTAAACAGCAGTCAGTTTTGTAAGGATGCATAAAAGAATTACGCACGTGCATTTATGCCTTAGATGTCCGGGGTTTGAAGCCGTCATCTTTCTGAGCAATTCAATCATTTTGAAGTTCTAACATAATGTTGCAAACATTTTGCGTACTTATTCATGAAATGAAATGAAATTTCACCTAATGCTGAAACAGAGCAAAAGTCAATCACATCCACAAACATTTGCTAAATAGTAAATCAGAGCTGTATGTTCAGACTGCATTTGAAACTGTAAATACTCTCCGGATGGAAAACTGTTGTTATCACTTTTTCCTCTTAATTCCGACAAATAAAATTGATATGGTATAATCTTCAAGTAAATTTTCTGTAAGAGTTATGTCAGATCAGTGCCCAGACATGCCCCCGGTTGGGTAATTTCTGTTTTTATTTTATCAATATTTGCGCGATCTCTATTCACGTCTCAACCAGTATGTATCTCTCAACGTTTTTGTTTGTTTGTTTTTAATATGGCGAAAAGTAACAACCATCATATAAAGACATAATCTATCTTCCTTAGAGAGTGGCTGGTCATTATGGAATGAGACACCAAGCAATAACTTGTATTTCTATCTGTATAAGGCGGATCCAGTTTGGCACATACTTAACTATTATTGAGCGGCGGCATCAAACGTAGGTTCAAAGGGAATGAGATTGTGGTGACTACATAACGAAATCATGTTCATGCCAACTCCACGTCATTAGTATTCATGAGGGTCCGAGCTCCAAAATAGATTTTATGTAGATGAGGGTGACTGCCCTGTGTTTATCTCAAATGCAGAGCTTACAAAGACTGCAGTAATCAATAGTGATTGTTTATGAAAAAAATCCTTCGGCAATATTTACGCAAGGTTCACGAGCAGGGTAGCTATTGACACTATTCCGTCCTTGTCAGTTTAAACAACAAAAAGAATTGGATACTGAATTCAGTCAATTGTTAGACCGTCATCAGCAGCCTTGAATAGTATGATGCCGTAAGTTAGAAAACGTAAAGAACCTGAAAGAACAAAATATCATTATTCTTTTGGCCTTGACATTTCTTCTTAATTGGGATGTGCGACTTTGAGCATGGTGAGGGCGATGTAATACCACGACATAACACATACACATTCACACACGCACTTATATACATGTATATGATATTTTCATCCTTTTGTTTTGTTCTGTTTGTTGCTCTACACTACAAAAGGCCTGAAAAAGCACAAAAGGTAGTTTCTAGTCCTTATTTCAGATGTAAATGTCAGTTTGGTGTTCTGCACTATACGGTGTATGTCCAGGGAGGTGTCTCACCTCCCAGGTGTCCCTGGTATGTCTTAGTTTCAGTTCCAGTTTGTGCATGTCTGTGTATTTGAATGTATGTTATATATAATTATTCGTTGTAATGTCGAGTCCATGCAAACTTCAGTGTGTGTACACGGGATTATCCATTTTCTGTTACTCTTCGTTGATCTGTAGATGTACGTATGCTACAATTAAATGTAATTTAGTGTGAAAAAGCAACAAAATAACATGAAATGATATGTACCTAGAATTTCCATTGAGGACAACAAAAAAAGTCGATCATGACGTACTGTCATAAATCTTGTCCCTTTCCTTGCCAATAGAGTTAAGTTCTTTTGGCTTGGGTGCAATGAATGGATCTGTTGTGCGGAATGGTCTCTTTGTGGACTTCTACGCCGATTGCTGTGACGCCTTGTTAGAGGAGTTCAATAATCCTTGTCATTCACAATCTTAAGGATCTCTATCTATAGGTGACAATTCTAGAGGAGGGTTTTCACTCTCAATTCATTCCTGACTCTGTCCTTGTGCTATCATAGGCTGTTTTAATCTTCATTAATCTTCTGGGATTCCTCCCAGGATTTCAATTGAGATCTTTCGACCGTTTAGACCGTAGTTATAGTATTAAGGAGAAATGATTGGACAAGAACACAATACGTACTGATGACCAGGTTTATTGAAAAGGGAAAATTTCTGTTCAAGCATAGATGAGAGACAAATTACACTGCAAACATAGTACAAACTTTGTCTGGAGAGGTATATATCCAAGACCATACGCTCAGACTTTTTTTCATCATCAGCACCGTTTCGTTCCTCCTCCTCCTCCTTCTCTTCCCTCCTTTGCTCCCCCCCCCCCCCCGTACCTTTTGGTTTGGATACGGAGTGGTCGATCATACGCCTTGATGTTGTCTCGTCAATTGTCAAAAGTTAAAGCAATGCCCTCAAGAGGGTTCTGTTTTCAAATGTGTCAGAGATTGAAAAATACTTGAATTCAAATGGACTTCTCTGTGCAATTGTCTACAACATTCAGGGTTAAAAATACAGAATGTGCACACATAAATAAAATCTAAATGCTAATTTGTATATTTAGGGCAAATCAAAGAAGAATATAGAGACCAATCAAAGAAAGCTTGCACGTCAACTTATTAGAGGTGTCCATCCAATTTGTTTTCATTTTTCCATCGTTCAATCTGGAAACTATAAACTTCATTCTTCAAGACCCAGAAGCTGATGCAGCATATTATTATGAAGAGATGAAGTTTAGAAATGACAACGCGACACACCCGAAAAGCAACTACTGAATTCAAAGGAACTGTGCAAAGCAAATACATGTTGACCTTTGTTGATTCACGATGCCCTGCCCATCACTTAGGTGACCTAAAATATCTCAATATAATGCCATATATTTCATAACATTTTTTTCACCATATTCTTCTGATTACTTGGATATGCCCACAAAAACCCTTCCAAACCAATATTCTGTCTATGACATTATCTGTCAATCATTGCCTATGTACTATGATTAACAAATGGCAATGGAATGCACTCTTAACTAGACTGAGCATGTACAAACTTGCATGTTTCCATAGTTACTAATATGATTAACAAAACATTTAAAAAGACTTCATTGATAATTCCACATACAGGGCATATTCTAACAGCCCAGATTGGAAACCAGATTGTGTACTTGTACAAGGATGAATCGACACCGAGCTTTGGTCACCGAGGAAATATGGCTCTATAGCGGGCATGGGCTTCTCATACTTCAGATTGAGCTGTTTACGCCTTTGTTTAAAAAAAAAATGGGAAACCGTTGGGGTGTTCCTGTCATGTGGTTTGATATGCTAGATTTATACCCAAATCCAGCATTTGATTCTTGAAAAGAAGAAAATAACATCGTGATAGAGTAACGTATGACCTGGAGAGAGACGGGGGAGAAAGGACGAAAGGACAAGAGGCAGCTGACGAACAAAGAAAGGACGAGAGATAAGAGGTAACGAGGAGATGGGATATCAACCAGACATGAAGAGCAGACGATATATCCATGGCGCGATGTGACGTAACTTATTTGCGCTGTCTTCTGTCAAGTCTGTCAAGAGCTTTGTGTATAGAATACTTCTCGATTTCATTATCCTTATCCTCGCATTCGATGTTCAAAGGATGAGCGTTTTGTTTGACTTTGGTGGGAACTATTTTGTCACATTGCTGCAGTAATCTTCTGCCGTGACTCACAGCCTAAAAGTATATACTGTTTGCACTAAGTGGTGCATGCTTCCTTAAAGGTATTTCCTTTTCTCTCTTTCTCTGTCTTTCCCTTCTCTTACGCTTTGGTTGTCCATACTATGAACTGTTCCATTCTCTCCAGAAAACTTTCGCTGTTATTGCGAATCACAATGGTTTACGATAATAATACAATTACATTTGTATAGCGGTCTCATGAACTATTTAGTTGTTTCACAGCGCTTTTCATCATGCGTGCATCGTCAATAGCCCCAACTACTAAAAAACTATTACACTGAAGCACGTAACAAATTGACTATAGTCACTCTGTTCACTACGGTTAGTTGTTTAGTTTGTTCTTTTTTCATTTATTTATTTATTTATTTATTTATTTATCTATCTATCTATTTATTCATTCATTCATTCATTTATTTACCAAGCATGAGGCAATTCTAATAGGAGTTCTTTTGGGCCCTATGTTGGTCTCCTGTGAACGAAGTGAATGTTCGCTATATACGATGTACACAATAGTTCCTTTCCTCTGTCACAAGGTGCTTTTCCGATGCATCTTATATCTCAATAAGGGGCACTATACTGTATTCTAATGACCTCAAAGTGCTGAAGCATGGATCATTGCATGGTGGGTTTGCACACGTGACAATAATGTGCTCTCTCCTGCATGTTATCTTACTCTTTGTGTATCTAATAATGGTAATATATCGCTGTTTGTTTTTTTAAATACTCCAGCTATGGTGTTAAGGCTTAATAATATTGTGAGTAATGATTTGACTATATAAAAAACAAAACAAAACAAATAAAGCCCTTGGTGGTGGCTATCCTACAGGAAGTCTACACCACACACAACACAGAGGGCTGGTAAAGTGTTCGGTGGACAAAGGAGGTTTAAGGTTCGCCTATGTACCTCCTTGGGTGGACCGAGGGGGGGGGGGGAACATCTGATTAAGCAGCAGTCAAAAGCTTACATTTCAATTTGAGTACCGAACATCTACAAGAGCAGACTGTCCATGATGTGAAACGGGTATAGGTATGAGTTATAATACTTGTTTGTTTGTTTGGCAAGGAGCCTTAGAAAAATATTGGAGTTGTGATTTGTTTAAGATTTCCCCGATTTTTCTTTTTCAGACCAAAACATAAAGGAGCGGCAGCCACTCGCTTTCGCGGCCCTGTTTAGCATACAATGTGCGTAAATGTAAGTGCAATATACTCCAAGAAAGATTACAATCCTCTGACATTATTTGACCAATTCTTCTAAAAACACGTCTTCTGGCATATTTTGTTATCCACCTCCCTGGTTGATGATGTTTGTAAAGTCTCCACAAGCTTTCTCAGATTATAACATAAACATTATATTCCATCGTATATGTTACTGCATCCAACATACTATTTGCGTATTGCATATTGTTTTTATCATACTGTCTGTTATATTCACGTGTTTGAAATTTTGTTAAATTCAGATAAGATGACACTTACCACGTGTGAGATGACACAAAAGCAGAACGCCGCTGAAAGCATGTATGTTTCCGGGGCAGACACAATCAGAAGAGCCAGTTACTAGCGAAATGCGAACTCAATTCCTCGAAATGACAAATAACAAAAATATGGATGATAAAGACGAAAGTGTGATTTGTGCATCCCAACTTTTCATCCGTCTCTCTCTCTCTCTCCGCGAAACCTTTTTCTGTCAGGAGGGATTAAGGAAAATGCATAAGCTGTGAAGCTTCCACCTGTGACAGGTGCATGCTTGCTTTTTCCTTCCCACGGTAAACCATCACAGAGTCATCACAACTTTGACTTCCTCAAGACCTCGCTTGCTTGTCTGCAGGGTCTGCATTTTGTCCGCATGCGGCCACGTGATAGCGATGAGGACACCATATTATTCAGAGACTGAAATCGGATGAAATGAGGTTAAAACTCTCTCCCAGATCCAGCCTTTTGCCGACGCCACCACCATCAGGAGTCCGTGAAATGGCTGGTTGCCCTTTCACGTTACGGTTTTCAATTAACACTGATGCGTTTAAGCGCCGAGTAAGTAAACACTGCCCGAAGGTGTTATAAATTCTCTCCGAAGACCCAGGCCAAACTATTGCTCCACTTTTCTCCCATAACCCAAAACGTCTCTCTCTTTCTCACCCACTTCACTCCCTGCCCTCCCCCCCCCCCCCGATTTTTCCATTCCCCTCTGCATGTCTATACTTTTCTTGCCCGCTCCCTCCTCGAACTTGTTATTTTTAAACTATAAGTTCTCCTCACCAAAGATCTAGACAAAGATTTGGGTCACACCAGAGATTTAGGTGAAGATTTGGATCACACGTTTTTGTTTTGTTTTGTGTTTTTTTTTTTTTTAATGGGAAGTCCCACCAGCAAAATCGATGATAATGCAGAATGACGGAACTGAAGCAAAAAATAGAAAGAAGCCTTACCTTGTTTTCATCGATGTTTACATCAAGTTCCATTGATAGATAAGGTATATGAGAGGAGGAAAGTAGGCCTAAATGAGAAAAAGAAGAAAAAATGAAAAAAAAAGTAGACAGTGTGTGGGGTGGGAAGTCAAAAAATCGACACTTGTCAAGACGTAAACGAAAAATGGAAAAGCAAAAGCTATTTTAGAGATGACCTTATTTGACAAATTGAAGATTTCATTGTTATAATGATTAATATGTGGGGGAAGTGATCATTACGGGATGAGAGATTGTGGAACGGGGAGAAAAAAAAATATGGAATCTCATACTGCCATCTTTATTGCGTGACACGCATCTAATGCACACCAAGCTGTTCAGTGGCAGCTTAAATTCTCACCCGAAATGGAAATGGAAAATTCCCATTTTGTGTACTTCTTAATTGCTCTTTCCTTTTTCATAATGTCCCTAATGCAATAATTGAGTAAGACCCTCAGTTTTATAAAGTTCTCCTTTTTATTTAATCCATACTTCATTTGCAATGTTGACAAAGGATGATTAATTGTTCTTCATTAAAGTTTGCTCGCTACTAGGCTACAATTATTTCACATCTTACACAATCAAATATGGTATACAAGGGAGCAAAATGGAATCAGTAGTATATCTCATAACGAAGGCAATGTGCATTGTCCAACATAATGATAATGATAAAAATAATAACCATAATCAGAAATGTCGCAATAATAATTATTATATTCATTGGCAGTTAAACAACAATAATAGTAACAATTCTGGTTGCAATATTGATATTCAATTCAGTTGAATTTATTTCATACTTCTCATTTATCAATGTTACATCAGGAATAATTTAGCACAAATCCTTGCACTTTGTCAATAATAAGCAAACAATAGAATATGCATTCAAAATATACACAGTAATTATAATGATACTGGTCGAAATCGAAATCGGGTAATAAGAAGATATTGACGGCGTACGTAGACATAATATTATTATTACATTTCTCATTCCTGATTTCTTTTTTCATGCTCTTAGTGCAATACACAGGTCGCAAAAGGATTTTGAAAAATCAATTCTTGATGGGTTTGATTTTCATGCTACGCGTGAAATTAGATTTTGTACAAATTAACTTCAGGATTAATTCTGACTAAAAATATATTGTATTACCCTTGCAGCGATCAAGAAGAGAAATATACAACAACAACAAAAATAAAAAACAACCACAGCATCAAGAACTATACGGTACGTCAAGCGTTTCCATCAGCAAAATTGAAATCTTTATGACAAGATTTTCATATTTAATCCATCTGCGATCAGGTGATTACAGCACTATACAGGGACCACGGAATCATGTTGTTCTTGTTGTTGTTCTTGTTGTTTTGGTTTAAACATGTGGGTTGTGTGAATAGGGCGAGGGCGGGGAGGGCAAGGGTCAATGGTACCCATTCATTTTCTTGAATATATATATTTTCATTCTATTTTTTTTTTCAGAGCCAAATGTGTGCAAAGCTCCGCGTCCCTTACAAAACCATCTCGACGTACTGTGACAAAGGCAGTTAAAGCAGGGAGGGGAGAGTTCTCTCACCTCGATCCCTGGTTAAAGTGACTTGGACGGAAAACGGAGCTTGCCACATTCCTCGTAGTGAGTGTATGATGTGGGTATACATGTACATTTGCATTTATCATAATTACAGTTTACATGGGTTGCCTCTCGATCAGTGCTGTTAAAATGGATCATTTGGCATTAGTATAATAATTTATAGCATTGGGCTCGGGGCACTATACTTATCATGCGTTACACTGAAAGGGAAATATTTCTTAACCCAACCATGCCAACGACTATTACCATGCCGTTGTCTATGATCACAATCAGCTATAGGATCCTGCTGAATTCCGATATTATTCCCCGACTGAGTTGTAGCTATTGCATACACTAAGAGTTTCGCTCTATCTCGTGTTAAAGCTATTACTGGTCCTATAGGCCCATAGGGGGCCTATTACTCGGCTCAGAGACATTAATTCTGATAATAGGCAGCAGGAACTCACCAAGACAACGTTACAATATACCATATCATTATCTTTGCTCTCCAACCCAGGGATGCACAGCGTCACGTTTTATATCTTGCTTACATAGAAATGAAGAAAAAAAAAAGAAAAGAAAAGAAGAAGCTGCATAAACTTTATGCCTATATGAGTATGCAAATATTTCTTCATTTGTTGCCAAGCTGATATCCCCATATTTGTTACAAAGTTGATATCTCCTAATGCGATTCAAACATCAATTCGTAAATATGTTGCAATCTTCGTGAAATCTATGAACGTATTATGATCCCACATGCTCTCTAACACTGTTATTAGGCCTACCACCTGTGATGTTGATACATTGGGCTCCATACACAGGGGCGGATCTAGCTTTTTATAATGGAGGGGGTTGGGGCGGTATGCGAGGGAGCGTAGCGACCGAGCCCGAGCGAGCGGAGCGAGCGAGGGGGGGGGGGGGGGGGGGGAGGTTGTGGGGGGTGGCCCCCCTCCCACAGTAGGGAGAATTTTTCAAAATCTGTGTGTGAAAATGGCGTTTTCTTGCATCTAAAACACCACTATTTTTGGTATAGAGGTCATTGCCATAAATAGAAAAAAATAAAATTACAAGTTTTAAAAAAAAAGATAAGATTAAAAAAAAAATGGTCCCCAGATTTTTTTTTTTTTTTTAGGGGGGGGGGGGGTTGCAACCCCCCCCCCCCCCCTCTAGATCCGCTTCTGATACAGATGGGGATTGAGTCATCTGATATTTCTTTTTCGATCTTGAAATAGATATAGGCCCTTCAGAAGTATTGTTGTGAAAAAAAAAATGAAAATAGGCACCCTAACATTCTGCCGAAGAAAGTATGAGAATGGGAATATCGATATGAAAATAAATGAAGAAGAATTTGTGCCTTAAAAAAGAAGAAAGACGTATATAGTACGCAAAATATGAAATACAAAATAGGGCCTAATACGCAAAACTTTGTAAACCTAGGGAACAAGGTAGATTATCCATGTTAGGGGAATTTTCATGTAGAGTTACATAATAATATTGTATTGATTACTTGTTTATTTATCCAAACCAAAGTTCATATCATTATAATACTGTTTTCAGGTTTTGTTGAAACTTTTGTGATTCAAAAAGGTAGTTCCTAAAAATATTATGTACTCATCGTATGTAAGCGTTATGTACATTGCTTTGTATTACTTTATATGGAAATTAAATCACTTGAATTGAATTGAATTTGAATTGGTTCAGATTCTTATTCCGAAGGTTCGTTAATTCGAAAATGACATATAAGGGTCGTTCTAATAATTCCAAATGTTCACTAATATTCCGAACATGGAAAAAAAGTTCGTCATTCTGAAGGTTCGTTAATCCGAAAAAGAATCGCGTTGTCTGTACGCACCCCGGGTACGCACCCCGGGTACGCACCTTCTCTTCTTGTTAACGAACCTCAGGGAAAAAAAAAATCTTCGGAATAACGAAAAAAAAAAAAAGATTAGCGAAACCTATTTAATTTTCAGATTAAGGAACATCTATGTAGGTCTATGATACATCTAAGTGTGTGTTTCAAAATAACAAACCTTCGGAATAACGAACCTAATTTCATTTTCGGATATAAAACAGATGCTTCGGAATAACGAACATCAACCGGGGAATCATGTGACAGGGATGATTACTAGTATGTAATCAGCCACAAGCAGATAATACACTATTTACCTCCAAACGACTTACCGCTTCATGAAAGTTGCTAGTCTTTGATAATTTCAGTGGAATATATCCTTGGTTTTGTTCTCGACTGTGCCCAAGCCCTTCTTCATGGGCATTTATTGTGGCTGAATATGCTGGAACCATAGAGCTCTATTATGCGATAATGTAAATACAGCTCTATGGCTGGAACACGGCACCGTTTCATTCAGTCGATATCGATATGAATCGAACGAATGCGCACGTGGGTACCGTGGCACCACAAAAACAGCTCAGCTCGTTCACACCGGCGCGGCGCGGCGCGGGGCGGGGCGGGCGACGACCAGCAGCTAGCTTAGCACCACTGCTGCATTACGTCCATATCAATCCAGCAGTATAGTGTACATTACACACATTTCCTGTGAAGACAGAATGGCTAGTGAGGGAGACGTCGTACTGAGCTATTATAATTGCCTTTTACGGAGGAGTGACCAGATTTTACTACAGGGATGTGGCTGGTTAAACGATCAACTGATTGCATTTTCATTTGAGTATGAACTTTCGAGATTGTACATTCACTAGTAATTTATGTATGTAAATTGGTCCCCTTTGCATTGTCGGCGACTGTACGAGCTACTTACTTATTAGTGTAGTCCCAGTCGTTGAAAATGAGGTAGGAAGCGATATAGACTAGAAGTAAGAAATGGATGTGCTGTGCTGGAAGTAAAGCTCAGCTTCATAATGCCATTGTCTAAACAATACAGACAAATGCTGAAACCACTTCTGTTCTACACCTCAAGAGTGTGTGTAAATTCTGTTTTAAAATTCAGTACCGGCTGGGCCGGTTGACTGATAGTTTGAGTTTCTGAAGTTAATCAATGTCTCTCACATAAATTCTCAAGGCAAGGAAGACATTTAGAATTTATGGTTTCTGAAAAGAAAAAAATCCACAGTAAAATTAATGCATAGATGAGTGTACAAAAGCGTGAAAAAGTACTGTAAAATGAATTATGTTCGCATGCATTTTAATTTCATGAGTGCCAAGATTTGCGAAATTGAAATGCATGCAAAAGTTCTTGACTACACTATATATGCATTGTAATGACTAATGTATTGAATGCCAGTGGCAGTTCGCGAAAAATTTCATGCCGCAAAAAGGGCCGCGTCGCCCCCCGCGTCGGCTCCAATTCGCGAAAAATTCATGCTGTGAATATATCGTGTTTTACAGTATACTGTAGTCTCTCTCGGAAAGGTGATTTAAATTTGCAACTCTGAGGGTCCATTTGAATGATGTGAAAAGACAAAACTGATACTGACTGCACTTGTGTTATGATGTTACAAAAACAAAAACAAACTTGCATCGAGTTCTGGGTCAATTTACAAATTTTAGTGGAAATTCTGTGACTGAACTGAATGCAGATTTTTATTTTCATACACAGTTCATTTTCATCCTTTAGAATTACAAGATGCAGAACAGGGTGCCACATCTCACTATTTGATAAATATATTGAAAATTCTATGTCTATACTTTTGATTAGGATGTGTGACATTTCACATTGTTTTCATTGTTATTTTCTATTTCTGGAGTGCTGTGGTCAAAAGTGCAGAGTTTTGTTTTGTTTTTGTTTTTCACTCTGCTCAAATGGAAGGAATTCATTCCTTGTCTGGGGAGGTGTGTGGACCCAGAATTGTTAGCCTAACATCCTGCATGCCAAGGTCAAGGAAATAGGCTGATGCTGTTGAACTAGCATTAGAGTTGTTGACTAATGCAAGCCACCCATAATTCGACCATAACCCCGTCCGAAATTCGACAGCCTGCTACATGTAGAGACGGCACTTTTGAAAGCGGTTGAATTTTGGCACGAGAGGTCGAACCATGGTGTGGGTTATTTACTATAAGTGAACAGTTCATTCTCAATGAAGATTTTGTATGTACAAGGCAACTTACAATAGAAATCACAGAGAAGCAAATTAACTTTGGGTGTTCAAGCAGTTCCATCATTTTGAAGAACATGATATGTACCATAGTGAGAGTAAGTTCTTTCTACGGTTTCCTGCCCTCTGGTTCAGAAAGTGTGTAATGTCATAAACAAGCAGTATCACATTAACCCGTTGAGGACGGTTTGATATTGCTACAACACGCATTTCCCATAGACGCTTGCCCGAGTATACTCGGGACTCGTCCTCAACGGGTTAAAGTAGGAGTGCTATGTACACCAGACTTCCCTGGATATCCCTTGATAAGTGTTGATACTAGGGCTCACATTTCCTCTTTTTTTTTTTTCTTTTTTTAAATTCTTTGTTCCACAGGTACTGTGAATATGATTTATTCAAAGACTCTGCATCCTGCGTGGCATTTATAAGTCCTGATGTAGCCCAGTTTATCAAGCTGTCGACAACAGGTAAACTCAACCACATTTCCTGTAATACAAGTGTAGTTTCAAAAGTATCTAGTATGCTTGTTTGTGTGAATTTTCTCTCACTGAAGTACCAGTGTATTGTCTTACAACACAGCAGATTCAAGAAGAGAGCCAAAATTATGGTTTGAGGTGACCCAAGGACTTTATAGAAAATACTATACTTGATTGCATTTTGTGCTGGTTGTGTATGTGCACATCAGCTAATGTGTGTGCTATGATGTACATGTCCATTGTGTATTTTGAATTAGTCTTCTCAAGTAGGGGATTTGCTAGAAATTATCATAGATCTGGACCATATAGGTGATGGTTATAAGTTCAAGGCCTGACGCTCAGTCCTGTAAACCTAGATGACAGAACTCTATGTGATCCTTGTCAGGAGCCATAAATCCATTCCTCAGAATTATATAAAATGATCATACCCCATTTTGATCATTTGATTCCCTTGTCAAGGTTCCCTTGGATAGGATAGAAACAAAAGAAGATCCAGTCACCCGAGTTCATAGACTTCATCAGTATGCAGTGGCTTCTGTAAATGTATAACATTTTATGAATCTTTCTTTTCCTACAGCCTAGTATCAAAGCATTTCATTCACCTGCTCCTTCCCCATTAAGTTCTACATTTAGGAATTCACACAGTTGTTGCTAGGTAGGGCAACCTCCAGGCAAGCTTTGTGGTTGTTAAAGGGGCCCTGAAATCCAAATGCATGTTGATTAGTATTGATTTATGATACCCTCAACATCACTTTTGCGGTAAAACAAATATCTAGAAACATTTCATATATTTTTATTTTTTTTTTTATTTTTTTTTTCTTCTATTTTTAAAATTTTTTTTCTTCTATTTTTCATCAGATTACTTGGGAACGCCCACAAAAAATCCTACCAAACCAATCAATATTAATATTCTTGAGATGACCTCATATGACAATCATTGCTAAAGTGCTGAAATGTTTAACAAAAGACATAAAAATGCACCTTCCTCTCGACTCAGCATAACTTGCATGTTTCTGTCATATTAATGTGAACAAAAGACATGGCGAGGGAACATGCAAGTTATGCTGAGTCGAGGGGAAGGTGCATTCCAATGTCTTTTGTTAAACATTTCAGTACTTTAGCAATGATTGACAGATGAGGTCATCTCAAGAATATTGATATTGATTGGTTTGGAAGGATTTTTTGTGGGCGTTCCTAAATAATCTGAAGAAAAATAGAAGAAAAAAATCATTAAAAATATATGGAATGTTTTTAGATATTCGTTTCACCGCAAAAGTGATGTTGAGGGTGTCATATATCAACACAAATCAACGTGCGTTTGGATTTCAAGGCCCCTTTAAGGGCAACTTTGTGAACAAAGCATGAATAAACTCTGTATACATTACAGAACTGGTCTATTGCATTTCATTTCTATTACCTCAACTGTTTATTTTACCTCGTATAATGAAACTGATATATTGTTGTCAAAACCATCCTAAATTCACAACATACACTGTATGTTACCATTGGTGGAAATACTTCATGTTGATTTTTTATTGTGTGTGCAGATGCTGAAGTTGGAATGTTCCTTGAAGCACTTGACCTACCCAACAAGCAACTCATTTTTCTTGCCATCAATGACAATGATTCATCGGTCAGCATGGGAGGCTCCCATTGGTAGGAACATCAAAGTTATTTCGTCTGTATTTTTGGTACCCGTTCATTAGATTTTGCTCTTTTTTTCTTTTTTTTTTTACGTAAGTGAAATTAGCTAAACATACTGTTTTGAGCATATCATTAAAAAGATAAGATTTGGTGTACATTTACATTGTGTAGTTCAGAATTCAAATATTAATGGTTGCCGTGAAGCATGTGGCAGGCATTGGCATCTTCAGCTGCCTGCTTAGCGGAGAAAATTAAAAACCAGTGTTTTGACACTAGCAGCCGCGGATCCAGGGGGGAGTGCACTGGGTGCCCCCCCCCCCTTTATATTTTTTTTTTTGAAACAAGAAATAAAAAGAAAAATGGGGAGGGGTGTGTGCGCCCCCCCCCCCCTTTAATTTTGTAAAGGCGCCCCTTCTTTACGGAATTCTTGGATCTGCCAGTGACTAGGTACATGGACACATCATAGTTCACCATTGTTCATGCATTCATACATTGTACATTATGTAATTTATAGTAATAGCAAGGAGGTTCAATAAGCCAGTTCGGAGTTAGCTCATGGGCACATTGGTACGAATGACCTTTCTTTTTTCTCAGTTGGTTAGGGGCACTTCACTCCTTTTCAGAGCAACATAATGCATAAGCTTTACGTAACAATTTATGGGATTCATCAATCCCGTTCAAACAAAGAATAAACTTGCGTAGACCAGATGAGCAGAATGATCTGTCAATTCACACTTGAGAAAGCATCCATTTCATTGTTTTGCATTGGATGTATTGACAATCTCTTTCTATTGATATTGCCAAATACCACTTTTGCTGTCAGGTGGATGTGCTGGCAAGCGGCATTTATAAGGATTACATGAATAATCATTACATGACAGATGCTTATCCCAGTAAATTTAAAAACCAACATGCCTGTTGGTCCAAATGACCTTGTTTCTGCTCATGCGCAAAGTGAAACTCCGAACTGGCTTATACCTGGAGTTCCACCTGGATGGAATTATTCAAACAGGTGTCAGTTTTCTATGAATGCACAGAAGAAATTCCATAGTTGCATTTGTGCCTTTGATATTAGGGGTTGAGGCCACCATAAATTATATTTGCTTCAAACATGTAAGTATTCATTTGCAGACCTGTTGGGTTTTGGTGTTGTTTATATTTATTATGTATTATTTATATAGCATGTTAATGTCTGTTTCAGCTGTAACTGGGGAAGTGTCTGTGTGCCTATCAATAGTTGATTTATGCAGTGACATACAAATAGCAATACACCTGACATGTTACATAACCTATTGAATCATCTTTTCTCATGTGGAAGCCCCCCAGTTATGGCTAGCATAAGTTGCAGTGTTTTAAAACCAAATGGGTCTACATTGTATATATGCTACAATGTATAAGGTGTGTCCATTTCCATGTCATGTCATACTGCTCTTAAATCTGCAGGAGTTTACTCGTCTTTTGGAGAAGTGATTATTCATTCAGACATTACGACTCCTGTGGGTCATACAATCAACGTGCTGCAAGGGATGTAGCCAGGAAATTGCAGCCACACATTGGACCTCCTGGAAAGAAAGCAAGCTTTATTCATGAGCAGTCACCACAGCAGCAGAATGGTTTGTAGCATGTAGGAATCTGCTTTATTACTAATAACAAAGCATTGTGAAGATATCAGAAAATATAGAGCCTTTGCCCTTATTTACGGAGAGTAACAGTAAAAAAAAAAAAAAAAAGCAAAAGAAAAACCTCAATAATTGTACTCTCTCTCCGTGAGAAACCAATTCCCTTTATTCATGTATTATGTGCCTCTTTCTAGAGGCTAATTTTTGTGAATTAAGGGCCAAATCGTGATATCGGTCTCCTCTCGTGCTGCATGCGCGTCTCCACTAGTCTATGTGCAAAGTCTATGGAGGTTGAAAGAAGTCTCCGGCTATGAAGAAATGAGTGGCGGTGAATGGAGTGGGGACCTATTTCGCGATAATGCCATAAGACCAAGAAAGAATGAAAAAGAGGTGGGGCATTGGGTATTTGTTCCAACATTATTATGTCACTGCCATAAACTGGCTTAGGTCAGTAGTTGTGATGCTGTCCGGTAAGCAGTATGTGATGCAGGGGCAAATCCCAGGCTACGTCCTTTTTCACTTGGTGTTCCTAGAACACTAGTACAGATCGAGGGCATCATCTGTAATACTTAATGTAAAGTAACAGAAAAAAAATGTATAGTTGTACTCTCTATGCAAGAAACCAATAACCTTTTAACTCGTTGAGGACGAGTCCCGAGTATACTTTGGCAGGTGTCTATGGGAAATGCGTGTTATAGCAAAATCAGTCTGTCCTCATTGGGTTAAAAGCACAGAGCCTATTTTTATGCATAACAAATGTGTGCCTTGTTAAGTGTGTCAAGTCCCAAGGCAGAACAGCTTTGTGTAATCTCACTGTGTTCCTGTCTTTCAAGTTCAATCATAGTTTATTTCCAATCAAAGAAAATCAAAACGTAAATCAAATCAAAACGAAAATCAAAACGTAATTCCAATCAAAGAAAATCAAAACGTAATTTACAAAGCCCACAACGACAAAAAAGAAGAAGAAAAAAAAAAAAAGCAGTCGGGGCAGAAGTTCTCGGGTCACGAGAGAGAGAAGTAAGAAAAGGGTATCTACTTCAATAGTAAAATCGAGTCAAAGTATTGTATTTATGCTATGTGTGCTGATACAGTTTATGTGTCTTTTCAAAAAATGTATATATTATGGTGCATCACTTGTGTGCATTCTTGTAAATTGTGCTACATACACAATACAGTCAGTATCACTTAGGTGTGGATGACTGACTAGGGAATACATTTTTGGCCTGATGAATTTGTGGACTGAATGAAGAGAGGCTCAAAAGTGAGTGGTGTGCATACTTTATGAATTTTGATACATATGTTGATAGGCAGTTGTAGGCTGTCACATCATACTAGATATTACTAACAAGCTCAAGCTTTATATGTTACGTACATGCAGTCATTGAAGATAGATTTTTCCTGTATCTTTTGATGACAAATGTGGTCTTTGTAATGTGTAATGGCAATGATAGGCACAAAATAATGTTAAGTTTGAAGTCCCATTACACACGCACACACACACACACACAAGACGGAGTGAGTCAGTGTATGTCAGTAGACCCTTGAGACCCCTTTTCCTCACAAGTTACACCTCTTGAGGGTATGCTTTCTGTCAATTTCTTCAATTTGTATCCACATTTCCTCATATCAGTAAGCTAGCTTTCATTAAGACTTTTTGTTTCAAAATCTGACCCAGTGTTGAAAAAAAAAAATGTGTAGTGACTTGTAAGATTAGTCATGCGAGGTTACAAATATATATGTATGTCTGAAAAATCAGCCCACTTGTATGAGTCTCGATACACATCAACTGAATAATCTGTTACCTGCTCTTGTTTGTTATGCGGTTCTATTCAGGCTATGACTGTGGACTATTTGTGATCTGCACCGCCGAACACCTGTGCAGACAAAACCTCCAGGGCTGCCAAGTTTCGCTGCAGGAGGCAGTCACTCAGGCCGCTGTGACCAGGAAGAGGAAGGACATCCTTAAACTAATAGCAGACTTGGGCTCCAGGGGCACAGAGTGAGACTCGCACCCTGTTCTGTGACAGACGAGTTCAAACATTTTGCCTGGAATCTTGCCAGTGGACCAGTGTGCATCTCCAGTGCATAGCAGGTGTGGACCTTTGGTATCATAATCACCAAAAAGATAGATAAATCAAAAAAAAAAAAAAAGAAGAAGAAGAAAGAAAGAAAGAAAGAAACTTATGGCAACAAGTAAGCAGATGAGATATCAGACTTTTTTGGGGCAAAGGGAATTGACATGAATGTTGCAATCCTTTTGGTGCTCTTTTTCACATCCTACATGTACCTGTAGATGCCAGAAATTTCAGGGAGTGGAGCTATGTGATATGGATGTATCCTTGGTCATTATTATATCAGATCATCAGAACAGTATCTTTTATCACCAAACATGAAAATTCAGAAATTTACTATAGCAATTTCATGGTAATTGACAGTAACTAGCTTTTCAAAACTTTATATGTAATGTTAATGAATGCTGTACATAACACTAGTAGTTATACATCATGGGATCTGTAATTTGAATGTTGACACTTGAAACATCAATTTGCAAATAGTTGTTAATCATTCTCAAGCTGAAAGGGTCGTATTTGCCTCTTTTATAAGTTTATCAGGATTTGAATTTACATGATCAAATTTGTGACGTAAACCAACGTTCAAACAATCTTTATGGACAGGAGACTGCGAGACGTGACATTACAATTATAATCTGTGATTGGTTTAGTGATTGTAGGTAGAAGAAGACACCAGTGGGAGTTTTGTGCAGGGTCAAAGGGCATCCTGACAAGATGAACGTTGTGAAAGTGCTTATGAGTGCCATGACATGGATGTCACTCATTGACTAGTACAACTTGCTAGTGGGGTGCAGGGGCTGCAGAACCATGCTTTTAGCTTGTTGAAGAAAAATAGGGAAAAAATTGACCCCCCCCCAAAAAAAAAAGGGGGAAATAAAATCACAACACCCATAAAATTCCAAAGATTTTGTCTTCAGTTAATTCCTGTCTATTAAAGCAGTACTTTTGACCTTAAAGTACTTTTGACCTTAACCCCCTCAGTCCAGCCCCCCCCCCATATCCTTGAAAATGTTCATTGGCCCTGAGATGTATGATAGTCATTCTGCCTACGTATACGCTGTGGTGGTGCTGCGCCCCCCCCCCTTGATCTGAGTGTTGTAGGCTGCCATATCACATATTGTATGTGCCATTGCCATGTTCTTGTTGGATTTCTGTCCAATTTGCTATGCGAACCATGGGAATACTTAAGCTGTCTTTGATTTTTGGTGAGAGTCACCTCTCAGTGTATTGTACTTATGATTCCAGATATGCTTTAAATGCTCCGTTTTCAATGAAATGTTATATACAGGAGAATTGATATGGGGAGGGGTAGATCTGCATTTCATTGCAACCAAATTTGTAGATTTTGTTGAGATTTATGATAATCTTTTTAATGCTCTGAAGTTTTGTTGTTATAGTAACACTTTATCAAGTATTGATCAGTACCCAAGTAATGATACATTATCTTTATCATTACTTTTTTTTTTTTTTTTTTTTTTTGGGGGGGGGGGGGATATGAAAAATAAGACCAGGGGAGAAATAGGAATTGAAAGTAGTAAGATAGTTGAAGAAACTTGTATATCACTGGCGCACATGTCAAGGGATGTACATGTAGTGACATATGAACAGAGTATGAATGTGCCAATTCAAATCTTTTCAGCCCTTATGGAGTTTCCTACTGTATGCTTTTCTTTCAGTCTGTGCACCAGCATTCACTCCTGAGGGATAATCTGAGTCAAGTGATCCACAGAAATCAAGGGATGATCTACTGGTCAACACTAGACAAGAGTCGATGAATGCTGCCAGTATTGTCGGTGACGAATGCCTACAAACTTCATCAATCCTGGCTGGAACTGCGCAATACACCAGGTCACTGTGGAAGAAGGGAGTCCTTCAATCTTACTTTATGCTCTGTAGTAGTTGATATGTTAGCATTAGAAAATGTGTTTCAAATTGTTGGCAGTTAGAAATTACACTGAAAATTATTGTCCGCTTTCTGGTGATCTACAGGCAGTTCACTGTAATGACAAGAACTGAAAGAATTTGAATTGCCTGGATACAATGAAAAGATTGAAAGATTGGCAATCTTCACATGTTTTTGGGGTATATCTTCCTCTTCTTAGGTGATGCAAAGTTATATTATAGATATTTTCTGTGGTTTTTTAATTCAAGTTCATTTAAATCAAGCATGATGAGTGCACCACAAAAGATCTTGCACATACTCCAGTGACCTATTGCATAGAACTGAATCTAAGTATCAAACATAAGTCTGAAAAATCAAACAGGGGTGCCATGATTTAAAGATAAGTGTATATATGGATCAAAATCAAAGTATTAGTCAAGCATAAGTCTTTTAAGTCAAACACAAGTGCCTCAGATCAGACATTAGTGCCTGGAATCAAACTTAAATTTGCTTTAATCACCATGACAACCAAGTGGCTGCTGTAGTTGTGTAGGAAGAGAATTCTATCTCAACATCTACAGTAGATGCCTACTCAGATGAGCAAAATTTGAAAGACATTTTTTTTTTTTTTGCACGTGTGAATTCATTCTGCAAATTGTTGACTTAATCAGAGAGGATAGCCATTGCAAAACCATTGCGGTTGTCATAGTGAACAATATGAAATTGGAAAAATTAAAAATTGGATGTATCTCAGTGATAAGCATACAGTGCTAACAAGAGACGTTCACTCAGTGGCTGCCTATACCAGGCTGGCTTTATTCCAGTGCTTATATAGAGTGCTATCGAACAGAGGTGGCTGTGGTCAGTAATGAATTCTCCCTATCCCATCCCTATCAAGTGATATCACCTCACGATACGATATCTGATTGATCACTTTTTGGACGTATACTTCCGGTTTTGCAGTTCTGGAAAATCGTACCAAAGATCCTACGAAGTGTAGGATCTTTGATTGTACATTCCCCTCTGGAAATGTCTCAATCATTTATCAAAAGTTACAGATTAGAAAATAACTATCATTCGCAAGATTATAAGACAGAATTTGATATGATCTATAAATACTAGCTAGTACTTTGGCGTTCAACGAGCTTTAAAGCGTACATTTACACATCGTGCATTCATAACTGGAAGTTTATATCTCAAGAAATAAAGGTTAAAAAGATTAGAGTGCCACACGTTCAGATTCGTAGAGCTACATGAATTTTCGATAGGGAGAATTGAAGTCAGGTGGTCTCACATCAGATGTGAGAGAAGATAAGATAATGTTATAGTGGATGAACAGAGGGTTACTGTAGTCGGAAGGGGGAGAGAAATAAAACAGAACGTCTGGAGGGTGAGAGCAAGAGCAAAAATAATGAGAGTAATCATAAACATTAACGCACATCATATCAGTTTATCACATAAGCTTAAAACTAAACCACCTGTCACATGATGGTGCTTATTTGCCAATTGAGGATATGGTAGTACAGTGTAGACTGAGATCTGACATTTTTATGCCTCCGCAACGAAGTGGCCGGAGGCATTATGTTTTCGGGTCGTCCGTCCGTCCGTACGTCCGTAAGTCCGTATGTCCGTCCGTACGTCCGTCCGTCCCGTTTTGTTTTTGTCGATATCTCAAGAACCGTGTGGTGGTTTTACATCAAACTTGGTATGAGGGTATATCCTTGGGGGATAATACTTTGTGTGAATTTTAGGGTCACAGGGTCAAAGGTCAAAGGTCACAGGTTATTTTGTGGGAAAAAAAATTGAAATTTCATGTTTTTCTCCATATCTCGCAAATGGTTCAAGGTATCTTCATGGAACTTAGTATATATGCTTGTACCGACGGGCAGTGATTATCTAGGGAAGTTGGGGGTCATGGGTCAAAGGTCAAGGGGGTCAAAGGTCAAGGTCAACTCCTCAAAATAGCACTACTTTCTTTAAAATGCAATATGCCTGAAGGGTTGTTTTTTTTAAACTTGATGTATGGCATGTATTACCCAATATATATTTTTGGGGAATTGCCAAAAGGTCAAAGGTCAAAAGGTAAAAGGTCAAGTGAAAGTGCTAAATTGCACTTTTTCCTCCATATCTCGAAAGTAACTCAAGGTATCATCATGAAACTTACATATTTATGCATGTTCTACCTTACAGTGATTCTCTATGGAACTGTGAGGTCAAAGGTCAAATGAAAGGTTTAGATAATGCTATTTTCCCATTTGATACTGAAATTATACTTTTTCTCAATACCTTGAAAATTACTCAATGCATAAACTTATAAAAGAGTCAAAAGTCAAGTAAAAATCATCAGTTCCCCAAATACCTGCTCTCTGACATTTTAATCATTCATCCAATTGAACCTAGTTCTAGGAAAGTGAACATTCAGCACATTTGTGTCAAACCTGTCATTTCAATATTTTGCCAATTGTGTGAAACTGTCATCACACATTGTCAAGACATTGTCAAGACATTGTACTATACTATATTGGGAGAACCATGCATTATGGCGGAGGCATATCAGTCGCCGTAGCGATATATCTAGTTCTCAAGTGCAATTCTTCTTACAAGTTCTAGCCCCACTTCTAACCGTTTAAAAAAAAAAGGCTGAGCAGTTTGGCCGTCAGATGGTAAAACGGTCTATCTCGAAAATTGCTGTTCTGAGAAAAATGACTTTAAAGTTTAGAGGTTTGAGCTTTTTTAGGAGATGGGTATAATGCATTTTTAGCAATGGGACAAGAAGAAGCATATTAAACACTGATAACTGAAGAATTTTGTGCTTATTTGGGGATTTAATTATAAAATAAATGAGATTTTTGTGCAGATAGACTGTTTAACCACAGCACATGTATACACTCCCGCTACACATCATAAGATGGTAAAATGGTCTATCTTCTAGATAGACCACAAACACAGTGTAAACTGGTCTAACTCGAAGATAGACCATTTTACCATCTGACAGCGATGATTTAAAAAATCTCAGTTAAGAAGGTTATATGGTTTATGTAAAAGATAGCTCGTTTTACGATATTACCGACAATGTCAATGGGCTAACTCAAAGATAGACTGTTTTACCATCAAATCTGAAGGAAAAATACAAAAAAGTACCAAGATAGCGGAAATTATCTCTAAAACAAGACATGATGGGATTTTCTCGATAGCACCATTGGAAAGAGCACCCTCACATGTCCCGGAAAGTGAATGTACCTCAAAAAGTCAAATTTTCGAGTTAGACCATTTTACCATCTGACGGCCGAGTTGTACGACAGTACATTGCACGACAGTACAGTGCACTCCCATTATAACAAACATGGTTAGAACTGAATTCTGGTTACAACGGAGTGAAAATTCAGGCTGCAACGTTATCCACTCTGTATTTTGATTTTTTATTTGTTTGGTTTTAACGATATTTTGATATAACGAAAGAAAACTGCCTGTCCCGAGGACTTTGTTAGTACGGAAGTCCACTGAACTACTACTTTAATGTAACAAATACTTCTACATTATTGTAGTTGTAACTGTGAATAAGGCTTTCTCTAATTATTTTTATGACTGTATTGATGGAGCGGGAGTGGGTATAGATGAAGTAGCCGGAGAAATGTGTTTTGTAGGATTGTGAATAATCTGGTGAATGAAAATGAAACAAAAGTTAGTACAGAACATATTACTTATATGTTAGAAAAAGAACTGTTTCAAGTTTAAAACAATCATGCAGAACATATTATGAAAATAGATAAGAATTATAACTTACCTTACATTTTTCTTCAAATATGGGCAAACGGGACTTGAGGAAAAGTGCTTTAAGCTTGTAATTTGGGTCAATTAACTGTTCATAAACCAGAGCAGGGCTGGATATCCGTGTAGCATCTTATGCTTTCTTTGGAACATTCACTTTCTTTAAATTGTCCTTCACTGTCTTTTGATTTTCTTTGTTTTTGCAAAATCTTTTTCTTTTCTTTTTGTTCAGCATCATCTGTTTTCTTTAGATGGCACCATGTTGAACATCGCACACATATGATAAAGCATTTTGGTTATTTCTTACTGATTTGTGGCATACAATACACAGAAAACCAAACAGTCATGACCACGTGTATAAATCAAGGAATATTATGTAGCCATTCTTCTTAGTGATGATCAGCCAAGTCGATTGATGTCATTGTGGTTTCGTATGACAATCTTTTTCCTTTCTCTTGATGAGACGGCAAAGATTTTCCCATCTTGTGTCCAAGTCCATGCTATGGCTGAGCATATCCTGGCAGCGTATAGCAGTGCTTGATGCTCTTGTGAAAGATCCTCTTTGGTGAACATCGTCGTACCCTTTCAGTTTGACCTTGCCTAGTACACCTTCTGCCTCATGTTGTATGTAGCAAACTTGACAATGATGCTTTTCTCCTTTCCAGTGTTGCTGGGATTCCTGATACTTGGTGTGACTTTGTGACTGTGATCGTTGTTGCGGGGAGATATCTCAACATCCAGATGATCACGCACCGTGTCACAGACGAGTTTGTCAGTATTTTCTATCTCCTTCTCCTTGATGCCGTGATATCTCAGACAGTTTCGTTGGCTGTACTGTTTGTGTTCCTCGAGGGTTCAGCTCATTGAAGATAGTTCTTTCTTTAGTTGAGATGGCTGATATTTGAGAAAGTGAAGACTTTTGACAAAGTCGCTTTCCCCTTGCTTGTGCGGGAGCGTGTCGCCGAGCCCCAGTGTTCGTCGTCTCTCTTGTGGCTGCTCATATTACATGATATTATGAATGAAAAATATTTCACATGTTTAAAATGTCACACACGTTCAAAATACAAGATCACCAGATTCAGTTTCAGCAACTCTTCACTTGCACATTCACTATAAATCTCTTTCTAATTGCTCCTTTATTTGACAGAGATGCCACAGAGAGCTGTCCAAATTTCCTGAAAATCACATGCGAAGGAGCGAATCAACCGAGGGGGGGTGGGTGTGGGAGGGGGGTGTCCCCCCTCCCACGGTAAGGACTTTTTGTTATTTTCAGAGTAGAATTATGGGTTCTGGTGCATATCTAAGAGGGGATTTTCACTATTTCTGTGCTTAAATAATTGGTACTTTAGCCATGTTGTAATCAGCCAGTTGTAATCAACTATACACGTGCTTCTAAAATAAACATAGTACAGTAAAGCTAATTTCATGTAATTGATTCCAGCGCCGACACCTATCAGTATGTGAATTAGTATACGGTATAATAATTCACATACTGAATTACTGATATTTCTCATACTTGTCATACTTCTCATTCACATACTGAACTACTGATACTTCTCATTCACATACTGATATTTCTGTACAGCAATATGTAAATACCTATGTTCATCGAGGCTTTTTAGACTTGTTTTGGACATTTACTGACTTCCTCTTGAGAGCAGTTTTTTTGACTATCATTGCTCTAAGCTTGGTTGCTCTTGAATGCACTGTCTTGTTTCTTTGTCCAGTTTTTGTCCCTGGTGTTGCAGCTGTCTTTTCCTTTGAGACTTTGGCAAGTCTTGCCCTTGAGGTCTGCAGGTGGTAACAAGAGAGGTTTATCTACAGGGGAGTAGAGGGCATCAGGCCTATGAAACAGTTCCAAGCTCGACTTGCCAGTTGATTTTAGGTGATACCTAATTGTCTGGACAGCACTGAAAGTGCTAATTTCTAGCCTATTTGTCTTGGCACTGATGTAGTTATTCATTTGGCTGAAATGCTGCTCCTCAACTGGGGAAGTTATAATTGAAAAGCATGCTTTGACAACTTTCCCTAAAGTCGGATACCTGTCCAATACACAAGCCCACCAGTGGTCTAAACGAACTGGTACCTCACCAGCATATGAAGATGGCAATGTTTGGTCATTACAGATTCCAATCACCTCCTGCGAGTATGAATCAGTGTCTTCATCACTTTCTATGAGGGTTGGAAAATGACGAACCAACTTTTGGAGAGTTTTCACAGTTACAGAGTGTCCTGCACATATAGCAATAGGATCAAGGGCAGCCATCCTTTGTAGCACGATGTTTGTCACAATGGTCGCCTGTCAAGCTGCTTCGCGGTGTGTGGCGCGCGATTCACGTGCTTTTCTATGGGAAAAAATCTCTGTTCTTTCAAGTTAACTGAAATAAGCAATTACTTTCGGTACTACAAGCCAATTTGAAGACCGTATATTTGAACAGGATAATACCGATCGTCGGTACTAGCGCTCGTAATACGCATTATTACAGTAATCAATGCAGTGATGACACTCATCAAATTGGCAAATGCTTTGAAAGAAAAACATCGTTGCTGCATGTATTATCAATACGCGTACGGAGGTCGCCGAGAGAGCTAGAGACTGAGAGAGCAAATAGGTGCATTATGTCAGTAGTTATTCACGCATTCCCGGAGAATCGAGAAATACGGATTTTTTGCCAGCTTGCCGAAAATTCTGGAAAGCTTCCCTCTTTTTGGAAAAATCCGGAATTCCGGAAATTTCCGGAAATGTGGCATCTCTGATTTGACTCTTACCTCTTTTTCTTCTATGAATGTCACAAACATTTAAAACACAATCACCAGATTCAATTTCATCAGCTGTGCACTTACACATTCACTTTTTTCTCTTTCTAGAGAATATGCAAAATTGATATGTTTGGTCTCTTTGATGCATCTCATGTGCAATCTTCTGATTGCTCCTAGATTCTTGATGAAGGTGAAATGGAGACTTGTGGATAAAGCCACACCTTTCTAGGTGAGGATCACTCTCTTCTGAGAGCAGGGATCTCTTCTGAGAACAGGATCTCTTCTGAGATTGAAAATATTGTGGAGGATGAATGCACTTTTTGCTCAGTGTATACAATGATAAGATGAAAAGGCCGTGACGCACTCTTCTTGGTGTACAGCAGCACCCTTCTGGGTGCAGTTACTCTCTCCTGAGAGTGTACAGCAGTCCCCAAGATCATCACTAGATGTCACGCACCTCTTGTCATGCACCACAAACCGTTGATCCTTTGGACCAAATAGTACAGTGTAGAAGTAGAAGTACAAGAATAGCAGTACCAAACAGAGAAAGTGAAGAATCATCATCGCATGTTCCTGTCGTCAGTTTTGACCCTGGTGCCAAGGGTCAAAACCTTCCTGTTCATGGCACTTCTGTGAAATTGTTGTTTGCTTGTAGCATTCTGTTGATGAGGAAGTAGAACCATTAAGACGTAATCAAGCTGGAATGATTTGCTTGGCTTGTCACAGTTATCCAGTAATCAGCCAAATGTGTCTTTTGTATCAGCCCCATGTTGATCATGATCCCGTGGTGATTCCACATGCTAGCCACATGTTGAATTGAGAATGGAGATGATCCCTTACCCATTCTGCTACATCATCAGCAGATACAACCATAAGAACTGTCCAGCATAGCGATTAGTCTCTCTCACAATGTGTACGATCATCTCCATGTCCAAGGAAAGTTCAAAATATCCGATACGTGCAGTCTTTTCAAGGTGCATGTTTAGGATCAACATATCTCAGCGGAATACTAGTAATAATAAATAGTCTTTTTTGTAACACATTTTAAATAAACTCTTCAATGAGCTTAACATCCAAATTTATGCTAATGACAAAGTAAAAAAGTCACACGGAACGTCCATTTTTACTTCCCCCCGCCCTGGCTGGCTGCCCCTTGCTCATTGACCCACTGCCTTTTTGGTAGCAGGTGCTGTTTCACTGTGTGCATCATTGTTCGACTCTGAGCTCTAACTTCTAGATGGATCCAGCAAAATTCCGTAGCTAGAACCATCTGAATCTAAGTCCACCCTACATTGTACATCCGATCCTGTAGTACTGTCATTGTCATCTATTCTGAATCTCTTCCAGTTATGGTAGTCTTTTGGGGTGTGAACTGGGGCAATGACAGGAAGGCGAGTGCCATCGATGCACCTGCACATTGGGGAAATCCTCTTTGTTCAAACCTGTCGATTGTCTCCTCCATACGATGGCCAGATGGTAGAAAAATAAAACGTGGCAATAGCATATCTCTTTGATATTGCGAAGCATACTTTTCTTGCAAGAACACGCAATGATGGTATCACAACTCTAAATAAAGTTGCAACGGTGCGATACTTTGATGGGGTTCCAAGCCACCAAATGGCATTGCGTAACCTTCTCCCGTAGTCAATTGGTCTTTGCAATTGAATATGGGTTTCAATAGAGGACTTTTTGTCGATCAACGACTTTTGCATTCATTTTCTGTAGGAGTTTTTCTGCCTCTTACTGAAGGTGCATTCCTTGACCTCAGAATACCTACCGCATGTTTATGAGTTTCACTAGTTGCTTTACACTAACTCCTCGTTGGTGTAGACCTTTCCTACCAGCCTTAGCACAGAGTCCTTTGAGTTATCAGTCCATGTAATCCACATGAGTCAATATGTGCGCATCCACAGTACCTTCAATCAGGACATTGGTGCTATCTAGCACAACAAAACTAGGCCAAATTGGCTTGACTTGCAGTTTCCTGAGTTTTGTAGAGATGACTTAGTTCGATGCTCATGAAAACTTCATATGGGCAATTCCGCAGTTAGGTGGACATGACATGGATAAAAGAAATGTGCCTCTTTATCTTACTCTTTAATTTAGGTATCAACTAATACCATGGATGTTCACCAATCATTAAGGTCTTTCAAATTCAGTAGATTTTATTTTTCGTATTTATTGATTTTGCGAGATCTAAAACCATCATTTAAAATGTACATGTGGGACTGGGGGTGCTGAAATTCACCTGACTGCAAATTACAGTGGATTCCTTTGAAAATTTTTCTCAAAGTTTTGCTAAAGGGTAAAAGATGAATACATTTAAATACTCAAGAAGTCATGTGACCTTTTTTCAATTACAAAAGGGTGAAATGACCTGCGGAATTACTCCGGACAAATGTAACGTTACTAACCGTAACGTTACTAACCATGCTTTTGGGGGTCTAGCTAATAAAGTATCGGTCGAACTGCTAAAAATATTTGTGTGAACATTTGTCATGATGCAATAATTGAAATTAATGCAACACTTTGTTTGATGTAACTTGAATTTTTGCACACTTTTTGTTACAAAACAATGATTTTTTTGTCATGTCCTTTTTTCGTAACGTTACTAACCAGCCCTTTAAGTTGCCATAGCAATTCTAATATCTACTGGATTGTATTCATTGTTTTCTATATCATATACCTGGGAAGGATGAACATGTTTTTATGATTTTTTTTGTATGATTATGTAATGCACTTACCTTGGAGTCATTGTCGTGCATAAACCAATGACCTTCCAAATTTTTCGATGTGATGAATGGAACTATAAAGCCTTGTAGGAGGGACTGATAAAACTGTTGGTCCATGATATCGTCAAATATTTTCAGTTCTGTTGAGTCTCGCTTTGAGATGCCATCCCAAACATGGACTTTTGTTGCATGCTTGGGTCAAGGTTTGAGCTTCCTGATGGCATTCACTCCTGTACAGAGATCTGCATAGCAAAAGCAGATGGTCGTGTGCTGGTCTGGCCCATTTGAATCAAGAGTATCTTCTGCAGATCAGATGTACGGTAGTTTCACAGTCCATTAGCATCTGCTCGTGGATGAACTCCTAGTTGCCCGAGCTGAGGAATTGAGTGATGAGCTCTCCAGGCATATTTCATTGTCTCCGTGTTAGGGTATCGAGTTTCTCGGGACGGAGTACTACCAGGATACACATGTTCTGTCTCAGCTAGAATTGCCCAGAAAGAGATCTTTGTACATAGCCTCTCCTTCACCGTTCTTGTCTGTTCACTTCCTGCAACACCTCTGTTGTATTTGCTTTGTGCTAACTCCTCATTGGTATAGACCTTTCCTACCAACCTCAGCACAAAATCCTTTAGGTTATCAGCCTTCACGTAGCAGTCCATGTTTTCCACATGAGTCAATATGTGTGCATCCACATACCTCCAATCAGGACATTGGTTGTATCAAGTGCAATGAAGCTAGGCTCTCCTTTTTATCCAGGTTTCCTTATGAATTCCCTTCAAAGCACAGCATTCTGTGAAGGGCGCACATATTCCTTGAGGTCACAAACAATCTTGGAACAGCGATGTATGAAACTAGTCTCAAATCAAAAACAATACTTTGGAATAATTGGAAAAGTCTGTGATTCCGCTCTCGGGTCTTGCTCTCATCTGGCCTATTAAGAAGAAAAAAAACTTGGATGAATCAATATGTGGTAGTTGTAGTGAAAAGAAACCTGTGTGTGCATAAATTAATGTAAAGATTTGTGTATCACAAATGTTCACGCAAAAAAAATAAACTTTTGCAACTTTATGACAAAATTCTGTTAATGATAACGATGATAATAATAATAATTCACTAGAGGAGTGGAGGTGGATCCTGTGGTCCCAAGAACAATTTTGTAGCAGGAGGTACTGGCTGAAGGCTTGAACCCCCATTTAGTCTCCCACACCTTTCAAGTGGAGAATGAGGAGGCTTTCAGGCATTGCCTTCAAAAAAGCAATCTAATAATGAAAACAAGTTATGATTGTGTGAAACTCTGATTTTATCGTAAATTCAGTACCAAACTGACTTGACTTGCAGTTTCCTGAGTTTTGTTGAGATGACTTAGTTCGATGCTCATGAAAACTTCATATACATAATGAAATGTGTAGATTGCTGAGTTCGCTTGATACATGTGTGATTATGTAATGCACTTACCTTGGAGTCATTGTCGTGCATTAACCAATGACCTTCCGGATGCTTCAATGTGATGAATGGAACTAAGCCTTCTCGTAGGAAGGACTGATAAAACTGTTGGTCCATGATACTGTCGAAGATTTTCAGTTCCGTTGAGCCTCGCTTCGAGATTCCACCCCAAACATAGACTTTCATTGGATGCTTGGGTCAAGGTTTGAGCTTCCTGTCGACATTCACTCCTGTATGGGGATCTACATGGCGAAAGCAGACGGTCGTGTGCTGGTCAAGCTGGACGGTGCACTCATCGATGAAGATAACGTCATCAAACTGTTCATCGGTTGTCAAACATGATATGGTGTACTCATCCTATTAACAGTTCGGATGAGTTGACAGTACCTTGCCCCAGTCGCCACCCAACCTAGCTTCCTCTTAGCTCTCCTAATCAGTAGTGAGCCTAACTGGCCCATTTCAATCAAGAGTACGTGTATCTTCTGCAGATCAGATGCGGTAGTTTCCTCGTCCATTAGCATTCGCTTGTGGATGAACTCCAAGTCGCCCGAGCTGAGGAGTGAGTGATGAGCTCTCCAGATATCTTTCAGTGTCCCCGCAGCAGGGTATCGAGTTACTCGGTATGGAGTACTACCAGGATACACATGTTCTGTCTGAGCTAGAATTGCCCAGAAAGAGATTTTCGTACATAGCCTCTCCTTCACCATTCTTGTCTGTCCAATTCCCGCAGCACCTCTGTTGTATTTGCTTTGTGCTAACTCCTCATTGGTGTAGACCTTTCCTACCAGCCTCAGCACAAAATCCTTTGGATTATCAGCCTTCACATAGCAGTCCATGTTTTCCACTTGAGTCAATATGTGTGCATCCACAGTACCTCCTGTCAAGACATTGGTTGTATCAAGTGCAACGAAGCTAGGCTCTCCTTTTTATCCACGTTTCCTTTTGAATTCCCTTCAAAGCACAGCATTCTGTGAAGGGTGCACATATTCCTTGAGGTCACAAACAATCTTGGAACAGCGATGTATCAAACTAGTCTCAAATCAAAAACAATACTTTGGAATAATTGGAAAAGTCGTGATTTCGCTCTCGGGTCTTGCTCTCATCTGGCCTATTAAAAAGAAGAAAAAAAATGAAAACAAGTTGTGATTGTGTGAAACTCTGATTTTATTGTAAATTCAGTACCGAACTGACTTGACTTGCAGTTTGCTGAGTTTTGTTGAGATGACTTAGTTCGATGCTCATGAAAACTTCATATACATAATGAAATGTGTAGATTGCTGAGTTCGCTTATATACATGTGTGATTATGTAATGCACTTACCTTGGAGTCATTGTCGTGCATTAACCAACGACCTTCTGGATACTTTGCTGTGATGAATGGAACTAAGCCTTCTCGTAGGAAGGACTGATAAAACTGTTGGTCCATGATACTGTCGAAGATTTTCATTTCCGTTGAGCCTCGCTTCGAGATTCCACCCCAAACATAGACTTTCATTGGATGCTTGGGTCAAGGTTTGAGCTTCCTGTTGACATTCACTCCTGTATGGGGATCTACATGGCGAAAGCAGACGGTCATGTGCTGGTCAAGCTGGACGGTGCACTCATCGATGAAGATAACGTCATCAAACTGTTCATCGGTTGTCAAACATGATATGGTGTACTCATCCTATTAACAGTTCGGATGAGTTGACAGTACCTTGCCCCAGTCGCCACCCAACCTAGCTTCCTCTTAGCTCTCCTAATCAGTAGTGAGCCTAACTGGCCCATTTCAATCAAGAGTATGTGTATCTTCTGCAGATCAGATGCGGTAGTTTCCTCGTCCATTAGCATTCGCTTGTGGATGAACTCCAAGTCGCCCGAGCTGAGGAGTGAGTGATGAGCTCTCCAGATATCTTTCAGTGTCCCCGCAGCAGGGTATCGAGTTACTCGGTATGGAGTACTACCAGGATACACATGTTCTGTCTGAGCTAGAATTGCCCAGAAAGAGATTTTCGTACATAGCCTCTCCTTCACCATTCTTGTCTGTCCAATTCCCGCAGCACCTCTGTTGTATTTGCTTTGTGCTAACTCCTCATTGGTGTAGACCTTTCCTACCAGCCTCAGCACAAAATCCTTTGGATTATCAGCCTTCACGTAGCAGTCCATGTTTTCCTTTTGAGTCAATATGTGTGCATCCACAGTACCTACAATCAGGACATTGGTTGTATCAAGCGCAACAGAGCAAGGCTCTCCTTTTTACCCAGGTTTCCGTTTGAATTCCCTTCGAAGCACATCATTCTGTGAAGTCATGATTCCGCTCTCAAATCTTGCTCTCATCTGGCCTATTAAAAGAAGAAGAAGAAGAAGAAAAAAAGAAAAAACTTGGAAAAGTCGATATGTGGCAGTTGTAGTGAAAAGAAACCTGTGTGTGCATAAATTAATGTAAAAATTGGTGTATCACAAATGTTCACACAAAATGATAAACTTTTGCAACTTCATGACAAAATTCTGTTAATGATAATGAAGATAATAATGATAATCACTTAAAGGGGTGGTGGTGGATCCTGTGGTCCCAAGAACAATTTTGTAGCAGGAGGTACTGGCTGAAGGCTTGAACCCCCATTTGGTCTCCCACACCTTTCAAGTGGAGAATGAGGAGGCTTTCAGGCATTGCCTTCAAAAAAGCAATCTAATAATGAAAACAAGTTATGATTGTGTGAAACTCTGATTTTATCGTAAATTCAGTACCAAACTGACTTGACTTGCAGTTTGCTGAGTTTTGTTGAGATGACTTAGTTCGATGCTCATGAAAACTTCATATACATAATGAAATGTGTAGATTGCTGAGTTCGCTTATATACATGTGTGATTATGTAATGCACTTACCTTGGAGTCATTGTCGTGCATTAACCAACGACCTTCTGGATACTTTGCTGTGATGAATGGAACTAAGCCTTCTCGTAGGAAGGACTGATAAAACTGTTGGTCCATGATACTGTCGAAGATTTTCATTTCCGTTGAGCCTCGCTTCGAGATTCCACCCCAAACATAGACTTTCATTGGATGCTTGGGTCAAGGTTTGAGCTTCCTGTTGACATTCACTCCTGTATGGGGATCTACATGGCGAAAGCAGACGGTCATGTGCTGGTCAAGCTGGACGGTGCACTCATCGATGAAGATAACGTCATCAAACTGTTCATCGGTTGTCAAACATGATATGGTGTACTCATCCTATTAACAGTTCGGATGAGTTGACAGTACCTTGCCCCAGTCGCCACCCAACCTAGCTTCCTCTTAGCTCTCCTAATCAGTAGTGAGCCTAACTGGCCCATTTCAATCAAGAGTATGTGTATCTTCTGCAGATCAGATGCGGTAGTTTCCTCGTCCATTAGCATTCGCTTGTGGATGAACTCCAAGTCGCCCGAGCTGAGGAGTGAGTGATGAGCTCTCCAGATATCTTTCAGTGTCCCCGCAGCAGGGTATCGAGTTACTCGGTATGGAGTACTACCAGGATACACATGTTCTGTCTGAGCTAGAATTGCCCAGAAAGAGATTTTCGTACATAGCCTCTCCTTCACCATTCTTGTCTGTCCAATTCCCGCAGCACCTCTGTTGTATTTGCTTTGTGCTAACTCCTCATTGGTGTAGACCTTTCCTACCAGCCTCAGCACAAAATCCTTTGGATTATCAGCCTTCACGTAGCAGTCCATGTTTTCCTTTTGAGTCAATATGTGTGCATCCACAGTACCTACAATCAGGACATTGGTTGTATCAAGCGCAACAGAGCAAGGCTCTCCTTTTTACCCAGGTTTCCGTTTGAATTCCCTTCGAAGCACATCATTCTGTGAAGTCATGATTCCGCTCTCAAATCTTGCTCTCATCTGGCCTATTAAAAGAAGAAGAAGAAGAAGAAAAAAAGAAAAAACTTGGAAAAGTCGATATGTGGCAGTTGTAGTGAAAAGAAACCTGTGTGTGCATAAATTAATGTAAAAATTGGTGTATCACAAATGTTCACACAAAATGATAAACTTTTGCAACTTCATGACAAAATTCTGTTAATGATAATGAAGATAATAATGATAATCACTTAAAGGGGTGGTGGTGGATCCTGTGGTCCCAAGAACAATTTTGTAGCAGGAGGTACTGGCTGAAGGCTTGAACCCCCATTTGGTCTCCCACACCTTTCAAGTGGAGAATGAGGAGGCTTTTAGGCATTGCCTTCAAAAAAGCAATCTAATAATGAAAACAAGTTATGATTGTGTGAAACTCTGATTTTATCGTAAATTCAGTACCAAACTGACTTGACTTGCAGTTTCCTGAGTTTTGTTGAGATGACTTAGTTCGATGCTCATGAAAACTTCATATACATAATGAAATGTGTAGATTGCTGAGTTCGCTTATATACATGTGTGATTATGTAATGCACTTACCTTGGAGTCATTGTCGTGCATTAACCAATGACCTTCCGGATGCTTCAATGTGATGAATGGAACTAAGCCTTCTGGTAGGAAGGACTGATAAAACTGTTGGTCCATGATACTGTCGAAGATTTTCATTTCTGTTGAGTCTCTCTTCTAGATTCCACCCCAAACATGGACTTTCATTGGATGCTTGGGTCAAGGTTTGAGCTTCCTGTTGGCCCTCACTCCTATATGGGGATCTACAACATGGCAAAAGCAGATGGTCGCGTGCTGGTCAAGCTGGACGGTGCACTCATCGATGAAGATATAGTCATCGAACTGTTCATCGGTTGTCAAACATGACATGGTGTACTCATCCTATTAACTGTTCGGATGAGTTGACAGTACCTTGCCCCAGTCGCCACCCAACCTAGCTTCCTCTTTGCTCTCCTAATCGGTAGTGAGCCTAACTGGCCCATTTCAATCAAGAGTATCTTCTGCAGATCAGGTGGGGTAGTTTCATCGTCCATTAGCATTCGCTCGTGGATGAACTCCAAGTCGCCCGAGCTGAGCAGTGAGTGATGAGCTCTCCGAGCATCTTTCAGTGTCCCCATAGAAGGGTATCTAGTCACCACACCGCAGACTCCATTGATGAAGTGGATGTTGCCACCTTCTGCTAACATCTTCTGAATGTCCCAGACCGATAGCCCATCAATACGGAGCTGTATGATGCGAGCGCGTACATGATCTAAAATTTCGAGGCATTGTGCGATTACATGTAGGTCAGTTGAAAGAGCTCTTGGAAAGTCGTAGATAATGATAGAACTCACCTACAGTTGTAGGTGCAGTGACCCTTTATACTGATCTGTGCCCGTGAACTTAACGACACACCACACGGCTTGTGCTTAACTATATTTCAAGTAAGTACAACGCACATCGTGTATCTTCGCGTTAATTGGCTACTGCTCTAGACAAAGCAATGGGTGAAAAATGCGCTGTGCTGCTATCTTTTTAGACCAATCGACGGCTGTCGGTCTTTCATGTACTGTTCTGGGATGTGAAGTGGGGCAATCACAGAAAAGTGAGTTCTAGGGTTGGCACCTGCACATTGGGGAAACCCTCTTCATTCAAACCAGTCGATTGTCTCCTCCAAACGATGGCCAGATGGTAGAGAAATAAAACGTGGCAACAGCATATCTCTAATTGCAAAGCATACTTCTCGTGCAAGAATGCAAATGTTGGTATCATATCTGTGAATAAAATTGTGATGGAGTGATCTCCTGTAGTCAATCAGACTCCCAAAATTTGTCTTTACCCATGTCTGTTTTTCCGAGAGCTGGCTGTAAATGATTTGCTATTTGTATCATCAAAAGTCACTCTTCCCATTCTAAAATGTTATCTCCATTCTTTTTCACTGAAATTCATTTCGATTTGCTCCCAAAACATCCGTCCATGCCATCTGTCAAGCCTGCCTACGTATCTATGCCTATCCTACAGACTACCCATAGCCAGTGCCATAGAAAGATGTGCAATGAGCATTGCTCTCTGTCAAATGTGAATTCAGAAGCGACCCCGAAGTCTAGCAAGTAGAAAACGGGCACTTCTCCTGCACAAATCACTTTGGTGAGAGCTAGTTGCAATTGCAGACAACATCCAATATGAGCTGTTACCAGCACCACAAATGTCAACATAGTTTCCACAGAGGAACAGATCATTATTGCCTTGATGCAAGCAGTGCTCGTCGACACATGGAGTTGATGGCTGGTCTGAGCAGCTTCCGAAACGTCACGGACTAAGTACTACCAGTATACACAACTTCTGTCTGAGCTAGAATTGCCCAGAAAGAGATCTTCGTCCATAGCCTCTCCTTCACCATTCTTTTCTGTCCACTTCCCACAGCGCGTATTTGCTTCGTGCTAACTCCTTGTTGGTGTAGACCTTTCCTACCAGCCTCAGCACCAAATACTTTGGGTTACGTAGCAATCCATGTTTTCCATATGAGTCAATATGTGTGCATCTGCTGTACCTCCAATCAAGACATTCAAGACATCACTTCGAAGTACAGGGTTCTGTGAAGGGCACATGTATTCCTCGAGGTCGCAAACAGTCTTGAAACAGTAATATATAGAACTAGTTTTGAATCAAAAACACTTTGGAATCATTGCAAAAAGTCATGATTCTGATCTTGCTCTCTTTTTGGCCTGTAAAGAAGAAGGAAAAAATTGAAGTCAATTTGTGGCAATTTAAGTGAAAAGAAACCAGTGCATGCACAACTTAATGCAAAAATGATTAACTTTTGCAACTTCATGACAAAATAATAATAATAGTAGTAATGATAATGATGATAATAATGATAATAATTAAAACAATAATCCACTCAAGGTGTGGAGGTAGATCCTCTGGTCCGTAGAGCAAATATGTAGGAGGTACTGGCTGTAGGCTTGAACCCCAATCTGGTCTCCCACACCTCTCAAGTGAACGTTGAGATCCTTTCAGGCATTGCCTTCAAAAAAGCAATTAAAAAAATGAAAACGGGTTAAATTGTGGAAAATTTTGAATTTATCATAAATTCAATGTCAAATATAAAGGCTAATATCAGTTGTCACACTTAATAGAGAAGTGAACTGTGAATGACACAGATACACTCATTATTTTCAGAGTTTATTATGAAGACTGAGAAAGTCAAACCCTATAACTGATCACATGAACAAGATGTGAAAAATTTGTCTTGTGATTGAAAAAGCAATATGAAAATGAAAAGAGAGATTGCATGAAAATTAAATTCATTGGAGATTTACTGCCAAATATAAAGACTGTATTCCCAGTTTTCACAATGAAGAACTGCAGGCCAAATGACACAGTTATAGACTGACTTTATTGGAGATTCACTGCTAGATATAAAGGCTCGTATCAGTTTTCACACTGGAGAAATGAAGTGACATAGATGTGTTGCTTGAAAGTTTGCATGGTGAAGTATATGAGGGAGAAAAAAGGTTTGCAGTAACACCATGTGTACGTAGTCATTATGCGGATCATGTTTTGGCAGAATTAGAACCTAGAAAGAGGAGAACTGAGGAGGGAAGCGACATATACGGGGTTGTAAGGTTGTAAGGACAGAGATGTGTTGGTGAATTTTCATAAGTCATCTGACCTCTGTAATGCAGCTTGTAAAGACTTGGGCTGACTTGTTGGTCCTGTATATGGCGCCACCTTCTGCTAACATCTTCTGAATGTCCCAGACCGATAGCCCATCGATACGGAGCTGTATGATGCGAGCGCGTACATGATCTAAAATTTCGAGGCATTGTGCGATTACATGTAGGTCAGTTGAAAGAGTCTGAAGTTCAATAAATGTGCAATGTAATTCCTTATTGCATGTTGCCTGGGTTATATAATTCTAAACTGAATTCACCTGAACCCAATATCTTGTAAACATCCCAGGCAAAGCCCCAAATTCTGTCACTGGTGAGTTTCACTAGTGGTACCTTACTTTCGACCAAATTTGTAATTCGATATAGACAATAAAGGCTAACATTCTCCAGACTTCTCAGTATGAAACAGAGCTAGTCCACTCAAATACATGAGAGGGCTTCTGGCTTAGCCCAAGTGAAGCCCACAACCCAGAAACCCTTGGGAGATATATTATGAAATGTCTGTTAGCCTAAACCCCCAACTGACCATGGCAGGTACCCCCAGAAATATGCCCCCTCCAGAAAAGTATTATTGTAAACTACAAAAACCTGACTAATAATAATTTTCTTGACAGCGACTTTTCTTTTGTTAACCCTATCCTTTTATATACAATATTCTATATCCAAGGGTGGTTTTCCCTTATGAATCACTAAACGTTTGATTTACTAGTACCCATATAGCCATTGGGCATTTGCAGTTGATACTGCTGTCAGCCAGGCCAGAGGGAGACCCCGAATGTTGGCCACCAGCCTGCCCACATCACCCAGGAAGCGTCACATGTTATAATGCATGCCTGCCTGCTATCATGCAACCAAACAGTTTGAAAATGGGAATTGTACCACGGCAGAGGCTCGGGTGCTGGGACAAGCCTTAGCAGGCCCCTGCTCCAGGGGTAGGTTGGGGCACTCTAATGAGGGCTTCTAACCCTTGGGCACAGTTTGAAAATGAGAATAGTACCCTGGCAGAGGCTCAGGTGCTGGGACAAGCCTTACCAGGCCCCTGCCCCGACCTACAGCAGGAGCTGTGGTCACTCTAATGAGGGCTTCTAGACCTTGGGCACCTCCCTGCCCATACCCAAGCCACAGCTTGGGAAGGCTGGGGGGCCTGGTCTTGGGGCCCCGCTGGACCTTGCCTGATTCTTCTAGCTCTCCTCCTATGAGTTTGCCTCCTAGCCCCTCGGGAATGTACCGACGGGGTGGAGGTGGAGGTGGAAGAGGTTGACCTTCCACGTATTCTTTCATTTGCCGTTTGGCTGTCTCTTGCGTCTCCTCCACAGTGGTAGTTTGGTCTTCCGAGTCGAATAAGGAGGTTGTCCATATGGCCTGCGAGATGAAAGGTATATCATTCATGTAATAACACTATTTCTTCTGCTTACAGAAGGGGCAAAAATACTTGTCAATGGACATGCTGTCTGCCTTTGTGATACGGATGCAGGCACCAGGGATCTTATTGAGATCTTGACACCCCTCGAGCCTATCATGGCTCAAGGTAAACACCATGTTGTCGTATATGACTCGATATAAATAGGGGGTGTACCTTTTGTGGATTATGACAGGATCCTTACATGGGGATAGTTACTTAACTTCTTGCCCTTCCCCTTGGGGGTTCCTGAATCCAACAAATAGACCAGCTCCTTACAGCGTTGAGGTTAATTATCTTTGAAGAGAAGCGATGAAGAGCTGAACTGAGTAGATCTGCGGAAAAAAGTGGCTTGAACACCGCAATGAGTTCATGCCTAATCATTTCTCATTTCTTGGAATTGAGCTCAGAGTTGGCAGCTCCGAGAATAGCTAATCAGTCCACCTGCTTATAGTGGCCACTGAAAAATCCCCCACAAGAAATTGCTGTATTATGGACCCTTTGTATAGCCGTCACCTGCTTAACGCGGCAAGCGGCCACTCATTTTTGTATCCCATGGTGAATATCTACCTGCGTATAGCGGCCACAAAAATTTAGTTGACCCGTTAAATCGGCCATGAATACAATGTCTTCACGTTCATTGTGTGAATTCTGCCGAGTCCTAGCTCAGTCACTAATCACACAGACACGATTGACAAAAATTAAAGCAGCTCTTTGCTACGGAAAGCAGTCTTACTGCTGACTTGACTAGACTAGATCTAGGCTTCAGCAATGCTGCCCTGAATAGATGCTACAAAGGCAGAGACAACTCCTAATAAAATCTTACTAAAATCTTAATAAAATTTTACTAAAATGCCGACTAATTAGTGTTGAGTCCCTTTGAATAAGGACAATATGGTACATCTCTTGGTATTGTTTGTTGTTTATGTAAGCTTCACACATTATCCATCTTCATCGAACTCAGCACTTGTAAACCCCATTCATGCAAACCGGTACGAACCAGAGCAATTCCTCAGGCCCGAAATGTTGTTTTTAAAATCATATGAACAGAAGCAGGCAAAGAAAAAAATTAAATGAAGTGAATTGTACAACAAAAATCCCCATAATAGCTGCACATGCAAACTTATTTGCTGGTTGTCGTTTTTTAAAGAATAACATGCAGTATTTTCTACTATTATGAAATGCAATTATTGAAATTCAAAATGGCCACCAACCTGTCTATAGCGGCCACTTTTGTTGTTTCCCCTGGATAGCCGCTATAGACAGGTATGACTGTATTTGGCAGAATGTGTCGATGTCTCAAATAGAACCTGACCAAAATTTCGGTGTTGATAAACTTGGGGCATTGTTCAAGTTGTTTCTTGTTTTTAGGACCACAGTTTTATGTTTGCCCATATACATGTAAGTACAAGCCTGTTTGGCATTGGGAACATAAATAGTGATGATTCTTGTGTATTTAACGGTATTTTAGGCAGACAATGATTTCATTGAAAGAATGGCAAAAGACAAATAACGTTCGTCTATTGTATGCTTAGTAATGTGCAATCACATTCATATTTGATATTGATTTTGTTTGAAACAATGTTATTGTTAATTGTTTTGCAGTTATATGCATACTGATTAATACTGATATCTCATATGTACCTACTTGTAAATATGTGAATGTTTTGCAGTATTTCCATTTGTTGGAAATTAAATAAATGAATTGAATGAACCACCTTGGAGTCTAAATTTCATTCATGGGAGCACATTGATGTGAGGAGATTATTTGTGTTTTTACAATTTGTTAATGTGTAGTGGAGTGTTTGTGTGTGCGTGTGTGTGTTTGTGTGCTATTATGTCAGCATGTTAAGTGTGTATAATGTAAGGCTTCAGATGAAATCCACACATTTGTTTTGATTTTGTTTTTGGAAAGTCTTATTTTTATTTCATCACCCATACTCGATTACAAGTTAAACATTCCGTCATTGTGTATGCCTGGTATTATTTTCAAGCATCATTATTAAGATGATACATTACCAAATTGATTATTGGCATTTACCGATGAGGCACGCTTTGTCATTATGTCAAGTGTCTAATTAGATATTACGAATATGTGATCCGAGTGATTGCGTTAACATACTCGTCAAAACAATGATTATAATTGAATAATGAAATAACTTATTGAAATTAAGGAGACAAACAAAGCATATATACGTATATATATATAAGATATATATACTTATATATAATATATTCTGTATATTATATAAGATATATATATATATGAATAAAATATTTGATAATGGGATGAGAGGAAAGAATTGATTGTACAAATTTGTAACATTTTTTCAACATTTTTACCGTCTCTTATTAAACACACCCTTATAAGGGAAAATACAGTATCATGAGTTTGTACTTCAGGCCAATTTAAGGACCCACTCTACTGATTTTTTGTCGAGCCCACCGGACTGAGGTGTGGGGAGACTAGGGGATCGCCTGTGGTGTCTGTCCGTCCGTCGTCTGTCCGTAACGCTACAAAAACTTGAATAACTCTCTACTGAGAACTTCAATTTCAATCGAACATGGAGGGAAGAGTGGTTATACAAAGTTACACATTTTACCAAACATGAAGGCCACCTCAAGGTCAAAGGTCACAGGCAGAGGTCAATGAACTTTAGGGCCTAATGTTGAGTTTTTACGGCAAGTTTCGATTATGGCTCATAACTTTTGGTGTATATGTCCGTTTGTGACCAAACTTGGATGGCAGATGTCCCTTGGGGAGTTGAAGGTCATCACAAGGTCAAAAATTACAGACAGGGGTCAACAAACTTTTAGGGCCCAATGTTAAGTTTTTACGGCGTGTTTCGATTATAGCTCATAACTTTTGATCCCTATGTCCGTTTGTGACCAAACTTGGATAGTAAATGGGGAGTTGAAGGTCACCACAGGGTCAAAGGTCATTGGCGGGTTAATGAACTTCCGGGAGAAAAACATTAATTTCTTCTACGCGAGACACAATTTGGCACTTGCCTTGTTGCACAAAAAAAAGTCACAATTTTGAGGATTTGAGGGTTTATCAATTTCAGTATTCACAATATAGGTTAACCAGGGAGGTGAGACTTTGTCTCACCTCCCTGGTGGTATCGACCATTTTGTTGCATTTCCAATGTTTTATATCATTTTATGTTTTTTTCCTATTTTTTTACTCCTCCGCCCCCCACCCCCCCCCCAAAAAAAAAAAAACCAACAAACATAACTTGAGTACCTTAGATCAGTCTGAGATATCCCGCAAAAAAAAAAAATGAATATTTTCTCAATTTGTGGCAAAAAAGCAAAACAAAAACAAAAGAACAGAAGAGCTCATAATATCAAAGCAAACATCATCAAAGCCATCTTTTCGTTTTTTTTTTTCTGTTTATCTTTTACGAAGATGCACAGGTTAGGTCAGGTCTTGAATTCAAACATTAAAGCTCAGGTGATATGCGCAAAGCAACCGAGACCCATACGGAGTTTTTTGTACATGCGCTATATAATTGCTATGGCAAGCTTTTTATATTCATTCACGCTTGGTTCTTTCACACAACTACGTAAAGGACCTATGATGGGGTTTACAAATTCTGACATTCTTTTACAACCTTTATAGCTCGATCTATGAAGCCGGCGCTGTAAAAGCCTCTCCTTGCGTGAAGAGAGGGCCGGTCTTTATACTAATAACAAGTAAACTTTAGATTTTCGTAAACAAGTCACGCGATAAGGTATAAAGGAAAGTGAAATCAAATTATATAAATATGGGTGACTGAATTAGAATGTATAGTATTCAAAGAACGGGGACTGAGTGATACGTCTGAGAAAACGAACATTCTGTTTAAAACAATTTTTTTTTTTAAAGTTAATTGATCGGTACAGAGGTGTACCATCATCACTACGCTATAAGCTGAGAATTCGATCATTATATCATTTTGACTCTTCTGGCATAATGGAAGAACACTTGACTCCGAATTGCCTCTTTAGAATTAAGCATGCAGGGGGAATGATATTCCAAGTCGAGGGAATATAGGCCATACCTTTTATGAACACAAATTGGAATTTTGTGGAATTCTCTTCACATTGTCTTTATATCGTTGTCCTGCGGTGATGTCATATTTATTTAACTGATAAGTTTTCTCATCCATTAGGCCTACTGATGACGGCACTGATCACTTGATAACATAACTTTTGAAGGGAATGTCCAATTTTCCCACAAAATTCACTGAATTGTTCTGCTATGTTAGTCGTCGCTGCGTCATTTAATTATGCATGCACGTGTAGGCCTACAATGTATATTACTTATTGTGGGATATAATACAAGGTATAGCCTATACATATAATTAAAATTTAGGCAGCCATTACATATTCTCGTCTTTGGTTAACGTTTGTTTTCTTATCATGACTAACCATGCCAGACTATCTACGCTATGATATAGGCCTACTATACTGACATTATAAACTTTTGATCTTAGGAGTTAGAGGTACGTGATATGTTTATATTGTGCGAAAGAGAAACTTTAGAAACCTAATGTTGACCTTTACTATAGGCGACCGTACAGGGGTCGGTCTTCTTGGTACATATAGATCGAAACCCATAGCTCCATGGTAATAACTATGCCAAGTATGCAGTCGGACATGATCCAACATGACGTTCATCAATAGCGCTGCACTTGTTGCAGTTACTGCCATTTTGGTGGTCTTTCTACCCAGATACTTCGAGACTCAACCTCAAGTAACTGCTCATGGGTACGTCGCCCCCGGTTTCGAAAATGTGCTGGAAGTGTTCAGGTAGGTAGCCGTGTTGTTCAGTTGTTCGTCTTTTTCTTATCCTATATGCCACTGAATAGCTCAACACGTGCACGTGCAAATCATTCAAATGGTCCATGTTTGTAACAATGTATTACAGGTTGTGTATACACTGTAGGTACCAGCCATGTTCATATTGGGATTATATTAGCCCGACCAGACGCTGTTAATACGCTACGCGAATACAGCTACGTATGTACAGCGGCGACTGGGCTGTGTATAGTTAGGATTATATGTACGGATATACATGTACCTAAGTTACTTGTCTCGATGAAAGCTGACCGGTGTATACTGTCTTATACAACGTCAGACGAATTTGTGTGTCTTTTTCCTGCTCTGATGACTCGGCAGTAACGCTCTTGGGTTTTGAGTGGAGTTGGTAGCTCTATGCATGTTGGTTAAATACACGTACATGCACAGTAGCAGGTAACCGCACCATCGTACCAGCGACCCAACCCGTAGCGCACCGCGCCGGGGTTAAGTAGCAGGACTAAAGGGGGCCTACCACAGTATTGGTTGAGGTGGGTATTCATGTTTTGAACATTCCTAAGTGAGATAATGAGAAACCTCATATGAAATATGAAAGAGCATACAACTTTAAGAAGGATTCAACGTTTATTTGATGAAAATTGGTTTTCAAATGGCTGAGATATCCAAAAAAGTGATACGACAGGCCACGCTTTTATTAGGATCTCTTTGTTTCACCTTGTTTTTGGATATCTCAGCCATTTCAAAACCAGTTTTCATCAAATAAACTTTTGATACCCCTTAGAATTGCATGCTCTTTGACATCTCATAGAGTGGTTTCTGAATATCTCGCAAAATGTTAAAAGCCGCGTAATCTCGCCTCGACCAGAACTGTACACACCATTTAACCTCTGCCCGCCGTATAAACACCTGTAGCTTCACGGTTCCCCAGCTTCACGCCACTACGATCCACGATCCAATGACAATATTATCTGTGCTCCTCCATTCTTTGTCGTGTTAACTTGCCTTGAATTGTCATCGGTTTAAATGTCATGCTCTATATTATGTTATGGACTCAGAGAAAACTTCGAGACTGGTCGAGATTCTCGATACGGTGGATCTGCTTTCTCCGCCTACTACAAAGGGGAGAAAGTCGTCGATGTTTGGGGAGGGTATGCCGACGGAGAGATCAGACAGCCATGGCGAGAGGATACAATGTCGGTATTCTACTCCACAACAAAAGGTACAACGTTAAACCTAGAGGAAGACAATTATATTGTTTAAGCCACACTGAACTCGGAATTGCTCGCATTTTTATCACCGTTATTTTGAAGTCTTCTCCATTTCCTGATAAACGTCTTTTTCTCTTCTTGTTGCGACCTTTAGTAACAAAATTGATTTTAATGTTCCGAAATATGCCTACCCCGCCCCAAGGCCGTATGCAGAAATGTTCAACTCCTCTTCCTAAAAGTCACTGTAAATTTATCATTAATGAGAAATCAAGTAATAATATAGAATTTAGTTTATTTTTGTTTTGTTTTTTGCAACTAAAACGAATAACCAACGTATATTTGTATTATATATTTTTATCAAAAATAGCTGACCTCTTTTGGTTTATCAAATTGCCCTTGCATCCTCAATAATAACTTGATGACATTATCAACATCATAATTACTTCAGTATACATGACGAGTCTTTAATTGTTGATCTAAAACAAATATTCGTCCTACCAATAAAACATTCTTGCTATTGCAGATTACATTAAAAACTAGAAATGTCGCTATGGCGACTGGTGTATGCCTCCGCCATAATACATGGTTCTCCTAATAGGTCTATAGTACAATGTCTTGACAATGTCTGATGACAGTTTCACACAATTGGCAAAATATTAAAATGACAGGTTTGCCACAAATGTGCTGTATGTTCACTTTCCTAGAACTAGGTTCAATTGGATGAATGATTAAAACGTCAGAGTATTTGGGGGAACTGATGATTTTCACTTGACTTTTGACCCTTTTACAAGTTTATGCATTGAGTAATTTTCAAGGTATTGAGAAAAAGTATAATTTCAGTATCAAATGGTAAAATAGTATTATCGAAACCTGGCCTTTGACCTTTGACCCCACAGTTCCAAAGAGAATCACTGTTAGGTAGAACATGCATAAATATGTAAGTTTCATGACAATACCTTGAGTTATTTTTGAGATATGGAAGAAAAAGCGCAATTTAGCACTTTCACTTGACCTTTGACCTTTTGACCTTTGACCTTTTGGCAAGAAACTTCCCACAGAATATATATTGGGTTATACATGCATTCATCAAGTTTTAAAAAAAATCCTTCAGGCATTGCATAAATATAAGGAAAGTAGTTATATTTTGAGGAATTGACCTTGACCTTTGACCCATGACCCCCAACTTCCCTAGATAATCACTGCCCATCGGTACAAGCATATATACTAAGTTCCATGAAGATACCTTGAACCATTTGCGAGATATGGAGAAAAACATGAAATTTCAAATTTTTTTTCGCAAAATAACCTGTGGCCTTTGACCTTTGACCCTAAAATCCACACAAAGTATCATCCCCCAAGGATATACCCTCATACCAAGTTTGATGCAGAACCATCACACGGTTCTTGAGATATCGACAAAAACAAAACGGGACGGACGGACGTACGTACGGACGGACGGACGGACGACCCGAAAACATAATGCCTCCGGCCACTTCGTTGGCGGAGGCATAAAAATAGCTGTGCTTCTGACTTTTTGTTTTGTTTGGGGGGATAGAAAATATACACATACTTCTGCGTGAGACGGTGCATCAGTAGCAACAAATTGATTCTGATTTCATCTAACCGTGAGCTCTTTAAATGTTGCTTCAATCAAACTGACACGAGTTGTTCTAAACAATGAAATCGACACACTTACGTAGAGATATCTCGAAACCATGGTTCCTATTGCGACTAATTTCTCGTTTTACATGTTTTACTGGGATTATTTTTTCTAGTTTATTTTTTGTTTGTCTGGGAGGAATAACAATGCTCAAAACAAAGTTTGTAATATGAAACTAAACTTTAACTGTTGTCCATCCATTTCCACAAAGGGGTCGCTGCAATCTGCCTAGCAATGCTGGCTGATAGAGGACTGCTCGATTACGACAAACCCGTGGCACACTACTGGCCGGAGTTCGCTCAGAAGGGCAAGGGAAGGGTTACCGTCCGTGAGTTGATCGAACACAAGGTATAAAATTCTTTCTCCTTTGCTTCTGCTACGTGAATGAGGTGTAACCCACCCCTCCCCCCCCCCCCCCCCACCTCGAGTGGTCATCATATTTTGTATCACATGCGCGTTCCAAATTATTCGGGAAATGAGTGTGTGATTTAGAGGCGCAATTTCTTTTTTTTTTTGGGGGGGGGGGGGGAGGAATCCCCCAAAATCGTGAAATAGGGGGTCTGTTAGTATTTTCCCGAAACATTAAGGTATAGTTTCGAGATCTTTCCTAAACAATCCTGAAATTCGGTCCGGATAAGGTAAGTTTCAAACCCTCGAAAAATTCCGCAAGAGGAAAAGTTCGGCTTCTTGATGTTTACCCTGATTCTCATTCTAATATGCTTATACAGTGCATGTCTTGCTGCAAAGCATTCCGGGTTTGCCTTTTTTTTCGCAGGACATTTCGTGACATGTAGGTCACTCCGCTTTGCTAGTTTTCCTTCCAAAAACCTTTGATAGGGGGCTATTGAATTACTGGCTTCCCTTCCTTAAAAGCGGCATCTCTAAAAATCTGGAATAAGCGTAGTGTATGAATGATCGCCTCAGTGGAGGAGGAGAGATGTGAATTGTGTTCTAAACCCCGGTTTGTCGCCTGCAATGCAGGCAGCGGTTGTCCCAGAATTTATAGCTTCAGGTCAAAGTTTGCATGTATGAAAGTAGGAAGATTTTGATGAAACCGTCTTAGGGGCTGATCTATATAGAGACTGCTTGTAGAAGTTAGCAAGAATGGTCGGCAACTGGTCGGCGACTGGTTGCCGATCATTAGAAATTGGTCGTCGATTGGTTGCTGATGATGATATACGGACCACATTTTGGTCGTAAGAAGCTCGATTTCGCAGACAGGATTTTGTCCAAAAGATACCATTCCCAACAAGCGAGTAACTTGAAACTCGTGCAATTCACATGATGATAATGATAATGATATAAACGTCCCGAGGACGTGTGATTTTCAAAGAACCGCTTGTCCGACTTGGACACAACTTTGTCTTAACATTTTTAAATGACTGCAGAAATTAAATATATGCACACGCCATGCAGAATTTTGTTATATAATGCAAGTATGTCATAGTCGTTCAACAAACCCTGATGGTATGAATGTCGCGTTGAACGATGCGTACCTAGCTATAATGACAAGCTTTTAGGGTAACCTGTAGTGATATATGTTGACAGTCAAGACTCTAGTGATCGTATTGTATCTACAATTTTATTTCGTTTGAGGATTCGGTGAAGCTTTACTACACGTAGGCCTATCTACATGCTCATGACGGTATGCATTTTTAAAGTGCATTTCTCACTGAGGAAAATTAGATGTTTTGAAAGGAAGTCAAATTTCGGAGATCTTTTTAGATTGTTTGTCATTTATGTGGAAACATGTAACGTAATTGTTTTCACATTCGGCTTGCATTCGACATAATAATTTGTAAATGATGCAATGAAAACATTTTTTTTAGTGCAGTTGCTGTGCCACAGAGTACAACGCTGTGTGACATCATCACAAGAAGTTAATGAATGCTGTAATTATGCCCTTATAGCTATGTCATCGGATTATGATACTTTTAAAATCACTTAGGCCGGGTTGATGCTAGCAGGACCGCCCGGACTCAGTGCTGAGCTTCTGAGGGACGTCCCAAAGGCAGGCGAGCTCATGGCTTTCACTGAGCCCATCTTGGAACTCGACGGGAAGACTCATGGGTACCATCCAGTCACCTTCGGCCCGCTCACGAATGAGTTACTGCGCAGAGTCGATCCGAAGCACAGGACAATGGGCAAATTCTTTGCCGAAGAGATAGGAGAGCCTTTCGGTAAATATGATACCGCTCATTTTTGGAAGCTGCAGTTTGCCATCATGTCCTAGTTTGGTTCCTCTCTAGACCTCCCAAAATGGGGTTAAAAAGAGAGAAATAAATAAAATACGAAGTTGCTGCGTGTCAAAAAGTGCGATTCTGTTTCCTAAAACTAGGCAAATATTTCTATTATTTTCGGCGTATGCCGACGTATCAAAAGCGTTCTCTGCAACGTTGACAAACACTGAGCCATCGACGTTTCTTTCTCTCTCTTTTTTTTAATGGTGTTTTAGTTTGTTTCTGTTTTTGATTAGGTTGTACGCACAGTATAGTTACGGTATAGACGTTGTGTTGTATATCAATATTTTATTCATGACGAGTAGACGCATATGAAACAGGACGTCGACAAATGTCCATGTGCAGTGAAGATAAGATCGACATAGGTTCAAAGCACGTTACTCATGATACATGTGTAGGGAACACGTTTTGTGGAAGCCAGTCATTATTCCGACGTATTTCTGTAACATAAATTTAACTTGTGAACGATCACTATGTTTTTAATCAGCATATGGTTTTGGTTGTTACACGGTCATGTGTATTGTGGTCACTTGGAAATCTGTAATTTGAGTAACGTATAATGGATGATAACGATACGGATGCAAGTGTACAGAGACTCCAACTCTCCCGCTTTCGACGGGAGATCTCCCGCTGAACATGCTGAAAGCCCTGTTTGCAAAATCTCCCGTTTGAGATTTAATTTCTCCCGCCCTGGCTCTGTGTCTCCCGCTTGAAATGATTTCTTACTTTTTGTCTTTGTATGTTAAAAAATAAGCCTTAGATAGCACGAGAGAGCATCAAGAACCCTAATTATTGGAGCTTCCAGGGCCCAAGCGGGCCCTGGACCCCGGCCGCAAGGAACTTCGCGCTCGTGATATGCGCTTCGCGCACATCAAGTTGGAGTCTCCCGTTTGCTAGGGGTTTCAGGCGGGAGAATCTCCAGATCAGAAGGTGCTTGGGGTTGGAGTCTATGTGAAAATGATAAAAATGAAGATAAAAACTATCGATTATTATTATTTTTAGCATTTTAATCATTCATTTTATCAATATCTATTTTTTATAATGAAGGCATTGATTTCCACATCGGTCTACCATTGGAGCAGAACTACCGTGTGGCTCGGACTCCCGTACAGAGCAATAATATATTTCTACTCTTAGCTCAAGGCTTTTCAAGCCGTATCACACGTCAGGTCATGTGGTACTTCATGCGCCACGATCTCTTTTCTCGTGCATTGGCGAATTCGGGACTCCAACAGGTCGGTATATTATATAGAAAGCATGATTACCCATGCATGTTTTCATAGCTGTGATACCTTGTTCACGGAGAATGTTGCGTCCAAAGTTCTCATCAATTGACGCGAATTATGGTGATTTTTTTTTTTTTTTTGAGGGGGGGGGGGGAATATATATAGTCTTAAACATAAAAGACAGTGGTTCTCATACAATTCTCCAAGACATATCAAGCCACCCACCGTAATTAAAGTAGATTATTGAGAAGGGTTGTGTTTTGCATAATTTTATATTTTGCCTCGTACGTTGAATTTCACGATTGTTATCGGCCATGTTGTCGTATTATACAGGGTTTGGTTTGGATACAATGTCAGGAATAAGTTATTTTTTTTTTCTCTGTATAAATACATAAGTATATTCGATACAGACATGTAATTTCAGAACTCGGCATAAAGAGATGATCAGAGTGATGAAGTACATGTAGATATACCATTTTGTCGGTCATACGATTTGCATTATTTCAGTATGCGTTATGTTCACAAATAGCAACTTGCCCGTTCAAAAAATGATCATGTCACATTAGTTATGGAGACACCCATGTGCAGGAATTTATAGGATGTTATCTTTCAATTCCAGTTTCTTGCTCATCTTTTGCTGATATTCGTTTTGTTGTTGTTTGTTTGCTTTTTGTTTGTTTTTTTAGTTTCATCCGACTCTTAGTGAAATGTCAACAAAACATTCACGTGCAAGAAAAATACACGGTTCTTCATTCAGTCTGATGTCAGGATAATACGTGTAGTCGGGTATAGAAGTTACACCTTTGAATGCAGATTGAGCTCATGATCCTATATGTGATATTATTGTTGCGCAAAGGTAGATCCTATTGGGTAGGACTTCATTCAGCTCAACACCGACAGGGAATATTATATTGAAAAATGTGATCACGAAGAAAGGCCCAAAATCTACAAGCGGTTACGTAGGATTTTGTGTCATGTGTCATGGGTCACATCAGATAAACACGAAGAGACCTACATGGTTGAATACTGATATATAAATTGCATTGATTCATACCTTTCGCATAAGATTACACACACACAAAAAAAAAACACTCTCTATTTTGTCTGATGTGTATAGCAGACTTTCTCGCATAGAAACCACTTGTCATATAGACATGAATTTAAAAACAGAACAAATAATTCATAGGTGATCACTTGGCATTACAGCCTATGGCAGTATGGGAGCACTGAAGTATAATAAACGTGAATAAATCTCTATACAGTGCCTATGAAAAATAATGAATATCATGCGTTCATTTATTTTGTCTTTGTCGAAAACCAGCCTGGATTCTTTAACGACCCTTACAACCGTGCCATCGAGATACCATCGGCAGGTGGAATAGGAACAGCTCGGTCAGTTGCAAAGGTAACAGTTCAAACAATCCGTAGAGCCAGGGATTTTCCAGTAGAATTAATGCAAAAGATTGCAAAATAGTACTTACAAGTTCTTCAGTAGGATCTACATATAAAGAAGGACGGGCTCTTATGTTTGTTAATCCTACGGTACATTACTCCAACAATGAATGAGGCTCGTTATTCCGGACACACAATTCCCCCTTTATCAAGACGTCCGTTAATCCGAAAATGAAATAGGGTTAGTTCATCCGCACATTTGTAGCGTTATTCCAAAGGTTCGTTAATTTCAAATCGAAAAACAGTTCGACTCGTTGTTCCGAACCGAGATTCCGAAGCTTCGTTAATCCGAAAATGAAAAGAAGGTGCGTATTAACAAAACTTCGGAATTTCGAACCTTATTTCCTTTTTGGATTAACAAACCGTCAGAATAACGCACCTTTTTCAATTTTTGGATAAATGAATGTCTTCGGAATAACGAACCTTATTTCTTTTCTGGCTTATCGAACCTTTGGAATAACGAGACTTATTTCATTTTCGGCTTGCGAACCTTGGGAATAAAAACCTTTAACCATCCACTATTATATTGGTCACTTAGTGAAAAAGAAAAATCATAGTTTGTAGTTCCAAACAACCGAACCCACAGAAATTATATAGGGATAGAAAGATATGAAATATTCACAAAGGTTTCCAAGAAATGTTTTCACTTGAGCAGACTTGAGCAGAGATGGACACACGATATTATAATGACACACGATATTATAATGGTAGGTCCTAATGCTTAAAGTCAGCTTAGATCGTATGGACAGTTAGTTATTCATGAGGGCGTCGTATAAGCCATTGTATGACCGCAGATGGAGTTTCTCGGGCTACAGCACCAACTTCGTGAGTGGAAGCAAACATTTCGTGTGTCCATTGTTTTCTTCATGTGTTTTTCGGCTAAACTTCTTAATGAAGATCGACATCTTCGTGCAGCATTGATATGTGGTGCCATCGTGTGACCTTCTGTACGTGCTTGGTCTGTGGATTGGCTCTTGGCCATGTTCAGGGTCAATCCCCATATTCGTGTTGCCAACTTGTGTCAACTAAGGGACAGTGTGACGCCACTCAAATGACACTGGTCACAACACAACGCGAAAACGAAGATAGGTGCTGATGATGTCATCAGAGAATTCTTCAAAATTTAATTTTTCGCATATATAATATACATATAAAAGGAATACATTACATTTGTACACATTTGTTACGGAAATTCGAGGTGGATATAAATTTCGAGGTTCGACGCGAGTTTGAGAGTTTCGCACGTCCTCTACGGCTGAAAGGACACTATGCCGAAATAACAGTGAATCTGATCGGGCTGCCAGTGGAATAAATGACTGCGCGGATTTGACTCAACAGCCGTCACCTCCGTCATTTGAATCTCTGCAACCGAAACGTTTAGGCCTAAAGTTGGACTCCATGAGAAGGTGAGAACCCCAATCTTGATCGTCAACAACCTTAAGTCATCCTGTTCACCTTTTCGATCTAACATCACTGAGAAAGAAGAAAAAAGAGCTCAATTCCCTAAGGAAGAATACCAAATACATCATGAAACCGGCTGACAAAGGAGGAGCCGTCGTCGTATTGCGACACGACTCGAGTATTGCTGAGGCCCAGCGACAACTCAACACTCTAGCGTTATGTGATTAAGTAGGCAACGGTCCTACCAGCGATTATCAGAAGATTATTGAAGACACAGTTACGGATCTTGTCAAGAGCAACGCTCTCCCGTCATCTGCCTTGAATCTTATGTCAGAAGACTCTCGTGGTTCAACATTCTATCTTCTCCTTGAAATACACAAAGAAGGGAATCCCGGCAGACTTATAGTTTTGTCCATTGGATGCCCGACAGAGCTTAGCAGTCAACACCTTGATGGCATATTCTCCCCTCTCGTTTTTAACCTGGACACGTGAAGGACGTGGACAACTCTTCAAACGCCCTCCGAATCTTCGAAACTGTAGAGCTCTCAACACAATGCATCCGATTTCTGTTCACCATGGATGTTTCTTCTCTATATACTAATATCCGTTTAGACGAGGGCCTACGCGCAATCAAGTAGGTCTACTTCCTGCAGAAGTCCCTTTCATCTCATCGTCCAGATGACACTATATACCATCTTTCATCTTACTGAGTTAGTGCTGAAACTTCCCTCCTTCCAGTTCGATTAAAGATTTCTACCATCAGTGAAAGGAGTCGCCATAGGAACTAAGATTAAGTCCTTCATACGCCTGCCTATTCGGCCTTATTGAGCAGGAAATTCCCAAGTTTCCAAGGCTCTATATCAACCCCTGCTAAACCCCTACTTCCAAACTTTGTTAATTCGTTAAAACAACGTCTTTCATGGACTTTCCGTAATTACTTGGTATTCTGTTATGAACTTATTACATTTCACTGTCCTGTACGAGTTCACTCTCTTTATTGGAGATATCCCGACCACGAAGGGTAGTTTTCCCTTCAGCTGATAATGAATCGCAACAAACACGACTCTCAGTGGTTCCGTTTCGTGGTTACCTCCATCAACGAAATGTAGAGCTGGTACACCAATTATGTAGGAAAACGTACGAGCTGACGCAGGCGTCACACGATAGGGAACATTTTCAAATTCGGCTTTGATCTTATAAACTTCTTGCCTTTCGTTCGTTAGGGAATCTTAAGCCAGCGTATGACCACCAAGTTTCTGAGACTCTAGCAGCAACTTCGTAAGTGGCGGCAAAATCTTTGACAGGCCCAAAAATAGCGCGAAGATCTTGCGACAGTTGATTTTATGATAAGGATTTTCATCTTCATGTAGCCTTAGGGTGTCATCGTTTGACCTTCAGTGGGCATCGTGTTTGCTTTGGCTCTTGATTGGCACATTTGGGGCCAACTTCGTGCGAAATTGACAATTCCATACAATGTATTTGTATGGCCATCTTGTGTCAATTTTGGGACAGTGTGACGCCACTCTAACTTGTAAATCAGTCACTGCCATAAAATCCTTTAGGACATTTCTGTGCAGCAAACCTGCACATCACACGCTTGAATTTCCTCTTATTCTCCTGCAGCTATTTAGCATCGTCGCAATGGGCGGCACGGACCCGGAAACCAATAAGACGCTCCTTTCAAAGAAAGCCGCAGACGATCTAATGAAGAGCGAAGAGCCAACTTTCGACATCTGTCTCGGCGTTCCCATGGCTTTTAATCTTGGATTTTTTGCCTCTGATGTCGTGGTAAGTGACATGAAATATCAATTAGATTAGTACTTCAGACGAATGACAATTTTAATTCAATTGTATTTAAGAAATGGATTTCAGACGTCTGATCAGCAGATGGGATTCGTCAAGTGCACCGTCAATTTGACGGATGCTTTCCACCAATTTGTCTTTTATGACGGAGAGCCAATGCGACCAGAGGAAAAACAGGTGTATGAATATTGCAGCGCGCTTCATACATAGTACATAAACAGCACTAATATTTGACGCAGTAACAATGGCTATATTACAAATTTGTATTTATCAAAAGCCGTTACTTTGTGCCCATACTGAATATTGTAAGTTTAGTATCTCCGGGTGATAATGATTACTGATTCCCTACTTTAAAAAAAAAAAAAAAGAAACAAAACAAAACAATCCATATGATGTGCTTGTATGTAAACGATGGTGTCTCGTTTGGGAACAGGATGGTCGTAAAACCGTTTACTGTAGCAACCAAGCATAAATTTACGTCGAGCATCGCAAGGTTTTGGTCGGGTCAGGATAGGAAGGACTGCTCAAATCAGATATTTTTTTTTTTTCCGATGACAGAACACGTTCTGTTTGGGCACCAATCCTAAAATTGAAGACTTTCTGGTAAGATTGCCACATGCTATCGATTATTTCACTGCTTGGTTTGATTCTACTTCGGAATTTTTAAAGAAAGAAGGATTAGTTCAGGAATACTGATTTCATCAAAATTAGCTATTCTTTGGTCAGAAATCTAGACCGCAATGATGTTATGAAGTGCAATTCCAAACGGAAGAGATATAATAGATTGTAGTACAGTAGTTTGATTGACCTGAATTAAAGTTTTTAAATTTCAAATTTCACCTTTTTTTAATGAAACAGTGGTACTGTATTACAAGCATGTTTTTAAGTAAGATGAGGTGGTGATTCCATGGCCTTGCATCAAAAAAAAAAAAATAAAAATAAACAACACACAAACAACAAACCAACAACAGTTTTTCATTTATATCTACACACACATTTCCACAAAAATTACTCTTTATATGAAATGGACGATCTACATCCTTCACATCAGTTTCGTTGTGATGCAGTGACTTTCTATGTTGGAAAGATTTCAAATTGAAAGATTACTGTAACGTGATATTTACTCTGATAAAAAAAAAAAAATGTATGTTATGTATATGTTTCGTTTCTGATATCGTAACTTCCTAAATTCTATATCTAATTTGATGAAACTTAACTTTCTCTTCGTCTCATCATATTTCTTAGGTTCATTTGAATGTACAGTATTGTGGTATTAATCCAAGTGATTTCTGTGAATGTAACAGGAGGGTGAGATGATGTACGGACACCCCGGAGCTGGCGGCCAAATGGGGTACGCTGACCCTACCCACCAGGTTGGATTTGGTTTCGTCAGTTCAACAATATCACCCTTCTTTCTTAAAGACGACCCACGGACAGACGCCATCCTTGCTGCTTTCTATAAGTCTGTTAGAATACAGGAACAGAAGTGAGGGTTAACAGATCAAATTTTGTTTTCTAGCCTACTGTAGGCGTATTGTTACGTCGATAACGGGATACAACAATTTTACAGTACAAGGTGTATTAAAATAAAGAGTGAACTTCCCCAATTGATTTCCTTCTGTGTGTTTGCCTATACGTCTATGTGTTGTGTGTGTAGGTGTGTGTGTTTGTGCGCGTGCACGTGGATGTGTGTACACATTCAATAAGCATGGTACCTGGTATGATGCAGGGAAAAGTGACCAGCACAATTTCTTACTTTTATTCGTGAAGCTTGTAATTGGGGTTACACTGACTGCGGGTGAACAAACATGTTTGCTCTTCGTCTCAACATTTGTGAGGACTTAGTTATTAATTAGTAACTAATTGTATTAATGAACTAATTATATTAATTAATTGTTAGGCCTTTTTGACATACGTACAACAAGTCTGTAATCAAATCGCAAGCGCCTGAAGCATTTCCCCACATTTCAATTATTTAAAGCTCATACAAAATCAAGTAAATTGCTATATTATTCTACATCAATTATGCATGTAACACAAAATAAAGCGTGAAAATACATGTACAATCAGGAATGTACATTACGATAACTACAATAATACATGTATGCCATGAGAGAGATCCATATATAGCACCAACCTGAGTATCGTAAGTTCATTTCACACCCATTCTAGCAGACTACATAATACACGTACGAAGAACCAAAGGAAACTTGGATGGCTTTGGGGCCTCCAGGGGAGCATGGTCTCCATATTTTTCACACTGGCGATAATACCTGCCATATAAATAAAAAAAAAAAAAAATGATCGTGTCTTTTCAAAAAAGATCAAAATACAGTATGCAAGTGGACTCCCAATTCGGTCCTTCCACAGGGCCCCCAGATTAAACTTCAAACTACAGTCGCAAATGCAGTTTACTCGTAGCACTAACTTACCCCTTACCCTACCCCCCCCCCCCCCCACACACACACACAGCGACACACTCCCGCGAAGCCCGCAATGGGGGAGGGGGTGGTCAGAGATTTGGCAGTGTTGAGAGGGTGAGTGGTGCCGCATTTCCAAGGGAGGGAATGACTACAGGCATGCCCTAAACAATACTTTGTTTGGTGGGGGGGGGGGGGGGGGGGCCTCAATTACGTGTTTCTACTGTGGAAGAAGTCTTCTTTTTTCGGGGCTTTGGGCTCCTAGGCATGGTAGAGTGAACAAATTTATTATATCCTATCACCCTGTGAATGCTTTATGCCTGCCAAGCTTGGGACTGAAAGGTTTACGTACGACGGACGACCTACGACGGACGCCGGACGGTGAATGATCTCAATAGAGGGCTTTTTACACTTGTAAATTTTTGCTTAGTCCCGTACCAACGGTGGGGCTAAGGGGGGGGGGGGGGGGCTTAGCCCCACCGTTGGTACGGGACTATACGAATAGCCCACTTTCTGTTTACACTCGTTTTTGCCAAAGTGGGCTAGCCCCACCGATAATCCCGTACTATCTGGCCCTGCAAAATAGCAGGGTTAGCACCGCAATTGCGGTGCCAAGCAAGTGAGTGTAAACAGAACGAAAAAATAATCCGGGGCTAAGCGACGGAGACGAAGTCCGACCCCCACTGACCAATCAGAAACGAGGTAATCAAGTGCTGCCGGTGCTGCCGTGTACGTGTACAGTGCCGGCGTAATCATGAATATTCATGTGGTTTGGAAAGTCCGGGGCTAAGAAATACGAGTGTAAAAAGGTCAGTTTTCTCCTTAGCCCCGGACAAGAGATACTAGTAGTACGGGACTAATTGGCCAGTATAAAAAGCTGAAAAATTGGTACGGGACTAACGATAGTCCTGGGTCAGAGAAAGTCCGGGGTTAAGAAACACAAGTGTAAAAAGGGCTTAGTAGCCTTTGGCTCAGGTGAGCTTTGATGGTATTTACAGACCACTACATCTTTCGTATTCTTGCAACACCAAAGAGAAACAGTCGCTCTCGATGCGACTCTAGAACAGTATAGATATTATAGTATGATGTGCATACTAAGAAACTTACATGATAAAAAATACGAGAAACAGACCAACGAGTTGATAACAGAATGAAAAAAAAAAAAAGATCTTTGCAGATGACTGGAATAGGCATTCATAACAGTTAACATGGGTAAACAGAAACTTGAAAAAATAGTTAACAGATAACATGGAAACATACAGTTGATAGAAATAGGGAGTTGTGTGGGCGCTACGAGAATTCGTGATAACCGATCTCTACAGCATGTCTACTTCAAATAAACTACCCTTTTAAGTGTTTTCCACCTTGTATCATGAGAACAACAGCCCTGTATGAGAATGCCCATAACGGCTTGGTCAAAATTATGCAAATCCAATATACGCTGTACATTGAAAAATTATTACATTGTACATGTACTTACAAAGGACAACAAAAGAAAAGATAGTCCCTATCATGTGGAGCAATGATGATATATGAATTATTTCTACGTAACTTGGACTGGATTTTACATCATTATTATACTTAAGTGACAGAGGGAAAATCAGGGAGAAGTACATCTCTGCACATATTTTTTAAAGGAAGGTCCACTTCTAAAAGCCTTTTCAGCCAGAAAAGACTGTACATTTCTTTTGTACATATTGCTTAGAGAATAATGCTTATATTAGTTCTCATGACAGAGACGGATTTTACAGATAATTCGCCGATTATTCAATTTCAAAAATTAGGTTCTGCTTGTAGGGATGCACCTCGTAGAAAATTGCATTGTATTGTAAAGTTCCCTCTCTGGATTATGTGCATTTCAACTGGCGCATAGCGATGAACGGTGTTATATGCTGAAACACTGGAAATATTGCAATCAGGATTTTGAAAAAAAAAATAAAGAAAAATCAGAATACTGTCAATAGTAAAACAGAAATAAAAGAGAGCCTCTGTATATTTTTGTTTTTTAACTTGTAAAATCATTCTTACTCATTTTTTTTAAATCATGAGTGTTATTTTCAGCTTCTCGTGACAGCATGCAAGCAAAATGAAACAACTGGTGCTGATTGAAGGTCATTTGAGCTGAATTGCTACATCAAAATAGATAAAGCAAAGGTACAAGTGAAAATGATATGCACGTAACGTTTACTAATTTTTTGTTTTTACATATTATGCTATTATCTTCCTAAAACGTGTCGTCAACAGTTAGTCTGCGTGCTTCAAATGAGCCTTAATGATGCTAAGCTCGGTTCTCATCGCCATATAGAAGCTACCGAGTGAGCGCTCCATGTTCTCAACATGCTCAACAATCTCAGCCGCATTACTTGTGGCAGCATCTCCTGGCTTGCTCAAATTATCTTGGACAAGAATGAGAGGAACACCTTGGTTTTTGTCGGCATCTACATGTGCGTTATCCTCCGAGTCCCACGCGGTGATAACTTTGTCCAGCGATTGATTTTGCTCTGTGCATTCAGGCGAAAGCATTGACTGATGTTTCTGGGCGCTTTCTTCGTTTTCCTCTTTCTTTGAGTGGTAGGAGACGGGGAAAGGATTCAGAGGGGAAGAGGAAAGAGAGAAAACACAAAAGTCACAACGTTCATACAGTAGATCTGTATGACATCGAAGAGAAGGGGATGAACGTTTTCACGACCTTTTCGTTTTTCTGTGGATTTGTCCATTTTTTTTTTTTTCGTCTTTAATTTCGCATTATTCAATTTTGGAAATAATGTGATGTTGTACGACCAGACCCAAAATTTTGTCTGTGGCAAGATACTCTGTAAAAGACAAGGGGTGGGCGTGTGCCTACATTCCCTGCATAAATTTCATGCTCTATCATTTCCATAACTCTCCTTCACTAAGAAGAAAGAAAATAACACAAGAAAAGAAAAACATATGCCCCCATCTCTGATGGAAAGAATACAGCGTCCCAGAGTGTGAAACAAATGTGAACACACTGTGAACATAGTGCAAAATCTCCTCACACTTAAAGGTCCAGTTTACCTTTGGGAGCAGTGATTTCAAAAATGTTCAAGATATCACATTTGATGCATATGTGTAGGTGTGTTGTATCATAAAACATCCTACCATATGAAATATTTGCCATAAAACCTAAAATATAAGGAGATATCAGGGTTATTCTCAATAAACCGTAACTGTACACGGTTTAGTCTGGAAACATTTTTATTATAACTATTGTTCACATTTTGTGTATTTAACAACACTTAACATCGATTATACGGATTCAAATTTCGACAGTGGCTGTTTCTATCCCTAACTCACATTTTAGAACTATTTTAAAGCACTAATGCTTTCATCTGCAAATGGTAAATTATGCCTTTAAATTCAAGCGTTTTAACATTGTGCACACGTTGTGAAGCATTTCAGTGTGAAACCGGCATTACTCCGTGAATTCTCTGTGAAAAACCACAAGTTTACAGCAGGGATTATGCGAGTGAGAGATGTACGGTTATAGGCAATTGTGCATAGAGAGCAGGGGAAGAAACAGAGTATACACATGACCTGCTGGTATATGAATGCCACAGTCAGTATCACATGCGTGGAAAATGTCACACACACACACACACACACACACACAAAGGAGCTTCGGCATTTGTAAGAGCATGTGCTCTTCAACAAAACAAAAAAAAAAAATGGCTTTTCCGACAGTGTGCAAGAAAAACAAAATGCATGCTTTTTCCTTTCTCATTAAAACTGACCTTTTTTATGCAGTTTATTTTCCTTTTTGTAATGACAGTACGAACCATTACCCAACTTTTTTTTGTAATATGTTGTCCGATAATTGTTTCATTTTGTCCGCTGTGCCAATGGCGCAGTTATGAATATTGCATAAAATGACTCCGAAATGTTTGGTAAGCTAAAGCAACAAAACGTGGAACAGCGTCGTTACCACTGCTATTGCTTCGACAACTTGTTCACGCACAATATAACATTTTCAGCAACTTCCACTTTCGTAAGTGTTTATGCACATGATGTGATGGGCATCATGGGTGTCGCTGAATCTGTGCACGTTTCAAGATTGATGGATAACATTCTTGCATGGCAGGTGATTCGTGACATTAGATGTAGGTACAATTTGACTGTAAGTTGGGTATGCTTACTCGAATGACATATCCCACGTACGATTGTCGGGATAATCTGTCAGCTACAACACCTTATCATTTACAAGCAATATACGGGCCCCGAGATGTCCATCACTTGGCAATCATACTCGCCAAAATCAAATCTGCACTGCTGTTACAGGTAGTACCTGGTTTGAACATCTCTCATCTCTGTTTTCTTGCCGCCCAAATGAAGCTGCCATACCCTCCTCCTTCTGTTCACCACCAAGCACCTGCTCAAGGTTATCTATCTTGCGTAGTACGTCTGTCAACATGATCGCCGTATTGTCAGCTACGAACTCTTTCACCCATTGGTCATCTGACACACATACACACAGAGGAAGAATACGATACGATGATGTTTGAGACGTGCTAGACAATCAAATTTATCTGTATTACGGTGGAATTAAAATCGAAGTAACAAACCGATTTATTTACAAACTTGAACCTTTACAGTCAACAATGCACTTAAACTTGTCACTAACTAACCACTATCACTTTTGTTTCTGAAGAAGATTTATTAGAAACTTTCGGGGCTTTGGTACCCATATGGGGCCGCGGGGGGAGGGGGGATTGTGCCAATTGAAACAAATTTGATTTTTTAATTGAATTTAAATTGAATTTAAATTAACAAATTTAAACATTTGAATGTTATCGCTTTATATCAATTCATTTGTTATTCTTTGTGTATGTGTGTTTGAAATTTGTAATGAATTTGTATTTCATTGATCCAATTGCTCTTTTTGTTATCAGTGATAAGTTACACGCGGTCAAAGGGAAAGTGTCGCACTAGTAAGAAGCTAAACTCTTTCAGCCAGAAAGCAGTAGATATTTGGGATATTTTTGTGCTGATACTGTCGAGGCAACATCAGTTAACGCCTGTAAGGCGAAGCTCAGTGATAACTAGAAACAGAAGCATAATTTAATCCAGATTGTAAGAATTGACCACCCCTCAGATACATCACATTGTACTCTTCAGGCTCAGGATTGCATGGATCTGTTAAATGGCCCTCTACAAGTTTTCGATTTACTGGGCGTCATCAGAGGAAATTAAGGTTATTCAGGAATGTGGAATTAAATCAAGCCAAACCAAACAACTGAGATTCTATTACCCGTAAGGAAGTTTGGTGAAAAGCCGTCATTGGGTTTCGGGGGGGGGGGGGGGGGGGGGTCTACGCACGACGGACGCCGGACGATAAATGGGCGCAGGAGCTCAATTTAAGGCTCACGTGAGCTAAAACGACAGAGAAGAAAAAATAATGTTCATGTAATACCTGGAGTTCTACTTTTTTTGATACCCCTCCAGTGATATAGGGCGTTGTATAGCCGTCGCGTGTAAACTTCAGCGGCATTAGTTAGACCCCAGTTTGCGAGCCACGACTCCCACTTGTTCAGAGAGGATTTGCCATTCTTCAGTACACGATGCAAACGCCAAGTTGCTTGAATGCAGCGCGCCGCGCGATCTCGGTAAAGATTGTTGAAATCTGGGGGAGAGAGAAACACTGTTAGAGCTACCTTTGTGTAACATGACAAATTAAATGTAGGGACCCAACATAGACAAAGTATTGAATGTCAGACACACTTGGTGCTAGTGAATCATATTGTTATCCAAGTTGCCGAACATGCTTGTCATTCCCAGACAGTAGGCCAACACAAGCACCATCCATCCGTTTCATACCAGCGTATGAAGACTTTTTAACTTTCCCTTCACCCTCTTACTGGACAGTTTGATGTAAGCAGCTACCTTTGCTATACCTCTGTGATAGTACACATTATATACCAGTATAACATGTACCCTCTCTGTCAAATCGAAGACTGTAATATAATGATAGGTAAATGCTCTAGCTGCGCTCGCCTTTATCAAATACATGTGTTCATAATTATGAGCTAACAAATAACTCTGAAGATGTAATAATGTAATTAGTTTCTGTTATCACACAGGTATATTTTTCAAAACTTGCACATGCTGAATCCTATTTATCAGACACAATGAACGAGTGATATTGAATCCTATATAACTTTACCTATTCTTTCGACGTAGGCTAATATCCTCTTTTCTTGCTGTGTTAAGTGAAGTCCTTCGTGAATCACGCTAATAAGTAACGCCATGAGAAAGATGCCACAGACAGCAGAGAAGCTAACAAAAGCTCTCCCGAGAAGGGAATCAGGCGTCACATCACCAAAGCCAAGCGTTGTCATGGTGACAGCTTGCATCCACACTGTGTCCTTTCAGAACCATTCCAGCAAGTATACAGAGGGCAAGAGGCAAAATAAAGCACGAAGATTTAGTGTTTCTGTTATGAAAACGACCACTATTCAAGAGTGTTATTCACGGTCGGATAAAATATCATTGCCAGTTGCTGATACTGTATCATCGATTTCTTACAGTAATAACCGCATAATCTAGATAGGCTGAGAGTAGCAAAAAATGATGTTCCCACCCCATTAAGCGGGGTGCCCGATTTCGCGATGAGCACGCACCATACACTCAAGTCATCGATATTACATACTACGCAAGTGCTCATACAGGCAAACTAATGCTTCGTATACACTGCCCTGCTAGACATACAAAAAGCCGATGTTCCCAACTATCGAGAGCTCGATTATGTGGTGAAAACTGTACTACTGTCAAGAAAACTGGTGTCGTTTAAAATCAGTCAGCTAGCTTGAATACTGGCTCTACTCAGGAATAACAATTCTTTCCATGTTACCATCAAAATTCTTTCAATCGCTTTTTACGTACGTTGTAGATCAATCATTAGTGAAAAAAATGTGACATCAAAGTGATGGCAAATACACAAACAGGAGGTAGCGTGTTTCACACAGAATTTAAGTCTATCTTTTTATCTTAAAAATTAAAGTCAAATTCACATCATGGTTTTCCACTGATTTCCCTGTTCAGTTGTATCAGCCTTTTCAAATCCACTTCAAATTGTTATCAACATTTATTGAAAATCCCTTTTATACTTATTTTATTTTGTGTATTAATGGCTGCATCGAAAAAGACTTCTAAATTTTCATCCGCAATGGGAAGTTAGAAAATCATTGAAGACCTAGAGAGCATACCACAATTTTAAGTCGACCTTAACTTTTAAGAATGACTTCAGTTCTTTGTGAAACACCTCTGACCAGATAAAGCCCGTTGACAACATCTCATCCAAATGATATCAATATCGGAACCGTTGATCAATATACACCTACCAGAAACGAATTGTGGTGAGAAGGGTTGTCATAACGATCCATGGCGAACACTAGGTAACCTGATCCAACAAGATTTAGGATGTAACAGATGGTGATCATAACAAAGGGTCTCTTCAGAAAGAAAGTCTTTATAAGATAGCCCGAAGTGAGTTCAGTCTTCAGCACTGAAGCTAGGAAGCGTGTCGATTTCGTGCGCATCATCTCATTATGTTCCTTCATGTAGCGAGCTGTCAAGTAGAGGCGAAGGAAGACGGACAGCTGAAGTTCTGATGGAACAAGTGCGTCGAAGTAGGGAGGAACATGGACGAAACATAGCAACAATTCGAGCAGGAAGCTGTTTCGGAGAGGTGATGTGATTACTGTCGCGTTCGTGGGTAGCTGGTGAACAATGATCAAATATCGACACTGAAAATGATAGTGAATGATGAGAATTATACACATCAGTACAGAGCCTGAGGTGACGAAGCTCTTCATTATCACTGGATACGCTGAAGATCCTTCCGTTACATTTGTAGATTGTTTGAATGTTCGAATACTATAAGCCGTTCCACATTTATAGCTCATTTCCAAGTCCGCTATTGTGAAGATACAAGTAAGCATCGATAAAAAGCATAGGACACTCGAGAGGCGACCCAGTACGCGTCGGACGCAAGTCTTGGCCACTTCACCTTTCTTGAAGTCTTCGATCTGCGCTGCGAAAGCATTGAGATGGCGTTTCCCGAGGGTCTCATACGACGGGTTTGAAGATTCATTGTCTGCAATATGCTTGCGAACTTCATTTTCATCGTAAAGAATATTCACTGGCGGAGCAAAGCGAACGCCGGTTGTACTTGCGCAGGATATCCGACGGAGAAGGTGATAACCACCATCTTCAGCTAGAAATGGATCCTCGTTCGGAGTGGGAAATGGTTCAGTGGCTGGGTGCTCCGCATTGCTCCGCGAGACTTTCATGATAGAGGTCCTCCGCGTCTCATGGTTCTGATGACCAGTTCCGATGAGGCCCTCTGCCTTTTCATCGTGTACTAATGGTTGTGCGTCACAAAAGAAATTGCCAATCCTCTGTGGCTTGTGCATCGTACCCATGCGCTGTGCAATGTCTATCCGTATGTAGCCTGATGAAGGAACGAGAGAAGATTTTAGTATAAAATATGCATTGTTCACTGCAGGGTTCTTTGTTACCATTCACAATTACTAATGACTACTTTACACTTAGAATACTAAGAAATGTTTCAGAGGAGTATGTGCTGTAGTGATATAATTGTTCGCGTCGAAATAATACTTTTAATGGAGTACATGACATTTTCCATGATAATGACACTGATACACAAGAAATATCCGTTGTTCCGCGATACGTATGAATCCCCGGGCCTTATGCCCAAGACCGATTTAATTTCTTCTTTATTACAGACATAACGTATTGTAGATCTAATTTGTATGTGCAAGGGGAAACACTTAAACAGAAATAAAACCCACTGGATGCAGCAGAACTTATCAGACGTATGCAGACGATATCGACAACGAAGCTGGTTTGGGTTTGTATAAAGACAGATGGGTGAACTGCCTAGCAAGGAGGCATATATACTGTAAGTACTATCAACCTTATTCTGCTCGGCACTATAAAATACATAACGTCAAGGTGCATCAAGCGCATATCTTACACGTCTAACGTTAGTAAGTACCCGTGGCCGTAGATCTACATCCCTCAGAGATCTAGCTAGCCAAAGCCTATAAAGACCTTAAAATCTAGTGATACTGGCAATAGTGAGTAGATGCTCTACTGCCCAGTACTGGTTGTTTTGTACAATTGGGTGTCGGAGCTACAGCCATGTACAGGCATTCTATTTACCATTTGCAGACTAAACAAAGACCCAGCTTTAGCATTTCAAAATGAATAGTTCTAAAGATGTGAGTTTAATACGGATAGAAACAAAAAGTATAAAATTAAAAATGTTAATCAGTATAATCAATGTCGAGTATTGTTAAATCATACAAAATGTGAACAATAGTTATAATATTAGAAAGAACTTTCTATAAATCATTTAGATCTACAGTTACTATGTTTTATTGAGAAAATAGTGATATCTCCTTATATCTAAGGCTTTATTTCGAGACTTTTATATGATAGGATGTTTTGTGATACAATTGACCTACACATATGCATCAAATGTGACAACTCGAACATTTTTAAATCACTGTTCCCAATGGTTAACGATACCTTTATATCTAGGCCTAAATCCTAAGAAATAGTTACATAGGCATGGTTTGCTGAACTTGACCTTTAAAGACGGATCTTGTCGCCATGGATTTTTAAATGTATTTGAAGAGCAGCGAAGAATATCGAGGGTGTGCTGAAACATGAGGCGTTGGATTTATAGATCTAACGTTAGATCTATGCCCTAATTAAATTTCCTCGGCATTTGATGTTCCATCCTTTCAGTTTCATTTACAAGAGGTTTCACCTTCAAATAAATAGACGGTGATCTAACTACTAGATCTAGATCTAATACCATACAACTGTAGACAATCCATCTAGAACTAGACTCTATCTAACTCTAATAGTTAGGGCTCTACTCTTACTTTTACTTCTAGTGACACAAAACTGCTAGGCCTAGACTATTCTGTAATCCGTAGAAAGTATGTTAGAAGCTATCCTAAAACCTTTCTACGGATATCTTCAGTAACCAAAACCATATGTTGGACCAAATAACGTTAGATAGGCCTACTACACGTATCTAGTATCTAGTTAGGGCCCTAGGGTTCTAACGTGCAGGGTCTAACGTTAGATCTATATCAACTTTGATTTATTTTTTTTTTGCACTAACAATTAGGCCCCCCTAACGAATAGTTGTTAGATCTAACGTTGACCGACAAGCATGTCTAATTTCCGCGAAAAACTTCTCATTTATAGTAATGACATTTGCTGGGTCAGTTTTTGACTGACCCAGCAATTAAGTAGGTCCCTAGTAGAACCTGGGGCCCGTCTTATAAAGCCTTCAAATCAATCACAAGTCCCCAAATCAATCACAACTTGCATTGCAGCTCACAAGAAACTTGTGATTTATTTCTATCACAAGTCTTTATAAGACAGGCCCCAGAAGCGTAGTCGCCACGTGTGTGCACTTCCGGGTTGGCGAACTAACGATAGGCACATAGGGGCACTGAATTACTAAGTAGTTCGCCGCCCATAGCCTGCCACATTAGCGTGTGTGTTACCAATATACACACACTTCAAAGTAGGCTGCATTGTCCGTCACCGCGTTTGAAAACTTGTATTAATCTGCCACCTGAAATCCATTCTAAAAAAACAAACCTTTAAAAATGGTTTTATCACCTGTTACATGTGGTAAAATATATTTTGATTACAATTATTTGTGTTTTTACGGCGGAAAAAGGTGAATTCCGAATGCATTTTGAGAGTGATGAAAATCCGTCGCCCAAGCTGATCTCCGATCGCGGCGCGCGTTAATACATGCGATGATGACCGATGTGAATGTCTGGCGACTTTACGGCAGTGGCGACAGGGGGACAGAACTATCACTCTATAAATGAGAAGTTTTTCGCGGAATTAGACATACTTGTCGGTCAAGATCTAACGTTACCGTGCTACTGGCTAACATTAACATCTAACGTTAGACTAGAGCAGAAGTTGAAAGCCTCGTTTTTTAGTTTTAAAGTGCAAAGTGTAACGCTGTCTCTGACCTCTCCACGATTCAAAGTGACATAATAATCCAGGTCTAATCGAAGAAACCAAATTGATTGTTGTCGCCAACCAGGAAAAAGACATTCTTCATTGAGTTTAGGGTCTATTGAGTAGACTAACGTTAGATTTAACAAGTTTGGGTTCTACTTTGACCCTCTGTTAGTATTAACCGTTTAAGGTAGGCCTAGGTCCTTTAACGTTACTACTTTTCTAGACACTTGTCTCTAGTAAGTGATCTACCAGTCTCTAGAGTCTTGGTAGGACCTAGGTCTAACGTTAGACTATCCTAACGTTAGACTATAGAGTCTAACGTTACTACTAGACCTAGTCTCGATCTATTTTCAAGGATATTTTCTCGAGGGATTCTTAAGTTAAAGACCTACGCTAGCACCTAACGCTAGACAGCCTCTAATACCAAGTAGGCCCCTAGTAACAGCACTTTTTCTTGTTGAATAGGGGCCTACTAACTTAATTAACTTGTTAGGTCTAACGTTAACGTTAAGTAGATCTTATCATCTAGTAATCACTAATGAGGGTAGGCCTAACGTTAGATCTAACTTAACTAACGACGTGTTATTTATTATTAGACATAGGGCATAGGGCCTACCTCATAAAAAGTGAGATTCCTAAGTGAGAGGCCCTCGCTAAACATCTAACTTGTTAACGTTAACGTTAACCGAGTAACGTTTCATGTAGGCCTACCGTAATAATAATAGAATGATGGAGGATACTAACACTAACAGTAGGCCTAAACCACGAGTAACAGTTAGGACTAACACGTTAGACTCACCGTTAGTAGCTCTGACATCTAACAGGTTATTTACGTAAATTGTTAGTTAGGCCTAGATCTAGGTCTAGGCCTAATTGGTTAGATGTATTTAAACGTTAACGGTTAATACTCACTAACCCACAACGTTAGTACAGTTTGCTAGCCACCGGCGTCAATTCCCAAGATTGCATAGCATGGGCCATGGCCTTTAATGGCTATCCCAGTTATGGAGGGAACGTCCTGACTCCCTGGCTGAGGATGATGATGATGATCTTGTTCTGGAATGAATGTTCGTGCCCCTCGTTTCAGTTTTTGATCCAGCAGTCCACTCCTGCCATGTTGTAGGCCTAGTCAAAATTCACACTTGGGATGTGCTTTGTGAGATACGTGGTAGGTACAGGTACAAATACCTAAGAAAGACTGAAAGAGTATGAAGCTAGCGCTAGAGATAGGGTCAGTAGCGTAGCTTCTAACTCACTCTTTGGTCTAGGGAGCTTTTAGATAATACGACCGACGACCTACTTACTACCTTGACCTCTTGCTTGACCTCTATCTCTAGCTCTCGGCATAACGCCCAACATTGCATTGGTGGTCTTATGGAGAGCTAGTACGTACGTGTACGTGTTGTGCGTACATAATTGATGTATCTAGACATCGTGCGTACGTCTACGTGCAGCAGGCAAGCGCCCTTTCACCTAAAAATGGTCAAACATGCAATAACGGTGTATGTATGGTTGAGGGGTCTAGATATCGCGCACGAAAATTTGAAATGCTCTTATAATAGAAGTTATTCCATAATCGTACCTGAATTTCTCAATGAATATCACGAAAATGCAGAAAAATCACCTCCCAGAATCTCCTGATGATACGATGACGGAGTAGTGCGCTGTCGCCGTTTGTATGTCGGACTTAATTTTATGCGTTCAATTTCTCGGGGTATGTAAAGATCGCGCAGCAAGTGTCTGCCCCTCTGCGGCTGTAACGTGCTCCGGCTTTCGTAGAATATTTTTTCACTTGATATTAAATTTGTCCCTGTTAAGCAACAGCAGTTTTACCTAACTTGTGTATATCATTGTTATTATTATTATATGTGTTATTATTATTATTATTATTATATGTGTTATTATTATTATTATTATATGTGTTATCATTATTATCATTATCGTTATTATTATTATTATTATTATCATTATTACTATTATCACCACCACCATCATCAATCATCATAATCATCATCATCATCATTATCATTTTCATTATTATTATTATCACTTCCACCACCATCATTTTATCATTCTCATTATCATTATTTTTATCATTGATATTTTCATAATCGTTAATGATTTTCATTTATAAAGTTTTCTTACAATATTTCTAATCACTTTAACCAATAATATACACGTAATATAAAATGGAAAAAAGTAAAATATGAACATATATTTTGTGTGTGTGTGTGTGTGTGTGCTTACCCATTCATCACCCTCTCATTTTCGTCACCCATTTGTCACACTCTCATCTAATTTGTTTTCTTCAGTATCATTATGGCCCTCCCCTGTCACAAATATATCACAAGTTAGCGCAGGAAATCACAAGCAAATTCAAATTGAAATCACACTTCAACTTCGATAGACTGAAATATTTATTCCTGTGTAATATTATAATCGTTGTGTTAAAATTTGACTTAAAACAACATTTATTAACAGTATTTCAGCGTAGCTGGCAGCATGCATTGTTCTTGTGTATGATGACGTCACGTGGTAAACGATCGATCGAACAAATTACGAATTCTATCGACTACGAACGAGACAAGCGAGACGACACGTCTATAGGCTGCAACATCATTAGAACAGATTTTAAGGGAAGGTAGGTTGTACAAGGTAAAACATTGGAAATTTAATGGAAAATTTGTTGTAAATCAAAATTTCTTACCTGCTTCCTTCTCATGTTGAGCGGTAAGTCAGGTATGTTTATTCCATGGGCGTATCGGCAAATTTTGCGCTTAGTCCTACGCGTAATATCGCTTGCTATACGCAGTAACGCTATGCGCGATCATTAGGTCCCTACGCGAGACCTAGTACCCTTACTATAAAATGTGACATATTTTCGTCAATTTGGAATCATTGATTAAGGACTGTAAGCTATTTGATTTCTGTAAATTATCTGTTTTCTACTGAACTGTCATCGAATTCTAGTCGCAGCTCTACACAAATATTGCTCACAATTTTCTCGCGTATGAGGAATACTGCGCGTCACATCACAGGTAGCAGAAGCACGCAGTGAACTCTCATAGTATTGTGACGTCATAGTAGATTTAATTGAACTCTACTAATTGCGCTGCCAGTGTGTATGTTGCTCTGCTGCAGAGTCTAGTTTGATCATATACAATGATGCACAGGATAGTATACAAATATACCAGGGGTGGTATTCTGAGGTCGTAATTAAATCTGTAATTAACTTCGTGATTAAGTAGTGAAGTTAATAGGCCCTTAATCATGGGCAAAATCGGTATTCTGAGGACGTAATTAAGGTATGATTAAGTCTCCTGTAATTATCTTAAGTCCCTCCCATCTAATTGTTATTCCATCCAATCAGACGCGTTGTTAGAAGCCAAAATGATCTTACACGCGCAAATATGTCCTCAATGCGCGCTCCTGCACGCCCCCTGTAATTACAACCCAAGAGCTCCATGCGCACACTCCGGTATTTGATTACAACCCCTCACCTACGCACGCGAAGATCTCAACCTCTTTGCTCACATAAAATGGCAAAATTTCTCGAAGATCGGCTATATTTCTTTTTTTCTCTGAATTCTACGGATACCATGATAACAAGATTCAACCGCTCCTCGGTTACCGAAGACGGTAAGCATCGTTGTGGCAGAGAAAACACGATGGAATGCGTGATATCGGAGTAGTTAATGACACTCTTTGGTATCATTAAGTTTTCCATTAACTTTCATACTTAATTACACCCTCAGAATACCGATTCGTAATTAACTCTGTGATTCAGTCCTCTCAGAGGTGCACGCGCATTGATACGCGCAAACGCGTAGGTCCTTCCCGCCAAAACGCTTGTTGCTATGGCAGTTAATATATCCCCTACTTAATCATGCTCACCGTTTTGGATTTATTCAAGGATTTTCAGAGTTCGTGTATGGTGTTTTCTCTCGTAAGTTACTCTTGAACTTCATCTTCATCTTCATCAGTAACATAGCAACCAAAACAATTTTGCATAGCGTGGACCGCCTTAGCGCAGCAGGCAGCAAGTAATAACAAATCTGCGTATCATTTAGTATAGTCTGGTTGGATAAGACACCTGTCTCCTAGCAACTCGACTCATATCATCTCTCTTCCTCTTCTCAGTGCGCAAAGAGCACATTGTCACCTAGCAACGTGCGCAGCATTATCTCTTCCTCTTCTCATCTAGCTAGCTGAATTATCATTCGCGCATCATTTATTGTGGTGTTTGCGCATTATCATCCGTTTACATTGTGACGTCACTAATAGTCTTCACCAATGGCTTCCAATAAGTTCTTCCTCCTGGATGATGAGGTATCTGCTAACGCTAAGTCCGTTGACGAGACAATCACAGAAGCAGTGAGCTACGCTGTTGCCGCTTCTGGTGCCCGGCCAAAAACAAAACAGACGAAGAAAGAGAACTTGAAACCGAAATCGAATTCCGCTCTAAACAATGATCAACTGGCGGACGTTGTGAAACAAGTGATAGAAGCAATCCAACCTGTCGTAGTCCAGTCAGTTATAGCCGCTGTCACTACGGCAATGACATCAGTGATGGAGGAAATCAAGGCAATGCGACCCGAACCTGCTGCCCCTGTTGTCGATCAGAGCACGCGAGTCCTTCGCTATGAGCTTGACAAGTTAGAGCAATATGGTAGACGCGAGAACATTAAGATTTATGGCGTTCCTGAGAGCGTCAACGAAGACACGACGGATGTTGTAGTCAAGCTGGGTAACGAACTTGGTGTCAAGCTGGAGAGAGGGGACATCAGCATCGCTCATCGTCTTCCTGGCGGTAAGGACAAGGAGAAGCCTGCAGGGATCATCGCGAAGTTTGTTCGACGCGAGCGGAAGGTAGAGGTAATGAAAAAAAAGAAAGTGCTAAAGGAGAGGAAGCAAGCGGTGTTCATTGTTGAAGATTTGACCTCACTTAGATCCAAGATGTTGAGGTTAGTCAGAGCGGATACATCAACGGTCCAGAGAGCATGGACCATTGACGGTAAGATCAATTGCATGCTAAAGGATGGGTCAAAACAAGTTGTCGAAACACCGGATGACCTGTTCAAGATAGGGTGGACTGAAGAGCGAATGAAGGCATCCGGCCTGTTTGAGGCGAAATAGGAGTTAGCCGGCCCAGCAGAGGGTATACATGTGGCGAAGCAAGCACGCATAACCAGCTTAAATGTGTGCGGAATCCGTACAAAACTGTTGGAGGGATCTCTAGAAACTTTCATTCAAGACTTTGATATCATTTGTTTAAGCGAGACAAAGGTTGATTTTATTTATGATGACCTTATTCCGAATGGTTATTCATACATTTCCAAAGAGAAAAATAATACTAATAGAGTACCTCACGGAGGCATCCACGGCTTAGGTATTTTAGTTAAAGATCATATCTGTAGACATGTTTCAGTTGTCAAAAATGTAACGTCTGAATCAATTCTGTGGTTGAATATAAATGAGAATGCATTTGGATATCCCTTTCTCCTTGGTGCTGTGTACATTCCACCAGAGAATTCAAAATACTGCAGTGATTCCATATTTGATGACATATCAAGTGATTTGATATTTCTGACGAACCAATTCAATTTGCCTTTCTGTCTGGTAGGAGACTTTAACGCGAGAACTGGAAGTTATAGTGAAATATTAACTGATGAAGATGGATTTAACAGTTTCATACCTCAGTATGATCAAAATTGTGAAGAGTTGTTGTGTACATCTGATCTCTCTCATACAGCTGTATGTCCAGATAGGAATAACATGGACAAAGTAATCAACAATCATGGAAAACAACTTATTGAATTGTGCAAATGTTTTAGAATGGTAATTCTCAACGGAAGGTCGAAGTCTGATAGACATGGGCATTATACGTGTGCGAATTCGAGCACAATTGATTATTGTGTGGCTTCATTTGATTTGTTGCGTACATTTGAAGACTTTTCTGTTGACATATTTGATCCACTGTTGTCTGACAAACATAATCCTATTATGCTAACATTATCGTTGTATACAAATTCGGCTTCTAGGACGATATTTACAGAAACAAAAGATTGTCAAACAAAACCAGTGACTAAAGTTAAATGGTCAGAAAGTTTATCGAAGGAATTTAAGAACAACATTAATTTAGATGGCGTTGATAAATTGTACATAAAAATGACCAGCATGTCTACTTGTGAAATTTCGCAAGAACAATTAGACGATTTAGTGTCGTCTATCCAGCAACTATATCTAGACGCAGCGGAAAGTTGTAGTATGGTTAAAACTTATTGTAATAAGGAGAAGAAAGTATACAAAAATAATCATTCTAAACCATGGTTTGATAGTAGGTGTAAAAAGTTACGCTCAAATTATTTTCGCCTGAAACGTTTGCTTAAATCTGAGAAAACTTTAAACAGGAAACAGATCTCAGAGGAGTTGATAAAGCAAAAACGTATTTATAAGAAGGAGTTAAGAAAGGCAAAAACTCAATACAATAGTATCCTACATTCAAAATTGCGTAATGCTAAAGTAACTCAACCGAGGGAATACTGGAATATGCTCACCTCGTTAAATGATAAAAGAAATGAAATTGATATAGACCTTAACGTACTTGAAGAGCATTTTAGAAATCTTAGTCAGACTAAGGGCACCGAAGAATCTCCTTTGTACACTCCTATTCCAGTTGGTCCAACAAATGAAGATTTGAATAAACCTATTGATATTGACGAATTAATCACGCAAGTTAAACGTTTGAAGAATGGTAAAGCTTGTGGAGTTGATCAAATTCTGAACGAATTTCTGAAAAACTCTTCTGGCCGTTTGCTATCTTGCATTGTCGTACTATTCAATATTGTTTTAGACAGTGGTGTAGTTCCTTCTGATTGGACAATTGGACTAATTAGACCTTTGTATAAAAAGAAAGGAGACGCAAAAGACCCCAATAACTATCGAGGCATCACTTTGCTCAGTTGTTTAGGGAAGCTCTTTACAAGCATATTGAATAAAAGGTTAACGTCTTATCTCGAGGACAATAATTTACTTGGAGAAGAACAAGCTGGCTTTAGAAATGGCCATTCAACTCTCGACCACATTTTTGTTTTACATTCCATAATTGATCTGTATCTAGCCGAAGGTGAAAGAGTATACTGTGCGTTTATTGACTATAAAAAAGCATTTGATTTAGTAGATAGATCAGCTCTATGGATGAAACTTTTTAATGCAAATATTAATGGAAATTTTTTTAAAGTTATACATAACATGTATGGCCAGGCAAAATCATGTGTAATAAAAGATAACGAAGAGTCCTCCTTATTTCAAAGTAATATCGGGGTTAGACAAGGAGAAAACCTTTCACCCATGCTGTTTGCCCTCTTTCTCAATGATTTCAGTAACTTTCTAAAATGCAAATGTCATGGCTTGGATTTAATGCCAAAAAAGCTCAACACACATGCCAGACAAAATGAAATCCAAGTGTACATTAAACTTTTCACGTTACTCTATGCTGACGACACCTTGATTCTAGCTAAATCACCGGGTGACTTGCAGAATGCGTTAAATGCACTATCTGAATATTGTTACAACTGGTCATTACATGTTAATTCAGACAAGACAAAAATTGTTATCTTCTCTAGAGGTAAAGTTAGGAAACTACCTTCCTTTCATTTCAACAATAGCGAATTATCTGTTGTAGATGATTACGTATATTTAGGCACAACATTCAATTATAATAATACATTTAAAAAAGCGCAGATGAAACAGTTGAATCAAGCCAAAAGAGCTATGTATAGTTTGTTATTAAAATCACAATCATTGGATCTACCTATTGATATACTGTTAGAATTATTTGACCAACTTGTCATTCCAGTTCTTCTCTATGGCAGCGAAATCTGGGGGTTTGAAGTTATACGTGACCTCGAAATATTTCATGTCAAGTTTTGTAAACAGATTTTGAAATTACATAAGTCAACGGCAAATTGTATGGTGTTAGGCGAACTAGGTAGATACAGTCTTGACAAATATATTATCAATCGAATGATCAATTTTTGAAATAATTTAGAACACTCTGGAGAAAACAAACTTTCGGGAATGATATATAGAGTTTTGAAAGTTTTGTATAATGAAAATGTATATCAGTGCTTGTGGCTGAAAAAAATAAAAACTACCATTGATATGTTGGGAATGTCAGAATTGTGGTTTAAATGCGAATCAACAAATAGTACTTGGATAAAATGTTCAATTGATCAACGTTTGAAAGATTGTTTGTCTCAAAACTGGTACTCTGCTATGTATAATAATCCTCAATGCATTAACTACAGAATCTTTAAAAAGTCTCTTCAATTAGAAAAATTTATTACTGATCTTCCTAAAAAATATCGAATACGTTTTTGTAGATTCCGCTGCCAAAATCATCGTCTTCCTATAGTTACAGGGAGATATGAGAATGTTAAGAGAAGTAAAAGAGTATGCAATCTTTGTCAATCACAACTAATTGGAGATGAATTCCATTATTTGTTTGTTTGTCCGGCTCTTTCCACGGAGAGAAAATTGTATCTAGACAGTAACTTCACAAAAAGGCCAAATACTTTCAAAATGGAAAAATTATTTAATACAACCAACTTAGGCACACTTTTAAATCTGGCTAAATATTGCAATACCATAATGCTTCGTTTTTAATCTTCTTTAGTCATGTAATTAATCAAAATAGTTTGACTAATCATCAAGCAATTGTTTTTTGTAATACTTTGTCGTGTATATAATGTACAAAATTCTTCGTTTTTAATCTTCTTTAGTCATGTAATTAATTAAAATAGTTTGACTAACCATTAAGCAATTGTTTTTTGTAATACTTTGTCGTGTATATAATGTACACATTTTTACAATTATTGTTATTTTTGTTTTCTGTTGCTGCTGGTGCCCTGTTACGCATCATTATTTTACTGTTAAAGTTCACCTTTAGATGTATTAATATGCCAAATAATTTCACATTATTTCTTATCTAAGGTTATACAAATTGATTTTCGATATACATAATTTTTTCCTCTATGTGTAAATATGTTTTATACTTCAGTGTAAATATGTTTCATCATATTACTGTGTAAATTAGTTTCAAACTGGATTAAGTGTAAATATGTGTAATAGTGTAAAAGTGTTTAAAAAAATCTGCATCAAAGTGTAATATGTTTCATGTTAATAATTATGTTGAAATTGCGTTCTCCAATACCCTAATGGGGTGACATGAGAATAAAATTACTGTCATTACTGTCATTACTGTCATTACTGTCATTACTGTCTCAGAATACCAATTCGGTAATTAAGTGCTAATCAGACACTTAATTAGCTCTCAGAATACGGCCCCAGGCCTGAGAGGCTCTGGTTGAAACTATGTGCATGAGGTGACTTCAATAAGCACTATTTTCTGAGGGGCGCAGCCCCGAAGAAAATAGTGCTTAATTATTGAAGTCACCGAATGCGCATAGTTTCAACCGGTGCCTCGAAAAAAGGCCTGGTATATTTGTTTTATATCCCTCCCAATGAATTTAAGAGTATTCGACTACTGGTATTCTGTAATTTACCTCTTTTTTAAGGGCATCTTGCTTTTACTTTTCAAGAAGATTGACTAGTCATTCACCTATCGAAAGCAGCTCAGCATGCAGGAGGGCAGCGCGTACGCGTACTATGAAGAGACAACTGCGCGCTCAGCCGCTGAAGTGTACTCGGTGCATTGCTGTACAACGTAATGGTAAACATGCGCAAACTGCAAACTCACTACGCGCTTCATACATGCAATACGCCTATCCGATCTGTCAACTTTAAGTACGTTTGGTTGCCAGGTAGTGCGGTGTGATGTGCGTGCTCGAGCTGATCAACGATACGTACGATGTGACTCGACTGTGAGCTGCAGTTGATTGTGTTTTCTGTCGATCGTCTTTCTACCTAGCTGTCTGCACATGAATATGGACTATCATTTCCTGTTAAAATGCAAGTATACATTGTAAATTTGGGTAGCATTCAGTAACAGCGTATAAGGTTAGATTAGGCACTGGAAAATTCTAGCAATTAAAGCATCGAGTGCCACTGTAAATTCGTGTGATTCGTACGGTGTTCTAACGTAAACAGTGAACAAGTTAGACTCTAACTAACTCGTTAGACACTCTAAAAATAATTATTAGGAATGAGATTACGGGAAATAGGGCCTACTGTTAGACAGGTAGAACTAACGTTAGGCTTAACTAGCGCTATAAACGTTAAAGCAGGCCTACTATCTACTGCAGTTTCGTTTGTCAACATCATTTGGGTGGGTCGCTCGAGTTAGTGAACTGCGAGACCAACTTTCAAACGGCGAAGCATGAACTCCCCAAAGGCCTACGGTACGTCGAAGGGGTAGAACCCTAGCTTGCTTATTGTTGTCTAATTATAGATCTACGATATCGCCTACTCTGTTGTAACGTAATACAATTTTTTCTTTTTAGGTAGCATGAGGGCTTTATAAGAGTCTCTCGCTCTGAGTCTCTCTAACGTAACCCGTGTCCGCGCATTGAGTGTATGCGTGCCTTGTGGTTCTCGCGAAGTGCAGTGATCTAAGGCGCCGCGATACCCATTCATTTGTATAGCGAGGTACCCGCACCTCGTCAGGGGCCCGAATACCGTCACCCCGCTTAAAATTGTTTTAAGCGCACTAAACAAAAATTTATGCCCGGGACTGTGTTCAGTATGCGAAACTTGGCAGGGCCAAGCAAATTTTTGGTGAACACCGAACAGTGTTTCGCGAAAATCGGAAATTTTAATCGGAATAGGACCCTACGTGTTATAAGTATCACCACTGTCCCCGCACGCACCTTTTACGTGTATGTCTATGGGAGCATCACGGTCACCCGCACACGTCTTTTACGTGCTTTGTCTATGGGAGCGCGGGTGACGAGTTGCGGGCCCCTTCCTTAGCGCACAGCTATTTCGCATCGTTCGCGTTTGACGACGATAGCTGCAAATTTTCGATATCGATCAGTGAGCTTGTGATTCCATTGGAATTTTCAGCATTTTTCTTGTATGTGAGTTGGATTTCAAATAATTTCAGTGGCGAAATGTGATTCAAATATGCGCAAACATTAACTATGACGAGGTGCGGGTCACCCAAGTATACATGAAATCTCTCGCGAAGCAAAGGTGCTGCGATACCCATTCATTTACACGTGAAATATTTCGCGTCGCGACGCGAAGCAAAAAAGGCGCGAAAATCACCAGCGTGGTATAGTTTTTACCATTTTCCCTAGGGAGTATAGTCTTTCGCGGATTTGTATGGTAGAATTATGTTTTGTTGTTTACAGTGCTCTCGACCAATCAGAGGACGAGAAGCAATTTGTGAGGGATATAAAGTGTGTTAGTGAAGGTGCGGCGCGCTCGAGAGTATTGACAATGCTGCGACATGCACGAGGCGCAGCCGAGTGCATGTTTGCAACCGTTGTCAATACTCGAGAGTGCGCCGCACCTTCACTAACGCCACGAAATAATCCTGTGCATCATTTGTTTTATAAAATGGGTCGAAAAGTAACAGCATTATTCACGTACCTTTGTGGGTCATACCAGTGAGCTACATATAGCACTCGCTCAAAAGTCAAGATGTCCGAAGATGTTCGTCCCAAACATTTACGCACGTCGCACTCGGAAATCCGGGGCCCGCACATAAGTACTGTACGTACGTATAAGAATATACGTACGCCACGTGTTATGCACAAGAAAGGCCGCCGGCTGTTGTGTGGCAGCCCGCGGCCCGAACTAGAAGTTGTTTACAGGATTGGCAGCGCGTATAGTAGCGCGTGACGCACTTGTAACAACTGATTGAGTGCGCACTGCTAGTGTAAACATTGTGACGTACGTCAGGCCAGGGAGGTGGAAGAGAGACTCTTCTTAGTGCATTTACTAAGAAATTAATGCACGCACACGTGACTCATTTCAGCGCTTCCAATTGGCTACATTCTTGAACCCATTTTATAGTGTTGATTACTAGTATACAAATAATGACTGCTTATGAGGGCACAGTTAAAATTATGGGCCCAAGGTGATGTGAAAACCGTAACTATGCCCGAAGCGTAGCTGAGGGCATGGTCACGGTTTTCACATCACCGAGGGCCCATAATTTTAACTGTGCCCCGAATATCAAGCAGTCATTATTTGTTTTATATACCGACATATATTCAGACATATAAATACCGAGAATATAGATTCTAGTCTCTTTTACAGCACTTGTAAGTTGTAATCAATGCTGATCGACAGCGCGGCGGTCGTAGGTATCATTGGTGCGTATGATCATCTATGTGTACACACACAGTTGCGACTGTCTCCAAACCAGTCCGCTAGTCTCTTTTACAGCACGCTGATTGAATGCGCGGCGGTCGTATCATTGGTGCGTACATATGAGCGATCTACGTGTACGGGGTCGCGACTGTCTCTAAAACCTATTTACTAACTGTGCCCGGGCCCCGGTCACAGTAACTCAAAAATAGGGCACAGTTATTTTCATGACTCCCCTTTTAACCAATCAGATGAGAGGATTCTAGAAATGAGGTATATAATACCCTGTACCTCCGCCAAGGGGGGGAGGTTATGTTTTCGTTACCGTTGGTTTGTTTGTTAGTTCGTTAGTTCGTTTGTCCGTGTGCAAAATAACTCAAAAAGTAGTGAACGGATTGGGATAAAACTTGCAGGAAAGGTTGAGAATGACACAAGTAACAAACGATTAACTTTTGGTAGTGATCCGAGATTTTGGGGGGAATTTATGAAGGATTTTTGATATTTTGGCAGGTAGGGTCAATGAACTTGGGAGTTCGGGCTGCGCGTATTTGAGGTTTGCATGCGCGCACTAAAGTGCTTGCTCTAGTTTCTGCCAGGGCGAGGCGCGCCGTGCAGCTGAGGGTTTATGACGTAACAAAGGCTTCTATATTGGGAAATCGGGCGATTTTCAGCACACAATGCTCACTGATATCTATGGAAGAACAAAATCAGAGGTGGAAATGAGTGAGAGCTGCATGCTTGGCGGAGGTCTGCGCTCTCAGAGTGCTTTTCTAGTTTTCAGCTGAATTGATTACTCGCTCTTCAGTACTGTTGATCTTCACACGAGTGTGGATATGGCACCTTCAAATCCCTTCGGTGTTTTAAGGGATAAACAGCAAGTGGACTTGATCTTGCTTTTCATCTCGCTGCTGGCGTCGAGAAGTTCGTAAGTTCTGTCAAGCCACGAAAGCCGGAGAATGAGACCCCAATCATGATCTCGGCGAATTGGTGTGCCTTCTGATCATTGTCATCAAGAAGGCCTTTACCGGGACTGTCTGCACTGCTTCGGGTAGCTGTATTCAACGTGGACTTTAGAGTTTGGTGAAGAAATTTGAACCAGAGGATCCGGAATGCATGGACGCTGAGAATATAAAAAGACTAGCTTCTTAAGGGCCTAAAAAGCCATTCATTTAATTTGTTTATTTCTATGTATTGATGTATCTATTGTATTATGTTTATAGTGGATCAAAATATTTGAAGATCTCTTCCTCACCATGTCCTAAGTACGTGAAGAGGCTATTAAGCACTAATCTCTGAGTGGCTTTCTGAAAAGTAGACTTTTTTTTTTTCAAATCCTGAACGGATTAGTTACATTGCCCGTCAACGCCTGTACATGACCAATACTAAATTTTAAACCAGAGTGAATAAACATGATGTAGTTAAAGTAATTATAATGAACGGGAAATATCTTTTAGACACACATGTATTTGCCATTTTCAACTGGTCTCTTTTTAAGATTCTGTTCATTTTGGAAATAAAGGTGAATATCAACCATTCGTATGGGATATGTCAAAGTTGTATGGTTGCAGGATTATGTTCGAATTTAGAATGGAGTCCCGCAAGAAACAATTATTCAGATAGTTCATACTTTGTGTGTAGTTTACAGTGACAGTCGCAGTCAACATTTCAAAGTACATGTATTGTATGCAGTAATACAGTACTCCTAAATCATAATCCCGATATGCTTCCAATATTTTACAAGAACCAATTCAGAGGGGTGAAGGCTCAGGTTTTTGAGTTTCTTTAGTTTGTCTCCCTCTACAAATGAAAATTTGTTAAGATCGCAACTGCTGATCTGTAAATTAACAAACATGTCGGAAAAAAAGGAAACAGTGGGACTCGAACCTGTCATCTACTGCTTTCCGGGCAGCGACACTACCACCAGGCTGTCCCTGGTTGCCGGCAGTGACACGATGAACATGGAACAAATACCCAAGCTCCGAAATGCCGACATTGTTATGTTAAGTAGTCCAAGGCGGACAAGGCATAGGATAAATGAAAGAAAGATATTATTCAGAGGGGTGAAGGCTCAGGTTTTTGAGTTTGATGAAATTTGATGAAAATTTGTTCCAAAAGGCAACTGAAAAGTAACCTAATCACTGCATGCTATACAGAATAATATACACAAAGAAAGTTTTCCATATTACCAGCAAGCATAACATTTTTTTTAATAAAAGTGAAAAGTACGCATAAAATCAACTTGTACACTATATTGGATATCTGACAGACACAATGGTAATGGCATTTGAGCATTTCATGCCACCTAATGTTCTCAGGTCTATGACCCCGTTTACAGTGTGGGGCCGGGCTCGGCCGTGGCTCGGCCGCGGCCGAGCCCGGCCTCAATTTCGCGGCCGAGCCTCGCACTTTTGTCCGTTTACACTGCTGGGCTCGGCCGCGCTTTTAATTCAAACCTTTCAATATTTTGTCGTAGTGGCGCTCTGCTTGTAAACAAACCAGTGCCAATATACGGCACTGGCAGAGTGCAGTGCCGTATACGGCACTGGTTGGGACTAGGTTCAGAAGCCCTCCTGAAGCGCTCTAAATTGTATAAATGGTCACCAACGTTTAGAGCACTCCAAAGTGGTGTGCAGTGCACAGAGATTACTGTATACATCGTATATTTAGCTAGTCTAATTGTTCGCAAATCAGGACTTCCCCACAATTTCATTAGTGGTTAAATTTGTGATTGTTGAGCACATCAGGAGTGCTCCCATTCCCAACTTTGTGTACAAATGGGGTATTCCATCAGCAACATGTCTTGCCACTTTGTATGGTATGATCTTAAGTTATAGGCACACATCCCTGAGGATTGTTTTCACTCGAGTTGGCCCAACCTTTACCTGAAATTTACAACTGCATTTCGACAGTTGAGAACCAGAAAGAGGTACTGAAACAAACGCAATTTGGTATAGTCTGGTTTTCAGACCCTTTGCCAGCTGGATTCCGTTGCGACGAAGTCGTCGTTCGGGCAAAGGCCTTCGCCAAAGGAAAAATCCTTTGCAGGACAAAACCACCTTAAACTATACTAGTTTTCCACGTTGAGGGGGTTAATATCGTGAATAGCGAAATAGTACGGCCAGACTAAAATTGGCCGCGCATTTGGCCCAGTTTGCGTTTACACCAAGAAGAGGCCAGGCTCGGCCGCGGCTCGGCCGCGGCCGAGACCACCTCCAGAGCGAGGCCAAATGCGAGGCCAATTTTGGCCTCGCATTTGGCCTTGTGCGCGTTTACACTGAAGCGGGGCTGGCTCGGCCGCGGCTCGGCCGCGGCCGAGCCTCGCACTGTAAACGTAACGGGGTCTAGTGAATGTTTTCCTTCCGCACCATGGACCATGCAGCTGCCATGCAAAATGACGATGTGAGAGTGAGGCGTTGGAGCGATTTTATTCGCCCTCTTCTCTCTCACAGTCCCCCCACACACTCTCTGAACTCGCATTATCGGCGAGAGAGGGCAATATTTTGTCGTAACCCATCATGAATATCTTATAAGTATAGATCGCTTAATTTCTAGCACCCTCGTGCCACTGGTGGTACGTTGAAACTTAGCCTTGGTCCAGTCTTGTTCATTAATGATGTGTAACGCATATTTTTATTGTTTGCCCATCTCTTTGATCGTTCATGTGAGACATATGCGTTGTCTGGTATGAGAAAACGATTAATGATGATAAACCAAGACTCGTCTCCCTTTTGTGGTGGTACAATGCATTCGATAATCGAACAATGATTCATGTGCTGCAATTCATTGTCATAGAATCAGGTACTATAAATAGAGTTCTACGGTTTTAAGTAACGATAACAGTAAATGACAAAGATATAATTATGAATATGATAACAGCAATTCACAGAAAATTAGGTTTGATAGTGTCAGGAGTATAGCTGTGTTTCTCGAAATAAAGGGATTCTGAGTATTGCAGTCACACGAGCTTTCAGTTGCTTCCTGAACAAGTTATATATATATATATATATTATAAACTCTTGGATAATTTTCAAATTACCTGCAAAGGGATGGTGACTTAAATTCATTTTGCTAGTCTCAACAGCACTCTATATACAGAGCAGAACTTCACGTTCAGGTTCATTTCCTTCACACAATAACCACCTTCCATCTCCCTGGCTATGTCCTGCACTAATGTCAGGCATGGACGTTAAAGGGATCGTATAGTTTTGGTTGAGACCTTACCTCAGTTTTCTGACAATTTGGGTTAGATAATGAGAAACCTCTTATGAAATATGAAAGAGCCTGTAATTCCAAGAGGAATTCAACTTTTATTTAATGATAACTGGTTCTGACAATGGCTGAGATACCAAAAACAGAGCGATCCGAATAAAAGGTGGGACCCACATTTTATTATGATGGCTTTGTTTTACTTTGTTTATGGATGTATCAGCCATCCCAAAACTGATTTTCATCAAATACACTTTGAATTCCTCTTAGACTGGTATGCTCTGTACTAATTCATAAGTAGTTTCTTGATATCTCACAAAAAGTTAAAAGCCCTTTATTCTCACCTCAACCAATACTATACGCAGGCGGGGAGTCACCGATGCTTGCTCTCCCATTTATGACGGTTTTTATGCTTCCTGCTATCATTGAGGTATCACAGCTACTCAACCGACGCATGTATGAATTAATGATTACTATAGGTGAAGGCATCAGGTTGATCTACATGCCTGACTTAAAAAAAGGGGGGGGGGTAGTTTCTTGAGGTGACACAAGGCTATGCGGACGTGTCGGATGCATAGTGCAGTCAACCTTTTGAAGGGGAAGTAACTGCATGTTCATACTCACAAAGAGTCAAGTACTGGCATAGCGCAGAGTCTCTACTATTAATGATTTTCACGTAATAGTGGACATTGTGAACCTTCAACAATTTATCTTCTCTCCGGTTAATGTGAATGTTGTATAGTGAATGTTAAACATAGCAACGACAGTTGGATAATCAATACGTCCTGTAATTTGCAATGTGTGGAAGCCGAAGTTGCCGTCAAAGGACCGTGCTTAATAGCTATATACACAGGGGAAAAAAGGTTTTAAAAGGTGTAAAAGTATTATCATTTGGAAGAAATAAGTCACTCATTAACTGTTGGATCAACTCAGTTGGACCATAGAAGAATGGAGTATTGAATCTGAAAATCGTCAGTGGAAGCTTATTATTCAAACGTTCAACGCCGGAAGAGAAGACCTCAGAAGTATTGACAAGAACAAAAAAAGCAATTCTGCAGTAGCAAACCAACTCGACAAATCATACGTAAGTGTTCTTGACAGTGAAGGATTGTATTTTAGAGTAATTTTGTATGCTCTTTAGCCTACTTCCAAATGTGCAAGTTCACCGTGTTTATTGTCGACTGCAACTCCTGAAACCTCGTAATCTTTTGAAAACACAGAGACATGGTTCTTTGCAACTGATTGACAAATTGCCCTACATCGACGTATATAAGCACTGAATTGATCAGTGTTTTAGTAGTAGCCATGATAAAAAATCACGGGCGTACATACTCGAGCAGGATTCGAACTTACGACCCCCTGATCACCGGACAGGCGTCATCTCCACTAGACCACCGAGCTTTCGTCCGACAGCAAGTGTTGGTTCTAATCCTTTTAAGCATGCAACGGATACTGCGTGATTATTCAAATTCATGAAATTCTTCCGTCGAGATGTTTTCATTGCAACTGATTGACAAATTACCCTATAAATACATCGACGTAAATAAGTATTGATCAGTGTTTTAGTAGTAGCCATGATAAAAAATCATGGGCGTACATACTCGAGCAGGATTCGAACCTACCAATTTGTCAATCAGTTGCAATGAAAACATCTCGACGGAAGAATTTCATGAATTTGGACATGGTTCTTGCTTATGAGCACAATCGATCAATTTAGGAACATCTCTAAAGCTGCATGACCTATTGTATTATTTCATTAATCGCTGCCAGGAGCAGCGATTAAATCTCTGAGCTCAAACGGGATTATCACCAGGTGGAGCTGGACGAAGTTAAGAGATGTCGACAGATCAAAACGTTTGTCACACAGCATGCACAGAGGGCGTCATGTGGTTCGATCGCATCATGGATATTTTATTTGGTCTCTCTTCACCATGCACCAGTGACATAACCACTGCGCGCGTCATATGGTCTTTACAGGACTGTTCCGGAAGGAGTTCCGGTATCTCTGACGATATTGTTGTCTTCGGTCGCGACGACGTCGAGGATCACGACGAGTGCGACTAAAGGGCAACTGTTCATCTAATGCGTATAGACCTTTAGCGTGTACATTATGTTTCGTCAGCAACAATATGTGAATAAATCACACTCAAGTAAAGGCATTCGTGTGTTAGACCTTATCTCGAAGTCATAAACGATAGGTCTACATTATAACAACCAGAAAAAAAAAAGAAGAAAAGAAAAGTGTAACGGCTTTTTGGGGAAAATCTTTGATCAAAGAACCCCTTGTAGACAAGATATCATTTAGGCTGTACATTGATATCTTTATGCGATTATTCGGCGTTCAGACAAAAGCCTTGACATTGCAAGCCTTATCTTGCATCGGTGTAATTTGTTTTGTTTTGTTTTCTTTGTTTTTACATCCCTCTTAATAACTGCGGTACATGCGTGTCACACGATATTAAAACGCCCTCCTCCGAACTGGCATCCGACTGTTGTGCGCCATCTTGTCTGAGCTATCGGTACAAGTGGTTCTCCATTCATGAGATCTCTTTCAAGCAAGGGATTCTTTATTACCCCTATCTGAGCTGTGTTTTGCGTCATCTGCAGACTGTGAAGCGAGGGTCAATTCCACTCAGAGGCGAAAAATAGGACAACTTGTGGCGGTGACCGTCTCAAAATTCATCATTTCTGGTTCATAGTATCGATTTTTTTCCCCACCTGCATATACACTGACAGGTAAGATCTAGTGTCTGATGAGACACACATTTATACAATGATACACTCAAGTTGCAAAAGTCGATGCCTGTTGTTTTTGTTTTGTTTTGCCTAAGTGTAAGGAATAGGTAATAAGCTCTATTTCGCTCTTGAAGTCTGTCCTTATTGAATTATGTTGAGCACAATTAAGATGGAACCATTGTAAGCTCCTATACCATGTAATATACCGCCACTGAAACGGCGCTCCTATCAAACAGGTCATGTCGAGAGCAAAAATTAGCGGCAGACCCTCTTGAAACAGTCGTGATATTGCCGTGACACATTTTTCCCCCAATTTGTTTTTTTGAGATTCAGATAATCTACCCTATATGGCAAAATTTTTAAAGGAAACCTAGTCGAACTTTTCAATTGTTTCTTTATCATTCTTTATACCTGAAGCTCCCCTGCTTCTTTCGCGTAATTAAAGGTGACCAAAATGAATGCTTTGTCGTTTATTTCTGTCACTGAATAATGTTTAAATTGTTTCATGACGTGTTGATTGTTGTGCGAGTGGAAAGGAAGCATGAACAATACCATGGCCTATTCATCGTAAACGGTCGCGAAAGTTCGGGTTTTGTCGTACGGATGACTACTGTTTGCAGTTTTGGTCTGCTTTCTTGGAGAGGGGTTAGGGTAGTGATGATCCCGCCAGGACAATTCCCCGTATGGCTGACAGTCTTGTGGTTCTCATTAAGATGTGAAGTTACATAGGGCCTACTCTGTTTCCGGATAGTGTAACTTAAAGTGTGCTCTGTTGGAGTGAATATTGTGTAACCTGTTGGTAGAAAAAAAAAATAAATGTTGAAACTCCTTTCGTATTCTTATGAAGCTTGTCTTACTGAATCTAAGTGAAGGTCAAGCTGTTATTTTCTACCTGATAACAAAAGTTCATTTGCATTTTATACATAATGAATTCATGACACCAATTTTGAAAAGTTTTGAAAATGTAAAGTAAAACTCAAATCCTAATTTGAGCACTTGCCATGTTTATAACAGGTATTTGGAAGCGATTAAACATATATTTATTCATTTATCTTTCAACAGAAGAAAAGGAGGATATTTTGCAAATAAGAATAGGGTTATCTACATGGATTGTACTCACCGACCTTGTAAAAACAGGCTTAGACACTTTCAGTGCTCTAATCTGAAACCTTTAGATGATCAATTTTGATGGAAACAATATTTCTATCTACATATACATGTAGTTGGAACTAAATTACATATTATACAAATGTATCCATTTTGCTCAACTAGATTTGTTTTTTACCCTTTAGTATGGTATTTAGGGAAACCGTAAGAAATTGCACTGCAGTAGATTTCCTACTGATGCAATTAGTTGTAGGTGAAGACACTATTTTGACTGGACTGAGCGTGGCGGCCTTCCATTTTGTGCCGTTTTGTCATATTTTGGTATTGTTCTGGGTTATCATTCTTGTATTTCTGTGTCACCTTTATTGTCTGTGCTTTGTGATTCTCCTGGCCCATGTGTGTGTGTGTGTGTGTGTGTGTGTGTCTTTAGTAAATCAGAAATTTGGACGAAAATCAGTTATTTGGATTCAAAGGTTTGTTCATTTTCTAATTGCTAATTAGCAGCCGTACTGCAGCTTTCATGTATGCACTGTGTTTATGCACTCAACTGTGCCACTGTGGTGCAGTCTGGATAGGCATCTTTAATCATGAAAGGGTTCCATGACTTGTGCGGAGACCAAAGAGCTCTACACACGTAGCCATGTACACTGCAGCCTTCATGTACGTTTAATTAGGTATTTAGTTATTTTTGTGTAATTAGCGAACCATATTTCATTTTCGAACCTAGGTATCGGGAATTTGTGTGTTTCGGAATAACGAAGGTATTTAATAAAGGCTCGTTTTAGTATACATCTTAACGAACCTTCGTAATAATGAGCCCTTTTTTCATTTTCGGATTAAGGAACCTTAAGAATAACGAACCTCAGGAATAAGGATTTTTCAGAATAACTCGGCGCCACTAGCGTTCGGATTAACGAAACCTTTTTCATTTTTGTCGAGCCCACCGGATGTGAGGGGAGACTATTAAAGGGATCGCCTGCGGCGTCTGTCCGTCCGTCGTCCGTCGTCTGTCCGTATCACTACAAAAACGTCAATTACTCTTTACTCTGGGCTTCAATTGCAATCAAACTTCGAGGGAAGAGGGGTCAGACAAAGTTTCACATTTTACCATATATGAAGGTCACCTCAAGGTCAAAGCTCACAGGCAGGGGTCAACGAACCTTTAGAGCCCAATGTTAAAGTTTTTATTGCGCGTTTCTATTATGGGTCATAACTTTTGATCCATAACTCCATTTGTGACTAAGCTTGGATGGTAGATATCCCTTGGGGGAGTGGATGGTCACCACAAGGTCAGTGGTCACAAGCATGGGTCAACAAACTTTTATAGCCCAATATTAATGGCACGTTTCTATTATGGGCATAACTTTTGATCCATAGGTCCGTTTGTGACTAAACTTGGATGGTAGATGTCCGTTGGGAGTGGATGGTCACCATTAGGTCAATGGTCACAAGCATGAGTCCAAAAACTTTTAGAGCCCAATATGAAGTTTTTATGGCACGTTTCTATTATGGGCATAACTTTTGATCCATAACTCCATTTGTGACTAAACTTGGATGGTAGATTTCCCTTGGGGAGTGGATGGTGACCACAAGGTCAATGGTCATAAGCATGGGTCAACGAACTTTTAGGGCCCAATGTTAAGTTTTAATGGCGTGTTTCTATTATGGGTCATAACTTTTGATCCATAGAAACTTGGATGGTAGATGCCCCTTGGGGAGTGGTTGATCACCACAAGGTCAAAGGTCACAAGCAGGGGTCAACGAACTTTTAGAGCCCAATGTTAAGTTTTTATGGCGCATTTCTATGATGGGTCATAACTTTTGATCCATAGGTCCGTTTGTGACCAAACTTGGATGGTAGATGTCTCTTGGAGAGTAGATGATCACTACAAGGTCAAAGGTCACAAGCAGGGGTCAACGAACTTTTATTGACCAATGTTAAGTTTTTATGGCGCGTTTCTATTATGGGTCATAACTTTTGATCCATAACTCCATTTGTGACCAAACTTGGATGATAGATGTCCCTTGGGGAGTGGATGGTCACCACAAGGTCAATGGTCACAAAAACGGGTCAACGAACTTTTAGAGCCCAATGTAGAGTTTTTATGGTGTGTTTCTATTATGGGTCATAACTTTTGATCCATAGGTCCGATTGTGACTAAACTTGGATGGTAGATGTCCCTTGGGGAGTAGATGGTCACCACAAGGTCAATGGTCACAAACATGGGTCAACGAACTTTTAGAGCCCAATGTCGAGTTTTTGTCGCGTGTTTCTATTATGGGTCATAACTTTTGATCCATAGGTCCGATTGTGACCAAACTTGGATGGTAGATGTCTCTTGGGGAGTGGATGGTCACCACAAGGTCAAATGTGACAGGCAGGGGTCAACGAACCTTAAGGGTCCAATGTTAAGTTTTTGTGGCACGTTTCTTTTTTGCCATAAATTTTTACCCTTTTATATCTCTTTTTATCTGTTATATCTCTTTTTTTATCTGTTATATCCCATTCGCGTACAATTTCTTGTACGCGAATGGGCGAGACACATTATGGCACTTGCCTTGTTGGAAGTAACGAACATTTAGGAATTAAAGAATTTGTGTGTTTTGGAATAACGAACCTTCAAAATATATAACAAACATCACCCATTCATAAGTGCATTCGGTGTTATCTTGGGATCACAGCATCAGTGAATTACAACAGGGTTGTGGCTGACAAAGGTATTGACTGAGCATGTGTACGTCGTATGACCATCAAACGATTCTTACCTGTGTACAGGGTACGTCGGTAATTAAAAGGGAAATTCCGGGTTAGTTAAAAGTTATAGTCTCAGAAGAAAGACTAAAGAATAAAGCACAACAGTGAAAATGTGATTAAAATCGGATAAGACATATAGTCAAGCTGTGGAATTATGGATTTGTGCTAATTTTTGGCAAAAACAGTCCTCGAACAGTTGATATGAATTTGTAAAGAGTGAACTGATGAAAAAAAATGTCTCTGTTTCGGTTTTTTCCTAAATAAAATGTGTGCAACATAATGCTTGCCTTGCTTTTGTTTCTGTTATTATTATGTTATTCCAGGTTGAATTACAAAAGAATGATCAGTCAGACCGGGACATCACTGCATTTAAACAAAAACCTGGAAATTTCAAGATTTTGTGTACAAACTATATGCAACTTGCGTGGCCATGACATCACCAACTCACTCATTTGCAGATTCATATTGACCGTAAAAGAACTGTTTTGTGAAATATTAGCGAAACTTCATTTGGTTTCTCTCAAAGAATTGAATTAAAGTTTACGCTCCACACAGGTTTTGAGCACATGGGCAGCAGCCAAAAATGCACACCGCCAATAACACCCGATATACCTGAGTTTACAGTTCTTTTTGTAAGAGCGAGCTCCGTTTGATAATGATTATTGGTGTGTAAGTTATTTTAATGTTCTTAATTCTACAGCTGTAACAACCAATGTTGATAATAATGAACCAAGGTATTTTGACGAGTTATTTGCACTTAAAGTATGTGCTCCGGTTTAGTCCCCAATACAGAATATTATATCAAATTATACGCAGCATTATGCATCAAATTGTATTTTGCCGACGCATCTCTCCACATGTACTGTATAACTTAACCCGGTGAAGACGAGTCCCGAGATCACTCGAGCAGGTGTCTATGGGAAATGCGTGTTGTAGCAAAATCAGTCTGTCCTCAGCGGGTTAAAGTTATTTCATATACGGCCTCTCCTTAGCAGATGAATTTATACAATACCAGCAACTGTATTTCCCCACTCTTGTTATTCCCATGTAACTTTATAAATCTCTTGATAATGTAATCAATAAAGCAAATAAATAAGCGGCTTTAAAGTATTTCACAGCTATATAGTACTATAAAATAATTCCCTGGGCAGACAACGGTATGGAAATATCCCTTGACCAAAAACCATCTGCATTCCTTTACCCCTTTGCTCTGCATCGCGATGTGCTATGCCATTTCTGGGCCCCATACCATAAAAAGTTGATATGATAGCAACTCTTGCTGGAATAGCAATTGTCATGGTAACGACAAGAATCCAGTTTCCTGATTGGCTGTTGATATTTGAAGTTGCCATTACAGCAAGAATTGCTATCCTAACATCTTTTATGAAATGGGGCCCTGGTTATGTGTCTCCTACTTTGTATTCCTTTCTCTTCTCATTCTCCTTGTCAGTGATTCTGTGCTTAGATTTTGTTTAATTCGCAAGGCAGTACTAATTTCTCATCGTCGTCTTCAGTCCTCTATAGGTCGTGAGCAATTATGGTTCTTGTGTCATCATTATTCAGGCATCATGCATTATTATTAATAATAATGATAATTTAAAAAAATAATATATATATATATATATATATATATATATATATATATCATATGATTCCAGTAATGCAATTTTTTTGTGTGTGTTCCAAAGAAACATGAAACACTGACGACATAAGAATACATCCGTATTCGTTCATGAAAAATCCCTATAATATATAATCAACGATGACTGAACTGCTTCTTAGAAGTGAATAGAATTTTCATAAGCTGAGGAACTGTGTGATTAAAATTTGAGTTACCATAACTATCACAGTTCCTCTATCTTACCAAATTGATTAAGACAGATTTGTTACAATGCAGTTCTACATCGTTTGTATCAAACTTATCTTGTTTCAACTACGTTTTTGCATAAATCAAGGTTAGACGCATAAGATTAGCAATTGCCATACTTATTTCACGTGAAGGTTGATGACATCACAAAAGGCAAGAAAGTAGCTGATTATATCTACGTTTTTAATTGCAAAAAGTTGTCCATTACAACCGCAAATTTCGTATTGTTTGAAAACTTAATATATGTACATACATGAAGCTAAAGTAGAACAGCAATAATGTCATGGTGCTTTTAAATTCAGATGTCTTATATTGGCATACCGGTTGCATGGTTTGCACTGCGAAAAACATAGACAGGTATAGAGACTGTTTGAAACAGTGATTGTCGTGTCCATTATATTAAGGAAATATATACTTTTTTTTTTAGTTTCAGACATTTAAGATTTCATTGTTATTAGTTGGTGTAAAGAGAATTAATTCGATATATTAATTTTGTAAAGAATTCTCTTTGTTGCCAGTTTGATGTATGTACATGGGCAATTCCACACCAAATGGGACATAAGGTGAAAATTTCAAAGTCATATGCGTGTGATATGCTTTAAACCACAAAATATAAATAATATGCGTGAAAATATAAACATTGGGACTTCTATCATTTTAATTGCATTAGAATAATATCATATATGTTATGAAATACTACAAACCCCATATTCTTGAAATATAATGTCTAATAGAAAGTTTCACCGTAATATGTCACGCCTTTACATTATAATATCATTTGTTCTCTAAAATTTTAGCTTCTTGTGTGGTTTTTGTGTAAAGCAGGTTTCAATTCATTTTCATCATCATCTTCATTGCTGGGCAATATGGAGTAAATTGCATCATGTCAGTGGCAGATTTTTTTTTTTTTTTTTTAAATGAAGTCGTTACGCCGTTACGCGTAAAAGCAATGACATTTTTCCTCCATTGCAATTCAAGAGATAATTCTGCATGACCATGACAGGCAACCTATTTCACTTCACCATTTCAGAATTTTTAATCAATTACATTCAGTGTTTCTTTCGCTTAACCCTAAACCAACTAAAAACACTAGGTACACTGCAAAAAGTCCGGTGTTAAATAGTGAACACCGAGCTGGTGTTAAATTTTCGGTGCTCATTTCTGGTGTTAAATTAACACCTCCGGGTGTCATTTCCACATTTTAAACTGTTTTTTGAAGAGTTTCTTAGTAACTGCACTTCTTGTTGATTTTCAATTTAAACAAGACGATCAAGAATTTTACATTAAAATACTAGAATTTTGAAAAAATGTGAAAATAAATTTACACCACAGTAACACCAGCTGGTGTGGTCTCTTATTGAAGCTGGACGGGTGTTAAACCATTGATATTAACACCAGCAAATATCAAATCAACACCATGTGGTGTCATTTTTGAATTAACACCAGTACAGTGTCAAAATAACACCAGGTACAGTGTCAAATTAACACCACAAAGTGTCAGGTGAACACTTTTCAACACCATCGCAGTGCATTTTCAACACCTGTGGGTGTGATCCTTTATTGAAGTTTGATCGGTGTTAGATTTAGCACCCGTGGTGTTAAATCTAACACCGATGTTTTTACAGTGTATGAAGTATTATGCTATTGAACCTCAACTGTATCCTCTAATTAGGGTAGAAAAAAATAATCTCTGCCTATTCAGTCATATTGTTCACAATATTCATGCTAATCATGACTGTGATGCACGATTTTCAAAAGTTACTATATACTCCATTGAAGATAATACATGTAGAATTTTTAGCTTTAAAAAGTGTGTTAATTGCATTGACAAACTGATTTTCCGAAATTTCGATTTCAGCTGTTTAAGAAGAAAAAAAATGTGACATCAAATCTATAGGGCCTATGTTGAACTGCACAGTTCTCAATTTTAGTCGCTGAAATTGAAAAAGGAAGTGATATTATTTTTTTCTTCAATACGAATACAATCCATGTTGAATGGTAGAAATGATAGAGATTTACCTAACTACTGTGCAGAAATTAAATTGATATCAAAAATAAAAGTATTTCCATGAATCTGTTTGAGCTCTATGCACGGCAGCATTTTTTTCATAGACATGAAGTGTCTGATATAAATTTCTTTAAAACATTTTTTTTTTTCATGTCATTTTTCTTGCTATTTCTAAAAATGAGATGTTTGTTACAACATTAAAGGACTGGTACAGTATTGGTGGAGATGAGAATTGGGCTTTTGACTTTTTGCGAAGTATCAAGAAAACACTTGTGAAATAGTACAGAGCATACCATTTTAAGAGGAAGATCCAGAAACAAAGTAAAACAAAGCAATCGTAATGAAGTGTGGGTCCCACACTTCTTAGAATCGCTCTGTTTTGGATATCTCAGCCATTTCAAAACCAATTTTCACCAAATGAATGTTGAATTCCTCATGGAATTACATGCTATTTCACATTTCATAAGAGGTTTCTCATTATCTCACCAAAAAATGTTAGAAGCCTGAAATTAGGTCCAACCAAAACTATACATTCCATTTAATATGATAATGAAAGTCAAATTTGTTTTTAACTGCTTGTCAATTTAATTGTTCTGCGTAAAGGGTTTCAATTGAATTTGGAAGTGAACATTTTTTATGAAAGACAAATTTTATTGTCACGTTTGAAATAATTGCTGCTATTCTCTTATTGTGTTCCTAATTTTATACGGTATCCCCAAATAGCAAACAAATTGTACCTTATACCAAAAGGAATGCACACATTAAAAGGGGATGGCTATTTTGGATATTCAAGTATCATGTGCAGTTTAGTGTTTCCGGGTTAGCTTGCCTGTACAGTGACGGGGCATTAAACTGCACATTACTTGAATATGAGACCGTTCTGACGCAAATAATTTTCACAGAACAATAGATATATAATGTACTGTTAAATGAATCCCACAAGGATTGGAACAATCATCCCCCAACATTCCTCCTACTGATTCCCACTGATCAGGTACTAGCCATCCCCTTTAATGTGGACTGAAGATTGGAACCAATCCCTCCCTAACTGAAACTCTCTCCTCCCCTCTCCAAAGGAAAAAAAAAGGAACGTTTAATAAGACGATTAGATTCACTCTTCAAATACGTGCATAGTACTTAACCACGTAAGATTTTATTTTAATGACAAGCTATCATTTAACCTTTTTTTTTTTTAATCAACTTGTTAATGGATCACGTGACAACATACCATCATGGTCCCTCATACCATAACAATAGGCTTCCAAACCAACCTAATACTAAGGGAAAACCTGGAAAATTACTTTCCTTTTTTTTAAGTTATAAAAAATTCAGGGAAAATGAGAGAAGTGCCTTAAATTCGAGAAAATCAGGATTTTTTTTCTCTTATTTTTATATTTTCTACTATCTTTTTTTTACAACGGTCAGACTTTCTCTTTTTATTTTCACAGTTAAACAGTTAATGGTTTGGATATGCATAAGTCAAAAACAATTGGACTGAAAAGGTCAAAATGATGATTCTGGAATTTTGAACTTTCATCGGGGGGGGGGGGATGGAATCATATTCCTTGAAATGTGGCAACAAGGAACCCTGTTATAGTAATCTTGATCTATTTTTGTTTTGAACATCAAACATAATTATTGCAAAAGTTTAGGTAATACCTCTAAAAAAAAAATATCAATAAGTCAGCAATAGAATGTCACGCCGTTACGTTATCCCCTGATACCGTTACGCTGGTGAATTTGATTTTTTTTTTCTAGTACGACTTGCTGAGAAATAGTACAATTTCTCATTATACGGGTTAATATTACTATAAGGTTTCACCCTTTGATGGTATCTAAGACTTGGCTCTTTCAGGGGTCACGAATTTGAACTTAAGTAAGTCCAACTAGTTAGAGCCATGTCTTTTGACTGTCACGACATTACGCTTCCCTTCATTTGCATATTATGTAACTGTTGTTACAAAGGGGCAGAATCTGATTTGTGCATTGATAGGTCCTTCCCATTAGTACTGATGCGGGTACAAAAAGGTAGTCAAACAAAACCTTTATGAGCTATAGTAGAAATAAGAAGAAGCAGAAAAAAAATCAACTGTCACGCTGTTATCAAATGGATTTGCCCATTAGTTATTCTTTTGGTGGGGAGGCTGGTTTATCTGTTTGTATTCTTGTTATAATAGATTCTGAATTTCAATAGAAATAAACACACTTGATGGAAGTTTCTATAAACTATGCGATTACTACAAACATTGTTCATTATCAACCAGTGCAAGACCAATAAAGAGTCATTCACTAAGGATTCGTATAAAAGAATTTAATTACACCAATATGTCGTTCACTATAACTTGCTAACAGTGCAATGCCGGGGCAATTTCCTTGCAAAAACATATTGATTCAAATGCATCTGTGTTTTCTCACTTCAACACCCTTCAAATAGTCTATTCCGATCACAATAGTCAGTGATCTATTCTTCATATATTATTTTTACAGGTTATACTCAGTGGTAATTTGCTAACCATGGCAACCAACACTTCACCACCATCAATCCTGATGTCGCTCTTTTTGCCCTTCTGCGCCATAGTGATCATCTGCTGTTTCTTCCTGGATGCAGATCGACAGCCAACGCTTCTCTCCCACCAGTACCCCAAAGTTCGTCCCCTCCTGTCGGAAAGGTGAGCATTCTGCAACATAATATAACAGCGGTAGACGAAATCGAGAACATGAACATGAGAACATTAAACACATTGGGAAACACAAAAGAAGACAGTAAGCATCACACTAAACCTGAATATGACTAATATTGACACGGGCGAGTTATGACGAAAATACAAGTCATATATTTACACTTACAGAGCTTACTTCAATCGCAAAGAGTATTTTTCCCCTCGGAGAATCAAATGAAAGGATCTTGATTCGTGTTTTTTTTTCTTTTGGCATTTGTATTAGTACTTTCTATTTGTTTGTATCCTAGTCGAGAGATACAGAAGTAATAGCCACTCTATGAAGCGTTCCAAAACGGGCTACTCTTTTTGGGCCTAGTAATTGAAAAAAAAAAAACCCGAAATCAATAGAGCAAATCATACCAACATTCTTGTAATCACACAGAGTGTCAAAGCTGATGACCGCTGTTAATGCAAAACTGTAATTTCTATCACGGCAACTGAAGACGACATGCACTGTATACTATATACTATATACTATATACAGTGTAGTAACTGTTCAGTTATAGGCCTATCATTATACTGTATAAAATGTGTATTTCCAATGTATCTATAGCGCCTATTAGTGTTTATTGTATTCATTTCTTGAATAGCCATCTACATAGTTTGTATCCCTTGATTAAATAAAAAAAAAAATGTATCCTCACTAACGAGGCATCATACTCAATTCAACTTTGTCTTCATAAAATATGTTTCTCTTATCTACAGAACAATTTATGCGACGATGAGTAAGGCAAACCTGTCACTTTGCCCCACGGGGTCAATTTCCGTAACTTCGGTCACGCTTGTTGCCAATAGCGTTCGCAATGGATCCGATGTTCCATATCAAGCAACCTGCCAACCACTTGATAGAGTCGTGTATATAAAGACACACAAAACAGGATCAACGACTTTAGCATCTATATTTGAACGGTATGCATATCTTCACAGTCTGGACGTTGCAGTGCCTCCAAGCAGTCACATCCTTTCAAATGACGACTTGTTTCTTACTTCGATGGTCATAAAATTCAAGAGACGAAAGAGGAAAGATTTTGACATGTTAGTTAATCATGTGAGATATAACCGGAGACAAATGGATATTTCTGTGCCTCATGCAAAATACGTCTCAATAATTCGACACCCAGTGCAGCAGTTCGAATCATTCTTCGGATATTTTGAAATCGCAGAGCGTTTGAAAATTAATGCTTCCAATCCTTTGGAAGCATTCATGTCTAATGTGAAAGTGTATAACGCCAATGACAGCTTTCTGTGGACAAGATTCAGAAATGGACAGTTGTATGATTTTGGATTCGATCATAATTATGATGAAAATTTCACAAGAATCAAGGAGAAAATCAAAGAATTGGCGAGGGAAATAGACTTAGTTATGATTAACGAGTACTTTGACGAGTCCTTGATTCTTCTGCGGAAACTGATGTGCTGGAACTACACGGATATTCTCTACGTATCTAATGCTGTCCGAAGCAAAAGCCATCGCTACCCACTCACCGAGAAAACCGCAGAAAGAATCCGCTCTTGGAATGCCGGAGACACAATGCTTTATGATTATTTCAACAAAACCTTCTGGAAGAAAGTCCGAGAATATGGCGAGAACTTTCACCGAGATCTTGCTTATTTTCGGGCCTTGGAGCAAAGTGTGATGGATGATTGCATTGTAAAAAATAAGACGGACAATCGTGATATACGGGAGGATAAATTCATCACTAAACGGAACGCAACCAAATTCTGTAAAGACTTACTCCGTGCTGATGTTTTGTACACGCACCTTATTAGAAAGACAATGATTACTCGATATAAAAGGCACAAAAGGGGACATTGATGCCATTTTATCCGTTTAAGGGATGTGAATCATTATTCAATTGCACTGCACTTGCTTTTCCATTCTGTGAAAAGGACACATTTTTAATAATAAAATCCAACGTTGCCAATTTTTCATGCGGCTAGATAATTCTGTGGTTATTTTTTAAGCGATATCACTCTTCTGCACCTGTAATCGCATTGCAGTTGAAGAGATAAGCCCGTTTTTTGTTTGAAAGAAGGAAAATGACCCAGGTTATGACGAACTTGTGAATAACTTTAGGACATATTCCCAAAGTAATAAATCCCTAGTTAATACACATTTTACATTTATCGCTTGCAATTCACTGACATTGTGAGAAACAGTATGAAGATTTCAAAAATTATTCAGTTATTCCTTCCCACAAGGTATAACCTCACTAACTCCGATTTGTATTTTTTTTAAGAATACTGTTTATCTTTTTTTTAAAACTAGGGATATATTTTCAAACTGCCAATTTGGATTAAGAGAAAAATCACAACACAAGGCATTACAAGAAAGAAAGTTGAGAAAGCTGAGAAAGTTAGGAAAGTTACTCATGCACTTGATACATTTCTACACACAATGGCCATCTTCCTGGACTTCTCCAGGGATTAGACCGCGCGATAAACCACGATAAACTTCTCTCAGAATTATCCCCTACGGCAAGTATGGGAAAGCCTTGGAGTGGTTCATGAGTTACTTGTCTTACAGATCCCCAAAATGTACACGTTAACAGCAATGCTATTTATAATTTGCATTCATGATTTCTATAGATCCTCGGACTAACTGCCATCAATATCATTTGCGGATAACCTCAACGTTTTCTTCGTTCATTATGACCCTTATATTTCGATTAAAAAAAAACAGTAAATGGGAATTATAACATGTTATATAAAATATATGCCAGGTGATTGTCATTTACCGTTAAAATAACAAAATAAAACAAAAATATGTTTTGGTTTTGTTTTCGTTTTTTAGCATAGATGGCATTCAAGGAAATATTTCATTTGATATATTTGACATACTATTCCCCAAGAAAAAGTTTCTTCCATCAAATAATTTTCGGGAGTAAATATTTCGTATTGAGAAAAAAAAAAAAAGTTTAACAGCAATTCTAAATGTTGTTTGACTGTCGTTTAGCGATCCACGATATACAAGATCCGCTGTTCAGTATATCACTCTTTTTCATCGCTATATGTATTCCTTTGTCTTTTTTGCAAAGTGTGCTTCCCTCATAAAATATACATTTGTATATGATATAGCTCCTATGTGTGTGTGTGTGTGTGTGTGAAAACACATACGCAATGCATTTCATTAGAGAGGATCCTACGTTCAATTTATTCGTTCTCTCACTTTTTGACGCATGTCGAGTCGTGCACTCTTGCAAACAAACATATGCCTCCTATTCATCCAAGCATGAAAACATCTCACACAAAAGTGATACCAAATGGTGGGGATAAAACGCTCAAACCATGTATGATAATCTTTCTTTCATTTTCCTTTTTGTTTAATAAGACTTTTTTTTATACTCACCCTGTAGTGTGAGGATACATTATGACACTTGATAGGTGCCATAACTCCACCCACTGCACTCTTTTTTTGTCAATACCGGTGAGCGCCTTTCACCTTCGTAGACTTTGTACACAGTGAAGATACATACGCGGAGCAAGGGGTTGACAGACAAAAACGATTTAACCATTCAAAATTTCCTCAATAGTTCCTTTTCCTATTTCTGATAGACAATTTCCCAAATAGGCCCTACTTCACTAAAAGTGCGTACCAGATTATTGAACTTCAATTCTAAAAAATGTGAAATCTCCCTCGTGTGAGTAAGAGATATAGTCCAGTCAAAATATGAAAAAAGGGGGTCAACCCAAAACAAATTGCAACAGAAACCAATCCAATTACATTTAATCTGGAAGAGCTATCGAAAGAACATATCAAAAGTTCCCTAAAATTCGAGTGATGGATCAATGCCTAATTTGCATAATTTCAAAATGGCCGCCATGTAACATATTTAGGCTTATATCTTGGGACTTAAAACCCATAAAAAGTTAGTGACATCAGTAGTAACTTAAAAATAGTATTCCTTTGTACATAATTTGCATAAATTTGCATATAAATGAATCCACAATGGCCGCCATAATGACCTGTTGATATCTCTGTAAATAAAACCTGTAGAAATTAAATTTTGTTGTTATACCTATGTTTTTCAGGTCAAGGAACACAATTATGATGTCAGTTGTAACTTAAAAGCTTTCCTGTATACATAATTTTAAAATAATGTGCATAAAAGAAATTATACTAATATGCAAAATGGCCGCCACATGGCTTGTGAATGCCCATATCTCTGATTTTTACATCCATAAGTGGGTCCCTTTATTTCTCTTATCTTCACTGCCAGGAATAATTACTGCAGAACCTGTATTCAGGAGTAAGTCACTGCATAAAAATACCTATAAATTCCATCATTCAAAGTGATTATATAAATACACTTATATTTTTAGGATAAACATATACAACCTGCACAATATGCTGATTGTGATGTCTGTATCTATCATTTCAACCATAATGATTATCTTTACGTATAGTTGCATGAATTTCCAAGTACTGTACCACCCACAATTTCCTCAAACAAAGCCTTTGAACATTATTCAGTGTAAACAGCATCAAACAGAACCAATATTGTCATTCGATTTTAACTCAAAATTAGCTTCCAGTGCGCTCAATAGGTACACAAAAATTGAAATCTTTCAATCGTTTAAAACATCTCATAATTGCATACAATGTGAGAATTTGCCTTTATGTCTAATGCATACTTATATCTACATATCTATTCTAGTCTATCTATCTACACTTGTATCTAGTCTTCCTTATCCCTGGAGGTCTCTAAAGGCTTCCAACTTTGATGTGCTCTCCCTAGTTAGTAGTAGGCAAGACTGCATGGAAGGTGAACTTGAGATACTCAGGTGAGCTCTGAACCCATGGATCTCTTGTTCAGAAAGTCACTGAGTGACAAGGCACCAATAATTGTATGACCAAAAAAAAAAAAAAAAATCTACTACAATATATACCAAACTCATGTAACTTTTGTATATCAACTTATAGATAAACATGCTCATAATGAATAATGTACCCTCCCTCTTGCAAAAAAAAAAGTGTTATAACGTAGTTACATATAAGCATTAAACAATTAAAAGATGTCAATTTTTGTAAACCTATTGAGCACACTTGGAAGCTAATTTGAAGTTAAAGTTAAATGAAAATTGTTTCTGTTCAATGCTGTTTAAATTGATTAATGTTCAGAGGCTTTAATTTGGAAAATCATGGGTGGCAAAGAAGGCCTATTTGCAAATTCATGCAACTAGGTTTAAAGATAATCATTAAGGTTGTGAATTGTAAATGTTTTTTGCCCTTGAAATAATCAGACACAGACATCACATCAACATTGTGCAGGTTGTATGTTATGTATATGTTAAGGGTATTTATATGTATATTTATGCAGATTTCCGGTGACTAACTCCTGAATGTAAGTACTGCAGCAATTATTCAGCAATAACAGACACAAAGGGACCCACTTACGGATGAAATAATCAGAGTTATGGCATGCACAAGCCATATGGTGGCCATTTTGCAAATAATTATATGCATGTATAATATGCAAACTATGTATATTTTAAAGTCACAACTGATATCATGATTGTGTTCCTTCACCTGAAAAACATAGGTATAGACAACAGAATTTAATTTCAACAGGTTTAATGTACAGAGATATTAACAGGCCATTATACGGCCATTTTGGATGCATTTATATGCAAATTTATGCAAATTATGTACAAAGGAATACTTTTTTAAAAGTTACTACTGATGTCATGATTGTGTTCCTTGACATAAAAAAACATAGGTTTAGACACAAAAACTAACTTTCTATGGGTTTTATGTCCCAAGATATAAGCCTAAATAGGTTACATGGCGGCCATTTTGAATTTATGCAAATTAGGCATTGATCTACCACTCGAATTTTTGGGAACTTTTAATAAATTATGTTCTTTTGATAGCTCTTCCAGGTTAAATGCAAGTGGAATGGTTTCTGTTGCAATTTGTTTTGGGTCATTCCATATTTTGACTGGACTAATATCCCATCCTACACCCTCCTCGATCATATCCTCCAATTTTTGCCTACATCCCCGCTAATCCTGAAAAATATTCTAACTCTTGTGCATCTCAGTGACTGTCCAAAAAAAAGAAACGACGTGTCTTGATGTCACCTCTTGTGAAAATTCGATGTCTAAGATCTGAACTGACCTTACGTGTAATAAACATGGCGGGAGCAACACGTGCCAACTTACTTTCCAGGAGACTTCGTAGATAATCTGTTTGCACTAATGTTTCTTGAAATGCAGGTGTGTCATGTAAATAAAGACATAAATTACTTGAGAGGTTTTGAAGAACTTTGTACAATAGCACTGTTCTCGTTTTCCTGACTTACTGTAATGTTGTATGTGACAATACGTACGTTTTTATAATTTGCCCTGATCAAATGAAGGTATTACAAAAGAAGGCGATAAGGCTTAATTGTTACCCATTTAGACTTCAGACGTCCGAGTACAGTCATCGTTTCTTCAGTTAAAGTCACTACCGCTTGATGAATTAGTGTCATTTAATTGTTCATTTTTTTTTAACTGCAATCTCGTTCGTAATTTTGCCAATCAAAAGACCTATTTACCCTTAAATCAAGGATTCATGATGGCAACACAGGTTACAGAACCCTCCTCTATCGACCCCATGTAAGGACTACTGTTCCTTTGAATTCTTTCAAATCATTTTATTAAAGAATAGATCAAATGCCACCTAACATGAGGAACATTACATCATTCTCTAAAGGTTAAAAGTTCAATGAAAAAGAAATATTTGACAGTCTGAAATTATTTAAGCCAGTGTTAAACAGTTGAAATGCTTTACAAAGATTGGTCAGGCTAGAAGTCTAAAATGTGTTCTGTGTGACATGCGTGCGTATGTACGTGTATTATTGTGTTTATAGTCTTCATTTTCCATGAAGTTTATCTTTTCCATTGTATATACGTTGGGTTTGTCTTGATTTACACTTCCCATGTGGTACACTAATGTGAGAATTTGCGTGACAATTTAGTCTAAAGTCGGTGGTCTCAGCGACTGATCGATTAACACGACAATTAATGATTTTGTTAGTTGACATCATTGACTGTTGATAATAATACTGTACCATTGAGTCCAAACTTACTTGTGTACATTTGCAGAGGCCCCAACTCACAAGCCTTGCTGCTGAAGGAGGCACTCAAAGGGGAAATCCAGTCCAAATATTAAGTTTGTCTGATAAGAAAGAGTAAAATATTATGAGTTCAATCGTGAAATTTTGATTGAAATCGGGTGAAAAATAAGGAAGTTATGACATTTCAAATTTTCGCTAATTTTTCAAGAAACAGTTCTTGAACAGTCAATATGAATATGCAAATGGCAAAGTGAGCATGTCATTCCCTCACAACGTGTCATATAGTTTGTACATAAAATTTTGAAATTTCCAGTATTTCATTCAAACGCAATTATCCACGAGGCTCAAATCCTGGTATATCTAACTGATCACTATTCTAAAGTTATTCAAGCAGTAATAATATACTTATCATGCTTCAGACTTCAATGACAGAAACATTTAATTTTCGTCATTTTTTGGTACACAATCAATGGAAAATTGTGAGGGTATGACATGGTTAGCTCACTGACTGTATTCATATCTACAGTACAAGACCTTTTTTTTTTTTTACAGAAATTAGCAAAACTTTAAAATGTCATAACTTTACTTATTTTTCATCCGATTTCAGTCAAATTTTTATCGTTGAACTCCTAAGATTTTTTGCTCGTTTTTATCAGACTAACTTATATTTGAGCTGGATTTCCCCTTTAAGCTATTAATGTTTAACTAATGTAAATGTATGTGCGATGCATGTAATCTTGAAATGATTTGTCTGGAATAAATTTGAAGTTGAAGTATCTATTGATAATCGATAACTTCTTGCGTTTATCATGTTACAAGGAATGCAACAGCAGATGTAACATTGGCTAGTCAGGTTTTTTCGACCTGCATTTCGAACAAACGTGCAGACATGTGCATCATGTGCAAATATACGTTAACTGACTCAAGGCATGTAGTGACACGTTAAAAAGGATAGCATAGTTTTGGTTGAGATGGCTTTCCAACTTTTTTGTGAGATAATAAGAAACCTCTTATGAAATGTAAAAGAGCTTGTTATTCTATGAGGGATTCAAAGTTTATTTGATGAAAATTGGGTTTGAAATGGCTAAGATATCCAAAACAAAGAAATTCTTGTGTAAGGTGAGATCCACCTTTTCATTATAGGACTGCTTTGTTTTACTTTGTTTTTGGATATCTCAGCCATTTTAAAACCGATTTTCATTAAAAGATAAACTTTGAATTCCTCTAGAATTGTATGCTCTTAAAGGGACTGTACAGTACTGGTTGAGGTGGGGATTCATGTTTTGAACATTCCAAAGTGAGATAATGAGAAACCTCTTATGAAATATGACAGAGCATGTAATTTTAAGAAGGATTCAATTTTTATTTGATGAAAATTGGTTTTCAAATAGCTGAGATATCCAAAACAGTGATAATAATAAAAGACGACAGGCCACAACTTTTATTAGGATCTCTTTGTTTCACCTTGATTTTGAATATCTCAGCCATTTCAAAACCGATTTTCATCAAATAAACTTTTGATACCCCTTAGAATTGCATGCTCTTTGACATCTCAGAAGTGGTTTCTGAATATCTCACAAAACGTTAAAAGCTAAATTCTCACCTCAACCGGAACTGTACACAACCTTTAAATATTTGATAGAGCGGTTTTCCAATGTCTCACAAAACATTGCAAAAAGTTAAAAGCTGAATCCTTACCTCACCCAACACTATCTCTTCAAGCCTTCATAAACCGGTAGTCGACATGCCTCTACAGAACCCACCTTTCTTCAGGCTAATATAGAATAACGACTTATCACTCATGGTTCTACACTATCATTTCACATTTTAGTTATTGGGAGTACGACGAATTTTCACCAATAGGTCATGTGAACTGTCTTCTGATAAAAACTGTCCAGTATCTAAACACAAGATAAGAGGGCAGAGAAAAAAAGAAAGAATACAACATATCATTCCTGAACTCATGAAAGAATTAACAAAAAAGTTGCTTTAACTGCAAAATTCATAATCCAATTATGGACAGTTAGATGTCACACACACACACACACACACACACACACAAGAGAGAAATTTGCAGTGGGACTTCAATTCCTCCGCAAATCCACCATTTTCATCTAGACCCACAGTATGATACTGAGTATTCAACTCTCCTTTTTTAATCTTGCGGATAGTGAGCTTAATTCATTCTTCACTAAACTTCTACCAACAATCTCCATTTTAGAAAGTGAAATGTCGGAAATGGTTGCTATACAGATGTGTACGACACGGCATTATAGGCCGAAATAACGTATACCATGTATGATTCATGGCCTGACAGGCTAAAAAAAAAAAAAAGAGAGAAAAAGATAAAATAAAATAAAATCTGCGTTCACACCAATTTTAAATTATTTCAAAGTCTTTTATGTTTGATAACAAAGTAGACCTGTCTGTAAATATTCTCAGTCATCCAGATGAAGGTCCACCGGTAAATCCAGCCAACTGGACTTAGGCTGGCCTACTTGTGTTTTGGAGTTGCGACGTTCACGTGCTCTCCGGGACACTACTAGTAATTTCATCAGGCCGTATGGCAAGCCCTTTAGGCCGACTGACCCTTACCCTAAACCTAACCCTCACCCTAATCTTATACTCTCAGACCCCGCTTACAGTGCGAGGCTCGGCCGCTCCCGAGCCCTCCTTCATTTTAGTGTAAACGCGCAAAAGGCCAAATGCGAGGCCAAAATTGGCCGCGCATTTGGTCACGCTCTGGAGGTGGTCTCGGCCGCGGCCGCGGCTCGGCCGCGGCCGAGCCCGGCCTCTTCTGGGTGTAAACGCAAACTGAGCCAAATGCGCGGCCAATCTTAGTCTGGCTTCCAGACCCTCTGCCCCGTACTATTTCGCTATTCATGATATTAACCCCCTCAACGTCGAAAACTAGTATAGTTTAACGTGGTTTTGTCCTGCAAAGGATTTTTCCTTCGGCAAAGGCCTTTGCCCGAACGGCGACTTCGTCGCCACAGAATTCATTTGGCAAAGGATCTGAAAACCAGACTATACCAAATTGCGTTTGTTTACAAGCAGAGCGATCACTACGACAAAATATGTTTGAATTAAAAGCGCGGCCGAGCCCGGCAGTGTAAACGGACAAAATTGCGGGGCTCAGCCTCGCAATTGAGGCTGGGCTCGGCCGCGGCTCGGCCCAGCCCCGCACTGTAAACGGGGTCTAACCCTACAATAACCGCTATTTAGCCGGGGTGATTGTCCTCGGGATACATACGCTCAATACCCTAGACCCAGATGCCTAACCTCCTCGGGATACATACGCTCAATACCCTAGACCCAGTTGCCTTCTAAATTATTCAAACAACAGTTTACAACAACTTACAAGCTAGTAATTACTTTGCTGGTTGTATACACAAGTTTTGATTAATCGATTTGATTGATGTGATATGAATTTATTTCGACTTTGTGTTCACAAAAGTATGAAACAAATATAACTGAGTTGCAATGATTACTATACAATAATATTCGTCAATTTTTAAGTACAAAAATAATCGAAACAATGATACATGTATACAACATCACTTGGAGCATACATTGTATAACAATCTATTTTCTAATTTTGCATATAACCATTTACTAGTACAGCGTAACCATATTTTCTAACACTGTAATATAACACTCACTCCAAAGGATACGCCTGAATATATAAATCGTATCCTAACATAATTTTAATATAACTATCAAGTCGAAATAACACTGTTCTGCCATATCCTCACACCGATACATTGTATTCCTTTCGAGCATGTACATTTACAACAGTGAAATTGTTGAGGAGCATTAATATCTACGTAGAATGGACAGGAATCCTGGCTTCAAATTGGGTCGCTGCTTTGGCCCAGACTGGCTCACACAATAATGGGTGAAGAGGTGAGTACAGGCATTATAGCTTCTATCTCTACTACAAGATTCAAGATTCAAGATTAAAATTTATTTTCACTTCCAGCATAATAAACAAAGAAATTATATACATTGCATATGTACAGGATATTTGTAATAATTGCAGAATGTGATTTGTCAAAGTTTGAAAATGAGAAGCAGATGAAAAAAAAACGCAATTATGTCTTTGTTAATATATACATAAATCGTATATTTTAGTCAACTAATGATGACTACATTCCCGCTCAGTTTCCAATAGTGATATCTCCTTATACTTTAGGCTTTATTGAAAAAGTTTCATATGGGAGGTTGTTTTGTAATACAACTGACCTACACACATGCATCAAATGTGATAACTTCAACATTTTTTTTTAAATCACTGCTCGCACTAGTAAACAGTATGCCTTAAATGAGATGAAAGATATTTCCCCTCACATGCTAAAGGCAAAGCATATGAAACAAAAGTCAGTTCCGCCCAGAAATATATTGTATCTACAAAAGTACAATCCAGACATTGTCATAGCTGTATGTCGTGAAAATTTTTGAAACTGTCCCCTCCTGGAAAGCCGAATATATCACTTTTCCGCTTAATTCCGACAATGAAAAGTGATATGGTATATACAGTACTCTCCGCGTAATTGGGTATCACTTAAACGGATACTCCGTTTAATTTAGTAGTAATGTCAGAGTCAGTTCCAATGCACATTAAAATTACCTGATAATCGGGTTGCCTCTCCGCATAAATGGGTAAATAATTTTCTTTTAATCTAATTTCTATCCACATTTCATCGCAGATATAACACTTAAAGAAATCATACATGTCAAATTTTCCTTGGCTAATAGCATTCTCTGCTTAATTCGCAAAGAAGACCGATCATTTGGGGAGTGATTAGCGAGGAGACTATAGTCAAATGACAAAGTTTTCTTAAGACATATTTGTCCATAAAAAGAGTTTAAATTATTGCTCGTGACTGAGCAAGTGTAAGGTATATGTATAATGTGCCGTGCAAGCACGCGTGTTAAGCATACAGTGTAGGTGTTTGGTGCGGTGTACAATGCATGCAAATACACATTGTGTGTGACAATTGTGAATGAGACGTGTTCTTCATAATTTAATATGTTAGATTAGTGCTGTGACATGCAAATTCGAGTAATTGTTGCTTGTTAGTATTTTATCAACATTTGCGCAATTCTTTGGTGTATGTGTGTTTGGGTGTGTGTATGCACATGATGGGTGTTCGGATTTGTGTAGAAGCCTATGTATATGTATATCATATCTTATATTGATCTGGTGTAACCAAACGTAACCTATACATAGATTAGTGTCATTAGCTTGTCACAATTTGCAATGCTTTCATTCATATAAAGTGATATTTTTCCTCGTATAGTACGCATCGTAATCATAAAAAAAAAAATATGAAAGAAATTAATTAACAGCGTGTGCACTGGTCTGAGGTAAAACGCTTTCAACATTCATTGCACAAGTACCAGTAAAGATATAGTGTAGTTATTTGGTGAGTATACTCACGTGACATAGAAATAAAGAAAGATGATATGTTGCTGGTACACTCTGCGTCATATTACACACGATTATCCCTCCTCCTTTAACATTGTGTGTTAAGCAATGTTCATAGAAGACTGTGCTCACCAAACAGGACTAAATGCAACACTTGCTCTTCTGGTGGAATTGGAAAAATTGTCATAAGAGTGCGGCTGCTCATAAAGTACATTATACCAACTGACCATTTATCTTGTTCGTCTAGATTTCGAAGACACTTTCGAGGTCTGTCAGCCTTCAGAGAATATATAAAGATTACCAAAACAAATCTTGCAAATTGGCAAAGAGGTTCCTGCAAGATACCAACAATGGAGGGAGCATTACTAAACCATACTCTACCGCAGTCCCCACTGAACATTTTAGAACAGGACATCGACCAAAAACTACCTTCTCTAATGATGTCTACTGCGGCTATTATGACTACACATGAGGAGGACGAGCCCACCATGGTCGATCTGGACTACGTTCGCAAAGTGACGTCGATCATGATGACTGTATCAGTGGCAATGGTAAATCTTGCCATGGGTGCCTCCATTGGCAAAATCGAGCTCAGAAACCAATGGCGGGTGTCGAGTGGCCTCGTCGTCGGTTGCATCAACCAGTTCGCACTCTTCCCGATGTTGGCTTTTGGTGTTGCCTACCTGTTTCAGCTACCCGCACCTTATCGCCTGGGAATGCTGCTTGTCGGAATTTGTCCCGGAGGGTCCATGGCAAACGTCGTAACATTCTTCATCGACGGGAACATATGCCTGAGGTTCGTTCCGTTCGAGATGCATTATACACTTGTTCGTACTCACAAATCTTTGAAGGATTGGAATTACACAAGATTGACTGGGAGGGCCGGGCGCCGAAGTTAACCATGAGAAAGTACTTAGACGAAGTTGGTTCTTTCAAAACATCACGTCAACGAAATAGAATTAAGGCAACAATTTTTTTTTCTCTCTTACTCCGTCAAGTATGCCGAATAATTGTGAAAAGAAATGTAATCAGCAACAGTAACTTTTTGTTATTTTATTTCATTTGACATTAAGAAAGAGTCATAGTTTCTTACAAACCGAAGTAAAAACTGCCTGGGGTTGCTTAAATTACTTTACAAAGTTCAAATCAGACTTGTATTCTTTTCTCCGTAGTAGTCTTGCTGATATAAAATGATGCCCGAAACCAAATTATGTATTGCAAATGAAATAAGCTTCAGTATAAATTTCAAACACTGAAAACTGCTCGACAAAACATGATTAAGCAGCAACGGAATGGCATCTCACGGTAACCTGATAAGATGGGCACGAGATCTGCCATACTACCTGAATGCACTGGTACCCGCGCTTTTCAGCTCGTGTCGTACTTAAACGATTTTGACTGCTTTTCGGGGCATTGCTAATAAATTCCTGCCCAAATACATTATATTAAGTAAACATGAAAATGCCTATGAATGACAATGACAATGAATGAATGACAATGACAATGACAATGACAATGAATTTTATTCTTGAATGACAATGAATGACAATGAATTTTATTCTTGAACGGCCCCGCCAGGGGGCATGGAAGAATAACAAACAGGTAAATGTTTTATGGCAAAACAAAGCCATAAATAAAGATGTAATACAAAAGCATATATATACTATGTACATATCATGAACTTCATAAGGCAAACGACAGAAAACAACGATCGAATAAGTGAAACAATCGGTACTTAATGGCAAACAGTGGCAGTAGTATCTTACAATGCATACAATGTAAACGGAAAGTAATGACGAGACATCAAAATCTGGCCATTATGATCTGACAGAAACGTGACAATTTCTTTAAAACTCTTATGTTCTTAGAATTAAAAAGCTGCTTCATTTTCAAGACATTCGGTCGGCGAGCATAATAGGTCTTAATTAAAACTTTCTGATCTGTTTCAAAGAATGGACATTTAAACAAAAAATGAAACTCGTCACCTGGATCATTCATTTTACACAAGGTGCAGGATTTAACTTCTTGATTAGGGAGATAACGTCCCTCACTAACAGGTAATCTGTGATTTCCACATCTAAATCTACATAACGCTAACCGTTCCAAATAATCAAGTTTAATCAAATATTCCTCAAATATGTAGCTTTCTTTAAATATCCTATAGTTAGTACAAAGGCGGTTTCTATTTACTTCCGCACACCAATTCTGCTGACCAATATCATTTAAACGAAGACTGACGGCTGATTCAACCCATTTTAGATTGAGGATAATGGCTCGATCGGACCAAATATTAGACATACCGCATTTGTCGAGAATATCTTTCACTTTTACTATCCACTTTGACCTAAAGATTTCTTTATTGTGCAATTGACGTAAAAGGTTATAAATAATACAAGACAGTTTCGATCTCCCATTTACATTTCCATTTAATCTAAGCCAAAAGTTCACCATGCGCTTCTCAATGTTGTAAGTCAGGCCTACCCTTCCGAGCTCACCAAACGCCATACAGTTAGCTGTTCCACGCTTCAAACCTAAAAGAATCTAAAGAAATTTCTTATAAAACATTTCAATACATTCTAAATTTTCATGACCCCAAACCTCACTTCCATACAGTAAAATTGGAGCAACAAGGACATCAAACAGCTCACACTGCACATCGACTGGCAAAGATAGTTTCCTGGCTTTGCTTTTCAAATGAAACATAGCCCTACGTGCTTGATTAATCTGGTTTTTTTTTTCATTGCTTTATTGAAAGAGCCATTATAATAATAAATAACCCCAAGGTAAGTGTAATCATATACAACGTCAAGAGAACTTTCCCCAAACATAAACTGAGGAAACCTACGAACACGACCTCTGGAAAAAATAACCACTTTGGTTTTACTTTTGTTTACAGTGAGTTTCCATAAATCACAGTATTGGTGAACAGCTGATAAAGCACACTGGAGCTCCTCAGCAGACTCAGCAAATATTACAATGTCATCAGCGTATGATAATACATACAGACGCAAAAAGACCTCAACATCCTCATCACTTAAATGCTCCCTTATTGCAGAGGAGCACATTACATATCTAGCCCTTTATAATGTCTACTAACAAACTATTCAAAATCATTAAGATAAAGTGCAAACAAAAGGGGAGATAAATTTTCTCCTTGGCGTACACCGATGTTACAAACAAAAAACTCAGACAAGTTATTACCGAGTTTTACACAGGATTTTGCATTCTTATACATATTATAAACAACATTAATGATTTTCCCATTGATCCCTGATGATATCAATTTTGACCATAAACTAGACCTATCTACAAAGTCAAAGGCCTTCTTATAGTCAGCAAAAGCACAGTTAATTCTTTTTCTACGGTTTAAATACAATTCAATTAGACCATGCAAAGTAAAGATATGATCAAGGGAACTATGTCCATTTCTAAAACCAGCCTGTTCGCTTCCTAAAATACCTGCACACTCTAGGTAAAGTGAAAGCCGAGCATTAATGTATGCTGTAAACAATTTACCAACACAGCTCAAAAGGGTGATTCCTCTATAATTTTCCGGATCATCAGCAGAACCTTTCTTTTTGTATAGGGGCTTAATCATACCTAGACACCAAACAGAAGGTACAACTCCTGAATAAAGTACAATATTAAGAACTCTAACCAACAAATTCACGAAAGAACCAGGGCAATTTTTCAGTTGTTCATTAATAACATTATCAATCCCACTAGCCTTATTATTCCTTAATTTTCTAATAACAAGAATGACCTCTTCATAGGTGAAGTCTTTATTGATAGCCTCATTTATGGAATGATCTACAACAGAAGGATCAAAATCAAATTTCATTTGAATTCAAGTCTTCTGGTTTCATACTCAAATTCTTAAAATGCGTCATAAATGCATTTAACGGGATGTTACTATCTTTCTCTGGCGATTTACAAGCATCATCTAACAGTTTCGCAGTGATTTATGAAACTCTTTATTATACGCCCCTGATTTTGCCCTAATAAAACGTTTGTAAGTTTTTGCTAACTTCCTAAGTTCTAACTTTGCATCCACAGAGTTCAACTTCTGCTGCCTGTGCTTTTCTTTAAAATATTCTTTTCTACGAGTTTCACAAGCTTTATCAAACCAAGGCTTATCAGTTTTACTTAAATGAGTATTGCGTCTGCAAACATTAATATCCGAACGTGCTTTCTTACAAATCCCAATTGACTTAGCAGGATCAATTAACAGTCTATTCAAGTCATTAACCATATCATCCATATCACACTGAGAAATTGCTTCGGCATCAAAAGTAGCAATCTTATTATTCACATCATTAATTGCATCAGCATCGAAAGCATTAAGATAAGCAGTTTCAACTTCTTTTTGCCATGACATTTTCAAAGGTTCATAATGTATATACCATCATCATCAATAGAACAAAGATTTTCCATAGGAGGAAGCCTGTCATGGCGTGCATCACTTGGATGAACAGCATCAAAAGTGAGTTGAACAGAAATAGCTCCATGAGCATCAGACAAGCATTTATCTAATGGGTATACATGGAAATCATATCATATTACTGAGATTGGTCGATTTCTGATTATTTTAAGCTCTGAATTTTCTTAACATTTAATGCTTTTGGTCACTCTCCGTGGTTTTTTTTTTTTGTCAGAGTTAAACAATTTAATAAACCATCAAGCTTAGCTATCGAAAAGGGTATCTCATACCGAGACCTGAAAACTGTAAAATCAATTACCCAAAATACATTTGTTTATACAGGACTCAAGTTTGGGAGTAGCTTTGATGCCACCTAAAAGTTCAAAAGAATATTCTTAGTTAATAGTTATAAACTGAAAAAAAAAATCGACAACACTAGGCAGTAGGTTATTACATTGCTTATTGAATAATTTTCGTACTTTCACCCGTCCCGACGACAGAGAAGTGTGTTCACGGACCTCGCTTTCTTTCTTCTCTGCTCCTCCTTTCTCCTCGTTCTTGATTGTGTAATAATCTCATTGTGTTCTTTGTTCTTGCTATAATATTTCGTCTTTTGTTTATGAGTGCATTTTCCCTCTCGAAGACTTGACAGATCTCGACGCAATTATATGTTATCATATCGTCTTGGCCTACACAGCTCAATGGAAATAATGACTAGTGTCTGTGCTGTAACATTGATATTTCTTTTTATGTACCTTAAAACAATTACTTTCTACAGTATGCTTTTACGCTCTACATCATATAGGATTATATATTAGCTTTGTAATGCTATAACAATAACAATAACAATAATAATGATAATGATAACAATAATAACGATGATAAGAATGATAATGGTACATGATATTTGCAATGACCCTTACCACCATGTCTAAGTACTAAAAGGGCACGAAAAATTCCTCACACAGTATAAACCGAAAAAAGATAAAAGATAAAGGTAAGAAAAAGAGAAAGAGGAAATAAGTTATGAATTGTTCATGTGCCAAATGAAATAGGTGTGCTTTCATTCCTGTCTTTAAAACATCAAGTAATGAGATAGTACGAATATGGAAAGCAAGCTTGTTCCGGAAAGAACCCTGAGAGAGGAGCGTCACTGAAATTTAAGCGAGATGAGATTAAAGCTTATAATATACCATCGTTTCTTATACTGCACATAGCTGTGGATATAGTCATTTGCATATTATCTATCGAGTGATCAACCCCTTATATACAAGCTCCGCTCTTTAGCAGATCACTCTCTTTGTCATTCTTGCAAATTATACATTGTTTATGTCATGTTTACATGGCATAAACAACTCATAAATCTCAAAGCGTTTTTTTTTTAATTCTTAGTTTAAATGTCCTACCCTGATCACTGGAAATATCTCTGTGTAAGCCTGTATACTCACAATGAAGTCTCAATCGGGTGACTGAATTTTGTTTGACCAAATCGTTACTTTGTAAGATTTGTAACCTTCAGTTTGAGTTTGAACACTCTATGACATTTTTGTGCATTACGTAAATTCATTACATTATAGACATTTTGTGTCCTTGTATATTTCGTAATTTTTCGTCATTACAAATAGTAAACTCTGAAATTATTACCATGTGAAGTCTACATTCTACGAGCTTCTGCTATTTAGTAATTTCCTAAGATCACAAGTTATTTATGTTTGCTTATATATTTGTGTATTTCCATCTAAAATTGAATATTTTGTGTTGTACTTCTCTCTCGAAATCAGATGGAATGTAATGTTATGGAACAATGAATGATAACATTGATAAAATATGATATAGTTCAGTTTGTTCACGGTACAGTTCCTACCGGTTAGATAAAATGAGATCCATAACCAGGTTTTTCCATCAATATATGCATCCCTACCGACAGTACATCCATGGTCCTGGTCACTACGGTCATCTCCATCGGCTTTGTGCCTCTGGTTACCTTGATTGTAACAAGCGCGTGGTATCCCGGCACCGCCCTCGCTACTTTGTGGGTCGTTGCCATCGCTATCCTCCTGGTAGCGATTCCTCTTGCTTGTGGCATGTTCATCCGGGACCTTCGAGAGGGTTGGGCAAAGGTCGTGGTCGTGGTGAGCGTCTTTTTTTTTCTTAGCTTCTTTGTTTGTTATTTACATTTGTGAATATTACATTTGACTAATTTTATAGATATGACAAATAGGACAATTTTTCCGACAGTCCAAATATAGCTTCTCCTCCAACATTTTTTTTGTAACATTTATTTGTTTTATATCTGTTCTGACTATAAAGCGTGGTTAAAAGTCAAATCGAATCTGATAAAAAACACGTTTGACCACTAAATTCTAAATACTAATGTGACATAATTTGTGAGCGTATCCGGGCAATTACCCCCAGAGGGCAATTACCCCCCGGCTAAATACTGGTTAGTGGTAAGGTTAGAGTTAAGATTAGGGTTAGGGTTAGGTTTAGTGTTAGGAGTTTTGGTAAGGGTTAGGGTTAGGTTCAAGATTAGGATTAGGATTAGGGCCAGGGGAAGGGTCCGGGGTAATTGCCCAGGGGGTAATTGCCCTAGAACCTTTGTGAGGATGAAAATATAGAAATACCTACATTCCCTTAAGTCCAATCTTTGCAAGCACATCCTAAATACACATATTTTCATTTATTTAATTGCAGTAAATCTTGGTACAGTCGTATGATTTTCGTATTCTCTTTTCTGTGATCCTTACCTCCTCATTCTTCTTCCTCTTTGTGTTACGACCAAAATCACTCTGAGAATGATCGCACAAAAGAAACAATCAACTAATGTTCAGGCGGTTTATTAATAGCGATATTGTGGGTACAGACTCGTAATCAGTTTTCACATCAGTACAATAATGATCAATACCACAATTATAAGTCGGTAATGGAATCACTTACATGCATTACAGCCAATTCAATCACATAGTCCTTGAAGTGACCAGATACGATATTCGATGCACAGATGAATGATCCTTGATGCACCGACGACTGATTCCTCCGACGTTAATCCAAAGGCACAGGTTGCATTAATCCACAGTATAAATCCGGGGTAAAATCCGCGATAGATGTCCACGATATAATGTTCACAGCGAAACGTGTAGAATCCAAACGTTATGACGACCACGTCCAGTTGATGCGTTGAACGATGATTCACTTTATAATGTCCAGCGAGGAATCCAGCCCGTCACAGCTTTGCCGTAACAATGTCCGTTGACATTAAAATATGGAGTCTATCTCCAACGTAGGCAAATTAATTCTCTGCAGGCAAAATGTCTCCCAGGCCTTATCTCCACAAACACAGTTTGTATAGCAGGTCAGAAGGTAACACAGGACTGACTATAACAAGTCGCTTCAGAGCCAGAAGTGACGTAACTCTCAGAGCAGGGGTGTTGGGTACTCTGCCTACTGCAGAATTTCTCCAGCTTATATACTATCCATTCACCCCTTTCTAGTACATTCTGTAATTTTCTCCAACCTGGGGCCACATACCTGAACATACTAGCAAGTCCAAATTCCAGGAATCCTGGATGACTCACTGCCTAACTATGTGCATAACATCATTGCCAAAATTAACTACCAATCACATTGGGCTACAGGGACAGTGCCTCACTCAGCCAAATATGTAAGCACTTCCTAGAATTTTCTGGAATGGGTTAAATCGTTCTAAATTGAGTGAGCTACAATGTATTTCCTGTCACATGCATACATGTACTTTAGCTACATTGTATACCACGTAGAAAATTCTCCACTGATCTGGTCAGCCTGTATGTACTATATATCTATAAGAATGTTCTCCATTAATCTGGTCCACCTGTGTACATACACATTAAAACAACCATGCATGCAGTACATCATACATGTACATAATTAACTACAACCGAATGTGTACATTTGTGACATTTGTTAAAACTGAGACAATTTCTTCTTCTCCACAGCAAAAATGGAGGATATATTTCATTTGAGTTCATATCATTTTTTCCATAATGCAATTCACATCTATTCAAGTTCCGAAACATTATCTGCAGGTTGGACTCACTGTCGGCCTTCTGGCGTTCACGGCCAACTCCTTGGTACACCTCATCATTCATACGGAACTGTTCCACGCCCCTTTCAGGGTCTACTTCGCGACCATGTTCCTTCCCCTGGTGGGCTACGTAGTTGCTTTTTTGCTGGCGGCTCTTTTCGGACAGCATCGCACTTCCCGCCACACCCTCGCCGTGCAAGCTGTCTTCCACAACACCTGCGTGGCGTGAGTGTCCATATCGAGCGTCCTATTGTGATTTCATAAGATTCTTATACTGACTGTATGCTCGCATTTTATCGAAGGAGAGAAATACATGAGTGAGGGTGACAAAGTGGCAAAGACAAGTTTCAAAGAAACCAAGTATAGATGTGGATTGAGTAAAAGCAGCAATTTTAATAGAACGCATCATTGAAAGTTTAAGGAAAATTGGACAATCCTTTCAAAAGTTATGAATCTTTAAGATTTCGGATATCGAGACTATACTACACTACATGTAGGCCTACATGGCGTAATTGTGGACAACAATGTGAAGAAAATTCAACATGTTTTATTTTTTCTACACTAGAAAAAGAGCGCTTGCCTTTAATACCTCTTTCAGAAAGCAGGGAAACTATCATTACCCTTAACAGAAATTATGTCGGTAACAAGTCTATGGAATGTGAACCTTTCCTGAAAAATGAAATTCTGTGGAATTTTCCTCATAATTTCTTTATAGAGTTGTCCACAATGTCGTCATTATGTTAGAAGTAGTCTCTTTATCCAGCAATGACGGCACTAAAACTGTCAAAATTCATAATTTGGAATAGATTTTCCAATTATCTCAGACTTTCACTGATGTGTTCAAATACCATTGCTGATTTCACTCATTTCATATTCGTAATATTGTATTTGGGCTTTGGTGTCCTTTATTTCCTTGTTCAGGCAAGTTCTTTTAACCTACCACTATCACCTAATTTGATTAGTCTTGGGCATCACAGAAAAAAAAAAAATGATATATTTTATACGATATATGATATAATGAGCAGAAAATGCAGGAAAGCGGCCTTTGTAAACGTAGCCGCACAGAAGACATGTACGCGTGTATCTGTATGGACGTATACATTGTAATGTGTAGTTCTTCTGTGTATGAATGCCCATCTATAGATGACTTCGTATTATGCAGAGCCTATAGTGAGTGTCCATAGCCCATTCACAGTCTTTTCAATCCACGTGCATTCATGAATACCTGGATATACGAAATACACTACATAGTCCATTAAAAAGAAATGTTGAGAAAATTAAAAATGAATAACGTAATATTTCATAAAATTATAGCCTAGCTATAATACACGTAGTGCCTTTTTTGATGGCCGTCTTGCAGCTATCAAACGGCTCTGTCTGGCGTCAGTAGGCTCTACTACCATAATAAACGCGAGAAGATACACGTTTTGTGGCTGCTGCCCATGACTGACAGGTGGCCGCCATAAGCAGTGTCTTTTACCTCCTTATTTCGGGGAGGGGAGGGGGGGGGGGGGACAGGTAAGATGACCGAGAAGAACAGGCTGAAACTTCAGACAGGTGGCAGCGAAGACAAGTTTTCTGAGTGTATGTAAAAAAACAAAAACAAAAAAAACGTAAGAACGGCTTTGTTATCCAGATCACTGACTGAGCAATCAAATCAATGCTTCAGTGCCTATCAGAAAAAAAAAGTAATCTAACTTTAGAGGGCTACTGTTTCATAAATTATTGTCAACTGTGAAGAGCGCATTGTTAGTTGTGAGGAAAGAACTCTTCTTCTTTCTACTAGTACCAAATTGTGTAGACAAATGCAATGTAAGACAGATGTAATGCATGACTGAACACATTGATTTGAAAAATGCACTTTTTTATTATCAAACGCAAAAAGAAAAACTGACCAGAAATGAATACTATTCATTTCTTTTGTGGAAAATTGAGCAAAGAAAATGGGATTCCATCGGGATTCGAACCCGAGACCTCCAGATTGCTAGCCCGGTGCTCTACCGACTGAGCTATAGAAAGCCCTAGTTCAGTGTTCGTCCCAGAAGCCCTAAATTCTCAATACTCGAATGGTCAGAAGCTATACCAGTGTGTTTGTGTGTGACACACACGTACACACTTGAACCTGGCATAAACCCGGAGGATACTTCAACTTGGGGATAAATGCGAAAGATCACCGAAGTGATGCAGTTTATTAAGTATTATATGTAACAAACGCAAACAGAAAAATGACCAGAAATGAATATTATATCATGCAGAAACAGATCTCGTCATTCAATGTTCCTTTGTGATATCACTCAAACTTGGAAAAAGTGCAACTTGTCATTTCTGTCTTTCAAAGTAAATGTGATCAGTCATGCTTGACGTTTGTCAACATAATGTATGGTAGCAATGGAGAGAAGAAGAGTTCTTCTTTACCTTCATTACGCCTCACTATAGTTGACAACTATAGAATAGCAGCCCTCTAAATTTGGATTTTTTTTTTTTTTTTTTGGACACGCACTGTATATTCTGATTTAGAAGAGACAACTCCCTGGGTTAAGATTTCTCATTTTGTGGTTTCTTCACATAACACCTATAGAAAGTGCAGATGACCGCATAGTTTGAAGGAATGACCGGCCTCATTTCATATATTACAATGACGTCCAAGAGGGCTGTATGATGCGTAAAATGCTGGTTGAGGTTCTAAATTAAATTGTAGCAAAGTGCATGTGGTGCTGGTATGATGCGCATGTGCTATAGGGAGGATACACGGTTGGGCACACACAATGTATTGTTTGTTTGATAGATACTTTATTTTCTGCAAATCAATATATACATAAATTACATAATCATGAACATGGGAAACATACAAAGTATATTTGAAACAGAGTCGTTTGACTTGCATAAACAACGATATAAAAGGAAATTAATGATATAATATTACAGTATGCATGTCTATGCAGCAGGGATTACAATAACAATATTACATTTAAGAAGCGATAATGCAGAGGGCCGCCATTGTAGGCATTGCTTGAAAAGATGGCCGGCCCGAGGAAAAGGTAGGGACGTATTAAATTCGTAACAATACAAATTTTGCTGCGAAGATAGCAGGGGAAAATAAACTCTGATGTGTGATGGTGGTGAATGTGCGTGCAGGTGCTTGAAAGTGCACAGGGGCAGATAGGCTGGAAATTAGAATAATAAAATTGGTTTGCTGGAAGAGGGAACGACATACGATGTTGCTATCGGGAGACCAACATGAGTCATATAAATTATTTGTGCTTAACTCGTATTTGAAGTATACTGCAGTAAAATATGCTTCTTTAAGTTTGCTTTGAATGAAAACAAGGAGGCACATTGTTTCAACTCCTCAGGAAGAGTGTTCCATGTATCCGGACCGTGATGTCTAATCGACTTTTGAGCAAGTAAAAGCTTTGGATTACTTAAATGAAAATCATGGGAACAGTTCAGTTCAGTTCAGTTCAGTTCAGTTTTATTCACCATCAATTTAGGAGTATACAATAAAAAACATACACAAAGATACATAACTATATACAAAGCAAACAAAAACAAAACAGAAAACAATTAAACTTGATGGTGGGAACCCCAGGAGAAGCAGTGCTTATAAATAGGGGCCCCAGTAATGCTTAAATATTAATATACATGTAAAACAAACAAGCAAAAGAATTAATATACATTTCAAGGTTGTACATTTGGTATGGTGGGAATGGGAAAGAAAAAAAAAGGGTATGGGTGAATATAAGGGTATAGGGTATGGGTGAATATGGTCATTGGTTACTAGGACATTATGGAAAAATGATAATAAATTTCGAATGTGTTCATACGTAAAATTTAATATGGCAGTTAGGTATAAATGTATATCATGGGCCTTTAGAGTTGTTAGGCCATAAAATATGGGATCAGTGTGAGCCAAAAAATTTGAATGTGTGCATATACGAAGAGCCTTTTTCTGGAGAAGAAAAATTGTGTTCAATTTGGTTTTGCTACAGTTGCCCCATACAATATTGCAGTACATTAAATGGTAGAAATAAGGTGTTGTATAACATCATTAAAGTTTGATCATTACTTAAGTATTTTATTCTCCTTAAAACACCAGTTGCTTTGGATATTGCTGTCATAATATTCTGGACATTAGTATTCCAAGTTAGATTGCTATCTAGGGTCACTCTAGGAACTTGGTTGAATGTTTCTCAGCAATGTTTATATCATCAATAGAAATACTTTGAGGAAGGGTGGGTTGGGATTGAAGCGTATGAAAATGCATAAAACATGTTATATACAATAGAGTAAAGATAAGACCAGTACAATGTATTAGTCACATCAATCAAATCAATCAATAAAAAAAAAATCCTGCGACAATTAATATATGTATATATATATAATGTGTGTGTGTGTGTGTTTGTGTGTGTGTATGGATGATTACATATCATATATATATATATATATATATATATATATATATATATATAAAATATATATACATATATATTTAATTATATAAACAGTGCGTATCAAAAACAAAAAAGGTAATCTAACTTTGGAGGGTTACCATTTCGTACTTGTCAGCTATGGGTAGCACAATGATAGTAATTTGTAAGGGAAGGAGAACTCTTCCTCTTTCCATTGATACCTAATTATGTAGACAAATGTCATGCATGACTGAGCACATGAACATTAACCCGTTGAGGACTGACTTTGCTCAGTGAGTTGGCTCAGTCGGTAGCGCGTCTGCCTCACGATCACGCAGCCCGGGTTCGAACCCGAGTCTAGACTGAGCAATGTTGTGTGTAACCATACCGTCCCCTCTAGCAAGAGGCAAAAACACTCTGTCCCTCGGATAGGACATAAAATGGAGGTCCCGTGTATGAGAGAGTAACAACTCATGCACGTAAAAGATCCCGCTTCATTTATTCATCGCAAAGAGCAGGGTGTTTAACCCGGTGAAGTGGTCCCACCTCACATCCAACTGCACCCCATGGAATACCAGCTTAAGCTATATGGGCTATCCCGCCATCTTCTCAGATGGAAAATAAGCAAACAACAACACGCATTTTCAATAGACACCTGCCCGAGTATACTCGAGATTTATCCTCAACGGGTTAAAGACAGCAATGCCAAACTGCACTTATCCAAGTTTGAGTGTCATATGAAGGAACAATGAATGTCTCACTGAATGGATGAGATCTGTCAGTGCAAGATTTTTTTTTTTATACGCTCGTATATTTCTTTAAGATTGGTTAACGTGCCCAATTAGGGCCTTCAAATAAATAAGGGACTACATAAGTCGATTATTGATTGATACAGAAAGAAAACTCCAGAGAAAAGGACGTTGAAAGGTAACAAGGCACCCACACTCCACCTCCCCCCCCCCTCCCGTGTGGTGGTGAGTCAGCATTAAAATATCCCACATGTCTTATTCACTTCTTTATAAAGTGGATGTTAACATCCCTCCTCAATTTCTGTTTCTCTGCCTTTGTCTCGTCTACAGGATTATAATCTTGGCGTCCGTGTTTGCAAAAAGTGAAGCATGGAATGCTATGATCGTGGTTCCAGCTATCTACGGACCAATCACGGCACTTTATGGCATTGTCTACATCATTGTGTACCTGGCCGTGCTCGTCAACCAGGAGGATAATGAAAGACCTCCAGGTGGACAGATGATCGTCTCTGGATATCTCCCGATCGACGAAACGCCGCAGGGCAACAGCGAATACATAGCGCTTGAAGGCGACGATGATCTCAACGTCGAGCTACGCGATCGCTCAGGTCAGCTTCAGTTTATGGAGAGTGAATCGAGCAAGTCGGTCTACGCTTCCCCAATGTCTATCCCCATCTTTTAGAGAGCCGTGATATATTATCTGTAACTCAAGAGATAAAAGCAAATTTTTTTTTTGTCTTTGACTCAGTACGTCGTCTCGTCTTTGGTGTCTCATTTCAATGGCGGATAACATAATTATTATTTCTGACCTTCATCAGAACTGGTCAAAAAGCAGTGCTATCAACATAAACAAAGTTACATCTTAGTAAAAAAAAAATGTAACAATCTGAGAACACATAGTTTGTTACTGTTAAGAAGAGAAAAGTGTCCTAGTATGAGAAGGTATCAATGCTTACAGAGAGTGCTTGAGTTCTTTGAGTTTTCAAGCTCATGTTATACAACAGATTGCACCTACAGAGACGTCAGTCAATGACGTCATGATGTCCGCTGACTTGCTAAAATGTTCACGTTTTCACTTTCTTCATGCTTTGCATGCCAGCGTAAATTGGAAGACGTGTATAACCTAGACAGATTCAGTTTTGTGCCCTCTCTCAACCACGCACAACATTCACAATATTATTGGGGATAATCTCCCCCCCCCCCCCTTCTCTCTCTCTCTCTCTCTCTCTCTCGGTTTAATCAATTCATGCTCGATTACTCCAACGAGTATGAATGCAAACATACAATATAGTTTACAGACGCTGTAAATGAAAACACACTTTAGTGACAAGTCTACACAAAGGCAAATGCGAAAGATCGTCAACCATTTACGTTAGTGATATATTCGATTGTGTTCACAATATTGAGTATCATGTATTATAGGCCTACTCATGTCTCTGCTTGTATATTCTTGGCGTTGTAAAGGTCAAACGTTGGATAAGAACATTGTTGCTGGATAGATAAAGTCGACCTTACATAACCTTTCTTTGCAAATATCAGTTACACCCTGTATGATGACTTGACTAGGGCGTACATGGATGCAAATTGAATTTCAAATAATTATTGTGAAATTGTTACTGCCAAGCCGCATGCAATTAATGGTGAAAAAAAAAAGAAAGGGGAAAGTAATTAAAGGTCTGTTGGATTAAACATCTAAAATGAGTTTTTCATGTTTCTTTCTTTTTTAAGAGTTCCGTTCTATACCTGAGTACTGAATAGTGCAATTTACCGAATGTTGAAGACTTCGCAGATGAGATGGGGTGTAATAATATGTAAAGTTTGGAGGACAATGATTAAAAAAAACACTGTGAAAGTGTTGGTGGCAATCCTACAAGGAATCTCTTATTTATGAAATGATAATACATAAGGAAGTTTGGGAGATTTTCTCCCAATTCTGAATAAGAGGTCATGAATGTGGTCATCATCATCGTCAGTCCCCATGTTATTCTATATACCATTCGAGTAGTGTTTGTTAGCGAAAGATAATACAATGTACTACCGGTATAGAACATCGTACATGTATTTGGCTGATTTATCTGAGTTATTCTATTAATAAGTTTATCCGTGACACATTCATATTAAATTCTTGTTTACCGAAGAAATTCGTTATGATAGGATTCGAGTTTGCCAACGACTTTTTATTTGTGTGTGTTGAGAAAATTTGAACATCAAAATTGTTGTCTTGAAGGTACTCTCTTGCCTATACTTTTCACACAAAATTGAAGTCATTTTCTTAGATTTGCAATTGAAAGATAAAGCTCTTTTTTTTCTTTTGATTTCCTAATTAAATGAAGCGTCATAGTATTACGCAAACTCTATGATGGTGTATATGTATGTATTATATTACGGTATTTGTGTTATCATTTTCATGGCACGAGTTCGTGATGCAAGAAACAATGTGTTCATGTTTGTTAGAACAAAAAAGAAGAAGAAGAAGAAGAAGCGACGCTTTAAAAGTGAGCGAAGTAACATAGAATCTCGATTACCTTTACCGAGTATCGCGGATTATTGAATGCATGTATTATATCATGAATAAGTATGGAATCATGTAAAAGAAACTAGCAAGAAACTATCAACTGATATTCCCATGTGATTTACAGTGTACATTGTATATTTTCATTTTGTACATGTACTAGTACTTCCTTTTCTGTAACGTGTACAATGTGTGTCTCCGTATTTGGCATGTATGTACTAAATTGCCCTGTGCTCTGTTTAAATTTGTCCTGGGCTAACAAGTTTTACCTTTTATCATTAAAGTAGAAAATGCCTAAAGAGCACTTAGTAAACACACAAGTTTTGCAGAGTTCAGCGATAACAATGTGAAGTACTCATTGGAATAGCTCTTAAATGTGTATAGATTCGTGGTTGTGTCTTTCTATTCGCTTGTAATGAACGAGTCCGGTATATGTCATGCAACTAATCTTATCATCCGACAACAGCGATAATAAAACAGATGTTTTTGACAGGTTACGATATTATGTGAGTGTGTCAGATTAAGCCTCCCAATGTTATCATTTCACAATAATCGGCTCATGAATTGACGGTGTAAAACGAAGGCATGACCTTCACATGAAATTAGAATGCTCATGATGCACGTTGTAAGCATGCGATTAAATGATTTATTAACATTGTTGTAATCGCTAGAGGCTAAGTATTAAAGTGAATAAAAACCGAATGATCGCACCAAATTGAAGGGTTGCTTATCTCGTCTTCCATGCAATACGCTGTCCCTTATCCTTTCAATCTATCTCTTCCACTCTTGCTCCGCTCATCTTTCTCTATCCCCAACTCTCTTTCTCTCTCTCCCCTCTTGCTACTCCATTACGTCTTATGTATCCATTATGTCTTTTGGTGTACTTCACTAGCTCGATGCCCACGAGTCACATAACCCTCGAATCATACGGCCCACGAGTTATACAACTCGCGAGTCATGCAGCCCATCTAATGAGCTAGACACTTACCTACGATTTCGACATCAACTACGCCGACGAGCTATATACGGTCCACTAGCCGGACACTATTGGCAAATAAGGCCCATAAAACTAGACACTATTTCTTTTTCTTTTTTTGTGGGGGAGCATTTTGGCGGTCAGCTTGAATATTTCAAAACCCTATTATAAAGAGTGCAAGAGTTGCGTCAACCAGATACAGATTAAACACAATCAAAATAGGGGAAAACCATCAATTCATTTTCAATTTTCACCATTTAAAGGAAATATTTATATAGGAATTTCGATTTTTGTGGGCCATTTCGGCTACCATCTTGGATAAACTGTTTCATTTTTTTCAAAATTTACAAGGAAATACATGGTAATTTCCGTTTTGGGCGACCATTTTGGCGGCCATCTTGAATATCTCAACAACCTCAAGAATCTAAGATTTGCATCATCTAGATTTGGATTCAGCACCCCTGAAGTGGGTAAAACTATCAGGTGTTTTAAAAGTTTGCCCTTTCAAAGAAGGAAATAAATGGGAATTTTCGTTTTTGGCGGCCATTTTCGCAGCCATTTTTGGAGGCCATCGTGAATATCTCAAAACCCTCAAGGATGCAAGAGATGTATCTTCCAGATTCGCATTCAGTATCCTCGAATTAGGATAAAAACATCAACTGTTTCATTTTTTCACCATTTACATGGAAATACATGGTTATTTCCGTTTTGGGCGGCCATTTTGACGGCCAACTTGAATATCTCAACAGGCTCAAGGATCTACGATTTGCATCATCCAGATTCGGATTCAGCACCCCTGAAATCAGGTAAAACCATCAAAAACATTGGGTGGACCGTGAAACCAGGTAAGGCCCAAAATCTGGCTTTGACACTCGGACTGTAACTTCCTTCTTTGGAGGAGGTATATAACAATAAATAATGCGCCACGGTGTCACCTTGTGGATAATCGTCAGATTCTATACTCAAACATTGGCTCCGAATCAATTGAACATTGTACTCTACTACCTACATTGAAAGATGAGGGGGAAAACCACCTCTTCTGCACGCACTGTACTCCAATACCTATATAATGAATGATGAAGATGAAAACCTATTTGCATCTCCGTGGGCTTTGAGCTCTGATGCCTTGATCTTCTCTCTTTTTTTTTTCTTTTTTTCCCCATTTTCAATTCCCTCTTTCCTCGGTTTCCCGCACTATTTGTAGTTGTCAGCTCTTCAGCCCCTTATGAATAGCTCTTCCCTCTGAGATACCCACATAATACTTCAGCAAGCATAGACTTTTGAGGGGCTACATCCACTGTGTTTGTTTTTTTGTTTTTTTTTTCGCAGAGTGGCCTCTGTTTGTACCGATTATATAGACATTATGAACTGGTTATCCCTAGCTGTGTGTGTATACATTCGACAAAATGCCTATCATATTTTCACATAAATCTTTGTACATTCTGTTGAAAAAAAAAGGTGAAAATAAAGTCTAAATTGAAGTGAATTGAGGCAGAAGAGTAATTAACCCATAGTAACTGAACCGCCCGAAGGCGCCAGTCCGATTTTTAAAAAATATTTTTTTTTTTGCTTTACCATTTTTATTGCTTTCATATTAGAATATATAATTACGTAATTTGAGAGAGGTTAAAGGTCAACGATAGTATGTCGGAATTACTTCTTGTGACACCATTCTCGTAGTAAAATCTTTATAAGCTTTTAGATAAACATAACTTATAATAGACACAAATAAACATGCAGTGAGTTATTTCATATGATTTAGAAAGTTGTCGAAATAAGAGTAATATTGCCATACCTTCTAGGGAACAATACTGCCCTACTTTGGCAAAAGGAAGCAAGTGACAAAAATGACATTTCTCGTAAAAGAGAAAAAAGTGTCTGTCATTTACACATTTACACATGCTCAAAACTTGGTTGCGGGTAAATCGGACTTGCGTGCGCACCTCCGAGCAACTACGGACGGGCGAGATACGCGCTACGTATAGGTACTAGTCAGGTGCGGACCAACTGCGGAGAGCTCCGGGTAGTAAATTTGTTTCTCCGCAAGTCAACCCGCAAAACTTCCCAAGATACGGTATGACAAGGCCTTAAGCATGCTCAAAACTTGTTCCGAGTGAGTTCGCCCGCAGAGGTACACGCAGAACACCAGTAGGAGACCCTTACCGGCAGCACCTCGCAGGCAACTCCAACACAGGTACTTCGCAGTACCCGTATAAAGTCGCTCATAACAGAAAACGGATCGGTTTCAAAGCTCTCATGCAGGTCACACGGAATGCACGCAAGTAGAAGGTAAGTTGCACGCGTCTAGCAGGTAAGACACAAGTGCGAAACTCGCAAATATTCTTGTCCGCCCGCAGAAAATTCTAATGCGTGCTGGAAAATCACAACAAGCCCGCGTAGCTTGCCCGGAAAGGTGTGGACAGCGGTTGCCCATGCACAGAGCCTAAAACTCTGTAATATTGCTGAAGAGGGAGAAATTTCCAAGACGGTAATTCATCAAAGAAAAAGCAACAGCAGCAACAACAACGAGGCAAAAAAAAAAAGGAAAAACAAAAACAAAAACACCAATAGCCTATGTATGACCTGCATGATTGTCATTGACTGGAAGGGATCATCCTTTTGTGCCTGAATGTACAACCTCATTTACATTAGGCTGCTTTCACATAGAAGTATTCGGTATTCGGTATTCGCTATTCGCTATTCGAGCACCGAATACACCATCACCCGCACCGTCAACTCACCATCCCATGTAGTGAGGATTTCTTCCTCCTACATCGCAGCAAATCTTATTAACAATTTCTAAACTGCATCAGAATGTCGGTCTACATGCTTATATTTGCTAACGGGCAAATCCAGACCAAAAGTGTCATTATTTCATATGGCTGCTTTCACATAGAAGTATACTATTCGGGTATTCGGGCTCGTTTTTCGAGGGCACGCGAATAGCTTGAATCGAACGATAGGATTTCCTCACACCGGTTCACATAAGAGGGCACTATTCGAAAGTACCGAATACCTGCGAAAAGTATAGCAAAGTGGGAATCGAGCTTGTTCGATTTTCTTGCAGTGTATACCGTCTCTCGTTTATGAAATAATGACACTTTTGATCTGGATTTGCCCGTTAGCAAATATAAGCATGCAGACCGACATTCTGATGCAGTTTAGAAATTGTTAATAAGATTCGCTGCGATGTAGGAGGAAGAAATCCTCACTACATGGGATGGTGAGTTGACGGTGTGGGTGATGGTGCATTCGGTGCTCGAATAGCGAATAGCGAATAGCGAATACCGAATACCGAATACCGAATACTTCTATGTGAAAGCAGCCTAAACGAGAGACGGTATACGCTGCAAGAAAGTCGAACAAGCTCGATTCCCACTTTGCTATTTTCGCAGGTATTCGGTACTTTCGAATAGTGCCCTCTTATGTGAACCGGTGTGAGGAAATCCTATCGTTCGATTCAAGCTATTCGCGTGCCCTCGAAAAACGAGCCCGAATACCCGAATAGTATACTTCTATGTGAAAGCAGCCTTATACACATCACTTAACGGGTATAGTGTCGGTCTCGTGGGCTTTCTTTGCTTAGTGTCGGTCTCGCGAGCCTTTTGTGCCTAGTGTCGAACTCATTAGACCGGGGGCCCAGAAGATTTATTCAGCTGAAAAGGGTCACACTTTTTAATGGTCTCATCATAATAGGGATGTGTCCAAGGGTCAATAAAATGCATTGCTGGCAAGTCACATCCTGTACCGTAAGCCTAGGGACCACAAAAAGGGACCCCGAAAAATGGATTTATTCAGCCGAAGGGGGTCACGGACAAAAGTTGGTGGATATTGTTCTTTTGGGTGTACTTATCATGAAAACAGCAATGCCAGCTATTTTATCCTGTACGGGGCCCCAGACAGTAGCCCCAAAGGGCCCCAGAAATATGGTGTTATTCAGCTGAAAAGGGTCACAGCTAATTTCTTTTGCAATGGAAGCAGTTCCCATCAGTGATATCCAAAACACCAATGCCAGCTATTTTATCCTGTACGGGGCCCTAGACAGTAGCCCCAAAGGGCCCCACCCCCCATAGGCCTACGTACAAACACTCACAAACATTGATTTTATTCAGTTGAAAAGAGTCACGGCTGATTTCTTTTGCAATTGAAGTAGTTCCCATCAGAGATATTGAAAACACCAATACCAGCTATTTTATCCTGTACGGGGCCCCAGACAGTAGCCCCAAAGTGCCCCACCCCCCATAGGTCATACGTACAAACGCACACAGACATTGATTTCATTCGTGCAGCTGAAAGAGTCACGGCTAATTTCATTTGCAATGGAAGGAGTACCCATCAGAGATATCAAAAACACCAAAGTCAACTATGTTATCCAGTACGGGGCCCCGGACAGTAGCCCCAAAGGAGCTCCCCCCCCCCCCCGACACACACACCCACACTAGTTTCATTCAGCTGAAAAGAGTCACGGCTAATTTCTTTTGCAATGGAAGTAGTACCCATCAGAGATATCCAAAATACCAAAGCCAGCTATTTTATCCTGCACGGGGCTCCAGTCAGTAGCCCCAAATTGCTCCCTCCCCCCCCCCCCACACACACACATTGATTTTGTTCAGCTGAAAAGGGTCATGGCTACTTTCTTTTGCAATTGGTAGTAGGCATACTCATCAGAGATATCCAAAACACTTAAGCCAGTTATTTTATCCTGTACGGGGTCCCAGATAGTAGCCCCGAAGTGCACCCCCAACACACACACACACACACACACACACCCACACACACACACACACACACACACACACACACACACACACCCACCCACACACACACACACACACACACACACACACACACACACACACACACACATTAGTTTCATTCAGCCAAAATGGGTCACGGCTAATTTCTTTTGCAATGGAAGTATACCCATCAGAGATATCCAAAGCACCAAAGCCAGTTATTTTATCCTTAACGGGGCCCCAGACAGTAGCCCCAAAGTGCCCCCCCCCCCCCTCTCCACATACACACACATACACACACACACACACACACACACACACACACACACACACACACACTAGTTTCATTCAGCTGAAAAGGGTCACGGCTAATATCTTTTGCAATGGAAGTAGTAACCATCAGAGATATCAAAAATACCAAAGCCAGTTATTTTATCCTGTATGGGGTCCCGCACAGTATAGCCCAAAACACGGGTAATTTCTTTTACACTGGAAGAAGTACCTATCAGAGATATTCAACACACCAAGGCTAGTTATTTCATCCTGCACAGAGCCCTAGACAGTAGCTCCACAGTGTCCCATCCATTATACATGTACTGTGAATCAGCTGAAAATGGTCTTACAAATTCTTTTGTAACGTTAATATCAGGGCCTACTGAACAGAGATATCACAAACACTAAAGCAAGTCATCTTTTCCTGTATACGGGGTCCCATAGGTTACAGTAGCAAAACACTTAAGAAATTTGCAAAGGAAGCATACTTCTGTATAGTGCACAACCAAGATGACCATATTACGAAAACCAGTCATTTCATCTTGTACTGGGCCCAGGTTACAGTAGCCATAAAGTGCCCCTCCCCCACATAATTATTATGACATCATTTAGCTGAAAAGAGTCATAGTTGTTTTTCTTTTACAATCGAAGTAGGCCTTAGTTTACATCATAGATACCCAAAACATCAAAGCCAGTTAGGTTTTCCCAGCCAATTTCGCACTTTTGTTGGTTCATTAATTTTGATAGAAAGTTCGAATTCGTAAAATGGGTATTCAAATTGGCTGGTACCCTACGTTCATTTAAATTCGCCTTGACTTGCCGAAAAGTGCATTTCAGTCATTAAATTTCGCGAAAGACAGTCAAATTCCAAACGTGTTCATTCAAATTCAAATCATGCTATTTCTTTGTTTCAGATCTTTTTAACATGTCTTTCTATGTGTGTTTTCGTTTTATCTATAAATTACTGTTATAAAGCAGTAAAAGTGTCATATTTCTTATCTAGTATAACTGGATTTGGTTGTTCTGTAACCAGACTGGTAACGCTCCTTCTCTTTCATATACATGTCATTATAGGCCTATACGTGTACCAGTAATGCAGCTTAACTTCATTTTTTATAGTCATGACAGCACAATATATACAGACGTATATCTCTAGAAGACATAGAAAGAATTATAAAAAAACAAAAACATTTGAGGATCATAACCTTGACTTCTTGTAACTGGCCGACCGCTCGTAATAAAGCGCTCGTAACGGAAAGATAATTTGTGGCTTCTTACTTCTTTGGATTCAAAAAGCACGTTAAAAAATGGTGTCAAAGTCTCTTAAACGAATACGAAAACATGAAATGCTATGATGCTTTAATACAAAACAATAACTACGACGAATGATCGAGCGCGGCATGTAATCACGTGACTATATCATTATGAATTTATGAATGAACGGATAGTTGAATGGTACTTGTCTTATATGGATTTCAGTTGAAAAAGTGTTATTTAGAATAAGGTTAGAGGTAATGTGAATGTTTCAAAATGAATTTGAATGAAGAGATTAATATGACAATGAACTACCATGTCATCTAGGCGAAATTTTTGCAAAATTTAATTCAATATTAAAGAATTCGATTAAAAGAGGTGCGATATTGGCCCGGATGCAGGGCCCTTGACAGGTATAGCCCCAAGGTATTCCCACCCCATATGAATTAATTGTTTTTAGGTGAAAACAGTCATGTATGCCTATTTTCCTTGGCAGTGGAATTAACAGCTGAGATACGTAAAACACAAACCCATCCAGTTAAGGGGCCCCCAGCCAGTAGCTGGAAAGTGCTCCCGTATTATTCTATTCTAAGTGAAAAGAATCATTGCTGTAATTTCTTTTGCAATGGAAGTAGTACTCAAGGAGGTATCAAAAACACCGAAACCAGTTATAGCTGTACGGGGCCCCACGGAGTGTTCCTAAAGTGTCCCCACATGTAATTCCACTATCAAGATCTGCATCCCGATCTATTCAATCTGTCAGATCGGGAGAGAGCGGCAAAAGTGTACGGGGACCGGGAGCATCGTAGCAGCAGCGTTTGGGTGATGGGGTTGGATCTAGCAATTTTACAGATCGGGAAGAAATTTTGAACTGGTTCAAAATTTCTTCCTCATCTCCCCATCAAGATTGACCTATTTTGAATCGTAGCTCAAACGGGGAGAGAGCAGTGACAGTGTAAATACCGCGGGATGAGCGTAACAATTCCAGGTTTTTCTGACCGTAGTAACAGCGGCACAAGAACGGGAAATATAGTCTAAACTGGACACCGACGACATTGTCCCGCTGCTGCGCCGCTTTCTTGATCAAAGCACGACCTTCCCCCTTTAACGACGCTCTCACTAAGTTCTCTACTCTCGTATAAAATCAAGGCCTGTTCCTACGACGCTTCATTCCTGCTTCGATAGCGTGTTGGCCGCTTTAGCTACGCTGTTCCTACGCTTTCCCAGACTCAATTATGCACGTCTTCCGCTCTCGCCGCTCTAAAATCGAACGTAGCCGATACGCTGGAAAATGTTTGCCAGAACAGCAAAACTGATGATGATGAGGAGGACGCGTTGTCGTTGTCGCGAAAATGAAGACGAAGGAGCGCATATTTAAGAAAAAGAGATGCAAACAATAAAGAGAATAAAGCAAAACACTTTGGAGCTACTGTACGGGACCCTGTGCAGGATAAGATATCTGACTTTGGTATTTTGATATCCGATGGATACTACTTCCATTGCAAAAGAAATTAGCCGTGAACCTTTTCGGCTGAATGAAACCAATATATATATATATGTGTGTGTGTGTGTGTGTGTGTGTGTGTAGGGGGCACTTTGGGGCTACTGTCTGGGGCCCCGTACAGGATAAAATAACTGGCTTCAGTGCTTTGGATATCTCTGATGAGTACTACTTCCGATTGCAAAAGCAAGTAGCCGTGACCCTTTTCAGCTGAATAAAATCAATGTGTGTGTGTGTGGGGGGGGGGGGGGGGGAGGGGGAGGGGGTAAGGGGGCAATTTGGGGCTACTGTCTGGGGCTACTGTCTGGGGCTACTGTCTGGGGCCCCACGCAGGATAAAATAACTGGCTTTGGTATTTTGGATTTCTCTGATGGGTACTAATTTTATTGCAAAAGAAATTAGCCGTGACCCTTTTTCAGGTGAATGAAACTATTGTGTGAGTATGTGTGTTGGGGGGGGGGGGGCACTTTGGGGCTACTGTCTAGGGCCCCGTAACTGGCTTTGGTGTTTTGTATGTCTCTGATGGGTACTACTTCCATTGCAAATGAAATTAGCCGTTACTCTTATCAGCTGAATAAAGTCAATGTGTGTGTGTGTGTGTTTGTACGTAGGGCTTATATGGGGTGGGGCACTTTGGGGGCTACTGTCTGGGGCCCCGTGCAGGGTAAAATAGCTGGCTTTGGTGTTTTGGATATCTCTGATTGGTACTCCTTCCATTGCAAAAGAAATTAGCCCTGACTCTTTTTAATTGAATAAAATCAATGTTTGTGTGTGTTTATACGTAGGCCTATGGGGGGTGGGGCCCTTTGGGGCTACTGTCTAGGGCCCCGTACAGGATAAAATAGCTGGCATTGGTGTTTTGGATATCTCTGATGGGAACTACTTCCATTGCAAAAGAAATTAGCCGTGACCCTTTTCAGCTGAATAACACCATATTTTTGGGGCCCTTTGGGGCTACTGTCTGGGGCCCCGTACAGGATAAAATAGCTGGCATTGCTGTTTTCATGATAAGTACACCCAAAGGAACAATATCCACCAACTTTTGTCCGTGACCCCCTTCGGCTGAATAAATCCATTTTTCGGGGTCCCTTTTTGTGGTCCCTAGGCTTACGGTACAGGATGTGACTTGCCAGCAATTCATTTTATTGACCCTTGGCCACATCCTTAGATGATGAGACCATCAAAAATGTGACCCTTTTCAGCTGAATAAATGCTCTGGGCCCCCGGTCTACATGGGCTGTATGACTCGTGAGGCGTATAACTCATGGGTTGTATGACTCGTGGACCTATTTTTTATGTCGGTCTCGTGGACCGTATGACTCGTGAGTGTCGGTCTCGTGGGATGACCCCATTACACCTTTGCATTGCATAGATGGCAAATTATAAATTCATATAACACATCTATCATGTTTATGTTACATGTTGCACATCACAAATTCATTTTACACTCTGCACATTATTCAAATACTGAGAAATAATCAGGAACTATTCGATCATTTTATACTAGGAATTCCAAATATAAGATTTTTACTTTATCAAATCTATTCGGTCCTGTAATATTGGTGCTCGTCAGTGAAGTTTTGAGAGTTGGTGTTAATTGAATTCAAATCAGGATTGAAATAGAATCTAGGTCATTTTATTATGGGAGCTTTGGATATCAATATTTTGATTTACACTAAAATGATTTTTCTTCAACTATTTAGCAAGTAAAGTGACAGATTTACACTTATAATTGCAAGTGTCTTGTCGGTTTATTTGTATGTTGCTGTACACTTTGTTACACGATGTCTATCTTACAGTGTTTTCATAATTCGATAAAAGAAAAATGCATGCAAGACAATATTAAAAATCATATGAAAATCAAGTGACCTTTATGACTTTGTCATTAAGATCTAGGTTCTCTATTGGAGGTGCCATTGTAATTGACTGAAATGAACTTCATTGCATGATACAGTATTTCTACACAACTGTCACAAATTAAAGCTGTTGATCTATTTGCATTCACCATAAGGTACAATCGCTTTGTTACAGGACAGTGACCATGAGAGATCTTTCATGACCATTGATCGACGCCATTGTTTTGCTTTATTTTGTGTTTTTATTAAGCCTCGTACTTTTCTCCGTCTTTTGATTCATAGATGAATCATTTTAGTGGTTTGGGTTTCTTTTTTTTTTAATGGGTGGGAGGAGTTATCTCTTTACACTTAACAGCATGTGTAATAAATGTCCAACAGATCCGATTCTAATTAAGTCTTCCAGGAGTCTACAAGTTCAGCAGTCGTAATATCAAGGTCAAAATGGAGACATCATCAAAATAAACATCTAGGTAGGTAGGTTCCCTCCCTTCATGACTACATAACCGTTTTCGATGACCTCCCAACGAAAAAAAAAACAAAACAAAAAACAAAAACAAAACTTCCACTTCTTACGTTTTTTGTGTGCTCGTGCGTTTGATTGTGCGTGATTGTGCCTTTGTATTTGACACCCGAGGAGCTGCTATTGTGAAAACTCAATATATGCTGTCAATATCAAGTCTATTTTTGAAACACAAAATTTTGGGCTACTCACCCTTTATCACGTGTTAGATTTGATACACTTAAAAAGGTGAAAAGCCCAAAAATTTGTGTGTAAAAAAATAAACTGTTGGTATTGACAGCATGAACTTTAGTTATTATATATATATATATATATATATATATATATATATATATATATATATATATAAAACGAAGAATCAAGAAATAAACTAGTAATGCATTATTTCGCCAATAAGAATGAGTTTATTGAACAACTCAAATTTTCGGTGGCCTCCACCTTCTTCAGGAGTCTCGACGGGGAATGTCAATACCAAAACATAAATTGAACATGAAGAGCGCGCACTTATATACACAGAATTGGTTGCTATGAGAGTGCGTGGTGGAGGCCACCGAAAATTTGAGTTGTTCAATAAACTCATTCTTATTGGCAAAATAATGCATTACTAGTTTATTTCTTGATTCTTCGTTATATTGGAGCCAATACATGAATTCGCAACATGTTTGGACCTAGACTATATATATATATATATATATATATATATATATATATATATATATATATATATATATATACATATACATATATATGTGTGTGTGTATGTATATATATATATATATATATATATGTTTAAAAAATATACTATATATTATAATGTATTGTATGCTCAAATGTGTCAAATTCTGCTTTGAAGAAGAAATTGCAGCAGGAAGCTGTTAAAAAAATACTTCCGATCTGTGTTTAACTCCACAGTATACAAAGTCAAATTTATTCAACTGTTCTTGCATATCATAGGATTTGCCATTCACAATCACTCTCATTTACTGGGAATTACATACACACTTCAATAAATCACATGACCACCATAAAATGTTATTAGTTTCTCATTTAATCACAGTGGTAATATAATAATTAATAAAGTCAAGTACTTCTTCCAACATATAATTAAGCAGTGGTAAACATATTTTGCAATAATTTGAAATTTTACCTTTCAAGTATTATTCAGGAAGGGAAAAAGATTAAATTGCTCACAGATACGTAAAACGGGAATATCTTGTGATAGAGCTCAAACCTCGGATTTCTCGTAACGGGATGCTCTCCATGTCTTTAGTTGTTTCATGTTTTATCATTTGACTCTGACATTGGAGCACATCTGCATATCAACAATGTTTTTATGCTCACACTTTAGGTATGGCCATAACTTGGCATGGCTTGTACAGGATTCTAAAGAAACATTGCTACGAAAAAAGGGGTATCTGAATGGTAACGTAACAGCACCTCAAAAACTGGGGTCAGACTGCCATGGGAAGGGTCCCATGTGAGAGAAAGAAGAGAAAAGAGAAGAACAGAACGAGAATGAGCATCGGAGTGCATAACCAAGATTGTTTGTATTTACATGCCTTTGGGAAGGAGTGATGCAGATTTATATACAGCACCTGGACATTACCATTCTCATACTTGTCTAGCACTACTCAGAGGAATAAACACCTGTGTCACTCTGGGGACATTTCCATACTGACAGCCAACTTCAAAACGTCAGTTCCTTTGTAATGTTACCACCTCATCTCGCCTTCGCACTTTGTGCGCATGTATTGCTAACAAACTATCACTACAGTTTCGATGTGTACACCACACTCAATTCTCATGTGCTTTCATACTTGTGGTATAAAAGGAGTACATGTATAGCCCACCTACTGATCAGTGACTCCACCTGTCCAAGTCTCTTCAGATTCCCCCACTTCCCCTCCTAAAACCCATCGATCCCCTGCAGTGCTTCAGACTACCCCGTCAATCCTGGCTCTCTCATAGCTAACTACCTGACATACAGCTGCTGCCATAAGATTTTATTCCACATAGAATTCCCAACACTCAACTGGTACCCGGAAGGGCTAACTGGTAATTACAAAGTTCTTCCCATATGGGCTTATAAAAGTAACTGAACTGCAATGTAATTTTATTAAAGTTGCATGAGAAATTTATGCATGGTTTACCAAAATAGTGATGGTTTGCAATGAACCAGGAATCATCTTTAAAGGCTTCAATATAATTTGACTTCGATGTATCAACTCACATGAGGCTCAAAATGAATAAAAACAAAACAATGCACTCAATCAGCATTAAAAAAACCAAAAAAACTCCATTGTGATGAAGTGCAAAATATCTCAGTGGGATTGATATAGCTCAGAAATACCTCCTCTTCCATTAACTTCAAGACCAACTCCATTTGATTTCATGTACACCTTGCGAAGAATATCCAGGATGATTCTAATCAATATGAAATTTGAATACTTGGTGCACCACGGCATTAACATTTCCCACACTTCAGATGACAATGTAGACATAATGTTCATCAAGATTATTTGAGCCAGTCGAGTACATATAGATTATGTGTATGTATTACGCGAGTACAATATACTAATAGTCAGGAGTATGCTCACTTGAACCCTTGTTTACTTTTTTTTTTGCATTACATCACTTCTGTTTCTTAATGTATATTAAGCACTGCATTTCAATAAGTGAAAAAAATTAATAAAAAGATCAATGGCAGCAGCTATTCACAAGCATGTGCTCATAACTACATGAATGAAACTAGCATCACAAGGTGGAAAGTAGTTTCCCAACCATCCAGTTCAAATCATATTTGAAAATCTTTCATTTGTGTCTAAAGCTCTGTTATATTTTTAAATCTGATGATTAAGCCAATACACAGCAATCCTCAAATGATTCCTTACACCCATGATTCCTTGACTTTGTTTAGTTAGGGCTGAGCAGTATCCACACCCGTCTTGAATCATCCCACTGTTTCCAGAATACTGCACTTTTCAATCATCACCAAAATTATTTCTCAAATGCAAGGTAAATGGTGAGGTCAAGTAAGATCTTTTGTCATTCAGAAACTTACATTGTAGGGTAAGAGTGTGACTGATCAACACCCTTGGAATATCTGACAAAGCCACGCTGGAAGGAAATGTTCTTCAAGCCGCTTGGTAGTTATTTGTTACGGCAGAAATGGTAATTGTGATGGTGCATTGGGACCAAGAGATATGCTTCCGACTTTCAAGACCTGTTGATTTGCTAACGTAAGACTGGTCGACACGTCACCACAGGTTATAAAGACCTCACCTTGGTACATATACATGTGTATGCTCTGATTTACTCTATTTTTTTAAGCCACTAGGAACAAAACGTTAGCTCATCTGTATCAAGCTGAGTGAAGAGTTAAAGATATATACCACTGTTTTTGAGCTCGTTACACACATTTTGCCAAGAATGGCCAAACACTAACAAGAGGCTTGAACACTGCCTAAATTGAACATGATGCATCTCTTATTTTCTCACAAGATTTCGAGCATCCACAGAATGTCTGTATTATTCTATTCTCTTTGTTTTGATGCAAAATATGGCTTAAGAGTATCAATATTTTCAATAAAATGTCATACAAGGAGAAAGGTAGGGACTGATTCTTTCTACTGTAATAATTATGTTGTTTACACGTTCACACTGTATCTGGAGATTAAGACATGGTATTAACACTGCATGAAGAGCCATTCCAATGAGATTCTTAGTTAAATGTATGCCACTCTACTATCATACTGTTGGATTATGTGTGTTACGCACTACACTCTTATCATAGAGGGATAACTGCCATGTTACACATTACAGTAATGATGGAAACAAGATAAATACAAACGCATTATGTACATCCCACTTACATCAACAACAAGAGCCTGGGAAGGTACACCACAGAAGGGACTGTAGTACTGCACAAAAAAATAATCTTGTTTTCCTTCTCTTGCAGTAGGCAGATAAAAGAAATCAAACGAACAAGCAACAAGGTACTCATGTACTTGATAATGACAAATGCATTATACAATAATTATCATGTAGCAGAAAATATATCATCAGTAAATTGCAATGTCAAGAAACAACACAATCAGATTTGTCATCAATTTATACTCTATGAACTGTGTTATTTTTACAATGAAAAAAAATATATGCCCATAAATACATGTACATGTGTGTAAAGGAAACATAAACATGGTAAATCATAAATAAATACAAGTAGTGCAGGAGGTACGCAAGATAACATAAAAATAAGGAATTGACATATGTAAACTAAGTGATCAGCATAAAGTAGAAAGCGCCTGTGAACTCTTCTCCCCTATGACAGCACTTACATATTGTGACTATTGACTGCTTTTTATTCACACTATTTACTAGCTACACTGCAGTCGAGGGTTTCTATGAAAACATGAATACCAGTGATTCCTAAAAGCAGGGCATTCCTACTGCGCAGCAATCCATAGACAGTAGGCACGTGTGAATGTCAAAACAGAGACTATGCTATACACAGGCGAGGGTAATTCTCGGTTGAAGGAAAGCCGATCCCAATCCATTACAGAATGGAAAGAAACGCACGCTCTATGCTGAGGCAAGCTTCACTGTAGAAGTCACACTCTCTGCCAACAACAGTATAATTCTGGGAGAGCAATTAACCCTCACAGATTTTTGGTTCTATGATTGTGGTAATGCAGCATCTAAAGTTCAGAATAGGCATCTCACAGCTGATGCGTGTTCCAAACAGGTTCAATTTGCCTGAAACTTGCATCATTTTCCATCTGTGCTCGTCTGTACAAAAAACAGATCTCAGAGTTTTATTTTATGTATCTATTCATTCATCTGAAATGCAATAAATATGGTAAGTGTGCACGTCTCTGCGTCAGGGGAGAAAGATGATCAACAAACGCAATTCAAGCATTGGCATGAGACATGGTTTCCGAGGTTTCATCTCTTTTTCTTCACAAACATCTGGCCTGTTAACAATTTGTAAAAATTTGCTTTCATATTCACTGGCATAAGCTTGAGCGAAAATATTTTTTAAACCGCAATAAGGAGGAAAGAAGACAAATATATGTTTTAGCTGCAGGAAAAGTGGCAAGATACTTCAGTTATTTCCCACATTTTCTTTTCTACTGTGTGAGAATGGTAATGGATTGCCACAGAAAAAAAAAAAGATGACATCAATCCTCAACATTATTTCTGTGTGGTAACTGACATTGAACAAATAAACTCCTAAACCCAAGATTGTCTTAACTAAATGATCACAATGAAATCAAGAATAAATCTATGGGTAGGTTGCTCACGGCAGGATTTCCATTTCAGTCAAAATTTTCTCATGGGGGGGGGGGGGGGGGGGTGACCAACACACATTAAACTTGCCTCTTGCTCAGTAGCTAGTTTCAATCTTTCTAAACATGCATAATGCTTTGTCATAATTTTTGAAAGTGAAATAAGTTTCTCACAGCACAAGCATATAAGTCACTGTTGCACATGCTGTATGTATGCAAAACTGTAACCCAAACTCAGCTGCAATGCACTGTCCTGTAAATACTCCTTGAATATAGACTTAGAGGCTCATACTTCCTCCTAAAACAAGGGCAAAATATTTTTGATGGGGTTATTCAGCAAAATTTAAGTCGTCGTATAACATAACGGGTTGACTGCAACTTCTTTATGATCGGTGAGTGCATATTTTGATGACATCTGACGGAGGGATGACATGTCCCTACTAAATTCAAAGTGAAACAACCTAGTACCTGGTTTGGCACCAAACTTTGGCCAGCCTCCCACTGGTCCTGTCCCTTACCAACAAAGTCACAGCTGTATGAAAGGTTGTCTTGTAATGAAGGGTTTCAGTTTGTATTTTTGTTCTTCTCACTCCCTTACCAGTAGACAGAAAGTCATGGTCGCTATCATGTGGGTTGAGCTTTCTGATGATAGTAGCCTATTGACACAGTATCCCATCCTGCAATTATGTCTGATTCCATTGTCTCAAAGTTGACTTCAGTGGCAGGAAATCTATTTTCTTTGTCATGCCTGCTGCTGGTTTTGAATCAACCCCCCCCCCCCAAAAAAAAAAAAAAAAAAAAAGAAGAAGAAAAACTTTAACCTGCATAACATCATCTCGTTTGTGGAAAACTTTGGCAACGCCTTTGGGCCTAAAAAATTAAAAATCAGAATAGCGCAAAGACACCACTCATTTTGCCAGCAGTGATTAGAAATGAAAGAACATGTATACAATGCTTGGAACAGGGTTGCTGCAACATTACGGTACATCTTTCATGTTGACGGGATTTTCTTTGATTACATTCCAAGTGTACTTAACATTTTTTTTCATCTTCTTCTTCTTCTTTTCACATGGACGGGTCAAAGAAAATATAATAACAACAGTGATTAAAAATTGTAACTGTCATTGAACAAGTGTATTCCAACAATAAAACCTATGAAGTATGTTTTTGATACAACACTGTACACCAAGAGAACATCACATGCATACCATTTGGTATGTGCATTAATGGGTGTGAAAAGATACTGTAAAAATAAATAATGATAACAACAACAGCAGGCACCTTTTACTTTTCTTTATCAATAACAAGGCGTATCATGGAAAATATGAAAAAAAAAAGACAACTTGAAGGATAGTAAAGTATGTGATGTCTGGACACTTCCTGCATGCATAAAATGTAGGCAGAAAAAATGAACAGGTATCGACCATATGCAAGTGTGCATTGGGAAAAGATGTTCTGACATTAAAGCAGACATTTGTGAGCATAATGTGGTGATCAAGCCATTATACACTCACTCCAATCTTAAACGATTGCGTAAAGACCGACTGGAATTACCCCAGACTCGTGTCTTACTTATTTCCAATATACATGCTTTATCTGCATATGGTATGTGCCTTTATCTCATACCGATATTCCTGGTAAAATATATACATAATTGGTGGAAGCGAAGAGAGGAAAAAAAAAAACAACAACACACACACACACAGCATTGCATTACAATATTTGTGAGATTTGTTTGTATTTTCTTCATGCCGGTAATTTGTGTTTCCTACTTGAGTTGGTGACATCCGAGTGCAGGCTACACCTATCCTACTATTCCTTCGACAAGAAACAACCTTTTGGACATATTTTGGACGTATTTGCTGAATATAAACACCTCCTTCACATAAAAATTCTAAATGTTAGAATATTATGAAGGACAGGCAAACCAAACACAACGCATCTGGCCACTTATCAATGTACCAAGCTGTTACTCAGTTACACACACACACACACGCACACACACTCTCTCTCTTTCTATATATATCTCTCACTCTCTCTCAAGTCACATAACTCGGACATGCGCAAAGCACACTCGCCAACAGCTGCAAGGCAGCATTTATTCTGCAATTTCCCCTTCCTCACGATAATTGATTTCTTAAGTTGCTAATATCAAGTCTCATCAAACATCACAAAACTATATATAATATGGGTCATACAATTGTTACTATTTACAGAAATGTACAATTGATATTTTGTATCCCCTATGCAAAATGGCTACAGCAAAAAGCATATATTACATGACCGTGACCAGTTTCTTACTGGTCGTGCCAGGGAAGTGGAATGACAGAATCCTACATGGACACATGAATGAAAGGGTATTTTAAACACTTGTCATAGATTCAAGAGATATTTTTTTGTGTGTGTATCATTTTGTTTGCTTCCTAACTGCATTTTGCACACCACAAGTCATATAGAGTACAGTGGACTGGATTATCAATCATGAAATGTGGGAGATAAGTTGACTGTCTAGGACCTAGAGGTATAGAGAAAATGGTAGCTGGTTCTTTCACATTTCAGCTTTAGATTGCAACAGACATGTGGCAATGCCCAGGAACTAGGAGAAAAATCACCTGTACGCTTGAAAAGCTGGTTCATAGCCACTACTTGATAGAAATGAATCAAAATATCCTGCATGTCAACATTATATGCAAGTGCATCATCAGATATGCATGTGTAGAAATATTTGTTGATTTCATAGTTCAATTGAATGTTTTAATCACTGGCCATCCTGACATGTACTGGGTTTTCTAGTGCTTTTCAAAATGAAATCTGCCAGTAGCTGTTTCATATTGTTCTGATACTTGAGTTTTGAAGAAAAGAAAATTTTAGGATATCAATAACCATTAAATATATCTTTATCACATGTCCCATGTTATAAAAGTCCATGCAGGAACAACCAGGGTAGCGGTGTACCACAAAGGGAAGTGAACCTTACAGAGTTTACTGCTTCCATAGAATCTCACTTGCCAACCTTACACTATTATATCCCACTAGCTGGGTTCATGCACTCCTAAACTGCAACACTACATCAGAGCTTATTGTAGAGTGCCAGTGTGCTAGCAATTACACGTCAGTATGGCTATGACCAACCTTTCAAGAATATAGGCGTATCTAAGAAGTATGTATGAAATCACAGTGATTCATGACAAGTGTAATTCAACTGCAGATAATTTGATTTGACAGTGACAGAATACATTTCATGTCATATCAAAATGTTTTCCTGTATGATTTTTCATTGTTTTTATGACTAATATGAAAAATGATATGCAAACTTTAATGATTCTTGGCTTTTTTTTTTTTTTTTTTAAACAACTGGTAACAGAGTACAGCTTTTCTTCTTTCCATTTTTTTTTTTCGTTGTTGGGACAATGGGCACATTACGATTGAACACCACACTTAAATCTAGCTGCAAAATACACTCCAAAGACACTTGCATTCAAAATATTTACAAATCTTGGGGATAGGAGGAACACATTTCTATGCCTGTACTTTTGATTCTCTTCTCGCACTACAACTGTCACAGAGGTGCCAGTGAAGACTCAACTCATCAAATCCTATGCTTGCTGAAAAACAGAAGCACCCCGGAAGGTTGTACAGAACAATGGAAGCTACATCCATTTCCTTTTCTCTTCCTCAGTTGCATGCTCTTCCGAATGCGCGATGTTGCAGTCCCCCAAATAAGGCAGTTTCTTTGTTTCAAAATCAAACACACAAACAAAAACGAACAACACCACTCATCTACTGAGTTCTCTTCCAACTTGGCCTAACTCATGCAGCACTAGAACCCTTCGCTATCTGTAGAGAAACTTAGCTACTCACACACATAAGCAGTTCATGTAAATTAGTTCAAACAACACACCTGCACATTTTAGCTTCAAGGAATGCAAAAGAAACTGTGACATAAATCCAGCGGGACACTGCAATTTCCTGCATGGCAGAAAACAACATCTTATAATTACAACAGTAGTATAATTCTTTGTTATACTAAGCCGTGGGCATCATGTAATAATTATGTGCTGCTCCTATAATACCAACAACCACAGAGCAGATTTCTTTTAGACCTTCCTCCCAACCAATATTTTTGAAATTGACTTTGCAATTACAGAATTGAGATTACCCTTATATTTCTTCTAAATTACTCCATATGCTGTGCATGTTATTATCATAACTGGCTATGTGAATTCATGCACTGCATCTGCATGCTTTCCTTGCAAGGCATAATAACGCCATTACACTGGTCATTAGCTGGAGAATTCCTAATATGGCCTGCCAAATATTGCCTGTTTCAAGTTCATGAAAACGTGTGCTGCCAAACATATACCAAAGTAACTTGCCATGCTCTTACCTGCATGCTCTATGCAGCAATATACAACCCTGTTAAGGAGATGCTATTCTTTTTGCCGCTGCCATTAGCATATTATACTCATGTGAGGCAGCAGCTCTCACGTTGTGTTCCAAATACTGGCCTTACACACAGAGACCAATAAAGCCCTTTGCTATGCAGCGACACGTGAAAGCACTATGCAGTAATTGATATCAATATTACATTTTCCTTTTACAACAGTACGTTGTCATCACCACAGAAAGGTGAGTAAATTTTTTTTTTTTCTGACTGACTTCTGCACGATCAGTAATTACATTACCCAGACATGCCACTTGGATGTCACAATTTCTGATGCATATGATCAATCTGCTTTCAAGAATTCGTTGTTTTTTGTTGCTGTTGTTGTTGTTGTTGTTTTTTTCATTTGTCTTCTGTTGTTTTCCATCACAGCAAGTTCCAACAGCCCCCAACTTTCTATGCACCATCTGACGGACTATTGGGTCCCTAGCCCCTGCAGATCTTGCTGCTGCTTGGCACGCTTCAAGTCATTCAGGCTGACCTTCTTCTCCTCCAAGCCTGGCCTTACAGGCGCCTTCTTGCTCAGGTCCGCGAGGTTCTTGAACTTGTCGTCGGCAAAGGTGCCCTTGCGCTTGGCGACTGGTTGGCCCACGGCCATGTGCGGGTGCTGCTGGGTCATTTGGTCTGCCGACATCATATAAACACTGCTGTCAGGTCCTTTGGCTTCACTTACAATCTGCTGGGCATCTACCATACCCCTACTGTCTCTCTGTACATACATTTCTGCGGGCTCAGTCGGTAGAGCACCTTGGTTTAGACCACCTGGTCTAGCTTCTTCCAGTCTCCTCTCGACAAGTCCTGTGTCCATCTGGGCCTGATAACCTTTTGATGCTATACTCTCAGCAACACGGTCATCCACACCCATATGTACAGGAGTCTTTGAGTAATCGATTTTCTCTGTCCCTGACCGTGTCCTCACGTGTGATGGCTGCCAGGGCTGCTGCTGCTGCTGTGCAGGGAACTGCACTCCCGTCTTGTCGATCCCTGACGGCAGCTGCTCAGGGGACCTGTTCATGCTGACCATGACTGGCTGATCCACGGCTTCTGTGGGTATCATGGTAGATATTGGGTTCATCCTTGCTGTGCTGACTACCGGCGTTGCCATCGGCTGGCTGGATGGGGGGTAGAAAGCTGGCTGTGCGCTAGGTTGAATGGGATACATTCCTCCTGCAGACTGGGGCATCACAGACTGGTAGCTCACGCTCCGCTTCAATCCCTGCCCAGAAACATAAGCTTGTTGGGTGATCATGTCGCTGCTGCTAGAGTAATGGGGGTGCATGGAGGTAGGCACTTGATACTGGGGAGCACTCATTGCAGGTGCCCCCGAGACTGGCCCTTGGCTGGGCAAGTCCGATGAAGCCATCTCCAAGTTGACGTGTCGGTATGCTAACATACCCCCATGACCTGGGACAGGAACCATGGATCCAATGGAAGACATGCCTTGTACGGTAGGTGGGCTGGCCCTCCGAAAACCTCCGAAGGCAGAGCCTGGTCCATGGGTGAACGTTGGCACCCCTTGCTGGTAGTGATTGAAGGGAAGCGGAAGGCCACCCGCATGCCACATGCTTTGGGCAGGAAAGTTCTCTTGCACTGGGTAGCCCATCATGCCGTACATGTTTGGCTGATATAGCAGATTTATATGGGGGCTTTGGGGCGGTGTTGTCTGGGGATGTTTCCGAGCAGCCAGGAACTCTCGAACTTCATTCTTATGTTTCTGAAGCATCTTATGCCTCTCCTCCTCATGCCTGATGATAAAGAAAACAAATAAAATCAATCGGACTTCAACCACACAGTTATAAAACAAAACAGTTCTATTAAACATTATAGACAAGACAATTGCTAACTTAGGATCCACAATATTCGACATGAAAATGTCATCAATCTTCTAAAATGCTTCTCTAGACAAACCTCATCTTTCGTGCTTGGGAGCTTTGACTATACCAATATTCATATTGACTTCCACATGTACACCGAGCAACACCATTAGGAGCACAGTTGACTAAAATGCTCACACCTTCAATGTTATACATTTGATACAATCATTTTTTTTTTTTGGACATATGACTCACATCTGCCAGATACACACAAAGATAAAGAAGATAATTTCCCAACAGCTACTGAGTACAGAGTGCAATGATTTTGACCTCAACGGAATGTCTCCCTCTTGTCACTTCACCTTTTATTCAGCATTATACTTTATCAAATTCAGCAAAGGCATCAGCTGAACCTGACCCATGTGGCCACTAGACATTCACTAAAGACCAAGTTATGGATTAATGGAAGTGCAACAACGTTATATCTAATACCAGACATCGTAAAATCTTTGACTCTCAAACTTCCTGTCACTTGACACGAATGCCAACTGAGTCATATTCACTCTTTGTATGACACTATTTTACTAACATTTAGAGATTCGAATACTAACTTTTATGATCAAGACTGTATGTATATATTAAATGATGGATGATCAATTACCTTTGTAGAAGTTCAAGTAACTCCATATCCTTGCCAGAAGCATACAGCTGAAATTGTGCCATTTCATTTTGATACTGCAGAAACAAATGTGATGATTGGAGACAAATATTAACTGATAGAACACATCAATATTCAGGAGTATCCAAGAGATCCAAGGACATACATTTGCTAGCATTTCCACTTTTCATTTTTCCTTGTTTCTATCTTCTGTTCTTTGCACTGTGCAAAGATAATAACGATAATCCCATTTCAGACTTTTTCAGGATTATTATTAAGAGCACAGAGAGGATCACTTGAACACTTTTGTTCATGACATACCTGTAAAATTAGACTAAAAAGAGAATAGTTGTGTGACATAAGTTGAAGACTAGCTCCTGCATGATCACGACATGCAAATAGTTTTCAATAGAAACTAGAATTATCACTGAAGGTGATTAATACCCCCGCCCCTAGTGTTGCTTTATAGTATGTGATGTCATGAGGGCAATGACATTAATACCAAGTTTGTGCACTTGTCAAATTGGAAACAGAATAATTTTAGTTTACTGTACAATTACTGAGCTGACACTGAGTTCCACAAGGTTTGGGTAAAAAGTGTGGTTACCATGGCAATGCACTGTCTGATACAAACACAAGGGACATTTTGCATAACTACACTTAAAGACCATCATACACACCAAATTTGACCTTCATAGCTTGAATGGTTTATTTTGATACAAAAATGAGTGGTTACCATGGCAATACATTTTCCTCAAACTAACACATTGGTGTCTTGCAAAACTACACTTCTAGATCATGATACATACTAAATTTGACTTTAATTGCTTGAATGATGGAAAAATTATTCGATCTGCAAGGTTTTGGTAAAATTGTGGTTACCATGGCAACGGTTTGTGTGACATACACAAAAATTATGTGTTCCACATCTATTCCTCAGGGCCATAATGCCTACCAAATTTGGTTTCAATTGCTTGAACACTGTGGAAGTTGTTCACTCCACAAGATTTCACTTAAAGAATATCATAAACTGTACACACCAAATTTCACCTTCATAGATTAAATGGTTCAATCTGATATAAAAATGAGTGGTTACCATGGCAACACATTTTTCTTATATTAACACATTGGTGTCTTGCATAACTACACCTCCCAACCATCATACATACTAAATTTGACCTTAATTGCTTGAATGATGAGGAAGTTATTCAATCCACAAGGTTTTGGTAAAATTATGGTTACCATGGCAACGCTTTGTCCAACACAAAAATTATGTGTTCCACATCTATGCCTCAAGGCCATAATGCCTACCAAATTTGATTTCAATTGCTTCAAAACCGTGGAAGTTGTTCACTCCACAAGATTTCGAAGAAAACATGCGATTACCATTGCAACGCTTTGTCAAGTACAAACACAAAGAGTGTCTCGCATAACTACACCTATAGATTATCATAGATACCAATTTTGAAATTGATTGCTTAAATACTATGGAAGTTATTCAATCCACAAGGTTTTGGTAAAATGATTGTTACCATGGCAACGCATTGTCCGACAAACACAAAAAACATGTCTTGCACATCTATACCTCAATATCATCATTTACCCTAAGTTTCATTTAAATTGCTTCAAAACTGTAGGAGTTCGCGACGCAAGATTTTGCAACAGATCGACCGACCGCCCGACCAACATCACGTTGATTCCTACATACCCCCTTCACACTACGTGTGGCAGGGGTATAATTACACACAGATACCTCACACATCACTCAGACCAAAGCACTTCAACCATACAATGTACTTACATTGGCAGAGGGCCCAGGAGATCCTGACCCAACGTCTGACAGTGGTGGTGTATTGTGTGCCTCAGGTTGCGTAAACGCATTGTGACTTGCTCCTGAATGAAAGGCTGCACCGCTCTCAGGTGGCGGAAGAGCGGGTCCGTCGGGCGGCAGTGAGTAGTGAGAGCTTCCATCCGATGCGATGCTGTCGGGTGTTCCCCTCCCACTGCCACTTACCATGCTGCTCTTTCGCTCTGGCTTGACCACCTGTCCAACCGACTGCCAGTCTGTCCGCTGAGGAGGTGGCATTTCTCGCTCGGCCGCTTCCTTGTGCGCCAAGGACATTGTCGCAGAATATGTCTGCTTCTGCCTGTCCATCTTGTCGATGGCAGCCCTTGTTTGATCCTCCCAGCTTGGTAGCCTCGGTGACATATCTGGCTCAGGTGGTGGAGTGTCGATGACTGGCTCGGCTTGATCTACAACCTTGTCGACATGGAAACGTCCTCGCATTGCGGGGGAAGGTTTGACGGGCTCTGGTGCCTCGTGACTGCCGCGGCCAACATTCTTTTCGGTTTGTGTGACCAACTCTGAAATCACATCCTTAACATCCTGTGCCTGCGAAGACTGGCTGACCTGCATATTGTCTCTGGTGGAACTTTCTTTTACAGTTGCTGATGCAGGTGCAATGGTAAAACGTCCTTGCTTTTTCTCTGCCTGTTGCTGAGGCTGCTGATCTACACTAGAATTCACACTAGGCTGACTGGAAGACTTTTCTGTTAGGACTTGACTACCTTCTACATTCTCTATCTCAGGTCCTATTGCTTTCACCGCCTCCTCCATCTTCTTTTGTGTTGCACTATCGCTTGTACTTCCTTCTTTCTGTATGGCTTTTTCAGGCACTGGGTTCACATTGAAGCGTGACTTCTTTACAGGACTCAAGGTGGCCTTTGGTGAGTGAGGTGGGATGGGCTGTTCTGTCTGTAATTGCTTTTCCTCCATCTTCTCTCCACTGGCCTTTGTGAAGGGATCATCAACAGGCTCCACACTAGGGGTAGAGGGCTGCAAGCCAGGGGTGGCAGAGCCCGGTATGTGTACTTCCGGGGCAGGCTCACTTAGCGGACGGGGCAGGTAGTTGTTGATAGGGAAATTTTGAACGTCCATTGATAATTTTCTCTCATCCTGAATGGGGACAAAATCTGGTGCCAGCATTCCACCAGATGGGTGTGCTGCAGTGACTATGGTGGCAGATGAACTCTGGGCATTCACAGACATTGTTGGAGCAATGCTCACACTGACTTGGCTATGAAGTGGCACCGGTGCAGCCGATGACCCAGGGAAGCTTGCATTTGATGCTGCCTGCCCCAAATGCTGAGTTGTTTGGACTGTCTGGTGGAGGGATCCTTGTTGTTGGGCAGGAGGCACCTTGGTTGGCACTTGCTGCTGGTGGGGGGTAGGCTGTTTCTTGTGAAGCTGTGATAATTTTGCATCAAGATCTGCCAAGCGGGCTACTCCAGATGTGGCCTGGTTTGACTTAGCTGAAGGCTGCTGCCCCTGTGTGGATGGTGGGGCAGTTGGGTTTTGCCCAGAGGCAGCGGACACTTGAGGCGGCTGTGTTTGCACTGCTTGCACTGGTTGTGGCTGCTGAGGTGGCAGCTGTTTCTGCTGCACTGATTGTTGAGTTGACACAGGAGGTGGCTGCTGTTGAGATAAAACTTGCTGAGGCTGCTGCTGCTGCTGGGGCTGCTGCAGAGGCTGCTGCTGTGACTGTGACTGGGGGATTTGCTGCTGTGTTGGAGCTTGAGTCTGCAACTGCTGAATCTGTGCTGGAGATGGCCCCTGAGTATGGACCTGTACAGGGGGCTGTGATTGAGGGAGTTGGTTCTGAGGATGCCTCATCTGAGACTGGGCCTGCTGCAGCTGCTGCTGGCTGATTTGCTCCTGCATCTGCTGATGGGGCTGGTTTGCAACGTGTTGGATACCGTACAGCTGAGTGGCTTGCTGGTTCAGGTAAACTTGGGGTGCACCTGCCTGCGAGACAACGGGCATGTAGTAAACATTGCCTGGGGGATAAATGGGCATGGGCAGATAAGTGGGAGCACTCATCACTGGCACACCAGGCATGACCCCATGGACTGCATCTCCCACTTGACTTGGGTACACAGGCTGGGGCGTCACCACATCCATTGGCATGGGCTGGCTGGATGGGACCAGGGCCGGATTGGGTAAGCTATCGGCCATCACAGGAGGGGACTGCATAGGCTTGGGATACCCCTGCTCCACGTACAGTCCATCTGCAGACGACATCTGAATCTGGCCGCCGCCTCCGCCTCCTCCTCCTCCCACTGTCAGTGGGCTGCTGGCTTTCCTGGATAGAGGCTGATGCTGGTTCTCCTGAGGCCGCAACTGCTGGTCAGCTTGAGATGCAACAGCCATCTCAAAGCTCTGTCTCGGGGCATTCTGCAAGACATAATGATGCACAATATAATCACAAAGCCGATCGGCAAATGTCTTGAGTCACCATATAAGAAATCAATGAACATTCATGGCAAAGTTCATGCAGTTACCACAAATCATCATTAATGGCACTGTATCTACTCAAAGGCATCTGAGAAAGAAACTCTTCACACACGCAGCTATCCAATTATTCAGCTGCAAAAACACTTCAAACAACCATCACACTCAAAAGAATATACACAATCATGCTATTAGTCAAATTCACTACAATATCATTTCTAATCCATTCTGTTGTCTCAAGGGAAAACTGATTGCAAGCATTTTATCATCCTAAAATCATACTAAATCAAAGTTGTTCTAAATAAATCAAGGTGTGATGGTTGGTTTAATCTTCATGACAAAGCATTATTCGGCATTCAGTCTTCTGAAGGATCATCACAACAATGGAAATGTCATCAACAAAGTCTAACTGAGATGAAATGTCTTATGATAGAAGTGGGAAAGAAAGAACTAAGATATGAGTATTTATGATTTACAGCGTCAAGTGATAAGTCACTCAATTTTCTCTCAAATATATAAGATTAGGAAGCAGAGGAGCAAGTCTTTAGGATTAGTCAGTTTAAAGCAAATTAGTACTGAGATGGGAGAATTTCCAAAACTGACCATTACATCAGATATGCACACATTTTTTTAATAGAGACCACAAAAAAGGAAGAAAACCACATATTACTTTATCATATTTATATAAGGGGTAAATACAAAGGGGAGAATAAATCTTCTCAAGTGAATAAATTGCGTGTGTTGTTAATGAGAACCAATTGGATGCTGCAGACAAATGATTATACCTGTAAAAGATACCCGAAAAGGCTTCTATCCCCCTCCCCCACCACCACTCTAAACGTTTCATTCATTCATTCATTTCTCTATCAGTCAACTTTCATGTCTTTGTGGATTTTTTTTTTATTTTTTTTTTGGTGGCCATACAACACACGGGGAAGTGCTCTTTTGGAAGGATAAGTGTATTGCCCACTCATCCAATTGCAGCAAGCAGTTAACACTTTATCACACAAAGCACAATGGCAAGACTGTGTGTGAGCCCTGCCTCATGAGCATGCACCATGAAATGTCATGGAAAGACCAGGGACAGGTTATCAACCCATGGAAACAAGGTGCATTTTGGTATAAAGTGAGTTTGGGACCAGGATTGTGACTGGCTGCGTGTAAGAATGGCCTGAGGCCACCAAACACTCTACTGCACACAGAGGAAACAGAGGTTGGGTGGGATGGCTTTACAGTGAGGTTTAGAAGGGAATAATCAAGTCACAGACTTCAGGCTAGCGAGTCATTCCATCACAACATATGGATATTAAAAAGTATATGTGGGATATGAGCCACACCAAGGCTTGATTCACGGCAGTCTGTTTTGCAAAATCTAGCAAATAAAGAGAGTAAGGAGAGCGGGCCAGTCCCAACCAACCCACCACAGAGGGCCAATAAAGGGGGCTGAGCCTTGGGCTTGTAGGTTCAGAGATGGGTGAGACAGGTGAGTTCAGAGGGGACCATACCAATTGCTGCTGGGATTCGTCCCCACTCGGCGGGGAGGCGTCCGACGAGGGGGCCGTCTTGGTGGGGCTGGACAGCATGTCGTCCCGCAGCTGAGGGCCGGGGGCTCCGCCCTCACCAGCCGCCGTTTGCATCTGCTCTGGGCCGGAGACCGGACCGCGGCGCCTGGCCTCCTCTGTCACCCGCAGCAACTGCTCCTTAAAGAGAGCAGCGTGCTGCTCCAGCAGATGCTTGGTTTCCACCTGGTCAGAGAAATGAAAATCAATTCACTCTTTCACAATTCCACGGGCAGACTTATCTTTCCCTTGTTATGAGAATTTTGCACCCAGCAAATAAGATGAAAATGGCAATGCTACAAAGCAATGGAATCAATGAAATTTTGAGAACTTTTAAACTCACAATATTGTACCTGTCCCTTCAATGCACAACTGCATAAGAAGTTTACCTCAGTGGTTGATTCTCGTTTTCAAAGTTTGGCACAAGCAATGTTTCCAACAAAAAGGAAAAATATTGCTCTACTTGGAATTTAGAAGATGGATGATTCATGTAACCTAGAAAAATGTAATGGAGGAGTTCTCTCCAGGGTATAAGTCTTCTTCAGAAATTCTGATTTTGCATGCATCAAGCACAGCACTCTCATAGAGTAAATGGCACATGTCTGCGTATAATCATGGAGCGGGACACTGAAGGAAGATTTTGACCGTAACCTACAGACAAGCAATGCACAGGGTGAACTAGAATGTATGATACCATTTTCATAGAGGTTATCTTGATATTGCATAGTTGCATTACATTGGCTTTGGTTCTCATATTTCATAAATCAAGTTGGCATTAATGCTATGCTTTTAATACAGCTGGGTAAATGGAGGTAACTATGTCCCATTCACATGTAGATTCCTTCATGTGCTTTCATTCATTGCAGAGAATTTATTTGGTTGAAAATTGTCGGGTCTGTGCGTCTGTAGCCATGTCCAAGTTTGACAAGAAAATCTATTGCTACACATCCCTCTGGCACGCAGGCCACAGCATGCAGATTCAAACAAGCTCAGTGTGTCACTCACAAATTTGGCCACAATGCCCTCATGCTGGTCATCTTCGCTGAACTTGAAGATGACCGTGTCACCCCGGTGAGTCTCCAGCGAGCACTCGATCACTTGATCCTCGCTCACGGACAGCATGCTCAGCTTGGGCCGCTTCTTGCCGGACTTGCTGGACTTCTTCTTCTCGCGCCGCCTCTCCACATTCTGGCTCCCCTCCGTCCCACTGCAGGAACAAAAAGCCGGCCCCATGATAAAAATCTAAACTACTAGGCTCCCCCTGTCACACTTACAAATCGTGTCTCTTGAATTACATGAGCTGAAAGTATGGGTAAATACATCTGACAAGCATAAAAAGCATCAAGGTCCACAGGACCTTTGAACAATATTGACACCTGAATGACAAAAGTGTTTATTTGGCAGTCTATCCTTTTCCCTTCAAGTCTTCCTTACTGAACTGAAACAAAAATATAAAATGATAAATGAGAGTCATGCATCCAGTTTTCTAGATGCTGGCAGCATTTGAATTTCCTTCCTTCTTTCTTTCTTTCTTTCATTCATTCTTCCCTGAGAATGGCTACAATCACTGGGTCACATTCATAGGCAGAGAAATAAGGGGAGAAACTAATGCAATGGGTTCATCATTGCATCAAGGATTTAGTGACTTTTTTTTTTTCATGTACTTATAAGAAGTTGAATTGCTTGCCCCTTATCTTTTCTGAACATACCAATAGATTCCTGTGTGAGGAAGTGTTGTGTGTACTATTCAGAACAGGACCAGGAACATACGCACAATTTTTGCCATCTTTGGAGCTCTCAGTTTTGTTTTGTTTTTTCTGAAACAAGGAAGCATTGCAACATCCGATACAGTGGAAACCTAGCCACAATATTATGGAGGTTAGGAAACAAAACAATGTCAATCAATCGCTCCTCAAAACTGTTCAATCAGAATGAATTAAGAGGTTTTCACAGGATAAATAGAGATGATCAGCCCCCACCTGCTAAGTTTTACATTGTATGTTACATTCTTTGTGATATTTGCCTTGATTCATTGTTTTAACCCTTTGAGGACAAGTCCCCAGTATCCTCAGGCAAGTGTCTGTGGGAAATGCATGTTGTAGCAAAATCAAACCGTCCTCAACGGGTTAAGAAATGTTTACATCTACTGCTATGGAAGAAGAAGGAAAAGAAGAAGGAGAAGAAGGAGGAGGAGGAGGAGGAGGAGAAGAAAAAAAGTGAAAGGAGGTTGATGTTCTCTTCATGTTTATCCTACAAATGTACCTCTCCTCTCCAGTGCCAGCTGTCCCAGACACGGAGTCCCCTCCTGTAGCATCCTTCCTTTCCAGGGCTGGAGATCCCCGGGACTTGGACGACCCTTCGCCTGTTGCCTATTAGAGGGTAAGGGAGAGATCATTTGGGTACAGGTTAGACACAAACAGAGCATGAATGCTCCAAACAATTCTCTAACCATCTAAAAAGACAAAAATAATAATGATAATGATGATACTTAAGGGTAGGAAGAAGTGGGAATGCACATATATGAAGCAGGAGATGCTCAGACAAGATATTTTATCCTGCAGGCAATTCAGTTTTCAGGAGTAATGTCATGTTCTTGATTGTCCACAAGCATGCACTACCTTTCATCTTGTCTGTGTGTGTGTGAGTGTTTTACTTTGTATTTTTATTCAATTGATGAAAGAGACCATGGAACTTTTACTGTATGCCCCAAGCATATCTTGTCGGCAACAACATCTAAACGAGTTCTTATTTTTCCTTGATTTGTTTTGCTCTTGATTTGTGATATTTCAGAGGTTAGGGTTAGGTCAAATGTATACGTACAGAACGATTGGTTGATTACAATAATTCAGTTTGTTTTACACAAATCTGATAGGATGCACAGCTTGGTACACATGCTAGCGGCAGAATGGGAGGGGGTGGATTTTCCCTTCCCGCCTCTTTACACTTTCAGTGTAAATATGGTCTGAGGAATGATCGATAAAACCTTGTTCTTACTTTCTCGTCCAGAGCAAGTCAAATTTACAACACCTGACAGGTGTAACACATCTGTTAACTGGGATACTACAGAGCTACAAACAGATAGAGAGATGGAAAAGGGAGACAAGAGAAGGACAGAAGGAAGGAGAGACAGAAAGGAAAACACAGGGAAGCAAAGTTGGTTGCTTATACATGCATGTCATTTGAGTGTCCAAATAAAAAACAAAATATACATCGGTATTATGTGTACAGCACACACTCTCATCTGAGACCATTTCATACTTCACAGCCTTAAGTCAATCAATCATTTAAAAAAAAGAGGAACATTCTAACATGGTCTTTTCTTTGTCAATGCTACACTCATAGGCACTTTGAGCTTTACTGGTAACTTCGTAATCACTTTTTTATGTTTTTAAATCCTAGACACAATTTAATCTGATGGGACACTGGAATGACAGGGCTTCAAAAGGAAGCAATGACATATTATGGCTAGGTGGAAAGCATTTCAGTCACAGGAGAAACAGAAGAATGCAGATGGATGGTGACATATTGAAAGACGGAAAACTAACCAAAAGTTGAGCAGGTGACTACACACCTGATTTGGCATACAAGGTAATGTAAACAGAATGAGTCATCCAGCATTCCACAGATGTCTATTAACTTCAATGCACATGTGACCACTTCGCAGAAAGTCAGATTATTTGAAGGCTGCACCATGAAACTTTCTGGCTTAATACTGAGTAATAAATGACAGGTGCCCTTGAGGGCCCATATCAGAGGAACCACATCACACTTGAGAGGCCAATGGTCATTGGCTTAATAAAACAGCATTTGGTTTTTTAATGTGGGGATTCTTTAACAACATATGACATGTGTTCAATGGGTTTATCTCACCCCCGCACAATGGTTTGACTTATCAGCACCATTTATCTCTATATGACATAATAACTCGATGAAATTTGAGTCATCGATAGCAATCTATCCCTAGAACTGAAATGACTATCGCAGTCCCCAATTCCAATTTGAATGTTATCGGTTGTTTTGGTTGTTTGGCTGATTCCATTTTTTTTTTTTTTTTGGGGGGGGGGGGGGAGTGGGTTAAATCAAGTGTACTTAGTAATACATTAATGTCTGTAGCAATCCAGCACATTTGGCCACAGAAGAGGCAGCTGTGAATTCCACAACCACAAAGTCTTGATTCTGAAAAGGGCAATGATTATTAGGTGTATGGGCTGTGGCACCCCACTGATTCTTGGAAACACGGCATGTAGGACTGTCTACTACTAACAAAGTTTGGAGAAGGAGCATCTGTTGCGGTTCATTTGCAGGTGTGAAAGAGTAAGACTGTGAGACAACTTCCTAGAAACATTTTACTGAGAATTGACTACATCCCATGGCCATCTCATGCATGATGGCTCCCAAAGTGGTTTCAAACAATGAGAACTGGCAGCATTGCATCGCACATGGAAAGACCTACACTAACTTTGTCCTGTATCAAAGAAATGGACATGATATTCATAATGATTATAACCCATTGAGAAAATTTAAGTAATTTGTGATCAAGATCTCAACTATGCATACAGAGAACAAAAAAAGAGGGGAAAAAAAAAAAGGATGCCAGGATTATTTGTAAGCACTCCCTCTACTGTTGAATGCTCCAAGCACTGCGCAGCACTCAACATTGTATGGAAAAATTTCTATTGCCCGGAAGAAACTCTCAAAGAACACTCATACCTCACCTCTGGACAAAGCAGTGTGAAAATAGCCACTGAATTAAGAATAGCAAAATGTTCACGCTGCGAAGCTGTCATTAAAGACACTCTTACACATACTAATGCACAGTACAGACCACTTTGAAGGCTGAAACCATATCACTGTCAATAGATTGCACATTCTTAACATATTACATCAAATTTACACAATATATTTCACTTCAGAAAGATATGTAGCTTAAATTTCTGATGAAGGGAACACACAGGAAATGGCAGCTCTGTGTCAAATATTGTGCTGCTTCAAGTTTAAATGCTACCACAAATTGCTGAGTTGTGAAGTGATGTGAACAGGATGAAGAAGCACTCAAGCATACGAAAAATTACATTGTCACTATCAGAATGTACAGAGAAACATCATCATTCTAGTAAACTCCTTCCATATTTTGACAACTATTGCCCACTACTATCTATGGGAGAAAACTGATCATGGTATAAATAATGTTGCTCACAGATTTTCATTACTCATCTTAAAGCCTTTAACAATCATTTTCAACTGCAAGGTTTTCATACCATCATTTTTACACAACATCAGAGACAAGAGTGGCCATGGAGGACCATATGCCCTGTTTTGCTTTGTTTTCTTTTTTGTTTTTCAAAGTACAAATATTGTCAGACAATGCCTGTAAAATGGGGCAGGAGGAGGGGCAAAAAGACAGAAATATTTCACGGGCAGGCAAATTTCTGCTTCAGTGCCTTGACACTGCAGCACTTCTGCCCACCCGTAACCCCCCACCCCTCCCTCCCCCATCCCTGTATATCTGCCTCTGAATCATTAGAGGAGAGATCCCATGTGGGACAAGGACCATTGTTGACAAATTCTCTCACACTTTGTATATCCACAGCTCCCTACCTGTGACGGCACTGAAGGAAGCTGCTACGCGCTAGAGACTGCTTTAGGGGCAAGGGGCTAGGTGGGATTTACAACAGGAAAATTAGAATTAATTAAACTGCTGGGTGTTTGTAACCCTACTTCCTATACCTCTCCTTCCTTGATCTCCCCACCCCCCTCCCCCCCCCCCCCTCTCTCTCTCTTCTCTCTCTGACACAGGAGGTATGTGCTTAATGCTGCAATAAGATAGTTCCTATGGGTGTATCCTACTATAAACAAAAGATGAATATTGTGCATCCTCCACAAATATCCAAAAGAAGAGATACACAGGACAGTTTTTGAAACCATTCTAGGGTTCAAACGTACCAATCATTGTAATTGATAGTCTCATACATGGCCTGCATGAGATCCGCTTCCCACTATATTCAAACACAAACACCACTGGCTGCAAGCTCTTAATGCAATCCACTAATTAGTGAATATGACACAGGATATTCCGCATGGGACGAATTGCAATTGGCAAAAATCCAAGGACAAATATTGTCACATCCTTCTGCATGCACTTACGTTGAGACGACAACGAATGCCTACCAGTAAGAATGGCACATAACGAATCTGGTCAGGGTTAGTTTGTTAGACTATACGGCTGTAATTTGATAATGCCATGACAAATACGTTTCTGTCAGCAAACGCCTGACACTTAACAAATGAAGGGGGGGTTGGGAAAACAGCCGTGTGCATTTTGACGTTTTGACACACATAAACTAATGAACAACCATTGCTACAAAGTGCAGCTCTAGTCCGTGAAACAATGTAAAATGACTTTGATATTTCTCTTAAAGACAATTTCTATCTTGCTCTTACATTTGAAACAGAGGAGATGTGAAAAGAGACAATTAAGGAAAGAAAATATTAAGTCTCTGACATCATCCCATGAAATTTTTAGTACAAAGATATTTAGTCTCCAGAGATCCAGCCATTCCTTGAATTATCAAGGGATAGCACTCATCAAATTTGCAGCATTGAGGGGCAGGTGAAAACACCAAGCAATACACACTAGCCTTTCTTCTGAATTCAAAGAGTTTTATAAACTGGTCAAAGAGACAAATACTGGAGCTTGGATAATACATGAGAAATATATTAATTCTCTCCCATGATGAGCGGGAATTAAAAGGTCACCATATCTTATGCATTCAACCCGTTGAGTCTCAGAAAACAACATTTCTTTCGTTTGATGCTATAAATGTTTCAAACTATTTTATCATTCATTGCTATTACTCCAAAAGGGAGAAAAACAAATTCTCTATTTCATCTGCACCTTACTTTGGTTATATACTCTTGTGTTCATTTCAGTGACAAAACTATCAATAGCCTTTAAATGCCTAAATCTGTTTCTGGTTCCTAAATTGGCAACATATTGTCAAAAATTAAAATCAATATCTGTCTGAAATTGGCAAATTTTGTAATCTCTTATTGTCATTCTATGCAGATACCTTATGAATTGAACAGTGCCAGCTAATCTTTCTGTAAACTATGAAATAAATAAAATTCAGAGTTGCCAATTTAATAAGTACTAAATGGATATTTCTGCAGAAATATTACCCCAGTACATAACGGTGTAAAACAGTAATGATGGGTATGACTTATAATCTTGAAGCCCCTTCCTTTCTAATGGATTGTGTCTTTCTGAATGCCACAGAATTGCTTTGTACAATTCACTCGCAAAGGCACACACAGATTCTGGGCCATCTCTGACTCTTTGAACCCAACAAAGATCTCACTGGTAAATCCTCACTATTTTAGGGATCTTACTGCCAAAAACAGTTAACGATGCAAAATATGATCATTTTTGCTGTGTCATCAATGATTCAGTCATCCCACTCCTCCCTGCAATAAATGTGTCTTGAAGCCTTTTCAGTTGAGATTTATGTAATGCATGTTTAACAAAGATAACGGGAGATCAGAGTGAGAATTTACTGAAGCTGCCTCACTAGTAGCATGAGCTTTAAAAATTTACTTCTCACACTCCTTACCTTTTGTTTCTTTTGTTTGGGGGGGTTTATTAATCTCATTTTCTCAACAGCTCTTTCACATCGGTGTTTCCAATGTTCTATTGAAATCACAACCCATCCTGCTGCCTTCACCGGTGCATGATCATCAGATTATCGAGGCTTCACGGCCAGACAGTCGTCTCTAATCATTCAATTGACAGGATGGCTTGGCTGGTGTGTAGCTGGCCTCTAGTACTGATGTCTACACTCTCTGATCACTACTTCTTTGGGAAGCTAGAGCAATGCAACCGCAGCCTGCAAGTCAACTGGGATGCCGCTGCCTTCACACGCAATCACTATTAAAGGCCCCCTTCATTTAAAATTTGATAAAATCATATATCTTGAACATGAACTGTTGGTATGAACCTTTATCACTGATACTGGGTATGACAGGCGAAAGTCAGGGCCAGAAATAACTTTTCTGGCTATCTTATACCTGCGAGCTTGACCTTTCACTTGATATAACAAGCAAAGGTTATGGCCAGAAAATGACTATTCTTGCTAATTTTTGGATACTTTTTGAGCATGACCTCAAACATTCAGCTGTTTTTCTTCTAATATTTTTTATTCATTTTAGCGAGAAATATTACTACTGGACATTCCTAGTGTGAACTTATAACTGGAAAATGGTGATTCATCCAAATACAGCCAACCTTTGACCTTTGTTGATTCACAGCTATCATTCCGAGCAATCGACTGTCTTATCCCCATCCTTGCTATCAGTATACTACCACTGCACATTTACAGCTAAAGTTAGACCTAAGCAAATGACATTTGTAGTCCTGGCAACCTTGACTTTGACCTTTACCAGTCATTCACACGAACAATTTGCTGCATATATCCAACCTTTCTCCTAAATTACATACATCATCACTGGACATTCTGAGCTGAAGTCAGAAAATCAAGTTTCCAACCAGTCCCCAAACCCTTGGGACTTTGCCCAAAAGATATTCCATGTTGTATACGAAGCTCTCTAACATTGTCACTGTGCCTATGCATTTCTACTTGGCTAATGGATACATTTTTTTTTCTACATGAAAAACTGATTAACATAAACTCTTTTCAAGTAATGAATAGGATCACTCATCACTGCTTTATTTTCACAATATTTTGTTCCTTTTATGCATGAAAACATGAACTTCACCTAATGGCTTCAACTGTCTGTACTAATATCTATTAGATTTTTTTCCTTCACTTTTTTTTTTGGGGGGGGGGGGAATTCTTCCTTTAATTGGAAGACAGCTATTGTGGTGATGACTGCAGGAAATGATACAGTTATAAAAGTCCTTATCATGTTTTTCTCTTCCACTTCGACTGAATGTGATTCATAACCCAATGTGATATTTAAAGAACTCTGTAATACCTGCTGCTAAATAGACATGTGCTATGTATGTTTATAAACAAAGCAAAACCTGAAAGCATTACTGGCCCACGAATTGGCTATGAAGTCCAATCACTTGCTTGTCACTTTCTTGTCTCCCTGAAATTTTGGAAATACATCTTTTTAGAGCCAAGTTTCCCTAAACTACACCTTTAGCGATGTTTTAGTGTCTCACCAGCAAACTATAAATCCAGGGTGAGCGTATGACTCATTCACGAGAGCCCAGATCTAGTCTCCAAAGAAAAGTCCTAGTTCATACTTTCCTGCCCGCGCACACCATAAACACGAGGAAATACAGCAAATGAAATCTGGTCACGCTATCCTGCCAGCCAAATCCCTTTTCGCAGCATTCATAACATTCCCTTGCAGCCTTGCAAGTCTCCTATCACATCTCTCCTCTGATGATAATCTCTGCAAAGCATTCCTCAATTAAACAACATGTCAAACAAAAAAAATATGTATTTTTTTTTTTTCATTTTTAACTTAATCACAACCAGTCACCGCAACCCAAACTAATATTTCTTTCATTTCTTCCTTTTTCTTTCAGGGGGTTGGGGGGAGAGGAGAGGAATAATGTCTTTTTCAATTTTGCATGCTTCTTTGAGGCGGGCTCATTAAACATGACATTGTGTACTTAGGCCGAGAGGGAAGACATGAGATTGTGGGTAATGTCAGGCTTCCTTCCCGACCGCTGCGGAGCGCTCAAGCCCCTAACAAGGTCAAGGAGAGGGCAGCTAGGGGGTCCAAACGGCTCTCAGATGTTGGCAAGTTGTTGCCGGCGGAATTACTCGCATAATTGGACGTAGCACATGGAACACTGGTGAGCAAACATGCTAACGAACGTGGCCACACCTGTCTGAGCCCCACATGTGGCCTGCTGGCAATCCCTTGCTGCCACTTTGTTGACTGCTTGCAAACAGGAGATATACCTACCACCCCTCCCCACCCTGATCCCCCACCCAAAATGTTGTCCAAACATGTTGGTTTTCACTCCCAGCATTAAATAATCATTTTTTTTTTTTTTTCCGGCAAGGAAATCACGAGCGAGTGCAACTCTGCTGGGCGTGACTGCCGGGAGAGATAAGGGGACAACCATCCAGAACATCGAACACCAGAACGGGGCTGTCTGGCACCTCTATTACACTTTTGCATTCACTTTGGAGAGAAAACAAGAAAAGAACAAAAAGCTTCCATAACAAGAGGGAAACACTTGCAGTAATATGCTACATGCATCGAGCATAAAAAAAGTCACATTACAGTGTAGTTTACCTCTGCGAGACATGAACACAAGCTACAGCAAAATTTGCCACATCCTGTTCTTGACATTGATATCATTTTGGCACGAAAGACTATCTGGTGAGAACGACGCGATTTTGCACTCATTTTTTTTTTTTCTTTCAAATAATGGTTGATATAAATGTGCGATCTTCTCATCTCTCCACGTCTGTGTATTTGGCGGATCACCATAAGTGATATGAAGATGGGGACATTGACCAGTGTGGGCTGACAGTGGTGCAAACACATTTTTGGCTGCCTGTCTACGATGTCACATTGCCATGATTCACGCTTCCTGCCTGAGGCGGGGGGCAAAACTATCCCCTATCCCAATGGAAGTTTCCATTCTGGTTTGCCTTGCTCCTACGATTCGAGCGTCGCCCCGCATTACCTCACTGCATTAGCTGGCAGAACAAGACAAGAAACTTCATATACGACCTTCTGCCCATCACACTTAGTGTATGTTGGCACATTTCTTTGAAAACATAAATGTACAGATTAAGACCGTGTCCCCGAGGAATTCATTTATGGAAGATGAAAGGGTTGCACAGCACAAATCTTGGCAGCTTATGTTTCCTTTTCACTAACAGCTTGGGTTATCATTAATTCTCACTGTCACATCAGATCAAACAAATATCTCAATGAAGGATTGGAGACAGATGCATCAAGTTATAGGGAGAGGGTGTGAAATACAAATTTGGATGTTCCCTGAAGCAATTTCCTTCTAGAAATACACTTAAAGAGAGTTGTTCATGGTAATGAATTTGCTGTCTCCAGACTCCCGCTGATTTTAAGCTCGTATGAATTACATGTCCCCGCATATACAGACTCCATATGTAGATGGAATCAGGATCTGCATGCAATCTTCAAAATATTGTAGGCATCAATGATTACATTGTACATAACCACTTCACAGCAGCCTAATGCCAGAGTTACTCACACGAGCTATAAAGACATGGGTAAAAGTGAGTTTGACTTTTTGACATGCAAGAGGGTTACAGTTCTAATGTGAACAGGGAATAAGACTGAAGTGTTCAAGCCAGGCACAATGCTGTTTGTGTGCTTGCTTTTATTGCCAGTGACAACCACTAGATGGGGAGATCTCTTTTTTTAGGAGGCCTCGTGTTTGTCCCACATCCCACAGGAAAACAAAAAAAAAACACACGCAAAGGGCGACTCCGTGACGAGGTATTGAGTCCAATGGCAGTCTAATCTACTGACATGCACCGGCATATGCAGGACCGGGTCTACACCATAGTCAACATCTATAAATAGAGCTTGGAAAATATCGCAACAAGAGATGAGTTGTCCTGGGACAAAGAGAGGTCATGCTATAAACATGACTGATGCTTGCCATCGACTCCCAAAAGAACATATTCTGATACTTGTCAGAACAAAAGATGTCTAGCTAGTACATTGCTGCATCTTCACAGGATATTTTACTTTCTCTTCATTGTTAACCTTTTTTTTTTTTTTGTTTAATGTTTCAGATACTGCAGAATATGGCTAAAACTGCCATTATTTTTTTTTCTTTTCTGGGTCAGAAAAATGATTGCATTTTAGAAGTATCACAGGGAAATTCTCACTGCTATGAGACAATTCCATTCCACCCATTCATTTTTTGTGACAATGTGTGATATGATAAAAAGACTAGAGATAAGTTACTAAGGCTATGTTCAGACCTTACACTAGAATCTGCTCCCTGCTAACCTCAAGTTTAAAGTTTTCATGACAACAGCAAAAAAATGTACACTTCTAGCCTTGGTAAAGGGATAAAACTGTCTTCATCTTCCATGCACTGTGTGAATATGTCCTCATTACTGACATGCTGCACTGTAACTGGTGTCGCTGCACTGTCATTAGTGTAGCTGCACTTACACCCCACACTGGTGCAATATGCTAGCATTTGTTTCAAGATTGTTGTAATCATACCATTCACTTAGTCTGGATTTCCAGTAACTCAAAAGTTGACTATATGAACAATTATAAGGATGGCCTCTGTCAATCCAAATTCCCCATCTCAAATTGCCAAGAAACTGTGACTGTCATGCCTATTTAACATGCTTGAATTCATACACGTACACTTGAACTTTATCGCAGGCAACTGTGAAACTGGAAATCGGAGGTTACATAGTTAAGTGCTAGAAAGTGAAACAAAGAAATCAATCAATGTACAATAAAACAAAGGGTAGAAAATCTATTTCATTTTCTGCTATTTGTTTTTGTAGTCAGAACATTACTGGCTCTTGTTTCTTCTACCACTTGGTACACATACAGACTGCTTCATTACAAAAAAAAATTGTACACTGTCAGTCTGCTTATGGTGCCAGTATATTCCAAAGACAGAACTGCTTCATAATGGGTTTGAGATGGGGCTCAAAACATGGTATTGAGGAATGGATAAGTGTGGAATCATACTGAATTATTTCCACAGTGTTTTGGTAGAGAGGAGTTTAGGAATTCGTCCAGGCTCTCTTATGACTTAACAGTTTGTATTGTTTACTTTCAGTCCGTATATGGGACTTTATTACACTATTTGCCTTCTAATCCTGTGCTATGAGTTACTTCATGGTCACTTACCGTGTCTTGTGGAGGCTACAATATCACACAATGACAACTCATGCATGACATGCATATCAATCTAATGCACTAAATCAATTGAATGAGATGAAACAAGCTGCAAATAAAGAAGGGTTTGATCTTATGTCACCCTTTGGGAGAAAAAAAAATAAACAAAATCAGGATGCAGTTTTGATGGGCCTTATATATAGCTCATCATACATAGACCCACTAGATGAGGCTTCACTGATATCACTAACCATGCTACAGGGCACTACGCATGCAGGGAAGAGTTACGGTCTCACATCCCAGCTTGAGCGGGTCGAGAATCATTTATCAGGCCAGCTAGGCAGGCCGGTATGCAGTACATGTATTGCTAACTAGCTAGAGGCTAGAGGCGCTTTGCTTTTACCTCTTGGGCAGCACGTTGGGTGATGTCACAGAACCTAGTCTACAACGAGACCATTTCAGATATTATTCGACAGAGACTAATCTAACAATGACATTAGTGTTCTCGTATGACCAAGTACCTTGGCGGCATCAGTAGGTTGGGGCCTGCCCTCTTGGCTGAGCTGCTGCGTTATGGGGACGGACGGGGTCGGGGTGGAGGAAGGACCTGGCACAAGGGGCTGCTGCTGGACTGGACCTGTTCCCACTGCTGCCGATGCCGGTATTGCAACGGGTGCTGCCTGGGATTGTATCAAGGGCTGGCTGGGAGCTGCTGACTGTTGTACTGGTGGCTGTTGGGGTGGGGGCATCTGAGAGTGGAGAGAGATATGTTTTGGGGGAAAAGAGAAGAAAGAAAGAACATTTTTTTTTTCTTTGAAGATAAAATGAAACACATCTGATATCATTTTGAAGTCTTCTCTACTCTTTTAACCCGTTTAGGACGGTTTGATTTTGCTACAACACGCATTTCCCATAGACACCTGCCCGAGTATACTCGGGACTCGTCCTCAACGGGTTAATGATCTACTGGTCCAGAATTGGTCATCATTGCATGTTCATCAAAGTGTCCATTAAGTAGTAGAGCTATCATGTTCTCAAGCTCATGAGACTGGAAAACACAAGACTGTAGTATTAGATTCCAAATCTTGTAAGAAAAGCAGTTTTTGAACTGTCAACATAGAAATTTCAGCAACCACCAAACTTCTGACTGAGGTAAAATATCTTGTGTACAACTGGTCGTCCACCACAGACAATATCCACTGCTTTTGTCATGCCACGACCAAAGTCAAACCCACCTGGTGAGTCTGTTGTTGAGAAAGGGCCTGGTTTGCTTGCTGGGCTGCAACAGACTGTTGCGAAGGTGGCTGCTGGGTTGTAGCTTGGCTAATCTGCTGCTGTGAGGTTGAAGACTGCAGGGAACACAAAGCAATGGGAAGGCGTCTCTGTCAGTACATTTACTGTGCCATTTACAGTACTTCATACACAACATATTTAGCTAGTCTAGTTGTTCTGCAAATAGGGACTTCCTGACGATTTCACGAGCAGTTAAATTCGCGAGTACAGCAATGGACAAAGAAATTGGTATCATTCGCTCCTTTCCAACATTTTCGGGAAAAACAAGCCACTCAAGAAGATAAATACATGGCAACTTGTGACAAGAAACAAACTTAATGCTTGCTGAGATATGGGGTTGTGATTACACATAGATCATATTTCATATATGACATTGCAGACAACAGTTTCAGAATTACAACTTTTCAGTTGACCTTAATAGTAAGTTAAAAGAAAAAGATAATCATAATGATGATAATACTTCATGAAATCAAATGGATATCACTTGGACTAACACACAGCATGGGAAAAACTGTTTGTGAGCAAAAATTCTCTCTCACCTGTAGGCTCCCTGCAACACTCTGTTGTGGGATGGCGGAGGGTTGTGACACCGGCATCTGTTGTTGCTGTGGAGGCTGTTGCTGTGGTGGTTGCTGCTGCTGAGGGACCGGCGGTTGCGGCTGTTGCGGGCCACCTGAGATGGTCCTGTGGAGCGCCTGCTTGGCCTGCTGGTCCGGCACCGTCCGCAGGGGAGTTCCCGGGCATTGTTGCTGCTGCTGCTGCTGCGGCTGTTGTTGCTGGAGTTGCGGCGGAGCTGGTTGCTGGAAGGTCTGTCCTTGGGAAAACTGGGCGTAGGTACTCGCCTGTGGCATGTACTACAGGAGAAATAGAGATCATTTGTAATGTCAGTACCTCTTATGGCAAATCAACTTGGCAAAAAAAAAAAAAAAAAGTTGTAATAGCATAAGGTTGGCAATGCATATTGCTTCAGGGTCCAACTATATGAGCCCACATAGCAGTCCTAAGATATGAAAATGCTTCTTTGGCACATTTCTCCACTTTGTTTCACCCTTTATCTGAGAAACAAACAACTTACACTTCTGCACTACTGAGTGAATTTCATATTCACTACCTATGATAAACTTTTTGGCAGTTCCACTGACATGCTAGCACTGTTTGTAGAATTCACATTGCATACATACATGTATCATCACAAAGAAATATGACCATGCATTATTTATTTCTTTTTTTTTTCTTTTTTTTTGCTACACTAACTGCAAAGTACACAAGCAAGTCCACAAATTGTACTCTTTTTTTTTTTCGAAATGGGGCAAGTCACAGAAACAAAACACCTACTAAAGAACATTTTGTGCACACATGTCATAACATATCAAGGACATTTTGCACTTGAGATATTAAACATGACACACATCAATGTTGATGTGCCCCTTGAAGGTGCAAGTGTGGTCACGTCACAACTGTGTGATGGCCCCATGTCCTAGTCTATACATAGGAACATTTCAGGAGAGGCAGATGTCTTTAGGGGAATGTACTTAAAAAAAAAAAAAATATGGAATGAACTCAGTGAAACAAAGCAACAGATCTGGCACACATTCCATTGAAATTTGATACATATTACATATCGATGCTTTCTGAATGTCTGTAAAGTCATCTAATGAACATGGTATCATCTCCATCCCCTAAATGGCTGCACTCATCAAGTGACTGTGTTGTCACTTGTATGCACATCTGCATCTATCCATACAGCAAATGATCAAAATATGATTATCTTGCATGACCATGCAGTCATCAGCACAGAAAATATGTGCAATTTGCAATTTTTCATGCACAAAACTGAACGGACAATAGTCACATACATGACACCACAGTCAATTGACCGACAAACTAGCTGGAACACAACAACTGAATATTTTGAATTGTAAGTCACTGACATTAACATGATCATTTCTGTAACTGAGTCAGTATTTGTCCAATTTTGATCAAATTTGAGATGATCTGTTGCCTTAAAATCACTGTATTTACAGGTCTTTCTTTTTTATTTTAAATGGTAAATTCTCTAGCAAATAATGATACAATATGTCAGAATCTCAACTGAAGCATATCACAGCATATGTATGAAAACTGCATAATGATCTCAAAGCACAACTTCACTTACTTAAACATGAACTGAGATTGGGGTGAAATGAATCTATGTATTATGTATAGGGTTAATTTGTACATGTTGCATATAGTGTAGGTAAGTGCGAAATGTATCATGCCCCTGGATAACTGAGTGTTAAATATATCACAGATTGCCCGGTATCTATTTTCTGTTCATCTATCCAAGCACTATCATACTGAGTTTATGGGTAATAGCAAAATCAGTACAGAATACTGTATATCTTAATCCTCAACTTGAAACACGCACTGTAGCCCTGTGAAATCAGCCAATCAGAATGTTATGAGTACACTCTGTGCTATAAATGGTTACGAGTCAGGTCATGACACAAAACCTGAGACAGTTTACCAGCAGTATGGGTGTTTACATGTACATGTAAGTGCATTACAAATAAGGCTAATTATCTTAGAGTGCACATATTTGAAATGCACAGATATATGATTAACATTAATGTGACATGTACAGTGAACAGTTTCAACATGAAATGTTAGTTTATACATGGAATGAAGTTGCAAAACAGATTGATTACATTATTCCCTTGAAGTTGCTGTATTTAATAATATCAATTAATGCTTCCACGCACTCTTTAAAATTTTGGAAAAGTGTGTTTCAATAACAGCATTAAATGTACATTACTGTAGAAAAGATGTTACAAATATGACTTCTCAAACAAAATAAACAAATTGCATAGGATGCCTCTAGAGGTGATTCCCAGTGGCAGGGTCCTTCTGCTGCTTGATACAACCCTGGATAACTCAAAGACTTCAAAATCAAGAAGGAGGTGAGCATTCTGTTTCCTTTCAAGCTCTGGCTGTGCCAGTTTCATGACTTGAGGAACAAGAAACCTTGGCTGCACCTCATTCATTCTCATCTTACTGGTCTCCCCCCCCCCCCCCCCCCCCATCCCCATTCTCCGCCCCAACTTTCCATTGTTATTGTTTTTGTTTTGAGTCTTTTAAACAAACTAGGGTTACCTGGCCTGTGACTCTCACTTCTGTCTGCACAGAATAAAGGGGAGGAGGGGGTGGGGGGGTAAACAAGCATCCAATCACCCACCTATCTGGTGCAGCGATGATGAACTTAACCCCCCTAAAAATCACTTTCCTGATTCAAAGCTTGGCATCTGTCATCTCCCCCTCCAGTGACAAACCAAGCACGTGGCTGTGGGTTGGCCCAACACCTCCAGGGGCTTTGTCATGTTTTACCAGTCATCACAGACCCCCCAAAAATAAAAGAACTACATGATGACATTAGTCAGAAGATACGTAAGGAGTAGAATGATGTTGCACTGTTCATGTCCTTGCATAAATGTTGTTGTTTTTTTCCCCTGTTGCTGTGTTTAATATGATATGCAATCTAAAACACTTTAAGCACTCAGACAGAGTGGTAAGGAGTATTACAAATACAAATTGTTACTATAATTATTATCATTATCATCACCATTATCATTATAATTACTATTATCATTACTATCATTATGTAAATACAATCGATGACTTTGTCAAAGGTTTGTTTTTTGTTGAGGGCACGATATCAAGTAAAGCAAATATCAACTTTGAAGAGACAGAAATTATTTAGTTGGAATACTGAATGTTCATTACTCATCATTTTCATATACAGCTGTGTAAAAATCAATTTGCTTATGCTATATAACATTCCACTACATACTACACTACTTTTGAATCAGCCCTTTCCAAAAATCAAAACAGTATTACATTTAATACGATATATCAGTTGTAAAGAAAAATGCTAAAACCTTAAAATTGTGTCTATGCCAGAAAGTTTATACTAGACTTGTTTGCTGTCACATAATAGTTAACATCAGTTTGAAGAACTGGTTCTTAGGGGGAGAAATAAAAATCACTTTTCCTCCTGAATGAAATTTGCTTCTTCCCGTCTAAGCAGCCATAGAAAACCAACATGACTACTGTCTCAGTGGAAAAACAAAAAATATGCCAGTTTTCTATTTTAGGAAACATTTGTAAGGGGGTATCTTGCTCTTTCTTGTTGCCCCCTCCCCCATATCTCCTTATCTCTTTAGCCTTTCCTTCACTGCCCACACAAAATCTGCAAAGGTGTGCCAGAGCAGCAGCATTCTAAATGCCAAGCCACAGGACAGCATGCAAACTGCATGTTAACTCATGTGCATGCATTATTGAGCAAATAATCATGTCGAGAGGGGGGCTGGGGGATGGGCGGGGGGGGGGGGGGGGGGGCATATCGTCCACAGACTCGAGACTGAAATGCTTCGGCTCAGACTCAGTCAACACTTGTCCATGTTGAGCGCAAGGAGGCGCTATGTGTCGTTCAGTCCTGTGTGAGTAGGAGGAAAACCTTCATCATTCTGCACAAACAGGGGTCCCTGGATACATGTCATGTCACCCTACATGTACAGCGTACAGCCAATTGTGTCCTATTTCTCAACTGTTCCGTGCCCCTCCCCAATCCCGACCCCCCCCCCCCCCACGTCAGTCCTTGCAACACCTTCTACAACCCACTGAGAAACCATGATTGAGGTTCAAGAATATTTTGCTAATACAGACAGGAAGATTGTTCGATCACACTGCCATAACCACTAATAGCCAAATGTTCTGTTTGTTGAGTTCTGCTTAAATGACTCTTTACATTGTATGTTTAATCCTCTTAGAAAACATTCCCCACCTCTTTCTCACTCTTTGCATTTTATTCACGGCATAAGTAATTACATCTATTATATCCTAAGAAGACGAAAGCTGTATTTGACTTAAAATGGCGGAATACAAATCACTGAGCAAGATGGTAGAGTTTCAACACAAAAGTTTAGAGTTAAAGAATGAATGAAAGTGTTTGATAGATTTTCAAGCAAGCAGAACTTCACTCAGATGCTAGTTACTGAAACGGAATTGCTCTTATTTTACCTAAACATCATCAGAACAGAGTCAAAGCAAGATATCAGGCACCTGGCATAGGGCATGCACAATGAAGGGTTACATGCGATGCAAAGAGTAGGCTCGCATTCACTACTCAGAAAATGCCACAGTTGCCAATAAGATATTCCTGTTAAGAAGACTAACACATCCCTTCACACATGCTAAAGAAGAAACTTTATTTGTAGTTAGTCTCTGATTTTTTTTTTTATAAAAAAACATCTTCTATACATTTAAATTCTTTCTGAAGGCTGAAATCACACAATTTTGTTGAAGAGTAATCATGGGGGGGGGGGGGAACCATCTAGATTACTCAATTCTGGAGCAACAGTTGCTCAAAGTGTATGAAATTGGCAATTCAATTCAATTCAATTTAAAAATCACTTTGCGTCTCAACCAGCCATCAGATCAAGTGATAGAATATCTAGATGAGCCCCCTTCTTTGTCATCAAAATCATTTGGTAAAAAAAGAAAAGGAAATATATCTTCCCACTAATACAAGTTTGTAATTCTGTATGTTCGTTTTTTTTTTTTTAATCTGTTCTATAGTTTTGTAGGAACAATAGGCATATGGCATGATAAAATGTTACTATAATGTTGCATGAACAGGAGTTAGTAAAGTGATCTTATAATTCACTCATGCACAGACATAACCCATTGTCAACAATACACTTTTGGCATGCATTTCATCCAAATGTAGACATGAAAGGTATATATCTTAAGTCCAGTAAAAATGATGTGCTGTAACAATTGTACTGACTGACAAATATGTCCTAAAATTGGCATGACATGGAAGTATAGTAAATGATTCTAACATGAACATGTTAAGCTATTAATTTCAAAGCTACAATGTTTACAATTGTATATATGTAGAAAAAGTTACTGAAATAAATAAAGGGGTAGAATTTGCATTAAATCATATTCATGAAACAGAAAAATGGTGAACTTTGCATTTTAAGACAAAGTTCTAATTTGGGGGGGGGGGGGCTTTTTTTCCTGTTTGAAAAAAAAAAAATTATCATTGGAATGGATTATAAAAAATAATAATTGTTCAACTTCTGGCTAAGATTAATTGAAACCAAAGGAGGAGTATGAGGTGTGCAACATCTAGAGCTTGCTCCACCAGATTAGGGTTTAATGATTTGATTAGTCTGGCTACTACAGAGGGGATATAGGCATGTTGTGAAGAATGTCTCTTGGCTCTTGTTTAATACAAAGACTTTAAAGAGAGCAAAACCTGTGGTCGATGATAAATCACAGGAGGTGACATCGGAATAAACCACGACATGGGAACATGGTGACCATTCATGGAGTTGGTTGGACTCTGAAAATACATACAAACATTGACAGGTCTTAAGCAACATCAACTTTGGTACAGAAATTCCTGTAAATAATGTATATATGCCTATGAGATAAAACAAATAAAGACAAGCAACTACAAACAGTCTTACAAAACACTAAGATTACCATGCAGGCTGTCACATTTGACAGATTTCTATGTTAGTATCCAATAAATTGTGACAATCATACAGGCATCTAAACCAACACTACATCAACGAAAAAATCAGTCTAGTGTACCTGTACATGTCATGCACACTCTGCACAGGGCACAAAACACAACAACTTATGAACATCAAAGAGGTATCATGACTATAAATGGATCCCTCCCCCATGTTGAAAAAAAAAAGAAAAAGAAAGATTGGACACAGAATGGGAGAATGACTTCTTATCAAAATATTTTCTAAATGATGAGAATTAAAACATGCCATGTAACCTTTGGGATGTTAAAAAAAAACAGGAACAACATATCAGTTATAAAGAAAGTGTACTGATTGTCTTGTTTGGGCACATAACTGATTCAGATTTTTTCTTGTCTTTCTAAAGTGCATGTCATAACAGGGATTTTCACTTGCTCAGAGCCAGTGGGCAATAAGACAATACCGAAAGCTTTATGACCCTCCGGGGAAACTAATTCATATTCCTTCGCTACCTTTGCCTAGGTTCTAAGTGGGCTTGAGTGTCTCTCCACCTCATCCAAGTGTCTGTTGCCGCACATTGCATTACCATAAACCACCAAGCGAGCATTCTGTCTACGGATTGAGTGGCATCCAAGAGTCAAGATTGTGACGGCATATTTTTTCAGAGTAAAAATATGGATCAGAAAAGCAATACATACGTAGAGCTACAACTTGTAGCTGTTTCTTTGCCTGACTATGGCTAGTGCCCTACCCATACTGATTGGCAAAGGTGCAGTGAGCTAAAATGTTGCAAATGGTGCGTAGAGTCACAATCCTCTGGATGTCTTTTATGATAACAGCAGCAACGCCAGGTTGCCCACTACTACACCTATGACCTCTGTCAGTATTCAAGTGAACAACTCCAGCGTAAAACAGAAATCACTCCATAATTGTGATTGCTCACAAATTTGTCGCTGCTCTTTGGCAGTCTGCAGATCTACACAGTAGGCCTATACAATTTATATGGTATAATTTTAGCATGTAAAGTATTCAAGCAATTAACACTGCAATATGACCTACATGTATGCTTGTTGTTTTTCAAAAAGGAGTTTTCCCCCCAGTTTATGAGCAGCACCATTTGGTCAGAGACTGAAAGCATTCTAATTTTAATACTCTAAAAGTGGACATTTTCACGCAACTAATTTTTTACACTTGCCGGGTAAGAAGAGTTTCACATGTTTTTAATCAAGACATCCAACACAGGAACATATGGCAAGCAAAATATTTGTGTGCTTTTATTTTTGCGCTAGTTTCTGGTTGTGCGAAATGCGCGAAAATTTCAGCACCGCGAAAATTTCCACTACTGACAAAGTGTCACATACAGAACTTTTGTAGTGCTACTTAAGATAAACAAAAAATACAGACAAAAGAAAAAAAATGACTTTGCACAGCACTATCATTGCCAACCTCCCGGCTCTGTGGCGAACTACCATTAGCAATAACAGAGCTAATTAGTCACAGCAAAGTTGGCATTGGCCAAATATGCAAAACTGTCATTTTGGTACCCCCTTTTGCCAATCCAGCAAAATGGTTGACCCACTTTTGGGGGCACCTACTGCATGCTGTGCATGTCTCCTACAAACAAGGCATAAAGACTTATGCCCACAAATATCTAAAGAAATAAATACTGTACGGGTTGCCAGAGCATTCATTTTCATCATCGAAACTAGTCTTTAAAAACATAGAAATCTAGTTGATTGGGCTCTTTATTCCCTCTGGTAAACATAAGACGGAAGGTAAAATTCATTCCACTGCACATTCAGGTGAGGACATGTAAACACAACAGCTGTTCAAGAATGGGCAAATGTGTCTCATTAAAAAAAGGAATAGAATTCAAAGATATATAACTGAATATATTTTTCCTCCTATAATTCTGTGTTTGTGTCTTTGCCATATCATCACTGCATGTGCAAAATAACACAAAAAAAAAACAAGCAAACAAACAAAGAAACAAAGAAAGCAATGTCTGGGAAAAAGGCAACATTGAACCATAATCACTCTGTTTTCCAAAGACCTAATTGGTGCCACCTCTGGCTATGTGCCCTCGCTGATGAGGGACAGAACCCACTGAAAAGTAAGAGCACCCAAACTTTTGTGTGCGTCATTCCAATTAGCCAACATGGATGCTTGCCAGCTGAGGTGCAGCGCAGAATTATTTCCTTTCCATCTCAAGTGAGAAGCCTTTCAAGTTTTGTCTCACACGCGTACATATATTTCTACAAATTACAGCTGATGTGCACCGATACTCTTCTTTTCTCTAACGATCGATGCACAGTGGCAAGAAGTAGGAGATTACACTCTGGCTGTGCAAGGTATTCAAATGTGGATATGATCTCTTCCAAACATACGGGACAGAGTCTAGACAGTGATGCAAAGACATTTTTCTCCACTTATTTCAAGTCGCCTATGGTTTCCAGTACTGAGAGTGTGATCTAGAAGCCAACTGCTCAAATTTGACTTTAAAGCACTACTTTAGTTTCCAAGCATCAAAGCACAAAACCCAAACCACATAGCATTCCTGATAATGTCTATGAACAGAATATATATTTGAAAAGGCAGGGGCGTCCCGGACAGAGCTGAACAACTGAATGAATGGCAATGTTTTGCACAAGTTAATGATTAATTACTATTTCACTTTGAGCATACCAGAATGATCATATCATCATAACTGATGCATGCACAATACACTTAACCTCATGGAGGATGAATAAATCAGGAATTGGAGGGGCACCAGTGGGTGAAACCTGTGAGGTATATGGAAATGATTACTGAAGATGTCCTCAACCATAACCACAAGTCTGCGTGACCTTCTCGTTCTCATCTTGCAAGTTTGAGTACACAATCTTATTGACTTTAAACCCTTTGTTTGGATTGTATGCCAAGATTTCACACTCTCATCTTAAGTTGACATTTCTAGATACAAAATCTCAGACATGTGACCTGAAATAAGGGATTCTGTTCTGACTTTAGGGGGACTGTACACCACCACAACCATGAATTCCATTTAAATTTATATTTACAGTGAGAGTCAATTCTTTCTGTTACCACAATGTGGGGAAAAAATGACATGACACAGCATGAATATAATTGTTCAGGAAAATGAACAATCCTCCACACCTCAAAAGTGTTCCCGAGTCTAAAAAGTCTGCCTAATTCACTTTCAGACATCAAAGTCATCTAATGATCTAAGAGCAAGTAGTAGTCAAGATCTGCTTCATGTTTACACTCCTTTAAATTTCTGTTTGCTGATAATTTACTTCAATGACAGTACGGGACACTTGTGAAAGCTTACAAGAGTGTAATGCAACTTGTTTTGGTATTTGTTTTGCTTTAAAAGTTTCAAATGCCACTTTCCAACCCTGAAGAGAACATTAATACTGAAAAAAAAAAAAACCACCATCAACCCAAATCTGAGATTTGTTTCACCTCTACATGTATAATTACAGAACTGCAGAAAGCATAGTGAACCCAAACTTTCATCCTGCCACACAGCCCCTTTCATTGTTGTTTCTTCAGGGGTCATTTCACGAGAAGTTATGCCAACTACCCTTTTGAGTCAGAGCTGTAAAAGTGGCAGGAGGAATGGGCAAAATTCCAGCAATAGCCATTAAAACTCTGCAATTCAATTGGGGACTGTTTGTTTGTGTATGAGTGTCCCTTCAACAAAATTAGGTGCCTACACAACAAAGCTACACTCACCTTCCATGGGTCACTACACACAACACAGGTGTACAATTCCATGAAATAGAACATCATGTCTATAAATCCACCATGACCATCATTCAAATCCAAGTTTTGCGGAGCAGTACTAACTCCCCTTTTCTTGACTGGAAGACAGGGTGGTTACCCCAGGTGTGCACTGGCCCACATGGTGAAGGATAGCTTAATTCTAAGTGTCCCGATACGTCTAGTTTGAGCACTGGGGCCCCAGGTGACCTATCCCAACTTTGATTAAAAAACAAGATCTGTTAAAACTATCATAGCGTCATCACTTCCACCAGAGAAAATCTGTCCTGGCTGATATGGTGGTGGGGTGTGCAGGGGCAACCAGTACCTTTTTTGTTCCTTTTTTTTTTTTAATTCTGACAGATAACATCCGAAGGGGTTTCCACTTCACTTCTGTTTATCAATGGAACAGGGATTGTGGAGGACACTACACAATCTGGATTCAACCATTGGAAGAAATATTTGGAAAGGGATGTACGGCCCAGCCTTGGCTTCTCTTGATAACCGTTTCACCATTTCCTCCCGGCATCCGTCATTACAGAGCTAAAGTTCTTGGGCTGGTTCAATACGTCTATGCTTTAAACTTGGAGGTTGCTAACTCCTAATATGGAAGATTTAACAGTGACACTTTTTATCGCTTTGTTGTTGTTGTTTTTCTTGGCAAGAATCTCACCGCTGTATCCTTATCGCTTGATGCAAAATCATGCTGCTTCACTTTCATCTTACTGACATTTGCAATAATTATTCATTTGTTTACAAAATTACAGACTTTTCTCACATGTTTCCTTTTTAGACCTCTCTTATTTTAGAAATATCAAGTCCTCTGCTAGCATATACTGTATATGCCATATACAAGTATACAGCAAGTCTCATTTTTCATGAATCTGGACTTTCCAACATTTTAGAAAGTGGTTAAATTTGGCAGAACAGCAATGGACAAAGAAATAAACAGTGAGCACATTCAATTCACATTGGGAACAAAGTTAGAATATTTGCCTGTATTAACTAAATTTGCCAATAGCACAAACCTGTGAAATTTGTAAAAATAAAAACCTCAAAAAATGAATGATGCAAACAGTAAACTGGAATGAGGACTTTGCATAGGAATTCATAGTCACTCACACAAAATCTTGTTTTATAACCTGAATAAGCGAATAATGCAGGAAAAGCTTGTACTTTTTTTTTGTAAGCATGCAAATCCACGCATAACCAGATTCAATGAAGGGTGTGTGTATTTATTCAATTGAACTAACAACAAAATGCAAGCTTGTACCACAAACATTCACATTACTTATGCCTTCCCGGCTGAAATGGACCCCTCTCCTTTGCCAAGTCTACTAGATCACAAAAGAACCAGCAAGGCCAATGGACCTGAAATTTTGATACTGGATAGCTGAAGAAAACATAACTAGCAGTGTATTCCAGACTGCCTATCAACGTTCCTCACAAAAGTACACCAACCTCCCCGCCCCCCTGGGTTCACAAAAAGGTTTCACACAGAGGACTACACTGTGTAGTTGGATGATGTAATAGAATTCATGGACATTCCTGGCCTTGTTGCATTGTAAAAAGAAATGATACTGACAATGTTAAGCTGAAACTCTTCAGATGTTCTAATTTATTTCATGAAGAAAGCAAACTGCATCATCTGTAGGCATACATGTAGCAGTCAAATGGGTGAGGAAACAGTAAGGGCAATCCTTCATGACTGATGTAATGAGTATAATTTTGACTCTAATAATGACAGTCACATTATGCATTGGTGGCTCCTCTGAATTTTGAATGTTCCCCATTCTGCCTTTCCATCACAATAGCTAACTTTTATATGTGTCATTAATCCCTCCCATCCTTGATTCCTTATCTCCCAAATCCCCAACTTAAAAAAAAGAAGAAAAAAATCAAATCACATGATCATTTTAAAATCATTTTATTCTATTTCATTTTTCTGCATTTCCTTGACTGTCTTAACAGGAGTTATCCATTTACATAAGAACTTTGTAAAATCAGCTAGAATAGAGTTTATGTAGAGTTTATCATCCAAGCAAGACAAACAAGATTTGCATCATGCTAACGTACTTTTTCTCTCAAACGTGTAATCATGCGATAGCATGAATGAGTTCCCTGGACATCCGCTTTGGCAGTGGCATTGTGCTCCATATTTTATCTGCTATGACAAGTTAAAATATCACCATAAAGTTCACACTTTCAACCCAAATGACAGGAACCCGTCTGTGATGACAGCGTATCCCTTTTACATTACAACCACAGTTCAAACCATTCAAAGCACTAATTACAACAACAACAAAAAAGTTTGAGTCAAGACGTCCTCACATGGCTGCCCTTTTGTCCTCTGGATTTTAGAATTTTTATAAGCAATCTAGAAACAGTGATATCACTTTCTGACACTTTTTGCTTCTCCTCCCCCCCCCCCCCAGTCTGTCTATTGTTTGTTTCTCTCTCTCTCTCTCTCTCTCTCCTATTTCCTAGTTACTGATCAATCTAGCTAGCCACAAATGTCTTACTTTCCTACGGTCTTCATGTTAGTGGCTCTATTTTCCCCTGTCCGCGATTGCTTTACTTCAATATTCTCATGTCTTTAAACTTGTCATTGATGAAAAAGATACTTTCCTATCTCGTTTCATATGCTTCTATGTACTGCCTACCATCACAAATTGAAAAAAAAATAAATATAAAAAAATTTTATCGTTTCTGCAGGTAATTTGAAGTTACAGGTGAGAGGTACCTGCCACTCTGTTTTGATATTCCTTTCATGAAGAGGCCTGAATCAGTTGTATGTTTAATGAATATATACCAAATTCACAAATTTCTTCCATACACTGTATATGTGACCGCCCAGCTCAAAACCCACAGATAGTGGGCCAAAATGAATTTCTACTTTTCCACATTGTTTAAAAAGGTAAGCTCTAAGCTTTAAAATGATCTGTAACTTGTTAGAATTCGACCATCCTAGCGTATTTAAAAGTGATAGAAATAAGAGAGAGGTGGGATGTGCAGTTTCATAGAAAAAGGGAGAGAAGAGGATTTAAAGATTAGGGTCACTCAAGCATGCTGTGCACAGGTTTCAATTTCCCAGTGAAGCAGTGCCTGTCCCCCAAAATATGGTCCAGAAAAACTGTCAATATCTCAATTTCAGCTTTGTTCTAAGTCGCCAAATTTTGATACTACGCAGAGAAAAGATCACTTTCCCAGGTAAGATTGACTTTAAAAATCTAAGTCCGTCAACCCAAATTACATATTTGGTCCATTACACAGAATCCTCATCTGTGACTGTGGGTTTTGAGCTGGGCAGTCACATATGTCCTTCTACCCTTATTCTTTACCACAGCACTAAAACTGCAAGCGTGACTGTTCGTCTCATTGGCAGACTAGACTTACAATGACAAATCATGACACAAAAATAGTACCCAGAGTACCCAGAAAAAAAAAATAATAATACAAGCATTGACTATCTTTCCCAATTGGATCAAAGCTAACAAATATAATTTCAGATATTTTCAACAAAACAATCATACATTAATTGATGAGTTTTCTACTGATATCCAACCAAAAGGACCATTTCAGTCCATTAATAAGGATATCTGATCTGAGAAATAATAAGCTAATTCTGAGCACTCAAAACATCAAACTTTGAGCCCCTCAATGGGGTTCAGCTATTTTGTGATAATTTGTACCAGCTCAACTATTGTGCTCAGAGAAAATGCTCTGATAGGTAATATGTGTACTATTCCATATTCAGGTATACATACAATAGCTCAGGAGCTGACTGTTCCATACTCACACTACAGCTATGATAACGTGAAAGAAATGTGAAGAGAGAGGAGGATCTATGTGTGCTTGGGTTTTGTTTTTTGTCTGTTTGTCTGTGAAATCCTTTTAATGGGCATAGGGGGTCATTGGGAGGAAGACAAGTTATTTTTTTTTTTCACGGCATACCTGTTGTGTCTGATTCTGTTGTTGCTGTTGCTGCTGGGGAGGTGGTAATGAGAGTGGAAGCTGGGGTGCTTGTTGGCCCTGCACTTGTGTCTGTGCGGCCGGTGTTGGTTGTTGGGGCTGTTGCTGCTGTTGCTGGTGTGGTTGGAGTTGTTGCTGGGGTGGTACATGGGATGGCTGCTGCTGCTGCTGCGGCTGCTGTTGCTGTGGTTGCTGCTGTGGTGGCTGCTGTTGTTGCTGCAGTTGGGTGGACGACTGGGTCTATTTGACGAGATGAGAATTGAATTGGCTACATTACAAGATATGCTATATTTTTCTTATATTCCATAACTTAGTTTTTTTTTTTTTTTTTTGGTACTGTACTGTTTGGCAGATATTACAACTACACAAGCAGATCAAATGAGAAATATCAACACATCAAACTCACATCAGAGCATAAATGCAGCCAAGTATGGTGCTATGCTATGTGAACATTTCTTGAGTCTTGCAAAAGTACATATTGTACTTAACACATGGAAAAATTGCCTCATTAATACAAAATTGACTCTAAGTATCATGACCTATTGGCATAAACCCAGGAATTCATTTTCTTCTGCTTAACTGGTTTACCATGATATATTTCAACAAATGATTGACAGTATTAACATTGTTGCAGATCATATTGGGATAGACTGTATAAAATACTCTGTAGGACCATATTCCTTTCCCTTTACAGAGTTTTTTTTTTTTTGTCCTTTTATCTGATAAAAAAAAAAGAGACAAAAGAGATAAGTATCATGACCTATTGGCATAAATCTAGGAATTCATTTTCTTCTTCTTAACTGGTTTACCATGATATATTTCAACAAATGATTGACAGTATTAACATTGTTGCAGATCTTATTGACCTAGACTGTATAAAAATACTCTGAAGGACCACATTCCTTTCTCTTTACATTTCTTTTTCCTTTTATCTGTTGACAAAAAAAAAACAACAACAACAAAAAAAAACCCAGACAAATTAGGATTAGTACCTTTAAAAAGCAGGTACAATGTTAGTGTGTACAGTGTCAATGTAGTATCATTATGTGCCGACATTGTGGAAAATATTGAAACATGTACACATAATTTGGATGTCAGAGATCTAAGCCCATGAATATGGCTAGGTACTGGCCTTACTCAAGATACTTGGTAAAAGAGAAAGAATGACAAAGAAACACACATGAAAATCCGTACATGTACAAGTGCATCTCCTTATTTTATATTGAAGTTATGACACTTCTTATCAACATGGCGAGTTACAGAAGTGGTTTACGCTTAACTTTGGCTTCCACCATACTTACATCATCATGCAAAAATAAGTACAAATTTGGATAAAAGGCAATGTTGTCTTAGTATGCCCTGTCACGGCAGACAATACATGGAGATCCTGCACATGTTCATGAGAGGCATGTTTTATTGGCACATGTAAATTTGTTTTTAGACCTTCCAGACAGAGTTCCATCACGAACACTGGGAAGGCTGGCCCCCATTGGATCGAGGGTGGCTGATCTCCCCTTTGGCAAACGTGTCATGTGATCACATTTAGGGGATGTAAAAGCTATCATGTTCCCCTCCTAGGGGAAGTCAATGTTACATCTACGAATATTAATCATCTGAACCACATCCCAAACAAATTATACAGAGATAAGTGACTTAGGGGATCAACATGGCTTCCTCTTTAGACCAATGATCCGGAGTTCTGCCAGGAAATGCTGATTTACCAAAACCCAACTCCCCCCACCCCACCCACTCCACAGAACACACATGCACAGAGAGAGAGAGAGAGAGAGAGACAGAAGGGGGGGGGGGAGGAAAGAACACACACATGTTCACACAAGCCAATTTAGCACAGTTGAAGGCTGCACTATCAATTTCTTTTCATTACATATTCAACTTTGAACAAACATCTTTGAAACTGCATGCGAAATCAAGCTCATATTTTTTTTTCTTATTCTGCACACTTCGCAACCCAACACTTTTTGATTGACCAAATTGTTAAGTAGACGATGAAATTGGGGTCTAAATTACTTTGTCGCAGTGACAGTCGGGAGAAAACGCATTTTTCTGTGTGAAACCTGCACACTGAAGCTGTTATATTTGTAGCCCTAACTGGATGAGTCACTGTGCAAATATGCACGACACAAACATGCACAGACATCACTGTCCTGTGTGTATATATTGTGCAGCTAGATGCAGTCTTAACTCTGCTTGGGAGCAGCTGTTTGTAAGCTGCATGTCTACCAATTATTCACAATAGAATAAGAGGAAAACTGAAATCATTTAGCAGGGATGCTGCTGCTCTCCCTGAACTGCACACCTACAATGCACCCACTTCGCTTGCCACTCGCAGCAAACATGCCCCGTCCTCCCACACACGTAGCAGCCCACAAGACAATTTGGATGTGCCACGATTTGCTCTTCAGGGCATATTCCTGCCAGCGTGCAATATCGTAGACAATACAGGTAAAAGACTGTTTACCCAAGTGAATTCTGAAAGTGGGTCAGAGCTGGGGAGAGCATACAATAGGCGCGCAGACACGCGCCCATTTCAGTGCTGATTAATGATTTGGGCATAATGAATGCAAGTAGGTGGGGATGTGTTCAGGCATGGTGGCAAAATGGAAAAACATTTATTACATGTTTTGATGCATCCATTATTTTTGGAAAACAAATTAACATAATTGTATCGGCTGCCTTGCCCGTTGTTATGCTGATGATATCCAGGTATACATATTTTTGTATTTCATAATTCACTTTTCCTACTGCGCCTTGAGCACATTAGTCATGTGGAATTGGCTCATTATAAATACCCTGCATTATTATTATTATTATTATTATCATTATTACCATTACTACTACTATTATTATTATTATTATTATTATTACTACTACTACTACTACTACTTTTGCTATTATTACTATCATTATTATTATTATTATCATCATCATTATTATTACTATTGTTACTATTGCTTTTATGATGCAAAAAACATCCCTTACGATATCAGCATACGTTCTGCATGCCTATCCTCATGTTTGATCAGTATATGTTGTTAGAGGAGCACAAGTGTGGAACTTCAGCTTGGATTGCCTATTTGTCAAGCACTTAATAAATTGCTGTCTTCTTCAAATTTTCTTTTATTTTCTCTGAATGCTGAACATGTCCTCCAGTCAACGTTGAGACAAATCAATCAGCTGTTTCATCATTGTTTTTCTGTAGTTCCTTTTGAATGTCATACCACAATGAGCAAAAAGCTATGTCTAGGGGTAAATACCAAGCGAACTGCAGCTCTAATGGAGAATTTCCCAAAGACACTTTGCGTGATATTCTCATTAAAAGATACATAGCTGATGATGGTCAGAGTACAGTATCCAAACCGGTCGATAGAAATCACATGCTCAACAGTGACAGCTTGCACTGGTACTTTTTACTGCATGTCACGTGTCAACAGTCTTGTTTTGTTTGTTTGTTTGTTTTTTGTAGATGTTGTAAAATAAATGATGCCTGTGATGTCATAATCACATGATCAAATGATCATAGCAGCTATATGGGGATACAATGCTCTGTGACTGACATGCCCTTTCATAGGGCTCTTCATACCTCACAATGTAGCTAAACTTACACGGATCATCTTTCTGCAACGGAAAAATACCATATCTCCTATAATAAGCAATTTTCTGCACCCTCCATTTGTCATTACCCACTTTAAACAAAGCATCATATTTAACTAGAATTACAAGCATTACTGTGTACGCCACATATTTCGTGAGTCTAAATTTTCGCGAATCGGGAATTCCTGACGATTTCGCAGTTGGTTAAATTTGCGATCATGGAGTCCTGTACTGAATGGAGAAACGTACATGCGTACATCACATCCACATCGGGATTAGAGTCAATATTTTCATGTGTCTTTAATTTCGCGAATAGCACCCGACTCACGAAATTCGCGAAAATAAAAACCTCACAAAATATTGGGCATATACAGTATATGTTTGTTTTACCAGTAATCTGATAATTTCTGCATTTCTCTTGCTACAAATCTGGTGTTTGCTTGACAACAACAACAACACATACACGCACGCACACACACACGCACACACACACACACACACACACACATGCACACACAAATTTAATTACCTGTTGAGATGGAGGGATAGTGGGCTGTGGCTGCTGCCCTGCCACGTGGGCTTGTTGCTGCAGTATGGACTGTTGAGGTTGTTGCTGCGACTGATCTCGTTGTGGCAACGTGTCAGCTGCTGGTTGTTGGTTCTCCTGTGACTGCATCACAGTTTGAGATGATGGCATGACTGGCTGCGGCTGGACTTGTTGCTGCTGCTGCTGCTGTTGCTGCGGCTGTTGCTGTTGCTGCTGCTGTTGCTGCTGAGCTGGAGCTTGCTGCAACTGGGGCTGCTGGCCCTGCGTGGTGGGTGCAGACTGCTGGGAGGTGGGTGCATGGCCCTGCTGGGGCAGCTGGGAGACAGCAGAGAGGACCTGTTGTACCTGGGCTTGGCTCTGTGATGGAGCTTGAGGTTGTTGCTGCTGTTGGCCCATTGATGGCTGCGACATAGGCCCTGTACTCTGCACCTGACTAGAAGCGGTTTTTATCGTGGCATCTGATTGGTATGATGCACCTGACATCCCAACTCCACTGTCTGCAGTCATGGTCATGGTCATGGTCCCAGGATCTCCTTCACAGAAAAAAAAAGAAGAAGAAGAAGAAGAAAGAATAAGAATCAATCTTTTCAACATTAAAATCTTTCACTGCATAACACCTCACTCTTGGACTATCCATCAACATATCATATTCTTCAGACATTTAAAGCTCTCATTTTCCACAAAGGAATTGGCTCTACAAGTACTGAATTGAAGGAAGCAGTAAAGTGATTGGCATGGAATATATTTTCTCTTCAAAAATATGATTAGCAAAAGTATAGTTCAAATTTACCTTTAATCAACAACACAAGGAAAGGGGGGGGGGGGGGGGGGCAGGCAATACCACTACATGGACTCAATGTTTGATAGCTTTGGTAAATTGTGATTATTTGTTTTCTGTGAAAGCAATAACTCCTGCTCCATGCTACCAACACAGGTCAGTTTAGAAGGGTTGCCACTCGGAAACTGAAATAAGTTTACACTCAATGTCTTTCAAAACTGAAATAAGTTTACACTCAATGTCTTTCAAAACTGAAATAAGTTTACACTCAATGTCTTTCAAAACTGTATCAACTTTGCTTTGACAAACACATATCTTGGATGAATATTCATTCATGCATACAATTCGTACAGCGTCTTCATCATGGGAAGGTACACTGTTGAAATGAAACGCAATCATCTTTGCGATTACTTCATATCAAGAAATAATAATGCCTCTAGCATCCTACAGGACACAGCCATACAAATAGGCAATTTGCTCAATTGACCTACAAATCACTGTTAACAATACCAAGACATGAGCAACTGAATAAATAATTCATTCAACACTGCTGGAGGCCCTTGGAGTAGTGCACAAGGTTTAATCATCATGTCTACAAAGAAAATGCATAATTCATAAATTTCCTATCATGAAATTGCTATCATTTCATGGGCTAAAAACCATAAATACAATCGGAGCACACACAGACTATAACAACACAGCATGATGTATGTGTGTCCATATGCACGTCTCTTAAAGTGCATGGGTGGTTGTAATTTCATACATGTATAAACGGGTGGTGTTGTACATTGTGTATGACTCTGACAAAATACAGGTAAGAAAAGTTCATATCACGTTCCTTGTTCTATGAAGAGGGGATTGCACTATTGAAGAGCTATTTTAGGTGAAACCTGGTATCACTACATTAAAAATACAATCTAGTATCACTAGTCTAGATAGTAGGACAGGTTGCGGGCCTACAGAATATTATCATACCCTTTTGCCATGCCTAAAGCCCTTCCTTCTCATTTTTTTTTTTTTTTTTTGGGGGGGTATAGTTTAGAAATTACTACAGAATAATTATTTTTATCAGGGAATAAAGCTGCTGCAATGCACAGAACAGCATGGAAGCACTGATCAGACTACAGTGTATATCAATGGGAAGATACAGAATGTGTCAGCACAAAAAAAAAAAGGGGGGGGGGGGTGGCAGCCCCTTACCAATGACAGAGACATGGGCTGTCGTCTGGGGAAATATGGGTTGAACCTTTCAGGGGAGAGTCAGGAAGCCTAAAAACTAATCCGTACAATCACGAAGGGGTGACACCTAGGAGTGCTACAACATCGCCACCGACATCAACCTCAGAGAAGATCCAGAAAAACAACTTTTTACCAGCCCCTTCCCTCAAAGTCATTTTTTCTTAATCCAGAAAACAAAGAGAAGGATCAAAACAGAGATTAAGACTGTTTTCATTTCAGTGGCAGGACAACTTTCTGAGATGTTTCACTCAAAAAAGAAAGAAAGAAAGAAAGCAGAAGAAGAAATGAAAGAAAGAGACTCACAGCAAAGACGGAGACAAAAGGTTGAGTAATCATGCTTACCTTTGTCCTCCTCCTGTTTGCCTTCCTGTTTCTCCTTCTCCTGCCTCTCCTTCATCCGCTTCTCCCGGTTCTTCACCACGGCAGCCATGCGGTCCCTGATCACCTTGGTAACAGCCTTCAGGTCCTCTTCGTTCACAAAGCCCATCCGTACCTGGGATGAGGTGGTGGGACACAAAAAAAAAAAAGGCGAAATGAAGAAAACGTAATGAAACCTGCGTGATGCCACTGCCGAAGGCAAGATACATTTGTCCTTTTTTTTTAAAACACTTTATTGTGTGGAGAAAGGTGCATATTTTCGTCTGTTTCAAAAGGTTTTTTTTTTTTTTTTGTCTGCTTTTAACTAAAGAACTGGGAGAAATAAAGCTTTGGGTTTGATGGAGTTTGATGTAATATTTTTCTGACAACCTCATAGCAAAAGTTCCATATTACATGTATCATTCTTTTCACTTCACTTTACTATGCATATAAGTATTGTTTTTTTAAATTCCTGTTACTCCTTTTCATTGATTTATTCCATATCTATTAATCTATCTATCTTTTCATTCATTCACCATTACCCTTCTTTACTCATCAATTTATCTGTTGTTGTTGTTTTTTTCAACAGTATTGTAATCACCAACACAAGCGTAAAACAGTTACTTAGGCACTGTGATTACACCGTATCCGGGCAATTACCCCCGGAGGGCAATTACCCCCCGGCCAAATACTGGTTAGTGGTAAGGTAAGAGTAAAGATTAGAGTTAGGGTTAGGTTTAGGGTTAGGAGTTTGGGTTAGGGTTGGGGTTAGGTTCAGGATTAGGATTAGGATTATGGCCAGGGGAAGGGTGCGGGGTAATTGCCCAGGGGGTAATTGCCCTAGACCCGATTACACACTGAAGAAATGCACACCCCAGCCTATCTCAACAATGTGTTAGTCAATAGTTTGACAACAAAAAAGAAACAAGACAGCACTGATGTTTGCAGTGATTCAAAAGTGGGTGAACCAAGTTTGCCAACTTAAATGCACATGTTCTGCTTCACATCTTTGTCTTGCTTAGCAAAGAATAAATGAAGATTTTACTGCCCATACTGAAACTAATTATATGAACTGATGATATAAGACACAACATGAATGTTCCATCAGTCATGTTTAGAACCTGCACTGGTATATTGATTGGCTTTTGTTCCTAATCAAATACATTGTAAATCTTGACAACTGATTTTCTCTACAAAACATTGCTCTCATCTTTTTAATCAACAAAGGTCTATATAAAAAATAGAGAGGAGACATTTGATAAAATAGTCAAATGCCAAAGGATTTTTCTCCATTATGACCATCACTGTACTATAAAACTGAAAAAATAATAAAAAACAACAACAAAACAGAATTAGGAAGACAGGACTCTCTTTCCCAACATTTATTCAATATGCTGTACAGCTGTAAATCACTACTATTACTTTTTTGATTAATTGGGTGAGGAAATTCTGCAAGCAGTCTGACATTCTCCTGTTTACATGCAGACTATTTCTTCATTCTTTTGCTGTTGAGTTAATAATGTCAACAAAAACTATTGCAGCATCACAGAATTGTATGTGATAACATTACTTTTTTTTCTGAAATAAGTGTGGTTGTGTGAGATATTTCCGACACTGAGTGACTACGGTGAAATATTGAAAACAATGCTGAAGAAATATTTATAGAGCTAAGTATATGTATCACTCCTGGTAATATATCAAACAAATATCCCTACAATACACTTGCTACATTTGAAAGAAAAAAAAAGTAGAAAGAAAGAAAAAAAAAACAACAATTGATGATTTGGGAGGAACTCCTTGATAATTAGAGATGATTTCAAAAGACAGATGATTACAGCATTACAGATGATATGCATCTTTGCAAGGGGTGGGGAGGAATACATGTACATATTGTACATTGGCACACTGCAATCTGTGAGATCTCTAATATCTGTGTAAAGTTTATAGCTATTCCTCTTTCGGGACAAACCAAGACTGACATCATGTTAGGCATGGCGTAATCTATGCGATCATGTCTCAAATGTTAGCCTTTACTCCATTCTCCACCTCTCCAATACCCCTGACATTAGCATGGAAGATAGTCTCCCTCGCAGAGAAAATTATCAAAGTGTGTCCCCCACCCCCACCCCCCCCCCCAAAAAAAAATTTAAAAAAAATTGATTTTGCAATTTTGAGAGTCAGGTTCCCATAGTTTACCCTAATACTTCCAGTAATGTTGATATTAAGTTTTGAGAAATTTATTTTAAGCAAATGATGCTCACTGAAACATTTCTATAAATTCTTGAGGAGGTAGCTGATTTTTACATGCTGCATAGTGATGACAAAGCATCAGTATAACTACATTAATAGTAGACGTACTGTTTGTTTGTTTGTTTGTTTGTTTGATTTTTCATCCAGTATAGAACAGGAGAAATCACTCATTTGATACTTTGCGAGTTTGGTTGTGGTTTTTAATTTGGGGGAGATTGTTAACATGACTTAAAAGCAAGGCAGTATCAGGACATTTGTAGGTGTAAATCAGAATTCAGATGTCTACAATTATGAGGAACATGGTTTTGGCATGTAATTCTGAAGTGCGCAATCTTTTTTTTTTCACATCCAACACTTTTACTATTCTTCTTCATTCAAATCTCTTTATGTTACCAATGCCTTACGAAAAAAAAAAGAAGAAAACATTACAATATCATGTTTCAGAAATTTAATTATACTACATCCAACTTCAAACATCCTTGACATATGAAGGCTTAATACCAGTCATCCATGCTCAGCACAAAATATAGTACATCAAACAAGTAGCAGTCATCATTATACGTCAAATCAGAATGAACAGCTGGATAGGAGACTACGTCACTAAGTAATAAAGACTGCACAGGCAGTAGAGAGGGTACAAAAAAGGGGAACAGATTTTATGTCCACACTGCACGCTCTTGTTTAGAGTCTGGCACTTCGCAAGTTATTTTCAGATTATTCGCTCAGTCATTACACAGCACTTAATACTGTTTTCGAGGTGCACTGCCTACAAGATCAGAAGGGATGCATAAATAACTCTCACACTGCAAAAGAATTAACTTTACGATTCTAAATTCCAATGGGGAAAAAAGCACCAAAAAAAAAGTCATTCACTTTTAATGATTTCCTCTAAACACTACAAAATAATGCTGATCAGACAGTAAGGATACCAAAGTGAAAATGCCTGCTCATCGCTCGACTTCAGCATACATAATATACAATTTCAACAAAGAGCCTGCCCTGCTGGACACCATTTAAATGAAGACAATATCGCAAAAGAAAGAAGGAAGACATACACAACTTTGGTGGCTTGAAGAAAACTGAACGAGTACACCAATGCATGGAGACAGGATGAAAACACACTCTTCAACGAGGCATCTGGCGTTCATAGTTTCTCCTGTATTTTCTTATTTCCTCTGGTATACAGCATCTAGCATCAAAGACTGAAAATATTTTTTTTGTGAGGTCTCACGCTCATCAAACGCTCACCTTCAGAGCAAAGTGATAATACGCACTTCTCTGCAGGCACATATGTGAAGGGTCTGCTGCCCTGTTTGCTGTACTCCTCCGTACATTTTAGGAAATTAGAATCGAAGTTGGGAGATTAACCGCTGAAATTTGAGCTGTAGGCAATGTTTCCCCACTAATTCACTTTTCTCAGTACTCCCCTCTCCGCTGATCATTTACGTGATGTGGTTCATCAAACTAAGTTGCTTTTTCTAAAGCTCCTTTGTAAACCACAAAAAAAAAAAAGAAATGATGCAAGAAATGACTCAAAAGTGTGTACTCTGTCAAATCAACATGAAAGGAATGACTGTGATAGAATGTAGAACGATTTAGTAATGAGAGAGAAGAGCTACAACACGTATTGATATTAAAAAAAAAAAAAATCAGCTGCATGAAGTTCACTATACATTTATTTAAAAAAAGAAAGAAAGAAACTCAGTATGAAAAGATGTGTTAATGCTGATTTACAAAATATTCCTTTGGTTCCAGTAACAATTTCTCTGTCATTCCATTTTGTGTTTGGTGCCCAATGTACAAGAGTAATTGAAATTTGATACAAGTCAAAAGATGAGTAGCTACTGTCGGTAATATCTAGTTAATATGGCCAATTTTCTTCTCCTGAGTGCAAAGTTCTGTACTATTTTTCTGTTCTGTTGTTCTCTTTTCTTTCTCTACACAACAACCATACAAGCACTCACATCCAGCCCATTGAAAACTCAACAGCATCTACAGAATGGCAAAACCATACAAGCATGTAAAGAAGGGACCATCATGACTAGACAAGCAGAATAACAAGCTTGTTTGACAGCTATGGGAAATGAAAACACAAACATCGTGAACAACATAAACACCTCGTGACCATGATTTGATATACCGACCTGCAATTAACCCTGCCCCAAACTGATATCCACCCTGTCTGCCTGCTGAGGTTTTACCAGGGAACTACAAATGCACTTATCACATCTCCCTGCATTCTTCCCCTCCTCTTGAGTGTTACATCAAAATGTATCCCTGGATTTATGGCCGGGATATCCTTACATGGACCATAGAGCTGAGATCAACTTCATGCATCCCCCTTCTTTTTTTCTCCCTTTCCTGTAAACAAAATCTAGCCGGTACTGTGATATCAAATCCCCACATAAACTATACCTTCACATTTCTGCAAATCCATCATATCAACTATGCTATAAATACAAAATGCAAAATGCTTCAGTGTCATGAAAGACTCTTTACCTCCTTGAAAATCTACTTTAATCATAGACATCCTAGGCTTTTCAATGAGATCTACCCAATACAGAACATATTTCTGGTCAAATTAGTAAGCTACAAGTCAGTGAAAACTTGATAATATGCAAGAAATCATCCGTGTGTCATACATGTACGAGCACCTGAAGAAACCTGCTGTTGGTAAAGCTTCTGTACATATTTTTTTTTTCACTGCACCATCTGCAGTGGGATGGTTTACGCATCTTAAAAATACAGAAGCTTCTGGCAGGTCACAAAGTGTTTCATGGAAATGTAATGCATTGATAGGTTTTGTGCAAAAACTACCACTCAAGTTCCATCAAATTCAAATGATGAATGCAAAGTTCGGTGATACAATGGTGGGATGCTGAATAATATATCCTGACAGTCAAAAGCAAGCATCTGAAACTGTCTCATTATTTGTCTACTTTGCCTCTGAAATACTTTTAGTGGCCCACTGTTACATCGCTACTGTTTTCACCCAATACCATTGCCCACTGGAGAACCAGTTTTCCATAAACGCAACATGAAACAGGAAGACTCGAGGGCAATGCGGATCATTGCATCAGGCCCAGCTATGACTTGCTCCCATCTGGAGTGTTGTGTTTGGCAAAGGGTGCTTCAGTCACTTTCAGTCTCTAAAGTTCATTCAAAATCTGATGGTGTGTCACTGCTTAGTTTCTCATTCCAGTTCTAAGGAGACATGAAGTGTATCTGGAGTTGTCCTGCCTAGTCTTATCTCTAAACATGGATGTTTCAATCTCATCACTGAAACCTGTGGTGCCCACATGTATCATGTCACAAATGGAAGTCTTGGGAATTAAAATGTAGTGGGAATGGTTCCAGGACAATTATCCCCTGGACAACTACCCCAGACCCTTCCCTTGACCTGAACTCCAACCTTAATCCAAATCCTGAACCTAACCCTAACCCACCTCTTTACTCTTGTCCTATCACTAACCAATACTGAGTATAGGGGTAATTGTCTTGATATGAGTGGGAATGTATGGGCCACCTCCTATACATGGGCATATGGGAAAGAGATTTTATAGACTTTATGACGTGATTTTGGATGGCATTATCTTTTTTCCCTAATATGAGTCACCAAATTGGCAGTGATTTGAACTAATACTTGCATGATGTCTGATCTGAACTGAAGCTGCAGAAAATGGCAACCATGTAAGAAAAAACTAAAACCTTTGTTTGTTTTTGTATAAAAAAAATCCATGGCACATTTGTCTCTGGCAAAGACGGCACATTTTCAATATAAAACTTGGCTTTGCTCTGGAACCCAACCAAACGCATATCTTTAATAGTCATCATATGGCTGTATATATCACATGAGTAGTGTATGTGGACAAAGGCCCCTATAAAGGCCAAGGTGACTTAGAATGTTCCTACATGTTTACCAGTACACTACTATGTATCTATGTCTACACTCATGTCAGCAGAATGAGCCTTGTGCAATCATATCTGAAGTGTGTAAGTGTGTGTAGAGCTGTACAATGATATAACCAGGCACACCCTGTGCAGCGGTTGGCTTGGACAAGCCCATTGATGTGATAGATGTTTGTTCGGCTGTCGCAAACAAAAAGAAAAATATGAGAATGGCTTAAACTTACGGCAGAAATTCTATTTCAGGGAGTGTAATAAATCACTCAGCCGCATCTCAGGACTTGGGAGCATCCTTCATCAACATTCCAAACCCTTCAGCATGAACATTCTCTTGACATTCCCTCCCCTGAAAGTCAGCACGCACCTGGCTGCTGATACCCCCCCCCCCCTCCTTCCTTCCCCCTCCTTCCATCACTTTAATCTTCTCATTGGAAATGCACTCTACAGACAAGCCCCTGTAATTTGAAACAGCTCTACAAATCTAGCTTGACATTCATGTACCAGCAAACTGCATGTTCCTCCACCAGGCCAACTAAAGCGCAATGTGCGTGATTATTCCCCATGAAATCATTTCCCATATTTAGATTTAGCCGAGGTAACAGATTTCCTTACTTCCATCGCTATCTTCCCCTCCCCCTCATTTCTTTGCCACTTTTTTTTTTTTTGTTTTTGTATCTTTGAGACTCTATGAAAATACTGTAAGGGTGACGAAAGCTACCTCATCATAGTCCAGGAAGTGACACAAGGATGCTGTTATTCCTTACTTGAAAGAGCGAGAGAGGCGAGGGAGGAGGGTTGTCTCCAGCTCATCAGTCGTCGCTATTGGCAGCAGGATCTAAATTGGGCTATTGTCCTCTTCCTACAGCGCATTAATTGAACACCTTAGCAGATGCTACCCATGGAATTCGTGCCGGGGAGGGGAAGGATTTCTCGTGCATGCATGTGTGGGGCTGTCGAGCGACGGACGTTTCCAGCTCATGATCAAAACTGATCTGTGAAACTGATTTCAGAAGAACAACCGTTTGCTATGCATGAACATGTCATGGGTGTGCGACTTTAAGAATCAGACACAGCACTTGACCTACATTTGTAGCCCAAGAGTATTGACCGAAAAGTGACCTCGGTCCGGAGGACAAACACACTCCTGCCCTCCTTCTCTTCTCCATCCCTCCAGCCAACATTTCACTTGCAAATCAGGTCACCTTTAGACCAGAAGGTCTCTTTCAGACCCCTAATACCCCCATTCCTCTGCAGGTGTTTATCCATGATGCCCTGTGCAATGGATGGAAGTTGTCAATACAATCTATGAGATTCCAATTTAGGAGTGCCTAGTGTAGGTCATACATGAAGTTTTGGGGTATTATAATCACAGTCCTCCTAAGTTTTTTTTTTTTTTTTGGTGGCTTTAATACATAATTCAATGAAAGGCGAAAAGGTACATCAGATCGTGTGAAAGGACGGAGATGCAAACAGCAAGTCAGGTGTGCTACAGGCGACTCCTGTTATAATGAAGTCCTCCAGACCGGCAGTTTTCTATCAAAAGTTACCTTGCTAGCCTGATGTAGTACGTATACTGATAACAGAGAGAGTATAGCATTATTTTTCCGCTGAAACAAACACTTGATCTACTGTGATACAGCATTCTCACAATATTGTTTGTGTTTACATGTATCATACTAAAATCTTATAAAAACTGCTTTTCTAGAGCATTTTGTACAATTACACTGCCCCATACCATAAAATTAAAAAATTCATTTGAATTTGATGAATACCACCAATGTATGCTGCACTTTTGCTGAAGAACTAAACCATTCAACATGTAACCAATATGGCTGGCTAATCTTGCTATACCCCATACTGATGTACATTTGTAAGCAATGTTTTCTATTTTTACAACACAAGGTTGCAGAGCTTTGAGCAGTGAGTAAGGGCTTGCTCATCAAAACAGATGTCCCTTTACACAAAACAATAAATACACACAGGGACAGTGCATTGTGACCTGAGCAAAGATGACATGACCAAACAAACTTTCAGCAGAGCATCTGTCCCGCTATAACAAAATACATGAGTGAAAAAAAAAGAGAAATAAAATAAACAAAACAAAAACCGATAGCCAGGATCATGATGCCTGATTCTTTTGTCTGGCCCAAGGATTAGCTGTAGTGCCTATTCCCTTCCACACACTCATGGCCATCAGTCAATCAGGGGACTTTCAATTAGAAGATTGATTCGGTAATCTATAGCTTCGCACTACCCCCCTCTCTTAATTAGAGGAAATCCAGAGACTGGGTGCATACACGGCAATCAGATCTCGAGTTTGATGCTCCTATTTGCCATATATCACTTTCACCACAGTGTGCTGCGAAAATATCAACGAGGCAGAGTGTCTGTGGCCATATAGTTTGAATTGACACTAATCAGTTATTTTTAAACATATCCAGATAAACACACGACACTCTGATATCTGACTGCAAAAATGAAAAAGTTTGAAAGCCGGCAGAAATGTTTTCCGCAAGGTTTGCCTGGCCCACATCTGCACCCACTGATCCAAGAAAATATTTCCAAAGTGATGAAAGGCAGCCAATATTTCAAACTCAAACATTAAATGATGAACTAAAATGCTGAAATGTCAGTTTTTGGCATGGCACTTGCTTCTTGATGGGGGGCATATGATAATGGTGTATGCTTACTCACATTAGCTGGTATGGGTCTGGATACAAGACTACAGACTGCATTGAGCAGTTAGGCATCAGTTTAGTAAGGGTATTACAGTCTGGCTATACTTTCACTCGGCCAAAAACTCTCCCAGGAACGCTTAAATGGGTCAGATTGCTTTTAACACCACAGTCTCTGTGATTTCGTACAGATCTGTCGGGGGTCCAAATTGTTCTTGCATCCCCTAGCTTCCCAAATAGGAAGGTATACCAGAAGCTATACCAGAGCTCACTCTCACACATCACAGCCTCTCCACATGGTCTCAGGTTGCTCCAGCTCTTGCACCAATAGTAAAGCCCCAGAGCCTGGCATCTCTTTTTTCCAGAGTGTGCGACATACATTCCTTGACACATCAAGCCCCCAACAACGTTGCACTTTGGTGGCATGATGTCTAGAAATGTATACACACACTTCTCCCACATCATCTTGCAGCCTCCATAAATCAGGTTTTACACCCAGAATTCGGATTCCTGCCATTCCTAGGGTTTCATCCATTTTTGACCTTTCCATACCCACTGCATTTCACATTCCCTCCCTTTCTCTAAAAACTCTGCATTCTCACTCACCCATTCAATCACTGTAATCTTCAGTACTCTACTTTTACTCTCACTACTATTCAATGTCAGAATCAACTTCATGCTAATGCTCATTAGCAAGGGACCGGACACAGCAGCTTTAGTCCCCTCCAGAGGACCAGGCAATGAAAGTTATCATAGGGTGGAATGCCAAAACAGGAAACTAATATATATCACTATTTGTATGAATAACAATGCAACTTTAAATCTAATAATTTTTTAGGCTTGATTATGCTGTAACCTCCACCATTTTGCTTATTTAAATTAAAGACAACTTGATCATGAGTAATCAGTCCATCAACCCATGATGCATCTGTGATTAACATGTACTGCATTCCCATTCAAGCAGCTTTTTGTAAGGGCTGGTCTTCTAAAGTGGCAACTCTTCAAAAATTGATATCTATTTTCTCTATCTCTATCTCCATTTTATTACGACAGACAAGGTTTCTCATCAGCACCACGACTGCCGTGGCCAATTTTTGGACAGTTTCAAAATCTGACAGGGCATCCACAGCAATCATGGCCTGTCACTTTGCCCGTATTGTCTCACATCCATCCCATGTTGTCCACAGCGGTCTGAAAAGTGATTGCTGTGGGCGCAGAGAACATGGTGTAAACGTAGCAAAAGGTGGCCAAGACCACACAAATGTGAACACTTGGACAGCAAAACATACACTTTGACAACAATACGTACTATCTCCTTGGCCACTTGCTCCGGGTCATCCTTTTGCAAGGCGATGTCAAACTGCAGCGCCTCATTGTCTCGATGCTTGTCCCTCCTCTTTTTGGGGTCCTCCACACGCATGATGAATTGGATCTGGTCTGTGCCATCGTCATCGTGTACGATCTCCACCCGAAAGGCGGTGTCTTCGAAGAACTCATGCTTCAGCAGCTCCTGGATCAAATACCTACAGAAAAGATAAAAAGATGACAACAGTAAGATTTTGGCATGTTTCCAGGAACAGGCACACTTCAAGGCTTTTTCAGAAAGATTTCAAGTCTTCATTTAGTGTTTACAACAATGTTTTCATTTTATCTATTTTGTACAATGGAAGCCAGACAAAACTGGCATATCCAGGGGTGCCAAGCAACAGCAAACAGTTTCAAAAGCAAAAATAATGCTGTTAATTGATTTACTTGGATTGCTTGATATTTGCATTTATGTGTGTGTTGTGTAAGTGTGTGTGCTTGTGTTGAGGAATATTGGACAAACTTTTCAAAATTTTTCAAACATTTCAAATCTGTAAAGCTTTGGTGCCGCAATCGCTGTATGAGAAGACTATGACATTTCATGGCATCACACATGGAAAACAAAATAAAGAAAATACAAAGAGAATTCCAACACAATTTCCTTTTCTAGGAAAAGTACCAGTACACATTACCTTAACTTGTTACTGACAGATGTTAAGGGTAATTTTATTCCCCCTGCCTTCTGAAAGGGGAGGTAAAGTACTCTTCACTTGTGCTAGGAAAAGAAAATATGTTGAACTTTCTTCATATTTTCTTTTTATCATTTTCCGTATGTGATGTCACAAACTGCAGTGGTCTTCTCATCAAGGGATGGGGTTACCAACACTTTAAAAATGCATAACTTTTGATGGGATCGGCCAATTTTCCTCAAACTTTCACTAATGTGTTCCACTAATAATATTGCTGCATTCACTCAATCCACATGTATATTTGGATTTCATTTCCCTTGCATTGGGAAGCTTGCATTGGAAAGCCATGCATGGGGAATTACAGAACTACTCTGATGATTATGGAGCTTCACGACTTCGATCCACAGAACTGCAATGACGAGAAATGAGCTTCAAGACTACGATTCACACCCACTTAACTGAGCCATACTTTAGTCCTCTATCATGGCCCTACATCATGCAATACACTTGGACCATTACATTCACCCATACATGTGAGCTTGCCCTGGGGCACTTGTGTCTAATGTTGGTGCCTCCGCCTCCCACTTTCCCACATTTAAAGGCTGTATCCCACGTAGTAGCATCGACAAACACTTGCTGCTTGTCATCACAGATTCCAACAGAAAAATGACGAGAGATGAAATAGCAGTGAAACATGGCAGAGATAATATAAATGCTTGTAGTTTGTTTTGTTTTGTTTTTGCTTTGTTGCACTTTTTAGGTGGGATATTTATTTGCTTGATTCGTTTTGAGTTAATAGTAACTTATAATGGATAATATCTGTTGCCATCAGTCCAACTTGGGGTTCACCTGAAATGAGTTAACACTTACAAACTGTAAGTTGGGAAAAAGGTCATTCATGTGTAGGAGGTACGCTGTATTAACCCCTTCCACATCCCCTTCCCAAATACTCTCATATTACGAGAGGATGCAGCACTGGAGGGTGATGGAAAAGTTCAAACATGCTGTGCCGGCGTCGGGAATTAGTTTATCAGGATTTTCCACCGGCTTTCCACAGCAGCAAATAATGAGCCAAAGATCCTCATTCTGCAACTTTTCACTGCACTATTTCTGGTGCACCAGAAGTTATCAGGAGTGGGCTATGTGCACACAGGAAAAGGGGGAAAAATCCAGGGGATTGCCGCTCACTTCCTGAAAGTGAGCACACACTCCATCAGTGGCTACAGGCCAATGATGCCTCGTTCCTGAAATCTCTCCCAACATCAGTGCACTCATGGGTACTAATGACTGCAACTTATAAATGATGCGAATGATACAAATCATGTCTCATTCTGGACAGGCAACATTCGAAAAAGGAATGACAAATTTAATTTCACGTAATTGGTGCCATATTATCATTTGTCAGGTCCAATACAGCAATTATATTTAAGATTACATCGTCTTTATTTCAAACTTGCACAGACAAGATAAAAAAAGAAAGCACTGTTAGTGAGTACCAGCCACATCATTAACGAACCCTACAGATGTGTAAGGTGATATCAATACCAGATCAAAACTTCAAGGGCAACTCATAACCGAAACTGAGGGAAAGATATTAATCTCTATCAATTATGTCTGACCGAGTCCTACAGTGTCATCAAAAGTTTGTCTGAACTGGTAACTGCACTATTCTGGCACAACTTCCAAATCTACAGTCTACCAATCTACTGCAAAACCAGAAACTATTGCATGCATGAAACTTCTGTGATTTCGCAAGGAGCCAAGATTCGCAATAGGGAAATGCAGGCAAAAGTTTTCATCCAGTAAATGCAATATACTTGCAATGTTTTTCACAATATTGGCAATTTGTGAAAGTTTCATGTCGCAAATGTTTCTGGTTTTACAGTATATCACGGTGTAAGACAACCACTCAGGGAGATAAAAAAAAAAGCTGAGGGTGAGGCTTCTGCAGGCAGGTGGCCACTGTTGACAGATGCTAATAAAAGAATGTAAAACGCTTACAACATGTTACAGATCATGTCTATATCAAGAAAAAGAAAGAAAGAAAAGAAAAATATGTGGAAAGAAAATGATTCGTTCTTGGGGTTTTTTTTAACTGGAGTCATGACAGCCTTCAAAAAACTGTATATTAATGTGTGAGAAGTAGATAAATGAGAGAAATAATAGAATCTGCATACTGGACAGATATGGTTCACCCTGGAATCTCAAGCGACTGCCAGCATTTCAGACCAGTGGGCAATGTACACAAGGTCTGTAAGTTTTCAGCAAGGAGTTTGCAGCAGCCTCACATGGCCACTAGACACAGGTGGCCACTAATACAAGATTGACTCTACATGATTCTTAGAGTGTCATCACATTTCCCAGCTGTCCAAAGGCAAACTACAGTGTGGACAACTACATGTCTACTCTTTCTGTTTGTTCAGGATGCAGACTGCATACAGTGTTACAGTCAGGCTTGATACGAACTCCATAGCTATGTCATATTTGACTAACAGGGTATTAATTTGCTTGACTGAGGAATGCATGCCACCTCTGGTGCCTGGATAATTGTTGATGGTAGGCAGGAGAAAAAATGAAAAGACCAAAGATCATTTTATACCAAATTATGATGAACACTAAAAATGAAAATAGCATGAAGATAAACCATGGGAAGTCAATCAATGCAGAAGAAAAGCATTCTCCTCACATTCAAATTTCAGGCCTTTCTGCCAATTATACACTGTACACGTAGGCATGTTTCTGACCAATCTTTACATGCTATAAATTAAATGTGCAAATAATACCTGACGGATAACAATATATAGTGATGACATTAGTCCTACTTATTCATAACCTTAAGCCTCATGTGGCCAGCTACAATTACGACCATCAAATACAGTGTGCAGGTCATGATTTCATTTTATTACACTGTAGCGCCATTTCCATGGCACTAAAACCTCACTTGCTTTTCCTCTAAAACTAGCGCACACAGCAGGTACAGTATCATTACAATGTACTTCTTTGTTTTCTTGAGGGAGGGTATTGTAAAATAAATATTCAGTCATCAAGGTAAAGCCCAAGGTTGAGGATAATACAAATTAAATATCACACATACCACAAATAATTCACAAATTCATATTAGTGCAGTTGCCGTGCTAAATGCTGCAAAAAAGTGCTCAAAGATTTCTTTCCAGATATCCACTGCTTGTATCAATCTCTGCAACTCTTCAGTAAAATTTCTGCAAGAAATGGCGACAAGCATGGTTACATAACAATAATAAATTCTAGTGTGACTGTCTTTTACAAAAATCTGGAACACCTTCATAGAAAAATGTTTCTTATCAAAAAAGTTTTTTTTTTTTTTAAATGAATCAATGCAAGAAATGTTTTCCCAATGAACATTTTACTCCACACCTTTAACTATCAAAATGCATCATGCATGCATGTAAGCCATCCTGACTAAGAACTTTTCACAGAGCTGGTCTTTGACAGAGCATTTAGTTGTAATTTATTCAACTGGTGCCCTTTATAAAATGGCCTCATGCTGTGACATTATGTGTAGGGAAAGAGCTCTTGCACGCACCAATTTCAGCTACAGACCGATCATCGTAATGATAACAGCGGCGGAGGAGTAAAAAAAAGAAAATTCCAAGGCATCAGGGATAACCTTGTTCTCCTTATGAATATATAGTATGTGCATCACTGATTACCATGGTGATGTGATCATTTTCGGCTTCATTGCCATTTCTCTCCACATTCGCTTTTGGGTTCTGTTTTTCTGCTGTCTGCAATGAAATGATTATGGCATCCAAATAGCTTCTCACAAGGAGCACAATTGCACTTCAGAATTAGTCATGTGAAAGAATGACTAGAACATTTTTGGCTGATTTCCTTCTTCTTTAATTCTATATCATGCATTTGTAATTGAATGTGCTAAGATTTCTTTGTTTTTTTTTCACAAACTGCTTTCATACAACAGCAATGAGCACTGTTACTAGTAATCAAATGGAATTGTTGAATCAAATCAATTTTGGAAAATGTACGTCGTCACACGAGAAATTCACAGCCGATTACCAAATCAGGGAGTAATTATCTCCATCCTCAAGTATATTCATCATCTACAGGCATTAATGAGATAACCTTCCCTCCCTTGAGAATACTATGTGGACTGGGTAATACATTATCAAGACACATTCCATCAACATGCAGGTTAGGAAGTAATGAGGCACAGCAGACTGTGTCTGTAGAGACAGCTGAGTGGCTGAGTGTGGCAAGAGCAGTTGAGAAAAATCAGCAATCTAAAAAACACAAAGTATAAGAGTAGAAGCTCGTCTGTATAGGAAATATGCAACTAAAATTGGAGGTAAATATTTTGTATTGAGATCCAAAGTTTAGCTTCAATTTCAGCACAAAGTGTGTTTCTTTCCACAGGTTGCCATCAGTCATTACAGTGACGGCTTACTATTCTACAAATAAAATCCACCCAGCAAATGTTCAGTGGCATATGTAAACTTGAATATCGTCACACAAGGCAATTGCTATAAACAAAAAACAAACCAGGCCTGCGTATCAAGGAATCATAATAATTTTGCCTCAACTGTGTTCAAGTGTTCAACTCTTTCTGTGCTTAGAGTCAAATGTACACAAATTTAACAGACAAACCTACGGACAGGGAATTACTATGGCGCACAAAGTTTCTTTTGCACAGTTTTTGTTAGACAATGCTCTCCCAGATCCCTCCTTTCTCTCTCTCTCTCTCTCTCCTTTGTTATTTTAAACATCATTTCAATAACCTCATCTGCCTTTTCACCCAATACTTTCTCATGTGTGTATACACACACATGTATGGTCATTACTCCCAACACCTGACGGGGATAAAAAATACACACTTTGGACCAAAATAGTGGAAACGTAGTATCTTAATCCCCGTCCACTGTATAGCTTTGACTAATATCCTGCCCGGGCTGGCTTGTTTGAGTGTGCATGACGGCCCGGTGCACAGGAGCGGCGTGGCCTGGAATGAATACGAGAAGTGAGGAATGTGCGCAAGACATGTAAGCCTTCATGCATTTGCAACAGAGTTGGCAGGGTGAGAAGATAGGGAGGTTTGCCTCTTGGAGGCGGCCATGAGTGCTCTGGGGGGCAGGCGGGAGAAAACCAACGAGGAGGGGAATTGGATCTGGCATCTCATGGAGAGCGGCTAACAGGACCCCAAATTTGCAACCAGTCCGTGCTGCCAGCGCCACGAGCTTGCATTTGATGTGCGAGAGCGCACAGAGCGCAGCAAAAGGCGGCAACATTATGCAGGAGGAAGGCTGCCTCGACAGTGGAGCATTTGGCCGAGACAGTCTGCTGATGACACTGGGCCCGCGCACAATTTCAAGGCCGCGAGTATGACGAAAGCAACCACCCTGGACTGAAAATTTGATTCTGATAAGAGCTATATATCCAATCGAAGTATAATAAATCACCTTGACTTTGCTGTATACCTAAAACGGTAACACGCTCACTCATCCCCCCCCCCCCCCCCACCCCTATACTGGCATGCTCTCTTGCTAGACAATACAGTAGCATGGTGATGTTAACTGTATTGTCTGACACTGAATACCTACATACAATTCGCTGGGGGAGGGGGATATATCATACAAAATACACATATTACATGGGGCCTATGTATCAGAAAGACTGCGCAGAAGTGTGATTTGTAATCAATGTCTGCATGTCTGAACATATAAAGGCCTACGTCACAATCATGGGCATTGATTGCGAAGCGGTTTCAACTCTTTTCAAAACAATGTCTTTAATATGGGAATTGTTACCTACACTGTAGCCCTCTGAAACAAACGCATGAAAGGTATGATGATGATTATAGTCATACATGCAACAAACAGTAGTGTCCGAACATATTTTTACATTAACACACACATACTTGTGTACCCACACACATGTACATGTATTCAACATGTACATATGTACAAAATACATCTGTATCCAGACTAGAATCTGCTCGGGTGTCATGTTATTGTTTTTTAGACATGCTTTCCCAAGAAGAGAGTAGCCCTAAAGGTCTGTGATGGAATGGGGACACACTGAAAGTAAAATTACATAATCTCATATTCTATATACAGTGGATAAATATCTCATCAGCTGACTTCACTGTTTTTCCTCAGTGGAGACAGCCACAGAGTCTGCACCTGGAGGCTAAAGAGACTAACGCAGGGGACAGACTTATTGCAGTGGGAGCTGTATAATGATGAGCACAGGGCGGCCGCACATCCCCACACAGAAATAATGAACAGACTGCCAGACTGCATTGATTGCCTAAATGTATGTGACCTGCATCCCCAAAAATACAACGCTGCATCAATACCCTAGCCAACGCCCCCACCCCTTCCCCTCCCCCCCCCACCCCATCCACCTCTGTCTTGATTTGCCCAACGCCAGCTGCTTATTGAATACACTCTGCCCGCACTGAAGTCATGTATAACCCACTCGATTCTAAAGCTGTCGGACAGTTCTATTTTCACCATTCTCACAACCACTGAATTTTACCAAAGAGCAAAAGGACATCGACATGACTAGCAAGATGAGGAAAACCTACCAAGAAAAAGGCCTTCAAATGTAGAAATGACTGGAATGCTGGCTTTGAATTCTTTGGTATGCTTACTGACACACACATGGATTGATCAGTATTCTAGCATGTCCTCATGTGTGACCTAAGCTGTAGGCATCCATGTCGTTTGCTTTTTTTTTTTTTCTTCTTCTTCTTGAGGCCGCACTGAAGCAGGCTGAGCTGGTGATTTATTCAGTACCTTCTTCGATGAAACCATAGATATTCCTTCCTGTGTACACAAACGAAGCACAGTACGCTGACAGACATCTAGCATTCCTTTCATACACCCTTTAATCTAAAATGACTCATCATTGTAATTTCTACAGAGTACACAATTCCTACATGAATGAAAGATTATTCAAATAGTAGTCCACAGAGCTATCACTATACTCACAGCATAAAGATTTTCAGATGCTCACTCATTAGGATAACACCTATACATCTGAGATTAGGTAAAGGATATAATTTTACATAAAGCAAGCTTTCAAATATGACACTAAATAAAAACTTTATAAGCTACACTGTATTAGCACATAGCCAACAACCATCAATAAAGCTTTGTATCATATAAAGGCAGATACGGCCGACCCATCACACAAATCTAAGTGGTTGCAATGTTGGGAGACTGGAGAATTCATTATGCAAAAAAAAAAGGGGGAAAAATTCCATTAAAATTTCACAAGCAGACCCAAGTGATAAATCAAAAACAAGCACAGCATCCCTCCTATCCCTCCCCTCCTCATCTCAAATGCTCCTCCACCCCCCACCCCCACCCTAAATCTTCTTGGAACTGTAGGGCTCATCATGCCAACAGTACTGTCAGTGGTGTTTCAGGTCATGGCACACCCCTTCACTCAACGGCTTTGGAATTGGCTTCTCAGTTGTGCTCATCCTCCACTGGAGTGATACACAGAGCCTGCTCCTGAGGGGATGATATACAGCGAGCGAGCAGCAGCGGCTTTTAAAGCTCCACTGCATGTATTAGCTGTGTGCGTATTTTAATCAATGAAGGGCAAATCATTTTGGTAAAACTAATGTACGTTATTAGCTTCCAACACCAGCAAAAGAAGGCTCCGGAAACAGTACTCTGAGATGGTTTGGAGTATAGTTTAAATCATTGGGGCATTCTAGAATGTGGACCATGTGTTCAGTTTATCAAGTAAACCCAAACTGATTCAGTGCAAGAACAATGCTACACAAATTTCATGTAAGATTATTTGCTTGATTACATGGGGTAAAATTAGTAGTGGAAACTTGAGCAAAATCTTTCGCGTTAAAAAATGTACAGGATATGTACCTATGAGTATTATAAGATATAAAACTGCCAGCTCTGTCCACTAAATATCACTTCGTTTTGCATTCACATAGAATGCATGATTAAGATTGGGTGGGGGGTTCTAATGCATTTATACATTATCATAACATTATAAAACTCCTTACAAGCATATAACTGATATTTTGAATGATCATTAAAATTAGGTATTTTGCTTTTTCAAAAGGCTTTTGGAAATCGATGTCAAACCTTTTTCAGATCAAAAAATTCTTCCTGTGGGACAAGTTGGCCTACAGATAATTTTATTATTTGTTTTTCTATGTCATACCCACTTCACAGAGCTCCATTTAGTTACTGCACTGAACTATATAAGGGGGAGGGGTGGGATAAGATGGGTCAGGATTACTTTACAAACCAAGGTGACAACACTGACTATTCAAATATCAAACTGGTCCAGTGGGTATTAGTTGACCCATGAAAAGAATACCAACAGCACACAGAGGATGGGTCTTTGAGATCATCGGGGAGTCTTTTACACATCATGCGGTTGACCTACCAATCCAAATCTGATAGCTCTCTCCTGGACCAGGGGAAGAGCAGGACAATAGTCTTTCACTTTTCACGCTCCACATAAACCACTGATCCTACAGACTGATGATGTACTCAGCCGCACAGACAAAGGGACCCTCTCCAGTATGTATGCATCACACCTAGCGGTGAGACGCAACTGGAATGTTCATGGATGGCTTGCTTACGACCACAAGGGGTGACAGACAATGTGAATCAGACACTGCCTGTGAATCTCGCTTGTCCCGCACTGTAGTCCAGTTGTGTGTGCAGTCCACGAAAACTCCCCCTCTTCTTCCCCTCCGTCCGCACGCTCCAGTGGAAGGGTTAATAATGGACCAATTACTACTGCCCTATGTCATCTGCAGTAGGGAGGGAGATCTATTAAATATGATCTAATCAGTAGCCATTGGCAATAACCTTCATTAACTGCCGAGAGATGCCAACCCATCCCATCCTATCCCAACTTCCGCTAAATATGAGAAAAGGAAACCTCTATCTATTATCTCAATTGCCTGCTTCCACATCAACGTGCTGGACTTATCAAACTTCTTTTATTAAAATGTTATCAAAGCAGCATAATGGATTCATATACTAATGATTAACTCCTCCATAAGACTAAATTGGTCCTTAAATCTTGCAGTGACAGTGACAGCATTTGTACCTTTCTAAATACTACACAGTCAGACACATGCCCAAAATCAGTGCTCAGTAATTAGTCTAGCAATGTTGCAAGATATCACCACAGACATGATGTGAAATTTAGATTTTACTTCATGTGAAATTTGCCTCCACAATTAATCTCCTTTTTTTTGGGGGGGGGGGGGGGGTCTAAATGTTAAATTTTCCTGCTTTATTATACCATTGCACTGAAATCATATAAACATTCAGTGGAAAATCTGAACAAATACTGGAGTAAAGCTGACTGACACCTAAAACTTGCAGGACTTGTAGAATAAAGTGCATAAAAATAATTCAAAGGAGGGCATTAAAGTACAGGAAAGTAATGCTTTTATCTACTGAAAATGCAAAGTAAATAGGAGTGGCTTTTCTTTCATAAAAATTATATTATCTTCACACAGATACTAGCTCACAACCCTCCCCCCCCCAAAAAAAAAAAAAAAAAGGTCACCTGTATCATTGGTGTACAATCATCACAGCCTTGCAGGCAATTAGCAAATAATCTATGAGCAAATGAGTCTCTTAACCATGCAATATATCACAAATTGAAAAGAGGGAAGCACACAGCAGACCGGAAGACCTCAAGTACTTTACTCTCAGGCAATATATCTTACCCAAACGGCCAACCAAAGAATGGCCATTTACTGTTGAGACCAGGTGATATCTAACTAGATGGACCAACTTTAATATTCCATATGAGTGGGTGGCAGCTAGATTATGAGAGAGATTATTGTTGTAAGTGGACAGTTATACATATTATATCCATGACGGACATCCATGGGTTTGGGTTCTGGCTAACACTTTCATACTAACAGCCTGACCTACTGGCATAAACAAAATAATAAAAAACAAAAACAAATATTGAGTCATAATAAAACATATAATAATTTGCTTTAATGCATGATTCATCAGTGTCATATGCTATGATGAAACAAGAGAACAACCATCTTTGTTGTGAACATGGGGGGGGGGGTTGTAAACACACCACATTCTACTCTTCATACTGCCTTTGAAAGTGAGTGATAATTTTGTCCATTGCTTTGTTGAGATATCATTGAAGATTCCATAAAAAAATTAAAGATAACAACAATCTTGGACAGTCCTACTCAAAGTTTCATTTACCAACATTTCAATTGGCATATGATGGAGCTAAAGCCCTCTCATAACAGCACATCTCCTTTCATTACCTTTACACAAATCTGCCCACTTATAACAAAAAAAAAATACATATATGTATATGTATATATTTCTTTATTGGCTATTTAATGTTCATATCCTTTTCATGTATCCACGTACGCACGACTATCTTGGCTTACATGCCAAAGTGAATGCCTCAGAGGTTCTCTCAAATATCTGAGCATTTTTGTTGTGTGTCTACATACATATTGTAGCTCATACAGTTCTGAGAGGACAAAAGAAAAATGACCTCATTATTGTTTGACAAGGATAGTTTGTCAAGGATACTATTGACACATAATTGCAAAATATAATTCCTTATCGTCTTTGTATTGTAAGAAGCAAGGTAGGCAAAGCTCTTCAGGGAGAGGACATATATATGGGAAAATAGCAATTCTACAAAAACTGGGAAATAAACATCATGAGGCTGTCAAAATCAAACAGGCAAGAATAGATTATTTTTCATAACATATTTTATCATGGGTTTGTTCTGTCTTGGTAGCCATGGCCTGCTCACACTTGTGTCATCCAAGTAATCAAGGACTTGCTAAATATACTCATTCTTGATAATTAAACACAGTTCTAGTATGGTTATGAGTCCACAGTTTAAGCTGCAATAAATTCCTTCATTTCTCTTTCTCTATCACATCCCCAAATTCCTTTCATTCCCATAAACTTTCATGGTCCATTGTCATTGCTTTATCACTGCATGTTCTTGCATTTATCAAATTGCCATTCTCAGGGTTCTGTACTTCTATGCCAGCAATAGAAAAAAAAAAATACAAGCAGCAAAACATGAAAACATGTGGGCACCTTCATGTGGGTATATGACTAGTTTTATTTGTTCGAGGAAGGGGGGGGGGGGGGGGGTCTTTCCATGCTTTGTTTTGATGATGGCAGCCCGTGAGACAATGACTCGGCCCCCTTTCTACAGGAGACTATTCTCGGCAAACAAGACACTCTTGCTGCAATCCATGCTCTGATTTTTGACAGAAGAGAACTGCTGGCTTTCAGCGCCTATTTGGGAGCAATATCCCCTTGACGGAAATTCTGGTAGAAGCTGGACAGGAAGGCTAAGTAAGATGGGGTAGTACAGAGAGGGGAAAAATAGATTTGGCTCATCGGCACTGCCTGCCAGTGCAAACAAGTTGCCTTAGTTCATGTATACAACCCCCTCCCCCCCCCCCCACACACACATGCACACATACACACACACACACACACATACACACATCAAGGCAAATTACTGCAGACAGTTTATTAGGACATTTCCTAATTAGTTGGGTCTTTCCTGTTTAGGTTTCGTGCTACTGGAATGTTTACAAGTGAGGCCCGTGGAGAAAAGTTGTGCCAACACAGAGTATCGAAACAAAGTCTGTCTGTGCCAGCCAAGTCATGGCCATGTAATACTCACAGGGGAGATTTGGTAAAGGTCTCCTAATAGAGGCAAGTTCCTGATTGTTAACAAAGTCACTTTCAATGGCTGAAAAGCACAAGTATTTGCAATGTTTACATTTTCGTGATTAGGGTACAAGCTAGGTCACATAGGAGGGAAAAGGGTATAGCTTTGTATAGCTGAGACAGTGGGGGCCAAGTCAGTCATTATCATCATCACCGATACATTCCTTTATGATTAGATAGGGTCATAACAAATAATTTCAAAGTTGCATTCATCCTTGACCAGTCAATCACCATGACAATCATATCATATTCACATTCATTAAAAAATATTTGTATTTTATCTGAAAGTATCTGCCAATTTGTCAGCACTTCTTTACAGAGTTTAGGAATGCTTCAATGTATGATGAATTTTCAGCCCAAAAAAGATGTTATAGCCAAACAAAAGGTAATCTTAAGAAGCGTACAGCCAGTCGTCGACTATTTAAAAGAACAAAAACAAAACCCAATGCTGACCTTGTGATGAGTTAAACTGCTCCTGGGGGTCAGATGACACCATCAAACACACTCTGCGACTACATATACGGCCACAGGCAGTGACAACTTATCAACTCCTTGCATCTAACCACACAGGGAAGATGACGATGTATCACAAGGTAAGGCTACCCTTAACCCTTTCCCACGCATTCTGTCATTTTATCTGTCCTGGCTTCATGTCATTTCTCATTGCCATAACACATAATTTCAGCAGAAATGTTGGCATGGATTCTTGTTTATGGGACTACTCTCAAATTTATCAGGACAGAGAGTTTCAGGCAAAACCAGCGATCCCAGAGGATAGCTGTAACAGTCGCTTGTTGTTGTGTTCTGACTTCGTTTCTGGAAAAATACAAATCGACTGGGGAATGGCACACAAAACCTTTCTTGAATGAGGACATGACGTGATTGCTGAATACTGATACATCTAAGGAGCCTCCCACACAACCACAGTTTTGCGCAGTGCTGATGACCCCACCCATGATTGGTTTGATAAAAAACAACAAAAATCCCTCACATCTGACATGGAGAAGGAGTGCACATATGTTTATGTGTGTGTGTGGGGGGGGGGGGGGGTATACTAGGAATAGGGGCATGGATAGTTTGTTGTCGATTATGTCATTTCATTTCATTTTATTGCTTCTGCATGGTACAAGTAATCAACTAATCACTCTCAGAAATATACACAAGAAAATCAGCAGGATACTTGAACTCTTCTTGCATTCTTCTGCACCTTTTTTTTTTTTTTTTTTTCCGTCACATTAGGGCTGATATATATCAAACACGATTTTCCTCCATTATCATATACCACTGTAATGACTGAGTCACTCCGGTCAACTTCAGGAAGAGAATACTTCCAGCAACCACAATGTGCACAGCGGCTAAACAACTGCATCAAACCACATTGAAAGTCATACTCTTTGTATCCCCCCAGCAATTTATCAGTCAATACAAATTTGTAAATAATAAATTACAGCAAAACATGACAAGAACCACATATAGACAAGCAGTAAAACAGAAATAAAATTGCCCACAACCCAACACAATGAACATTTTTTTTTCATGACGTATCTCATACCCCCAACCAAAAACACAAGACCATTATAACCATGATCAGTATTATCATCAGCAGTAGAAGTAGTAGAAACAATAATAGTAATAGAAGTAGTAGCTGTAAAAGTTATAATTTCATTGTTATTATCATATCAACAACTAAAGCAATGCAGTTTCAAAAATTAATGAGGGGCACCCTGACATGATCATGCACCATATTGATACATTTTACTTTAAATTGATACATAAGATGCTACAATCTACTAATATTGTGAAAAGCAATGCTCTCTTTAAAAAGAAAAAAAAAATGTTTTCTTACACACACAAAAATAGGACTTAACCCTTTCAAAGATATCATGATGTGTAAAATTATGGTAATACAAAGATAACAGCTAAACATCTCCCAAGCACCAGTGGTAATCAAAATGGACAGATTCTGTATCATGTATTAGCATTTTAACATAAGAATCTTGGGGAACAAATAGCTTTTACCATAAATACCTGGTACTTAAATAGGTGCCATAAGTACTAGTTCAGATGTTGTGGCTCTGCACATTGTGAAAAAATAGTTGCGATGTGAACATAACACCAGCTCAGAGGAGAGAAAAAGGCTTGCAGCTATAATTCATTGTCGAAGAAAGATTTTGAACTTCTCTTTGGTAAACAGGCATGGCTCAATATTGGTCATGGATTTGGTGTCATCCCATGAGAAGTCAATTGTTCTGAGGAAAGACAAAGTACTCATTACTTTTTTCCACAAGTTCACTTAAATTTCAATTTCAAGTGACACCCTTTTCAGTATGATTTGATGATCAGTATCTCACATCCCATCCAAAATGCCTAGTTTCCCCTAGCTCTACAACAAAACAGGCTTACATCCACACAAGGGACTTTCAAGAACTGGTGGTCACTCTTATTTGCTATTTTCATTTTTTTTTTTATTATCTAAAACACTGCTAGGCTTGTAATTCGAAACACAAGCTAATCCTACTGAAGAAAGGTGAGTGTATTGTACATGTACATCTCTTCAAAAATCTGTGTACAAATGTGCTATCATGATCTACATGTACTGTATACGCTGTTATTTCGCATACAGATATTTTCGTGAATGACTAAGTCACAGACATTTTCGCGAGATGTTGTTTTCGCGAATTGATGCCAACACTTACGTTAATGCTCTATCAACAAAGCGCATGGAGGCATTTTCGCGTGTTGTTAAATTCGCGATCCAACTGTGATTCGCGAAATTCGCGAAATTAAACCCTCGCGAAAATAACAGAGTATACAGTATACCTCCCACGAAACGCAACTACTGAATATCAAACTTTCAAGTCACATCATTACAAGAGGATCTAATCCACATCCAGGATTTAGCCAAAGCTCTTGCTTGTACTAATCCCACTCACTCCTTTGATATTCCATTTGCACCCCAAGACCTACTACAATCTCTGCCGTGGAATCGCTGGCAGTGAGACCCACAAATACGACTGTGGTGGGACTAGGGGACTAGGAGAGCACGTCAGAACCATCTCAAGTAGCATTGTTACACTGTAGCTTTCTCCCATCTGAAACCAGACACTTGAATAAATCTATGTTAACTCCTCTGCTACTCTACCACATGCCTCTAAAACCTAGTTATTTCCATAATACTGCTGCTAAAAGAAAAAGTTGCCAATGCACTCTGTTTGCATGCCTGAAGGGGGAATACATTATAACCATTGATATAAGGTATAAATATCAACAAGAAATGATAAAAAACAAAATCTGACAAGGATCCATAAATTAATTCTATGTCGAAGAGTAAAACTTAAATGTTACATACACATCTATAGGCCATTATAACAAATATGGTACTCAGTCAGCATCAAGAAACTTGCATTTTGCAGATTGCAGAAACTTGGTTCTCTTGAAATTGAAGATCCCATTACCAATACTTAACAAACATTTCATTTAATGAATGGAAGCAAAACCCAAACTGTATCAGGCTGTCATCATTATGAAACATGAATAGATCTGAATTTCCTTCCACTTTCACAGACTTATAGTCTCAGTTTCCTTGAGCGACTGGGGAATACCACTTAGGATACAAAAAAAAAAAATCAATAACAACAGAAATTTTAATTTAATAGATTTCCACGAACTATCACTGCAGCCACATAAAGCCTTTTCTCTTGGAGCCCCAGCCCTACCTTATCCACAACTGTTTTTTTTTGTTGAAGTACTAGAAAGTAACATTTATATTCCCACACGGAAGGCAGACTGACATAAATATATATGTTTCGACAGAAAAATTCTTTTTAGCAGCTCTGAGCTCATTTGTATAAAGGCAAGGATGTATATTTACACTGTATGTAGAAACTAAATTATTAAGGTACCCATTAAATTATTGAATGTTCACAGCCGACTGGTTACAACCGATTAGCCGTCATTTGTTACTGTGAGTGCTTAGTGAAACGAGGCCCACGTGAGAGGGAAAACTGGAAGTGACATTCAAGATCCAAGCACCTAAAATATACCAAACACTGGAAACATGGAGAGATCCATGTTGACATTCTTTTTCATAGCAATCCCTGCTTAATATACACTTCCTCATTTCAAGCAAAGTCAAAGACACAGATTGAAATGATAATCCATTCAGTCTAAACGCTGAGCTGCTATACACTGTATGTAGATGTTTGTGCTGTTTCTAAACCCCCCCCCCCCCAAAAAAAAAAAAAAAAAAAAAAAAATATGCACAGCTGTACTGTAGCTTATCCTGACATAATTTGAAAGGAAAAAAGAAAAACAACAAACTCAAAATATCACGTACGATGCCAATAATAATGACTGAGAGAGATTTGTGGAAGAGATCAGAGGATAAAGCTTGCAGCTGCGATAAGCATACTCATGCATAAACAGACTGGAGGCATCGAACACTGAAAACTGTTTTGTGTGCACAACTTGTGCATTATCATTATTTCAGCTCTATATCATAATACATACATTAGTGTAGAGATGTTCCTACCCCTCCCTCCTTCTCTCCTTCCCCTCCCCCCCCCCCTTTCTCCTCTATCATTTATTTGCATTTAACTGTCCATTTCTTTTGTCCTTCTGTCTATTTACTTTCAAGTTTGTTTTCAGGTTTTCTTGTGTGTTTTTGTAAGGGAGTAGAAAATCATACATGATAGGATATTGAGTGATATATGTTGTAGTGTGCATAACCTTTAACAGTAAGAGGAGTCGGGCCAACATTCAAAATAGAAGAATGACATACCTGTAGCAAGTTTATTTGAGAGAGCTTACTGCATAATTTTAGCATTCATGACCAATCAAGCAAATTATTGAACTTGATCTTCTGCCAGGATTAAATACAAACCACTGCAATACATTTTTGGATATTTCAGCGCAACCGAGACACACACATGATAGCAGTGAACTTTATGCCCAAAAATATACCGATAAGAATAGAATATGATGTGTACGAAAGTAATGGTAAGTTAGGGACTGCTGCAACATGGTTGCTTTGGCATATATTCATCATACCGTCACATTTTGAGGAAGTTGCATGGAAATCTACCCACATTCTTGTAAAACTCCATTGAAGCCCCACATACATACAATGGGTAAATGTCGTAATCCTGAAGGGACATATTGTCAGTATAAAGTCCGGAACATGGATATTCTGCCAGCTCGCTGGCAAGCCCTGGCCTCACTACATAAAAAACTAATGTTTACAGCTCCAGCTAAGGATTACATTGTGGTTCATCTCTTTTTCATGGACTTAAGGGGCGTTCATACAGGTCATCTATAGTTACATAGTGTGGCATACCAAATACACATTGCTTGCGCTGCTCGAAGCTGTGCCTATGCTTGGCCTTGGAGGCAATACGGTGGGGGATACAAAGAGGTGCAGAAGATGGACACAGAAAAATTAAACATGTTTAATTTTGTCACATATTTTTCATGTAGACCACTGGACGCAATAAGCATGCAGTTTTCTGCAGGTAAGCAGGAGAGGATTCAGAAACAGAAAACTAAGTTTATATACATGCAGCAGCAAAGGGCTACATATACATGATTCTTAGTGTTTGCAAACATTTATTGCACTTTTGATCGGCACTTGCGCACGCAAAGTAAGCAATGGTACACAACCGTATGCAAGCACCAGACATTTGTATACATACCACATGCAACCCGACGCCTCCTATTATACTGCAATGCTACTTGAAGGTACACAAATTGCATATGAAAATGATGCAATTTACACGGTGGTCATAGTGTACATACAGGGTACGCAACCATACCTGTTGTACGCCAGCCTATACACCGGATTATCTCTAACAAATTCATTCTACTAATTTTCAGCTATCTATCTTGTTGCACTGAATCTTCTCCTGAGCAAGTGATGCATTGTTGGAACTGTTCTTCTTGACTCTTGCTCTCTGGTCTTCTGACACCTGGCCTCAGACCTAATTTGGACAAGAATGTACCACTTTGCATGGCATAACTTGAGAAAACAGACAAACAGAACAACTAAGAATCTCTGCTCTGCCATCGTATAAAATGATATGTCACAAATGACAAACGCTATTTTTTTTTTTTGGGGGGGGGGGTTATAATTGCACTTGCAGGATTTAGAATCATGAATCCTAGTGCTTTTAGATATTAAAAAAAAAGAAAAGAAAATGAAGCTTCTTGTGGAATTTAGTGTATGTGTGATGATCATACATCAGCATAACACAGGATGTTCCTTTTTATAACCCAACATGTATCCAAACATGTTTCTGTAAAAATGTACTTGCATATAATGTATGATGTACCACATTTCTTATTAAAGTGGTCACCGTCAAGTAAGAGAAGTTGTTATCAATTCTAAGAAGTTGCAATCTACATCCTTAATCTTGTGTCAGAAACCATTGTCACCAAAAACACATATCCCCATTGCTTTCAGGAAGAGAAAAAGGAACTGCAAAGTGGACTTGCAAAGTGTGCAGACCATTTCAATTGTCATTCCAACCCAGTTCAAAATAGCCTCATTAGATACAGTCACACAAACCGAAACTACCCGTATGCATAGTTTCAATTCCCGATACTTTGCTTCACATAGTTTGGGAAGTGTGACCGCAAACTTCTTGAGAATATAGATACCAGCGAAACTTCCTGCAAAACTTCTTGCATGCACTTGGGAAGTTCCTCACTTCTCGCAACACTATGTATAGTTTTGTCGAGTGTGACCGGGAATGGCCAAAACTTCCGAGAAGTTTGCGACGTAATAATAGATTCATTCAGGTTGTTTATGCACATCGTGCATTCTTCAGTATGCTGTTTGTATTTTTTTTTTCCTGCAAGAGACCAAAAGTAGGGGTAGTTTCCTTTCACTGTGTCTGTAGTGTGACAGCATGCTCAAACTTCTGGAAGTTATCAGGAAGTAAACTACATGTAGTTCACGTAGTGTGACTGTGGCTATACAGATTGTAACTAATGCTAATGCTGTATATCAATCACAGCAGAAGCCAAATACAGTAAAAGTGAATATTTTTGCATTGTCAATTTTTTTTTCTTTTTTGCATTGTCAATTTTTTGTGCATTTTGTGTGGCCAGAAAACCAGCGTGAAAATAAAAGCATGCAAATATTTTTGCTTGCATTATGTGTCACAATGCAATGTCTTGATTCCGTAGAATTATACAAGCGAAATTCATCTCACTCAGCAGAATGTGCAAAATTACTCACACGAAAATATCCACTTTTACAGTATCAAGAATTATATAGTAGCTAGCTCTTGCGATGTTTGTGCTGGGCAGAAAATTTCATCCTCCAAACTGAATTACAGCCATCTAATGAATAGTACTATTATACAGAAGTATTTAAGATAGTCTAAATTATTATCATGAGATGCATAGGTATAGTTCCTCTGTCAGATAACTTTGTATTTGTTGAAATATTAGGTAGCATATAAGTTTATGTATGCTACTGTTGGCACGTCTTGCCCTCATATCAAGTGGAGATTAATACGACTAGACAGTGTCAATTAGTTTTCCTGTAAGCCAGGCAAACAATCCTACTTGCTTTCTGTCGCATGAATACATAGTAATGTTATCTCAATTCTGTCTAAACCTGCTAATGCACTAATCAGCTAGTTCCTGGCGAACAAGCAATATCTCTCTTCTCCTTCAACGAAAAGTACAATGGTGTCATGTTTATCGGGATCAAAGAGTCGAGGGGGGAAACACATTGCAGTTCGGCATCATGAGGGAAGAGAAGTCAGCAGATAATCATTGCTTCCTTTCAATGATAATTCCACCAAGGATTACAGCCACCGCAAGCTGAAACCCCAGGTCCCAACATTCACTTCAACATTCAACCAAGAACAAACTAGCACACAAACTAAGTTGATACCACAATCTCATTTTCACATGTACTCGGTTTGATTATATGAATGCATCTGGGGCGTAATACTGAGCTGACAGAAAAGTTATCACTCTGAAGCTTTTTGTCCCTATCCTGTTCCTGTCAAATTTATGTTGCGTTGTCTCTTCTTTCCAAAAAAATAAAAAAAATAAAAAAAAATAAACATACCTAAAGACACAAGTTGACTTGCAACCAAGCCTACATTCATATAACTGTCCAAAAATTATCAAAAATCTATCATCTTCCCTACTCAACTGGGTAATTTCTATATACAATTTGCGATCATTTCATTTTTAGGAAAAATGCATCCTGACTTGCATGACAGTGCACTGACAAAGCTAATGTACAACTTGTTTCAGCCATTTACATGCAAACAATTTGGCCCAAATTCGAAATCATCCCCTAGATTTAGTCCATGGATTAAGTGCATCATTTGACATCATCTAGTCAATGGTCTAATATTTTGCATTTCCTAAAAGAAGTTTAGATTTAGTCCACGGTCTAAATGCATCATGTATGTCACAGATTTTGTCAGTTCCAGTGTCAGTACATCTTTTTTTCCCAGTACCATTTTTAATAGAAGCAAGCTACGACAAACAAGCATGGTTTACAGAGACACAGAAGAAATCCACTGTGACTCAACACTACAAATCAACTTCAATCCACTATTCGCATTGTTTTACAGACGAGGTTATTTCATCATAAAACAGATCAGCAACAGTTATGCTGATAATAACGACAATCATCATCATTATCATCATCACGTGAGTCATCAACATCATCTTGCTACTGCCGCTCCCGATAAGATACCTGTATGTACATTAATTATAGTGTGAATCAAATTTGATTATATGTGGAAGCACATTATTCACATTATAACTGTCAATTTTACAGATGAATAGCAACAAATAATTTGTCCCAAGAGCCTACAACACTGAAAAGATTCAATTTCTGCAGGAGGATATTATATGAAAAATTATCAACTCCTTGGTAAGCTTGAAATACTGGGTTTGATATGAAATCAAGAAAATGTTCCACTTCTTGTAGAACAATGACCCTTACAACTGCCTTGTTTGCTTCTCTTTAGTTCTTGCTGCTTTTCTGTTGTTGTCACTGTACTCTGCTGTTAGGAGGAACTATGGCTATCTTTGCAGTACAAACAGCATTGTAAACAATCGGTACTGCAAGCGTGAGTATGGACGATCAATTACCTTTAAAATCACTGATGCATTCAGACTTGTGACTCAGCCAAATACTTCTGACACATGCACATACAAAGGTTGGCTTTTTTTTTTTTTCAGTAAGCCACTGAAACATGCTGTGTACACATTCCATGTCTAATCAGCTGTGAAACTTTAATGTGGCTAACGTTAGAAAAGGGTGTTTTCCTGTACTGTTAATTGAGATCTCCCATTCCATGCAAATGAAATTTGGAAATGGTGACAACCACCTTGTAACTGAGGGGATGATATCTGGGTTGTGTTTACCTGAATGATTTTGCTGTTTTGTTTGGGATTATTTTTTTTTTCTTAGCCCGGCCAGTATGCCATATAATTATGGCTACACACTGTACGGTATATTTTGCACAATGATATCTAGAAGAACAAAATGCATTAATCCATACAGTCTGCACAATTCAAATGATCTTTAAAAAATATGGAAAAAAAAAACAACTCTGCACACACTTCTTAAATTTAAATTTCTTATGTCATTCTTAACAGTCTCTCACACCTTGCTTCCAATTGTAAGTAATATGGAAATTATGCTACCAAACATAAGATAGGCATCACAGTAAAAATTAATATGTAGTGATATGGTGATGCCTGATTTAACAGTGCATGGCTGCTTCCCATATGTTTGTTGAGGGGTTCTTTGTTATCAATAATGGAATAAAATTCTATGCTAGTATGCATAACAACATATTCCTCTTTGTAAAAGGTAGCATGTACACCATATTCCAGAACCACTAGATCTAGGAGCCTACAACTCGCGCCAGAAATTAGTCCCATATTTGCACATTGCCGATTCACTGGAAAAACAAACCATTAAAAAAAAAAAAAAAAAAAAAAAAACAGAAAGCTTCTCTGGTCTGAAGAACACATCTAACTTTCATTTTTGATGCTGGCCAAATTAGAAGTGACAAAGGATGATTACATGGAGAGCAACATGCAATCCCCTGTGTCACTGTCTCTCAGGGCTTCTAGGCAATGTGAATTGTGACTAATGACGTGTCCAGAAGGCATTAATTACCAAACCATACGCGCGAGGGACAAGCCTAGTCTTAACTACAGGAAGATCATAGGAAAGGCGTACTCCAGCACTCATAGCACAGGCTGGTGGCTACTGTTCATACCTAGCGTACGGACACTGGTTTACGGCAGATGATGCCTTCATCTCACATCTTCAGCCTACTACTACAGATGATGTAAGAGGAAAGACGGCGTATCATGGATATCATGAACATAACCTGCATTCAGAACAAAGGACGCTATGTGGAGATTAACACACTCAATCAGCAAACAGTGACAGTCAGTGTAGTCATTAGCGCCACCACAGGTATCATGTGCGGCTATTGATTGAACAATCCTGGCTGGCTTCCAACACTCTGAACAAACCCGAGGCGATGGAGGGGGGCAGGGGAAGAGGAAACTACACTAGGCATAGATTGGGGGAAATGAGCGCAGCAACAACAGCACAGAGCAAAACAAAACGCAAGGGGACTTGAGGGGGAGACGCAACGAGCTCTGGGATGATTGCACTAGACACATGGCACGCAGGACAGTGCAGTCCATGCAACTGGTTAAATTCAAATCTTGTGGCTGTGTGAGATGGCATGTGATGAAATGCCTTGTTTAATAATGTTTCCGTTTTGAAAGATTAGGGGGTTAGGTTTATGGGCAACCACAGTCTCTGCTACAGTATGAAAACAAAGTAAAAAATTGTGAGCAATCAGATTTATCGTATTCAATTTCCCATAGACACTACTCTAAGAGTAAATGGCTTCTTAAACCCCGAACAAAGTTCTGGTACGCCTGCAAAAGTTGTCAAATTTTGCTCCAAAATGTGAACGTATGCCTAGGAAATGTGCGGAATAACGCTGTAATAACAACATATTCGATGGGTAACGACGAAAATGGGAAATATTAACCAAAAACGTTCAGTCTCAGAACTTACCCGAACGGGGTCAGGCTAGACTCGGACTCGGGGATAACTCGGCCTCGCTTTGCTTGAGTTGAGTTGAGTTGTATTGGTTGTCCCTCTGGATTGTACAGTGTTGTACTATGCATATGGGAGCGGCCTGTATAAACTACATTGTAGCATTCTGGCTACTCGCAGTAAAGGTCGGAGTTGTTACAACGCGCGCATCAAAAACCTCTTTGGCGCGCATGCAAAATTAGTGTGCGCCTCTCAAGCACCTCTAAAAACAATCAAAGACGCTTGATAAACAACAACAAAAACTTCAAAGACCACGCGTCTCAGCAACTGAGGTGATGTGCGTATACTAGCAGGCTTGAGGACCGCGCGCTGTCCATTTGTTTTGTACAGGATTAGCACGCACTTTCCTGTCTGCTCAGTAAGGCCTCGTTTGGTACTCGTAGTATTATAGAGTACTGATGAGCATGGCGATCACGAACTGTGTGTAAATTGTCTGAAATAGGGTCGAGTTTTCCCTGAGACTGAGTTAGTCTGGAGCCTTGTGGAAGAAAAGTCGGTCTACCGACTTTTATTATTTTTCTCAAAATACTCCAAAACCACTCATCATTCCGGCAAACCGCGTCAGCCAGGTAACTTTCTTTGTAGACTCTTTCTATATATTGCAAGCAAATATGAAATGGTGCCAGACGGGTTCTCAAGCCCTTACCAGAACTTTGTTTTCACTTTAAACGGTCTACTACACCGTGGGATATTTATGTAGACAGTTTGATAGCGTCAGCATAACAAAACTGTTGTATTCTTGAATGTTTCTTCATCAATTTGAATACCATTAGCCACTTGTACAGTTCAGTTTAGCAATTTTAGTCCAGCCATTTTCAAAGTTGAGCAACTACAATGTATGTAACTGTAAAGTGAAACAGTGTCTACAAGACTTATACTACACTCTGTACTTTCTCATTTCTTGTGATGAAATAAAACCTAAAAACTTGAAACACACTGCCAGTTTACAGTGTCCACACTAGAAGTGTGAAGAAACATATATGGCAGTTGAATGTAGTTCTGATTGGTCATTATTGTGCAGAATCACGGGCTTAATGCAAAGTCAATCTGAGTTTTGCACAGAAATTTCCTCACTCTCACAAGGGTGATCAGAATAGCACATTCTTTGACTTCCACTATACTTCCCTCATATCAGGAAATCATGTGCAAAAAGCATTCACAGTACCTCGGTTTACTTTCTAAATAAAGAGCAACTGCTGCAATGAAGAGCAGAGGGAGAAGATTTATGTCTACTTTGTGTTCCACTGATCCAGCATTTAAAATGCTTCTTTCAAAAAGGTATTAAAAAAAAAAAAAAAAAAAAAAAGTGATTGATTAGGTAGCTGAAGGGGGATCACACTACCAAAGCCAATTTATTAAGTAGAAGCAATATTTTTTTTTCCAGGAAGGTCAAGTGTACCCATTTCCATTACAGACCACAAATACAAACAAGCTGGCTCCACAGCTAGTCAGTGCAAAAATTAACGGAAGCAATCCTGTGTACGCAACCTGCATGTAAAAGTGTGTGTCCCTAGCCTAGCATAAAAGATAATTCAAGCAGGCCCAGCACAACTTCTGAAATGAAATCCAAGATAATTTTTAGCACAAAACCCGTCATTAATCATCCAATCAAGCAGGCCCCGTACAACTTCTGACACGAAATAAAAAGTAATTTTCAGCACAAAACCCCTCAATAATCTAATCATTTTAAACACATAACATCTAGCATAAATGCATGCTGTCAAAAAAAAACAAAACAAAACAAAAAACAAAAACTGACAAAGAACAAAAATACCATTGTTTTTTCTTCCTTTTAATGGCTAAATGCTTTCTCAAAACTTTTCTTTTTCAGGTACTGTCATATTAATGCTATAAATGCAAAATACTCTATGCGTGACTTTGTGTTCACGTGTATGTCCTTGAAATGCAGAAAGTACACTGACGTATTAAGGCAATTTGGCATCCCATAAATTCATAATCTGGTTTACTCAATGCTGTTTTAGGAGACGAAATTTCCCTATGATGACATGGTACAAGTTCAGATTTTATCCCTGCAATAAAATCTCTAATCTACACCAGAATAGATGTCTTACCCAGACAGAATACCCATGTGTGGCACTGCACTTCAATGAGTTTCCTTACGTTTAATCACACACCTTTATCAGATAAAGGTCAAGCATTTCACACCACATGATATTGATAATTAACTTGAATGAGGCAACGTCCTACCTCTGCAATCTTTCGCTCGCGAGGAGCAAAATTCAGCAAATTTTATTTGTCATAACCTGTAATTCCAGATCCACGCATAAAGTGTGGTGAGCAGAAGCCAAAGTACAAGAGGAGAGCAGGGCACACAGAGGTACGGGTACAGGTGCACACATGGATTCTTTCAAAGGGCATCTTAGGTTATGGGAGAAAGATAACAGCCAGTAGGAAGTTGAACTAGCCAGCCAGAACTGGACAGGATTACGGCAAAACAGCAAATTGGATTTACAATGATTACAACTCTCTTTGAGAATGTACAAACCACACAGGAGCTAAAGACCTGCATTCTGGACTCTGACATCTTGGCTGTAGAAGCACAAGAACCTGCTCATGTGGGTTAACACCATGAATGAATGAGGTGCCTTTCAAAAAACAAAACAAAACAAAAAAGGGAAAGAGTGGAGTAGACATCAACTTATTATACCAGCAAAGACATAACTGAATCCTCTTCTTATCACTCCTGTAAGAACTTGCATATTTTAATTAATAAAACATACCTCTCTTCTTTGTTTCTTTTGGTACAGCCGTCGATGATTTCTTTAACCTTTGGGTCAGTGACTTTGTCAAAGCTGGCAGGCTTCACTCCCTGATGGTAACATGAAAAGGGAAGAAAAAATAAAAATGAGCAGTGTCACTCCTATATTCAACACTTCCTCAAATGCAGACAAGACATATCTTTGCAACTGATTGACAAATTGCCCTACATCGACGTAAATAAGACATATCTTGTTTGCTCATTTCTTAAATATCAATTTCTGTCCCCAAGGAACGGGTAATTATCATTATCATCCTGAATGGAAAATGCGTGAAGTTGTTTTTGTCTTTCATCTTTAATTTCTCTATTTTTCTCTGTACACCTAGTCATAATCTGCTCCAGGGGTCACACACACACACACACACACACACATACACACTAAGTGACAGTAGGACCTTAAGATGCCAATCTTCCACTCACACCAAGCACTTGACTATCTGTCTGGTTTCACTGTAATGCCTTGATAACATACAGCAGTCCTGGGCCCCGTTTCATAAAAGATGTTAGGATGTCAACTCCTGCTGGAATGACAACTTCCCATAGCAACAGCCAATGAGGAAGCTGGATTCTTATGGTTACCATGACAATTGTCATTCCAGCAAGAGTTGCTATCATATCGACTCTTTATGAAATGGGGCCCTGGTCTCATGACAACATACAGCTGTAGGCTATAAACCCGTTGAGGACTAGCTGATTTTGCTACAACACACATTTCCCATAGACACTTGCCCGAGTACACTCGGGACTCGTCCTCAACGGGTTAAAGAATGTGCACAGTTATTCTATTGAGTGCACCTTCAAGGATGCAAATTTCTTGCACTTTCAAGTATCATATAAGATTATGTGTTATAGCATTCACAGCATACATTACACTAAATCATACAGGTATTACTAATCATTCTTAATGTTCATTTCATGATTGCATAGAGTAAAACAATAATTTGGGACAAGAAAATGTCTTATTCTGTACTAATTGTATGTAACAAGAGCAACGCCAGAAATCACATCAACATCTTTCACCATGCCAGAATATGCTGCACTGTTTCATTGAACGGGAAACATAAATGTTAATAACTTTGAACGAGACAAAACAGCAAACCATATAATAGTTAATAGACATGAATTTTGCCGCATCAAAGTGTTGATCTACCTTGCATTTAAACATGTTATTAACAACACACTAATTACTCTTTGCACTAGTGAAAGCCACTGCATATATTTCAAATAATTATATGCACAGGAATTCAGACACCTAGAGCGAGAGAACACGCACCTACAGTATGGTTGTAATTCCCGATAGTGCTTGAACCGGTATGAGACAGATTCTAACAATGAAATAATTCATGTGGAACAGTCATCACTTGCTAAGAATAACTGGTTAGAAATGCATTACAAATGCATTGAAGCACACCAGACAATTAGATTAGTGTCTGCAGTCTCAGGGTACAGCCAATGACAACCCTTCCACGGTATGCCGTTCAATTTCAGTTTATTAGATCCGGGAGGAAATGTGAGCAGACAGGCTGCCTCCCTCAAGCCCCAGGTTTCCACAACTGACCATCGCACTCACATTTGCCATTCCAACCCTTTCCCCCTTAACCTTTTCCTTCCTTCGAAGCATTCACTACTAGCCTGTCCTTATGCACAGACTTGCCAAACACTGGTATAGTCTAGAATCTTTCATTACATCTGTACCCCTATCTGCAAATTCAGCCTCTCATTTCATTCATATACATGTATGCAGATAGCCCTTTAATTCGTCAGTCTCCATTTCCTAGCAATGTCATCATTTTTTACTGCACTTAATAAAATGTCCAACATGAACTTGGGTACGGGATATTAAGAGGTTATAAAACAATATGATACATACATTGTAGTTATTACTTATACACTGACTGATCTCAATGCTGTTTGCAGAAGTTATATTGGAAAGCCTGCATAGGGTAACAATTAAAACAGCTTCTATTGTGTTTTACATGATAATGCTTGAATGTACTCATAGATAGCTTTACTGGTTTCACTGTACTTCATATTTTTGCAAAGGAAACTGAGAACATCCACAGCCACTAAATTCTAATTACTGGGTACACTTCTAATTTCAATATGTTCCCCCATCCCTACACACACAATTGACATTGTTACATGCAAGAAGATTAATTTCTTTAAAACAAACACATAAACAAAACATGAGTTAATTCTACTTTCACTAGTCATGAGTAGCATCATACATAAAAGGCAGGGTGAAGACAAACAAACAAATTTTCTCAGGCTGGCATGTGGATGATTGATAACATCCTGGCCATTGCTCAGAGACAAGAATCATACACTGTGCAACAAACACCCATTTCTTTCTGGCTACGTAACGGGAAATGTCGCACCAGTTAAAAGTTAGTCTGAAAAGAAAGACTTATATTTTTGTAAGCACAACAGTGGGAATTTGATCAGAATTGAATAAAAATTAGGGAAGTTATCAAATTCTGAGGATTTGCTACTTTTTGCAAAACATTTCTTAAATATTTGATATGAATATGACAATGACTGAGCTGATGATATTATCATTTATAGCAAGTTAAATGTCATGGGATGAGTATGTGCAATAATTTCAGGGATGGTCTCTATCTTTGCAGAATCCTCTGCTGCCCCCCCCCCCAAACAAACAAACCAAACAAACAAACAAAAACAACAACAACAGATATCACATATCCTTGTTCTGCATGTCACTTTAAATTGCAAAATCAGAATATATCATCTTCCAACTCACACATACAAATAATAACAAATACTCCTAATATTCTACCATCTTGAACCTTCAATGCATACATCTGTAAATTCAAAGCAAACAAGAAGCATGCCAGATATAAAACTTATAGACTAAATGTCTGAGAGTTTTATAAAGGGAGTATGAGAGATACACAAGTCATTGTCTTCTCAAGAACTGCCGATCCATTCCCCCCTCCCCCCCCCCCCCCACACACACACACGGAGCCCACACACAAAGTGTAAAGGATTCTACAAGCATTACAATTGGGGCTCATGTTGCATTATTTAGACAGAAGACGTCATATGTTGTGCACCTGCTGAGGGAATGACTCGTCTTGCTGGCATAACTCCTTGTGTAAAAATCATCTACACAGTAGTGTATGAGTAAATTTCGAAGAAATGAAGGGCGTTTACACGTGTGAGAAAACACACACTTGTATTCACATATCTGCCCACACACACACACACACACAGAATCATACTCAGGAACACATGTACACAAATGACAGTTTACGTAATTTCCCATTGGCATGACAGGTGAGTTGTGATGTCATAGACTCATCCCATCCCCACCCCATCCCACTCGTACATCAGGGTTTGTATATATTTCACTAAAATCAAAACAATTTCACAAGGGCAATGAGACTGAAGCAATCTCCTCTGCCCTTTGTTAGAGCATGTTTGGAGATTCAGTCACACACACAGACTCAGTCAAACAACGGTCAAGAAAGAAATTTGAGCCGATCAACGGTAGCTGTCAGCAATAGAGTTCATGTTGAACAGGAACAGAGCCCTTGTCACAAAAAAGTCTATTACGACAAGGCTCTTAATCCAACTTCCTGTGACCAGACAGACCCAAGACCGCAGCCGGAACCCGGCATGATGATGTGACAGTTGATGAAATCTCTGAGGCAATGATGAGGCACACAAACCTACATCCACATTCCTCCAGAACAACAAATGGAGATGATTCAACACACAACATTCCTACACACACACACACACACACACACACACACACACATACACACACACTCTTACAGCCACTCTTAACAAGTGAAATTACATTTGTTCTATTTCAGGCAGTATCCTTCAGTCCTCTTCTGCCTCCTCTAATTTCCTTTTCTTTTTACAATTGGCATTTGAATAAAAAATGAAATATTATCAGTCTGCATTGCCAACTAAATCCAACTGCATAATATTTGCAATGACTGCACATTGCAAGTGCTACTGCTTTTAGCTGATTGGTCGACACCTCCTTGCTGCCATGGCAACTGCAACTACTGCAGGTGGCATTTGCTGTGGAGGCCTTGATCAGATGGGGGCCCTGGTTTGCCTCAATTGGCAAACAAAAAGGAGAACTTTTGCAATGCCTTCTCATTTCTCGCTATGCCTCCCCCAGCAGTCTTGAGTTAAATATATCTTATTTCTCTCGTAGAGGAGGCCATACATAAATAGAAGGGTGAGTCACCCTCTGAAGTTTTAGAGGCTATTTCTGTTGGAGGACCCCCTCCCTCCAACATGATGATTTGTAGGTGAGGCTTAGGCAGGAAGGTTGATGTTCTCTCGATTCATTCAACCACTAGTCTACGAAGGAAACACTGTCTTGCACTGTCAAAGGTGAGACTCAACAGATTCATATGCCCCCTCCATAACATTTATTAACACTCACAGCTGTTAACAGAATTAGATAATTTCGTAATTTAGAGTTAGACAAGACGATCATTTTTCATAACAATGCACAGACAAACATTTCACTCAGACATAACAAAGGTAATAGCATGGTTGCTCTCTGCAAGTCTTACCGATGTAACTCGCCGATAGATCTGGGCGGCGTTGGAGCACTCTATGTAGGGGTATTCTGAGGTGGCCATCTCCAGCATACACATGCCAAAGGCATACACATCCACCGCTTCATCGTAGTGCTCCTCGTACATTTCGGGCGCCATGAACTCTGGCGTACCTTGAATGCAAACAGGAGGGAGGAGGGAGTGGAATGTTTGAGAACTTTCAAACCTGTTTCGAGAGAGCAAAGGAGGGAAGAGAAATGCCACAGCAAATGAGGGAGAGAAAAATTGATTAGTGACGTTCTCGCCTGGAACACGTCCTCGTCAACTCTTACAAAGTTGTCTGCAACAAAAGCAGAGATTATCAAAAGAATATAGTGAGGATCCCTTTATGGTAGTAAACAAGTATGGCAATGGTAGTTAACATAAAAACTGCATCACAATGTATCATAAGACAACAAGCATAGCGTAGATTAGTCACTACTGACTGCAATAGAGCAAAAATACTAAACAATGTAATACTTCCATACATCACACTCATACCAACCATCAAATTCAACAATTCTAAGTGATGACAAAAGCTTCAAAACGAACTCTAGAGCCCTATGTATATAACACGTTAGTAGATATTTTCCTTATAAATAAATAACAAGTGTGTCAATACATACCATTCCCCTACCAATAGTCCTTAATGAAAGTAAAACATTTGAATCATAATTAGAGACGAATATTTCACCTTAATACAATATGGATAGGTCACTATTTGACCATCATGAATAAATTATAAATATAATTTCTGAAGTACAGATCTCACCTCCACAGAGCTGCAATCATGAAACCTGAATAAAATAAACTGAGGTCAGAATCAGAATTACAAACCTAAACTACATATAACATCCACTCTCATCTAAAAATAAAAAGAGTTATAACAGTTCAAACATACTGCATTTAAAAACAACACATCAGCTGCTCACATATGACCCCCTGTATCATCAGATACAACATGAACAATCGTTTTTAGGTTACCGCCAATGAATAATCAGTTTGCTTTCAAACACTACATAATTATCAGGAAGGTACTGCATCAAGTGATATTCAATATTCAATTTCATAAGCTTTGTTTTTTCCCCAGAATGGGCTTCTTCACTTTATTTCTTTTCCACCTCATATCATAACCAAATGATCAGTTTTGCTTTTCATTCAAAGTATTAATGTTTTAGAACAGGACAAAATACAGTCATCATACAAATGTCTATTTCATTTTCCAGGTAATGCTGCTCACTTAAACATCAATAAGATTTCATTACCTTCACAAGGAGTGGTAAAGACAAGAAAATTAATCCATGAAAGCAGTTGAACAGACATATTTCCTATATCACAGAATTTAAATGTCAAAACGTAAATGTCAAACATTTATTCATCCAGTCAGGATTTCCATATTGCCACAAAACATACCAAAAGCTATCAGGCAGCCAAACAACCCATGCACCTGGACGCAATCCATCAGGTTTGATATCTGAACAATCCCTCAAAACACCAAAAGATAAAAACAAACTAAAGAAGAAACAGATATCCAATCTCTTACCTATGACACTTTTGGCGAATGAACTCTTTTTGAGGGTGGCGAGGCCTAGATCCCCGATCTTGACAGCACCAGATGTGCCCGTGATGAAGATGTTGTCACACTTGAGGTCACGGTGAATGATAGGCGGTTGTCGTGTGTGCAAGAAGTGGAGCCCTTTCAGGATCTGGCGGCACCAGTTACGGAGCACACGGTTCTTCACACCTTTGAAACGCTTCAGGTATCTGTAGTGATCACACAGTACAGAAAAGACCCACAACAGGAGTGGGATGAGATACACAAGAATGAAACTTATTCTCACGCTAAAACTCCTCTGAAAGTACAAATGTATATGAATTTATAAGCATTTAGATAGTAACAAAGGAAGCACCTGCTAAATGCAATTATTTAACCCTGTGCACAACTAGACGATATGTCATTACATCAGCATGTACAATGCATATGCAACATTAGTATAAAATTTAAGATATAATGTAAGTCATAAAGGCAAGGCTAAATTTCAAAACATTATCCTGAACAAGACATGAGTCTTTCCCATCAATTGAATGAAACCGATTCATATGGTATGTCCAAAATGGTCAAAGTAATGTCAATATCAGTTTATGTGGAATGTTAATAAATGTGAAAGAATCGTGGACTATTGAAGCTGTCGAAAAGACAGCACATGCAATACACGTCCACTATCCACTTTATGATTGGTGGTTAACTAGCTTTACACTAGCTTGTCACTAGCCGTGATTATCACGCCATTCACCAGCGCCATCTTGAATGCTGAATCTGTATGCCTTGAACCCTACAACCCACTGCAAAAGATATCACACAGGCTGATATGATTGCTGTCCCTTTTTGGAAGAAGGGTACTTACGTTTTCAAGGTTCCAGACGTCATGAGTTCAGTAACAAGTACTATGTGCTTCTTGCGCTGAGAACTGCTGACTTCTTCCCAGTAGTCATAGAAGCTGACAATGTTGGGATGACTGAGTCCTTTCAACATCTCTGCCTCCTCTTTGAATCTCTGACGCTCTGTTCGACTCAGCTTTCGCTCCTGGTTTTACAAAAGAAAGCAAAGATGGAAATGTTTACACCATTGTCAACATATAAGGTACTTATGTTCACTGTGTAATTCACAAATGATTATGATAGTGAATACTCTGCAGAAGAATAGGCAAAAACATGCATGTGTACATATAACCAACATAATGTACTTGTATGTAAACATGTAGAGGTGGAGGTACATTTTTGTATGTACAGTACATTGTATGTATCCATGTAAGTACACTTCTGAATACTTTAAAAGCATGCACTCTGATAAGGACACATCATTTACACTATCACAGAATACTCAATGTGTATAATTGCATTTAACCATCTACTTGTATTAAATCATATCCATTTTTAATATGGATTTCATATTCCAACAAATATTAAAACCATACAAGATGTACAATTGTACATGGTAGTACATTGTACATTTCACATTTCATCCACTTTACTGTAGAAACTGAGTGCTTCTCCCAATATGAGTATAACACAACTTCTCTTTATACACCTGTAAGGTAGACAGGGACAATGAATTAGAACAGAACAAAACAAAATATTGTCCACATTAATGCACTGTACAACTGTAAGTACATGTATGTACAATAATGTTGCATGTCACTTCCCCACACCCATAAAGGAGTAGGCTGTGGCTACATTTTAAAATCAAACTCTGTGACCACAGCTCTTGCAGCACAGCTCAAGATGTACACACTCTGTCAATACTCTCGCAGTTGCTTCATTGGATATTCATTGCCAACAGTAATCTAACTTTGATTCCTAAGTACAGTGTACAAATGTGTAGCACACACACTGTACACTTTGTGCAATGTTTTCAAGTACCCAGGTACTCTTAACTTTCTGTATACCCCCACACACAACTACAACTACATCATGTATCATTATTTGGGGCATTTGCTATGCACAGGCTACAGGACATACAGTTGTACATGTATACACACTTTGTGTCACTTCAGTTACAAAAGTATATTGTATGTGATAATAACAAGTCGAGAATGTAGTGTGTTCAGTGTATCTTGGACAGGTCTGTTTGATATATATTTTGTACACCTGCACACTATACAATGTATGTCATACACACTGTACTGTACATGGGTGTATTATATGTACTGTAAGTTCAACATACAATGTACAAGGACACAACACAAAATTTACCACAGGCATCATCACTAAAGTTTGCATTTATAAGGAAATGTGTGACTACAACCTGTGTACCTCAATTTGCTTAATTTACCGGTAAGCAAAGCATTATTTCATCAACAAAGAAGGTTGTATCTTATCATGCATGAAGACAATTCATCCTTGTCTGCACATTGAAAATAACACGGTATCATTCTTAGTTTAATCATCAGATTTATTTTTTTTTTGGGGGGGGGGTCTGAGCTGTATTTTCACCATCACTTGATTACACAGCATATTACAATTGTACATTTTCTGCATTTAACTTGCACTAAAATTGTTACAATATTCTTCCTGATTGTCACCTAACTTTTTAAACATCAAAATCAGTATACAAGTCTCCCAGCAGGAGGCCTAATAGCACAAATACACATACAGGGTCTAAAACAAAAAACACCTGTCCAAATCTTTAAAAATTACTCTTTAGTATCAAAATATTACTATATACAGTACATATCTGAAAGTTTTCCATTCATATGAAGATAACAGAAAATACTTGGAGAATCAATGAAGAATTAATTTTTCTTTGTTAAAGCTCTGCATACGGTAGTTGATGCTACAATTGCGACATCTACGATGTAATGCTGTATCAACTAACAGAATGATCAACTTTGGTTGATTTGTCAGAAGTTCTGTAGAAAAGACAGTCACTACCCTCTCTGGGTCGATATCGCCATGACAGTTGATTTAGGTAAATTAAATTCTGCTTAAAGTCACTTATTATGGGTACTCAAGTACATGTCAATATACTGTACATGGCTGCACATGTACAATGTGTAAATGCAAGCAATAAGAATGGTGTAAACACTGGCATCTTGTCAGTGTGCAAAGATGACAGTACAGCTGATAACTATAACATACACAACAAAAGTGTACAGCTGTACATGTACATTGTACCTCATGTACATGTATATTGTACATTGTACCAGTTCTTTGTGCTTATAATCCCCTGGTACATCCCCTGACTTCATATTTAACTAATCCCATTAAATCAATGATTCATTATGTATGAATATGATTGGACCATGAGTGTATGTCTTCTACATTGTATTCTTTGCTGTCTCGCTTGGGCTGGTCTGTCATGCTGCATACACCATTGTACACAACAAATTGTAAAAGCACAGCATGCACATACAACATTGTACCTAAGTAAACTTTACTCTTAAAGCACATAAATTTTAATGAGGACATTCATTGCATGATTTTATATAAAATACATTGGCATGACGGCAATGAAATCCAAAATACAATGTACATTTGTACACTGTATGCACTTGTACATTCTAAACAGTTCACGGACATTTGTATGACATCAACAGTGATGATGAATCTGTTGCCCAGAACAATCTACATTGGCACCCCAAGGGTGTGGAGTCCATGGAGGCGCAAATGGAATATGCACATGCCCCACATAGTCGTGGTGTCTCCAGTGACGCAAAAACTTTCTTGAAAGTGGTGTCAAACTCCCTCTCGTGGCAATGCCTTCCCTTTAGTTTACTCATGAATACTGACAGTGTCATTAATATTATGTGAGCATGAAGGAAGGAGAAATCTGTGTACATACAAATGATGTACAGTACAGTATGGTAAATGTACACAGTGAATGAAATGGCTGATATTACTGGTACATTTAAGAAAAGGCCTACAGTATGAGTTGCATACCAAAATACACAAAAACAAAGTTAATACCTTCTACGTTGTACATGTGACTATCAAAGTATGCTGTACAGTGTAGGCATAACTTGTGATTTTAGACGTTTCACTCATGTTGTCACATTAACTTGTGCCAGTGGGAGAACTACACCATGAAGATCTATGGTGTGCAATGTCCATGCTTCCTTGAGGAAACTACAATGTAAAAAACAACAACAGACCAAGTATTTCATTTACAGTATGTTGCCAAGTAATTTCTGTAGAGAACTACAGTGTGTACATGTTGCATAGCTCAAGGCAATTGAAGGAAACAAGAGCTGTAGTATAGAAAAACACAATACTACCACAACACATCCAAGGTACATGTACACTGTTTGTACTTGTAAGGTACATGTACAAACGCGTTTGTACTTGTAAGGTACATGTACAAATGTACGTGCATGTACACTATTTATACCTCAGTTTCTTGGTGCTAAAATATGAGATATAAAGCTGAACTTTGATAAATGCTCTCTACATGATGTAATGTACAGTAGAATGCCAGTTTTTTATTTAAAACAGCAAATGGAATCTAAAAATACAAAACGTAATATTGAAATCTAAAAAGGGGACTAAGGTCTTTACATAGATCAGTTCTTGGGTTTTGTTTTCTTTCTTTTTGGTGTAATATGTGCATGTACATGTGTACAGGTTGATCAACTACAGTCTGTACAAGTATACAAGATTTTGTACTACAGTTCAACCTCGATTATCAGGCCATGTCGGGACCGGCACTCATCTGGATAAGCGAATTGGCCGGATACGGGAGACACAATGTTAATGTATATAGCTGTCGTCCAAGCTGCCGTCCCAGTGCACTGGCAGCTAGGCAGGTAGCGTACCCCGCAACGGTGGTATAATCTATGCTAGCCTGCGCAAAATTGTAGTCCCTTCTTCACAAACATACAACTGTAAAGTATATCTTTATGTGAAAATCATAGATGTTTAACCTCATTAGATATTGAAAAACCTATCATGCACATCTTATGAAATTAGTGAAATAGATCCATGAAAGTCACTGTTTTTTCTCGATTTTTGGAAGGAAAAAAAAAGTCCTTCACTGCGTGAACGTGTCCGGATAATAGAGATTTCCGGATAAAAGGAGGCCGGATAATCGAGGTTGAACTGTGTACACAGAATGACATTCCCAAGTTCTGTCATAACATTAACAAAAAAGTTTACAGTGGCATGAAAATTTATTGCTTGCTGAGCTGAAACATACAAGTTCATGGTGTTTGTAGATGCAGTACAAAAATTTAAAAACTTTCTCAGGACTGAAAAACTGTTTATGATTGTACTTTTTTTTTTATACGCGTATGGCGACCTAAATGGTAGCCTCTTAACAAGTGAAGGACAGTACAAGGGGCATACCAGAATCAGTGCTGTAAGTACATACAACTGCACAAGTAACAAAAACGTGAGCCTCCGCTCACTGTTTTTTGTCAATACATTGGAAACAACCATGCCCTCAAATTTAGTCGTATCTGTCTTCCGCCACACTCTGTCGGCCAGAACGGCAAAGAGTTGTTTACCACCAGGACGCAGCTGTACATGGGTACATGTATGGGTCAGCTCCGGGTCGAACTTGGCATAAACTGGCTGATGGATTCTCAATATGACCACTGTCAGACAGGAACAAGTCCTGAAATATGTACATGTACTGCACTGCCTCATCTGCCAGGATGCGGTGTGTAACATTCTCTGCCCCATATGGCTGGGGTATTCCACCACAATTCTGCCTTTCCAGCAGAAACTTGACATTGAGAGAAAAGCAGAATGACTTTCCCACATGGCCAGCAAATCTCATCAGTGATTGAAGTAGAAGAAAATGAGAGAATATGTACAATCCCTCTTGCAGTACAGTACAGTAATCTTATGGGAAGCGCAGTTGTAATATTACACTTGTACGTTACTCTGAATGTACACCTACAATGTATGTGTACAACCTACAATGTACAAATTAAAAACATTTTATGATCAACTTATATTGAACAGTTCAGGTTTATGTTGTAGGCTACAAATTGTATATTCAAAATATAGTGTTTTGTACACGGCATACACCATAACATGTCTATTTAATTAACAACTACATGTAAATTTTATCAACATGATCACATTCACTACACTTGTGTAGTACGTGTACAAATGTACACATACATGTACAAACATGCAAGCTGCAATCTTCTCCTAGCCATTATCTATAAATCAAATAATGTGTCTCAAACCTTGCTTCATGAGTTTTCACAATGAATACATTTGTACAATTGTGTAAGTATTGTAGGCCTACAACGTGTGTATGTCAACATTCCTTGTCTACATCATTTGTCTGGTATTGCAATGAACCTTCACACATTTACTGTACATTTACAGTTGTGGATGTGTACATGTATGTCCAGCCTTGACCTGTTGTACAACCTGTGTACATGCAGCGTATCAAAATGATGCTGAGAAGAAGAAAAAAAACTATCTGAGAAAACATGAATGTACAAAGACCAGTCAACAAATGGATGCATCGAGAAGCCAAATCAAATGCCTCCTACATTGTACATGTAAAGAACCATGGACCATAATGTGCAACAAATATGTACAATGTAGGTCCAGGCTCCTACAGTTTGCATAAGCCACACAGAACAGTGAGGGAGGGAGAAATGGATTTCAGGGTTACCCCTTTATTCCCCTCAGAAAAACAGCGCTGCGTCAAACCCACTCTGCAATTATTCATGCAAGAGTGCAGTCAGTACACAGAGGGGTTCAGCCCTGATGAACGTGTACTCAGAAAAAAACCTGTAGGTCCATGATATAACACAGATCGAATAAAGGGGCTACACTTCATAGACTACAATGTATCTTTCCAGAGTTATGATGATTTACTGTACAATGTACATGTAGGATTTACAAAAGCAAAGATTTTCCATGAGGGAGAACCTACAGTACTACACCAACTACATTACATGTACACTGTATGCCTACATGTAATTCATTATCAATTTTTTAAAGTACTGTATACAGGTGTACGCCAAATATTTCGCGAGGTTTTTATTTTCGCGACTTTCGCCAGTCAGGTGCTCGCGCGAAATTAAAGACAAGTGCAAATATTGACTCTGATCCCGATGTGAATGTAACGTACATATGTTGTACGCGTGTACACTTTTACATTCAGTACAGGACTCCATGATCACGAATTCAACCACCCGCGAAACCATAGGGAATTCCCGATTCGCGAAAATTTAGACTCGCGAAATATACAGCATATACAGTACTGTACATATTGCTTAATATTTGTACAGTATACATACAAAATGTATCTCTAATTTCATATCACTGCAACCCATACTGTACAGCTGTGTCATAAAAAAGAAAGATTTGCTAATATAATGTACATGTACAGCCCTGTACTACACAGTACTTCATTAATTTCTCAATTTTTTCAATCTGATTTCAATGACGCTTTAATTGCTGAGGTGACTTTCCTTATCATACAAGTACCTACAGTACACATACAGCTGTAGACATACCCAATGTAATAGTAAATGATGTACTGTGCTATACAGTACAATGTCCATACATGTACATAGTACATTGTACATTCTGATGATTTAATGCATTACAAGTTGTACATGTACACTGCATGTTGCAAAAATATCAGAGCTTCTGATACCAATTATTCTAAATATCAAATGATACCAAAATTGTATAGAAAACAGTTGTTTCCCAGAGATTGCTATGGCATATAGTGTAGATAACTTCTAAAATATCAGTGGCAATTTGCCCAAGACATGCAGCATAACAAAATGTGATCCCAGTAAATCAATCCCCTTATCACAGTGAAAGCAAAATTGTACCCAAACAATACCAGGATATGCATTGTACCAAACCATGCAGTCTGCAAACCCCATGTACACTGTACACTGTATGCACAAAATGTAGTATACATGTACCCTGCAGGAAGACTGGATCGAATTTCAGCGCATATCTCATGTCAGCATTAAAGACTATCAGGAAGGTTATTTCTTGCATGGTCTCCATGTTAAAATCTACACGTGTAAATTGCACAAACAAAAAAACTGTACTTCGGCATCATCAAAACAAACTCTGTGACATTAAACTCGTCTATACTATTTACAGTTGTTTACTGTATGACCAGATTAGTAATTGATCAGCAGTAATTATTTCTTTCTTCATACTTTAAGTCTCTCATGCTTTACCATGTCATGACGAAAAAATGTTCTTGAGATAACAGGACATACAAATGTACACTGTGATGTATACATAATGTACACCTACACTTTATGCCATATTGCCTCACAATACAATTTGGCAACTGCAACAGCAGCCCATGTACATGTATATAAATACAAAATGTACACTGAACATGTTCAATACATGTAAGGCCTACATGTACAATATACACAACCATGTACAAAGTACAGTACAATGTACAGCTGTACATGGTGTATTTATGTAATCTCGTAAAATTTGTATAGTGTACTTAAAAAATGAAAATCATAGGCTTGAAAATCTCTTTGACACTTGTGTGTACTTCAAACTGCCACCACCTTTATTACTCTGTACAAGTACTGTACATACCTGCGGAACACACCAAACATGCACATATTGTACAATGTACACCATACACTGTACATTCATTTTACTTCAGTTCCAAATCTACTGTACTGGGTTGTACTGTGTGTACTGCACATTGTACAATCTGTGCATCAGGGAGTGACATGCATCATTCTGCAATGTAATATTTTTTTAAAACTTTCTCTTCATTCTCATTCTCTTTCTTATGAAAAGTTGCAATATTAAGTCACATTTCTTATTTGGTTTAGTGTACTGTACACATAATATTTACAGTACTTAGCAACATGAACACACAGCCATGCAGTGTACAATTACAGTTTACTGTACATTTGGTGTGTGTTTTTTTTTTAAGATTCAGCAAACTGCCTGACTTCATCATCTTTGCACGAGCATTTGAAGATACAAATGTATTTCAGCAGAGATGGGATTTTACAATTGTAGGTGTTTTAAAATGTTGTACACTGTACTCCCTACCAATGTGTGTCAACAGAGGAAGGTGTCATGCAGCAACAACCACTACCTATTCTGTCTGAGATTCCTCATGTGCTTGAGAAAAAGGAACTGACTTCAAGTTGTAACAGTGTACACTGTGTACACAAATACAGCTGAAGGTCCAGCTTGGTTTAGGAAAACAGCACAGAACAACTGGCATAGCCTTTTTTTCTTCTTCTTTTTTTTTTGTACATCAATTACCCTTAAAATACAGTTGTACTGTATATGGGTATGAATCTTCACGAATAATTTTGCAACTGTGCTACCTACAACTGTACATGTACTGTATAAGAGAAACTAAAAGACAAAAACATTACAATAAGTATTAGAGTACATTGTATCCCCCATGATACAATCACACAGGTTTGTACATCTCTCTTAATCCTCTGAACACCCAGTGGAATGTGTGCTATTCATTCCAGACTTCAAAGGCTTCTTTAAATAGAGAATGAACAATTACATACACTGTAATAGCAAAGTTTAAAACTCTCCGTTTGGGATACAGTGCATGTTGCAAAGATAGTGTATACTACAACAGATTTGTGACTTCACTCTTCTCGATTGAAGGATATTTTACTGTATATCATTCCACTATTAAAATGACAGTTCTAGGGAAATGTGATCTTCCATGTTTAAGTCTCCTAAGGCCAGAGGAAGTCTACGTCTTCAAGCACAATTACAAAAATTACATTTTATGCACTGGACATGTAACACTGTGCATTTAATGCAGGCTGGTCCATAGGGAGTTTTAGCAATAAGCCTATAGTGCAACATAACATTTCTGCACAAATTATGCCATGTTATCCAAATATTACTGACATGCTAAAAAAACAAACAAACAAAAATTACTGAGTCAAATATGTCTCCAGGTACATTTGTACAAATATGTTGTATCTGGCCAAAAATGTGTACAGCATCCATACATACAATGTATGTAGATTACAGCCCATTCACTGGATATAAAACTGGTCAAAATAGGGCTTACATGTGTAGATACATTGTAGCACCAGAGAGTATCTAAACTTGTACATAAACTCTAGACCCTGGCTCCTGGTCACACAGAATTTCAAGTTTCATACCAATAATGATTTTTTTTTCATGCAACATGCAAAAGTTCAATCTATGGACTACCCTGTTCCACATCAAGAGAAACGAAGATAATGTCCTAGACAACACACTAGCCTTAATGCTATTTTGAACAGACAATGAGATACGATGGTGGATGCATACAAAGTCCAGCTACATTGTATACAATACATGTACATTTCCCTATTGGTTTTATAGACTGGATGAGGCACATAATGTGTATCATGACCATACATTGTAAGCACAGTACTCTGTATAATATTCTTTGAGTAGGGGGATGTTGCCCCTTTCTTCCAGCACAATATATTTCATACTTCACTGCTAATCATTGTTTTCTTCAGCAAACAACCTGACTTTAATACTAACAGAGGAGAGAAAAGTATGAAAATACATTTAGTTTGGGGTTTACTTTTATTCAACAACATCTCACAAGGCATAATACCAGTACGCATTCAATGCATACTACTCACTCTTAACATCCATGAATTCATTGTACACAATCTCTTGTGGAAAAATTGACATCCAATGAATGTGGAAAACACACACAAGTACTTGAAATTCATATTCACAATATACAACGTACATGTACTAGATAGGATTAATAACACACTATTCTTGTAAATTCATGATCACTAACTGCAATGCTTTGAAATCCACGCAGCAAATCATGTTATTCCCGAAAAACTGAATAAGACATGCCAATGGAAATGTACAGATAATTGGTATAATGTGGCCAACACAGCATCCGTACATGGAAATCATCACGAAAATTTAAGCATAATCACTTTCAGTATTTTTCTATACACTGTCCCTGTAATCATCATCGCCAATTATAAAATTGGGCTCCCGTACATGTACATGTACAAATTGTATGTGCAATTTATAACAATAACTCAAAAGACAGATACATGTACTTCTTAAAATTCAAGCTTTGGTATAAGTGGGTAGTTTAAAACAGCACAATTCCTTCTCACAATGCTTCCTTGCAACACAAGAAGACTGTCGTGCAGGTAAATTCTGAATAGAAATGTGTCAATAATCATACTTACATGTAAATACAGATGTATTACAATGACAATGAAAAATGTCATGGACAGGCCTTTGTGCAAAGTGAAAGTTTTACTAACCTGCAATTCACACCATGCCACTGCTACTCCAGTCTCAGTATCCAGACCTCTGAAGACTGTCTTGAAGGACCCTCGTCCAACCTCCACATTAAATTTCATGAAACGCCCATCAGCCGACCTAGCAATAGCCTTTTCTTCCACTGCTTCTTGCTCTACTTCACTTTCGGCTGGCAGTCGTTTCTCTGCATCTGACACAGGTATCCCTTCCACATCCACACCAAGGCGCTCCCCCTTTTCTTCTTTGTGCACTTCAATATGACCATTTTCTGTGAAATTCTTTTCAGGTGCCATGAAAGCAACTGATTTCTGCTGTTTCCCAATGTTCCCTGTCCCATTCCCACCGGTGGAGATCCTGCTCCTGTCTGGTTTCATGTTACTTAGCTCTTTTCTTACACTTATTAGAGTGGTACCATTTGGCTGTGTACTCGCTAAGTGAACCGAAGTATCAGGCACTTTTTCCTTTATAGGTTCTTTGTCTTCAATGCTATCTAATCTACTGCTAGATCCAGTGGCATTATCATCATCACTGATTCCTGTGTGTTTTGCTACAGCTGCACTTTCCGGGTTCTCTGTAACCTGGGGGTGGAAGGATTCAACGCTTACATTGGTACCGTCAAAATTCTGTGATCCACGATCAGACATCCCCGGACTGTTTCCCATACTGGATTCCCCATTCACATGCTTGTCGGGAGCGGCAGCCTCCTCTGCCTGTGTGTCACCAGACTTCTCTTTGCTGCCCTGCTTAGTCACACTCCCACTGCTATGAGTCTCATGCGGGACGTCCGCGTCTCTTTCCTCCAACGACACAACTCCGTTTGACAGCGAGCTGCCGTGGTGTCTCTCTGGCTTACTCATTGTGATTCGTAACTCAGTTCACCTCAACGCGTCAGTTAAGGCAGTCCCGGGGGAGGGAAGTTACTAACTTAAAGATACAATGGTGTGCCTACAAGTATACACCTATGTACACATATCAATTGCACTGGATAAAAATCCAGTTCTGTGGACTACCTAGACACAATAGGGTCCCAAGTGAAATGCCTTTCACTTGCCAGCGCTAACTTGCAAAATGGTTCATCACCACCTGCAAGACTCGACAGTTTGTTTGATACATAGATATCCTCCATGATGACAGTTGCCGAAAAACCACATTCCTTGCATTAGCAGATCTGTGGTTAAACAAACAAATCGGGATATATGCAATCCCAACTTAAGTTTGAAAAGCAGATTTACTGGTGTGCTGTTCAAAATTTCTTAGCAGCAGGAGGCTGCAAATGAGATATTAGTTGTAGGTTGCCAGAAACTTAACTTTGAAGGTTCAGCTAAAATTGCTGCAGTAAGATTTAGAAAATATCTTTCAGTATTTATGAGTAAGAGAATATGAGGGGAAATATCAGATCAATAATATTGGTCGAGATACAGCTGCAGAGATTACAGCAGCATGCTCAACAGGAGGCCCAACTTTTGATACATTTTGTTTTTGTGTCTCTTCATCAATTTGAGGGGGAGGGGGGATGATTACAATGGGTTGGCAATAGCAATATTCAGAACCAGGGGCAGGGTATGAAAATGATCAATCAGCTAGAGAACCTAGCTAGTCAGACCCTGTCCATTCCAGAGTTTAAGGCTGTTGTTTCTCAGTTGCTGGCAGTGGTTGTGTGATGCCAGATGGTACAATAATGCAATCCAAATTGTGTGAGAATGAACGTCAGTAGATGTTGAACTAACTGAACCACTGTCTACACTGCACTGCACTGTACTTTACTAGATTTCTACACTGCACTGCAGTCTGCACAACTGGCACTACTGACGTGCTTATGTGATTTGTACAGGCTGGCAACTGCATCAGTGTTGTCAGTTGATGTTCATTCACTGACTGTTGTGTGCTGCAGATCTGTTTGCCTCAGTTGAAGTCCTGTCGTCCCTTGATGTGTTTTAATGAAACTAAGAACGGCAGACAGGCAGGGGAACGGATATGTTTCACACACTGACAAATAAACAGCAGTGGTTTCTAGAAATTATGCAGATCACACTGTACGAGAGTAACTGTTAGACCTTTGATAATCCATATCAGGATTCACCTCGCCGTACGTTTCACACACAAGACTTGCACGACGAGAAGAGCTGAAATGGACGAAGTCTCCTGCGCTTCCTTGCATGTATTTATGCTTCATAACTTACAGTTTTTGTTGAACTCTCCGTTCCCATAGGATGACACCTTCCATGACTCTATCCAATTGTTCTTTTGTACAGGGACACTAAAAATCTTGTTTCCAACCCCTCCTCGTTGCTGGTGTTCAGTTGCAGGACACTACCCCTCCATGATTGCACACACATACACCATGTTTACCCTTCCCTAACTTAACCGCCGTGCGTACGTACGTACGTAGTAGGTTCATTCCAGGCCTATTCATTTACGTGTGTTGCTCGTAGTAGGACTGTTTACCCCCACGGATGAATCGTTTCGAACCAAGTTTTCTTCTGTTTCATACGATTTTTAAAAAGTCCCTTTTAATCTGACTTACGAGTTAAATGCAATACATATGATGTCCATAGCCTCCAAATACAGTAAAAGGTTACATCAACATTACATCAGTTTACATCATTGGATCTATTTTCCATACGCGTAGTAATTTCAGCGACTACTGAGCTGTACAAACCAAAGGCATGGCAGGTGTCGTATGAACTGACGCAGATTCATCGGTCGTCCGCAAATGAGTGAGGCCGGTGATGAGGCCGCTACATTTTTGTCAATAGCAGTTTGGGGGAAAAGTTTAGATACTAAGTTTATTGCTTGTATTTGCAACTTTCACTCTTCTTTCTTCCTTTTCTATCATCCAAACAGTGTTTGGAAATTTAATGTACCCGATTCTGACTAGAAAAAAAAAAAAAGAGAAAGCAATGCAGAGCTGGTTTTAGGCATGTGTGTGCCGTAAGACAAGCTAAGACAGGTGTCAAATGAAGACGCGGTCAAGAAACTTAGAGGAGAAAGAATAAGAAATGAGACAATAGCAGGAGAAGAAGAAGGAGAAGAAAAAGAACAAGGGGATATTCATGGGATTTTTTTATAATTATAAATATATTACAATAATCTAACATGAAATTCTTCTCGATAATGTGAGTTCCACTTCGTTGTTCCTTGATGTACAACGTACTGCAATAATCCTTTAATCAGTTCAATGAAAAAAGTGTCATGATGCACGTAGAATATCCTGAGAGAAATCAAGACACATGTCTATAATATATAAGAATGACGATGCAACTGAATTTTTGCAAAATAGATCAAAATAAAATTCTTTGTGAGTGTAACAATTTAGTAGGGAAACACTTGAAACAAACACAGGGCGCCAACAGTTAACTTTCTTTTCTAGTCATTGAAAGTGACATGGAAAACAATAGGCCTATACAGCTCTAGTCGGAAACCAACTTTCCTGATAATCATGTATTGAATTTTTTTCTAATAGGGAATTCCGATGAAAAATATTCCTAGACCACCAATCAATGTAGGCCGAGTGGGTTGCATCTAGGCGTAAACTTCGTAAAAACCATGGACCTACATGTCCATGGTAAAAACGCAGTGCTTCTCTCTCAATGCTCTCATCACTTCTGCGCAGATACACCTACTACCTTGCGTTGGACAGTGCTATTTACGACGAGTGACGTCATTGTAGATGGCGCTGTAACGACTGAAAGCGGCTTTTGCGCGCCATGACATTAGCATCGCAAGTTCGTGACTGTCAACATTCCGTTCTTCACCTTTATTTGCATGCAGTATTTAGGGATAACATTAAACTGATATTTGTGGAGGTTTCTTTGAGGTTTCTTTTGAATGAAACAAAAAAAAATCAATTATTGCAATTAAATAAACAGCGATTCTCTGGTGTAGGAACTGGAAGATAATTAATTCCAGCAGGATCATCCTATACCCACAGACTATAAGCCCAACTCATCCCAATGATAATTTTCTGTTTTTGTTTTCACAACACGCATTGAATTCAATGAGCGCTTTTGTTCAGTTTTCATAATACAGTTATCACACAAGCAGCGTATAAACCGAGACATAAACCCAAGTGATGAATGGGGTATTTAGGGCAAATAATGAATGAATACGACACATGAATATCACACGCCTTTTTAATAGTAAATATTTGAAATACTGAACAAAACAAAACAAAAATAACGGCGGAGATCATTCAAATTTTTCACAAATAAACAAAGATTCATTATTATTTGTTGTTAGAACAATCATATTATCATGTATAAACAAGTATCAATAAATGTGATAGTTCCTCCACGGGAGTCGTATGGCGAGAATGTTGTCCACTGGCTCGTGATGAAAGCAAGAGAACAAGTGCAGATACCGTTAAACAAAATAAATATTCATATATATTATATATGATTATAATTTATATAACGAAGAATCAAGAAATAAACTACTAATACATTATTTCGCCAGTTGAAAGAATGAGTTTATTGTACTCAAATTTTCGGTGGCCTCCACCCGCTTCTTCAGGAGTTTCTTCCCCGTCGAGACTCCTGAAGAAGGTGGAGGCCACCGAAAATTTGAGTACAATAAACTCATTCTTTATTGGCGAAATAATGCATTACTCGTTTATTTCTTGATTCTTCGTTATATTGGAGCCAATACGTGAATTCGCAACATATATAATTTATATATATATATATATATATATATATATATATATATATATATATATATAAATTAACCAATTATTTACAGTCTGTATAGGTCCTTTTTGCATACGGTGGCAATCGATAATTTTTCTTGTATACATGATAATCGAAATGTTTTTGTGTATATCACATGCAGTGCATTTATATTCTTTATTTTAATCATCAGGATATTTGAAGATATTGAAATTATCAATTTTTTATTTCATATAACATACATAATAACAGAGACAGAGAAACAGAGATAAAGAGCGTATCTGATGTGTGAGCTGGAGGGAGCAGGTATATAGCAAAGGTAGAAAGCAGACGAAAATTAGATGGCGAGAGAGAGAGAGAGTAAGGGTGGAGAGAGATGCTGAGAGAAGGGAAAGGGAGGGACTCAGGGGAAGAAGAAAACAGAAGAATGAGAGAAAATTGTATAAGGACAAAAATGTATGTTTAGAATCAAATAAAACAGACTTTATTTTGTTTATGTACGAAATTTTGATCTTTTGTGCATGGCATTGTTGCCCGGTATATATGCAAGGTACGTATTCAGATCTATAGCTTTGTAACATCTCTTCGAGCTTATCCGGTGTTGTGCACATTTTTGTCTGTGCCTTGAATTGTGTCTCCTGCTTATTCCAGGTGACAACTAGGCTTTGTCTATTACATTGTTTATTGACATAATGATAAAGAATGCTGAACGAAGAAAAATGTATATGCATCACTTTTTTCTTATTCTTTTTTCCCTTTGTTTTTGTTTTGTTTTTGTCGTGGCAATAATGACTGCATGGCTTGCATCTAGCCCTTTATAGGTATGAAAATAGGAGGCATCAAATCAAAACGCACTGGCACTATGCGTTGCATAATCAAACATACAAAACATACTTCTTTGGTATATATACAGGCGCACTCTCGATTTCGACATCATCAAACAGCTTCTCGCCCATGTTGCAATCGTGACATAATGACGCGACGAAAGTCCCAATGCGGACATGGCAGTATAGGCACCAATACTGCAATTATTCTATTTTAGTCTCTAAAATGTTTTGTTACGCTTTGTCTGTATAATGGCTGTTTAAAATAAATGTTTCGTCGGAAGCATTTTTAAAATGTTGACATAATATGCACTTAATCCTATACATCTATACATTTATGATCAACTTCATGATTTAATTTTCATATTTCACATGTGGAATAATGTGAAAAACATTTGCAATGATAAGTATTAGTATATAAAATGCATAAACAACCATATTTTTTTCATTACTCAGCAAAGTGGTACATAAACATGTCGACAAAGACTGAAACGGAAGCACGGGACAGTGATGATGGCGGAACCTGATACACGAAAGCGAATGTGAAAATTATGTAAAATAAGCAAAACTATGAGAGAACGGTCAACTGCTGGAGCATCCAGGAAGTGTGTGTGTGTGTGTGTGTGTGTGTGTGTGTGTGTGTGTGTGTGTGTGTGTGTGTGTGTGTGTTGGGGGGGGGGGGGATGGTTGCCGTTGGCTGACCGGTATGAGGTCCCCCCCCCCCCCACCCCCTTCCCGCCCTCAGAAATCTGCGGCAGAACCCCCGGAAAATCCGGAGAGAGGGGTATTGAGTGGGTTTGGTAACTAAGTTTGTGGGTGGGAGTACAAAGTCATTTTGACACAGAATGAGCCATTATTGTAGAGAGAGACTGGGAATTCATCGTCTTCTTTTTTTTTTTCGGGGGGGGGGGGGGGGGATCACAGAGCAACCACTATACACTGAACGCCCGCGGTTAAGCAAACCCTTAATGATGTGAGGCAACAAGGCAACCATAATTATATTTGGAAGAACCGCAAAAAAGAAACGATCTGAACAGAAAGAAAACAACTATATACAGATATAATAATGTTATTTTATTATTATTCGTCATTGTGTCTCTGAACGCAGACAAAAAAATTAAATTACACACGGAATAGCTTCAGTCTGATCTCATTTGAATTAAGGACTCGTTGCACTGATTGGAGATTTGCCTGCATTTTCATGTTGTTCATATTATTTTTTCAGACAGAAAATACACATTACGTTATCATGAAGCCGTCACTGCATTAATATATTCGTAAGTGATAGCATTTAGCGGCCATAAAATGAACGGTCAGTTTTCAAAACAGTTTGCTGGTTGAGTGATGTCGTCATTCCAGGAAGTGATGGGGATGCGACGCCCAACGTGTTCTGCACTTCCCATAGTGAGAGCCCCTGAAGTATATACCAGCACAAAAATACATCATAGACGAACTCCTTCCACAAAAAGCAAAGTATTGCCATAAAAAGTATCAAGAAACCTTCCAGGAAAGAAAGACAGAAAAGAAAGACAGGATGTTCAGTCAGTGACCACATTACATTACAAACAGCATGTCCGCTTTAGAATCCTGTCAATAGCTTTACAATGTTGGCTATAGATTTACCAAACTTGCGAAGGTATAATGCAGCTGCATCAACATCATTTTTATAGCATGTATGGATAATAGGGTGAGACAAAACGATTCCTTTCATCTCTCTCCTTACGGACTGTATAACTGTCCTAAAAACAATAGCTACCACATAGACCTAATTTTAAGAATGTTTGGAAAGAGAAATAATCCAGTGCACCATCTCTATAATTCATTAAAGCATAAACACAAATGCATTCTTCTGAATAGCGATGGGCCCCTTATCTTCCAAGCTGGTTTTTCTATGTTCATTATAAAAAAATTTGCATTTCTGTCGTTACATGCATGGGTTTGCTCCTTTTTCAGGTGATCATGCCTCTCTCTTGTTTATAGTTGCATGTAATCTTCATTTCCTTTTACTTTTTGTTTTCGACATATGAATATTTCCTCTTTACACTTTTGATTCTTTACAACTGTAGATTTAATGTATTATTATCTTTAAACATGCAGCTTCCGGAAATCTACACCCTTAATATACTACAAGCAATGATGCAAATTCCTACTTATGTAGGCTATTAACTCTCTTTCTTGTTACTACATGTAATTGCATTCCACAATTTATTCACACATTCGTATTCCTGTTATGTTTAGGTTTATTTGTAAAAACGTGGAATATGAAGCAATTATATATACATGTGTATATATATATATATATTATATATATACATATATGTATATATGTATATATATATATATATATATATATAGAGAGAGAGAGAGAGAGAGAGAGAGAGAGAGAGAGAAAGTATAATCATATATGTATCATATACACATTCACTCACACACAGACATACATACTTACATACATACATACATGCCGTACATATTACATAATCTTTCCAGGTTGTAATGCATTAAAAAGCGGCGGGTGTTTTATTTTGTATACAATGATGCACATTCATTTACCATATACATCAATATCACTGCAACAAGGGCCCTCAAAATTTATGAATAGAAAATAGGGAGACTAGAGAATAGTGAAACGAATGCAAAATTTGAATCAAATATATCTCACAATCGATGGCTTCTCTACTCAAGTAATCTGAGAGATATCCCCTTTAATTCTTGTGAATGAAATACATATTTTAATCCACTTTCTGCTCTCTTTGGGGTCAGTCCTTCTCTAAATATTAGACCTATTTCTGCTAGGCCTATACTCCCATATTAATCGTAAATACGAATGATGTTAGGTCTACGTTTCTGTATATAGGCCTACTCAAGCCTCTGCACTGACTATATCAATAGGAACGTGAAGTTCAGCGCAGTACAATTATGTTCATGTTTAAGTTGATAATTACAGTTTCAAAGAGTTAGTCAAAAGAACAGATTTTTACAGTTTCATTATAGATGAGACCTGAGTAAGTTATTGACCTGAATTATATTTTTTTTTTCTTTCTCTTTGACAGTTATATTCATATTACGTTAATGTGACAGCTTGGTTATATTGATACAGTTTATACACTGTAAAAAGAGCGGTGTTGGATTTAACACCATAGGTGTTAAATCTAATACTGATCAAGTGTCAATAGAGGACCACACAGACAGGTGTAGAATGTGTGTTGTGATGGTGTTAAAAATGTTCACCTGGCACTTCGTGGTGTGACACTGTAGCTGGTGATATTTTTGACACTGTGCTGGTGTTAATTCAACAATGACACTACATGGTGTTGATTTTATAATGCTTGTGTTAATGTCAATAGCATAACACCCACCCGCCCAGTGTCAACAGGAGACCAAACCAACTGGTGTTACTGTGGTGTAAATGTGTCTACTTAGTATAAATTTAAAAAATAAAGTACTTTATCGGAACTTCTTTTGTTCGTCTTGTTGAAGTTCAAAATCAACAAGAAGAACAGTAACTAATTACCTTTAAAAACTAATTATCTTTGAAAAAAAAAAGATTTTAATTTTGAAGCGACACCCGGAGTTGTTAATTTAACACCACAAAATTGAGCACCGGGAATTTAACACCAGCTCGGTGTTTCATAATACACCGTGAGTTAAGCCAAACAAAGGAATGATTGGATTTTCACATAGGACTTGAGACATTATGGGGTGTTGCAAGAAAGTCGTAAATATCTATTGCAACTTTGCAATAGATAGATCTATTGCAACTTGCAATCAATCGCAAGTTGCAGTTGCAAGAAGGGAGCTTGCAATTAATTGCAAAGATGCAATATTGATTTGCAATCAATTGCATCTTTCTTGCCACAGAATTGATTGCAACTTGCAATTAATTGCAAATTTGCAATGAATTGCAGGATTTGCAATAGATATTAGGGACTTGCAATTAATTGCAAGTTTCTTGCAACACCCCCATAGTTATCAATTACTAGTATTAAACACCTATATGTTATGACAGTGTTTACAAAGTAGTGTCTCAAACAAAATACATTTAAGGCCTAATAAGAAGTATCTGAGCATTCCTGAGTATGATGCAGGGATGGTTTCCCCGAGATGGTCGTTGTTGTTGTTGTTATTTGAATTTATTTGGCGTTTTATCATTCCCCTATATAATTACGCCATAAAAATATTTACGCCATATTCCGGTCGCCGATGAGCTCGGTGTATTGTACTTGCGGTGTTCCTGTGTAGTGCTCGTGTAACTGGTGATAGCAAAGATCGTACCATAGAGCTGTATTTACGATAGAGCTCTATGGATCGTACACTCTTCAATAAGATCTTTGGTGATAGGTGTATTGTGATGCGTTTGCATGCAGTGTGTGTAGATTTTACTCTATCAAGGCCCAGCAGCAGCGTTCAGTGTTCAATGCCGTCAAAATGGCTACTTCCCTACGCTTGAGCAGAACACTTACAAGATTTAGCCTACCTACTGTATCGTTATGTCACCATATAAGCCGAGGGGAAAGGGTACGTCTTCAGTTAGGGTTCACACTGATTTCATTTTGTCGAGATTTGTGCTGAGATATAGAATCTACGACCTGTAGGTCCTACCTGTAAACCTTCAGATTCTCGAAATAGCCCGAATAATAGTCCCACGTACTTTTGTTCCTGTGTTCCACGTACAAGATGCATTGTAGAACCTCTACGCTCTAATATGTGAAATGTAGAAGGGTCTATGTTTTCATTATATTATTTATAATTCAGACAACGGAGCAGTACCGTAGCTAACTCTGGCATATTCTCTAATTCATGACTAGCTCTAAATTACTGATTACAGCCTCTTATCATCTCTAGGGAAATGAATAGCTTTTCTCTGCCTCAACATGCGCATGCGCGATGCGAGTGTTTATCACTAAACTTTACTCGTGCTACTGTAGAATTCTATAGGTCTAGTGTTAGTTTACTGTCAATAAAATATTTTTATTGTCCACAGTCTGGAGTAACGTTAGACCTTATATTTGAACTAGTCATACATTATACACAATGAATCATAGTGGTTTATATTTAGACCTTACATACAGTTGACTTCATTGTTCATTGCAGCCTATCCTGGTATCGCATCGCAGTTTGCTAATATTTATGCATTTTTACACCACTGCTACACAAACTAACTTTTGTATAGGCCTAGCAGTTTTCTACACAAACTAACTTTTGTATAGGCCTAGCAGTTTTCTTACATAGAAGTGTGCAGGATACCATTTAAAATATTGTTCATCAGCTAAAATTACTAATCAAATTTGAGTTGGAAAAATATTCCCTGCATTGTATAAAAAAAACTGCTGACAGTGCTGTACCAAGGTTTGACCTCTTGTGCCAAAATTCAACCACACGCAAATGCATAGGTTTCTTCTTCCAGTCTGGAGTCTGCTCGTTTATACAGTAGACCCCTATGTAAATTATAATAGAAGGCGGTCAAATTTTGGATGGCATTAATTATGGTTGAATTATGGGCAGCTTGCTTTCAAAGTTTATATTTAATACTCCTACAGAGTAAAGTTGAGGTAAAGCTACATGTATGAATACTACTATGATGTAGGCCTAAAGCAAGCTGTCCCATAATTCAGCCATTATAAACGGCATAACGCCGTCCAAAATTTGGCCACCTACTACATCTAGAAACCTATGTTTTTGCGCATGGTCGAATTTTGGCACGGGAGGTCGAACCTTGGTCGTACAGGTTTGTTACTTTTGTGGGTGGCTGCATTTACATGCCTTACTTTGATCATGGCCTACTTGTACTTGATCTACTGTCAAGTATTAAAGATGTGTGTAATCATTTTCATTGTTTTCTTTTAAGTTAATGTGCTCAGTCATGCATGATATTTATTAGTACAATTTAGTACCAATGGAAAGAAGAGTTCCTCTTTCTCCAAACATTGTGCACTCCATAGTTCACAATCTAAAAGAGTAACTTGCTGAAGTTGGATTGCCCTTTTTTTTTTTGATGCTTACTATAGAATGAATGTTTAGATGAATTCCAGGCTCACATATCTGACTTTTTGACATGAATGCATACTTCTGTATACTTTAACAAATATGCAGTCTTTCTTAAGTTATGTAAAATTTGCTGGACATACCACTTCAATTTTTGCAGGACATGAAGACGACGGTAAGGTTCCTTGGAATCTGCATGCAATTTCCATGTTTCCTTGGATTTGTTTTGTTTTGTTTTGTTTTATTTGTTCGTCTAGAAGGTTGGGTATGAGCCAAATGGAAGAAATATGGAGTGATGCACTTTCGTCAAATAATGAGTCACAAGCGGAAACCAAGTTTAATTTCAAGGGGTGTAACTGATAATTTGATTGATGATTTTTACAAGAATTGGCCAGATTTTTCCCTGTTAGACAAATCTGTGAAGAGAAATATTTACTGACTGAATCATACGCTATTAAAGTAGTAGATAGGAGATATGAAAGGGGCATGTATGTACATGTAAATGGTCTACAAAATTGAAGTCTTGTTTTAAAGATATTATAGTGAGAGTTTCAAGAAAATGGATCTTTTCAGCATGAGAGCACCAAGATGTTCATTTCAAGGAAAATGGTACGCTGGCTACAATCACATGGCGACATCTATCATTGATTCATATCCAAAGTGTAAATTGTGATTTAATTTACCCATTCTGATTATTTTTCATCTTAATAGATGACAGCAGTCACGCATTCACAACAACGCTGTCTTTCCAGTGGGGTGAGTTGAATCTTTTGCCAGTGTTGGTTTCCAATAGAAATATACTTTAACACATCTCATTACACCTAAATATAACACAGGCTGTGTTGCATCTTCAGTTAACTGACTTGTAAACACAGTGTTATGAATATGCAATTTATTGTCACATATGAAAGTTGAGAGATTTTTGCAAATAATGGCAAAGTACACAAGTTGGCATCAACTTTGCTTATCTTTACAAATACGCCTTTAGAAGTCTTCATCTATGGTGTTCATCAGTGGATGGGTTGGCTGGTTACAATGTGATGGTGACTTCTAGTCCAATAACACACAGGTACAGGCAGATAAAGCATGTTGATATGGATGATATTGTGCTGAAGAACACAGGAAGAGGTATTTTGTACATGTGTGTAGGTCGATTTGTCTGTTCATTTGTTTTGTAGTTATTCCTTTTCACAAGGATCCCAAATACAAGTTAGTGAAACAGCAGGAACTTTTCCATTCAAATTTTGTTCTAAAGGAATATAATATGCTGAACATAGATGGTACATTGTAGTTTTTCAAAAGTAAATAGTTCAGTTTTTTTTTATTAACATTGTTATTGTATTGGGTGTGTGCCTGAACCCCCTTTACTTCTCAGTTTCAGCTATGATACAGGCTTAATTTGTATAGCATCCTTCATATACCTTTCAGAAGCCAACTTTGCACTCTGATGAAACTTTGATAAACAATATGATGCTTGAAGTTTCTAGAAATGTGATATTTGAAACACTTAATAACTAATTTACCAAAAAGTGAAGTATCTATTTAACACATATTCATTCTATTGGAAGTTCCTGAAATAATGCCAGCTTTCACTTGAATTTTCCCTCTTAGGTTTATGCAACAGAGAAGGTGATATTTCCTGAGGATTGTGTGTATTTTAACCCCGAGTCCAGGAAAACGTGTATGCGTGTCTGTCTATGTGCTTTATACCGCTTGCTATTCTATTGATTATAGCTACACATAGAAAGTTTAACCTGTGCTGTATTGCCACTCTTTGTATGACTAAAATGGTGGAGTTGCTGTGGCTATATGACATTAATCTTACATTTTTCATGATAGGCTCTTCTACTGTATTGACATTGTTTTATCACAATGTAACCAAATAGTTATTCTGTTTCTCTTTTCTGAAGCCTGTAACTGACTACAGAGTAAGTCCTTTATGATGATTTAGTTTGGTTTGTTTAAGTTTAACATTTTGGGCTCTTAAAATATTGCTCTTTGCCTTGCAAATTTGCAGTGTGGGCAAAAGTCATCAGCAATTACAGTCCATCATTTTCTGTTTTTACTTGTTGCTTTTTCTCTGTTTGTAATACTCACTATTTTCAAGAATTATTTAATTCTTAAGTGTTACTCATATTTTTATGCTTGTGATAAATCAGTCTCACTACAGTACAAACTGTTATTCAAAATCACCTTTGTACAAAGACCTTACAAGATGTTGGCCTACATTCTGAAAATCATTATCAAAATCTTACATACAGTGTATAACCGGTGCATTTATTAAAGTAGACCTCACAACCATTCTGAATGTGGAGGAAAGAATGTGAATTTTGACTATTCTCATGTCTTATTTTCAATAGGAGTTTTCTATTTTTCTTGATAATTTTACTACACACTCCTATGGAAGTTGCTCTTTCTTTCCTGCTTTTAAGCCAAATCATCCCTATTTTTCAGAACCAGTTAAAAAGGTTGGGAGATATGTTAAAGATATATATCTATACACACATTTGTTTGGGTACAAGTTTCAATACCCTTAATTCTTGCTGATTGATTTTAAATGTAAAGTTTTAAAAAGTAATCTCCTCTCAGTTGACATTAAGCATAAATCTTTATCATGTTAAATTTTTTTGGAAAACATAGTCTCTACATGCTTGAATAGACACAAAAAGGGAGAGTAAAGTAAATGTCAGGAAGTAAAAGTTCCATAAAAATCATACACGTAGTAATACAGAACAATCACAAAATCTAGGTTTCACATGTGTTTGCCAAACGTTTATGCCATTACTTCACATCTAGAATATAAGAAGAAGATGAGGTAATGATGTCATTGCCATGCTAGTCTTCATTATTGTGCACATGAAGATATTAAGACAAGTTAGTGGACTGGTTTTATGAAGGCCAATATTAAAGGTAAGAAAGAAAGACAAAAACAAACCAAAAACAAACTAATAAAGAGACAATTTTCCGCATAATTTGTTGGTTTGAAAATTAGAGACTACAGGGAAAGCCTTTGTAACATTATGAAACAGATAACAGGCAAAGAGACAAAACAGAAATATTTTGAGAATCGAAACAGATATCACTTCATATCTTGTTCAGTGTACATGTACCTCATAACAGCCTGTTGGTTATTCAGGCATCTTGCATTATATTATTTCTTGTGGCTCATGGGTGTGACATGCATCCCCACTTTGCCCGACTGTATGGTGGTCAATAAACTTCAATGTGGTCCATGGTTTTCCTCATACCGGTACTAACAACGTTTAATATATTACCAATGCACTTTTCAGGCTTACTTTTTGTCCCCATTTTTTTAAATTCAAAAATACAAATGAAAGTATTGAATGTGTACATATTTTATGTTTTACAATAGTGTAGGTACTAGCACTATGCTTTCTTGTCACACAATGTAATAATAGTCACTTACTCAATCGGGGTGTTTGATGAAATGTGCAATGACACTTCTACAAATTTCAGTACCCAGAGCTGTGAATGCAGGAACAAGCAACCTTGTAAAGTCATCTTGTTATGTGCTTGCTTTCTAAATTGAAGTTGCTGATCAAAGAACCTACAAATTTCAGTACCTGGAGCTGTGAATGCAAGAACAAGCGACCTTGTAAAGTCATCTGTTGCTGATCGAAGAGTAAATATTTAGATTTAAAAAAAGAAAAAAGATGGCAGAGACCAGACCACTGTCAGCAAAGGTTTAAATTGACAAGAATGGTTCAGTGCACCAATAGATTTTAAGCCGAATAAAAAGTAGCACTGGTTTGTATTTTTTTTTTTAGGGCAGTCTTGCCATGCAACATTTTATATCTTCATTTCATTAGTATCAGTAACTTTCTGAAAACTGTGTATGAAAAAGGCGGAATTGCATTACCCATTTTCTTTAATGTTGGAAGTATTACAAGTGTTATGAAAACAATGCATTACATATCCTAAATTATTGCACCCTAAACACTCAAAAGGATTCTGGAAAAACCAGCACAAAATGAGATTTACCTAAGTCATTTTGATATCATTATCTGAAAAAAAAAATCTTATATCTCAAATAGAGATCTCAGCCTTCTGTTGTTGTTGTTGTGGTTGTTGTTTTAAAGAAAACCTTGCATGTACATTTTGTATGTCAGTGGCCAAGATTTTATCACAGAATTTAATATTTCTTCTGCATAAAAAAAAAGGAAAGAAGATAATATGATGTAGGTACTAGTTGTACAAATATGTATCATCTGCTCAATCAATTTTGGTTTCTTGATAAGATGATGTCATACTCTTTGTACATGTACATAATAAACCTTTATATCTAGTGTTAGTGATTTTTATAAAATGGGTTCAAGAATGTAGCCAATTGGAAGCGCTGAAATGAGTCACGTGTGCCTGCATTACTTTCTCACTAACATGCACAGCCTGACGTCACAATGTTTACACTCAATCAGTTGTTACAAGTGCGTCGCGCGCTACTATACGCGCTGTCAATCCTGTAAACAACTTACTTCTAGATTGGGCTGCCGGCCGGCCTTTCTTGTGTGCATAACATGTGTGGCGTACGTATACTCTTAAAGGTCCTGTTTACCTTTGGGAACAGTGCTTTAAAAAATTTTCAAAATATGACATTTAATGCATATGTGTAGGTCTGTTGTGCCACAAAACATCCTATCATATAAAATTTTCACGATAACGCCTGAAATATAAGAAGATATCTGTATTTTTCTCAATAAACCGTAACTGTAGACGGTTTAGTCTGGAAACATTTTTATCATAACTATTGTTCACATTTTGTATATTTAACAATGCTTAACATCGATTTTACCAATTCAAATTTTTACAGTGGTTGTTTCTATTCCTAACTTACATTTTAGAACTATTTTGAAGCGATATTGCTGAGTTTTTGTTTCACCTGCAAATAGTAAATTATGCCTTTAATACGTACAGTACTTTTCGAGTGCGACGTGCGTAAATGTTTGGGACGAACATCGACGAGTGCTACATGTAGCTGACTGGTATTGACCCACAAAAGTACGTGAAAAATGCTGTTAGTTTTCGACCCATTTTATAAAACAAATGATGCACAGGATTATTTCGTGGCGTTAGTGGAGATGCAGCTCACTCACGGGTATTTACAATGTAGTGCAACATGCACTCGGCTTTGCCTCGTGCATGTTTCACAATTGTAAATACCCTCAAGTGCGCTACATCTCCACTAATGCACTCTATCCTGTGCATCATTTGTATAACAGTAAGAGTTGTCTTGCTGCAGTTTGGAGTTTTGTTCTGAGAAAATTTATCTCTTAAGTGTAGTATAGGCGTAAGCATGCAAGCAGAATTCCACAAATATGTGAGTACTTGAATGATAGCATTTTTAAATATTGATAAACAAAAAGTTCATTTATTTTTTTTTATTGACATTTTGTTACGACCACAATCACTCTGAGAATGATCGCACAAAAGAAACCATCAACTAATGTTCAGGCGGTTTATTAACAGTGATATTGTGGGTACAGACTCGTAATCGGTTTTCACATCAGTACAATAACGATCAATACAAACAATTACAAATCGGTAATAGACTCACTTACGTGCATTACAGTCCAAAATTTGAAAGCAAGTAACCCTTTGACAGATTGAGGCTTTGGTGCCGATGGAGTTTCAGAACTCGTGCCTTTTTCAGAACCAGCATTCTTTGGATTGCTCGGCTGATTTTTGTCTCTTTTGTTTCCAGAGAAATTCCTGAAAGGTGGTCTGTTGTCATTTCTGTGGGTCAGCTCATACTCATCAGCCATCAAGGCTGCTTTATGCAAACTTGTCACTTTGTGATCATCCAAATGCGACCTCACACTGAAAGCAACACTCTTTTTGAATTCTTCCAAAAGAACAACCTCACGTAGGTTATCAAAATCCTGATCCACTTTCAGGGATCTGTACCACCTATCGAACATCATTTCTTTTTCACGAGCAAACTCAACATGTGTCTGGCCTGGTTTGCGGTACGAATTTCTGAACTTATGTCTGTATGCCTCTGGCACCAACTCATATGCATTCAACACTGCTTTCTTGACTGTAGCATAGTCACGTGATTGCTCTTCAGAGAGAGATGAGTACACATCGGCTGCTTTGCCGACAAACACACTTTGAAGGAGCAAGGGCCAAAATTCCTGTGGCCAGTTCAAACTGTTAGCCACCTTCTCAAATGACACAAAATATGCATCGACTCTGTTTTCTTCAAACTTTGGAACCAATCGAATGTTCTTGGCCAAATCAAATTCAGGGGGAGCCCTTTCACGATTTCCAACAGTCTGTGCATGAGCCATTTCCATCTCACGCAATTTCACTTGTTGCTCCACTTCGAATTTCTTAATTTCCAGTTCCTTTTCTCTCAATTCCATTTCTCTAGCCCTTTGATCTCTTTCTATTTCTAATCTCATCTTCTCTTTCTCCATTTCCATTTCTTTCTCCTTCATTTCCATTTCTCTCTCCTTCATTTGCAATTTAGCAAGCTCAAGCCGTGTTTGATCCGAAATTTGAGCTTGATCTGGAGTGTCAATTTCTTCTTTGAGCTCCATGTGACCAGCTACCAAGTCAAGAATTTCTGCCTTTCTTACACCTTGTGGAACATCAACATTCAAATGCTGTGCAATAGCAGTCAAATCACATTTGCGTAACCTTTGCAAATCTTTGAGGGACAAATCTGTCCTCTGAACAAATGCCTGAACATCCATTGTACTGATTGACATTGTCACATGTATTACACACAATGTACAATTGAACAATCAACTCACTGGTATTTTGTCTGTACCAATATTCTGGATTCCGGAACGTTCCAAATTCTAAGTTTTGGCTTTAAATTCACTTCTCGGACACAAGCCCCCAATTTTGTTACGACCACAATCACTCTGAGAATGATCGCACAAAAGAAACCATCAACTAATGTTCAGGCGGTTTATTAACAGTGATATTGTGGGTACAGACTCGTAATCGGTTTTCGCATCAGTACAATAACGATCAATACAAACAATTACAAATCGGTAATAGACTCACTTACGTGCATTACAGTCCAAATTTGAAAGCAAGTAACCCTTTGACAGTGTCCAGATACGATGTTCGATGCACAGATGAATGATCCGCGATGCACCGATGAATGATACCTCAGACGTAAATCCAGAGGCGCAGGTTGTGATAATCCTCGTTATTAATCCGGGGTAAAAATCCAGGATATACGTCCACAGCGAAACGTGCAGAATCCAAACGTTATGACGACCACGTCCAGTCGATGCGTTGAATGATGATTCACTTTATATTGTCCAGCAAGGAATCCAACCCGTCACAGCTTTGCCGTAATAATATCCGTTGGCACTAAAATATGGAGTCTATCTCCAATGTAGGCAAATTAATTCTCTGCAGGCAAAATGTCTCCCAGGCCTTATCTCCACAAACACAATTTGTATAGCAGGTCAGCAGGTAACACAGGACTGACTATAACAAGTCGCTTCAGAGCCAGAAGTGACGTAACTCTCAGAGCAGAGGTGTTGGGTACTCTGCCTACCTCAGAATTTCTCCGGCTTATATACTATCCATTCACCCCTTTCTAGTACATTCTGTAATTTTCTCCAACCTGGGGCCACATACCTGAACATACTAGCAAGTCCAAGTTCCAGGAATCCTGGATGACTCACTGCCTAATATGTGCATAACATCATTGCCAAAATTAACTACCAATCACATTGGGCTACAAGGGCAGTGCCTCACTCAGCCAGCACTTCCTAGAATTTTCTGGAATGGGTTAAATTATTCTAGATTGAGTGAGCTATAATGTATTTCCTGTCACATGCATACATGTACTGTAGCTACATTGTATACTATGTAGAAAATTCTCCACTGATCTGGTCAGCCTGTATGTACTATATCTAATATCATATAGAATGTTATCCATTATTCTGGTCCACCTGTGTACATACACATTAAAACAACCATGCATACAGCCTTGATACATGTACATAACTACTTGTGTGTACATTTGTGACAATCTTTATTTAGAAGTAGATGGTACTGCACCTTGGATAGAATTGATGACTGCTCACAGTATTTTACTTTGATATGAAAGACACTCCAGATGATCTGATGCAATGTCATATCGAGGCTTCATTTTCCACCTTTTTGTGATATGCTTGATGAAAAAAAAAAACCCCAAAAACATATCTTTAAGTCATGGAAACATTCATAGTTGTACTCATTATCACAGTATTTACTTTATGTAGCATATTGTTTTCCTTCTGTATTTAACAAAGGTATGTGCACCTAGTGTGTTACCTCTTTCAGATGAATAGTTTGACAAGTTTTTATTAAAGTTTTCAGCATCAAAGCATAGATTTTAAGGTTTGACAGGTCATGACACAATATCTTTATACACAATGTATGCACACACACACACACACACACACACACACACACACACACACACACACATTTAATAAGAATGATATCTGTTTGTGTGTATCAATATTTTGTGCATGTTGCAGTGCTTGACAGTTTAGCAATAAAATTCCATTTCATGTGCTCAACTCTTGCCATGTTACTGCTTCATGAGAACCACAGGTTCAGAGTTGATGATCAACATCTTGCTGACTTTAAATGATTAAATTTGAATTTATGCTTTGCTCTTTACCCCATCATCATAGTAGTCATTTGTTGAATCACAGAGATAATGCTTGCAGTGTAAACAGTTGAAGTTTTCCAGACTCTTTTTATCAAAAAGTGGGTGTTCATGTTGTTTGTTTGGTTCATTTTAAAATAGTTTGCAGAATACTTTTTCTTTTAGCTGTTTATATTTCTGGAGCTATTCCTTTGAGTAAATGTGAACTGCTGAATATGTGTCTGCAAGCTCAAGCTGTGTTTATGGTGCAATAGTTGAAAAGAGAGGTGTATCCCTTGTCAATCATCCAGTACCAATCAATCTAAATACCTGATATTTGGGGAAGCCGATCCAATTTTGAATGGTAAATTCAGGGAGTAGATGTCTTTAATAAGACAGTATACATATATGTATATCAATTTTGTGAGGTCTATAATATTGCTAGTAGCATGCATGGGCATGTTGAAAATGGAACCATTTTCAAGCTTATCAAAAAATGCATAACATATGTGTATACATAGATTTAAGTGTATTGTTGCATTAACAAAAAAAAAAAAACTTTCACTTGCCTTTCACACTGTTTTCTGAATGTCATATTCCATGAAATGAATTGTGATTATTAATATTCAGCTTCATCAGAGACCAAGCATGTCTCAGCACATGGTAAGGCAGCCTCATATTATAGAGGACTTTCTTGTACACACCTTACACCCATCACTTACAGTCACTATCCATTGCGCTCTAATCACAATCAGCATTTCACTGCATTCCTTTAATAGTGTAGTATTGTTTTATAGTGTGCCTCAACTAGCTGTACATGTACACTATGCATTGGTGTTAATCTTGTGCAATTGTCTAAAAACCACAGCAAAACTTATGCAATTACAGTAGTGTAGAACTTGTCAGATTAGGATCAGATTCCATTTCAGTGGTTGGATTAATGTTAATGCATGCATTTGATGAAAACTTAAGATATGGGGAATAGCACAAAGAGATTTGTTTGATTCATTGCATCTTTCATATAAATGACATACAGTATTATAAATGTTTTTGGAATGTAATGATCATAGTCATGCATTAGTGCAATTTATGTTGGATTTTTAGTAACTGTTTCGTGTTATGTACAATATGTTTGGAACAGTGTCAGTATCACTTTTAGAGCTTGATTTGACAGACTTTCATAATTGCATTTGTGACAATACCCAAATTCTATTCAGCAACAAGTAATGTAATGCATAGTCTTGATTATTTATATAATTTTTCCCCTTTTATCAGTTTGACAGGTCAAGTTGACGGTGTCTAGAAATTTGTAAATGATTGTGTTGGCAGAAGTGTATGAAATATTGCAGAAGCTAAATACTGGTAGGAGTTACACTTAGCGGATACAGTAGAATCAATGAATAAAGTGGGGAATAATCCCTTCAATTATCATGTATAGATATGCTATACAACAGTCTAATCTTTTTAAACAAAACCATATACAGCATGCTTTGTGGTTTATGATATAGGAGAGTTTTTTTTTTCTTCTTTTTGTAGAAAAAGAGTTTTATAGTTATGCCTAGAGCTTGTTTACATCAAAGCTTGGGTTTTAAAAGATTGAAGAAATCCTGTGAGCCTTGCATCCCCTTCAACTTTGGCTAGGTCGCAGTTTGACAAGGAAATTTGACAGATGAAAGCTCATTGCTGTTTGAATCTAGTCATTGTTTCACTTTGCGTGACTGCAGATAAGTAAGATTGTCAGGCTAAGGTATGGACAAGAAAAAAAAAGAAAGATGTGCAGCTGGGATGGGTCCTTTGATATCCATGCAGGATCTTTCCTTTTGGTATGAACCTTCACAACAAATTCAAAATATTTCATATGATGAATCGTGCAAGATGTAAAATACCTGTAGGCAAATTTGTTTGATCTTTATAAGTGCTTTTGTGTTGTTTCATTTGCTGTCTCTTCTCTCTGCCTGCTTCAATTCATTTTTATGAAGCTTTGAGGGGATAATTTCTTGTTGCGCACTGTGCTATTATGATGGAGTTGGTGCAGACTACAGGACTTCGTATACAATATTCTCACAGCCACTATTATAATCATTATTACAGTACAAGAGCATACATTTGTACATATATTGAATTTGCTTTATTTTTTTTTTCAAGCACAGCTAAAATATGTTTGGTTTGACATTAATGGATGCCCTCATATCAGCTGCATGCTAGGACTGTCCATAGTTGCTATGGGCATATCTTTGTGAGGATAATGTACATACATTTCATTTTTATGAATACAACATTGCTGTAGCTATGGGTGCATTCGAGCACTCTCCTAAAGCGAACTGTACCGTACCATACCCGTGCCAGAGGAGCGCTAGAACGCTCCTAAAGTGTACTGTACCGTACTGTACCGAGCCAAAAGTGGACCACTTCCTGATATGCTCCAAAAGGGTACCGGTACCAAAAGCATACCCAAAATTTGCATGTGAAGAATGATTCTTCACGTAACATGCACATATGTCATAATGCAAAGAGTTTATTCTCTTTGTTCGGGACATCTGTAAGTAGTTTAAGCATGTCAGGTGAATGGCCCTCTTGCTACAAAATTAGTGACCCCCTCTAAAACTAACTCATGAGGAACGCTTTCTCAACAGAGCGCTCAAAGGCTCCAAGTCTGACACAGTTCAGTATGGTACGCTTTGGTTCAGTTCGCTTTCTTTTGCTTGAGAGCATTCTATATACCCTATGGTTTTCAGTATATCATATTCTAAAAGCATTTAACAATTTTAACTTTTAACATTTAAAATCAAGGCATGCTGATGTTTCTTTTTAGATTTCAGTATACAAAGTGTATAATGCATGTTTGATGTACAGCATGAAAGTATTTTCAAACTCTGGATTTTATGATTTTTTGTTTTGTTTTGTTTTGCATGAATTTACTTTATGTTACCATTAGAATGTACATTTAGATGAAAATGTATGATTTTTGTCATGTACCTACGAAGTGTTTTAAACAGTGTTGTATTATAAGTGATATATTTTTCGGGGTTACTGTAATTAAGTGGTGTCAAGTACAGTATGTAAAATACCACATTGTGCCTCATTTTTACAATTTGAATAGGTATGTGAATGAGTAAGGCATTTATCACAAACATTGCAAGTTTTTTTTTTTTTTTTTTTAGATATGCCACCCTGTATAATTTTGAAAAAAATCCATGCATTGTGAAGTATTTGAAAGCTTTAATAATAATTCATTCTGATCTTCTACTGATTAGGTTGATCATAAAAGTAATCATCTATAGATCATTTATTTAAAACAAAAATAATTATCCCTTGTATCATTATTATCATAATTCAATCATTTTTGTGGGAAGGGGTGAAATGAAAAATTGCATTTGTAGAGTGTGTCATGCCAACAGCTTACATCTCTGTACAATTTCAAAATTGTGAAAATGAGGCTTTATTTGGTATTGTGTTTGCACAGGTCTGCATGAATGTATATAGAGGTATTTCATAACTCAAATACTGCTTGTCTTAATTTATTAACTTCATATACCAATCTGTCTGTGTTCTAGTGTACTTGATATCATGATAAAAGGATGGGTCTGAAAAGTTCACATGAGTACTGTATTTTAGCTGAGGTGCAATGCAATATTACAATGATCATGCAATTATCTGCATTAGAATGAGAATATAATTTAGATATGTGACAAATCATCTGTGCCTGAAAATTTGTAATAAAAGTGTCAGTTTTCACTGAAGCTTACCCCTACACTGTAGATGACAATTCTGTCCAAAAGGATACAGAATAGACATAAATGTCATTCTGAATTTGAGTTCGTTAGTTTGTATCTAGGTAAATTTATTGATAAAATGCAAAGCTTTGCCACTCAAGATAGAAGTATTCCTTTCAGAGCAATCATGTGTAATGAATGGATGTCTGATGCAGTTTATAACCTATTAGTTTTAGGAGTAAAAAAAAAATATATATATATATGTAATTCAAGAACGTATACAATGACAATATTCTATGAAGAAATGTAGTGAATTGTTAGTCTTGTAAAATGTACCTTGGTAGTGTTTGTCTTTCACAAAGTCCTCTCCTTCAGTTACTACTCTACAGTGTACAGTGTATGTTTTTAACCAGTTATGTTCATCAACATAACTTCAATAATTAGTTACTATAAACTGGATTGATATCTATAACTTATATGATTGTTATGATGGCTATGATTGTGTTTATCAAGCTTATAATATTATAATTATTCATACAATTATTACCATCATTATTAACATTATATCCTGATGCAATACCACTTGCATAAAGTACATGTAGTCATTGGGATTTCCTTGTGAGCTGCTTGAAACACATAATTTCGGAAAAGGACTTGGTAGCTGTTGAGATTGCTCTATTGCATGTGCCATCTTTGCTAATGATGAAATGATTTGTGAATATGTCCCCCCTCCCCTTCTCTCCCATTTATAGCCTCCTCCTGCCTGCTATGGAGGTCGACATACAGTGACCCTTATTCCGGGTGATGGCATTGGACCAGAACTCATGCTGCATCTCAGACAAGTCTTCAGGTAATGCTGCATCAGGGTATTATTCTGGAGACTAGGGAGTGTTAAAGGGGCATTCCGGACGATTTTCATAATTTCACATCAGGTAGTACCGGTGCATAAATCGACAGCTCCATGTATAGATTCGTGGAATTTATTGTGGTCCTTGAGTGGAGAAACCAATAAATTGAAAATCTTAAACAAATTACACTGAACAGTGTTGATGACATCAGAGCCTCTTGTATTTCAGAAATGTAGAAGCGTAATTCCATTACGATACCGCTTGCTCAACAAGTTCACCTGTGAAGAATTTATGCATGCCTTCTTCTTTTGTTCTGCTTCCGTGAGCCCCAACTCATGCATTCCTATGGTGAGGCTGCCATGTCATCATCCTTGTTCATTGCAATTTGTTATAAATTTTGAAAACATTCTCATTCCTCATCCCAATCACTATAAATTCTGAAACTCTGTACTCAGTTTAACTAATTTATACTTGCTCAAATGTAAAAGTCTGAAAATCATCCGGAGGTCCCCTTTACAGCTGAAAATCACATGATAATATTGTACAGGGAGCTTAACTAGCACTCATTGTTTATGGCGAAACTCTCTATGAGATATTTTTGCCCGAATTCACGAAGGTGGTACAATCTTTGCCCATGGTTTAAACCATGGACAAAACTGTAGTTTCGTATGGGGCGCCAAATGTCGCATGGCCTATTTCATTACGAAATCAGTCATTTCGTCGACGAAATGACCATTTCGTTAACAGAATGTTGTCATCTCGTTACGAAATGACTGATTTCATAACAAAATAGGCCATGCGACACTTGGTGCCCCATACAAAACTAAGGTTTTGTCCATGGTTTAAACCATGGACAAACATTATACCACCTTCGTGAATCCGGGCCTATCATGTGCCTTGATTTAGTGTAATTTTCCTGAAGATGAAATGCTATACTTTTTTCACACACTAGTTATCATACTTCAGATGCATCATAAAGGATGAGTTACTTTGTATGGTCATTGATTTTTAATCAGAATGGTGAATTAGTGTGCACTAATGTGGCACTGATTCCCTCAGAATGCTTTATCAACATTATATTTGTCAAATAGTCGGTACTATCTCAATACTTTTCAACTTTTTGCTGAAAGTTTAGTTGCAGTTATTTGCGGTGTGCAGGCACAGTCTCATCCATAATTCAAATATCACCAATTTTCCCAGAAATCTTTATTGCACAATCAAATAAGACAGCAGTCAATAAACAATGTAGAATTGCATTTCAGCTCCCAGAAGTCTGATACTACCATTGTAGTCAACATTCATTGAGATAGTTGACCATAGGTGTCTGCTTTCTCTGAGTCTTAATCAAATTTGATTTACAAATGGCTCATGGCTATATGAAAGTGGATTGCATAGTACAGTACTTTATACCAATTGTTTAAAGATTGTGGTGTTGGTTTCTATTGTCATTCAGTACTGTTAATGTGCTGCTGCAGTTGTCTTTGAATTAATTCTATTCATTTACCTCATCGTTATGTTATAGCATGGAAATAATATTTTTTGTGAAATGCATCAGTTGCTATTTTGAACACAGCATGCTCATTTGCTAAACTTTTTCTGCCTTTGAAAAATACATGTTGTTTACAAATATTTCTGGAATAGCATGTGTCATATTTCAGATCAAACTGCCTCAAGGCATTTAGATGCTACATGATGTTTGCAACCTTGAAGATACAACAAGCTCTTAAAAGAAAATGAGACGAGTCATGTAATCTTTTCTTATTATTCTCATTTTATAAAATCTGATGCCTTGATACATCCTGTCAGTAATACATAACTAATATTTGATGCATCTATTGTTCAAATGCCGAATACCATTAGTGTTACTCAGACAAAGATGAATAAGGAAGGACTTATCAAAGAGTGCCAGCATATTTATGGTGTACATGTGCCTTCAAACTTACCCATTTGTCTTGTACATGAACAGCTGTGTCTTATAAATCATACATGCTGTGCATGTATCTAAAATTTAGAGAATTTTGATGCTCTGTTTCATCAGTTTCATGGAGTACTTCTGTATGTACTGCACTCTGACCATGAACATTACATTCAATGAAGGGACTGCTTCATGCCTTGCTTATCATACATCTTACACTGTATGCTTGTTTGTGTATTTGTGTGTGTGTGTGTGTGTGTGTGTGTGTGTGTGTGTGTGTGTGTGTGTGTGTATCTGAATGGGAAGGATATATTCTTTTTTAATTGTATCCATATTATGTGAAGGTTTTATTACTTTGTACAGTAATACCAGTTTAGATTACTGTCTCTGTATTATTTGAAAGGAAATAAATAAATTCAATTAAAAACCAAATCTTTCCTACCCCCCCCCAAAAAAAAAAAAAAAAAAAAAAAAAAATCGCCCAGACATGCAGAAGCCCCAGTGGATTTTGAGGAGCACAGCCTCAGTGGGGAGTCTCAGGACAGTGCAATGAAGGACGTGGAGGCGGCCATCATGGCCGTTAAGAGGAATGGTGTGGCCCTCAAGGGCAACATCCACACTGACCTGGACAAATTTATGTTCACCGAAGAGAAGTCGATGAATGTCAAGCTGAGGTAAGATCCGTCCCCTGCTGATTCTGTGAAAGTTATACTTCCTGTGATGAGACCCCCCAAATTCTGCTGGCCTTTCTAATCTCAACCATTTTTCACCTGGAGATGTTTCTTGGTATGCTAACAGCACTGTATGAGAAATTCTAGTGTGTATCTCCATGACCATCTGGATTTGGAGTGAGAAATCTGTTTGTTTTTACAGCATTTTACATTCATATCAAAGGCATCTGCCACTTTCCTTGGGGTATCAACACATAATTCTTATCTTGAATGTCACATCTGCCTACAGATGTATGAATGCTATGTCAAATTTTCTTAAATATCAGCTGTCAACAGTAGGCAAAATCTATTTCAGAAACTTCTTCCCCCCCCCCCCACCCCTTTCTTGCAGATGACTGCCTTGCTGTGCAGCCCTCATGCCACTCTTGTATTCATGCAGTTTTGTGGACATGAAGTTCATGACAAAAAGAGAGTGGAAATACTATCAGAGCATGATTTACCATATGCAGATGAAACAAAAACCCAGCATTAGTGTTTTGAAATAGTTCTAAAATGTGAGTTAGGGATAGAAACAACCACTGTAAAATTTTGAATCAGTAAAATCAATGCTAGATATTGTTAAATATACAAAATGTGAACAATAGTTGTAATAAAAATATTTCTAGACTAAACCGTCTACAGTAACGGTTTACTGAGAAAAATACTGATGTCTCCTTATATTTTAGGATTTATTGCAAACATTTTATATGGTAGGATGTTTTGTGGTACAACAGACCTACACATATGCATGAAATGTGATATCTTGAACATTTTTAGATCACTGCTCCCAAAGGTAAACAAGACCTTGAAAGGCATTGTTTACCATTTGCAGATGAAACAAAAACCCAGCTTTAGTGCATCAAATTACTTCTGAAATGTGAGTTAGGGATAGAAACAACCAGTGTAAAAAACTTAATCAATATAATCAATGTTAAGTACTCTTAGATGTACAAAATTGTTTCTGGACTAAACCATCTAAAGTTATGGTTTAATGAGAAAATAGTAATATTTCCTTATATTGTAGGCTTTATTGCAAAATCTTTTATATGGTAGGTTGTTTTGTGATACAACTGACATACACATATGCATCAAATGTGATAACTCGAACATTTTTAAAATCACTGCTCCCAAAGGTAATCACTATGTTTAATGCTTTTGAATAGCATGTGTTCACAGTGAGCTTTCTGCATATGTATGCTATGATTCAGACAGAACAGGAAGCCAATTCTGGTCTGTGTTTGCTTCTGTATATAATCATAATGCAGAGCCATGACACATAGTATTTGGAAATGTGCCCCCTATGTGAAATTTACTTGCCATGCAATATTTACAAAAAGTCAATGTAGGATTACAAGGGTGTCAAGTCAATAGATTATGTCTCTGTTAATGCTATGCTTTGGGTTCTTATCACCAGGGTGGGGCTGGACGTGTTTGCCAATGTGATCCGGTGTAAAAGCATCCCGGGCGTGAAGACGAGACACGAGGACATCGATATCATCATCATCCGGGAGAACACAGAGGGGGAATACTCAAGCCTTGAGCATGAGGTAAGGTGGACTGAGGTCACTCACACATCATCAATTAACTAATATATTTTCTCTATCATTTTTTTATTTTTTTTTATTTTGTGTCATTGCCACTTACAAAATAAATGGCTATCAATTTGGCCATCAGTGGACACACGATGTACTTTATTGCAGGAGACCAAAATCAGTTTGGTACAGTGTACGTTGTAGGTCCTAAAATAACCACCACATTATCCTAAAAGTAGGATAATGTCATCAAGTTAGGATATGAAATGCAAATACACTTACACAAAGATATTTAACATACATGAATGTAAGGACAAAGAGACAAAAATATGTCTGTCTCAGTTATGTATTAAAAAAAAAGAAGAAATGTATTGGAGACTGTCTTTCTATAGTGCGTGAAGAATCTAGAGTTGTGTAGTTTACTGGATAAATTTCTCCATGATATGAGACCTCAGTGGAAACTTGTTGACTCTGGGAAGTCAGTGTGGTGAAAGGCTTGGTAGAAAGGAAAGCTTTCTAGATTTCTTGCACTGTTGGTGTGAATATTGCTTTTCAAATTATTGCTCTTGTTGGAAGAAGGGTAATACACTACTCTGACATTTAGCATGAAAGAGATATATGTTTGAATAGATGTCATATCTTTAATTATCATGTACTTTTATTCTTGTTTGAATAACACAGAAAGTTAAAAATAGGAAATGTAAGTTGTGATGTACATGTACGCTGCTGTCTTTTGCAAATGAGTTAAATGTTGTGGCTCTCTTGCCATAGATAGTATATGACACATACAATGTAGTAACTCATTATATATATATATATATATCACTTTTGAAAAGGGTTTACAAGCATTATACATGTATCAAAGAGGACATTTTAGATTTACAAAGGAAAGAGTGAAGAAAAAACAAAACTGATCAGTTTGTGAAAACTGATCATAGAAAGTCAAGATTGGATTCTACTGGTACAGAGTGAATTGTGCACCATGCAATTTGTTGAAAGCACTGTAGATTACGATTAGGACATATACAGTATCAGTGAAGCTAGGTCGTGAGACGGAATGAGATCTTTGCCTTATGTGCCCTTTGCATACTGCTACAACTGTATGATAATTTACAACAATCAAAGTAATTTATCTTTGTGATCTTAATGGCCTTCCTGTTCATACCATGCTTTATAAATGTATTAAAATCTGTACTACTGTAATGTTGATGGATTGAAATCAGTGCTTTCCAGCATAGTGTTGTTTGTTCAGTAAATTTTGCATGTAACAGTATGAATCAGTGTCCATGTGTAAATTCTTATTTACAGTAGGGATAGCTTTGCTTGAAAACAAGGTACACTAATACTACTAAGGCATAGTAGGAAGAAATTCTGGTTAGGACATATATCAGTAAACTTGGACTAGTTGCATTAGGGTTTCAGCAGTATTCATGGCAATAAATCATTCACAGTGCTATTCCATTGTAGATGTTGCAGCAGCGGTATTCAGTCATAAATGTTTGACTGTGGTATCCCGTTCTACACCTCACATTGGTGTATGACCATGAATGATTTACTTTGGTATCCCACTTTAAACCTCGCATTGGTATTCAGCCACGAATGATTTATGGTGGTATCTCATTTTCAACCTCACAGTGGTGTTCAGTCATGGAGAAGAGGATATTGGTTTGGATCCCCGTGGATTGAGGAAGTATACCCTTTCCCTAAACATCAAGAAAATAATTAAGGGTGTGATATCACACTGGGATCACACCACAGCTCCTCTGATATGTCTCATTGGAGAATTTACTTTCAAAACTGCTTTACATATGTCACTGTATCCACGTCTTTCCGATTCATAAAATTTACTCAAGCTGTTATTATTCTCCAATATATTGGATTGTTTTCACTTGACTACAATGTACATGTACATTTGCTCTTCAATGAAAAAAAAAAATTCCATGAGGTAGTTTGTGGTAGTGCAAATGTCAAAGGTTATGGACAGCATTATCCAATTTTCATGAAGAGCATCCTGCCTTTTTTGACACCTTTCCCACCGGCAGAATGTAGACGGCGTCGTTGAGAGTCTAAAGATCATCACGGCTGAGAGATCGCGGAGAATAGCGAAGTACGCCTTCGACTACGCCGTCAAGCATAATCGCAACAAGGTCACCGCCATTCACAAGGCCAATATCATGTAAGTTGTTAGGTGTGTCGGAATAGATTGCTTGCATAATGCAGTGGAATACATTCACAGTTCCTCACCGCAGGGCCATTCATGAGAATGTGGTTTAATTTCACAGACTTGTCTGACCTACTTTGTATGACAATGACGTTAGCAACATGCACTGTTGATGTATGGCTCTGACAAAGAGCTAGCATCCTAATGCACCATCACTCTAGTAACATCATTAAAGGCTCAGCACAATGATGCATGGCAAATGTCATGATGCACAGGGAGGGATATCATTGCAAATTCCCAACCATTCTTTGTCGGAATGAGTTGAGCACAGATGTTAAAGGGAAACGTCACTCCATTTTCAAGTAGGCTTTAATATTGACAGTAATATAAAGTTTCATTGAATCAGACAAGAGAAATAGAGAAAGTTATGGAGGTTTGAGGTGTTGGATGACTTTACTCAATACTGATATATTGATAATGATAACAGTTATATATAAGTAATGCAGACCAGGCAATAATATCCCCTCCTAACAAATCTCCTGTTGGTTTTATACTTAGATGGGATGGGAATTTGATTTTCTTAACTCATGTTTACAGAAGGAGGTTTATTGATAATTCTTATGCAAGCAGTTAGGAGATTTGGGAGGCAACACGATCACCTCATGTTCTGTATAAGTGGTTATTTTTGTGAATTTCGCGAATCACAGTTGGATCGCGAATTTACCAACACGCGAAAATGTCACCATACACTCGAGTAACAATACATGCAGGATAGCATTGGTGTCACTTCGCAAAATCAACATCTCACGAAAATGTCTGTCACCTTCTAATTCGCGAAAATATCTGTATGCAAAAATAACAGCTTATACAGTAATCTGTATCTAAGACTGACTGATTTTCTTTTTTTTTCAAGAACTCTCAAGACATTATTAGGATTCTGTCACTTTTCTTCTTTTTTTTTTGGGGGGGGGGGAGGGGGTATTAAGCACTTTTAATAGATTGTCACTGTTCTGTTCATCTGACATAGCTCTATTTCAAAGCAAACTGGTGCATAGAGTGGCATTTTAACTGTCTGCAGAACAAACAGAATTTACTAATAAAAATCTTCTTCCTTTACTCGGACTACTACTGTACACCCAATGTGTCCAATGAATAAATCTCTTGTTGGATAATGTGATCATCTATTGAGCAAACTTACACATTTTGGAACAGTGCATTCAGCTAGCCAGAAGTTGTACATACCAAACAGAGATGCATTTAAATGAGTATATTTTTTTCTTCATTTATGTGTTCTTTTATCTATCTTCATACATTTCATTCACAATTATCACATATGTTATCGGAGAAAAATTCATACTTAATACATTTCTCCTTTTTAGCAAGTGTTGGTAAAAGGATATCAGATATATCAATATTCCAGTGCCTTGGTGCAAGATACCTCCTTGCAGTTATGCTAAACAATTCAAAATATGCCTGTGCTACAACTAGTTACATGCATTCCTTTTGTAATAAATTGAAACAAGATGTTTTGTGTTCCTTCCAGGAAACTTGGGGATGGTCTCTTCCTCCAGTCCTGCAGGGATGTAGCAGCCGAGTATCCAGAGATTGAGTTCAACGACCTCATCGTGGACAACTGCTGCATGCAGGTAAGGCCACAGCTGTCCTAAATTGTGCTCGTTTGTTGACATCTCTGCCGCCTGCAATGCAATATGATACATCATGTACCAGCATATGTCGCAGTAAAATCACAATTCCTTGTCACATGGGTTAAAGTGAAAATCTATAACAGATTTAAGTTGGCTTTGATAGAAAAAGAAAACAAATAGCAAAGTCAAACAAACAGAATGTTAGAAATTTCATTAAAAATTTGGCATATTTTAATGACTGCAAAAAAATTTTAAATGTCACATGATTGTGGTTTCAGACGCAACCAAATAAATTTGCAAATTAGATGTGGCATTGATGTCACCACCTCATAATTTTCCCGCTGGTTTGTACAAGCATAAAAAAAAAACAAAAAAAAAAAAACCAAAAACGTACAAACAAAGCATGTATCCATACTGTGGTCATTGTGTAAGTAGATACATGCCATCCCCATTGAAAGTCACAATTTGTAGGTTGTCATAACAACAGAAAAGTAATTTGATGTGAGAGGCATGAGCTAAAGGGGAAATCCAGTCCAAATATAAGTTAGTCTGATAAGAAAGAGTAAAATATTACGAGTTCAATGGTATAATTTTGATCGAAATGGGATGAAAAATAAGGAAGTTATGACATTTTGAAGTTTCGCTATATTTTCAGGAAACAGTTCTTGAATGGTCAATATGAATATGCAAATGGCAAAGTGAGCATGTCATCCCCTCACAACTCGCCATATAGTTTGTATGTAAAATTTTGAAATTTCCAGTTTTTCACTCAAATGCAATCATGCCCGAGGCTCAAATCCTCATACAATTGTATATCTAACTGATCGTTATTCAACCAGGAATAATATCATGTTTCAGACTGCAGTGACAGAAACACTGAATTTTTGTCATTTTTTATACATGATCAATGGAAAATTGTAAGGTTATGACATGGTTAGCTCACTAATTTCATATTCATATCCACTGTACAAGAACTAATATGCAGAAATATGCAAAACTTCAAAATGTCATAACTTCCTTATTACCTCCGCCAAGGGAGGAGGTTATGTTTTCGTTACCGTTGATTCGTTGGTTTGTTTGTCCATGTGCAAAATAACTCAAAAAGTAGTTAACGGATTTGGATGAAACTTACAGGAAAGGTTGAGAATGACACAAGTAACAAATGATTAAAATTTTGGTAGTGATCCGAGAATTTTGGGGGAATTTGTGAAGGATTTTTGATATTTTGACAGGTAGGGTCAATGAACTTGGGAGTTCAAGCTGCGCATTTTTGAGGTTTTCAAACACACACTAAAAAGCGTGCTTTAGTTTCTATACTAGGGCGAGGCACACCGCGCAGCTGAGGTTTTATGACGTAACAAAGGCTTCTATATTGGGAAATCTGGCAATTTTTCAGCATGAATACCTGTGGGTGGAAATCACTGATCTCTTTAGAAGAGCCCAAAGAGCTTTTCCCCAGTTGTGGAGAGGAGAAAAATCTCTTTGGGAAGAGCAAGATCATCGGTGGAAAGTAGCTGCTTGGCAGAGGTCTGCGCTCTCAGAGTGCTTTTCTAGTTTTTCATCTGATTTCAGTCAAATTTTTACTATTGAACATGTAAGATTTTACTCTTTTTTATCAGATTAACTTATATTTGGACTGAATTTCCCCTGTAACTGTGTGACTTTCTGTCACAGAGGGAAACTGAGCAAAAAAATTTGTGAAGGTTGGTGGAGATTTGGAGAGGTGCAAAGCTGTCAAGTCTTGCAACATTCTGTAGTAGTTTATGTCTGAAATGATTAAACTTCCACTGTTCTATTTGGCAGATTTAAAATCATTCAAGTTCTTGAACTTTGAGAGGAATAGCGTTGTAAGTCACGACACTTGAGTCTGTTTCCAGGACTGTAGTCAGAGCTATTACTGTGTAGACAGGGGTAACCCCGTCTTTCTAATAGTTCTAGTTACCTTTTAGTATTAAACAAGAGTGAAGTCAAACAAACAGAATGAATGAAGCTTTATTGAAATGAGACAAATATAACAACTACATGAGTTTTTAAAACTCTATTTTTTCCCGATCACATAATCCATTAAAAAAATATGAGAAGGCAATGGTCTCCAAATGCTTTTTTTACAAGAGGTTTTTATACCAGGTATAATGAAATGATACTATGTGTCAATCAGTGAGTAGCAGCTATGATTTCCCTTCCCCCTCCTGCTTCCCTTTCACTCCATAAATTCATCTTCACAATTTGGAACAATTTGATATGTAGGACGATATTTCATGTCTTTGAATTCATGTTCAAAAATTGTAATAATAATGCACATATGTTTACCTGTGAAGGGAATCACTGATAAGGCCATGATGTTACCTCATTTTGTTTTCATTTAAATTCATATTTAACTTAACTGGCTAATATCTCTGCTTTCAAAAAACATGGGAAATTTTAAAGTTTGATGACATTTTGATTTTGTGAATGATTTGAATGAAAACTCCACTGTTCTGTTCCGTTTCATTTCAGTCTACTTGTCAACTTCCAAGAGGACGAACTTATTTTACTATAACATGCATTTTCCATAGACACCTGCCCGAGTATACTCGGGATTAGTCTTCATGGGGTTTAAAGTGAATCGTCCTCTCTCATATGCAGTTGGTTTCCAGACCTCAACAGTTTGATGTGATGGTCATGCCCAATCTCTATGGGAACATCATCAGCAACATAGGATGCGGACTGGTGGGAGGGCCGGGCCTCGTTGCAGGCCAAAACGTCGGAGAGGACTACGCAATATTTGAAACGGTAGAGTTACTATTTGAAACGGCACGCATATGCACAACCACATAGTGATCTCTCACTACAAAGACTGTGCATAGCTTCTTCTTCCACATTGGTCACACTCCCCTGATTTTCTCATGAATTTATGTGTACATAGCAAATTGCTGGTATTCCTCCCTGTTTGTTTTTTACCTTCAGCTAAATTCCTTCAAAGTGTGGCAATGGTAACAAATCATTTCACAAATTCACTCTGAAGGCTGAGGGTAATGATGCAGCGCTCGGGCAAGCTTGGGTCATGCAGCTCTTTGATGTGTGAATTCCATAGTAGCTTTATTTTAAGCCATAACATGCCCTATTAGTGGTCTCTGGCATCGTTATACCCGGGAAAGGAGAGATGATGACTTTAGATAGCTAGACTGTATCATTGGGCAGTGTTTTCCCTTCAGTGGAAAATTGCATATCCATGCAGTGGAAAATTGCATATCCATGCAATGTTGCCTTGGTTGTTTCTGACTGCATGCATTGAATGCCTGTGCTCTTCCCAGTTCATATAAATGATGGCTCAGAGCTCTGTATGTGCCTCAGTTCAGTGCCTTCGTCGTATAACGTCATACTGAGCTGCATTTTTCATTTGAACGCAACAGTCCTTTCAACCATTGTGATAAGCTGGTGGTGGTGGGGGGGGGGGGGGGGGAGAGGATCGTAGGGAATGAGAAGAAGTTTCCCTGCACTAATGTGGTTGGCTGTGGCTATTTGCAACTCATATTGCTGTATTCCTTAACTTTGTGTGTGGAGAAGTGATAATTGAGAAATTGTTAACAATTGATATTTTCCTCAAACTCTTTATTTTGTGTTGCTGTGGCGTATATACAATGAAGGCCAACATTGACATGATGCGTGCAGATTCAATTCAGTAATTGATTGCGATATTTAAGCAGAGAGGGACCAAGTGTCATGAAGGAAGAGAATTCCTTCAAACACTTTTGTCTGATGTGAGTATCCTCTTGGCAAAACTGAAAAATAAAAAAGTTTCATTTTCAAGGAACAGCTAGTCCCAAGGTTTCTTTATGCACATTTTTCAAGTCTTTTGAAAACAATTGACATGCTGACATTTAGTATTTCTTGTCTCAGAATTTGCATGTACATGCGTGTATGACTGTGTGTTTCCATAATCAGTAGTAACATGTGTTTACATGCAGTGTAGTATTTTGGCGTGCATCATGTGATATGGGGTGCGTAAATGGGTCTGTCTTTACAAAGATATTGGTTAAATTATTTGAGTGGCCTTTCTGTACAGATTTGCATAAATCACTACTGTTTAGCTGTTGGATCCACATCATTGTAACAAAATGCCTGGGAATTGCTTGAATGCACATTGACAACCTTTCATGCTCTCGTGCACTAAAAAAAAAAAAAAAAAAGAAGAAAGAAATATCAAGCAATAAAAGCACAACTTAGTCATTGTGTGAGTTTGGTTAGCTTAATAAGGGGTAAATGATTCTATGTTTCTACACAAAAGCCATTGTGATACCCTGATTATCTGTGTGGTTAACAGGTCTAGGGCAATTACCCCTGGACAATTACCCCTGACCCTAACCCTAATCCTAATCCTGAACCTAATCCTAACCCTGAACCAAAACTCTAACCCTAAACCTAATCTTTACTATAACCTTTTATCACTAACCAGTATTCAGCTGGGGGGTAATTGCCCTGGGGAGTAATTGCCCTGATACGGTGGCTAACAAAGCACACACGTGGATAGGCAGATTGCTGAGCAAAGCATAGTAAAACTTTGCTTTGTGAATGTAATGCACATATCTTTTGTTCATCGGGTATAGGGAAGGAAGTGAAGATGAATGAGAAGTACATGCACGAAATGATACTGTAAAACATGATATATTCGCGGCACGAAATTTTCACGAATTGGAGCCGACGGCCTTTTTCGTGGCATGAAATTTTCGTGAATTGCCACTGGCGTTCAATGCATAAAGTGTAGACATGAAATTTCATGTGCATTTTAATTTCGCGAATCTCGGCGCTCGCGAAATTCGCAAAATTAAAATGCATGCGAACATTCCTCGTTTTACAGTATTTGATTTCTGGCAGTGCTGCATTTTGCTCTCTGTTCATTGTCTGTTTACCCAAGACGTTATGAAGTTGAAATAAGGAAATGATATTTGAGTCTTCCAACTGCTGCATTTTCATTTCTTTTGACTCAAGATGTTACAGAGCAACATATTTCTCATCTTTCTTTTTGACTTGTTCATTTGGTGTCTCTCATTTTTCTATAGGCCACAAGGAACACTGGTAAGACAATTGCAGGCCAGAACCTTGCCAACCCGACTGCCACCCTGCTGGCAGGGGCACTGCTGCTAGACCACCTTGGCCTGGAGAAGCATGCCAAGACAATCCGCAAGGCAACGATTCAGACACTGACAGAGGAGAGGGTGAGTCTAGGGGTGCGTTTGAGCGCTCTAAAACGAACCAAAGTGAACTGAACCAAAGTGTACCATACTGAACTGTGCCAGATTTGGGGCATCGGAGTGCTCTGTTGAGAAAGCTTACCTCATGAGTTTTTAGAGGGGTTCGTGCATTTTGTATCAAAAGGGTCATTCACGTGGCATGCTTGAACTACTTCGCTTTAGGAGAGTGCCTGAATGCACCCTCTAACTCCTTTGTCTGTGTCCCACACTGATCTGATTCTCATGTAACAATCAGGATCTTATTTTTTGGCATTCAACTCATTGAGCATAGATGTAAATGTTAGAAAAATTTGCTTTGCAAGAAATTTAGTATTGCCTGTTCAGGATTTTGAAAGATTTTAGCTTTCCTTCTGGCACCCCAGACAATAGTAGACAACACTTAATAGCTATGAGAACTGGAAAAACTTTCATTAGATTTTTTTTGTTTTCTGTTTGCATAATAAGCACATGAAGAACATTCTAGTTTTGATTTCTTAAACTTCTTTATTCTTTCATATTCTGACTGGAGATTTTGACAATGGTAACCACGTGTGTCACAAGTTGAAATGTCAACATTGTAATAATCTACATTCTTGTGTTCTGATAAAGAGATTGTCAACTGCTTGGCAACTGCTTATATGCAGTTGATTTCAAACCTCATATACTAACGTTACAAATATTTAGGAAGCTTTTTATTTCTATTTTTTTTTTTAAATATATATTTACCGCATCAAAACACCCATCGTTTACTTGCATCTAAACAGAATGTTTGTGTTTGCTTGTATGATTTTGTTGCTGTGTTTTTATACCCCACCCACACAGTTTTTGTTTTGTTTTTTTTGTTTTTTGTTTTTGTTTTTGTTTCTGGGTTGTTGTTTGTTTTTTTTTTGTGTGTGTGTGGGGGGGGGGGGTTCCAGAATGAAGTCCATGACACCTGGTAAAAGCTAGGAAGAGGAAACCTAGATATTTAAGCGAAATAGTTTTTCATTGTCAACACACATACAAACACACACACATATTAGGTGTGTGTGTGTGTGTGTGTGTTTATTTAGGCATGGATCTATTCACTGCGAAGGTGATTCACTCCTTCACTACATGAAAATGTATGTACTTGTAAATCCTGAAAATTTAATGCCTGGGGGCATTTCTTCAAGTGTTGCATCAGTTATTTTCAATGATTAATTTACTTTCAGCCAGACAAGGATTTAGTAGCTTAAAACAGTTGTCAGTGACTGACAAGCTTCATGAAACATTACCCATGGTAGCACACAGTTTGTGTACTCACACCTGATCTTGTGCACTCAAACTATGCACCTTTCATAAACATTAACTGTTCATGACGTAAGCCTATGTCAAATGTTAAGTCATTTGTATCGCTGCAGGGGAGGTCTGTACAGGAGGGCATGAGAGAACTTTCTACTGGATCACAAAGACACAATCGGGCTTTGATACAAGCACACCCCACAGTAATCACAAACCTGCGCCCTGGTCTCACTGTTAGTGAATAGAGGGATTAGGCTGAGTGAATAGATTAGGCCAGGGCTGGGGTTTGCTATTGTGACACATACCATTATGCTTTGATGAGGCAAGGTACTGGGTTTGTGATTTACTTCTAGCAGCTCATTTTGTATGTCTCAAGAATTCATCACTGAACTATTTTCTTTTCTGACAAAAATGAAATAATGCCCTTCTGGAAAAAAAAAAAATCATGAATGTATTTACGTACCATATGTAACAAAGATTCCAGAAAGCTGAGACTGTGCTCACACTCGGCTTTAAAGTGTCAGCCATTGAAAAAAAACAAACACCACAAATCTTGTTAATGTAACACGCAATGTCCTCACAACTATGGGGGAACTGGGATTTCAAGGCACAATGAGCAATGGATTGCAGATCCTGTATTGATGTGTGAAATAAAAGAAACTTTGCCTACCACTCATACTTTTTGGCATCAGTTTGGCTGAAGTTATGCATGGTTTATGTTACACCAAAGAAAAAATGTTGTATGAAGACTGCATGATGCCATTGGTTATGGCAGACGAGACAGTGTTTTATGCACTCGGTGTTTCCCAAGAGGAGTTTTTATGGTAGATTGCCATTTCGTTTGCACCAAAGATCTTAAAAGCATGAGCTTAGACGAATCTCTTACTGTAAAAGTGGAAATTTTCGCGGTGTTCAAATTTTCGCGCATTTCGCGCAACCAGAAACTAGCGCGAAAATAAAAGCACGCGAATATTTTTGCTTGCCATATGTGCCTGTGCGTGATGTCTTGATTCCACGGAATTAAAAACACGCGAAACTCTTCCGACCCGGCCAAGCGCGAAAAATTAGTCACGCGAAAATATCCACGTTTACAGTATGTGATTAGCTGTAGAACATGCATGACCACCATTTTAGTATTATGGCAAACTGCTAGATTTACTGCAGATATATTTTATGTGACCCTATGGGATGAATTCTGTGTGCCCCGCCCCCTAAAATGGAGAAAGGAGGCAGAACGCCCCTGATAGGGTCATGTACATGTAACATATGAGCATGGTGTGTCCAGTAGTTTACTCATTATCAAAATGGCGCCTATGTGCTCTATTGCTTGCTACACACATCTGTGTGTAAAATCAGGTACATTGTAGGTAAGTCAGTTTAGTGCAGTCTGTGCACTTTACAATCTTTGATTTGCACACTGTTTCACGGAAGTCAACCTGTTGGCCGTCACTTGTCATCTTAACCCTAAAAGGGCCGGGGGGGGGGGGGGGGGGCGGAATCCGCCCCCCTCGACGTTTCGCGCTATAATTCTGTTACGCGAGAAGGCCTCGTCGCGAGGCTTCTTGACTTTGTTTGTTCAAGTCTCGCGCAACTGTTGAGACCAAATTTGCGACGTCCGCGCGTACTTTTGCGAAGCCACGCCCATTTTTGTAACGGAATGTCGCCCCAAAACGGGAACAATTTTGTGATTTTGTGTACATTTCCTATGGAAAACAGTGCTCTGTCGTGAAAGTCATAAAAACCTGATTATTTTTACAATTAATCACTTTCATTGATTAGTTTTGTGCTAATTATGGTAGAAAAGTGGTCAGTGACAATTTCCAATGAAAAAAGAAAGAAAAAGTCGTTGAATCGTTGAATATGCTGCAACAGATTTACAGACCAAAAATTAGACTCTCAATGCTTTTAATTAGGCTAAAATATGATCTTGAGCTTAATTTGCATAATTAATTAATTAAAATAAGAAATTGATTATTTCAAAATATCTTATGACACAATCTTGTAGATTATGACGCAGGTCTCACGCATGCAAAATTTCATCGCGATCGCGCCACCGATGGCCGAGATCTCGGGGGGGGGGGGGGCGGAATCCGCCCCCCCCCCCCCCCCCCCGGCCTGAGCATAGCCGAAAAAGCCCGGCCCCTTTAGGGTTAACATGACTGACCGTTTGTCTTTCCAGATTCACACCCCAGACCTGGGAGGCACTGCTTCCACCAGCGATGTCATCCAACACGTGATTAGCGTCATCGATAGCACAAAATAGAGCCATATAAAGACCAGAGCCTACGAAGAGACTAATGGCACAGCCACAGGAGGTGATGCAGTCTTGAGGTGTAAACCAGGCAGAACAAGTCCTAACATGTTGCTTGCAAGATTGAGGCAGATGTTGGGTTAACATTGTTCATGCTAACATGAAGGTGACTGTAAGGCAATAACATAATATTACTAGCATCAATGCCTAGAGACATGGTTTTCACTTATTGATTTAAAGGCAGGGGAAGGCAAGGGAAATGTTACTTTTGAGCCATAGTTGTACTGTAACTGGCCAAAATGTGTGCGGGTGTATAGTGCTGGACATTCTAATATTTGACCTGTCCATGGGTGCAGCAGAGTGTACCTGAACTTTACTAGTATAACATGGAGTCTTTTGAAGGGTACATGTTTAATATCAGTGATGATGCTTTGAGGGTATTGATATTTTAGGGCTATTTATTTTGTACATGAATATTATTATTGCACAAAGCATCTCGGGCAGGTGAATTTTCATTTTAGTAATGAAAACACAGACATTGTCAAGAATGCAATGAACACGTCACATTGTGTGAATGATGTAGGTCTCTAAAGTAGCACTCTGGTGGTGATAGGATTTTGAAACTGATTTTACAGAACGGCAAGCATTGTCAGATTACAAAATATTGCGCAAATTATCGTTGCATTCTCTGCAAGGAAGCATGTCAGTTGTGGTGATATGTCTTACAATGTACATCGTATTTACAACTCAGATTTGTGATGACTATTTTCAATATGTGATAATGTTTTTTAGTATGTGGTGCTGAAGCAAATGGAATCAAGCTTGATGTAAGAAAGATGTGTGATATTGGAATTGCTTTCTCACTTTGTTTTTGTTTGTTGTTGTTCCAGTTCGTGTATGTTACAGAATGAATACTTTTTGATTGATATCTCCAGCTGTGTCAGCACAAAGTTTGAAATACTGTACCCGCAGATGCTACTTAAAGAATATTATTCATGCATCAATAATCCCATTGATTATGTATGAAACTTTATAAGCAAGTATTATACATGTACTTCTCATAAATAGCAAATGTCGGGTAACATCTCTGCCAGATTAAATACATTTTGGCTCGAAAGGAGAACGGTGTTTGGTAACGTATCTGACGCATCAGACATTTTGTTAGCATACAATCTTAAACCCAACACCAATCATGCTAATATATTCATTTTAACTTGTAAGAACATCACAATATGATTATTTTTGTTAAAACACTGCACTTCTAAGCGTAAAGAATGTTCTCGTCATAGGTAGAAGATTAGATAACTCTTCAATAAAACTTTGAGATTCATGTGAAATACAAGAACCACATAAGCACAAATCCACAATACTATTTTTTAATATAATTTTGAAATGTTGTAATTATAATACACAAGACGGTAAGAATGAAGTTGGAGAAGATTTATGCAAATAATACACATGAATTCAATTTTCCTTTGTTCCTGTCTGTAATAAATTAGGTCTCAAGAATCGATAAATGATGGTACCGGTAACTTATCTGACAAAGTATTTATGTTCATTGACACAATAAACTACCAATTTTTAACAATCCCCGATCACTCAAACATATGATTAAAAAACCTGATGCAAAACGTTATACATCAAATTCTATTGTCATTTTCAGAACATGAACATGCAACAAAAGAGTCCTCTTGACTTTAGCCTTAATACTAAGTGCATTTTATGTAGATAAGATGCAAAATTATAATTAGCAAAGGTTGCCCGTTCATGTAGTTGCGTTTGCTGTGAAGTTGAAAGGGGGGGGGGGTGCCACACTTCAGCCCTTAAAGTCCTTCTATGTTACTGTGAAACAAAACACACAAAAAAAAAACCCACAACAAAGCAGAAATAAAATGAATTTGTAACGTAATCCGACGGCCCTTTTTGTAATTCCAAGGGAAAGTACAGTAACCTCTAGTTTAGATGAGTATTTAGGTTTTAACTTTTTGCAAGATAATCGATTTCCACATATATGAAATACTTGAGAGCATACAACTCTAAGAGGAATTAAGTATTTATTTGATAAAATCGGTTTTGAAATGACTGAGATGTCCAAAATAAAATAAAAGAAAGATGTCCATATAAAAGTAGATGAGCCATCACATTTTGTTAGGACCTCTTTCTATTACTTTATTTTGGATATATTGGTCATTTCAAAACTGATTTTCATCAAATAAACTTTTGATTCCTCTTAGAACTATATGTCCTCTTAGCAAGTCATATAGAGCATGTTGTCAGCTGGTTAAATCCGCGCGCACAGTTAACCTTGCTGTACAATAAATTTTCTTGGTAACATATCTGACATGTTTGATGGTAATGTATCTGATGTGCGCCGTTACCGTTCTCAAGCTATTATCTACTGGAATATTAAATTTCTCCAACAATTTCTGTTGTGTGATTAATCATTACCTTAAGTATTCAAAAGTATCTTAGCTTTGTTTTTAATTACAACATACTTTTTTCTAAATGAAGGAAAATTAAAGTAACGTATCTGATATCAGCTCATTGTAACATGAGGCTTCCGCGGCTTCGGATCAGTTATATATATGTGTATTTTTTTTTTTGCATCAAGAGATTCAATGAATAAATCATGGTTCCATATGCGTTAGGTTGAATTTGTTTAACACATGAAATTACACTGCTATTCGGCATTCCTTGATCTTCTCTCAAGAGTCTGAAAAAGGGTAACGTATCTGACTGCGATTTGGCGACATGATATAAATGATCTCTTTGAGAAATATCAAAACATCATTTTATTATGTAATATTATTTGTTATTCAGGCACTTGAGGTGCAATGAAATGGGGTAAAAAAGATTTGATTTGAATGATATGTTAATGAGTAACAACTTGTTATATGAGCACTTCCTTCTCTGGCGACATTGGGTATTTAGGGTTACATCAAACTTCGGATCATATTTCTAGTACTGGTATTATCGTGGATGTCCCAATAGCTTTATTGATAATGATATATGTATTTTACATGCAGGTATAACCTCTCGAATGAATTTAAAGGGACTGTACAGTAGGCCTACTGGTTAATGTTTTGAACATTCCTTAGTGAGATAATGAGAAACCTCTTATGAAATATGAAAGAGCATATAATTCTAAGAAAGATTCAACGCTTATTCGATGAAAATTTTGGTTTTCAAATGGCTGAGATATCCCAAAAAGTGATAGTAATTAAAGGCGACAGGCCACGCCTTTTATTATGATCTCTTTGTTTCACCTTGTTTTTGGATATCTCAGCCATTTCAAAACCAATTTTCATCAGTAAACTTTTGATATCCCTTAGAATTGCATGCTCTTTGACATCTCATAGAGTGGTTTCTGAATATCTCGCAAAACGCTAAATCCTCACCTCGACCAGAACTGTAGGCCTACAGTCACACCCTTTAACTAAAAAATTTGACTTCTGAGGGGAAAAAAATATCGATTTAAACTGTATGAACATGCTGGCGACACGAAAATCGCAGTTTTGCACTCTTTTTGGGAGAATGGCCCTCAAGCAGATTAACAGACAGCACCAAGTATACCAACAGATCCGACAAACACAACATTATTTTTTTTCATAAGGCTACAGGGACATAACCCAGACAGACAACGCATTTACCAGCACAAGAGGGCGACATCCCGTCTCCTTTCTTGAGCGCAGCATGCACGACGACGAGCAGTGGTCGCTGATTTTGATCCATCATGCGAGGAGAGACATCCAAGTCTTGCGTTTGCCACACCACAGACCGCCAGCTCCGGCCTTTCCTTCTCCGATCCCTTTTGTGCGGATACTTTCCTCAATAATACCGAGGGCTCGGGGCTGATTGTCTGTATTGATATACAAAGGTGTAGGCCTACCCCATATCTTCCCTGCGAGCTGCGAAGAGTATGCACAGCATGATATAGCATGCAGCTCAGCAGCAGAGAGTGTACTTTCATGTAGACTACCACTAACTCATACTCTCCACGGAAGACCGACACTTGCGCTAGCTACAGATTTCAGCGTTACTAGGATTCCTAGGAATCATAAGATGTCTTGTGGTAAGTGTCTATTGTATTATTATGAATATTTTACAAGAAATTCACAGCTGAAAATAGAAAGGTACGGATGGTATGCTTGGCATCAAGTTGCAGTAACGTGTAGAATCTATTCACGTTTCATCAGTTGTTTCTCTACTACCCGTGCTGGACGTGGTACATCCCCCTACATGTACGGTAGCTAGCTAGCTAGCTAGATATTGCTTTCGTGGTACCGGTACAGTGTACACGTAGGCCTACGTGTAGAGTCTTGCGCTAGACCCCTTTGACAATGTATTAAAAAACACAGTAGACTATCGGGTAATAATAAATGACGTGTGTCGCCTAGATACTAGTTGTATCTAGCAGAGATACAACTAGTCTGCAAGAATCTTCAGGCTATTGAAGGAGGCAGACTTAACCAGAAGAAGAAGAAGAAGAAGAGATTTAGATTTAACGTTAGAGACAGGGTTTCTAGATCCGATGTTCTGCCTGCCAGAATTTGTGGCAAACAAAACTTTCCCAGTGTTGTTGGTTTAGTTCTAAATTACATCATAGAAACCTACCTACTAGATATTCTACAGCTATATGCAAATGCAGGATCTAGAAACTAAATGGGGATCTTCGGCGTGAAATTTACTCCGAGCTCCTGTGACCTGATCATGAATAGAACAGAAAGTTTGACGGCACAACTTACCCAATGACCAATTTTGACGCCATCTTTTTAAAGGACAAACATTGACTCATTGTCTTGACAACGTAGGCTTACTCACGTGTGTACTACGACTGTGTGCGACCGCGAATCTTAATTCAGTCACTTCAACATAGTCTTAGATTTGACATTTATTGTCATATTATTATGCTACCAACATCTATTAAAAGTATAATATCAATATCACATGTTTCAGCTTCTCAACGATATTACTGTGAGCGAACTACTCCCGTATACGGCCATTGAAAAAAAAAAAATGATTATTGCTACAAACGCTGTCAGATGTTTGCAAGATCGCATAGATGCTAGTTTATTTCTGAGTCAAATAGGGTAGTCATTATTTTTTCATTTGATATGAAAGCATTAAATGTATTAAAGATGAATGCAGTGACTGTTATTTACAAGTTGCAATTGCTGTCTCAGGAGGAGCCAAGACTGCCAGTCACCAATTCGCAAAGTTTCATGCCATGAAAAATGCTGTTGGCTCCAATTTGCAAAAGTTTCATGCCGCGAATGTTTGTGGTTTTGCAGTACGACATTCTGCCATCAAAGTACATTGTACTTCTGGACTGTTGTAATGATGTGTCATCTATCTCAACTGCAATGTTCGATTAAAATCCTTTGGTGAGCTATAGCGATCGCCCTTCGTCCGGCGTCCGTCGTGCGTCGTCCGTTGTGCGTCGTGAGTCATGCGTAAACTTTTTACATTTTCATCTTCTTCTTGAAAACCCCCAGACCGATTTTCATCAAACTTGGCAGGTAGCATCCCTAGGGGGTTAGGAACTCAATTTGTTGAAATGGGCACCATGCCCCACCCAGGGGGCCCCCAGGGGGGCCCAAACCCCACAAAATTAAGGAATCTGTAAAAATCTTCTTCTCTAGAACCTGAAGTGATAAAACTAAGTTAATACTATTAGTTAGTACATTGATGATTGTAGTTTGAAATTTGTTCATGGCAGAATCAGGGGTGCCCCCCTTGGGACCCAGGGGAGGGAGGTGGGGAGGAGTTCTAATGGGGCCTAAATTGTACATTTTCATCTTCTTCTTGAGAACCCCATGACCCATTGTCATCAAACTTGGCAGGTAGCATCCCTAGGGGGTTAGGAACTCAATTTGTTAAAATGGGCACCATGCCCCACCCAGGAGGCCCCCCAGGGGGGCCCAGAGGGCCCAAACCCCCCAAAATTAAGGAATCTTGAAAAATCTTCTTCTCTAGAACCAGAAGTGATGGAGCTAAGTTAATACAGCTGTACTATGAGTAAGTACATTGATGACTGTAGTTTCAAGTTTGTTCATGGCAGAATCAGGGGTGCCCCCCTTGTGACCCAGCAGAGGGGGTGAGGAGGGGTCCGAATGGGGCCTAAATTGTACATTTTTATCTTCTTCTTTAGAACCCCATTGACCCATTTTCACCAAACTTGGCAGGTAGCATCCCTAAGGGGTTAGGATCTCAATTTGTTAAAATGGGCACCATGCTCCACCCAGGGGGCCCCCAGGGGGCCCAAACCCCCAAAATGAAGGAATCTTTAAAAATCTTCTCTAGAATCAAAAGTTATAGAGCTAAGATAATACTGTGAGTGAGTACATTAATGACTGTAGTTTCGAGTGTGTTCATAGGAGATCCAGAGGTGCCCCTCTTGGGGGAAGGGGTGGGGGGGGGGGGTGGTTGGGAAGGTCCAAATGGGGGCCTGAATTGTACATTTTCATCTTCTTCCTGAAAACCTCATGATGGATTTTCGTCAAGCTTGGCAGGTAGCATCCCTAGGGAGTCAGGATCTCAATTTATCAAAATGGGCACCATGCCCCACCCAGAGGGCCCCAGGGGGCCCCAATCCCCCCAAATTAGGGAATCTTAAAAAATTTGGGCCCTTATTGTACATTTTCATCTTCTACTTGAGAATGCGTGGTCAAATTTTCGTAGAGCTGTGAATAATTTAGATTAGTGACTGCGTGAAAGGTGAACTTGCGATACTCAGGTGAGCGCTAGACCCGCGGGTCTCTTGTTTTTTTTTATAAATCAAAGAAGCTATAAATTCCTCTCGTGTAGGAAATTCATTGATTCAAGATGTTATATAGGAAGAGCTGAAGGGTAGAACTGTCTGTTCTTCAGTTTCAGTCATTGATCTCTTGTCCTTTATGTATCTATTCTAAAGAAAGTGATGAGCTATCTTTTGCATCTAGACTCTACACGTGTACACTGTAAATTTAATTTAATTCTAATTTCAACTTTTCTCCATCCTTGTCCAGATTAATTTCTTGGGCTCAAGGAACTCCAGTTTCGTCGTAGGCATGCTGCCACCAGGACCTTCAGGGAGTATTGAATTTCAGTGTCCCATCCCTCCACCTGCCTGTCTTTGTTTAGACTGCATCTGATCATAACATGCTGATCCACCACAAGTGAGTTACTGTGCATGTGGCTGACAAATCATCTGAGGACTGCCCATTTGTAAGCTTTGATATGGCGCGCAGAAATAATGGGTTTGTCCCCATTCTAATTCCCCTGGCTCTGATGAGCTTGATGGTATTCAATGGAAACGTCCTGATTAAGGCAGGCCAAGATATTTATCTGTTTTTCAATGGTGGCAGGCTCGAAAGGAAGCAGCCGGACATACTGAGCCCCAACAAGAACGTGGTCATTCCGGTGATGGACAAACTGCTAAAGAGATCTGAAGTGATGAAAGGCCCACATAGGGCGAGACAACCAACTGCGATCCCAGTTTCTTCTCAGAATATACCTCAAGACTTCAGTGACCCTGTCAATGGCATCACCTATGAGCAGAATCGGGTGTTGTACAAGTTCTATCGAGCAACTCAGGACCCTAATTTTGAGTGCGTCATAAGGATATTGAAATACAGGAAACCTAAAGCAGAGGAAAGGTTTCTGAACCATAACCAGTACCTACGGTCAACCTGTGAGGGCATTCCATGCAGTGTTGAGACAAAGTACAGCCTTCAGTTGGAGAGCTTCTGGGATGCTGATGTGGTGGTTATCATGCCTGGACCATTTGAGGGCTTCCAGTGGAACAAACTGCTTAAGGCAAGGCCTAAGGGCCAACTTTGGGCCCTGTATTCAAAGGAGAGCCCTGTTCATGAACCCCAGTTTGCCCCACCCCCAGCAATATTCAAAGGCAATCCCTATAACCTCAGCATGACCTTCCGCACGGGATCTGACATTGATCTCTTCTATGGGCATTTTGTGCGTGGTGCTAAGCAAAACAAGCAAATTTCGAAGAAGTCAAAGCTTATAATGTGGATGGCATCGCGATGTGACCCCTTGGGTTGGGAAAGGACACTGTTTGTCAAGGAACTGCAGAAGCACATTCCTGTGGATATTTATGGCAAGTGTGGAACCTTTGAATGCCCTAAAAAGAGCTATGAACAGTGTTTGCAGGTCATGCAGCAGTACAAGTTTTATCTTGCCCTGGAAAATAGTGAGTGCAAGGAATACATCACCGAAAAGTTCTGGTCCAATGCGTTCTCCACCGGAATGGTGCCTATTGCATTCGGGGCCCCTCGTGAGGACTATGAAAGGACAGCACCACCAAACTCATTTATTCATCTCAATGACTTTGCAACAATGCAAGAGTTCCTGGATTATATCAATTTGCTAGATCGGAATGACACTCTCTACATGAAGTACTTTGAGTGGCGTAAACTTGGGAAGACTTTCATGGGCCCAGGGTTTAGAACTGCCTTAAGTCCACCAAATCTCTGCAACTTGACAAAAAAGTTGGTGGAGATATCAGTTTACCCAGAGAATTCTTGGAGGGCCAAAAATCCTGACTTTGAGAAATGGTGGACCCCTACTTGCCATCATCAGAGTGAATTATTAGGGATAAAGATATGACACCTGATTTCAGCATGCAAATTTAGTTGTCAACATGAATAATTTATTTTGTACAGTGTGTTACAATCAAAAGGTGGAGTACCGTACGTCTAAAGGACATTGTAAACAAAAAAGTAACTTATATTTGTACAGTAGCTGCCCACTCTATTTTCGCAAGTTCGAGCATTTAGTGTCAAAGACACATAAACAGTGCATGATTTGTGTTTATACGCTGTTGTGAGATTTTGGTGAAATGGCTAAGATTAGAGGAGCTATTGTGGCTCAGTGGGTAGGACCATAGAGTATGAAACATGAGGTCCCTGGTTCAAATCCCATGGCTACAGTGGTTGTGCCCCTAGGTAAGGCACTTTATCCTCATTGCCTGGTCCTTTGTACCGGAGAAAAAGCTAATGAGTCATGTGGTTGCTTGTTTGTAAGCATTCATTGCCTCTGTATCTGTCACATAAAATCAATCAAGATCAAATTAAAAAAAAAAAATCATATGAAATGCCAAAAGACCAAATTTTGATGATCATGTATGAAGAAAGATGATTGCATATGGATCATCTCCAAGCCTACACTTCTGCTCTCTCATAGGCATGCAGGTCTACAGTGCAGAAATACAGTATATATGGTGATCAATAAGTGTATGTGATTTAATGAACATTTTGTCTTGTCGACCACAACCGTACTACCATGGAGCTACATTGAGTTGTATCTCCATGATACTACTATACAGATGTGAATATGTGAGTCGTACACACCACCCAGTAAACTATTCACAACACATGGTTTTGTGAGGACTTGTACATTTCTGTTCTGAGACAACTAGGCGCTTGAGCAAGGTTTTGGGGTTTGTAATGTATATCCCAATGTACGTCTACTTTGTTTTTTATTGTGCTGTATGATATGAAATCATGATCACTAATGTCTGTCATAAATTGTTCAACATTTTAAGATGTGAAATAGAAGAGATTTGTACAGTCAGACGACAACGATCAATGTTTTAATGCATGCTGTGCAGTTTACACAGTTGAATATACATGTATTTATTGCTGTTACAGTTGATGTTTTCGATTGTTGATTGCTCAAATAATTATTCATTGTCAGAGAAATTTGAAACCAAATGGCAGTGAATAGCATGATTGTCCTATATACAAAATTGTAGATGATTAAGATTATTGGGTATTTTGATTGATGAAAGGGGAGTTACACAGTATAATATCTTGTTTCCAAGGAACAAAATGAATCATTATGTAAGGTTTGTATTCCTTGTGGGCTACTCAGTCAAAAATCTTGAATGAAATGGTTGTAGGATAATACTTTATATTACCTGGGCACACAACCTCAACATCATTAAAAACACTTCTTATCATCTATTATTCTTATACACATTATGAACAAACTTTCCTTGAGTCATGGAATGGTCCTGATAATTCTTTAGGTGCAGGGAAGCAGCCTTGAACTCTTTATGTGCCATTGTGTAAACCCCCTGTGTGCCACATTATTCTGAGACAGCAACATTGTTTTAAGACTTGGGGAAACATCCTATTTTTCAAATCTATGTAATTTTTTTTTTCAGATTTCTGTTACCCTGGACATGTAGGCCTGAATTCACAAAGGTGGTGCAATTGAAACCATGGTTTCAATTGTACCACCTTGTACCAGGTAGAGTAAAATCAAACCAGTGAAATGAAGTATGAATTAAGAATGAAAATGAGACCTACATCGATAGATAAATTAATGGAATATTTCAATCTTTTTATCCCAGCAAGAGGAATATTGCATTTAGATTCATGAGGTTAATAATGTCAAAACTTCACATTTTCCCAGTCTGTTTTTCTTTTTCTTTTTTACCAAAAAAAAAAAAAAAATAAATAATAAATACAGTACATGTATACAATGTAGTATCAGGTTTACGGTTGATACATGCAATTCAGGAAAAGCTAGACAGGCTTCGAGCTGAAAGATGTCATTGATGAGGTCTATCAATGCAGCAATAATTCTATGAGTAGGATAGCATTTAAATTTTAATCTTTTTGATTGCATTCAGAAAAGAGATCTACTGCAGATTCATGTGCACAATGGTGTCAATGCAGGGAGTGTCTTACCTCCCTGGTCTTTGGGAGACTTTCTACGAGTAATTACCCTGGTATAGAAGTCAGAGGGAAAACTTACGAGGTGGTGACATTGTCTCATCTAATGCAATATCACAAAACTCAATCATGTTTTGTGACAACACTTGAAACTATCTTTATGTCTGTGTCTGATGAAAGTGTTACTGTTCTGTTGGTTTGATTTTACTCTATGTATTGCTAAAGTGAGGTTGAATGTAGAGTGGCATTTCCATGTAGATTAAGGACATTGGGTATCTACCTGTACCCCTGGATGTCAGTGTAATCATGAACCCTTCCAAAGTGTTAAATGCCATTTGCCATCCTTAAAGGTAGGGAATCCCATTTGCATGCCTTAAATGTTCTAAGAGTTGTATAAATACAGTGGTATGTTGAAGAGAGTATCATTTTAGAAACTCCCATAAAGTATTGAAAGTGGAAGGTAACATTTAGTACATTTTTATTGACCTTTAGATTTTGAATTGAATTTTTTTCGGGGCTCACCGTAAATTCCAGTACATTACTAGGCTACCTTTGCAGACCCATGCACTGCATGTGTGTCCATCATGTATATTTTGTGAAGAAAGTTCATCAAAACTTACAAACATTTCTATATACGGGTCAATCCACGTCAAATCATCCAATTTTCAGAAAAGTTGTCACCCGACCCCCTCCGATTTTCTTTCAGATCGCACCAAATGTTCCCCAAAGTGTCTGACGGAAAATCCCAAAATATTTTGCCCCAAGGTCAATTGGTTGCTAAGATACAGCCTCACATAGCAACCGGTGCGCATTCCAAAAAAATAGTTAAAAGAAAATTAGGCATTTTTGATTGACTGTTTTAGCTTGGATATTTATGCAAAAGTGTTCATTATCTGGAAATCCGTGACCTTGAATTTGGCACATTTTTCATTTTTGTCAACTTTGAGGGCGCTCTCCGTAAAAACGGTGATCATAAATGGGCCGATTTTTTTCAAAATTACTGAGCAAGTCAAAGTCTTCAACAGCATAATATTTTAGAACCTAAGGTGATGAAATATGGAAGATATTAGCCTCGAAATATGGAAGATATTAGCCTCTAAATATGCATCAAAATTTTCGAAATTAACATTTAACACCATTTTCGGTGACCTCGTGCACGTTAACGAAAAGACAATTTCGCGTCACAGTCAGTTTTTCTTGCAAAGACTATAAAGTTCTCTCAATTTCCAGATAATGAACACTTTTGCACTTTTAAAACAGTCAATCAAAAATGCCTAATTTTCTTTTAACCAATTTTTTGGAATGCGCACCGGTTGCTATGTGAGGCTGTATCTTAGCAACCAATTGACCTTGGGGCAAAATATTTTGAGATTTTCCGTCAGACACTTTGGGGAACATTTGGTGTGATTTTTAAGAAAATCGGAGGGGGTTGGGTGACAAGCACTGGATGATTTGACATGGATTGACCCATACATTCTTGCCACACACTCTATATGTTATTACATCAGCTCTTATACTTTTAGATTTGTATTTATAGATTAAAAAATACAGAAGACTGCAACAAAAAGGCTTAAGTGTGGCTGACACACAGAACTACTGAGTAGTTGAGTTTTGTGCATTATTCAAATTGTAGATAACTGTTGACTTCCAAATTTCTCAGCAGTGGCCTAAACAAGTCCCCTGAGGTTCATATTTAATGTTTTGCTGCATTTTGGGAGGTCTGTAAAAGGTATCCCCTACCTTTAAGCCTGTAGGGGAGTGAGATTAGGGCTCAAAATGAAATGAAGTCATGTGCATTTTGAACATTACGTCCAAAAGAACAAGCCATACTCAGAAAGGGATAATGGGGTACTCAGAGAATTCATTTTATAACCAGTATTAAAGTGGACTGAGTTGAATTTCAATACACTGTATAGTGTTCTCTTTGGCTGTACGAGAGGCAGTGAAGGCTTATGTCCTGTACAGTGAACCTGCAGCTTTCGTGCAATTCTTTGCTAATCTGCTGTTTCATTCATTCATTCTCTCTCTCCCCCTCTCTTTCCCCTCTCAATATACTTAAGGTAAAGTCTCACTTAAAGGAGATCAATGGATTTGTCCACATTCGGTGCACAATAGGAGGTTCAAATCCATTGTTTACTGGTTCAATTGTATTCATTTCCTTGCTGATTAAGTGGAATTAGGCAGTGGCATGTAAGCAGCACCTGTAAGGATGCACTTCGTGCTCTTCCAAACTTTCCGTGAAAGGGGCATTTGTACAGAGAGGTAGATTGTATGATGGGTGTGTCAGCAGAGACTCCAACCCCAAGCACCTTCTGATCTGGAGATTCTCCCGCCTGAAACCCCTAGCAAACGGGAGACTCCAATTTGATGTGCGCACATCACGAGCACGAAGCGCAAAGTTCCTTGCGGCCGGGGCCCAGGGTTCTAGATGCTCTCTTGTGCTATCTAAGGCTTATTTTTCAACATACAATATGTATGATGGCATTAAGTAAGAAATAATTTCAAGCGGGAGACACAGAGCCAGGGTGGGAGAAATTAAATCTCAAGCGGGAGAACGGGAGATTTTGCAAAAAATGGGCTTTCGGCAGGAGATCGAAAGCAGGAGAGCTGGAGTCTCTGTGTGTGTGTCTCCCTTCATTTACATCTCACTTGGTGTACATTTGTATCAAGCCAACAATGTCTCTCTCGGTGTACGTTATTGTATGGACCTCAAAGTCACATGCTGTACTGCAGGGTGCAACATACTCACAGGCCCATTTGTTCTGCATTTTAACCAAAAGGCATATAAATTATTATGGGGACCAAGCAGCTCAGAATAGCCCTGGTGTTGTTCATGACACCCACCCTACAGATTCTGACATGAATAATGGGTACGTCACGGTGCACTATTCATACTCTTGCATGGAATGGTTTCTGATGTGAATTGATGGTGTTTACTCACTCGAAATGTTTTTGGATACTCTTTGGATGAAAGACCACTTTGCTATTCATGTTTCCACAAGGCTTGCCAAGGGGCATATCTGCCCTTCAAATTATTTGCATGTGTAAATGTATAACTCATAGCATGAGTACTTTATATTGACGACAGCAGCTCATTGGGTCATCCTCTGAAACCATTCATTCACGTAAGAAGTACAAATTTTCTTGGTGACTGCTCACCAAAGTTTCTTTACAGGGTTCATTCATTTTTTTTCCCCAATATGTTACAATGTACATGCTGTACAAAAATGTACAATGTGTTGTCAAAAAGTATGTCATGGAGTGTGGTCCTGCATTGTAAATTGTATGCAAGTTATACCATACATCACTATCATTGTGTACTGGAAATAACAGGAAAGCTGGTATTATATGACACCGTGCAATCACAGCAATGCACACATCTTCATCCACACCAGTGTTAATGATATGGTACTTCAGCATGAAGCGCTCTTCCTGATGGTTTGAACAGACACGTTATCGTGCTTCGTGATTGGAGACGATTGGAGACCCTTCGTTTCAATAACAACTGGGAAGTGTAGATTTGAATCAATGACTATTACAAATGTGCAGGCTGTAATATGATATAGTGTACCATTGTGCCCGTGCACTTGATTCATGAGAGACAGTAGGGCCACTTTTACTCGTGGAAAGTACAAATGTACATTGAATTCTTTAATCTTGATGTTGCAGCAGATGTCTGCCATTTTATAGCCATGTAACGTTTATGATCCTGTACATCTAGTGCTCAAGATGTCTTCCACTAGCCGCAAGATGAAATATTCAGTGACTTGCATGAAAGTTACATTCTTAACCCAATTCATTTTAAGTTGATGTCTTGTGTACAATTTGTATAGATTTGTTTCCCTTTTTTTTTTTTTAATTTTAATACCAGTATGCTGTAGTGTGTCCATTTCTGTGTACACTGTATGTACACTGAAGATGCATTGCCAAAAAGAATTTATCAGCTTGTTATGAATATATATTTATCACAAGTTATAATGACCCTCCAGTCATTGTGTGCACACTTACCTCAAAATGACAGTGCTGTCTGCGTGAAAGTGACACTTTCTCTCACATACTGTATACGCCACATATTTTATGGGGTTTTTGTATTCGAGAATTTTGTGAGTGTTCTGTGCTAAATTGCAAATTCAGAAACATGCAGAAATATTAACTCTGTTCCTGACGTGAATACGACATGAAGGGTAAACCTACATAATATGTACATATGTACATGTACAGTATACATACCGTGTACATGTACTGTACATGTGTACTACCTACCAGTGCAAGGTGCATGGTAAGTCAACTATTAGCGAATTTAACCACTTGCAAAATTGTCAGGGTCCAGATTCAAGAAAAATTAGTACGCCAAATATGCATGGCATAGGTTATGTAGTGGAGACAAAAGCACTCTGCAATCACACTGGCAAAAGTGGTGGTCAATTTGAACGAATGGTTTTCGCAAAGCGTCTTCGTGAAACTTCTCACTAAAACTAGGGAACCCTCACAAACCTTTTCGAAGTTTTGTACACTCTGAATGCTTGCAGCTGAAACTTTAGAAAATTTGTCATGTGACCAGTCCACTTCCTGTTTGTAGTGCAGCCGAAGCTATCAGATGGCATGCACTTTCTTCTTTGTTCCACATGTTTACCAATGACCCAAACTTCGAAAACTTATACAGGGTACTGAAACCTGGAGAAGTTTGGCCACCAGTGTGAACAAACGAGCAAACTTTATGAAATATTCTCGAAGTTTTGTCAGTGTGACCGTGGGCTTTTGTGATATACGTAGACTACACAGTATGTTAACAATCTATTATGATTTTCATTGTGTGAAAGAAATTTGTATGAGTAAAGAGTAAGGATATTGAAATAACACTAACAGGTTCTGATATTGTGTATAAATCTGTAACACTGGTCATACATGTTTGTTTGGATTTTTTTTATATACAAAGTGTAAATGTTTGGTCTAACCTGTTTGTCTACCTGTCTGTTTATCTGGTGTAAAGTTTTGATAATTGTAGAAATTAGGGTATATCATGTTGAGACTTTACAGTTTATTACCCCTAACTTGCCAGTCACATAATACCTTGTACAATTCGTGTATAATTGTGTCCATCTGGGATGTTTTATTTGTTTTGTTAACAGTATGTGATTAAATCTAACATTGATGAACATCTTTCAAGAAATTTACAATTGTCACAGTCTTTGCTTGGCAATACCGAATATTCTGTTTCTCTGTAGCAACAACAATTTAAGATCATACAACCGGTATGTAAGGCAGGAAATGTGCAGAGTGAATGCCCGATAAAGACTTGGTGCGTTGGAACCCCATTGTAAAGAGATGGGATGTAACAAAACCCGCTTGTAACAGGATGATTTTTCAGGTTCCAATTCTTTATATTTGTCCTCCTTTTTTTTTGTGTGTGTACCCTGATATAATGAGAAACCTGATATAACAAGTACAATTGTCATGGTTTTTACATCTATGGAAGTTCCCCTAGGTTAGACCTGCTGTCTTGTCATATATTTTGTCAGCTGAGAACCACAAGGGCACTCTCACTTTCTAAGATTTGAGTGCAAATATAAATGAAAGAATCAATTTTCATGAAATAAAAAGTATATTTGATCAAAAGTGGGTAGATTTATAAGTATTGTTCCAAGTATAGGGTAAAATAGCACCCTTGTAGTTTAATTTCTTATATTTCACTGAAAATGAAAGTAATTTAAAATTAACACCATAATGTAGAGGAGATCGAGCTTTACAACATGGTGCCAATTTAACTCGACACCCCCAAAACTGTGATAAAGCCTTTCTGGTGCTCAGCCACAGATTTATTCCCCCCCCCCCCCCCCCCCCCCGATCTCCAATCTCCATGTGTTCCTTACCGATAATTGTGTCATATGATGACTTCCTACAGTGGTTTTGTGGGTGCTTCCTAAAACTGTATTCAGGTTTGAATCAAATGTCAATGGGGGTGAGAAACACAATTACTATCATACTCGGTTGTTCTAAGCAACCTTAAATGCTTTGATCCCTGTTTATGTTCATGTGTATTGCGTGTGGTTGTTCTTAAATGCTTTGAGCATTTCCTTGTCTTTTTTTTTTTTTTTTTGGTCTGGTGACACTAATATTCATAAATAATTATCATATTGCACGTTGTGTTTTTTTTACATAATTTACTCCTTTATTTGTAACAGGTGAGTTGTAACTGAACATTACAAAAGAATGTCAGCTCCAAGGAACCATCGTGAAATGAAAATACCTAGCTCAGAGTTCACTAAAGTTGGTCAACAGGAAAAAGTAACCATTTGGTTTCAAGTTGAACTTCTCACAGAGGTCTAGAATAGCCAACACTGTCTTGTTTCCACAGTTCTTGGGCTGTGCGTACGTAGTCTCATTTTGGAATCAGACACATTGAAACAATCACAGGAAAGTAAGGTAAAAGATACAGTTGACATTGACTGTACTACTGTGAAGGTCACCGGCTGAATGGTTAACAACTCACTGGGGTTCAAATTCATGATTGCAACTGATTGACAAATTGCCCTACATCGACGTAAATAAGCACTGAATTGATCAGTGTTTTAGTAGTAGCCATAATAAAAAAAATCATGGGCGTATGTACTCGAGCAGGATTCGAACCTACGACCTCCTGATCTCCGGACAGGCGTCATCTCCACTAGACCACCAAGCTTTTGCCCGACAGCAAGTGTTGGTTCTAATCCTTACAGCATGCAGCGGGTACTGCGTAATTATTCAAATTGACGGAAGAATTTCATGAATTTGAATAATTACGCAGTTGAGGGACAGAAAGCTGACATACTAGTACTTATGACATGACCAAACAAATTTGTGTACTTTACTCTCTTTTTTGTTGTTGATAGTAGACTTTTCTCTTAACTTACATAGTTATGTACATACAGCTGTTGAGCCATTGAACATCTTTTTCAAAGTAGTGGAATTTTGAAGCATTCAAACTAAAGTTTGGCTGGAAAAAGCTAAATTTAAAGTGAGAGAAAAAATGTCTTAAGTGGGAGAAATTCAAACTCGAGCAGGAGAGAGAGAGATTTTGCAAAGATGGTCTCAAAGCGGGAGAATTGGCATTTCTGGGCAGGGTTCAGTGCTGAGAAGAAAGGTGTTGCATGTCTCTGTTCTGGCAGGAAATTTAATCTCTCTTTACAGGAGTCCCTCTTCACTGCCTCAGTATGTTTTCACTCCCATGTGCATTTTGTAGCATGTCACACTCTGTCGCATTTGAAAGACTAAATTCCTGTCTTAGAAACGTAAAACCAGCACAATGGTCCTCCTGACCTGGTAGCTAGCAAAAATCCTGAAAGCGTGCGGATTGTTGCCGATGTAGCTGCTGCTGCTATATCTACAGTTACAACAATTTGTATAGTAAGCTTATTGTTGTCTTAAGTCTTTCGTAGTCCCAGATGTGAGTGTTACAGCCCCTTGACACATTTAGTAACTTCCAGTGCAATATAGAGTACTGTCATGTGTAAGAATGGACAGTGCCAAATCAGACCCAGCTATTTCTTCCTTTATTTAGCTGAAATGCCCACAATCTCAATTTAAAGATATTAGAGCAGTGCAGCGTTGTCCCAAATCACTTGAACTGCCTAATGTGAGCCCGTGTTCTCAATAAAGTATTATAGGCAGTAGTTCTTCTTGACTATTCTGCTGTTTATTATATACACATGAAACTGGTGGCATTGTAAATCACATGGTTTGTTGATCCATTGAACACTTGAAAGTGTAACCATAAAATGGCAAAGTTGTGTCACATCTTCAATTCTCCTAATTTCAGGCATATTCTGTCTTGATAAATATTTTTATTTTCTTTTTGTTTTGAGTAAAGTTATGTTTATTTCTCTTTGAAAAATACTGAATTTTATCCACTGCCATAATCAATTTGATCATTTTCTCAATATACATGTATGTACTTTTGATACTGTTACTACATGTACATGTAGGCCTACATGTGTGTTGATTGAGTACATGTAGGCAACCATTTTAGAGATCTGTGCCAGGAATACATTGTACAAGCCTAATGTTATAAACTCAGCTTGATGTAAATTGAAACTAAACCATCCAATTATCCTCCCCTCCCCAAAACATGCTGTAAAAATCATTATTTGTTTGTAGTGGTGCAGATATACATGTACGCATGTACATATGTAATATATTGACAGTTAAGATTTATTATTTTTTTTCTCAACTTAGGTTTTAATAGGATGGTGAAGTAGTCATGACTGATATTCTAATACAGAGGAACTTTGTTTCAAGTACAATTGTAGGACCAAAAAAGTGACAATTACCTTGTCATACTCGGTATCAGGTTTCTTGCTAAATGAGATGAGGGTACAAAAATGAAGAAATATGAAACAGTTGGAACCTGCATAATCACTTTGTTATATTGAAAAGGATTTTGTTATATCTGACCTATTTGTAACAAAGCTGTGCTGTAGTCAATAGTTACGTTCAGACGGCAGACCCTAACCTCGAGGTTAGGAAACCTCGAGGTTTAGCTCTTTCCCCCTAACTACGACGTGTGTCCACACGACGAATCTTGACCTCGAGGTTACGAAACCTCGAGGTAAAGCTTCTGCCCCCCCCCCCCCCCCCCCCCCGTAACTACGAGTGGGTCCCACTCGATGTTAAAACCACAAAACCGGAAGTTTCAGCCCACACTGCTAACAAGACGTCTATTTATTCTTTTGTCCAACCCTGTCGAACTTTGCTTACAGGTATTCTTGTTCTCTGTCTTGGTAAGCAGAGATAGCACTGCACTGATGACTTTATGCCTTTATGCCTTTATGAAGATATTCGTCGAAAACATTTTTTAGCGTCGGAGAAGAATATAGAATACAGTAGCGAGTTCGACGTGTTCAGTTTCAGAGATCAAGCGCATGGGAAGAAAAGATGATGATGTTGTGTCGTGCGTCATAGGTTTTTCACGTGTAGTGTATTTGTGGTGTACGTTTGGGAGGTTGACCCGGAAGCAGAGAGAAATTGTGGGGGCTGGAGTTTACGGCGAGGTCACTCTTAACTTTGAGTTCATTGTTTTTTGTGTCCACACGGTGCTTAACTACAAGTGGGGACCCCCCGCGGCTCGTGGTTAGAGCGCTAACCATAAGATTTCTTGTGGCTCGAAACATCGAGCAAACCTCGAGGTTTGCTAACTACGAGTGCGTCTTCACGGTCCCTAACTACAAGCTCTAACCTCAAAGTTTCCTAACTTCGAGGTTAAGGGCTCCCGTCTGAACGTAACTAATACGTAAAATGTGAGCCACATGATAAATTTGATTAGTTGGAATGCATGCTCTGACAGATATTTGAAAATGTCAGAAATTGTGAGTTTAACCATGAGAAGTAGTAACTTCTCAGTGCAAGCTTGCCCAGTTTTGACCCATTCCATCTGAAGGTGGTACATAGCATCACAATGATGTAAACAGTGTAGCCAACATCAGCCAAGGATAGCATTCATTCTAGCAGTGAGAACTGTAATCCTTTGGTGCCCCCCGCCCATTTTTTTGGCTGCACTAAGATATATTCTGTATAACTTCAAGCTAATAAGTCGGACTAGTGGACATTCAACTGTGAGAATTATATGACAACATGAAGTGTCAGATTTGCCAGTGAAGAAGTCATGTCTGTTTAAAGTATTAGGACCACTACAGGGTTTTAGAACATGATGAATACTTCAGTTTAAAAGTAGCACTTTTCTCCTTGAAATTTGGACTTTGCTATTTCCAAGGAGGTAGAAAGTGTCATGTTATGTAACTTGGGTTCTTGCCATGAACAAGTAGCTCAACAATATATTTGTATATTGTATGCATGTGTAAGGCACACAGTATTGATGCACTTTTTTATTATTTGTCATCTATGCATTGGCCATGATGCATAATATGCACACATGTACCTTTAGTGCAGAGGTGTGTAAGGCAGTGTGCACGGCAATTCTTTAAGAACTTGTGTGCTCTAGCCACCTTTTTGAGACAATGTAAGACCCCGTTTACAGTGCGAGGCTCGGCCGAGTCCAGCCCCGCTTCAGTGTAAACGCGCAAAAGGCCAAATGCGAGGCCAAAATTGGCCTCGCATTTGGCCTCGCTCTAGAGGTGGTCTCGGCCGCGGACGAGCCGCGGCCGAGCCCGGCCTCTTCTTGGTGTAAACGCAAACTGGGCCAAATGCGCGGCCAATTGCGCGGCCAATTTTAGTCTGGCTTCCAAACCCTCTGCCAGTATCTTTCGCTATTCAGGATATTAACCCCCTCAACGTCGAAAACTAGTATAGTTTAAGGTGGTTTTGTCCTGCAAAGGATTTTTTCCTTCAGCAAAGGCCTTTGCCCGAACGGCGACTTCGTCGCCACGGAATTCATTTGGCAAAGGGTCTGAAAACCAGACAATACCAAATTGCGTTTGTTTACAAGCAGAGCGCCACTACGACAAAATATTGAAAGGTTTGAATCAAAAGCGCGGCCGAGCCCAGCAGTGTAAACGGACAAAATTGCGAGGCTCGGCCGCGCAATTGAGGCCGGACTCGGCCGCGGCCGAGCCGCGGCCGAGCCGCGGCCGAGCCCGGGCCTGCACTGTAAACGGGGTCTAACATTGCAACCCAGTTATAGTGTATGTCTTGTATCACCAGGTACATGTATATGCTTTTCCATAGCTGTGTTACAGATTTATGTGTACCCATACACAAACACATACCACCCATGGAATGCTTATTTGATACGCCTGATTTCATGGGACTTATTATATGCTGGGGTTTGTGAAGGGAAATATGCCACATAGGGACTTTATTATGTAATTTGCTGATAGCTAAAAGACTGAGCATGAAAAAGCCAGGCAAAAGTAAATTGCTCACAGGATACCACGAAGCAGTTTTCAAACTTAGAATATGGGGTGAGAATTAAAAAAAGAATATAATATTGCAGTATTTTGCAAAAATTTAGGGACACAGAAATAGGAAGTTTTTACAAGTGGAGGCAAATTTGATTTTGATTTAAGTCTTGAGATATGTTTTTACAATGTGAGCCAAATATGATATTTAATATGACTTAAATGTGATTTTTCAAATATAATTTGAAGGTGTTGAGGTTTCTTTGACCTTATGTGGATCTGTAATATAAAGGGGGGGGGGCAGCATGGAATGTTAAAAAATAGCTCTTTCAGTTGCAAACTAGACATTGCACATTTAAGGTTGTGTCTGTGACCTGACAAAAGTTTGCATATTTCCTCAAAAGTAGGAATGTCATGACTTTGTCCCTGATGCTTCATCAAACTCCTCAAAAGAGAGGTGATTGATTCCTCCACACACAAAAAAAAAAATTCTTTGAACACAGTGATCATATTTTAGTCTCTTCTGTTGGTTATAGTTTTCTATTTTGATCCTTAATCCAAAAATGAAATAGGGTTTGTTATACCCCCGCCAAACGAAGTTTGAAGGGGGTATATAGGAATCAGCGGACGGTCGGTCGGGTGGTCGCGCGGTCGGTCCGTTGCAAATCTTGCGTCGCGAACTACTTCCTCAGTTTTCAACCGATTCCCATAAAACTTGGCACAGATGTGTGCCTTGGGTTGTAGATGTGCAAGACGTAATTTTTGACAGTACCCAAAAGTACGTTGCCATGGTAACAGCATATTATGGGCAAAAATGGGTACAAATCTTGCGTCGCGAACTCCTCCCACAGTTTTTGATCAATTTTTATGAAATTAGGTACAGATGTTCATCTGAATATGTTAATGTGCAAGATACATATTTCCGCAGTGGCAAAAAGTGCGTTGCCATGGTAACGGCATGTTATTGGTAAAATATAGGGCAAAATGCTTCATGGCAAAACTGCTTCATCAGTGTTCTTCCAATTCTCATGGAATTCATATTGAATGTTTGTCTTAGGATATAGGTCAGCATGACACATTTCTTGACAGTGACAAAAAGTATGTTGCCATGGTAACAGCTCACATATTATGAGCCAAAATGATGGAAAATTTTGTGTTGCAAACTACTTCCTCAGTTTTTGCCCAATTTCCATGAAACTTGGTACAGATGTGTGCCTTTGGTTGTAGATGTGCAAGACGCATTTTTCGACAGTACCCGAAAGTACGTTGCCATGGTAACGGCATATTAATGGCAGAAGATCAAGGAAAGATCTTGCGGATTTAACTACTTCCTCAGTTTTTTGACCAAAGCTTATGAAATGTTGTTTTGACCAAAGCTTTAATATGAAATGTTGTTTGGCGGGGGTATAACCAGTCGCTGTAGCGACATTTCTAGTTATTCCAAAGGTTCATGAATCCAAACATGAAATGAGGTTGGTTATAAATTCAGAAAGTTTGTGTGTCCAGAAATTAAAATTAGTAAGGTGAGTTATTCCAAAATGTAAAAGGTTCATTATTCTGAAGGATCATTAATCAGGAAATGAAATAAAAGGTACCTTATTCCAAAGGTTTGATAATCCAAAAAGGAAGTTTGGTTCATAATTCCGAAGGTATGTTGATACGCACTTTCTTTTAATTTTCTGACTAACAAATCTGATTTCATTTTCAGATTAATGAACCTGCGAAATAAAGTTTATTTTATTTTTTAATAAACAAACCTTTAGAATAACAAACCTTATATTCATTTCCGATATGATTTAATACCATTTGCCACTTCATGGTTTTCCTACTTAATGCTGGTTTCCACTGGATTTGTTTTCATTGATCTACTTTTGAAACACAAATTTGCTCTAACCACTAAGCTTTCTCTTTAAAAGTGCAAATTTTATTTTGCAATTTACCACTCATTGACTTACCTTGGTACTGTAACAATTTCATTCACCTGTTCATATGGAAATTTTTCTTTTCCTGTTGTGAAATAGGTTTGCCAGACAGATTTAATGCTGAGATGGACACTAAGCATTCGTAAAATCCTTCAAAACTTTCTTTTCTAATGCATAAGATGGAAATTATGTAAAGTGTTCTAGATTATTATGCACTATGTAAAAGAAAATTATCGCCATTATCATGGGGTTACGATAATAATCACGGAAGGTTTTGGTTTGATGGAGGAATGTAATGCAGGTTAAGGGTTATTTTAATATCTACAATTTCAGGAGGGGAACATTTGATGGTATATTTCTCATGTTTGTGTGTGTGTGTATGTGTGCGTGAGATAAGGGCATACATAGTAACCCACATGTCACTATCCATATTAATGTGTTATTTCATGTCCATTTTGGGTGTCCCCACGTGTATAGCTCTACTATGAACAGGAATAACGTACAGTAACTGTATGATCAATCATTCATAGCATTCAGGTTGTTCACCTGAACTTGCACCATGAATTATAAATGAACTGTGCATGAACCATCATGCACAGATGTCACAGTAGACTGCCTGTTCAGTGATACAAGACGCAGACCATCTGTTGTGCCGAGTGTGTGGTTTTAACCCATTGAGGACAGACTAATTTTGCTATTTTGTATAACACACATTTGCTATAGACACTTGCCCAAGTATACTGTATATGCCATATATTTCGCGAGTCTAAATTTTCGCGAATAGGGAATTACTGACGATTTCACGAGTGGTTAAATTCGCGATTGTGGAGTCCTGTACTGAATGGAGAAATGTCCACGCGTATGTCACTTCCACATCGGGAACAGAGTCAATATTTTCGCGTGTTTTTAATTTTGCGAATAGCACCCGACTCTCGAAATTCGCGAAAATAAAAACCTTGCAAAATATTCGGCGTATACAGTACTTGGGACAAGTCTTCAGTGGGTTAACCCTATTCTAACTGGGCTATTTGAGACCAAGTTTTTACTGGGGGGGGGTCAATTTGACCCCCCCTTCAGATCTCGGCCGCCGATCGCGCGATCGCCGCAAAATTTTGCCTGAACATAGAGCCGGATGTCAACTACAAGATTACATGGTCATACAACAGAAAAATTTTGATTTAATATTTTTTAATAAATTAATTATGCAAATTAACGCAGGAAATCATATTTTCACCTATAACTCCATCAAAAAGACTGAAAGATTATTAATTTTTTGTGTCAGAGTTCCTCAAGACACATCAAACAATTTTCTAGTAAAAAAATAGCGCAATCAAAATCATTTTCTTTTGTTTTTTATTGTTTTGTTAATTTCTTATGTATTTTATTGTTTTTTCGATCTTTTGTTTTCTATTGTTTTTTTGCCAAAATTTGTTGGAGGCACTTTTTCAAGCTATCTACATTAGAATTGATTTATTTCAATGTTTAAAAGTTGAAATAATCTAATTTATATCAATTAAACAAAAAAACACAGTTTGCATTGGATTTGCACACGAAATCATGAATTCGAGCGTTTTTCGGGTTGACATGCATATGCAAAACGTTGCATAACTTCAGAACGGTGTACCCGGATGTCGCAAATTTGGTCTCAAAATATGCGGGAGACTCAAATGAAAAAAGTCATGAAACGACGCGGCAAAATCTTTGCGCGTTGCGGAATCGTGGCGCGAAATGTCGAGGGGGGGGTCAATTTGACCCCCCCCAGTTAGAATAGGGTTAAAGGAGAATGGAACCCAAATTATACATGTGGATTGAGTGGATGCAGCAATTTTAGAACACATCAGTGAATTTTGAGCAAAATCCAGCAATCTCATGAAAAGTTATGAAATTTTAAAGCTTCGGTGTTGCCATTACTGGATGAGAAGACTACATCACTTTGTGAGACTATTGACAGCAAATCGAAGAAAGTATAAAGAAAAAGAATGAAAGAGCAATTGACTTTATACTTCTTTCAGAAAGCAGGGGGAATGATATAACCTAATGTCATTAAAAGGTTGAGGAAATGTGTACTTTTCATTTAAAAAATTAAATTGTGTGGAATTCTCTCCCATGTTTTCATTATATTATACATACAGGGGCGAATCCAGGAATTCTGCAACTAATATTTCTGGTGCCACTTCTGGGTTTCATTTCATTTTTTTCGTTTATTTCTTTTATTTCTTATGTTTTTAACGAAAAATAAGGGGGGGGGGGGCGCCGGTTACATATGTATATTGGTCTTCTCATCCAGTGATAGCTGCACCAAAATTTAAAAATGCATACCTGCGTAAACTTTTGAATGAATTGCCCAGTTTTCATCAAACGTTCACTGGTGTGTTCTCCTAATTTTAACTCAAGTAGGAGGACTGGAGTTTTTGCATTAATGATCTCAAAGCAGGAGATCTCCCGCCGTGAGCAGGAGAGTTAGAGTCTCCATCATCTGGCATGAACACGGCACAACCTCTAGAGGTTGTGCCGTGTCGTGTTTGGGGGACTCTAAACAGGAAATCACCTTACTGTCACCTTGCTTGCTATCATGTATGTGTATGTTGCCATCATGCCCTGAAAGATTAGGGAATGACCTGTGCTCATCTCAGCAGTCCTAAAAGTCCTCCATTCCAGGGTGGTGGTTTGTGATTTCCAATACCAGTTTTAGTAATCATGCCAGTTTTCCCTGTGCCAGTGCCAAACTCCTTATACTCCGTGCATAACTTGAAAGTGGTCATACTGTCAGTCATGCTTCCTTCTATAGGCAAGGTTGTGCATCATCCCAACCTGCATATATATGTGTCTATAGTTTTTGAAAGTATTGTGAATTAGATATTTATAACAAGATATTTATGATATGAAAATATGTCCTGCCCTATCCTTAACTATAATAATGTGTATTGTTTAGGATGTAATATTGTTGATTTAACCTTTTATTATGTAATACAGTATGCTGGACAGAATTTTCTCATCAGTTTTGAGAGTGGGAATAATGTGGAGGTTGTTTGAAAATTATCTGTATGATCTATTCAACAATGAAAAAAATGTGTGGTACAATTTCTCTAACTTTTTATAGTATATCTTAACATTTGTAAAGTTTCAAAACTTATATGCATGCATTTCATCATGTCTGCTTTTGAAAGAAATCTCACTTTTTCTTGCTGTCTTGTTTTCCATGCATTCAAATGAGTTTGAAAAATATGCAGGAAGTAACGAGTCATAGATAAGATGAGAAAGGTTCTGAGGGAAGTTTTTTTTTTTCCAAATAAACTTGTTTGACTTTTCATATATTTGTCAAATTTCTGACCTGTTACTGTTGATATGAGCCAATATTCAGTACTTATGCCATTATTGTAAGGTTTTCAAACTGTTCTTGTGATTTATTGTTGTACATGTATGTAGCCCACTCTCTAAGCTGAAATGCCTCAACAGTTTTGTACTAAATGCTTTAATTGCTTCCTAGCTTACATGCTATTTCATTAAATTACTCTAACACTGAAACTCCCGAGTGAATGTTATCCACGGCTTTTCCTTGAGTGTTACAGTTCTGCATTGTGTGTTTGAAATTTGTTGGGTGGTCACATGATTGCTGTGATAGTGGTATCATGTGCTTTGTGGTTTAGATGGTGTCTGTTTGTGAATTTGACAACTCTCATTTTTGTTTCAAGTCTTTGTATTTCATCAATAGATATTTCAGAGATTCACTCAAAAAGATTCACCCCTGAGAAAAACAGGAAAAAACCTGTACGATGTGGCACCTTACTATCATTTTGTAATTTGTAGCACACAGACATAAGATAGGGACAAAAACACAACATTTCTTTCTCCCCCCCCCCCCCCAAAAAAAAAAGACCAAAACAAAACAGAAATTGCTAGACAAACTGTTATGATGCATGTCATCTACAAACAATCAGTACACCACATTCTATTGTACAGTATTGTCTATCCAATAAGGGGACAGTCTGTCTCTCCGTAGGGTTTAATTTCTGAGATTTTTTGACTGGAATCATTGTGATTCAATGTGAGGTGTGCGACATTATGATTGATTTTCTCTAATGGCAGAGATGGGCATCATAGTGATTTGTAAAATGTAGTTTTCAATTCTAATTTATTTCATATCTTTCAAGGAAATGTTATACACACACACACACACACACACATACTATAATACAGTCAACCTTATTGCTTAAGTGGACCTCGCATAAGTTCAACAATTCGAAAGTCGGTCTTTTCAAGTCCTTTTTCCTTTATATTTTATTGATTTTAATCCCTCATAGGTCAATTTTTTTTTTTTTTTTTTTTTTTTTTTTAGTAGAAGCTGTTTCTTCAGTCCAATAAATTCAATTCAGGCAAGGTTGACTGTACAATCCCCCCCCCCCCAAAAAAAAAAAAAAAAAAAAAAAAAAATCACAAAGTTCAAATTAGGTGAAGCCCCGACATGGATATACAACTGTCTTGATATGAAAATAGACGTGGCCTGTTTACAGTTGTATTGGAATAGTGTATAATCTTATGAAGCAGAAGAAATACGATGGGCCTACACAAAAGCATTTATGTGGTGACTTTGGCCATAGCCGACCTTGACTATATCAATATGTCTTGCTGGGGCCACATCATTTTTTGTTTTGTTTTATTCATTTTTTTTTTGTTGGGTGGGTTGGAGGCATCAGAGCGCTGCCTATCTTACTATCTGGGGACTCCAACCCCCAAGAACGTCACTGCTTTTGTGACCCATGTCTTTGATGGACATTATTCTGTGCAGTGGACTATTCAGACCCTCAATTTCACTTTCCCACTTAACTCGCGTCACTGCAGTCACTGGAGACTCGAGCCCAGCTTGCTCAAATACATGTACCAGCAAGCTCTCTTTATGTTCTGATCGAATAGATTAGTATAGTGAATTCTTTTTGTCACACCTTTTCCGAGGCGAGGCATAGGGCTCTGTGTCAATAACATTGTACTCCCTTTCCACTGTGATACTGTACATAGAGTTACAAGGCTTGGCGGCGTGTAGACAAAATAGTCAAGAAGGCAGAGTAATGTTATTGAGTTGTTGAGTACACATGATATCATCAGACAAGGTGTAACATTCACAGGACTAGTTGGGGTATGGGAAAAACTTGTTTGGGTTGCAGAAATTCTGAGAGGACACACAGCCTTTCTCCAGCAAGACACAGATTAAGGGGAAAAATATTGCATCATGGTAATTATGATCTGATCACATTGCTATAAAATAATGTTTACTCATAGTTTGGACACATTTGAAACAATGAATTAAAGGTAAGAATGATTGATAAACCAAACTGCCATTTTTACAAAAACAGACCTTCCAAGTCTTGTGCATCCACTGTGACAGTCACACCTCATGGCTCTATCTCTCTCACACTCTCTCACATGCCCAGCCACCATGTCGGGTCTAAATCAGTTACGCAAAAAAAAAAAATAAATTAAAAAAAAAATAAAAGGAAAAATAACAGATGAAATGACAGTGAGTCTGTGATGCCATCAAACTACTGATCATTAAAATAGTCACAATATTGCATGTTTTTATGCTACAAAATACTGGGAGGGGCAGAAAAGAAAGATGAGGAAAGGATGAGAACATCGCATAAATTTACAGGTTGGACCTATTGCTGTCAGGTCTCCAATCCACTAAAGTCTAAGGTCTGAATGAATGATATTGGCAAACATGGCAGTGTATGTGGCACAATCATTCCTTTCATACAAACATTCTGTTCATAACTAATGCCACAAACAAGGCATCTCTCCATCTCCCCCCCCCCCCATCTCCATCATTGCTTTGTCATTGGCACTGTGTCTGATGACAGAGCGAAGTCTGCACCTTTGAAATTGTTTAATTTTTAAAAATTACGGTATTTGCACGAAAATATCCACTTTTACAGTAATGTGTTGCATCTTCTTTGGCCACAACTTACCCACTATAAGTAAGACCCTTTTATTCAAACAGAAAAGGAGTGATCCTGTCAAAGTACTCTTCCCCATACATTCCATGTACATGCATACAGGTAATGAAAATCAGACCAGTGCTGTCACATAAACTTACTAAATACAAGCACATGTGCAGCCTAATATTCTCCAGCTATTGTAATCATGACTTTTTTCTTTCTTTCTTTCTTTCTTTTTCTTTCTCTTTCTTTCTTTTTTAAATCAGGGGGGCGTTTCATGAAGGAACTTGTCGGATAAAATGTCCGACAAGTCAGTTACATCCGACAAGTTCAGAGAAATCAGCCAATCAGACTAAAGAATTTCTCAAAACTTGTCGGATATAATTGACTTGTCAGGTATTTTATCCGACAAGTTCCTTCATGAAACGCCCCCCTGGTTGTAAATCTCACCTGGCAAAGCTTGTTCATGTCTATTTCTTAAAAACTCAACTCTGCTTTGACATTATAATTTTGTGACTGTGTGCTGATTGGCCTAGGCTTAAATTACACCACCCATCATTTTCAAACTCACCCATTGCATACCTGCCAACCCTGAGACTTAATAAATCTGAACAAAGAAAAAAATATTTAAAAATCTGAACTTTCATAAATTTCATATACTTTACTATTGGATTAACAGATATTTCCAAAAAAAAAAAATCAGAACACACTGATATTAATGCATTTTCTTTCAGTGAAAAATCTGAATATTGAGATTAAAACTGAACAGTTGGCAGGTATGCTACTGTATTCACCTTCAAGACGACACACACAATATACATCAGTGTATCAACAACAGCAAAATGAATAAAGAGCACACAAGCTTTTTGAAAGTCTTCATATATTTTTCTTTTTCACTTTTTGATCATTTATTTGTCTCATTCCCAGTTCTTTATTACAATCTTCATTCTTCATCCCTCAACTACATGTACATGTAAAATATTGAGATCTGTGACATACTAACATTTCATAATTGAATAACAAGACCTGTCTACAATTAATACTCAAAAAACAAATTTCATCATAAGTCCTGTACAAAATATCTCTTTTTGCATGTTTTACGTGAAATGAACACATGAACGCCACACCAAAATTCTCCATTCCCTAACCAAAGCCACTTGTACATGTAGCATAAAAATATCACTCTGTACAAAGTTCCTTGTCAGTCACACGAGTGTCAGTTGATAATTCTGAATATAACCGATTTGAATGATTCCGGCATTTCATCTCCTGCAAACCATGTTGAAAATGGAAACCCATATTAAATCATCTATCAAAACAGCCTATGTACATGACACCACAAACAAAATGACAAATGCACTAAGCGTATACATGACATGCTTACGATTATCCCTGAAATTAATCCTCCTAGCCTAAGTTGTCAGAAAAAGAGAGCGAGTGGAAAAGCCATCCAGTGTCTATAGCGGCCATGAGCTTCTCATTCATACCACACCACCAAATATCCTCGAATTTACTGGATGAAGGGACCAACATTCGTCTGCACTGAACACTTCCAACTCCAGTTCTATCAAATTATAGATACAAACACAACGTCAAAGTCCCATGGATAGTACAGGCATAGTGGCAAGATACAATCTAGCTGTACATATGCCTTTGATATGCTCCAGAAAGAAAAATACTCCTAACCTATATTATCTCTTTTCATATCTGGCAGTACTCATCAAACAATACCTAATTATTTGACATCTTTTGAACTAACAAATTCACAATGGTTACAATACCATTCTAGGTGGTGTCAGCAACACCTTCTCAGGTGTGTGGGTTCATAGGATTATGCCATGAGTAAAGTCTGGTGGTTGCCTTTGTCTTCTGTATTTGACACCAGAAGGAGCTGTGTACATTTTAAGATTAACATTCAAACAAAAGCATGCGGTATTAGAGACTAGATCTAGTTTATGTCTGAGCATGTGTGTGTGTGTGGGGGGGGGGGGGAATAGTACACTACAATGTAGATTCTACATGAGACAGAGTTTTCATGGGGATACAAGTGTAGTTTGAACTTGCAGTTATAGCTGTGAAACACACAAAAGTGAATGCAGTCACCTAAACACATCCTAAAAGATGTCCGTTGCTTGAAAAATGTATACAAATGTTAACCACTTGGAGGAGTTCACCTTTTCATCATTTAATATACAGAAGACTGTCTGATACTTTGGCACACATTGCCTGATGAAGTGTGATGGAATGTACTAATTTTGCCCCGATTGTAATGCCCACAACCTTATCATTTGTATAACTTTGTAATAAGTAAGGAGATCTCTAGGATGGGATGCGGTGAACATGTCTCTCTCTCTAAAAAAAAACCCAAAAAAAAAACCCCAAAAAAAACAACATGCACACACAAAAACAAGACAAAACTAAAAACATAACTTAACCAAATATTCACACATACAGTGTGGTTTGTCTATGTATTATTTTCCACTGGCCTTCTCACTGTAGAAAACATACGTACAGTGGTCAAGGGTTAGGCATATGAATGCATTGTGGCACAAGGATCATTTCTACAACCTCTCTAGCAGGTTTATACAGTGGATGAGCCAGTACAGCCAAAACTCACTGGCTTGGAAATTACATTCACCACCAGCCCTCATTACTAGCAGTGTCACACAAATGGGATGTTGGTGCCTTGTGATAAAATCATGGAAACTGTGTCTATGTATGCATGTATGTCTGTATGTGTGTGTGCAATACACAGACCTGAAAGTAAATGAACAAAAAGAAAAATGCATCTCTTCACTGAATACATCAAAACATGCACTTCTTACATTCAAGTTTGTGTCCCTTTTGCAACCCTGCAAGTTAAGATTCCTTTCACAAGCTAGTATATTGTAGAGGTAGGTAATTCAGACCCTTCCACAGAATATTGAAACTGGAAACTTCTCAGTGATGGAAGGGGAAACAATACTAGATTTCCAATGAATTCATTCGGACCCCACAAAAAATTCCTCCTGTTATTCTCGGTACAAAAGGGAAGCCTATTCTTGAGTGACACTAGGATGGTTTTTATTTTTTATTTATTCATTTTTCTTTTTTAACTCTGAGGTGTATTGCCATAAGATTTTGTACACGAAGTTGGGAGACAATATTCTTCAACCATGCAAAATTGTGTGATGTTTGCAAAAGAGATATATGACCTTTAAGTGTACATAAAAGATGAATTTGATTGTCTTGATAAAGCTTTGACGGGACATAATTTATCCACGGGAGGGATATAAAAAAAAGAACAAGTTGGCTTGTGTGTTTGAGCATGTATTAAGGAAATAAAAGTTGCAATTACGTCTACACTTGGCAGACTACAAACTCACTACCTTATTTGTATCGTGCATCATCTAATAGCAATCATGAATGTGAGTGCACGTGTACACGAAGAAAGCTCGAATGACATGCGCTGTGTTGGCAAGACCTCTCCATCACACCTTTCTTTATATCACAAAATACACAATCAGCCAAATCACATAGGTACACATTTCCATTATGCATCCATATTGTAGCTGCATAATTAGTTGATAATTCATCTCCCCCTCCCACCAAAAGACATACCTTCGCAAACTGCACAATTATATGGAGCCTGGTTGATTATCATCATGCAATATTGAAAAGAGTATTGAAAGTCAAACATTTGACTTTGAATAATCTTCAGCATCTTCTGTTTATTCTCATTTTCTAATTTTAGCTCTATCACACCATAAGGTAAGAATTTCCTTGTCATGGCGTATCACATAACTATTTTCAATAAAATTTTACAACATGCCATGTAGCCCATTGTTTTCAGTTTGAAATTATGGTCTTGAACCCTGTTCTCAAAACCTAAATTGAATTACTTTACTGAATTGTATGATCAAATACACCTGCAATTTCCGCTAAGATTTTACAAGTCACACACAGTCAAAAGGCCATATGCCGGGACAGTGAGAGAATGAACACCTGGGGTCTGTTTCATGAAGTCATCACATAAAAATCTTTAATATAAATCTAAGAATGGCCAAAGTCACTCACACTGTATGTAGCTATGAAAACAAGTAAAATCCATTTCATGAAGTCTCTCATAAGTGTGTCTTACGAGCCAACAGTCACTCATAGGGATTTCATGAAACAGACCCCTGGACCATGTCTCTGCCTGGGAGACAGTTTTCAGAATAACTTAAGGTTTCTTCAATGTTTGCATTTAGGTCATAGCACCAATATTCCCATGAATCATTAAAACACTGGGGAGAAATAAAATACTAATCAATCCTTCTCATTCAGAATATTTCTGTCAGTAGCACAGTTTTCCCCCCATCCCCCCCCCCCCTAAAAAAGAAAGAAAAAAAGAAAGAAAAGAAAACACCAGTGCAGTACATGGTTTGACAAGACAACATCATCTGATAAAGCATAGTCAAGTTTCTGTATGAACAAACAGCATTCCAGCACTAATCGTTTTTTACTGGTCAGTTAGGAATTGCAAGTGACTGCTCTTATTTTTGATTGATGAGAGAATTTTAAGAAACTGTTGGAAAATATGTATGTTACTAAGAGAAGCTCGCAATTAGAATAAGCTGCTATAATTCCAATTACGATGTAAGCAGCAGCCTTGGAACAGTCAGTCAGCTGTATTACTATTATTATTGCTGTAGTGTCTGAAATTGAGCAATCAAAAATAATTGCACAACCCTTTATGAAACACACCCCAAGTTCTCGAGAGCACACTACTTCAGAGTAGTGCAACTGCCATATCCTAACATGATCTACACTTGCTAACTTTGAAAAAAAAAACCACTGAATTTGTGCTACACATGTGACTTGATCCTTACTTCTTTATTCCCATTAATTGGGATCCCAAGTCAGAGGGAGAAAATGAGAAGGCAATGGATGGGGTTAATGCTTTGTTGGAAACAAAAGCTCGAACATGTGGCCATGCAGCAAATACACTGCTCTCTTCATAGGAGTGAAGGTTGTACCATGCATTTAGTCCTAAAAGATCCAACCACACTTTAACCTTTATTGCCCACTACGAGGTGACTGTTGAGCTTTCATTCTTTCTTTCTTTCTTTTTTGTCCTCATTGTAAGGCAACATGACTGTGCTATAATTGGAACTGGCTCCCACATACATTAATTTCTTTTCAGATTTGTCTTGAAACATTCGTGCAGGTGATAAAGGGCTATGACACAAGGCATCTCATGATAAATCAATGCCAGCAATGAAAAAAAAAATAAATTTCTCTTTATAGACAAAGATGGATGCCAACATCCTCAAGAGCACAGCACTTAAATGTTTGAATACAACATGTGACCAAAATAATGGCAACAATGCAAGCCGTTCTTAAGAACCCGAAACTGCAAGGACTAGCTGGACAATCATGTTGACCCTTATCATCTCCTCTGCAAATAGAACTTTTGTTGTACACCTGCATGCACACTTGAATGGTGAAAAAATAGCTAACAGAAAATGACAGAATACAGGATTACTCATTGCCAGTGAAAGCCATTGCATAATCACAAAGTAAAACACAAAACTCCTGGAATCACACTTTGTCATCATCATGATGGCTTCTCTAACAATCTCACATTTACCTTGCAAGTCCACTTTGGAAATGAGCTCATGAAATGGAAGAAAGGTCTCTTGAGTATAGCCTAACCCTCTCGAGTTTGTCCCCTTGGTGTGTGTGGATGGATGAGTTAAGTGTGTGGCCAATCAACTCTCTGTAGACTCACTCACTGCATCCTGGGCGGGAGGCTGCTGCTGCTGCTGCTGATCCCCTGCCTGTTCTCCGCTCTGGTCTTCCCCCGAGGGTCGACCGGCGCTTTCATCACCGGTAGAGTCAGACGAAGAGGGGTCTGTCATGCTGCCTGGTGCCTTGTCCGCCGGGGTCCCGGCAGACGGCTCCCCCGGGGTGGAGACTGCGGCATCAGCTGACGACTCCACAGCATCTTCATCACTGGGTGGACGAGACGAACTATCATCCCCTTGAATTTGGTCATCCGTTTCCTGTGCTCCATCCTTTGACACTGCTGGATATTTCACAAGACCAAAGACACAACGGTTGAATGATGATATTCCTCTCAAACAGTTTCACACATTGCTACATCATCATTGGTGTCCTCTTTGTTTTTTTCTAATCACTGCTGACAATGTTTATCAAAAGTGTACTTATGAATGCATTCTTATGCCTATCATACACTAGACAAGGAAATGGGTGGATGATGTGGAAAAGATAAAATCTGAAAAGGAAAGCAACACTACAGTTGTCCTGCTATAAAACTTGAAGCCGCAATATAAATTTGCAACGTTACCATGGATAAGTACATACACAGCATCTCTCTGCATGAAAGATAGCAGCATTAAAACCAGAGTCAATCAAAAAATGACAGAAATAAATCTGACAGGTATCATTTCTCTGAAGATAGTGTTATTCCATAGTTTGAACACTGACTAGAACTAAATATGCAGAAAATTGTGAATTTGCAATGGGGATGGGAGCACAAATGGTTACAGAAGAGTTACAACTTCTTGACTCAACTGTAAATGGAAACTCACCCTAGAACCTACCTTCATAATACCCTAATTGCCAGTAAAGATTTTTGTTTCACATAGAATGGCATGCCATATGCTTTCCTTCCAACGAGAAATTCTTAAGTGGAAGAAATCTTGAACTCCACCCAGATCCCTCACAGCAAACTTATGAACTGTTGTTACACCTCAACTACTAGTGGATGAGTAGCCAACAGATATAATAATACCTTCCGATGATCCCGACGGACTTTCTTCCGCGACTCCAGTCTGCATACTTTTGGCATCGTTGCTGGAGTCTGCTGGACCAGGGGCATCTCCTGCAGTGTTAACGTCGCCAGCTTCCTGCGAGCGCTGGATCTCCGTCTCCGCCTGAGAGGCCTCCCGTTGAGATGGCTCACCCTCGGACGGCTCTCCCTGGGACAGCTCTCCCTGCGTTGTTGGCTCATCCTGGCTTGGCTTGTCTGTCGTAACCCCTTCAGCCTGCTCCCGGGCCGGACTCCTCTCCTCCTCCTCTGCCTGCTCCTCACTGGGCGCTGCCTCTGAGTTGGCTGACAGCTCCTCCCCCTGCTGCTGGGGGGCATTGGATTTGCTTCCTGCAGGAGTAGGAACATGAAATTCATTAGAAGGTTTGGTGCTGTGATAAATAAAACAGACAGTTTAGCTTCTCTATACCTCACAACAATCATGCATTTATTTCATTCAACAATCATGAAAAGTGGGTTTTTACACTCTCATCCTAGATATACAAAGTCTCTATAAACTGTGCCAATATGTTGACTGTATGATGACTTCATTAAATCCACTGAAATTACACTTGATATATAACTCTTTGAAACTGGTAACGATAGAAACAAAACCAATAAAAATGAAGTCCAAAATCATTCCACTGTTATTTGATATAAACTTAAGTCTTTACAATTTGGTATTGAAAAAGAAGGATATCCATTTTTTGAAGATTTGCAAGGATGATTGTGACAATGTCTTCTTTCTCTTCTTGTTCTTTTGAGATTGCAAACAAAAAGATGGAATTGTGAATTTATAAATTTACATTTGCAGGATCACTATCAGCAAAGTCTTTTTCAGTACACAAGTGTGTCTGCACATTTTGGCATGGACATAAAGCAAGGAGTTAGGAATACAGAATTGCTAAAAAAAAAGTTGGCTGCACTATAGAGATTGCTGTATTGTGAGGTTCATCCAAGGAGTCATGCATACATGTATACCTTTGAAGTTGTTCATACTTCCAACACAAATTAGAGCTTCCCGGAAGCGGGACTTATGTAGTATCCACAACATTACTTGTATCTTCAAATATCACTACAGTGAAACTCCGTTATAACGAGGTCCGTGGAACGCGATATTACCTCATTATAACCGTACGCATTAAAAACAAAGAAAAACATAAGCACAAAATCATTATACCCATCAATCAAACTTAAGAACAGTCTTTGCGTTGTTATTACACAAGTATGAATTATTATCATAGGGAGAATAAAAGGGAATTATTTGTGAACTGATACAAAATAAAAGATAAAAAAGTAGGGGTTGAATTGCATTCTTCATTTTTATTCCGAAAATCTCTTCGCATATTAGTTGCACAAAAGTTCGTGAGAAGTAGGCCTACTCTGCAGAGTCATATTCGTGATTCTGTCTACACCTATCTCTTCCTCTTGTATTGAACCATTCTGAAAGAATAAAAATTTTTTTTCATTGGTGGAAATACAGTTTAGGGGCTAAAATGACAATGAACAAAATCAGATTGTAAAATGCGTTTGTTGAGTTTTTAGAGTAACATACATTTGTTGTTTACCGCAACTTACGAGGTATTTTACGCTGTTGGTGCCGAGCGGGAATGCAATGATTTCATGAATCATTTCGGATGTAATATCTTATACATGTATATGACGATTGCGCCCGAAGAAATTAAAAATGTGTTATTTTCTTCCGAAAATCTCTTTGTGTTTTGTACAAATCGTAATCTTGGTGTTGTTTATGATGCAAATCTGACATTCAAAGACCACATTTCATATGTATCCCAATCTGTAAGATTTCATTTGCGTAACCAGGGCTCAATTCAGAGATATTTAACAAGATCAGCAGCAGAAAAACTGATGCATGCTCTTATTTCGTCTCGTCTAGATTCCTGCAATTCTCTGTTTTGCAGCCTTCCACAAAAAGAACTCAGTAAACTGCAACGTCTTCAGAATTGTGCCGCTAGATTACTTACTTTCAAGAAGAAAACTGTGCATACTACCCCAATACTTCGGTCCCTACACTGGCTTCCTGTAGAAAAACGTATTAACTTCAAGATTCTTCTTCTTGTTTACCGTACATTGCACAAATTTGCCCCTGTCTACTTTCAAAATACTCTTCATCTTCACTAACCACCACGTAATCTCCGTTCATCAAACTCGCTAAAATTACAGGTACCTCGAATCAAGCATAATTGGGGGGATCGGGCTTTTTCATATATGGGCCCAAAACTATGGAATGGCCCACCAAAATCTCTTAGAGAAGCATCTTCCATTGATGGTTTCAAAAAGAATCTCAAGACATATATTTTCAATTTAAATTAACAATATTGTATACCTGTATGTATAGTATGTGTACGTATATAGGCCTATTGTTTGTTGGTTTATTGTCTTAGTTTCTGTGATACTGTTGGAACGTGACACAATATGTACTCTGTTCTATAGCGCCTTGAGTATCTTTTTTAGGTAGAAATGTGCGCTTTATAAGAGTCTCACTATTATTATTATTACATCCGTTCTTGGAAAAATATGTGACAGGGTTGAATTTAAAAGATTGCCATCCTTTTTACGCAAATCTCTATACTGGATACCACATAGTCCATTCTGAAAGTAAGAAAATCTTCATTTTGAAATGCAGTGTTAAATGTTAATGAACTAACCCAGATCTGTTGTCTGTTAAAAATTTTTAAATGCATGTGATTTTTTACCTGAACACCAACTCAAGGAGATTAACACGGGTTATTCAAATATTTCTACGCTTCTGTCACTAGGCAGGATCGCGATGATTTCATTAATTATCTCGGCAAATCATTTATGTATAACTATACACACTAATATTTGCTAACCAGCAACACAACTGGAAGTCGCAACTAAAAATGGAAAGGATATAATAATGAGTTATACACGCATTCCAAAAACATATTTGTCCATTTTTGGTCGCGAGTGTCGCTACATGGAAAATTTTTGAATACGTTATTTTTTTTTTCTCTCGTTGCGGTGTGGTCTGACCTAATATCACGCACAGTATGTATCTCGCGAAAAAAAAAACAAAAATTGAAAGATTATGTTCAATAACTTAGTAGGAACATCGGAAGGTATCCCTGTTGCTTAATGCGTGATTTCGGAAGAAAACATGGAAGGATGAACGGTACTCGGTTATTTGTCAATTCGATAATGGGCTAACGGCGGGACTGAAACATGTTTGTTTCCGAGTCTTCCCGCTTCACATGTAGAGAGACGGCACTGGGAGCGTTATACATCCACAGTGCACATGTGCATATGCAAATTTACTGCGTTCAGCACAGACTCTGCAGAACAGGGATAGTGTGAATGTTTCAATGTTTTGTTTGTCGCGTGTTTGAAAGCGGTAGGTCCAAAAATGGAACCTCGTTGTATCCGATCAAATTGCTTAAAAATGTTTTTCTTTATCATGATGCACCGAAAATGTCCTCGTTATAACCAAACTCCTCATAACCGGTTCATTCTGCCATAAGTTTACACGCAAAGGAAAACGGGACCGACGCGATCACCTTGTTATAAGCGGTACCTCGTTATAACCTAACTCGTTATGATGGGGTTTCACTGTACTTTGTAATCAAAGAGTTACATGTAAATGGCATTGTGCAATGATTTACTGAGAGTGCTGTAATGCCAAATTAAAATCCTTGATTCAACCAGCATTTTCAGAGCTTAACCCTAACTAGGCCGGGCTATTTAGGTAGTTGATAGAAAATATGTAATTCATTGATTTTAATCAATAAAACACCAAAATAATCATGCTTTTATGAAATTTGCCAGTAAGCACAGTTTGCATTGAAATTGTACACGAATTAACGTTTTTGAGCAATTTTTGGTCTGACATGCATGTACATATTTATGCATAACTTCGGAACCGCGCGCCCGGGCGTCGCAAATTTGGTGTCAAAAGATGCGGGAGACTTGAAAGAAAAAAGTTATGAAACGTCGCGGCGATAGCTTTTTGCGATTGCGATACATCGCGCGGCACGTCGAGGGGGGGCCTCGGAGGCCCCCCCCCCCAGCCTAGTTAGGGTTAATGCAGCTGGAGATACACAATTCAACTTTCCTAAAGGTTAGCTTTGATGGCACCTATGTACATGTAAGTACACAATGTACCTGTCATCCAGATTCACAGACAATACAGAATGCTTGAAATGTCTATATTCCATTATCATACTTGATGTATATGGACACTGTTAGAAATTTAGTTGACACACCGTTAAAATGACCTTGATTTTACGAGTATTTTAGACGAAACTGACAACTGGTTTATGCATTTTTTTTCTTTTTTCTTGCTTCATAAAGCCGCTCTTCAACTAAGATCTAAAATGTACTACTGAAGGGAGTTCACGAGGAACTCCAATGTGATAACTTGGACAGAATTGGCCAGAGATACTTCTGTCACTTTTTTTTTTAAAGCTTTTCCATCTTATGTCATCGAGCTGTAAAGCTCTGATTTCTGCACTTATTTGACCCTATTGTAAATATCCATTCATCCATTTTACATCTTAATTGCATACTGAACTGAATGATAAAAAAAGAACAGCAATGATAACTGACAGCTAAGTTTAATTCAATCGCTAAAAGTAAATTTGGTTACGAGTGGTATGATTTATTCTATCTTCTTTATTTTGCTTTTCAAGAGTAGCACTTTCCTCATGCTGCCATGTGTTGGCTCTCGATAGAAGCATGTCCTGGGTACTATGCTCTCATAGACTGGTTTACTTAAAGGACAAGTTCACCTTCATTAACATAAGGATTGAGAGAATGTAGCAATATTAGTGGAACACATCATTGAAAGTTTGAGGAAAATCGGACAATCCGTTGAAAAGTTATGAATTTTTGAAGTTTTTGTGCAGTCACCGCTGGATGAGAAGACTACTGCAGTGTATGATGTCACATGCGTACAACAATATAAGGAAAATATAAAGAGAATTTCACAAAATTTCATCTTTTGAAAAAAGTACACATTCCCCTGACTCGTTACTGACATATGTTATGGGTAATATTATTCCCATTGCCTTTAGAAAGAGACAAGTCAAGTGCTCTTTTATTATGCGAAAAAAGTGAAAATATGTTGAATTTTCTTTACATCTTCTTTATACTGTTGTACTCATATGACATCACAACCCTTAGTAGTCTCCTCATCCAGCAGTTCCAACACAAAAATTTGGAAAAATTCATAACTTTTGCATCGATAGTCCAATTTTCCTCAAACTTTCACTGATGTGTTCTACTAATATTGCTGCATGCTCTCAATCCTTATGTTAATGAAGGTGAACTTGTCCTTTAATAATAGATTCGAATTTTACGCATGCCTTTTGGACACTTCTTCTTGACAGCCTGAAAGCTTGCCTGAGGTTTGCCTGACATACAGTCAGTGTAAGTTACATTCATTCAGTGTTCTCAAATTGACCCCCCCCCCCTCGACATTTGGCACCATGATTCCCCAATGCACAAATATTTTGCCATGCCATTTCATGACTTTTTCATTGAAGTCCCCCGCATATTTTGAGACCAAATTTGCAACGTCTTAGACCCCGTTTACAGTGCGAGGCTCGGCCGTGGCCGAGCCGCGGCCGAGCCCAGCCCCGCTTCAGTGTAAACGCGCAAAAGGCCAAATGCGAGGCCAAAATTGGCCTCGCATTTGGCCTCGCTCTGGAGGTGGTCTAGGCCGCGGCCGAGCCGCGGCCGAGCCCTGCCTCTTCTTGGTGTAAACGCAAACTGGGCCAAATGCGCGGCCAATTGCGCGGCCAATTTTAGTCTGGCTTCCAAACCCTCTGCCTGTATCTTTCGCTATTCAGGATATTAACCCCCTCAACGTCGAAAACTAGTATAGTTTAAGGTGGTTTTGTCCTGCAAAGGATTTTTTTTCCTTCGGCAAAGGCCTTTGCCCGAACGGCGACTTCGTCACCACGGAATTCATTTGGCAAAGGGTCTGAAAACCAAACAATACCAAATTGCGTTTGTTTACAAGCAGAGCGCCACTACGACAAAATATTGAAAGGTTTGAATCAAAAGCGCGGCCGAGCCCAGCAGTGTAAATGGACAAAATTGCGAGACTCGGCCGCGCAATTGAGGCCGGACTCGGCCGCGGCCGAGCCCGGCCCCGCACTGTAAACGGGGTCCAGGTAGACTGATTTGAAGTTATATAACGTTTTGCATATAGCACGTCAACCCGAAAACAGCTCAAATTCGTGATTTGTGATGTGCAAATCCAATGCAAATTGTGTTTTTTTGTCACGCTTACTTTTGAGTTCATTGATTATCGTGTCCACATGATGCTCAACTACAAATGGGGACCAAATTCTGTGCATGCTTTGTTCACCAATGATTGCCTTAACAACCCCAAAGCCTGTTGGAGACATGTCCTACCTAGCACAGCTGTGCTATGTGAATTCCTGGGAAGGAGCAGGTGAATAAAATGGTTGTTGACAATTACGCAAACAGTCAACTGACTGTCTATCAATAAGCCAGTTCGGGGTTAGCTCATGGGCACATGGGTACAAATGACCTTTCTCCTTTCTCAGTTGATTAGGCACTCCACTAGTTTCAATCGACAGAAGGCATGAGCTTGCCCAACGTAACAATTTATGGAATTCATCAGTCATGTTCAAATAAAGGATGAACTTGCATAGACCAGGTGACCAGAATGATCCTTCTATTGGCATTTTGGAAAGCATCCATTTCATTATTTTGCATTGAATGTATTAACAATCTCTTTCTATTGATATTGTCAGACACTGCTTTTGCTGTCAGGTGGATGTGCTGGCAAGCACCACTTATAGGGATCAGTTGAATAATCATTACATCACAGATGCTTATCTCAGTGAATTTAAAAACCACCATGCTCTGCTGGTACAGATGACCTTTTTCTGCTCATGCTCAAAGTGGAACCCCGAACTGGCTTATTGCCAACAGATGACCTCTGTGACAGTTGAGGATCTGAAATTCCTTTACATTTATTGCTGACAAATATTAGTTATGTCCCGATGGTGATCCTTAACCTTGAGGATGAGCTAATCTGAGGATAAGCTCTATGGGGTGCCGAGTGTGGCATGGGCGATTTCGTTGATGAAATGGCCATTTCATCGGGATGAAATAACTAATTTTGTAATGAAATCGACCGTGCGACACTTGGTGCCCCATAGAGCTTATCCTCAAGGTTGAGGATCACCGTCTGACTGTAACTTTTGTGATTGATGTAAATTTCACAAACTCTACCTTCACTACTATCTGCTTTTCCTGCATCATCCGCACTGTCTTCTCTATCCATGGGTGTGTCTACGGACGTCCCAGATGATTCACTCGTTGAAACACCCTCGCCTTCATCTTTCTCTCCTCCTTCCTTTGCAGCATCTCCTCCTCCTCCTGAATCTCCAGCTCTCCCTACATCTCCGTCTCCTGATGATGCCACATCCACCTCCATTTCCTCTCCTTCCTCTTTCTTCCTCGGCTCTCCTGAGAAGCTTTCAGTATCGCTCGAGGACACTTCGCTTGTCACGTCAACATCCATATTTTCATCCGCTAACAACATCCTTTCTTCACTAGTCCTCTTTTCAGCCTCCTCCAGTTGAGGATTAGGCTCAGCCACCGCTTCGGAGGTCTCCTTGGCATCTGCCTCTTGGAGTTCTAAGTGTGTGCCATTGACCTTGCTGGGGTCAGTCCTGAGGCTGGAGTCTGTGCTTGGCATAGATGTGACAGGGGAGGTCAGATTCTGGGAGAGGGGGTATGCAAACTGGAGCGGCGCGTCCATTGGGTCGCTGTTGTAGAAGGGGCGACTGAGGCCGTTCAAGGAGTCCGCTCTGCCGCTATTGCTACTTGTGCTCCCACTGGTACTACTACTGGTGCTGGTGCTGGTGCTGGTGCCGGTGTTGAACGCCTCATCAGGCCTCACAAACCCATTGTTGTCACTTGATGGGGAGGCATCTGACTCAGGTACGATACCATTAACCATGGGTGGACTCTTCTCAAGGTCAAAGAGAGAAGTAATCCTCTTCCCTGAGGGTGTGACTGTGCTGACTACTTGAATGTTCTACAATCAGATTGAAAAAGCAACAATACAGGAGAATTTACATACAGGGCAAAGTAATATGGGGCAAATTAATATGGGGAACACATCATTTGTAAGGCTTACAAGACAGACAATTTCCTCTCTTAATATGGGGTATAAATAAATGAAAAATATAGCAATTGTTTCAATTTTGTGTAGATTATGCATATATACATGTATAATGACTATAGGGCAAGCATGTAACATACAAATTATCCCAGTAAAATGATCAGAGAGTTGTAGCAAACTTGTCAAAGCTATAAGGCATATTCTTCTGATGTGTCAGATGGGTTTCCAATGTAAACTCAATGACCCAAATTCACAAAGGTGGTTTAAACCTGGTACAAACCTACACCATGGTACAAATTTAGACCATGATCCAAAATAAGTATGAAATAGGTGTACCTTTGACGTGCATGTATTAATGTGCGTTTGTTACTGGACGTCTGCTGGCATACGCGATCTGTCAATCGTATTTACGCTAAGAAATTTGCATAAACCATGGTTTAACTATGTGCCATCTTCGTGAATTTGGGCCAATGAGGGACTTCAGAGTTTCAACAACTCTGTCCAAAATTACGTTTTGATATGAAATGTGTTTCATGTCAATCAAGTTGTTTCTGAAAGCCTGTGAAAGCAAAACACATATTTCTCCCATAACTATTTCTGAAATAATGTTCGGGGAAAAAGTGACTGAGAAATGTTTTCCAGCGGAGTTTTGCAGGGTTTTGGGTAAGCATCGACTGTCCAGTGAATTTGGTCTCTGAAACAGGGTTGTTTGAAGAAGACAGAGCCTAGCTTGACCTTGCATTCACTTCTGTCATGGTGCATGCATACGCACTCATGAATTTGCACATATTTAGCACTGCATTTTTGATTGACAGGCCACATGTGTCACAGCTGTCATATCAAACACTGTTTGCTTTTGCAGTTAGTAAGGAGACTTATTTCACAGTCCGAATGGCTCTTCACTAAACATTAGAAATGTGTATCTGAAACTTGACTATATGTCACAAACAGTCTAAAACTCCTCCATATCAACCAGAAATTCCACGTTAAGGTCCAAAAGATTATCCCAAACTCACATATGCCAGTGGGGGGAATATCTAATACAACTTACCTTTTCAATGCCCCTCATGAATTTATCACTGCGTCTGTAGTACCGCTTCGGCTCTGTCAACAGTTCACACAGCCTCTGGATTGTAAATGGTGCACTATGAAGGAAAAACATTGAGATACTTTGTGAGTAGAGGCATCATAGAAGTTCTGATCATCATCATATTCAATCACATCATTAATTACATACCCCTGAACATTGACACTGCCCCCCCCCCCCCTCAAAAAAAATAAAATAAAATAATTGGAAACCAATATTTTTCTTGATATGTATCTGTTTCTATGGATAAGGACAAGATCCTCTGATGGGCCAGCAAAGTGTCATGGGCTGTGAGAGAAGTACAAGCATTGTAAAAGCAGATATTCTCACGCAGCCAAAAACTAGCGTGAAAATGAAAGCATGTGAATATTTTCGCTTGATACATGTACCACTATGAAATATCTCGATTCCGCGGAATTAAAAACTCATCTTACTCAGCCAGGCGCAAAAAAATTACTTGTGCGAAAATGTCCACTTTTACAGTAGTAGGATATGACACGAGGAATAATGGCAGTGATCAGAGATAAGGTACTGTGTATAAGAGCAAGCAGTCTTAATGTGGTAAGGATAATTGATGTGACGACAGTGAAATCAAAAGGTTTGAGAGAACAAGAAAAGAGAGGTTCCACAAATGAAAGTGAAACAAGCTAGAATGGGCAGTTTTATTGCCATATGGGGGTCAAAGTAATGCAGAAAGGAAAATTTATCACTGAAATCAACACACGCTCTTTCTTCTGTGTTCACACCATTTCATTTATCTCCGCTACCTTGTTACACAAAAAAAACGGATATCTCAAACAGACAGAATATACAGCACTGGCAATCTTCCTCTCAATTCTGATATCTTGAATTTAACCAGGACTACAGTGTAAGTTTGAGACACTGGGGTTTTCACGTCCTACTAATAACATGTGTCAATCTGTCTCCCTACTGTTGCTAAATGAAGACTGGAAACTTGCATAGGAGGAATGGAACAATGGCAGCCAGTGGTAGGAAAGTGGGTGAAGAGGACCCATCAATTAACTTCCAGAAATTCTGACAAACCTGTTGAAAGAGTCCAGCGCTTTGAGCAGTCGCTCCCGCATGTCGTCAAAACGAACATTCTCCACGTTTGGCAAAATTGGCACCTCTTCATGTGGGTTGTACTCGATGTATTCTTCAATCACATTCTCCAGCTTCATGACAATCAGTGGCTTCAATTTAAACCACGGGAACCTACAAATTAAGAGGGCAAAATACATATCACAAATTATCAAAAAGAGCACAAAAACCTAGTTTTGACACACTATGCACAATATTGATGGGTAATGCAATGGACACTAGAAAAGAAATACCAGTAAACATTATTGAATAATATTGCTTTGTCCAAAATTGAGTGAATTTTATTGTTGGTTTTGATATAGACCAAGGGCACTGATAATGGATACCCTCTGTTTAAGAATAGTTCACAAAGTCCACCTTGAGAACAGCGACATAAAAAATGTTTCTTTTATAAAATGGTAGAATCAACATCATGTTGGGTACAAATAAATTGCTAATTGTGCAAATCAAGCTCTGTCAAAATCATATGAAACTACAATGTAGCTGGTTAGACAGAACTCCTTGTAACAGTTTGTACACTTTAAAATGAAATCTAATACATGACTCCATTTTGTGCTCATCCTTTTTTAGATTCACAATAGAACAAACTACTTTGCAGTTAATGGCATACATGTACTGCCAGCAGCAGAAAATGATGTTGACACTTTCTCCCCTGCATGCATACAGTATATACATAAACTCTAAGAACAGCATCTAATGGCACCCTTTAAGACATTACTAAATCTCATCAAAAGTACCAAATTGCTGTTCTACCAGTATTGCTTTGTCAAGTACTGAATTACCTAGATTTGTTTTTAAGACTACAATATATGCCTGCACACACCATGCACACAAGAGACTTCTGTTGACGATGATTCACACACAACTATCAAGTGCATGGCATTGAATGTGGCTGGCAGCACAGAGCATGACTATGAAAGAGTGGATCAAGAAATGCATTAAAGATGCTGGGTGAAAAACAGCAATTTGTTCTTGGTGTAGTGGAGGGATTGACTTGTTGGTAGTCATCCACTCCAAAGTGCCTGTGACAAAAGAAAATTGCCCAGTGTCAATTGTAAGGTTACTTCATAATCAACAAGTTTGAAATGTCACACTTACCTTACAATTACCACTACCAATTACATATTTTCAAGTGTGTATCACAATAATCCCAAATTTGTCACTACAAACAACTGATGAAATTTCTCCCAGATCGATTGAATATTGTTATTAACAACGAATTAATTTCAGGAAAGACTGAAAAGGATTTGACATCTAGAGCTAGACCTAAAGATCCAGATTAATACAGTAGATAGTAATCAGCATTCTATGTATACAGTCATCAGTTGTAAATCATGAAAGCCTATATGGCCGGAATTCATAAAGTCCAGGGTTGCATGGATTACGCAAATTTCAACTGCGTAAATGTACATGACATATCACATACGGCAACAGACATCCAACCATACAGCAATATGTATTGAACACACATTCACACGAGCAATTGCAGATTATGCTTATTTCAGGATTGCTACACTGTATGGTCCATGGACTAGAGTTATACCATGGATTGGATTTAAAGTACTTTGTTTTCCATTCCGTTCATTATGTGTCAGTGTGAATGACTGACTGATGGAACATACAGTAATTGACACAAGGCTGTGCTCAATGGTAGTTTGCTGAACAGTTCAGCTGCATGCTCCTGATACTAGATGTCCAAATAACTTCAACATATACCATGATATTTCATTTCAGTCTCTTGAGCATGACACTACAGACTGAATACAAACATTGGATAGCAGTTAGGGCTCAATACTACTGGTATTATTTTTTTCTCTAGTGGCCTGTTTGGGCCACTAAAATCGGAATTCAAAATCATGGTGGCCTGAAATAAGAGAATATACCGGATATATATACAGTTGAACCTCTATTATCCGGCCTCCCTTTATCCGGATCTCTCTATTATCCGGACGCAATCTCGACATGATTTTTAAAAAAATAATTACGGGAAGAAAGGGGGATTCCCAACTCCTTGAGAACTCCTACCCAAACACACATGAATTACATATTACTTCCAATATGATTAACATACATTGCATCAAATTTCCTTCCAAATTGTTTATCTTCAGACATTTCAACATCCCGAAACATCCCCAAATGTAACAATGAAAAGGTTGCAGTATACACATTACTACATGTGGTACTACAATGGGCTACATCAGTACATGTGTATGTATATGTACATGTATAAAGCATTGAGTCTCCCGTATCCGGCCAAATTCCTTATCCGGATGAGCCCCGGTCCCGACTTGTCCGGATACGAGAGGTTCAACTGTATATATATATATATATATATACACATAACCTCATTTTGAGTCTTAGATGCCTGATTGAGCCACCAAAAGATAACTGTTTTTAAAAACTTTGGTGGTCCCAAATTAATTTTTACCCACCGCTAATTTGTCTAGCCCTGGCATCAATAATCCTACATTTGTTGTCTCTGTGAATAAACATAATGAATCACATTTTGGATACAAAATCAATCCTCTTCACTCCAGTGATTGGATAAAAGAGCTTCATATGATTATAAGTATTTTCAACTATCTTGGAATGTTGGCCTGTTTGACACTCCATAGTACAGTATTTGGAAAATGACATCACTTTTGATAACAACATTTTCCAAATACTACATTATATATTTGTGAAATGACAACACAAAGCAACGATGACATCACACGCTGCTTCGTATCGTCACTTTGTGAAATGTGTCAAAAAGCAATTGTGAAATCACACCCTGCATGGTGCGGTCACTGTGAGATCCCTCCACTGTGGCCTCCACATCATCGCATCCACCATACGATTTCTCATAATCCTGTGACTTTGATGCAATTTGGGTTTGCGCAATATGCGATATCAACATGGATACGAGAGTACATTAGAGCCTTTTTCCTTTTTTTTTTTTGAATCTTTTTTATCCACCACTGTACTAAATATTATAAGGGCTCTATTTTATACTTGTGAATTCAGCCCCACTGTATGTCATCCTAAATGGTCCACAGCATATGCACAGCAGCTAGCAGCAGGGCTTTCTTGCACAGTTAATACTTGTGAATGCGGCCCCTCCAAACTGTGTTTATGCGCAATTGATACAGATTAAATTATTATATTTCCACAGCATAGCATTTCCCATTCTTCCTTCTTTTACTTTTCTTTCCTTCGATCCTTCTTCTCTTTCTTCCTATATCTTTTTTTTTTGTTGAAAGACCTCCTAAATGTCCCTCCACAAGCTGCTGATTTTTACCACAAAGTTTACAACTCTAACAAGTTAAAGTTACACTACCCTAACCACTATCAGTGCTAAACCTTGCTTGCTGGTAGTGGTACTTTACACACCATGGCATACATGTAAATGCACACGTCACAGATAAATGCACTACCTGCCCCAGGCCCCCTGCCCTGCTGGGTCGCAGTAGCTGGCGCAGCGGGGCCTAACTAGATGCGTAGATGTTTCACGATTTCGCCCAGTTTTAACCACTCCTTGCCTGCCGGCTGACAGGAATGGCGTAACCTTGCAGTCTGCACTTCAGTACAGGAGTATGTACGCGACATCTTATTCCCTAATTTAGGAAAGCCTAGGGTTCTATCCACTTTTTTTTTCCTGTGATTAATTGATTTAGGCCTATAAATATTAATTATTAATAAAATAAAGGTTAGAATGATAGGCAATAGATCGTGCTAATGTGGGTTTTGTAGTTAAATTTAAGTATGAGTAGGATCTAGCTGTGTGTTAGTAGGCCTATAGTTTATCATGTTTATTAGTAGATCTAACAAGTTAGGTCTTACGTTAAACGTTAATTAATTGAATGACACTTGACAATGACATGTAGGGCCTAAATTTAATTAATTTTTTCGGAGCAAACTGCATGCCAACCCAGCCAGCAGAGAGGCGAGAGCTCCATAATAAATTTAAAAGAACAGCAACAACAACAGTTTTTAACCAGAAACTCTCAAGGCAGATTATATTTGTATACCGTACTGCCGTACTAACGTTAGTAGTAAAGGTACAGAATGGCGGCTCTTTTGAAGGGCCGCAGCTGCAGCTCAACGTGTGCTCTATCAAATAACGTTACAGTTTATGAGTAGCAGTACTGTACTGACGTTTAATACTCATGTCGTTAGTGTTGTGTACAGCTGTACTTACAATGGCTCTCCAAGGCGCGCTATCCTTTGGAGCAACTGCTCCAGCACTGAAGGTATGCTTTTGGTCGGCTTTTTATGGAAATCTGTGAAGAAAGAAGAGAAGAGGGTTAAACGATAATATAAGTAGTACTATTCGACACACTTTAATTTTAATCTTGACACAATGTCTCACCGGTGAGTGCGTCCAAGTAGTTTTCAAGCTCAGCTTCTCTCGAAGTTTCATCCATTTTGCTTCACTGTGTGTGGTCAATAGCAACTTGATTGCGTGCGAGAAATGATCGTGTAATTCTTATGGCAAGCTGTCCCACCGCGGATTTTCGGCAATATGCTGAATCGCATGCTTTGCACCGAATAAAGTAAGGTGCAGCGAAATATCATTATCGTTCATTCATCGTGCGTCCTCAGATTGCCACAACCTCTTTGCACAGTGGTTGATAGTCTGTCATAGCAGTCTGAAAATCTGTTTTGTCCCCGATCTTATCAAGGGGTTCAAAGAACACATGCAACGAAAGATAATAATATAGCCGTGTCAATATACATTTCTTGGGCACAATGCACAAATTAGCCTAATAAACGTTACTCAGTTATACATAAGTGGGGGCTACGACGAATTACTTGTACAAAATTTCACCACCCCAGCGAGATACTAAGGTCAAAGAGCAGATCAGAATTTCTGAACTCGTCCTTGCCTCCGAGTAGAGGGGGGAGGGGATGTTGGGATGTGTACCTCCTTGGATATACCATCTCCATCTGTAAGTAAGCACACATTTTGTAATCTGGTTCATACTTAACTAGATATAATATCTTGGCTTATAATCTTATTAACAAGTTATAAAAATGTGACTTTTTTTGTAAATCCTTTTTTTTTTTTTTTTTTTTTTTAGGGGAGGGTTGTTTGGGGGTCTCTTTGTACCTCTTGAGTAAAAGATTGTGTGAGTGCGAACTTGGCAGGTCTACTCTAGTAGATTACAGCAAAAGAAACAAAACAGAATTACATTTGTCATTCAGTTTTCTCACCTGTCCTCACTGTCACCCGGTCTCCCCATCTCCATCTCATGGATGATTGTGTTTGCATTAATCTTGATAATCATAGGGACTCGCGCCAGTCTCGGATAATTTGCACCATTTTCGACATGATATGAAAACATACACAGAGCTGATGGATATTTGATGCATCATCAACTAGTATCAGACTTAAAGAAGAAATCCACTCCAAAATTTTATCAATTTTATAAGGGAGAAAAGAATTCCCTGCAGAACAGTGCAAAATGATCAAATCGGATAAGAAATAAGGAAGTTCAAATTCTTTTTAATAGAAAACACTTATTGACCAGTAAACAATTTGTTATGAATATTCAAATCAGAAGGTTGATGATGTCATACTCTCTCAATTTCTTATTTATTTCAAAGTGGCAGATCCAGGGGGCATACTGGGTGTGCACCCCCTCTTTATGTTTTTGTTAAAACAAAAGAAATAAAAAGAAAAAATGGGGGTGGGTACATGCACCCCCTTTGATATTGTAAAGGCGCCTCCCCTTTAAGAAATTCCTGGATACGCCCCTGTTTCATATATAGAAATGACAAAAATCTCATATTTCAGCTGGGTAGATATAAAATTTGCCTTAAAACCACCCAATATAAAAATAACAAATCTTACCTCTATATGGGAACATGCTTTTACCTGTATTAGCTATAGAAATATTTTTTTTTTTCCAAATTTCATATTATGATATAGGTCCTACATGGAAAATTGTGATGGCATGACATCATCTCACTCATTTGAATATTCAAAAGAACTGGTCAAGAAATGTTTTTTTTTTTATGTAATTTTTTTTCTTATTTCTTATCCAATTTTTTTTTTTTTGCCATTTTTGGAATGTTCTAATCTGTAGATTTTTTTTTTCTCTTCCTTTTGGAGTTTTATTCATTTTGGGATGGATTTCCTCTTTAAAGGCCGTGATACCCATGCAGGGGGAAGTTTCATTTGATTTGATTTGATTTGATTCAAATCACCAATTCACAAATCCACAAAATGCATCACCGTACATACATCATACACAGACATGCACATAGTATAGTTTGTACATTGCGTATGTCATTACATTTTGTGTGGATCGTCATATAAGCTATGAAAAGCTTCGGACTGGGATGACCAGTATCACTTCCAACTGATAGAAGGAGTTTTTATATTATTATTATTATCATCATCATTATTATTAGACATATGATAGTTAACTTAGATACTGATTTCACTCAAGGGAAATATTGTATATTGTACGCTCTACATGTAGGCCCTATGTACCCTTGTGGCAAGGGGGTCGCTCTCAGACACATCCTGTGAAATTGACCCTACAAAGTATTTTGATACAGCATAACAAATTTGCACTCCTATAAATGGCATCACAGGCCCACTCGGGGCTCGAGCACAGAACATAAGAGTTCTGTGGGCTCGAGTCATACGGAGCGTGACCACCCTCCCCTCCACCCCCCCCCCCCCCCCCCCCCCATTGCATGTGGAACCTACAACGCTGTGTACTCGTATTCAGAACATCAACAGTTCACAACAACGGGCTCGAATTCAGACTAATCAACAGTCGCTCTTCGAATCGTGATTGGTTGACGTGCGTGTTCGTTCGTACTAACTGTGTACATGTATGCTACAGGCAGCACTTGAGCGTTCCGAGCTTGGGCTGTCAGTCAAAATCACCCGCGAGATATGAATTGAATTACTAGTAGATTCTGCTACAGTTTCGTTTCAGAATCATCCGTTGGCAAGTATTCAACCTGTTCACACACAAATTTGCCGAATCGGAGGTCGTCTATGAGCGGTTTGTAGCGACACGTCTGACTATCAAGAATCTAGTTCCAGTAGTTGCACAGAAGAACGAACGATAGAAAGGTAAGCATCGTTAGACGGAACGTAGGATGGAGTCTAGCCCGACCAGACTCCGTGCAAAGCACGGGCCACGGGGTCCCGGCTCGGGCCCCGCCGTGCGCAGCAAGAAACTGAGTTGATCGTAGACGTACTGCGAGAGTAGACTTCTAACGTTAGTCGTAGATCGTATCACCGGACGCTTTTTTTTTTTTTTTTTTCGTGGCTTTAAAATTCAGTAGGGGCCTACTTACTGTACGTTGTACGTTGGGGCTGCTGGTCGCAGTTAGGGCCTACTGTACTCAGAGGATGAAATTTCGGCTAAATACATGTAGTAAAAATAACACCACTTATTCACAGACTCCTGTCCTGGAAATTACGAATTCAGCCAACTTTATCAATGTTTATTATAATATTATGTCAATTGTTCGCTCCAGTTTTTAGAAAATATGCTTCATAAATAGGCTGCCCCTCTAAAAAAAGTTGTCTATTTGCGCTGCTTGGTGCAAACTCACACTGTATTACCAGACACGATTTTCACAATGAATTAGATTTTAATCAACGTCTTTCACACCTAACGTTAGTCCTTGCACCAGAATCACAATTCAGCACGTTCATCCCACAAATCACCGTACACATTCTCACCGAGCGGATGACAAAGAAAAAATCAGCAAATGAGGCTCAAATTTTGTATTTTCAGTAAAAATCAAAATGTCTTTCTTGAACATTTCGAACAGTTCACGCAATAAAACCTTGTGAGAAATCAAAAACTTCTATTTTACATGCTTTGTCTATGCATGCGCGGGTGACTAGTTGCGGGCCCCTAACTTAGGCTATAGGTGGCCTCACTCTATGCGGTTTTTTCGATCGCAGTGCTTGCGATCTGTTGCATTTGCCAGATCGCAATCATTGAGTCGCATAGTGTGAGCGCAACGACCGCAAGGCTTGCGAAATTTCAGCCGGTTGCAAGGGATCGCAGAGGCAACCGCAGACGATCGCAAGGTTTTGAACATGTTCAAAATTTGACAGCAGCCTAGCCGCAAGGAGGTCGCAAGGCTTGCGGACGTCTCCAAATCGCGAGAAGTCGCATGTGGTCGAGAACCGTGTGCGACTTCTCGAAACTGCAAGCAGTCGCAAGAAAAAACCGCATAGTGTGAGGCCACCTTATGGCGCACAACTATTCTGCATCGTTCGCGTTTGAGGACGATAGCTACAAATTTCCGATATTGATCAGTGAACTTTTGGTTCTATTGGAATTACCATGCTGTCCAGTAATACCATACCTGTATATGATACTTCTGTCTTACTCTAGATAGTACGGTATACTTCTGTGTAGGAGTCTAGATCAGCCTTTTATGTTATATGTATTCTACATCTCACTCGGTGCTCTGCCAGATTACACTGCATTACGTTCATTGCTGCAGCACTTTGTCTTGGTTTAGTGCTATTCGTCCTCACTTATTAATGGATCATGATCGGGTCGCACTCTTCATCTTCAATTCATGGCCATAATATTTTATTGCTCCCTTGTGTACTTGTGCCTCCTCAAAAACGTGGTCTTTTATACCCAAATTTGATGAAATACGAGGCCTGATTTTGATTGTATTCCTATAGCAAAAAAATAATTGCCGAAAAGCCTTTAAAGGATATTAATGCACATAAAAAATGGCATATTGAGATTGAAAAGGCATGACAATGAGACAGTGTATTGTTATCACACATAATAAGACTACCATATAAACTATACACAGACCTGTCACTGTACACAAGTCCCCGTGCTGGTGCACAGCGTCTGGACGGGCAACCGTTTGTACATAACAATTTTGGATAAACATCGGGTAGCAAGCAAGCAAGAGGTCTACGTTTTGAAGAAAACCAAAACAAAAGAAAGAGATAGTCAGAAAAGAATAAGCAGAAAGGAGGAGGAAGAGAGAGAAGAAAGGAGTACAAGAAAAAGATGGGGAGAGAAAGAGAAACAAAAGGAAGGAGTAAAGGAGAGACAATGTAAAGATGAAAAGAAAGGAGGGAGAGAGAAAATAGAAGAGGAAAAGAAGCGCAAGAGTACATGTGTATAAAATACATGTAATCAAGACCTCTCCTTACCTTGAAACTAGAGTAGTGTGGCAATTATGTACCCTCTGATATGCACCTGGTATGCATGGTACATTTAAACTTACTTTGTACGTACGTGGTAGCTATCTGTACATGTAGAGGCAAGAATGCAGGATTACCAAACAAACTTTCTATTCAATTGTATGCTATCATTATACTAAGTACTTGGCAGGAAAAATTGTCTTAACCTATTTGTCCTCATATGGGGTGGTCTTATTCTTCCAGACCTGTTGAATATGATTTCAGTATAAAGAGGATGAGATTAGTCTCCAACAATGACTTCAGAAGTGTGGCAAAAATATTGCTTTCTGCAATCTCATGAATCCAGTAAATGGTACGCCGAGCTGAGCAGGAAAATTTGATATTATGCCCCTTTTGTCTTCGTGAACTGATTGGTACAGGACTCTGTGCAAGAAAGGTTCAGAGACATTTGAAGAGTTTTGATCACAAAACAAGATAATGCAGTCAAACCTGTCTATATAGTGGCCACCCAAAGGAGACGGGAAAGGTGGCCGTTATAGACAGGTGGCCGCTATAGACAGGTTACAATCCAACTTTGTGTGCATTAGACAGGTGGCCGCTATACACAGGGTCTTTAACAGGGCTTTTCTCCCGGGAAGATTTTTCAGTGGCCACTATAGACAGGTGGCCGCTAAGGCAGGTTTGACTGTACCATTCTTGTTAATTTGAGATGTTTGTGATTGTGTACAGCTGCTAAAGAGAGAGAAAAAAAATTATAAGAAAAATCATACCTTAAACAATGAGAATATTTTCTAATTTCATGTCACATGTCAGGTACTGTATAATAATATGCCGAATATTTCGCGAGGTTTTTATTTTCGCAAATTTCATGAGTCAGGTGCTATTCGCGAAATTAAAGACACACGAAAATATTGACTCTGATCCCGATGTGAATGTGACGTATGCATGTACTCTTCTCTATTCAGTACAGGACTCTACGATCGCGAATTTAACCCCTGGCGAAAACATCGGGAATTCCTGATGCGCGAAAATTTAGACTCACGAAATATATGGTGTACCGTATACAGTATCACTGGAAAGGTTTTATTTCAGTGTACTGCGATGATCATGATGGACTCCCTTCAAAATGTTAAAAAATGGCACTTAACGATTTTCTACAATCAAAACTCTGACTTTATTTGATCCAGATGGATACACTTGAGAGCCGAGTGGAGGAACTTCGGCAGGAGCTCCAAGAAAAAGAGGCCAACCTTCACAAGGCGGCCACCATAGGCAAGCAGCTGCTGGAGGAAAATCACAAGTTGGATCAGCAGAATGAAGACCTCGTCAATGAGTACACAGCTCAAATCAGGGTAATACTTTGATAGACGTTTTATAGCCTTATCACTGTATAGCTCTACCTCTGTTGCCAACTCTGCCCATTCTATTCACTGGATACTTTACTGTGTGTGTAGTATAAATGTAAGCTTGCTTGAGAATGTACTGCAGTTTGATGTTTAACCCTACATGTGTAACTAGGCCGGGGGGGGGGGAGGGGGGGGGGGCATCTGAGGCCCCCCTCTACGTTTCGCACATTGCGTGATGTATCGCTATCGCGAAAAGCTATCGCCGTCATGTTTCATGACTTTTTTGCATAAATTAGCATAATTTAGCACAAATGATAATTTTTTGAATAATTAACTTCATGGTAATTTAGATTACATCATAGGCAATGTGTGTGCCAATTTTCATTGCGATCGCGCGGTCGACAGCTCTATCATCTACCTAAATAGCCCGGCCTAGTTAGGGTTAATGCCCTGCCTCGACACTCTGTAGGTACATTGTTGTTGTGTTCACTTCTCACTTGAAGAAGTCTGCTGTCTATAGTACTACATGTAATTATGTCTTTGGATATTGCACCATCATGCCAGGTATTTTCTGCTAATTATCATCATCACATGAAGCGCTGAAACAGAAATGTAACGAGATGGCAGTTTTGTTGGATAACCATGGAAAAGCACTGTACAAATGGATGCTGCAGTATGTTATGAGACTGAGAGTACCAACTAAATGCATCCCAATAATTCAGAGCTACATTTTCACTTTATGGTCAGTTTATAAAAAGAGAGATGTGACAACAGTTAACAAATCATATGAACCTTGGATTATGTATGTGAGACTATGTGAGACACAATTCAATTCAGTTTGTTCTAAACATGAACTAGTGGACGAGGTTTGATTAAAAGACAAGGAGATGATGAGGTATTTGCAGAACATTTTCAATTTTATCAAATGAATAGAAAGCTTTCAAAGTTGAATTGCACTGATCTGAATTGAGTTGAATTAAAGTTCTGGCAGTATTTTACACATCCAGTGCCACAATTACTGTTGTTCTTAAATACATTCAGTTTGAATATATGTAGGCATGATGAGACCTCAAATGAATGCACACATGTTCGCAAAATGTAGCAGCATGCTGATGTACATAACCTATCTTCCTTTCTAGAAGATTTTGACCTCACATAAAATGCATTGCATCACAATATCCAGGATGTCTCTGCCTGAGTTCCGTGTCATTTGCTCCTGCGACAATTGCTCCCATGAGACATCTGCATGCTAAGCCAAATATTGATTCTACCCACAAACATAACTCTAACCATGAAATCCTCACATCAAACTAAACCTAAAACCCTATCACAGCCCTAACCTTCACCCAAAGTCCTCGGAGAAAACAAAACCGCAGCAATTGTCACAGGAGTAAATATTAGGGAGCTTTAGATTTTGACGCGCGGACGTTTGAGACGACGAGTGCGCTGGACGTTCTCCTCTCCCCTGCGTTGTGCTGAAAAGTAGCTTTAGATTACGCTGGGATGCAGTGCATAAAAAATAAAATTGCGCCCCCATATGATCGGTGCATGAAGTAGCTCTCTACATTGCAAACTGTGCGGACGTAAAAATAGCCCAGTACACGTAGTGAAAAACTCAGGCGACGCAAGCCAAAAATAGATTGACTTGACGCGCGCTTCTGCGCACGCTCAGAACATGTTTTTTTCCCTCTGAACGTCCGTGCCTCTAAAATCTAAAGCTCCGTATTGTAATGTGTCACCCTTTGCCTCATGTCCAATGCAGGATCTGGAGCAAGAAAAGTACACCCTGCAGATGCAGCTGGCAAACAAGGAGCACCTGGAGCAGTACCATGCCACCGAGCTGAAGTGTCTGCAGGAGAGCAAGGAGAAGGAGATTGCAGCCGTCAGGGAGCAGATGGAGCTGAAGCACTCCCTGGAGCTGAAGAAGCTGCGGGCCACCAGCGAGGCTTTCCAGTCAGACCTGGAGCATGGCAGGATTGAAAATGAACAACTGAAGGAGAAGGTATTATACTTAAAGTCCCTAGTAAACTGCAGAGATCTCCACTTCTCTCTCACTTCTCTCTGTAATTTATTCTTTATGTGTGTGAAATTTTCTCACCTACTGTGGTTTTATCCTCACCTGGAGTTTTTCTTAACATTTCTCTTTCTCTATCTGTCTCCCGGTGCCTGTTAATCTGTCCATCTATCTTTTCATCTGTTTATTTATCTATCTATCTATCTATCTTTCTTTCTTTCTGTCTATCTGTCCATCTATTCATCTATCTAATCATCTATCTATCTACCTATCTATATTTATCTATCTATCTATCCTTATCTTTCAGTGCATCTCATTTGGCTAACATACCAACTTGATAAATTTGGCTTTCCATTTACTTCTAAATTGGTGGGTTGGTTGTTTTTTGTTTTCTTTTTGTACTTTTCCCATCTCTCTATCTTACCTTTATACTGTAATCTTTGAGTGCACCTTGAGCATTTCATTTAATGGACTTGATACAATATAAATTATACATATAATTGTTATTATCATTTTACTTATACTTCATGTCTTCAGACAGTACATGTGCGTGACACGTCAAGTACAAGGACTAATCTAAATCATGGTTTCGATCGTAAAGGTCCTGTTTACCTTTGGGAACAGTGATTTAAGATTTTTTCAAGATACAGCATGTGACCCTGCATCACAAAATGAATAAAAAGTCGCACACACTGAGTTTGTGTGAGAACTGAAAATAGGTGAAATGGGTCAACCTGACCGATCGTGACTTTTTCATATTTTCTGAAAGAGCAAGTCTTCTTCTACATTATACTAAATTTTGGGACCATAAAATGGGCAGGAAAGTGTGCTTTTCAGCAGTTTATCTCTAACATTATTTGGCACAATAGTGTGATTAGGTGTGTCATTAGAGGCCCCTTTTCATTTCTTAAAAACCTTGTACACACTCTTCACTTTCAACTCGTATAACTTTTGAAAGGATGATGCTACTGCTTTGAAAGTTGGCATTAATTATGGACAGTGCATGTGTTAATAAGGCATGCTCAATTTCAGTTTCTTCTGATAATTCCTTCATTGTTGTTACTCTTGTGGTTTACATCCTGTTTTTTGTCCCATTGGTCGCACAGCCAGCACGGCTTGGTAAAGATTTAGTGCTTGAATAGACACTGTACTTCAGGAGCCTCTTTTCACAGTTCACACTTTTCCTGAGTGTGTGCTTTCTTTCCAATATTTAGATAGGTTAGGAGAGTCCATTTGATTTGAGTTATATATCATTTTAAGGCTTAAAGTCTGCTCTTTCAGAATAAGCTCTTAACTAAAATTTCATGTCAGGCGACTTTCTGTTCATTTTGTGATGCAAGGTCACATATGGCATATAATGCATATGTGTACGTCTTTTTTACCACAAAACATCCTATCAAAAGATTTTCGTGATAAAGCCTAAAATATAAGGAGATATCTGTATTTTTCTCAGTAAACCGTAACTGTAGACTGTATAGTCTGGAAACATTCTTATTATAACTGTTGTTCACATTTTGTATATTTAACAATACTTAACATCAATTTTACCAATTCAAATTTTGAAAGTGGTTGGTTCTACCCCTAACTCACATTTTAGAACAATTCTAAAGCACTAATGCTGGGTTTTTGTTTCATCTGTAAATGGTAAATTATACCCGTGAATCCAGACCATGATGCCTATTTTCTAGTTTTACATATTCCAATGTTAGTAAGACCTAGGACTAGCCAGGGAAAGAGGTAGTAAGAGCCAGATAATGTGGATTTATCCCCTTCTCCTGTGGCACATTATGGTGGACATAAGGCCTTACACTCTACACTTTTACATGCCAGTTAAAACCACAATTATATTTGTATGAGAGAAGTATGTGGTACACAGTGCTTTGCTGACTCTGTCTCCATTCCTTTTTGTTCTTGTAGCTAAAGACATCGGAGTCTGCCCTGAAGGATGCCTTAGACAAGGCCAACGCTGCTATTCTTGATCAGACCATGTCAGCAGCAGACAGAATGTACACAGTCCAGGAAGAGAACAATGTACTGACTGCAGAAAAGGTAATTTATTCATTTATTTGCTTTCTCCATGCTTCAGTCTCAATGTTGCAGTGTACTTAATGTGCTACAATGATACCACATTCCACACATTGTAGTTTAATTCTGCAACATGTTATTTAGTAGCCTAAGTTTGGATAAATTCATGTTGTATCTCATCTAGGTGGAATTACTTTTTCATTTAATTAGCACCAACTGGTTGATACATACCTTACAATCTAGAATACTTTCATTTGTTTGTTTGATTAGATCACAGGAAGTAATTTGATGTCAACAAACCTTGTCAGTCGTGAAAACAGAGGACAGTCAGTTCCATGTTTCTTCAATTTCTGAACGAAACAGCAATATGCTCATCTCAGGTTTGACCTCCCAATTACATGCGAACATTCATCCACAGATGGAACTCTCCGCACGCCTGAAAGAATCCAAGGATGAGGTTGAACAGCTTCACTATGCAAAGCACATGCTGACTCAGCAGAATGCCGAGCTGGAGAGTAGGGCAGATGAGGAACACACCCAATGTCTGACATACTTCAGAAATTTACAGGTAAAATGTTGTTTATGTCACATTTGTACTTAAAGCTCTCTGCCTATGAATCCTTTCTTAAAGCCTAAACTGATCTGCAAACCTGAGGTAAGCCTCACAAGACTAAATTTTCAACTGTTGCTAATGCTTCAGACAAAGACAATTCTGGGTAGTTGATTGTTTTAACAGATGCATTTCATGACTTCATTCATTCACACATGTATTAATTACCATGTCCTAGAAACTTTACTCTCCAACTGTATCTTATTCTTATTTGTCTAAGAATTTGCTTCATTGCTGTTAACTCTTTATTGTCTTGTTTTTGTTAAATGTCATTGTGCTGTGTGTTTTGAAAAGATTTCACCTAAAGGGACCCCAAGGATAACAGTGCAGTGGCAATTTACCCGATCAAATTAGATGAATAAACGACTCCAGATAAATGGAAATAAAAAGTATAATGGATGAAGTTATGTGTCTTACTACCAACAGGAAGTCCGGACCCAGGTACAGGAGCTGCAAGCAGAGCTAGACCTCATCAAGCTCCAGTCGACAGATCCCAACAGCAAGGGGAATTCCCTGTTTGCTGAGGTGAGATCAGATTGTGGAAACAGTCTGTTCGTTTGTCTGTGTAATATCACAACTATTTTGACAATTTAGCATCAGCAGTATTTGTAGGGACAGATTGCTATATTGCACTCTTGTTATAACGAACGCTGTTGTAATGAAATTATCATTACAATGAAGTACAGTTCAGGTCCCAAAATTATTGTCTACATATCTTTACATAATTTACCTTTCGGGTAAAATTAAATTTTGATATAACAAAAGAAAACTGCCAGTCGGGAGGACTTTGTTATAACGGGAGTCACCTGTACTGTGGGACATAAACTGTAACAAGCTGCTTTAATTTATACAACACCAGCTTTATCTATTGATGTAGCATTCATATATAAACTAGCAATGTCAGGAAAGGTTGTGCGTATGTTTATTTTGTTATATTTATGGCTTTTGTACTGCCAATAACATGTGACCAAATATTTGCTTTTATGTTTTGATGACTAATCTCTTCCGGTCACCATATTGCATCCAGCTTTGACTAGCATTGTGTGTCAATATTGCCACTGAATACCAGTTTGCGACGCCTGTAATGATTGTTACAATGTCTACAATTATTTGTAATCATGCTCATGATGCAAATGCCATCCTACCCCTTACAAAGGGAAAGCATGTCTACTTTGATATCAGTTGCTCAGAACAAATTTAGGCACTTTTTTTCAAAGTTCATTTTTAACCGAAATGACTTTTAGGATAAGAGTGGGCTAGCAAGTGGTTTCAATTCAGTTCTGTGGAACTTAACAGTGAATTCATGGGTCAATATCTATCCAGTTTTCCACAGTAAAACGAACAAGATAGATAACAGAATTCTTTGTTTTCCATCGTTGATTTGCACAGGTTGAGGACAAACGGCAGGCACTGGAGAAGAAGATGATTGGAATGCAGCTCAACCTAGATGCTGCCAAGAAACAACTGACGCACAAGAAGCAACAGATTCAGAACCTGAAGGTAATACCACACCGTTCCACAGAGATTTTTTTTTAAATTTTTTTTATTATGGGTCACTCGTCAGAGGCCAAGTGTTTTGCTTCCGGCAACCCATCAAAGTGTACTGGCTTGCAGTCTGGTGAATCTGACTTGTGTTGGTTGGCGTTCAGGTCAGTATCAGACATTATGTCGTGCGTAATCCGATGAGACAAGATCGTGTGATCATGTTTGACACAGACCAACACAACTGATTGACAAATTGCCCTACATCAACGTAAATAAGCACTGAATTGATCAGTGTTTTTAGTAGTAGCCATGATAAAAATCATGGGCGTACATACTCGAGCAGGATTTGAACCTATGACCTCCTGATTACCGGACAGGCGTCATCTCCACTACCACCGAGCTTTTGCCCAACAGCAAGTGTTGGTTCTAACACAAGTTGGATTCATCAGACTGCAATCCGATACACTTTGATGGGTGGCCAGAAGCAACAAACTTTGCTTCCAATGAGTGACCGATGAGTAAAAATCTTTGTGGAATGTAGGTGTCATGAAAATTCTTTGATTTGACTTGCTGAATCTCAAAAAAGGATCCAGGTCGTGCTTGTAGCATTGCTTTTCTTTTCTTGGCAGAATTTAGTCTAATGATAGATTTAAAAGCACATTGCTTGACCACACATGAGCGTGCTCTTGTTTTCATACAAAGATCTTCCTTGCTGGTTAGTCCAAATTACGACATGGCCTACTTGTCTTGAGTAACCCTTATTTGGATTATTTGACTTAAAATTTCCGACAGAAATGTGCATATTGAAACATACTGTAAACCGAGGAATGTTCACGTGTATTTTAATTTCGCGAATTTCCAGAGCGCCAAGATTTGCAAAATTAAAATGCATGCGAAAGTTCTTGTCTACACTATATGCATTGAATGCTAGTGGCAATTCGCGAAAATTTCATGCCAAGAAAAAGGCCGTCGGCTCCAATTCGCAAAAATTTCGTGCTGTGAATACATCATGTTTTACAGTAGTGCCCTAGTTTCACCATGGCATTCTAATTTTGTATACCTTTAATATGAATGAAACAGTCATTTTGTGTTCATTGAAGTGTTTAATACATTTATGGTAGAAAATACCACTAAAGAAAATTTAATACTTGTAGATGAATAAAATAGACTGTTTCATTTCAAAATGTACCACTACCAGTCGTGTGATTATTGATATTTTCCCAAATAGCACATTTGAACTACGGCATTATGTCTTATGGTCACGGAAGAAGGCAAGTCCTGCATATTTTTCCTTGGTGGTTTCCGAAAGCTGTAATCTGGCTGCAGTGTGCTGTCACTCTTTGCTCAATCTATACTCCCACTGTTGGTGATGAAACTTCTTTCATTTACACAGAAAAACAAAAACAAAAGAAGATGCGCCATGTATGCTTATATTCATTGAAGATTTGAACCTTATGTTATCCCTTCTCCTTTTTCCCTCTCTCATTCTGTCTTGCGCCCTCACGTGGTGACTCCAGTACCAGATTGCTGGACTGCTCCAGATGGACAGGGGAGGGGCAGCTGCCTCCCAGGTGGAGCAACTGGAGCAGCTCTTGGCCCAGAGTAGGACTGATGTGCAGAACTTGACCCAGAAGCTGCACAATGTCCAGAGTAACCAGAAGGTAGTCTCTAACACCAGGACCTTTAATTATTCAACACATCAAATAGAAATCTCAAGACACAGTCATGTGATAGAATACTAGGGTGTTTTTTTTTTTTCATCATGCTATTTTTGTTTGTTTGTTTGTTTTGTTTGTTTCAGTTTTCAATCAAACAGCAGTTTATGTCCAGTGGGGGTACTGTGGTATAGTGGATAAGACTTGATTTTCAATCTGAGGTCTGTCAAATGCAAACGTCCATGGACAAGATATTTTTACCCACTATGTCCCTCTTGGCCCAGGTGTATGAATGGATACTTGGCATGGCAGGCATACTTGCCAACTAGTAAGATTTTATCAGATTTAGTAAGATTTTTTTACGTTAAAAATAGCAAAATCAGATTTTCTGTCAGAGAAATCAGATTTTTTAAAAATATTTAGATATACCTTTCATGTGGATTTTCTGAAGATTTGACCGAAAGTAAGATTTTTAACTTCAGTTTGCATATAAAATAAGATTTTTGCAATCCACGAGTAAGATATTTCATCTTGAAATGTTGGCAGGTATGGGCAGGGCCCTGTGGTAGAGCAGTAGCAACAATGAAAATACTACCCTGGTTAAAGAAGACCACATACTTTTGTTGTTAGTATTATTAGTGTTATTATCAGTAGTACTCTTATTACTGTCATCCTTATTGTTATTATTATTATCCTTCCCTCACATATACACACAGTTAATTTAGGCAGTAAAATTCACAAGAGGGCTAAAAGTTGCAAAATATTGGCAAAGCGATTTGGTAAAGTACATGTACATGGAAAGAGTGTGCATTTGATTCTAGAATGGCAATGCCTACAAGCAGTGAGGAGAATTTATTTTGTCCAGATTGCTGTAATCTAAGTCATACTTTCTTGTGGTTATGAGGCTATGAGGGATTCTGTACCCTAACAAAACTACTGGTAACCCACTATCCTGTTTCCTGTCTTGAGATATGATAGACTCACAAATTAAAATTTCATAACAAAAATCTCACAGATTCTTTGCCATTTTCAATGTTACATATTTTTCCATCAATGGTATTCGTCAGCTAGAAGGTACATACAGTCAAACCTGTCTATAGCGGCCACCCAAGGGAAACGAAAAGAGTGGCCGTTATAGACAGGTGGCCGCTATAGACAGGTTATCCAACTTTGTGTGCATTGCCTACATGTACATGTATCATTGTTGTATACATCTGTACTTATATGTACATGTATGTGTATACATATGCAAATGTGTGTTTCGTGCATTGAACAATGCCAGTGTTTATGAAATTGTTGCACAGTAGCATGTGTACAGTCGTGAAGAAAGCTTAACACTAGGGCATTATTATTATTATGACTGAATGAGTGGTGAATGCAGCTGTGGCAATCACTGAACGTTGCCCATGAATGACTAGCACGGCTACAAAGCAGAAAAACATGCTGAATTATCGGATCGGTTAAGGCTGCATCGGGTCTGTGGCCGCTATAGACAGGTTAAAATATACCGCGGGAAACAAAATTTGTGGCCGCTGGCTGCGTTTAGACAGGTGGTTGCTCTACACAGGGTCTATAACACGGCTTTTCTCTCGGGGAGATTTTTCAGTGACCGCTATAGACAGGTGGCTGCTGAGGCAGGTTTGACTGTACTCAGATTCAATAACATTTGATTGACATCATACTAAGATTAATGAACACTATACATGTATTTGAAATTCAGAGCACTGCGGTAGTCCTTGAAGATTCAGAAGGAGCCCCAAAGAGTCCATCACGAGACAGACTAAAGAGGTTCTATCAGAGCAAACTGGACCAGGCAAGGTGAGTATCAACATGTTGCGAAACAAGGCATACTGTGTATGCTCACATGATTTTTTTTTTGTTTTTGTTTTTTGTAACAACTCTCAAAGCTCAGAAGGATTTGCACTCACAAAGCAACAGTAGGTAGCCTGAGCCACCTGTGATTTTATTGTACCTCTAAAACAAAGTTACTGTAAAACCAAAAATAATCAAGGCATGAATCTTTTGCGAATTGCCACTGGCATTCAGTGTACTGTGTTGACAAAATCTTTAGCTATATTTTACTTTTGCAAATCCTAACTTGCAAAATTCATTAAAGTTTCATACGCGCAAAAATTTCTGGTGTTACAGTATTCATCTGTCTGCCATGGTGTCATACTCATTAAACAGCCATATTATAACATTTACATGTTAGTTTATAATATTGTTTTGTAAGGCTTTTTCAGCACTCTTGGAAATTATATTAAATTCTAGGAATACTTCAAGAGCTACCAAAGCAAAGTTCTACTTTATCTAAGATGCATGCATCCTGCTGATGTGACACTCAGTGTACAGGAGAAGAGAACTGCTGCCTATGAGGATATAAGTACACTCAAGATCACAGGCTTGAACACAGAAATTTCGCGACCCCACCTCCATCAATAATCCCTCATTTTACTTGGGAAATAATGGGATGTCCATGACCAGATACTGTATACACCTTATATTTAGCGAGTCTAATTTTTCGCGAGTCAGGATTTCCTGATGATTTTGCAAGTGGTTAAATTCACGATCATAGAGTACAGTATTGGATGGAGAAATGTATGCATGCACATCACATTCATGTTGGGATCAGAGTCGATATTTTCATGTGTTTTTAAATTAGCAAATAACACCTGACTCGGGAAATTTGCGAAAATAAAAACCTCACAAAATATTCGGCGTATACAGTAGTGCATGAATTTTTTTTGTTGAGGCAACTTTCCACATTTCTCCCTTTGCTCCTTCTGTCCATCCAGCAAGGAGAAGGAGAATGTTGAGAAGGAGCTGCAGTCGCAGCGGATGCAGCGTCTGTTCCTCAGTGACCGCCTGGTCGAGTGTCAGCGCAACCTGTACGCCAGCGAGAAGCGGGTGCAGCAGCTGCAATCGACTCTCATCGTCAAGGGGGTCAAGATTGACGAGCTCAGAGCCAAGCTGACCGAACATGGTGAGAATCCTGCCTCGTCTGGGGCGTCCTCTCAAACACTCACTGAAATCTGTTTAATCACCTTAGTTTAAAAGAGGACCTAAATGTGTCCCAGTGCATAGCATGCCTCACACAGGCCTTCACTGACGGCATTCGTTCAGTGCCCTCACATGTTACAACTTGTGAAATGCTTCTTTAAACACAGCGTGTCTGCTGTATCAAAATTGACTATTCACCAAATTTAGGTACAATTATTTCCTCATAAACATTTTGGAGCTACAGATGGTAATAATATTGTACGTGCTTACAAGTCATATCCATGTCATTGAATGATTGAGTGAAACATCAGGAACTGAAAATGCTGACACTTCATTTATTACCAAACAGGGATGCCCCTTGAGTGTTCAGTTGCATTATATTTATCACAGTTATGCAAACATGCAAAAAATTTTGACTGCTGACAAGTACAAAGAGATTGTACCCCTTCAACAGAAATTAGGGATAATCATGTTAATGGCCTGTCAATCACCAATATTTTTGTCTTCCAATAGGTATAGCTGTTGATAAAGAGGTGAAGGGTGGCTACAAAGAGAGGATACCTGGTCCTGATGACTTTGAGAAGAAACCAGAGCCGAAGGCAGGGTCAGGCTCTAAACCATTACAAGGTAAGGAATAATCATTGCCCACATTCTTACAGGTTGACCAGATGAAGTCGCTGGAATCACTTACCCATCTTTGAAAGCTCATTCCAACACTTGTACAGATTGGTAAAATGCAGTTTCAGATGAAATGCAACTTTTTATCCTTAGTTTTTAGTGAGTATCCTGTTTCAGGTTGTATCCAATATTTAGCAAAATTTAAGCTAGTCACACCAAATTTAAGAACAGTGGCCATAAGTGCTCCTTGAAAGAGAGCCAACTCTCACGCCTGTTTGAAATTCAGTCTGCTAAAATTAGTCATTGTTAAGATCACCTTCCCTTGCAACATTTGATGCTATCAATAGAAGAAAAGAATCCCGAGTGTTGTGTAAGAAGAGATAATGATGTAAGTATGTATTGGTGGCACAAAACACAGTTTTCCCCAAGTTTCAGATCTTTTAAAAACAAATTTTAAAGCAAAAGGCAAACATGTCATGCTCACACTTCAGGTGCAGTACCTCTGATGTCCTCTCTATTCTAAGTTTGTGTGTAATATCAAACAAAGAACAAAAATGTTCCTTTGAATATGCCTTATTCTTCAAATATGCCCCACCTGCTTAGAGCACACTTGGGTTGTGTGTTGATACAACATAACAACTTTACTGTAGCCATAATTACTGTAAACCCAGAAATTTCGCGGGCATGAAATTTTCATGATTGCGCGAGGAGCCAAGATTTGCGAAAATTCTTGTCCACGCTACTGACAGTGAATGCCAAAGTGGCAATTCGAGAAAATTTCAAGCAGCAAAAAAAAGGCTGTCGGCTCCGATATGCGAAAATTTCATGCTGTGAATGTTTCTGGCTTCACAGTACCAATTTCTTTTCAGTTTACCCTCAAAGTTTCATGTTTTCTGAATTCTGTTACTCAATTAGTGGAGCACAAGGTGTGGATATAAATGGAAAATTGCCACTCCTCCACAATATGCTTTGCAGAGTTGAATATAATATCTATGTATCGTGTGTGTGTGGGTGCTTGTGATCTGCTTGGATATAAACAATGTTCTGGCAGATATTATCAGACTTGTCTTTTCCTTCTCTTCACTTTTTCCATTGAAAATTCCACCCAACTGTTCCAGGTGAGTCAGGGAAGAAAAATATTGGAGGCTCCAAGTCAGGAGTGCCACCATCAGAGCAGGTGGGCAAGGAGCCACTCAGTGAGCAGATGGCCAACAGACCCAGCATTCCCTCGGCCGATGGGGACAAGCCCCAGAGGAAGAGGGTGGTCTCCATCAGCAGCAAGGTGACAGACATGGAGGGTGAGATGGCGGGCCACAGCAGTGGCAAGCACTGCGGGGCAGCAGATGGGGAGGAGAACGTGGTGGAGGGGGACAACAAACGGAAAAGGAAGGAAGGGATGACGGAGGATGGGAGGAGTAAGGGGCCATGGGTGAGGGGCCCCTGTGGTGGTAGGCTGGTAGTACCAGCCAAAGTGATCCAAAAGGACTGCCCTGATGAATGCAAGCAGCAATGAAAGTCATGGAGAGAGGCATGTGACTACATCAAACAGGTGTACATGGTACTTTGATAAACAGACATGATCATGGTTGATCCTGAGTATCCACTGTATGTGTGTGACATTGAAACCTTTTTTTTTTTTTTTTTAAACTATATATCATTTTAAAAAAGAGAGAGAGAAAACTATAGGAAGTAGTGACTTAAAAAAAAGAATGCATAGGTGGCAGGAAGGGTAGCAGCGAGTACACTTACCCTTTGCATTATTCTTGCAAAGATGAATTTTTTTCACAGTAGCATCATGTATCTTATTGTCATGTATCCCGCATTTGGTGAAAGGATGCATGTCTTTGTCATGTGGATTTTCCTGATACTCCTGGATTCTCCTGAAGGAGACTATTTCATTGCACATTCTTCAAGACAGAAGGAGTCAATTCATTCCTGCAAATTTGACCTCCAAAAGGTATACAGTGGACTCCCATTATAATGAAGTCCTAGGGACCGGCAGTTTTTTTTCGTTATATTGAAATTTCGTTATAACTGAACAAATAAACAATAAAAATACATAAGTGGATAGTGTTGCGGCCCGAATTTTACTTTGTTGTAACTGGAATTTCGTTATAACCGTGTTCGTTATAATGGGAATGCACTGTATATTTCTGGTCCTGAAAATGTGCCAAACGAATGAGTACTATGTGATGTATAGTAGAGCCATGTCAATAACCAGGCCCACTGAAGTTGCGTGTGGATTTGCATTTTGAAATGATATACTCATTGTACATGAACAGTGCTCTCCTGTTACAATGAACATCATTTGGGATTCAACAGGGTAAAATTTCAGGTCCCAAAACTGTGATCTATATCTGTATAGTTATGTACACATACTTTATTCGTTCAGTTGTGATGAAACTTTGAACATTGACTCATACGCTTAGATTAGTATTTCTTCCAATGTCATACCTCTGACATTGATATTGATGTACAGTAAATGTACATATCTTTTTATATGTTTATTGTGTCTATGTATGTATATTATAGACTACTGTGAAAGTGGATATTTTCGCGCAACTAATTTTTCGCGCTTGGCGGGCTGAGAAGAGTTTCGCGTGTTTTTTAATTCCGCGGAATCAAGACAGCAACTACTTGAACATATGGCACTCAAAAATATTTGCATGTTTTTATTTTTGCACTAGTTTCGGGTTTTGCGAAATGAGCAAAAATTTTAACACCGCGAAAATTTCAACTTTTACCACTGTTCTGTATGTATGCATTCTATGTACGCGTATATGTATCAATGTTACATGTATGCATGCAAAGAAAAAATTCCAGAACTGGAGAATAAAATCGAACTTAACTGGATTGAATTGAATTGAAAGGTTCATTTTTCATGAAAAGCACACTTTCCATCGACTTGTTACGGACATATAACGGTGATATTACTTCCCCTGCTTTTTGAAAGAAGTTATTGAAGTGCTCTTTCATTATGCTAGAAAATTGAAGGTACATGTATATACATATGTTTAATTTTTCTTTTTTTTGCCCAATCAGGCAAGTAAATCTTATTATTTTTTGTAATTTTTGCATGCCTGGTACAGTGCACTCCCGTTACAACGAACACGGTTATACCGAAATTTCGTTATAACGAAGTAAATCTTCTGGTCCCAAAATTATCACCATTAAAGTCTATGGTACAAAATTTGCTTATAACGAACACGGTTATAGCGAAATTTCCGTTATAACGAAGTCTTTTCAGAGCACCACAGACAAAGAAAAACAAAAGAAATGTGCTCCGTTATAACGAAATGCGAATTGCTGTCGAAAATACGGAGCGAAACAAGCATTAATAGCGTCTCTGCATTGGTGAACGCTTCACATCACTGTGTGTGTTTGCTCCTTGTGTGTCACGCACAGTTTCTGAGGGGAACTTGCGTTTATTATTGTAATAGCTTTCGAGTGTATGATGAGTATTCAGCAAACAGAATATGATATACGTACGTGGTTTCCTTGTTTTCGTTATATATTGTATTTGTTCGGTTATAACGAAATTTTGTTATAACGAAAGAAAACTGCCGGTCCCGAGCATTTCGTTATAACGGGAGTGCACTGTATAAACTTTTACGTGCCTGTGGCAAGCAGGCAAGTGCTAGTGAGACGCCTTGTATGGAATATTCAATGTAAATTTATTGTTTTCACCTCGATATTCTTTTTCTGAGAGAAGGGCTAATGAGTGTATGTGCAGGGTGCTACATAAGCACTTGCCTGATTGCCCGGGGCAAGTGAAAATCAAATTTGGGCAAGAGTTTTTGAACAATAAGAAAAATTCTTGCCCGAACTGGGCAAGCAGAAAGTTTTGGAGCCACTTTTTTTTTCACTAATTCCCCCCAACAAACCCACAAAGTCAATTATACAGAAGAATAACTAAACTATACACAGTCCTGCAACTGATTGACAAATTGCCCTACATCGACGTAAATAAGCACTGAATTGATCAGTGTTTTAGTAGTAGCCATGATAAAAAATCATGGGCGTACATACTCGAGCAGGATTCGAACCCACGACCTCCTGATCACCGGACAGGCGTCATCTCCACTAGACCACCGAGCTTTCGCCCGACAGCAAGTGTTGGTTCTAATCCTTATAGCATGAAGCGGATACTGCTTTGCTATAAGGATTAGAACCAACACTTGCTGTCGGGCGAAAGCTCGGTGGTCTAGTGGAGATGACGCCTGTCCGGTGATCAGGAGGTCGTGGGTTCGAATCCTGCTCGAGTATGTACGCCCATGATTTTTTATCATGGCTACTACTAAAACACTGATCAATTCAGTGCCTATTTACGTCGATGTAGGGCAATTTGTCAATCAGTTGCAATGAAAACATCTCGACGAAAGAACTTCATAAATTTGAATAATACACAGTCCTGTCGCTGTACTACAGAAGCCCTAAAACAATGGCTGTGTAGTGATGCAGCACACTTTATATTTCATTTCAACAACTTTCCCTCACTTACGTGAAGAAGCCTCAATGCAATGCAACAGCAAAACTTGATCAGTCAACGTTTGTTACTCCATTGTGTTTTATAAGCTTGTGAATCAATGTGTGTTGTTTTTTTCAAAGTATTGTTTTTTATTAAGCCCTTTACATACACATGATTTTCTATCATTTTTTTATCATTTCCTTTTTGGACTTTCTTTTCTGACAAGTAAAAACAGTGTTGGAGCAAGTGTTTTGCAGCAAATTTGAAAATCTGCTTGCCCGACTGGACAAAGTGGTAAAATAAACTTATGTAGCATCCTGATGTGGATCAACTTACACTGTATTATGACTGTTATCTCATCAAGCATCATTGCATAATATGTTTATTGTGACAGCCCCATGCAATTTGGAACATGTCATGGAAGAGAAAATACAAGGATTTGCTTTATTTTATATTTGAATGATTTATCAAAGTTGTTTGTAGAACTTAACTTCCCTTAGGAAATACCAAAGTATTTATGTTATGATTATTTTTAATGTGTACATTGTATTCTTGAGAAATAAAAAAAAAGTTGCAGAATAAATTTAAATTGAAAAATGACATCCAAGTTGTATGATAGTTATAATATCCTGGGTCACCAATACTGTATCCCCAAATTCTCCTTAGAGGATAGATGATAAATGTTTATCTATGCGGGTGCTAGATTTTAGTAGTTGTCTGTGTTTATTGCAATTCTTAGTCTGTCTGAGTAAATCTGCAATTATCGTGCATTTCATGTCCACAGGCAAAGTCTTTGTTCACTGGGAATTGCAGCAATTATTATGAATGTCATTGACAAAGGCCTGTTTAGAATATCTTATTTATCCCCAATAAGACTCAATTGCAATTTTAGTTTCAATTCAAACTTCATTCCACATTTCAGCAGACCACATGTTAACAAGATCTAATGCAATTGGGGTGACAATACAGTGAAATCAATTATCAACTTTCATACTTCTAAAACAAATATGTTTGCTATAAAAATGTTTGTTAGTGTAAGACATGTTAAGTGAAAAAATGTTAATGTAAAATGAAAACTCTGTGGATTCAAACAAAATATAAAAGTGTTGAAATTTTCTGCCATGATGCATTGTCAGTAATGTCAGTGTCTTAGGGCCAGAATGATAATGACACAGCACACATTGAGATGGATTCAGTGATATAACGTCGCTGGGGTGACAAGACCTCGTATCTACAAAATGTCAAATGTTCAGGAGAGCAAGAACACATAGCAGACAAAGCACTGTATCCAATGGGATAGACATTCCTTTGACATGCCGTGGTGGCCTCATTTTTTAGGTAAGACAGCTAGGATTTGGACAGGACATCACTTAACTGATTATCAGACCATTAATCCAAAAATTTCAGATACAAGGTCTTGTCACCCCAGCGACGATATAAATCATGTAATTCTGCTGCAGAATTTGCAGTGAATTTATTCTTTTTTTCTATTTGTCTGTTTGCAATTGTCGTGTATTCACACCAGATTTGAACAGTTTATGTTCTGGGTCGGGACGCAAAGTATGATGCGAAACTTTGTCGTTTAGGTTTAATGGTCTTTTATTATCTCCAACCAAAAACCTGGTTTTCGTCCAGATAAAGTCGTCTTTGCGCACAAATCACCATTTATAGGCACAAAAACATGGTTGCAACAAAAGCATTCTCTCCTCGAGGGTGTCCGGGAGGTGAGTGGTCATCAACATGGGCTCGCTTGCCGCCCATAGGAAATTTCCTACTTCACCCCATTTGGGGCTATATTCCTCCGCGATTATATTTAATTACTGTAATTTAAAAAGCAATCCCACCCTGTTACTCATTAAATTACAAAGCGTGTTCATTTATTAATCACTCATGTGTATCATTTTTTTCTTTCTTACATTTATCTCAATCCTAGAGCCGATAAAAATCGGCACTTTATTCTTCAAATGGTGGAATATGTAATAATCCATCTTCAGTGAAAGGCCCGATTCCCAACTTAAAGCTGCACAACACTCTTTGGTTATTCTTAATTTTCTCATTTTTCTAATTCTGACATCTTCCCCGCAGAAATTTGTTGTCGGCCCGACAACTAACTTTATACATTTACTTCCAAAAATGAATTAATTTCCTTTTATAACGTGACATACACAACCGTGTTATACCTAACCAAATAACTAACGACTTCATATCTATGCATTATCCTAGAACAACGATACTTCCTTTTTGGTACCGGCATGCATACCCATATCATTTGTCTACAATATCCTGACTCGTTATTCTAAGTTGGCAACCCTGTGACCACGGAAGTTGGTAGGCGTGCGGGATTTCTGTGTACACCCCTCGTAGATCTGGTCGATCTTCGTGCAGGCATTTCGTCCTCTCCTCCATCTTCAGTTTGATCTACTTGAAGCCTCACTATACCGAGGTAGTCCTCCCCATCAGACTCGGACTCTTCGTCTGAAGGGATGGCGGTAACCTCATCATGTACCCGGGTTTCAACATGAACTTCTGGCACTATGTCATCAACAACGCTCCTGGGATCCAGGACTAGCTGCCACCTGTTAACCCACTTGGTCTCTCCTCTAGACGCAGGCCGAATTTGGAATAGATCGTGATGAGAATTGACATCCACTACGACATAGGCAGTGTTGTGAAATTTATCCTGCAACTTATGTCGCTCCGTGAATGCATGGCGCTTGAGGACACGATCACTCACTTTCAACGAGTTTACCGACATATCGTCTGTTGAGAATGAGAAGGGCGTTAAGTGGTCTTGAACACTATGGGTCTAGTGGCAACTTAACGCCCTTATCATTCTCAACAGACGATATTAGGTTTGTGGCGTTGTTCCTCCTTGTCCGCGGCTGCTCGAAGCCTGGAGGATACCACTTCATGTACCCGCTTCATCACAGATGCTTGTTTCTCGACGTAGTCTTCGTTTCAGTCACCGCTAGCCCGACCAATCAGCTGGTCCAAAGGTAGGACAGGCTCTCTCCCGAACATGAGAAAATATGGTGTAACTCCGGTTACCCTATGTGGGGTCGTGTTGTACATGAACACCACGTGGGTGATCATTTCAGGCCATCGCTGTTTCTCCATTGGGCTCAATGATCTTAGCGTGCTGCAAAGGGTCTGGTTAAAGCGTTCTACCTGCCCATTCCCAGATGGGTGATATGGGGTGGTTTGCGACTTTTTTCACCCCACACAGTTGACATATCTCCTTGATCAGGACACTCTCAAAATTTCTGCCCTGATCGGAATGTATCCTCAAGGGTACTCCATAATGACTGAACCAGTGCTCCTGAAGAACTTTGGCAACTATCCTTGCCGTCTGGTCCTTACATGGGACCGCGAAAGCAAACTTCGTATATGCGTCAGTCATCACTAACACGTCCCCGTAGCCGCCTCTTCCCTTGTCTAGCTTTAAGAAATCCACAAAAAGGATCTCGAGTGGTTGGAAGGCTAGGAGGTGGCGAAGTGGGGGCCTCACCTGTGGGGTTGGTGCTTTGGATGCTACACATCGGAAACACTGCTTGATATGTTCTTTTACGTGTTGCTGCAACCCTGGCCAAAAACATCTCTTCCTCAACAAACTGTAGGTCCGACCCATCCCCTGGTGACCCCATTTGTTGTGGGCTGCCTCCAGCACCATACTCCGAAGCTTCTCTGGTACTAAGAGTTGTCTCAGCGGCCCAGAAGTCTCCTCAACCTCTTGGTAGAGGACACCATTAATGCTCACCAATACAATCCCACTCTCTGATCCATCCTTGTAGACCGGGCGTCCCTTTCTCATTCTCGTCCCCTGGTCGCCAGTGGTTGTTGTACATGTCTATAACCTTGGATAGGACGGGATCCTCTTTTTGGTAGTCTCATAATTCCTTGGGGGTGAACGACGGCAGAACACAGGGCCAAGTGTCCCCTCTTTCGGGTGCAGGATGGTCAACAGGACCTGTCAGTTTACGGACTCGGATTGGTCCAGTGGGTTACGTGATGGAACTGGCTACCTCAATTGACAGGGCTCTAACCTCTTCTCCCGACATGTCAGTCTCTGGTTTTTCTGGTCGTCTACTCAAGGCATCTGCACACTTGTTTGTACACCCAGGCCGATACTTGATTGCAATGTCATACGAGGCCAGCTGTGCCACCCATCTCATTTCCATTGCACCCAACTTAGCACTCTTCAGGTGGGCCAACGGGTTGTGGTCGGTCCACACAACACAATGGGATCCAGCAATGTATGGCCCGAACTTTTCTGCTAAGGCCCATTTTAAGGCTAGAAGCTCCACCTTAAAGCTAGACAGGTTTGGGTAGTTCCTCTCTGCCCCCCTCAATGTCCGACTGGCATAGGCGATAGGGTGAAGCTTCCCGTTGTCATCCCTCTGAAGGAGACATGCTCCAAGCCTCGGAAAGATGCGTCTACTTCCATTTCAAATGGGCGGTCAAAACGAGGATAGGTTAACACAGGTGCCCTCGTGAGGGCAGCCTTCAACTCCTGAAATGCATCCTGCTGCTTGTCTTCCCACTTGAACGAGTGGTTCCCCGCTTTTCCCTTCTTGCCGCCAGTGACCTCGTGGAGTGGGCCTGCGATCCTTGAAAACCCGGGCACGAACCTTCGGTAATAGGAAGCCAACCCGAGGAAGGAGGACACCTCTGCTGACGTGTTGGGAACCGGCCAGTCTCATACTTTTTCGATCTTCTCCTAATCTACTGCAACTCCAGACGCAGAAACAACGTGGCCGAGGTAGTGTACCTCGCCCCAGAAAAGCTGGCACTTCTTTCCTTTTACTTTCAGACCAAATTTGTCTAGTCGGGTCAACACACAGTCTAATCGCTCTAGGTGTTCGTCCATGGTCGTCGAGAAAATCAGAATATCATCCAAGTATAGGATGATCTTGGACAGGTTCAAATCTCCAAGGATGAACTCCATTGTCCCTTGGAAAGTGCTAGGGCTGTTTGTGAGGCCCTGGGGCATCCAGAGGAACTCGTACAAGCCCCAGGGCACTCGAAACGCGTTTTTTTTTTCCACAGAGTCCGGGTCCATCTTGACCTGAAAATACCCATGAGATAGATCAAGGGAAGAGAAGTAGGTAGCTCCACCCAACGCTTCCAGTGTCTCTTCTATCCACGGCAGCGGGAAGGAGTCCTTCATGGTGCGATCATTCAGTTGTCTATAATCCATGCATAGTCGGAGTGTTCCATCTTTCTTCTTTACTAGGACAACTGGGCTGGCAAAGGAACACTTGGAGTGGCGAATAATGCCCTGGTCGAACATTTCTTGTAGCATGCCCTTCACTTCAGGCATGAGGTGAGGAGGAATCCGTTGGTAAGGGAGGCGGATGGGTGGACCATCAGAGATATTTATCTCATGAGGAATAAGGGAACATTCTCCAAGGTCGAAACTTCCCGCTGAAAATACGCTTGCGTGCTTCCGCAACAATTGCGTTGCAGCCTCCAACTGTGTGCCCTGTAATCCTTTCAACTGCACCCCGACTGGGAGGGATGGTCCCAGTGATGTCATTTCAGCCTCCTCTGGGGGCTCGAGCACTCGAACCGATGCCTTTGCATGCTCTTGATCATGGTTGCCATTCTCTAGCACCACCTCTTCTACCATGACTACAAGGTCCTTTCTGTCGTTATCCACATCTAGAAGGACCTCGCTTCTAGTTTCAACTTGGGAAGCACTGGCCACCTGCATGTCGGTTCCCAGCACTAATGGCGTCGTAGTCCGATTAGCCACAAATACGTTGAGCTGCCCTTCCTTGACTTGATGGCAACCATCATACCCTGTCGCTTCATAGCCTAAGTCACGGGAGATAGGTATTGCAGTGAGTAAGACAGTGTCCTTTACATACGGGACCTCACATTGCACCCTCCTGACTGTGCAAGGCGGGATGATCTCCTCCCTCTTCACTTGTAAAGGGGCCATCGTTCCACTTCCCTGGGGTTGGTCAGGTTGCACGGCATATCTTAGACTGTTTTGGACAAGCTCGAAATCCTCTGAACTGGAGCAGGCATCCTTCGGTAATCCTTGCAAAGCTCTCAGCACATTACATCTGAGAAGGATCGGGAACTCCTGCTGTGGGCCTTGTCGGTTATCTTGGTGATCATCCACGATCAAGAAGGCAGCGTCGATGGTCGCGGTGCCAATTGTAATTGGTGCCTCAACACATCCATGGATGGGGATGTGTACTCCATTGGCGCCAACCACGGAAATTAACCGTCTGACCTCGCCCATCTCTCCCATCCTGTCAACAAGATCCTTGCGGTACACAGAGGCTGGTATGAGTGAGGTCTCTGCGCCAGTGTCGAGGACGCATCCCAGCTCCACCCCGCTATCTTCAACTTCACCGTCGGACTCTTAGCGAGCAGTTTTGCCCTCCACCTTTGTTTGACGGCTTCATCAATTCCACCCATCGCGCTACAGACATTCGAAGGAGGATGTTGATTAGGAGTGGTTTGGGCTGGCCCTGGTACGTCCTGTGGTGTTCTGGGTGGTGCCCCCTGTGGGCACTCTACTTTTAGATGCCCTTCTCCTCCGCACTTGAAGCATCGCCTGCTGTCCGTGCACTGCAGTGACAGGTGACCCATTCGGCCGCAATTGAAGCAGAAGAGCTCCCCACTCTCCTGCCAGGGCCTTCTTCTTTGCCCATTGTTACATTTCATTGAGTTGCAGAGTACTGCGAGCTCCTTTCGAAGTTCTTCCACTTCTGCTCAGAGCCCTTGAACTTCGCTATTGCCAGGGCTTGACATCACAGCATCAACGGATACCCCCTCTTCAGCTACCTCCCTTACGACAGATCTTGTCCTTGGGGCCGTTTCTTCACCTTGGAAGAAGGAGAGAACTTCCTCCCGCATGTCAAGAAAAGTTTTGGTCTTAGATGCCATTTCTATCCTCCTCAGCTCGCGCTGTACCTACTTGTCCCAGGCACCCCGGACAAGGCGGTCTTTGAGGGTTTGGTCCTTCAGTCTTTCCAAGGCTTTCCGATCATCTTCAGTTTCTGCAGCGTCCTCTATACGGGCATATAACCGCAGCAATTCTTGGCTGTAGTGTGCGAGAGACTCACCTTCTGTCTGGGTGCGGCTATGGAGGCTGGCGCTAAGCTGTGATACCGATGAAGGTGCTCCGGATAACGATCGTAGAACCTCTATGATCTTTATGTGGTCCTCCCTCACGCTTGTTCCTCGGCAAAGCAACTCATCCTTGGCAGGTCCCGCCAGGTGCTCCAGCAAAGCTCGAGCTTTAGCCTTGCCTTGCAGGCCGTATCTTCTTGCGTAGCTCTCGAAGTCTTTTATCCACTCGCTCAAAGCCGGGTCTCCGGGACTGTGTGGCGTCCCAGGGAATTCTCCAAGCTTGAAACCGGGTTGGGATTGGTGTACACTGAGACCTTGGAGTGCGGTCGTTAGGGCCTGCAGCATCTCAGCCATGGCCTGTCCACCGGCGCCCTCTGTAGACATTGTAAAATACTGAGAAACAAAACAAGGTGGCAATGGTATCAATAATTATTAACAATGTATATGGTTCACGATACACTAAACTGTAAATCCTCCAATTCTTACACCGAATTTAAATTGTACACAAGAGTGTCCCTTCTCTGCACTGAGTACTCTTCCAGCGCCTCTTTCAGCGGTCCTCCTTGCTGTTCTAACATAAACAGTCCTTCTCACAACGCGGAGTGCTCTTCCCACGCGAAAGTCTGTTTTCTCTGTTTCAAGGATGGCCCTCTGCGTTCAGGTTGGCCGCTCCGCTGCTCTCTAGCAGATCCTCAGTTGACTCTGCACCCGTTGCTGCTACAGCTGACACTGCTCTCGTTGCACCTCGACCACAGGGGTTTGGTGAAGATTTCAGGATTGCCGTCTACAACGAAGATAATCCCACCGCTGCCACCAAAATTCTGTCGTGTATTCACACCAGATTTGAACAGTTTATGTTCTGGGTCGGGACGCAAAGTATAATGCGAAACTTCGTCGTTTAGGTTCAATGGTATTTTATTATCTCCAACCAAAAACCCGGTTTTCGTCCAGATAAAGTCGTCTTTGCGCACAAATCACCATTTATAAGCACAAAATCACGGTTGCAACAAAAGCATTCTCTCCTTGAGGGTGTCCGGGAGGCGAGTGGTCATCAGCATGGGCTCGCTTGCCGCCCAAAGGAAATTTCCTACTTCACCCCATTTGGGGCTATATTCCTCCGCGATTATATTTAATTACTATAATTTAAAAAGCAATCCCGCCCCGTTACTCATTAAATTACAAAGCGTGTTCATTTATTAATCACTCATGTGTATCATTTTTATGCCTCCGCAACGAAGTGGCCGGAGGCATTATGTTTTCGGGCCGTCCGTCCGTCCGTACGTCCGTCCGTACGTCCGTCCGTCCCGTTTTGTTTTTGTCGATAAACTTGGTATGAGAGTATATCCTTGGGGGATGATACTTTGTGTGGATTTTAGGGTCACAGGGTCAAAGGTCAAAGGTCACAGGTTATTTTGTGAAAAAAACCCTGAAATTTCATGTTTTTCTCCATATCTCGCAAATGGTTCAAGGTACCTTCATGGAACTTAGTATATATGCTTGTACCGATGGGCAGTGATTATCGAGGAAAGTTGGGGTCATGGGTCAAAGGTCAGGTGGGTCAAAGGTCAAGGTCAACTCCTCAAAATATCACTACTTTCCTTAAAATGCAATATGCCTGAAGGTTTTTTTTTTTTTTACTTGATGTATGGCATGTATTGCCCAATATATATTTTTGGGGAAGTTTCTTGCCAAAAGGTCAAAGGTCAAAAGGTCAAAGGTCAAGTGAAAGTGCTAAATTGCACTTTTTCCTCCATATCTCGAAAGTAACTCAAGGTATCATCATGAAACTTACATATTTATGCATGTTCTACCTAACAGTGATTCTCTGTGGAACTGTGAGGTCAGAGGTCAAAGACCAGGTTTAGATAATGCTATTTTCCCATTTGATACTGAAATTATACTTTTTCTCAATACCTTGAAAATTACTCAATGCATAAACTTATAAAAGGGTCAAAAGTCAAGTAAAAATCATCAGTTCCCCAAATACCTGCACTCTGACATTTTAATCATTCATCCAATTGAGCCTAGTTCTAGAAAGTGAACAATCAGCACATTTGTGTCAAACCTGTCATTTTAATATTTTGCCAATTGTGTGAAACTGTCATCACACATTGTCAAGACATTATACTATAAACCTATTAGGAGAACCATGCATTATGGCGGAGGCATATCAGTAGCCGTAGCGATATATCTAGTTTCTTTCTTACATTTATCTTAATCCTAGAGCCGATAAAAATCGGCACTTTATTCTTCAAATGGTGGAATATCATAATAATCCATCTTCAGTGAAAGGGCCGATTCCCAACTTAAAGCTGCACAACACTCTTTGATTATTCTTGATTTTCTCATTTTTCTAATTCCGACACAATCATCATCAATTATTGTAAGTGGATTGATAGGTGTCGTCTGCTTTGCTTTGCAGCAAAAGGGCTGTTATGTGTGGTACACCTGCTGTACATTACATGTATTGACCATATCTAATGCCAATGTTGTAATTATACCCGTATGTGCACTTATTAAATAACCACCTCAAATTATTGTGATTTCTGGGTGTTTGTTTTTTTTTTTCAGGCCAATAGTGTCTTCAACTCTTTGGCTAACTACACTATTCAATCCTCATTATGTTTTGCTATTTGATATTGTATAGGAATAAAGATGAATATCCAATATTATATAGGAATAAATGTGAATATCCAAATGAGAGTCGGTGCATTTAACCAGTCAAATAAATAAACCCATGTGGGACTAATCAACTAAACTTTGGTTGTGGCTTAGATGGCAGTGCCATATTAGGTAATGTGTGTTTATATACTCCATACAAATGTATATTGCCTGCTGTTGTTGATAACTTAATTCCTGTCAATTCGGTTTTAGAGAAGTTTAATCTCACAGAGAACTGGGCCCTTCTTTATGAGGAGTTATAATTGATTACATAGTTGATTTCTATCATAAGTCTGTGACAGCCTGTGTGGTAAGAAATTTATAATCAATTATTATATCTTTTGATAAAACGGGGCCCTGAGCTGATATCCAGATGCATGTAATGACTGCCACGAAGACCACAGAGTTTTTTTGCTCCCCTCTGCTCTGTGCATGAATGTACCCCTTATTTCTACTAGACAGCTCATATTCTTTTTTCTCTCCCTTTCACAAAACCCATGTCCTTGTTATTCTCTGCCATCAGGGGCACTCTGTGGCTTTCGTTTTCTCCCTTGACTCCAGTTATCAATCTGTCCTCCTCTCTTGATTTCTATTTTCTTCTGTTCTTTATCCTCTCCACCCTCTCATTCTCGCTCTCTCCCCTTCTTTCACATACATGAACATGTATATACATTGTGTGTGTGTGTGTGTGTGTGTCTGTGTGTGTCTGTGTCTCTGTGTTTGTCTGTCTGTGTGTCTGTGTGTGTGCGTGTCTTGCATTGTTACAACAGTGTAGTACCAGTACATGACACATAATATTATTACCTTCCTATTATTTGAATGGTAATGAATAGATACCATACAAAAAAGTGTGTGTTTGTGTGCATGTCTGTCTGTCTGTCTGTCTTTCTGTTTCTCTTCTCACTATCTCTCTGTCCTGTCCTTCTACTCCACCTCCTTTTCCTCCTCCTCGTCCTCCTCTTCCTTTCTACCCCGCCATCCCATCCTATCTTACTGTCTGCAGCCATCTCTCGTCCCCTCGCCCACTTGAGACAGGTAGGGTCTTTTGGGTCGCTGGCATCAGCTGCGCTTCCCATCACAGCGGCCGCACCGTGCGGTCTCTCCCCTAGCCAGACGGGGTTAAGACACGATGTCAAGTACATCTGTCTCCGCCTCAACATTAGCCCACTATGCGATCACCGTTTGAAATTAAAATGAAAGCGATAATAGAGAGAAAGCGGAAAGAGGAAAAAACCGCATAACATGCACAACATGGCTTAAAGGGACATCATCGGCGGATACTTGTATATCTGGAGGGAAAATAGAAATGCAATTTCATTGTACATGTATGTATTATGTGCAGCATTATCCGTGTATCAATCTTGGTTGTGTGTTTTGTTGTCGACAATTCGTGGCGACAATTCTGCACAACCTCTCTTCAGGTTGTACACCAATATGGAAAGTATAACTGGATGTGATGGAGGGCGCATGCACTTTCACTGGCAAGGAATACATGTATGTACACACCACACATAAGCGGTAAGAACTGTAAGTTTATATCATCACATCTCTTGGGCAATGTTTGCCCTCTTGTCTACTGCACAAAATTCAAATATATTTCGCGGATAATTGCTGCTACTGTTTATGAAATGCGTCATATCTTTCAAGATATTGACGCCGATTTGCCATGCTGTTTTTCTATGGTGCACCGCGGAAGAACCATGTAGCTCTATGGAAGAACTGAGTAGGCCCTAAGCTTTGTATTTCAGATATGTACAATGAAACCTGTCTGTAGCGGCCACCCAAGGGAGCCGAAAAGGTGGACGTTGTAGACAGGAGGCCGCTAAGACGGGTTCGACTGTAAATGGATCCTATCTTCTCAAATCATAGATCCCCATTCCTTGAAGTCAGATTGTACGAGTACAATACTTGGGTTTTGTCACCAACACCCCTTATCCTTTTCCATCCCATCTCGCTTCCCCATCATCATCCCACAAGCCTGTCATCCCATCGCCGTTCTCTCTCCCTCCTCCTCCTCCTCCTCCTCCTCCCACCTCTTTCTCCTCCAGAGTCCTCCCTCTCCTCTTTGTAGATCGACAGGGAGATGATGAAGGGGGGGGGGGGGATGCAGAGAGAGAGAGAAAAAAGTGTGTTAGTGTGAGTGTACGTGCGTGCGCGTCACAAAGTTTGTATTTCTGTGTGAAAAGCAGTCACTGGAAACGGCCGGAAGTACTTGCCCTCGCGAAAAAATGCCTGAAAATCTGTTATTTTTTTAGTCTTATTTCAACGTCGATCCTCCCAAGAGTGATGATAAATGGGGCGCGTGGAAGAATTAGAACCCGGCTGATCGAGGTGTGGGTAAACAGGAACCGTTAGAGGGATTATAGGCCTTATTTTCACTTCCGCACTCTTGCGCATACCCAATTAAGACTTTTGACTGACAGCCTAAATTGACCACACGCCCGACCTGGAATGACCCTTCACGACCCGGAGGTGACTTTACAGGGGTCAAGCTTCCATCATATTTCATAGAATCTCGGTTTGGGACGAGAAATGCTCCTTACCCGAAAGGGGGTGATAATAATTGTGTTTATCGTGTACTGCATGTATGTTATCAGGAAAATGACATCACACGTTGCCAATTCACGGATTTAACGAGCTGCATTGACTAAATATATGGAAGAAGGAATATGCTACCAATTTCTATAATGCGAAACGCATATGATATTGTTTTTGTGAAAATATGATACCATTTTTCCGAAATGGTGATTGTCTGACATAGAATTTTGATTGTCAGGGTGAAAATGATTGATTAGTAATTTGGAATTTAAACAAAGAGGAACACAACGATAGCTCTATATATTAAATCGTGTATTTTAAGCAGATTTGTAATTGGCCAAATTGATAGACTATGTGACATTCATTGATTTCATTATCATTTCGTGTGGCATCTCTTTGACATTTCGTAATGCAAACGGACATTGTAAAATCGGTGTAATTAATCGATATCCCAAACAGCCTAATGCAGTTTCGAAGTTTGTAGCTTAGACAAAGTGTTATATACGTACAATTTAAAAGATACATGCTCTTTCATGCACTTAGGTATACTATATAATCTTTTCAAAGTTTATATAAATATAAACTCCAAACGCATCATTAGCCTTATAGCACGAATGTAATTACACCTTAGCCTTCGGTTTTGGTAAAATAGAACTGCACTTGGGCGCTATATACATTAATTACACAATCATGTACACTACTCGTAATACAATAACCCATCCATCCATCCATCCATGTATCCATACATGCATATGCATACATGAGTAGATAGATAGATAGATAAATTGTAAATGTGTATAAATGTGTATGGCTATTTTGACTGACAATAGCAAGGTTCTTCTGCACGTGGAAGAGCCAAGGTCCCATATATCATTAATCCTGTGTACCACATTTATTTCTTGTTCATACAGTAGGTATGGGTGTGAAATTTGTGCATATTTTGACCCATTGACACAGCAAGGGTTAATTACACAGATTCAATAACATCTTTCCCCTTCTAGTCTGCTGTTGTTCCCCAAATACATTTGTATTTCCATGACAGAATAAATCGAGTCATTTCCAGTACCAAGCGCAATACAAATGATTACATAGTATCTGAGTTATCGAGTTTGAAGGATCAAACGTAAAAGAAGAGGTTTACCGCTATCCGCCTGCAGAGGTCGTGCTTCAAATTGGCATAGAAAAAACTTGAGAAAGAACCAGGGAAAAAAAAAGGCCGGTCTTTCCCCTAAGCCTTCCACCTTTCATTAGCGCTCGATCGCTTGTGCTGGGAGCATACCAATCGGAGCACCAACCTCCACATTTTCAAAGACAAAGCATTGCTCACAGCTGAGTGAATAATCAACAGAGGAGAGAGCTGGGCCTCTTATTTGGAAATTTAATTCTGGAATATATGTGTTTTTCTTTTCTTTTGTGAACAATTACCCCGTGCCTGGCAGAGAGAAGTGAGGTACGTTGTCGCTGCATCAGAAACTTGAGGATCCCACCGACTTGCTCGTTCCCCGTTGTTCCTTCTGCTGTGTGGCTTCTGGCGAGGTAAGTCAAAAGGCATAATCATCCCAAATTTGTAGCTGAAAACATCACTCACGTTTCAATGAATTTGACTTTTTCTTGGTTCATTTCTAAATCATTCCCCCTATCAAGGAACAGACAAGCACAATGTATATCTACCATATCGATTATAACATGCAGCACATAGATGTTATAAAAGAGCGAAAGCTCGTTGAAAGGAGAAGGTATCTGAAAGTGTGCCACTTCTCAAACTCTGCTATAAATCAATGCATTGATATAATAAACGAAGTAATTAAGTGATGCACTAGGTCATCGAGCGCGGCGACAAGTTTGTATCATCTGTCTTTGCTATGTTGCTGTGACGTCACTGGCGTATCAGCGTGAGGGCTACTACGATTTAAAAAAAAAAGAAAATCTGTCACCTGATTCGAAAATTTCGACTGCAAAGATCAGTAAGCGCCATTTCGGATGATAGTACATTGACATTTTCCTTTTTTTTTCTCTCAGTATGTCCGATTACAATTAGATTACTGCTTTCAGTGATAACCACAGCACTTTTACTTCAGGGTAGCCTGAACTCTTTGAGCACGAGGTCATTCAACAGTGAAATCGAATAACGGGACAGTTAAGCATTAATTTTGCGATTCGTGCCTTATTATCACCTCAAATGCATCATTTTCGGCCACGATAACACGATTACTTCATTTAAAGAGCGTGTATGTATAATCCGCTAGTTTTATCTCTTCCTTCCGACAGTCCCCACCCACCCCCCCCCCAAGTTCATATCATAGTTTCACTTGTCACAACTTAGATCCAGCTTTCTATTTAAAGGGGATGGCTAGTAACTGATCAGTGGGAATCAGTGGGAATGCTGAGGGATGATTGTTCCAATCCTTGTGGGATTCATTTAAGAGTACATTATATATCTATTCTTGTGTGAAAATTATTTGCTTCAGAATGGTCTCATATTCAAGTAATGTGCAGTTTAATGTTTCCTGGTAAGCGTCCCTGGTCAGTGACGGGGCATTAATCTGCACATTACTTGAATATGAGACCGTTCTGAAGCAAATAATTTTCACACAACAGTAGACATATAATGTACTCTTAAATTAATCCCACAAGGATTGGAACAATCATCCCTCAACATTCCCACTGATTCCCACTGATCGGTTACTAGCCATTCCCTTTAATATCATAGATATTTCACCGTGAAGTCAGTGTAGCACCTTTCACTGCATTTCACTACTTTCATGTATACTGGGGTGTGTGTGTGTATGAGTGTATAATTATGTTTGTGCGTGTATGTTATGTGTGTGAGTGGATGAAAAACTGGTCTTGAATGGTGTCCTCCGTTTTTCCCTCGTTGTAACATCAAACCAATGGAGGAGCAATGGGAATTCGGTAAAGTCAGCCCCTTGAACACTAACAAGTGACGGTCCAGTAAAAATCGGGTTACTGTTTTACTCACCGAAACTCTTTAGTTTATTCTAGTGCATTTTAAGTTTAGTTTCATACTATTCCGCTTTAATTGACAAACATTGCACAAACAATGCAAACAATCTATAAGAGATAAAAACAGTCAAACCTGTCTATAGCGGCCACCCAATGTAGACGAAAAAAAAGTGGCATTTATAGACAGGTGACTGCTATAGACAGGGTCGTTAACATGACATTTCTGCAGGGGAAAATTGTTTTTAGTAGCCGTATACGATAGGTGGCCGCTATGGACAGGTGGCCGCAAATGCAGGTTCAACTGTATATATACATAAATGTTCATCAAAATCAGATAGAAGAATCCGACACAAGTATAAAAAATGTAATAGTTTAGTTTCTTTTGTAGAAACTCTGTTTCTACAAAAGAAAACAAAACTGTCAGTCACAATCTTAGATTGATGACGTCATCGCCTAATTCTATTCATCATTAGGTTGTACATACAGTTTTACGAAGCATAATTTTGTGTTCTACTATAGCACTATACAAGTATTATTATCTCTGAACAGCTCCAAATAATCATAAGCGTATAGGATTAAATTTCTTCATAAATACTTAACCATGTTAACTTCAAGCTGGGAAGCCTATTTAGTGAAGATTTCAGAACAAGCTGTATAGTTGGAGGCTACTCACTTGATTTAATGTTAGGTAATGACATCGTAAATTTGTTCAAGTTGCTTGTATAGTGTGATTGTGACATAGATTGTTGTTCACAGAAGTAAATGAAACTTTAAGAACGTGTAAGTTCTTTCTTTACGTCGCCGTTCTATTTCTTTATTCTTTTCTCCATGGATGAACATCAGCTTGGCTATTTATTCTTTGTTATTTTTGTTTTAGAAAAAATAATGAAAATAAATGAATTAAATTGAATTGAATTTGAATTTGAGTGGATTTTTGGTTAAAATACTATAGTGCTCTGTCTGATAAATTGATAGACATCGATGTACACAAACAGACTTCACCTCTACTCCGACAGGGCGACAAGTACGCCTGTCCTCTTCTCGTCTCCGAAAGTCTAATGAGGAAAGAAAGATATAAACAAACCAATAACTTGGGATGACCAATGACGAATAACAAGATACCTCCCGAGGACTAAATGTTCTCGAAAAAAAAAATCACTGCCAGTCTTAAAGTCTTCATAAATCTGCTATCATACTTAACGAATGAATTTCTTTCCTTGAAGAGAAGCGAAATGACAGACGTCATGAATATAGGGCGAGAATTGTCTGTCGTGTCCAGCCGGCCTTTGCGGGAGAAGAATGAGGTCATCGAGCCGACTAATATTTGTTTTACTCCGGGGAAGAAGGATAAGTTTTATGATCTTGTTCTGATATCCGATAAGTGTTCTCCCTCCGTAACCCTAGTCAACTTATCCAAACAGTTATGACGAGAAACGGACGGGTGAAGAAAAACAATGAATTGACCTTTCTAACTATCTGTCGGTCAAAGGGACGAAAATGTGTAAAATGGTCGTCAATATTGGCTATGAAACAGATGGGACCAGGAGGGGGAGGGGCAGGTGGGAAGAGATTTGAGCTGCAGAGGACAATGATAGCAGGTCTGTGCTGATTCTTAAAGCAGATTAAAAAAAACAGAGATGATTACAAAGCCCCCTTTTCTATTATCTTCATAGAATTAGAAATAAACGTGACATAGGAAGGTTCTAAGCGGAAGTGAATGAGAGGGAGAAGGGGCAGGGGGTTCATAAGTTGATTATGGAGATTAATTTTATTTGTTTGTATATCATATATAGGCCCATCGAATGAAAATAAGACTGTCATCTGGAGGCGAAATGTCTGACATAATGACTCTTTGTTAATAATAGCCTTTCCACTCCAGCTCCCCCCCCCACAACAACAACAACAACAGCAACAACAACAACAACAAAATGGGGAGGGGAGCTCGATCCCCTCGAAACTTGAGAGGAGATAACGTGCATTAACGGTAACGACCTTGACTGACAAAATTCCCCATCACAATGCTACCGCCAACATTGCGTGCACTATGTTTGTATCTTTCAAGGTCATTCATTTTTTTTTTTCTACATACACGTCGTCTTGAGGGAGTGCTGTCAAATTTCTATTGTCCACATGTGATGCTTAAACATTCATGGTTCAGATCTTTAGAATACACTTGCCGTGAATACAAGGTAAGCAAAGACTCGTCAGTTGTCTTTTTTCCCCGAAAACAGAAAGAGAGCTATAGAATGCCAAGAAAACCCAGTGAGGTGCCAGTTTAAAACGAAAAGACTACAGCGAACATAGCGTGAGAGGAAACTGTAACTGACAGACAATGATTAGGAATTGATGATTGCTAAATTTTGCGTGACGAGGCCATGGACGAAAACAGCAGCATGTTGTTTGTTATTGTCAAAGTAACTCGTAACTTTCATTTCCACGAGTTCAAATTATTGTGGAAACAGTCGCTTGTGGATATATAAAGGGGATATATGCTGCAGAGCGTGCAGTTAAAGTTTCAGTTTCTTGATTTAAATCAAGGCAATTGATTTTACGAGTCATTAAATGTGTATGTATTTAATAAATGTCCTCTCGGAGTGCAATGCTTCCTCAGCAAGTCTCTCAAAATTTCAGACTCTTTCTTTTCTTTTATTTGTTGTTGCTGTTGTTGAAAGCATCATTCGTAAAGTATTTTACCTCTGTTAACTACCCTAATGATTCGTAGTGAGGGTCAAAACCGGACAGATTTTGAAGATGGGGAAATAGTGAGAGATACGAATTGAATAATTCTTTAAACATTGAATGAAGAAAATATTTTCTTCTATGATAATATCCAACACTGAAAAGAGAATAAACGCAAATTGCTGTATACGGCCACTGTGAGGAATATGCATCTTGGCGAATATTCCGACGGACACATGTAATAAATACACGTACATGCCACAAACAAACATCCGAAAAGAGAACGTCTCCGTTCACTAAGTTTGCTACCTGAAATGAGGCATACTCAAAGGTTTCTGCGCACTCGCCATGGCTTATTCGATTTCTCACACAGACTGCACAACGGAAGACTTAAAGGGATAGTACAGTATTGGTGGAGATGAGAATTGGGCTTTTAAATTTTTGCAAGATACCAAGAAAACACTTATGATATAGCACAGAGCATACCATTTTAAGAGGAATTCAAAGTTTATTTGATGAAAATCGGGTTTGGAATGACTGAAACATCCAAAAACAAAGTAATACAAAGCGATCGTTACAAAGTGTGGGTCCCACACTTTATTAGAATCGCTCTTTTTTGGATATCTCAGCCATTTCAAAACCAATTTTTATCAAATAAACGTTGAATTCCTCATAGAATTACATGCTCTTTCATATTTCATAAGAGATTTCTCATTATCTCACCTAAAAATGTTAGAAACCTGAAATTAGGTCTCAACCAGAACTGTACGATCCCTTTAACATGTTTTGACAGGAAATTCCTCTTTAGAAGTTATAATGTATCTTAATTGAGTCAAATCATGGCAGCAATTAGCAACAGGTTTGCCCAACTGGAGGGGTTACAAAATATTATGTTGTTCAGAGACCCGTCAACGTACTATACAATAAACTGACAGACTGTTTTTGCACCCGCCTTGTTTTCGTCTCACGATTGATTGGACCACGCGCATTTCCTGTATTAAAATAGCAAACTTTTGCCCGGCAAATTATGTGAGTAGGAATTCTTGACAGGTGACGGCGGAGGTATGACAGAGTGATTACTGGAGGTCTTTAACGTGTGACTGGAAAAAAGAAACAAAGAAACAAAAAAAAAAGAAGAAGAAAGAAACAAAGAAACAAACAAAGAAAGAAAAGCGATACAAAGACGATAAGAAAGTATATAGTTTTCATTAAGTGAATAGAATTTGTGAATATAGCGGTTTACTGTGATATTGTCAGGCATTATATCCCTATCGACGCTGCACAAGTGTTAACTAGAACGGTTTCAGAATAAATCACTAATAATTTGATGTAATCAAGACTTCGATAAGCACATGTAGAGCCTAATTCTCGTCAAGAATATGATTGTAACAATGTCTGCATCATACCTGCCGTGACTTGACTATGTGGTATCTTCATCTCAAAGCTATATATTGATAATACTTCTCTAATGTACAGATATTGTTTAGTCTCTTGGTTTTCACACTTGGTATCCTAACCATTAACAAGATCAATCGCTACTACCCATCGATTAAAAGTAAACCGTTCTCAGGTTTCCTCTCTAAAGCAAGCGATTTGTATCATCAAGTACTCCCTTACTTCCTTCCAGAGTCGAGCTACACCTCGACATTTAAAGAGAACGTGTTAGGCGCAATCACAGCCGTCAATACAAAAAAAAAAAAAAAAAAAAAAAACCCACCATATTTATGAGAACAACTGAGATATATAGAAATCCGTCGTGAGAGATAACTTCAAATCTGAAGAGATCAGGACGTTAATAGAACAGGGGCAGGCTTACCCTATTATACTGCTTGCCCTTCACGGTATAAAAAGTAAATGACAAGTTACTAATAACCCAGCTTGTTCATTCTTCTGAACTTGTTATATGATGGTACAGATCAAATTTACTATCTTACTTATACAGAGAGAAACAACAAATGAAACACCTGCGAGGTCAAATAGGAGTAACATGATTTAAAAAAAGACGTAATGGTGATGGGGAGCAGTTAACACAAAACCGTGGAAGTAAGGGAGAGAGGGGGACTTAGGGAGGGAGGGAAAGATAGGAGGATGGGAGAGAATGCATGGTATGAAAATGATAAACATGACAAAGAAATAAGTAACCTAATACAAGAGTTTCCTTGTATCTTTGCTCTGTTTCAGTCAAATAGACACGTATTCAAAAGAGGTATAAACCTAAGAGGGGAGGGGCAAAACTACAACTACTCCACCCTTAGGTATTGCGGCACAAAGGCTGCTTTAGAAATCATAAATGACAAAGGAACCCAAGGCGAAGTACACACACAAACACACAAACTCAGGAGAGGGGAGGGGGGGGGGGGGGTCGTGTAGGATCGCAAAAAGGAGTAGGAATATAGAGACAGCGCCATGACGGCTAAATTTACCAGGACGAATGAATTTCTGGTATAACACTAGAAGAACGTAAAAAATGTCATTGGTGAAGATATGTTTTTAGACTTTAAAAAAAAGTACTAACGAGTACAGTAGTAGTGATAAAATATTCGATGACGCATTAATCGCTAGACAAGACTAGGTATGCAAATATGCGTGCAAAACTTTTGACAACGAATATGCAATAAGTGTAGTATATCGCATTCAAAGTCTGTCTTGTATGCATTCTAATGTAATAACTGCTTTATGATCAACGTTATAAACCACGTATCTGATTATAATAATTAGAATTAAGTACATGCAAAAATGAAAAAAAAAATAATGTGGTGAAGACTGTACGAAATAATGTGGCAAGATTAAATATTACAGTCACAAACCAGTTCTATCCGAATAGTGAAATGTTAAACAGAAATAGCACAACCTTTCAACAATTTTTTTTTGGGGGGGTCTCTTCATTTCAAAGTTACCATTTCAAATGCTACATTTTTTTTCATTCCTCTATTGTGTCGATGCTCGCGAAGAGTTTATTGAACCTTTCACCCACTGAAAGAGAATACTGGTCGTAAACCGACACGGCAAATTAAACTCATCTTTCCCTTGTGTATTATTGACTGCCAATTTACGTCTTAACCTTTCCTCCTTTTTCAGTCTACTCTGATCCATTAGTCTCTATTCAATCGTTTGGAAGAGTACATCATGACAATCACAATAACTGTCTGTTCTGGTGGCCCTGCGAGATGTAACAAAAAAAAAATCTCTAGACACTGATATGTTCTGTTTTTGACTTGCACAGAGTGAAGAGGAGACAGATTACTGGGGATTATTCTCTTATAAGGAAAGCCATTTTTTTTTTTTTTTTTTTACTGTCCCTGACCTCACACGTGAGGGTTTTGACTGCTCTTTTATACACTTCATCACGAACGGGCGAATAATGAAGGCATCTGAATATTATGAAGAGTGGTTTGTGATTGTGGTCGGCGAATGATGGAAGAGACTCGTACAAAATAACGAGAGAAAGAGAAATGGACAGGCAGAGGGGGAGAAGAGGTGTAAGGAATACATTTGAAGATATTTTAATAGTATAATATGTCGGTGAAATAAATTGTGGTGATAAAGATTGCAATTTGTCACGCAAGTATAGATCATTAACAAAAGAACACCAGTACAGCATCGGGGAAGCAACAAATCTGCCAAAGGCATTGTTGCGTCTGGAGTAGCCAAGGTGAAAAGCATGTTGTAATTTAACACGAGGAATGAGGAAAATAGGGGAAATGGCGAAAGAGAGGGTGGGAGGAGCGCCAGCCTGACAGAAATGGGTTTATAATGGAGAACAGAGATGCCAAGAAGACGAGCAAGGAATCAAAGATCAAGGTAGTAAGGAGCGTGTTTAATGCGGGGTTTTGTATGTGTTAATCTTTCAGTTGACTCTGATGAATGGAGTAAAATAACAAAAACGTAACAGAATGGTCAAAGCTTTTGACATTTTTACTTGAAATCGGACATGAAATTGTAAGAGAATGTGATATATTGAACAAAATATTGAAATATCAAAATATCCCGTCAGAACAGGATCCAGTTGGTCAATTGTCGACTATATGGAATCATTTATTTTTTGTGCAACGGTGATCCATTGCCTCACCTATATATCGTGCACATTAACTTGGTTGCGGTCAGTATGACTCTCCAGGAAACACGTCAAAGCTTAGAACAAGATCCCATAACTTCGAAGCATCTTTGAAACACTGAGTCGACTTCGATTTCAGTAATCAAGGCAGTCTGCCAATTACTGCTGAGAGTGATTTTCGTGCTTCAAGCCTTATCACAACACACAGCCAAAGGTAAAAGACAAAAACACTCAATTTCACGAAAACATTTCAATGGAACCATATACATGTACGACTTGTTTTCGTGGTTCTCGGTGAATCCTTAGATTCGAACCAGTTTTCCTCGAAAGGCAGACGTCATAAAGGAACCGTTGAACCTGTCCGCGTCATCCCGACGTCTTCTCCAGGTTCTTAGGCGGAATTTCAAACAACATGGGTGTCGTAACCCCGGGGCTTCCTAAGTTAAAACCCGTAACGGAAGCGGATTTGAAGTACTTATCAACCACGGCCCGTAACGCAGCGCCGCAGTGCCGACGCCAGGAGAAAGGGACTTCACCCCGTACAGGATACAATTACGTAAGAGAGACAATCAGATGAGAGTTCAAATGATGTCTTACAAACAATAGAAGCTCAGCGCTCAGGGCCGATCTCGGGAAGCTTGCGGTATCAATGACAAGAGGAGGTCGTGGGAAGTCCACCGTCCTACTTTGAGCTTCAATTGCCGTGAATCATGTCTTTTGAAGACAGCTGTTTACAGAAAAATTCAAGGGGATGATCGCTTCTAAGAGATTCATCGCCAGCTTACAGATTTTTGTGTCCTGTTTTTGTCCGTGTAAAGTCACATCACACGGTCTGCTGGCGTCTATATTATCCATGGCTCCTGAACGAAGTTTCAGCATGATTGATGCTATATAAGAAATGCTTTATAATCAAAATCATTTCATATATCAATGAGATGAATTCAGGAGAGGGGAAGGTTAAAATCCATATCGTTTTCTTCAGATTTTTCATGTCTGTATGTGCGTGTTTTCTAAATTGTACTTTTCAATCGTTGATATACCACATACCGAGTTCCTCAATCTCCGCATCCACTTTTCCAGACAGCTTTTTGAATTAGTGGCGTTACAAGAGGACATATTTCTCATTCATGGCACGTCTGTGGCTATGGAAACAGCAATGACAAATGTGTGCTTTGTGAAACGTCCTGTCAGACAAACAGACCTCATGAATGGCCTTATACCGAGGAAAATGGTACAATCTTTTCTGTCGCAGCACGGTGCTGCCTGCTCAAGACAAAAACATTCACAGCACACCATGATGTTTGCTCCTCAAGTTTTCAAAGACAGAAAGGGGGGAGGGGGATAAAGAGAGAAAATGAAGGAGGGGAAGGGGCGATAGATGGAGTGGTGAAGGGTAAACCGCAGGGCCAAGTTCACTAAGCTGTTGGTGCTTCGTAAAACCAATTTTCATTTTGAGAACCGTGTTGGCCTTACGACGAAATCCCATAAACGGTTTCGGGGTAACCACTGCGATGTCTCCTTAAATGTTTCGCAAAGTTCCACGGAAGACATCAAAAAAGGTTTAGTTTTTACAAAATCTCTTTGAGTCACAGAGCATAATCTGGGGATTACTCTTTGAGAGTACACACCATGCCCTTTTGACCGTTTTTATAGTTGTGTGCCTTTCAGTATCTGCATTCCAAAGCATAATAAGAACAATTTAAACAATGATGTACTTGTTACATTTGTTGTACCCGGACTTTAATGTTGATAAATATTCAGACATGAAGGCATGCATTATCACCTCGGTTTGCTCATTCGAGGGAAACCCGCTAAGCCATTTTCATTCAAAGCAGTTAGGTGACATGTCTCGGCGAGTACCTGCAGCCCAGAATGTGACAACGAGTTGTACGTATATGTACAGATTTTTATACTCGTTCAAACTGCATCAAACTTGTCAAGATTATGGTATACTGACAAAGTCAGCTGCAAATACCTTCGAACACTCCCTGACATAACGTGGTTCCTTTATAGATGATAGCATGGAGAATGAAAGCATCGTTCTCCTGGGGACTGCTTTGACGTATTTCGCTGCTTCCGTCTGTTTAGCGGTCCAAACAGAGTATGATGCGTTGTGGTGGCAATATCTAAAATGTTAGTTGCATTGCACGGGCATTTCACTTTCTTCAATTATACTTGTCACCATCTCCAGACTTTCTGTCTGTTATCCCATGTTCAATCTTCTCACTCTTCTTCATCTTCATCCTTTTGTTTGCTTCCTTCACTTCTTGATCCAGGTTATTATTACCATTGCTATTTCAGTCATCATCATCATCCTCATCATTGGTCAACATCATCATTCCTTCTACTGCTTCTCTATCTTCATTTCGATCCTCCTCCTCCTCCTCATCATCACCATCACCATCATTATCATCATCATCATCACCATCACCACCACCACCATCACCATTATCATCAACAACAACATTATCGTAATCAATAATTGTTGTTTCCTTAGCAATAACCATATCCTATTTAATCTGTTATTCTTCCGCTACACCCCGCCCCCATGTTCATCAGACCATACTGTACGTCATTCCTTTTCATAAATTGCTATTCAAAACTGCACGCCCATTTGGTGCCTGTGGACACATTGGTAGATGGCTCGAGTTTAGCCGTTCCTATCTCATCTCTTCAATCTGTTCACATCAGCCGTAGAAGAGTCAAGGTCTTTAGTAGACGGAGCTGTATTCAGGCAGTACAGTATCAATTTATATGATGTATCCAAAAATACTTTTAAAAAGACATTAAAAAAAGAAGACGTCAGCATGAAGGTACTGTGTATAAATTTGATAAGCTCAAGAAGTAGTATATTAGATCTAATAGGATCCTAAAGAAGACTTTTTAGTCATGACACGCGTCAAGATAACATGAAGAGGAGACGTAATGTGAAATGAAAACGCCAGACGGATGCCCCTCACCCATAATTACAGGGTATTATGACGTCATCATATTAAATAATCATTTGCGTTTTTCACATTGCACTTAACGTAGAACAGCTCCAAAGCTAAACGATCATGCCGAAGAAAAATGACTGACATCTTAATGATTCAACAAAACACATTTCTCTACCATTCTACCGTCTCAATATTTACCGAACAGTAGTGCCGAAGATCCTTCATGTCTCTGCGGAATTCTTTTTCACATTCTCGTGAACGAATTTGAAAGTAAAGCATTCTACAGTTTCTTAAATTGATTCTTTGTCTGAACGAGATTGATTGAAAAAATCGCAGCTGGGGCGAGAGAAAAGCAATTTCCTGTGGTTGTATGTTTTAAATGACAGTTGTGTGATCTCAACAGCTGAGTCCTTTAGAGACATACAACCGCGTAGACAGCAGGTGATCTTCATGACCTAAACTTGATGAGGTCGAATCACGGGTGATGTCTTTTGACAAATCATTTTCATAAAATTTGTGACCCTTTGTCGGAGACGGGAGAGGTCTTGACGACAGATAGCAAGCACTCTTGAAGAGAGTTATTCTGAATCAGTTTGGTATTCGAGATGGGGAATAAACGGGATTTGCGAGCACCAACTATATTTAGCAGAATTTGCACGAAAAAAACATCATTCCGTGGGTCCTTGAAGTCAAACCTGAAGTGTCATTGGGTTTCTGTTGTCCAATTCCATATAAGTTTGCCTGAAAACGGTGAAGTAAAACAACTTGCGTGATCTACCTGAGAAGTGGATCGCGCCGAACTCTACCTCACTTGTAAGTGCTCAAGTTGTTTTACAAACTCACTCTTTGTTGGAATCTCTATTTTCATGTTAATGTCCTGGTATGTTTTACACTGCAGTGACATGCTTGCCAAATGAGTCACCTCATGACTTTTAAACGAGAATGAGCCTCGTGCGGTTCCAGAACTCTGGCTTCAGTGTGGTCCCTGTTTTGTTAGGCATACACTCTTCTCTTTGTTCGGAGCCGGCGCGCAACACAAGATCAGAAATCACTTAAAGCTCGCTCATTTTAGGTGCTAACCAAGAGCAATAGTCCTCATTTTCGTTTTATTAACAGTATGTGGCATGTGACACCAATCATGGTTGTATTATTTCGTTTTTCTGAGCGCTCATTGTGTTTAAGAAGACGGCGTTCAGGCTACTTTGGCTTTTGTCTCTCACAAGAGGAGGATAAAGGAGGTACAAGTTGGTCCTCTCAGTAATCCAAAGAGGTCCTTATTCTAGGGACGCATTGTTCGTGTAAGTCGTCTGTTTCGCTTGAAGAGCAAATTTGTTTTCTACTTTCCACTCTTTATTTGCCGCATCTGCACCGTCGGCATCAAAGTAACCTGGCCCTTCCAGGCTGGTTGTACGTTGTTCATCATCGTCCCATATTGCAACTTATTCATTTCACTTTGATATTCCATTATTCACGTGGGAGAAACTAGATCCATTTCAGCTATAACCTTGTCAACAGAGAATATGTAGAATCAAAGCGGAATAAGTTTAATGTCTTATAAGGACATTCTGAAACTGCAAGGGGAAAAAGCAACAAAAACAGTCACAGTGTTGAAGAAGGCGATTGAATTTTAAAGAAGCCTTTAGCCTGCAGTGCAGACTAAGTATCAGCTCAATAGTTCCTCCTTTTTGGAGACAGAGATAGTTCATTGTGCTTCCACAAAAGGCCTACCTGCTTATACCGTGGCGCCTCGAACTTTTCGGCCCATCATCGTCATTGTTCAATGTTTAGAGATGGAGGCAGAGGGTGCTCTGATGGTGATCGAGAGGGGTCGGGATATCGGTAAGAGACCTGTCCAGTCTCAATCAAGGTTTTGCCAATTAGCTTTAGTGAAAGTAGATTGGTATCATTGCAGTGGAAGCACACCATGTCGATGGCATCAACATTCAGGAGATAAATAGACCCTTGGGGAGGCAAAGTATCAATGAGATTGTATCCTAGTGGTGCTTAGTTTGTGCAGGTGTTGCCGTAAGACGAGCTCTCCAACAAGGATGATTACATCCACAACAACGACAATAACGACAGAACAAGATCTAGGGGGACGGGTAATATCTATTCAATATGAAGTTAAAAAAAAATGAGGTAGCAAATATTGGTTATCATGATGAACCAATCATGGAAATTACAGCAGTGCTTAAATGATCGCGCGCTTTTATTCCATGATGTCCATTTGTCACGAAGCCTTCCAAACTTCTCTCTCTCTCTCTCTTGATACCTATACTACAGGCCATGAATGGAAAAGGGGCTCTGCTGAATATGATTAAGACTATGTCACATGCTGTAGCTACTTCTCGTCATTCATTAAAAAACAAAGGACCAGAGTGATGGAAGAATGAGCGCAGGAGTGAATGAAGATGTGTGCATGAATACCAGTAGGTCCTACGTGTGAGTCCTTCCGGTAGCACAGTGAACAGATTTTTTGCAGAACGTTTAAGGAGCGGGGGAGAAAAAAAGATAAAAAGAATACTACAAGTATTTCTTTTCAAATAAGCGACTCGGCACAACTGAGCTCTTGTGCAAACACGGTGTCGCCACTATGCTTGCTCTGTACCCTCTTTCATCAGTAGGAGAAAAGAAAGAGCGATGGGTCTTGTAAAGAAGGACATCTCGAGAATTCTTTAAATTCAATAAATTCTAGCGAGACGAATCAATCGTCTTCTTGTTTTGACTCCTTGAGGAAAACGGCAGTTCTCTCGTTTATTAAGAGAACAAAGCAAGGAGCAGTCTGAAGAGACCGATTTTTTTTTTTTTTTTCGGCGGATAGAAAAGTTTGGAAAACCTTAAAAGTGTGACAAAATTTCAATCAAGGAGCATGATTAACACGGTGGTTCATGAGAGATTTACCAGGCCAAAACCCGAGTATCTATTTCGATTTGTCAGAAACTGACAGTATACGTGTTCATTCCATTAAGCTCTAGGTAATTTGACAATGGAAACTGAAAGCACGGATCACCCATACTCCTCCGCTCACACTACTTACCAAGTCTGGGTATGCGGGGTAGTCACCAGAGGCACGTTGACTTCTACAAAGGCTGATACACATCTTCTTTCGAGCCAGTGAAAGTAGAAAATTTGAGAGAATAGAGCGAAGTGAAACAAAGCGCATATACTCAACATGAAGAGACTGAGTAGTGTTGGCAGGACAGCTCATGGCAGTATATCACTTTTTTTTTCTAAAGAGCTGTCTTGTCACAATTTCAAACTTAACCCTAACTAGGCCGGGCTATTTAGGTAGTTGATAGAGCCGGGGGGGGGGGGGGGGCCTGCCAGGCCCCCCCCCCCCCTCCAGATCTCGGCCGTCGACCGCGCGATCGCGACGAAAATTGGCACACACATTGCCTATGATGTAATCTAAAATACCATGAAGTTAATTTTTCAAAAAATTATCATTTATGCTAGATTATGCTAATTTATGCATAATGATGCATGAAATCAGACTACTTGGTATAAATCACATAATAAAGCTCAAAACAGGCACATTTTTGTGTAAATATTCTTTTTAGTGTCCTTAGCAAATGTAATGAAAAAAAATTGTGATATCAGAAAAAATTCTTAAGTATTTTATTGTTTTTTTTGAATTTCTTATGTATTTCTTTGTTTTTCGACTTTATGTTTTTCATTGTTTTTTCGATGAAATTTGTTCGCGACATCGCTCCAAACAAGAAAATATGTTATTCATTGATTTTAATCAATAAAACACCAAAATAATTATGCTTTTATGAAATTTGCCTGCAAGCACAGTTTGCATTGAAATTGTACACGAATTCACGTTTTTGAGCAATTTTTGGTCTGACATGCATGTACATATTTATGCGTAACTTCGGAACCGCGCGCCCGGGCGTCGCAAATTTGGTGTCAAAAGATGCGCAAGACTCGAAAGAAAAAAGTCATGAAATGTCGCGGTGATAGCTTTTTGCGATTGCGATACATCGCGCGTAACGTCGAGGGGGGGGGGGCCTCGGAGGCTCCCCCCCCCCCCGGCCTAGTTAGGGTTAAACTTATGTAACAAGATTAATTAATTGACATCATTGACGGTTAATGTTCGTTATTCTGAAGGTTCGTTAATCCGAAAACGATAAAAGGTTCGTTGTTCCGAAACATACAAATTCCATATGTCTCGATGTTCCTTATTCCGAAAACGAAATAGGGTTCGTTAATTCGAACATTAATTTGTGGCGTGTATATTCCGCAGGTTCATTCATCCGAAACTGAAATAAGGTTCGCTATACCGAAGGTTCGTTAATCCGAATATGAAAAAAAAAGAAAAAAAAAAGGTTTGTTGATCCGAAAACGAAAAGAAGATGCGTACACTGACTATACGGAATAACGAACCATATTTCGTTTGCGGAATAACGAGCCTTCGGAATAACGAACCTTATTTCAAAACGCTATACAGGATGTGGACGTGACCTTTGTAAGATCACAATTTAGAAAATTCCTTTCTCGGAGCAAACAAGACAGCCACTCTGAATACAGCAGCGGTCACGAGCGTCACAGCTACAAGTGCCCCGTCATGTCTTGGTGATGATTTGTCAGAAACCTTGACAAAACGATGGACACAGCATCTGACGGAAAATGATGAAAGACGAACAACCAGCAAATAGGAAATGATTGATGAGACAGGTTGCACCCTCATGACGATCAGCGATGCACCTCAAAGTCTGAATCAATGTGGCGTCAGAGAAGAGAGATTGAAATATACACTGTCAACAGACAAACATGATATAAGCGAGCAACGAAAATAAGTTCTTCACAACACCTCCAACCACAAAATTAACCACGGTCTCTACCACTGCAACCTCCGTTATATAACTTTTACAACACCGACAACAATAAACATTGTCAACAGCAGCACATGTACGCGAGCGACGAAAATAAGTTTTTCACAACACCTCAGACCACAAAATTAACCACGATCTCTATACCACTGCAACCACAGTTCTAACAATGACATCATCAACGACTCCAGTGTCTAAATTTTCTCGAGTACATATAGAATAGATGGAGTGATAGAATGGCAAAAAAAAAAAGAATATTTCAATGTGAATGGCCAAAATAAAACAACAACAACAACAACAACAGAGTTGCCAATGATAAGTTACGAACTCTATTTTCATGGGTTTGTAATGGTGGGGGCGGGGCGTCGATCAGTTCGAATAAAGATCTTGTTTTATGCTGGTTTACTTATGAATTCATTTTTTCTTCATTTCCAGAGGATTGATCCCCAAACTGGTGTGCTGCAGAGGGGCAAATGTCGCTTTCTGACATTCCCTTTTGTTGAAATAGTTAAGTCCTGTGGAAATCTGAGTCAAGTAAAGTGTGATGTCAAGTAATGTGATTTCGGTCCTTATGATCGATGAAGCTTTTGAAATTGACAATATTGATAACAGTTACCAAGGCAAAATTAAAAAGACAGTAATTTCTGATCATATTTGTTTGGTTTTTTTTTTCCTATTATGAAAGGTGCGCAATTAATCTTACCTATATTACAGCAAGACCTATTGTCGAACGGGGCAGAAATTGACAAAGGAATATACATGCAACTTCGGGGTTGCACGCGACGTTGTTTGACTGCTCGGGGAAGAGTTGCAGTCTCCTATCAAAGATGGAAATGTGTTGATTTCCCACGGAATTATGACATTAAAAACTTGAAACGAAGTAACGTTGTCGTAAGTTTCCTGGATAAGCAATAAGTGCAGCGTTTGAAGCCACGCTGAGCAAATTTAAATTCCCATCTTGACTATAGAGGTTTAGAGGGGTAAGTATTGTGGGCATGATCAGACCAGAGAGGTGCGCTCTTCCACCCCCTTGATGAGACTATTGGGACGAGACCTGTTTGTCTCCACCACTGTACGATATTTTGACATCTCTGAATTGGGGTTAGGGGGTTAACCGTTCTTCTGTTTGATCCTCCATGAATTGTTTAGTCAGTCGTGATTGAAACGGGGGTAACTTCTATATAATTTGCGATTTGTAGAGACATGTTAAAGGCCTGCTCCGTTCCCCGTGTAATGAGGAGCATGAAAGTTGTGGGATGGCTTACCTCTGTCAATCGTTCCTCAATTAACTGAGGTTGATAGATAGTGATTGTAATGTCATCGGTACAGAATTGAAAATATGAAATATGAAACGCATGAAAATGAAAATTAAAAGGTGTGTAAGAAAAAGCAGTTCTGGACCTGATATGAGGTCAAGTAAATTTTTATGACTACCTCCTTTTTGATATTCCCTATATAGACAGCTTAACCCGAAATATAGCACGAGTTAACAGATGTTTGATTAATAATGTACCGGTATGTCCGTGTCCATGTATTGTCTCTGTTTCAATATACTTTCATAAGTCTGCGAAAACACCCATTAAAATCACATTGAAGATTGATCGGTATCGACACCATCACTCGTAAGCTTGGAAAAAAAAAAGAAAGTAAAATTCGAGATATGCCTAACAAAACAAACCAGTGACAAATGTTAAGAATAACTTACATGAAACAAAGCTCGTCAGTAAGTCCGCTATTAAAGAACAGCTGATGGTTCGGATTATACACCATATACTATTTTTTTTTACCAGTTAATTCATTTCCACATACGTCAAGTAGTTCACTTGGCAAATACCAAAAATGACAAAAAATACACGCTCGAATGGAAAAGGTATAAAAGTATAACGACAATGCTCCGATATCATAGATGAAAGAAATCAACAGATGAAATCATGATGCATCTTTCAAAAACTGTATGATACCTTTAAAACAGCAAATATGACTGTCTGCTTATGAGCGTCAGAAACGGAGTAAACTCGTCTTGTACGAGAGTGATTTCCGATATTGACCCAGTTTCATTCTATCAATATTTGCCAACGGGAAGTGGGTATTGTTGGGGATCTTGTTGTGCAAGTATGGTGGATCTTATTTGCCCGAGTAATGTTGAGTAGCATTATACTAATCCTTAAAGGTGATAGGCTAGTAAATACACCGAATCAAAGATCCCTATAAAGAGGGACTGAAATTATGCTTATGGCAGATATGATATGAATTTGCAATGTTTATGTTTTCTCTTAAAGAATTTCAAGGCTGCAATGTTAAATTCCAATGTATGAGGTCGACCTCTTTACCCTTTTAAAGGTATGTCTGTAAAGGTGGAGCGGGAGTGGCAGCACCCGGAGTGATAGAGCAGTGAGTTGAGAAGGGAGCGAGCTTTCAGTTCAGCTTTTAAAAACATGTTAGCACTCTAATGTGTACAATGTATCTCTTCTATTACTCTCATGGGGGGGGGGGGGGGGGGGGAGCTATCGGACAAATACACTAATGAAAACTATGGACCAGTCCGCTCTCTCTTCAAGAAATCAATGGACTGTTTGAATGCAGGAAATACCTATACCATGTCTAAAATTTAATGTACTTAAACTACTGCGGGAGAGAGTCTCTCGCACACCTCCCTGAATACACAAAGGGGCAGGAAAGAAGGAATAGCTAAAGATAACTGGCTGGTTGTACAGCTAGCTATGGAAATATGGTACATGGAGAACTGACGAAAAACAAAGCCTGAGAAAGGCATGAGAGATCACAAGTCATCCGGGATGAAATCTTTAGCAGTTACGACTTTGTTACACGGTAAATAGCTCTACCAAGTCACCTCTCTTTTGCGCATTTTAGCTGGATCTTATTGGAACCTGTTCATCGTGTTCTGTGAAACATTATTTACATTGTTGAGTCATTATACTGCATACTACATATAGGGTTGGTAAACCGAATACAGACGATTTGCGTATTGACTCTCTATTCTCTATGTAAACATTACCTATACTTTAATAACAATAAGTATGTGTTTTGTCTCCTTTTTTTTTTTTTTTTTTTGGGCTGCACTTAAATGCATGTGCATGCTTCCCCGCGTATGTGCAGTATCTATTATACGTTTTAAACGGCAGTACATGTATTTCGGGAGCACCTCTGAAATGATACTAGTTTTCGAGACCTTCCATCGTTATAAAGGCAAATGAAAGTTATTACCACAGCACAAACTAAAACAGAAATTTCGACAAAATAAAGAAGTAACCAACACCTTATATTTCATATTATGATATTCTGCTGTATTAACGTGATATTTTGAGAGCATGCCATCTTTGATTTTCATGTGTTGAAATTGAGATGAAGAGGCGAAATAGATGAGGGGGGGGGGGACGGGCGGGAGTGGCAAATTTGCAATGTGTGGTCATTGGTTGCGCGCATATAATATGATATGATAGGACCAGTTTCTTTCAATAAAATAAGTTTTCGTATTATGTCTGAAATGGCAATAAATCATAAGATTGAATAAAATGTCATAGGCCGGAAGACACAATTTAGACAGAAGGAAATTAGGACTGATTGAACTCATGATGTCAAATTGATGGGAGAGGGACGATGTCGTGATCGTGATCGTCGTCGTGTAAAGTCATAATCGACAGCGTTGTGTGATGTATTGAGTCTAAACTTTACATGTTTGGATGTTGCAAAGCCTTCTGTGTGGCAAAGCGAGGCAAACGTCAGGTTTTGATCAGGAAATGTGTGAAACGGGGATTTCCTATGGATGCCAAGGATTAAGTTGAAATGGAATGATAAACATATAAAAGAGGATGTGGAAGGAAGATAAATGCTTGAAGGGCGAAAGTATATATCTCGCGAGATAACGATTGTCACCACATTGTAGACAAACGTCTGTGACTCACGGTCAATCAACTGGGGTGCAAGAGAATTAAAAGAGGAGATCTTAATTATTGCCACTTTGCAATCATATGTTAACGTACTTATAGAGAATTTGAATTTACACTTGAAGAGGGTCGGCGTACTTTTGATTAGGAACAAATACCTTAGAAAATGCCTTCCTAAGATGTTGCCTGGAATGTTTGAATCCACACAGTGTCAAATTGATGAGAAATATCAACTATTTTCGAGATAGTGTTGACCGCAGCATAAAAACAGAAGGACAGAAATGCATTCATGACTATGTACGCTGAGAAATGTTATAGGTAATGTGGTTAATGATGTTAGATCAACTTTATATTTTCTTCTTCTTTTTCTTCTTCTTCGAGGAGGGGGGGGGGAGGGAGGGGTTGGTTTTCAACGAAATGTGTGGGTTTTTTTTTTATTGCCAAAGTTTCTTACATTGTGCCAATGTCAAAGTCATCGGTGGCTATTAAACAGTTCCAAAAGCCAGCTGCATAATTATCATAAGAAATCTCTCATGAATGTGTCTTACAGACAAATTTATCGTTCAAAAAATTCGACACTGAACCCTCAAATGATGGCTTCTGAAGGAATTTCAAGACTAATGAGGTAAACTGAGGGTTGAATAGAGCTGGAGGACTGATGTTAAAATGACGAAAGTCTGACAGTTTCTCTCATTTGAAGAGAAGACTCTGTTATCAATGTCCTCATTTCATATTGACAAGGTTCAAACCATATAAATGAATCCGACTTCAGAGCACTTAAATGATGACCGACATATGCTGGGAGCTTCCAAAGATCAAAAACTTTCAATTGGTTATGCAATGAGCCAGTTGCGTAGCTATAACAGTGCATACAAATGATCTTTTGTTAGGCGTATACTAGAAGCCCCAAGTTAGAAATTTCGATTAAAAAAAAACCCACACTACCCAAACTGAATTGGTCTATATGTTCCCAGAAATTAACACAGACTATCTCTCTAAAGCATTTTTTTTTACGTCTGCCGAATGACGTAGTAGGCGATTAGCAAGGCTTTAAAAAAAAAGACAGTCAAACCTTCTTCTCAACAGCGTTCAACTGTCAAGACCATGCCCGAGTCATTTTATTATAAGAAGACTCACCTGCGGCGAGTCCTAGACGGCACGTGGAGTTTGGAGGCCACTTTCACCCTTTGACTCACGAATGGGAAATCACTCTTGTTAAAATCACCTGCGCTATCAGTTTATTGTAATACCTGGAATATTGGGGAAGATGTCGCAGTAATCAGTGACAGATTTTTTACAGAATTACTCGTCAGACGGTGACGGTCTTCCCGCCATCATTCTCTGTCACAGGTGTCGTCTGCGTTACACAGGTGTGTAAATTGTCACGCCATGCGTGCTGTTGTGCTTGTGCTTTGACTATTATGTCTTGTCTTTCATCCTGGCCTATTTTGTGTGTGTATGTGTGTGTGTGTGTGTGTGTGTGTGTGTGTGTGTGCGCGTGTGTGTGTGTGTGTGTGTGTGTTATTATTATCAATAAGCCATTTCAATCAAAAGCCTTCGCATCAAAGTACTTGACAATATTTGTTTATTTTTTTCCTTTTTTTTTGGGGGGGGGGGGTCCAGTGCGTAAGTTATAAGTTAAAAAAAAATCGTGATCTTCCTTATGAACTACCTACAGGAATTTTTTTTTTTTGAGCTATCGATTAATCCACTTTGCGTTTGTTTTTGTGACCAATATAAACTTTGAAAAATACCCACTATCTTATTTCATTAATAATTTTAATGACTCTTTCAGTATGATGTTCATTTGATTTTGCTTTATTGGTTAATTCAAACCGAATTTGGGGTTTCGTGTGCCTTCAAACTATAAACGCTGTGCAACAGCAAAGACGACAGGGACCACCCGGACCACCCGCATCCACCATGCACAACGACGAAGGGCGCGACAAGCCGCCGCTACGGGAATGTGTGACGATCCCTGTTGGGTGGCGTGCTGCCAAACTTCCACGCCACGCATCTGCCATAAGACTACTTACAAGAGACAAGCCAAATCCCATATTATGACACTGCTATTCCCTGAATGCAGTTCAAATTAATTTGCTGATATTGTCATTCTTAACTCATGTAATTACGGGCGATAGCGTTTAATTCAGTAAAGCGTGCACAATTTCCTGGCAAGATTAGTTGCTGTCATGTGCGAATGAACACTGAAGCACATTTCCACTTGCACTCCCGCCGTCGTGGCCATCCAACCCCTATGCCAGGTATATAATCATATTATAGAACAACTGAAAGGAATTCGATGATATATTCTGCTCCATGTGCATGTCATTTCATTGCCTAATGTGGAGTGGGTAGGCATGATAGTTCACGAATGTCTTTGAAATGGACCATCTATCGCTATTCGTGTTGTAGAGAACATAGTTTCAAACTAGTGTATACGAATTTCATGCCCTTCCAACTTTACAACGGTTAATTGAATTTCCTTCGAGAACAAAGCTAAATGTTTGCACATTATCCAAAATTTGCATCAGTTAACCCTGAATATCACAGTTGACTGCGCTACATACATTATGATTGTCAATGGTATTATAGAAATGAGGACATGTACTGGACGCTAAAGGTTCGTGTCTCTTTTGAAACCATGAAAATTGGATTCCTTTCATAAGCTGGTATATTGTGGAGGTCGTTAACTCAGACGTTTCTTTAAAATGATAGAGCTAGAAACCTCTTTATAATGGAGGGAGGAGTAATACTCTAGATTTCCAGTGAATATATTCGGACTCCGAAAAATTCCAACCGCTATTCTCAGTTAAAAAGGGAAGGCGTACTTTCAAGTGACATGTGATTTTTTTTCATTTCTTTATCTTCAGCTTTGAGGTATATTACAGCAAGATTTCATACACAATGTTGAAAGACATTATTCTTCCTCCATGAAAAATTTCGTGACGTTTACAAAAGGGATATACGGCCTTTTAAGGGACAGAAACCTGCAAGACTCCGTCACGCTGCGGCGCAATGCCGTCACCACTGGCAGCCCTAAACTCTTAACAGAGCAAATAGTAGCAATCTCTTTGGTTGCGGGAGCAGTTGGCAATTTCCTGCTGATTCCTGAGCGGAAGACATGCACGAAACAATTCATCTTTGTTCTTCTTCAGCTTCTTCTTCTTCTTCTTCTGACATGAATGAAGATGGATAACATAATAACGTTAAACAAACCTGGAGACTCTTTTACTTAATGTTCTTCCTTTTCCATTGAATATAGAGAGTCAAAGAAGGGAGAAGCTATTACAGTGATTCTTTCTTTAATACTTCTTCCACTTGTTACATTATTGCAGCCTCCTCATTGATTAGATTGTATTAGGTGAGCTCAAACAAATTCCCAACTTATTCTCTCCCTTTTCCGTTTTTTTTTCTCTATTGTTGACTATAGCGGAAGCCTATACAGTTTAGCGTGTACAAGCAGTGATTCTTTTGCAACTGAACATTAATTACATTTAATACACAACAACATCATGCTGACAATACAGAAGTGTCTATAGCAAGATAAGGAGGGCGGGTATACACGCTGTTCTCATCTTTACAGTGTAACCTTCCCCTCGGCTACAAAGCATTCAGTATCAGCAGCTTCTCTATTTTTCACTTTCTTTGTTTTGTTTGGTTTTTTTTTTGCGCGGGAAATGCTCGCACGTCCTTGCCAAGTCTTTACCCAAACTGCGTAATCCGCGCCCTGGATAGCCGGCGAAGGATTATGGAAGATTTGCCATTCTAGAATGCGGGGAAACATCCTTTTTTTTCTGTCTGGAACAACGGTAGCTGTAATCGATCCATTTTCTAGCTCGTTTTATAAATGGGCAAGACACTATGACGAAAAGAGGAATCAGGGGAAAATGAGGCAACATTAAAGTAAATCAAACCATGAACTATAATCATGTTCTTCCACCTCTTGTCCTCTCTATCAAGAGCGCATTTCTTCTCCTTCTCGAGCTCGCGTATTCCTTTTTTACACCTCATCAAATATGACGAAAATTTCGATATCGGAAAGTCTAATAAAGAAAGGGCTGACAAACATTGATAATTCTAATAATGGTGATTATGATATGGTAATATCTGTCTTGATATCATAGAAAATAATGATATTTATATGATCATTATTCAGGTAGAATTGACAATGATAATACAAAACTTAGAACGCCGAATGGCCATCATTGTCTTTTAGATGTTTTGTAGCAACATTATCACAGCAGCATGGTATAAAAGAAATGAATAAACAAAACAAAACACTTTCATAATAGAACCGATGACTGACAGTTGGTGCCGACATCACTGATTGCTATTATACTAGTATACTCTTCCCATCGCAATGGAAGATGAAACAACAAACAAAAATGAACACCCCTCATCATAAAAAAAAAAGACAAAATCTGATTGAAACTTCATTATGTTCAAATTTTTACTGGCACTCTATACGGGGAGTTAGATTATGCTCTTTTTGCGTTTATCAGACATGTTCGTAGGTGGAAATATTACAAGGCATGAAAACAAGTGGGCAAATACCATGCACCAAGCACACAATATACGACCTGACAACCATGAGTGAACTTGTCAACAAAAAGAATGCAACGTTTTCAAGAACCGCAAATAATGATAAGCACTGTTTGATTTCCCCATGACATCTGTCCTTTGACATTACATAGTGAAAAATAGATAAATAAGTTTTTTTTTTTTAAATCACGAAAACTAGTCTTCGTCACAGTTGCAAACTACGACACCTGTCTCCTCACTATTCAGTGTGCGTATCACGTAAATTCCCCGTTTACCATGTTTACTTGTTGTGCCTTACCTGGCTATTCCCTGCAACGCGCTTTCCGGTAAGTTATAGATGAGCTTCTGTTTGTTATTGTTTGATAACTCTTACTTTGCCCTAGACTTCAAGACCTCTTAGTTGTTTAAACCGACGTGTGTCTCAGACCCACCTAGTATTACTAATGCCTGCATTTCTTCAGATTGTATTTAATATTGTCATTTGTCAATTGCATAGTGACTAGTCGTCGTGATATGCACAACACGATCGTTCCATACTCGACAAACTAATCAAGGAACAAAATCAGTACACATTCGATACCTCGGCAATCATCTGGATTTTTACAGACACCTCACTTAGATTTTGTGTAACGGTTTTCAACTAATGAATCTATTTTTCCCAATTAAATCACATCTATTGTCTTTCGTTCCGTTTAATTCTATCAACGTCGATGAATGCTGAAATTATAGATTTTACTCCTGGAGGGTGGTAGCTTATACGACACCGTATAGTACGCATGTACAGCATCTTGTCACTATTGCTACTGTATACAACAAACGTCCTTATCTCTCTTTTGTTCAACGAAAGGTGTTTCATTCTAGGACACTCCCAATGTTTAGTATCCCCTCTCAACACCCCCCCCCCCACATCAATCTCCCTGTTTCACTGGCCTTTGTCACTCACTATGATGGCGCCGAATTACGGGGATATAAAGTCTGCGTGCCACACGGGTGGTCAAGTGAGACTATCCCGTGGTATATCGGAGGCGAACAAAGGGAAGAGTATAGCTGCAGGTGTGAAGCTGAAGGACTGACATTATATCGGAATAAATGCCGGATAATCACCTCGCCACTCCAACGTGTAATCGTAGCTTTCATGAGCGTAATGCAAACTACAACAAAAACGTGGACGGCGAGGTGTGACGGCGAGGTGTGAAATCGCGATACCACGAAATAAATACACCTATCCGTGGCGCCACCGTAGACGTATATCATAGTACATTATACTCTAAGGGTGCCACCCAGAAAAAGAAAAAGATGAATGAAATGCTACCACCCTACTTAAAGGTACTGTTTACCGTTGGGGGCAGTGACTTAAAAAATGCTCGAGTTATCACATTTGATGCATATGTGTAGGTCAATTGTATCACAAAACATCCTACCATATAAAAATTTTGCCATAAAGGCTAAAATATAAGGAGATATTACAATTTTTCTCAATAAACCATAACTGTAGATGGTTAATTTAAAAAAAAATTACTATAACTATTGTTCACGTTTTGTGTATTTGACAATACTTAACATTGATTATTCTAATTAACATTTTTACATTGTTTGATTGTTTGTTTCAATTCGTAACTCACATTTTAAAAACTATTTAGAAGCAGTAAAGCTGGGTTTTTGTTCATCTACATTCAAATAGATAATAATGCCTTTAAGTCAACCCACTTACGTCCTCACGTACCTAATGAAGAGTAAATAAGACTGCGTGAAGTAGGATCTCCAGTTTACCCGGTCATCAAGGCACAGGTCCAGATCCGGCAGACATAAAGTTTATGTCATCGAAACCCACTGAAATTGTTTAAATGTGAATCAAGTTCCTAAACAAATCCTCAAAATCTCGCCATGAAACGCATTTGTGCACAAACAGATGGGAAAATGTCTTTGGTTTCCTTCAGAGACCATCCATGGTTCGGGTTCCACTGTGGAAATATTAAAGATTACCTGTTAGATGAAATTGCCCAGTTAGTATAGAAAAAGACGACAATGGAATTCAATAATATTGAAAAGTAATGATTACTATTACTAAGTTAGAAAAAAAATAAAGTAAATTATAGGTGTACGGAATCTCAGGTAACAGCGAAATTGGAGTCACAGTAAAATGTGGTAAGAATCACAAACGTTGACGCCTGTGATGAACAGGTTCAGTTTGATCTAATTTTGGCTTTTCAGACATAGTAATCTCGTGCAAGTGTTGGTTAGCATCCCGAAAGTTTACGTCGGATCGATTTACAAACGTCCCCCTTCTTTACCCAAACAACCATACCTGCACTATGGAATCAGACGTGAATTGGAAACTGTCAACATGTTTTATTTATAACATGCTTTAATAATCCCGAAGGAGTCTGGTAACTCCTTGACAATCCTCATTCTAAACCATTTTCCATGACGAGTCAAAGTTCATTTCATATCGTTCTGTGAGATTTGCTCAAACTATCAACAAACAACCAACAATCAACCAAAATGAACTTCAGTTTTATATGAAAGGTATGAACAAGGGATACGTAGTGAATTCCTAATAAATGGCAACAGTTGGCTAATGTATCAGAATTCAACTTTGTTATGTAAAGAAGATTCTATCTATACTTTTGAAATCGAAACGTCCTTTTGTATATCCGCTTGCCTCTTCTCAATGTTCTCTGAACAGTATAGTCTGCATATCACTTTAACATGAACTTGGTTGGCTCGTTTTCTTGTGGCGACATTTCTCAGTGAATTTAAGGTCGTGTTTACCAGACGAGACATCCTGTAAAGTTAAATGAGCCGAATTCCTTTCTAGACTCCCTTGATTCTCTAGCCAAAGAGGGTTGGTAAAGCATCGCAGGAACTGCGGGTAGAGGCTGATGCATGTTTATTTGGCTTGTTTATGTTTGCGTGTATACCGCTTGTGTGATGGTGTGTAAGGACTGACGTTGACTGGAAATGACAGAGGAATTTGATCGAAACCCTTGAAGTTGTGGATGAATGAAATATGACTGTCAGATGGCAGACGGACAGGTTGGACCAGGCAGGAAAAGATTACGCGGGAAGGAAGCAAGCAACTGCATTGTACTCCCAAACTTTACTCGAGAGTAGTTCTATCTAACAGAGCACCTGAGCCATCCATACGGTAGTAGACAATGGAAAACGGGTCGATAGCTCAAAGGAATTCATGCGTGCAAAACAATTGCGCGGGAATATGAGCTTGACGGTAATAGAATAAGGGAACATAAAATATGAGGCAATTAGTGAAAATATTCCTATTTTTAAAAAAGCACTTTCTTAAAATCATGGCGATCGCCAGATAAACAAAGTTTATGTGTTCGTCGATGTGTCCGCTTCGTTCATCCATTTGTTGTGTTGACAAACTGAAATACGGATAAGTTGATCTGTCCAGACATCAAGTCATCAGTATCTGGTCAATAACCTCCGAAGTGACCGTCACTGATCAGTCATCATCTTTCGCTTCTCACTGCCAGCCTGCGTTCCCTTTTCCTTCTCCAACCGATTACTCACCCATCAAGATCAACTGTTTAAAATTGTTTCGGCTCAGGTATGGGCCTAAACATTGGCGATATTCTCTAACCGAGCTTTCTATGATATTCGAATCAACAGCAACAACAACTACAATAACAACAACAACAACAACGACCAAAAAATCCTCATGCATAAGCTTGAATTAGTGCCCTCACTATCAAGTTACATGTATGTATATGTGAAGGAATATTAACCATGCTATAGTGAACTGTGTCTGAAATAGTAAATTTTAGCACTACTGTCTGTGCTAAAATTGAGTCTTTCAATTCCTTTGAGTCATAGCCTTTCTATCTTTTTTTAACAGATTTAATTGTCACTTTAAAGAGCTATTTTTTCCCCACAGGTTAATTTTGCACGATAGAAGAAACACTGCTGGCATGAAGGCTTATGCAGCTCAGATTTAGCAAACTGCAATAGCACTGTTGGTAATGCCTGGAAAGTTCCGTATCCACTAGTGGTCATTCTCATCATCAGTGATACAAAAACACGTAGCGTATTAGAGGAAAAAAAATCTCGTAGTTCTATCTGTATGGCTTCTCTCCTTGAATGTTTAGTGTCCGATCCCTATAGCATAATGTAATTTTTTTTTTAATTGCCAATTTCAGTATCTCGTATTCCGAATGAATATGCTTCAGTATTTTTGTGAGAGTCAACTAAAAGACTACGTGGTCGTGTAAATAAGAAAGAATCAAATGTCTGTCGCGTAAAATGTAAATCACGGACACCACTCCCTTCATGATATCAAAAAATTAATGAATCAAATGCATCTTCTGCTATATGTTCCTGTTTGCGAGTGTACGTGTGTGCGTGAGTGTATTTACATTTTATAATCCTTTCACATCACGGTTAAAGCATTTGAGCTCGCCTTACCATGGTTGTCGAAAGAGTCACGGAATGCACTTCTCGGCTTTTGGCACTATAAATATTGGACTCAGACGATTTCGCGTCGATGAAGTCGGAAGGTTAGAAATACTATTCTTGACCTATGTCAAGTCCCTTCAATAGTTAAGTTGCCATGGCTACAATGGGCTTAAAAGGCCACCACCTGGTGCATGTCGTGTATGTTGCAAAGAAATATTTATGTCTAGCAATTGAAGGCTACACTCTTGAATACCAGCAGAAAGTAAACTTCATATTCCACGGAATCTTGTTGTATGGTTTGAAAAACATTTCCACTCGAGTACAACAAAATAGACCAAAATAGACATTCTGATGTGCTCTTGCAAACAAGATAAAACACAGACACGGCAAGAACTCTCTCCCAAGTATGAAGAGCTGTGAAGACAAAAAGGTGAAAGATGTTAAAGTTATAAATTTCCCATCTCTTTCTCGTTTTTTATTTGACAGTTGTTTTGCGTATATACACTCTAAAAACACTCATAAGGATACCGCAGTGAAAAATGTATTTGTAAGTGAGAAAGAAAACAAACCGTGACATACATCTCACATGCCTGTCGGAAATGGAGCAAAGAATCAAAGAATTAAAGAATTCAGTCTTAGTAAATGCTCTGTCGAGCTCTCTTGACTGCGCAGGATTAATTGAACTGGCTGACATGATTTTGATGCACAATATACGTAATACATGTATCCCGGATGTATCTTTCGTTACTGCTCGACATTCCGAAATCCAGTGTAATCCTGTTTTGTTGTGACGCACCTGTTTACGCCCTCTTTAGCTGGCTGCATAACACGGCGTCCCCCTCGATGAATCGACTTTACTCATGTGACGTCGTAATATATGAAGTGAAGAGAACGGAAAATACACGTACACACATTGGACAGCATATACTTAACGTCATTTGTACTTAATAGCTTAACTGTCATGCACAAAACTTGCATGAAATACAGATAATTAGTGTGTAGCATTCACAGCTCTAAGCACTTACATCAAAATTTAGAGACTGCTATGTAATGTGAATTCGAACTTAGACTCCTCAATCACAGCAGGGTGTAAAAAGATGTAAAAATGATTGTATTATTTGTCACTATGTTAGAATGGATGCTCATCGATTTATTCGATATTTTTTTGCAAGTGATTGAGAGAGAGAACTTATGTTCTATGTTCGGGGTGAAAACATGACACACACAAAAAAGGGAAAGTAATAAATATATAGTATAGGCCTATCAACATATATTGTCAAGAATCACTGATATAGTTGAGATAATCAAACACACCTAACTTTTGAATGCAGTTGCGTCTACGGGTGCTCGCTGTGTGCCATGTGGCCTCACTCAAGTATAATCTTGACCTCACATTTACCCATGTTAACTATTGAAAGCATGCAATACTCTCATTTACAGTGGAGGTGTCCATCACACATCACTATGCAGACATGCTGGGTTGTCGGAGACAGGGTCAACCTGGATGGTGGTGGGAGACTGCAATCAGATCCGCAAACACATCTCCTAATCGTGTTTTGAACTTAACATGATTTCGCCTTCAAATTTCTTTAAAGCTCCCTTCTCTTTTCTAGTAGCACAAATTGTTAAAAGCCCATGAGACAGGTTATACAGGGGAAGTCTTCTTTAATCTCATATATCTTCATCCTCTTCCCCCTCCACTTCCCCCACCTCACCCCCCCCCCCAAAAAAAAGGGGGGGGGGGATTCCATTCCCATCCTGGACAAGACCAACCACATGCAATAGATACTAGTATGCAATGTTGCGTATGTCCCTACTTGGTATTTTGGGTTTAAACATAGAAGTTAAGAGCTTCTCTCCGCAGACGACGGTCTGGATGCCGGTATTTCAATGTTGTAAGAATACCTGAGGGAGTGCTAAGGCGGGATCATATTTCACAAGCACCGCGATATTAACAGGCTGAACTTGAGGTTGCTGAATTTGTATGATACTCGTGATAATAGCTCCCATGCTAACCTGCAGCTGGCAGGATAACTGTGGTGAGAGTTAATGGCCCAGGAATAATTGCCCCAAGATTAGAACGTCCTGCCATAACGTAAGCATGCAACCTCCATAAAATATATGACAAACAACAACAACAACAACAACAACAACAACAACAACAACAACAACAACAACAACAACAAAACACCGTGCATTTCAGAATCAACTGTACGAAGACGCCAATTAATATTTACCAGACAACCTGCCAGATTAAAAGTCTGTACTAGCCAGGAAAACTACAAATCTCACCGCATATTGCACAAAAGTTTGATAAAAAGTGTTTGATGTTTGAACGTCGTTAGCGTTGGTTTCGATAAAGAAAAGAATGCGTAAATGTGCGGTTCAGCTTTCAAAAAAAGATGGAATGTACTTGACCTATGTTAGCAGACAGCTCAGGTGGCGTTGCCTTGGCAACAAAGATCTTGAATATCTCTTGGTCGAAGCACATCATGCGATTCGTTTTATTCCGCAGCTGAGATTGTTAGTGACTTTCAAGAACTACATAATGACCGCGTGTCTCCATTCTTACGAGCTCGAGTTACCGTTCAGTCTCCTCAGCTTTCAAATGAACGATTTTTACAGTTATCATGCTTCATGTCATTCTATAAGAATTTGTCATAATTCTGTGGTACACTGTTTTCTGTCTTTACTTGATTTCATATGTCAACTCAGTTCTCCCGTTCCTAATTTTTTCACTTCTTATTCATCTTCTCTTTCATCTTTACCGTTATCTTCTTGTTCTTCTCTTCAATCTCTAAATTTGCTTCTTCGTCACCGTTACCATCACTATCATTATCTCACAATCATCATCGGAGATAGCAACATCGTCACCGTCGCTATTTACATCTGTCTCCTTGGTGATATGGCATGCTCTGCCTGGTCACCATGGTGATACTCCTCTATGATCGCACCTCTAAAGGTGGACTTATGTTAAACCTTAAGGTTCAACCTAAAGAGCATCCGCAACATGAGGAAATCATTCTCACGTCATACGGTTGTCACCTAACATCTTCACTGACAATGGTCAGAATGAACAGGTTGTTATTGTTCTTGTTATTTTATTTATATGGTTGTTTATTACTGTTATTATTATCATCATTATTATTATTATTATTATTATTATTATTATTAGTAGTAGTAGTAGTAGTAGTAGTAGTAGTAGTAGTAGTAGTAGTAATAACAATAATAATAATGATAATAATAATGATGGTAGTATTATCATCATCATTATAATAATCATCATAATAATGATGATGATGATGATGATGATGATAATGATAATTATCATCATCATCATCATTATTATTATTATTGTTGCTGTTGTTTCTTTCTCTGGAGATTTTGGATGATCCTGTCATCACTCCGTCCATCGACGTTAATTAGATTAGCATATCCTCTTCTCGCCGGACCGTGTTAACCTTACGTGCCCTCCCTCGGAATTTTCGCTGTTTCCTCTGATGTTTGGATCGTGCGTCGATGGACGTATTCGAATGATTAATGTGAAACGTCACTGAGCATTCGAGTTGACTTCGGGGAAATAGAGCCGAAATTAAACAACATAGCCTTCGAAGCTGTTATAAAATCGGACGTATAGTAATACATTCATGGATTCTAAATTTCACTTTTCCCAGCAAAACTTTAGTATAAGTGACAACAACATGTGTCATTTTGATGAGGTGACATTTTGTCTCCATCTAAGTTGCATATTATGTCCCTTGATTTCTAACTGTTTGTTCGATTGTGTTGACAGCTCCATTGCTCTGTTTGACTTGACTCCTTATTTCTCTCGATTGTCAATTATAGGGATGGTACAGTTTTGGTTGAGGTATAGGAATTCAGATTTTAACTTTTTACGAGATAATTAAAAAATTACCTATGGAATATGAAAGAGCATACAATCTTAAGAGGAATTCAAAGTTTCTTGAATGAAGATCGGTCTTGAAATTGCTTAGATATTCAAAAACAAAATAAAACAAAGTATAATCCTAATAAAAGATGAGTCCCACCTTTTATTAGGACCTCTTTGTTTCAGGATATCTCACCCATTTCAAACCAATATTAATCAAAACTTTTAATTCCTCTCAGAATTGTATGCGCTTCAATATTTCATATATGTGGTTACTAAAGTATATCACAAAAGGTTAAAACCTGAATCCCACCTTCAGCAACACTATACCATCCCTTTAAAGTGTAGTGCCCCTTTAATTGTCAAATATCTCTTGACAGTTAAGCTTGACGTAACCGGGGAAGTTCTATTTTGGAATCTTCGATGTAACGAATGTCATGTCCTTGCTTCATTTTCCTGCTCGTGAGTGAGAACTTAATGATCTGTCTCTGTTTCCCTAGGTTTGCACTAGCGAATATCTTTTTGTTTTTCCAACAATAAATATGGTGATTTACGATGTCCACAATTATGTCATCGTTTCCTTAATTATGTAGATTACGTACATCAGTGTCCTAATCTAATATGAACATGGATGAAGTCAAAATGAGGTCACATGTTATTTTCATGAAACAACAATTCATCTTTAGTCTTGGGTATCCAGCGCACTTTGACATGCAGTGTATCCAATTTGCCAATATGATACAAGTGTTCCAATTGTATCAACAACAGTATCAATATTCAAAGATGTAAAAATAATAGGACATAATTATGTAAAGCGAAAAGCGATACACAATACCACAATCTTGTTTATATCAAGAGATGTTTCAAATCTGGTGAAACATTATTATGACAGACAAGATTAATTTAAAAATTAAAAAGAACCTGAAATATTGCCGATTCTTCTAATTGTGACATGCTGATCGTTTCAGGCAATAAACGTCGTCTTTTCCACATACCACTGTTATATTTTCCCAGTGCTTGGTGCATTGTATTATAGCAGGGACTCTCATCTTTGGCTCGAATAAAGCACCATCATCTATCCGCCAAACAACCTTGATATGTGAGGCCGAACTTGTACCCTCTACAATGGATTTCAAGGAGATCGAGAATGTGATACTATTGTGATGTGCAAACAAATCGGTGGAATTGTGTGCCGGTGCCTTTTGAAATTCTTCGCACGTTCTTAAATACCCCTTGAATCAACAAAAATACAATGACTTTTTTGTTTATTTGTTCTTTGTTTGATTTTGTTTTTTTGTTAGTTCATATTAACGAGCCAGTGGGAATGTGCTTGTGGAAAATGGATCCGGTTTTCTTTTAGTGTTTTTTTTTCCCCACACGAAAGCAGACCGCAAGTGGTGGGGTATAAATGGGTCGCGTTAGTCACGGTTTGATTTGATCGGGAACAACCCGTGAATGCGCAAGCAAATTCAGTCTGCCCAGGTAATAATACCCCGAAAAGGCTGGATCCAGAGGTAATGCCGCTGCAGGTGATATTGTGTTAGCTGCTTCGCGTATTTCACCGCCTGTATGACACGCAGAAAGGGAGTCTGTTAAAAATACAACGAAAGAGATCGGCGGCTAGATTTGGATCTACTTTTTGGATTCTACGTGACTGGCTGTGCATGGTGAGGTTTCGCGATTCTTACATCGTTTTCTGTTGCGTTTTACAGCTTCCAACAACTGTCCAAGTCAGTAGCTGTCATACCGTCATATTTCTGTTTATTTCATGAAATGCCAGCTGACCTGAAGAATAGATTAGTGCCTTCCAGAATCTGATATGTTTGCCTGTTTTCAGAGAATCATTATGTCATATACCGTATCTCCCTTATGTCGTGTTTGACCTTATCTCTGACTCGCAGTGTTGTGTTAGCTTCTTTTGCTATACTATGGAGAGTGAAGTTGCCGTCAGTCAGTGATAGGGTCCTATAAAGTCATATTTTAATTCTGGGACTTTGCTATACATCACAGTTGAATAAAGCGTGTGTTCCAAAGCAGGATGAACAAAGTGACAACAAAGTGAAATACCAAGACGTCGAAATACTGTTTGCCAATCTGATGAAATATGCAATATGGCGAATGCTTGATTAAACTTCAAAGTCCACCTGTCATGACGCAATTAACATGATCTTATGTAGACATACATGTATGTCAACACTGTTGTGGGAATGTTAAAGTCCAGATTCCTTCACGCACACTGGGCGAAATAAAGGCAAAAATGAGAAAGGGGAAAATGTATGAAACCTAAAGAGCACGTTCAATATTTGCTCATGGTATCGCAGGCCATTGGGAATCTAAAGCAGCCTGCTTGAAAATACGCGCCGTTCGTGTCCTGTTGTGATGCCAAGATGTTGTCGGACAAAGTAGCTGACAATTCAGGAGTGAGCTATACACAATAGCTGGGTATGTGTGACCAAACAGTGATTTTTTTTTTTTTTCAGTACAACATGTCTCCATCTTTCAGAGCTCTGCGGAGACTGCGAGCTTTGACTAAGAGACTAACAGAATGTTTGGCGTCTGCAATGCGAAAGATAAGGCCTAAAAATATGAACATTCCGGAAACACATGGTTTCACGCGCTTTCACAACACAATCATACAGGTCGAAATCACCCGGTACAAAATATAGAAACTAGATGAGGCTAATGAATAGTTGATAGTATGAATAGTAGTAGTAGTAGTAGTAGTAGTAGTAGTAGTAGTAGTAGTAGTAGTAGTAGTAGTAGTAGTAGTAGTAGTAGTTGATATAGTAGTATTGTTACCATAATATATTACAATAATGACTGGAATAGTTAACAATTCCATAATGGTTAATGAATTGTTATCTACGACGCATTTTACAAAAATCCATACTAGGTAAGGATATGTCTCAATCTCCCGTTTTTAATTTCATTACAAAGGAGAAGATCAAAATATAGATGTGTGAAGATCACTTGGCGTCTTGTGAGAGGATTACGCCACAATCGCATGAAATATCCGTCTTATGTGGTAGCGAATGATGCCACTGTTTGGTGAAAACATATTCAAATTTGGTGGCACGACATTTGCTTCTGCGACAGCTGCTCCGTTCTTATTGTGGTGGATTAGGTGAGGATTAGGATTAGAGAAAGGGTTATGTTTGGCTAACTTCGGGCGCCGATATTTCATGGAAGCAATATTGTCGCAAGAGCTAATGTCATGGAACCTAAAATCTACTATTCACTGACTTTCTCATTTCACGTGTGAGTTTACAGTATGGTCATAGCTGGCAGTAACCCTTTTTTGCCATAAGTACTGAACTTGGACAGTGTATACAATGCTAGGGTGTTTTCTGTGCCTATCTGGACTCAAAGCACCCAATGGGTTAATAACGATTCCCCCACCCTCTTAGTGCGATTTGATTCAATTTATCATAGTCAACCTGAACGTGCGAGTTGAGCTTCTCTTAGGCCTACTTCGAGTCAACCGTCTGTGTCGATTAATTTGCTGCAAGAGCATTTCCTGTTGCACTCGGTGAGTTTTGGTCGGCGAACCCCATTCCCCCTCGAGTTCTTTCGCTTTCCACAAGATGTTCAGTTATTGTTTTGTTCATAACAGTTTGCATCGGAATAGACCCTGTAGAATTTTACTCAAAAATTCACTAAGTCCTCCCACCAGTGATAGGTAGAGATTAAAATAATGAATATATCCCCCCCCCCCATATGCTCAATATCGCTGGAATGTCGGCTGCTGATGTTATAATTTACGGGCATATCATGGCATGTTGTGATATGTTGAATAGAAGCCTCTTAGACATTCAGTGACCCTAGGAGACATTCTGCCCTGCTTCCCAGGTTTAGGGTCGCAGTGGTCTTCGCACATTTTTACCCCCATAATGGTAGAATAGATAATCAAATCGTAAAATATGTGTGTGTTCGCGAGCTTGCCCTTCTCACATTAACAATGAAAGTGCGTGGAAGAATGCTGTGTCTCCGGGTTTAAAACGTACACTCCATGTTTGTGAAATATATAAAGCAAAAGGTAATCCTGCCACGTGATATTGTACAGTCTCTTATATGACATTGTGTCCTAGCTTTGTCTCTGGCATTATTGTAAAATATGTCTTCACCCTATCACTCTAATAATGTCTAATGGTTTTTAAAGGGGATGGCTAGTAACTGATCAGTGGGAATCAGTGGGAATGCTGGGGGATGATTGTTCCAATCCTTGTGGGATTCATTTAAGAGTACATTATATATATATATATATATATATATTGTTGTGTGAAAAATATTTGCTTCAGAATGGTCTCAGTATCGGGGCGATCGTTAAGTTAACGGTCCGTTAACGATCGCCCCGTTACTGTACAGGCATGCTAACCTGCACATTACTTGAATATGAGACCATTCTGAAGCAAATAATTTTCACACAACAATAGATATATAATGTACTCTTAAATGAATCCCACAAGGATTGGAACAATCATCCCCTGCATTCCCGCTGATTCCCACTGATTCCCACTGATCAGTTACTAGCCATCCCCTTTAAAGTTTGCCATCGCGACCTACTGAACAACCAGTTTGGTTTGATTGGTTGTTGTTTTTTAATAACTGTACACGTTTTTCAATCATTTACCTCAAATGTATATCTTAGTGAATGACGATTCGTGATTATATTCAGGTCACATACGTAGCCGAACAGCATGTCAGTAATTTCACCGCCACATTGGAACTTGATTAATTTGTTCCCACTGGTAGAAGGAAAGGTGGAACAGCTTTTGTGTCATCCGCATCTCCGATGATTCATACACAGTCACAAGATCGTGATGATTACGTATGAACTCGACTTAACCTAACGGCAACACACGTAAATCAGCAGAATGAGCTGAGGAAAACATCAAATTGCAAGTATGCTGTATACTAGAATCATACAGCTGCTAAAATCAATGGTTGTCGTAGTCGCCGAATACAGCTTTCTACTAATTCTAGATCTTTATGGCAAGTTTGTCACCTATACGCAAGATTCTATCTCGACTAGTCACACATGGACGGGAATAGACTACCGGAATATACTGTGAGCCATAAGCTTGTTCATTAGCATCTGCATTATTTCTTGATAAGACGAGTCCCCCTTATAGTTATAGCAACTTAGTCAGTCTCTTCTGGAGACGGAATCAAATTTAGAACAAACCATGAATGAAGGATAATGACCGATAATACATCGCCGAAAAAATTATACAATATCAATGAAACTTTCTTAAACAGTAGGAAATGGTATTTTTCTGCCTGCCATCAATATCTATTTTCTGGAGAGGATATGTAAATAACTTATAAATGACATGCGAATAAATGTGCATCAAATATCAGAGCAAGTTGCACTAACCATTGTGGTCGTGAAATGTATCTAGTATCAGACCTTGAAAATTCATATTTTTTTTTTAGATTTTCATTTATGTGTCTCCACTTGTAATTTGCATCACTATAGAAAAATTTACTTTTCGAGTTCAATATTAACTGAACGAATCGTAGTATACCTAGACCACAGTAGAAGGTAAAGCTGCTCGGGGCGACCTTTTTTTTTTTTTTTTTTTTTTTTTTTTTTACTTGCAAATCCTGTCTTCGCCACTTTGATCAGAGCAAAACTGTGGAATGCAAAAGAAAGACGTCAATTCGACTGTTAAAGCGTTACTGAAGTTTTGGTAAACCACCAGGAAACGATGCAGTGAGAAAAGCGTGAGCCAGATTCTTGCCGAGCAATATGACCAAACGGCACGTGAAGAGGTACAAAAGTCGTCTAAAACTTCCCAAAACGCCAATCGCTGCTGACCAAACGGCACGTGAAGAGGTACAAAAGTCGTCTAAATCTTCCCAAAACGCCAATCGCTGCTGTTAAGTTGCTGGTAATCATTGTGATGTTTCAGTGCGAATCTAGATTGTTTTGTAGTCCTAATATACGTAATTCCGTGTAGTCATACATTTCTTCAAGTAGAACAAAGAACTCTGCCATTACCATTTCAACATCAAATATCAGAAGTCAATGGAATTGTAAGTTAAAGGGATCGTATAGTTTTGGTTGAGACCTAATTTCAGGTTTCTAACATTTTGTGGTGAGATAATGAGAAACCTCTTATGAGATATGAAAGAGCATGTAATTCTATGAGGAATTCAACGTTTATTTGATGAAAATTGGTTTTGAAATGGCCGAGATATCCAAAAAAGAGCGATTCTAATAAAGTGTGGGACCAACACTTTATTACGATCGCTTTGTTTTACTTTGTTTTTGGATGTTTCAGTCATTCCATTGTCATCAAATAAGCTTTGAATTCCTCTTTAAATGGTAAGCTCTGTACTATATCCTAAGTGTTTTCTTGGTATCGCAAAAAGTTAAAAGCCCAATTCTCATCTCCACCAATACTGTACCATCCCTTTAAAGTGGGCTCGAAAGAGACAATTTTGGTGTAGCAGTTGCATTTTGTAACGACTGTCAAAAATGCAAAAAAGATACAAACGTGTGTTCCCAAATTAACATAACATATATCCGGGGGGGGGGGGGATCACTCAATGTTGTGATTGATGGTAGACGAATGCTTTCAAATGAATCTAAATTGTCATATCTATTTCAAATTTTGTTTACAGATTAAGATCACTATTTGACGGTGGTGACGCAAAACGCCACATACAGATCATTAAGAGAGTATGATGGAGGTATGCAAAACCTTTCATTACCTAAAGAATTACAATTAAATGCCTCTCACGTCAGAGTTAAAGAAGTATAGAAATAGAATTGTTCTCAAGGTCGCCGAGATGTTGTTTTTGCTTCCTCGTCTACACAATCACGAAGATACGGACCATTGCGTATTCCACTAATTTGGAACATTAATATCCTGTCTTTTTAATAAATATCCTGTCTTTTTTGATAAATGAATATGCTGTCTTTGTAATAAATGAAAACAGTGAATGACTTGACAGGTTTGTTGAAGGTTGTTCATTACCAATTGTGCAAAGCTGATACATAGAGTTTCGTAATGCTGATCATAATACAAAGTTATTTATCGTCAAGGACAGTGATGGCACGCTTTTTATAACCAGTATGTCGATGAATGGTGCGAGAGACTGAATAGATTGCGAGATTCGTTACAAGCTAAAAGTAGCATGCCTTTGAATGCAGACCTTTTTTTTTCTCAACTCACCTGATGACGTCATATCGAGACAGTGTTTACACATCAGGTATAATTCGTATTGAACATCCCTGCAATAACACAAAATCATGTCGAATCAAGGTCACGTAGTGTAAAGCATGGAGATCAAAGGACGGCGATCAACTATTCTACAGAAAGAAAGAAAGAAAGAAAGAATGGAGACAAGATTTGGTGAAAAGACTCCCCTGTCACTTTAGACAGGTTGCTGATTTTTGTTTATTTTCTTATTTCCTTTAACAAATTTGCAGCTCTCTAGATTATTTTTGTAGACTTCTTCGTTGCTTTGTTTAATATGGCCAGTTCTTTCTCTCGTCAAATGGAAATCGTAAAGTTAAACTTCAAATTTAGGATGGGAAAAGATATTGATTTTGTTTATGGTCATTTCTTTCAACGAACTTATATCTGTCAATGTTTCTTCTTCTACTTCTTTGCTTGTCCGTTCTCTCTCCATATGGGTATCGTCAGGTTAAGGACGGGGACAGTTAACAACCGAAGTTATCTTAGCTCCCTGATCAGTGTTCCGTGCACGCCACACTTGTCATTATTTCCATTTCTGCCACCGGAAATAGAAATAAAACGCATCTGTCTTTTGTCTGCGTCCATTTTGAAATATCGTTGCCGATAACAAGGAACTTCCCGAAACTGAACTTCAGTGAATTGAAAGGCGAGGCAGCTGCTGTCTGTACTATGTGTCTCATCTTTGCAGATGGACTCTCTTCAGGTGCAGAGAGCGAGCTTTAAGGGTATTTAGTTCCCTGGAAACCATTCGGGCAAGCATGCATGCACATCTTGAAACTATCGTCATCAGCCTGTCACCTATTATTAGGGCGGATATCCGCTCCCTGGGGTGCCTCATCACGGTAATAATATGATGCACCATTGTCTTCTGTCTGAATGTTTGTCTGTCTGTCTTTGTTTACCATCGTTGCAGGACCGTGCTCAGGTGACAATGGACTTTCGTCTGAACTTTCACTGGAGCACTCTGTTGAGTCAGGTTAAAAAAAAAATGCAAGACTCAAGTTCAGCCACAACATTCGGTTAATTTTAGACACTGGTGTGGCAGTAAAGTCACGTTAACCCAATGCGCCTCTTGTAAAGGGTGTGAAGGACGGGCGTCTTTTCTTGCGTAATTGGATGATGAAAGAGATTTCTTCTTCCATTTATTGGATCAGGGCCATTCAAAGTGATGTCATGGGTATGGTCTGTAATGTTCTGGCGCGGTGAAAGGATGACACAAATCGAGTCATAGGTACTCTTCTTACATCGTGAAAAGAATGGATATTGTCTCACCGGCGAACTGAAAACGCCAAATCATTTTTCTGCAACATTTTTTTTTTTCTTTTCATCCGTCACATCACTGTGAACCAGCGCTTTTTTATGCAAAGCCTACGTGAGTTCATTGATGCTCACTCGTCAATTTGAAGTGTCTCAAATTTTAACTCTTGCTTGCAGTATCCTCAAATGTCAAACCGTTGTTAATGTCTGTATCTTCTCTCCTTACATTTTTTGCCTGTTAACTTTATTCCATTTAGCATAAATGGGATAAAATAATTTCTAGCAAAGTTTGGTATAACAACGGTTCCATAAGAGTGATAATAATAGACAGAAAAACAATGATGATAGGACTACTACTATACTGCTGTTCGTCAGTTCAAAGGTTCATTGATCCGAAAATGATATAAGGGTTCGTTATTCCGAAAGCAATATTAGGTTCTTAATTCCGACGGATCATTAGTACGCACTGTCTCTTCATTTCCGGATTAACGAACCTTCGGAATAACAAAACGTATTTCATTTACGGATTAACGAATTATTGGTATTCTATTTTCGGAATAACGAACTTTGGAAACAACGAACCTTCGGATTAACGCCACAAATGTTCGGATTAATGAACATCTAGGTGTAGGGAATTCGTATGTTTCGGAATAACGAACCTTCGGATTAACGATCCTTACTTCATTTTCGGATTAAGTTAAGAATAACGAACATCACCAGCTTGTCCATGGATGTATATCGCTTGGCAGGATTGGAACCCTAAACTTTCAAAAGCCAAGGGTTTTATCCAGACGGGCACTGTGCCCCAAAGGATATGCAGATTCGTAATCGAGGCTAAAAATCACCTTTTTTTCTCTCTTTGTTAAAACCAAACAACATACACACATTCAATAAAAGAAAAGGAGTGCCAAGGAACTATAAAGGTTCAGATGTTTTCGTAAAAATTTATTGTCGGTCACAGTCTCGTAATATGCAATGTTTGATTATTAAAGCAATGATACCATTGCCTCCCAAGGCACCCATTCGCTTTGATCACACCTGTTTATTGTATATACTAAAAATATCGATAGTTTTGTTGTTGTTGTTGTTTTTGTTGTTGTTGTTGTTGTTGTTGTCATCGTTGTCGTTGTGAGCACGAGACTGGGAATATATCGCTATTGTGACTCGTTATGATTCACCGGTGCAGGCAACCCAAGACTCAATAATCGTCTACCATGACCCCCCTGTTAATCAAGGTGTAATTCCGGTAGCTGTCAACATTTGAATTCGTACACCCACCAAAACTTCAATGAATTCCTGATGCATGCATGATACATGACGAGAATATGCATTTATATTTTAATTAGCAAGCGTGAAATAGTATTCAACGGTATGGAAGTATACGAATCATTTGATCAATATACACAACACCCCCCCCCCCCAACACACACACAATGACAATTCAAGTATGTTCACTACTAGTTACGTCCACTAGCATGACTAGGACCAAATGTACTGTGTTGATACTAAGGTATTGGTATCGAGTAATTTACCCGCTCACGTAACGTAGATAATTGGGTTGCATTTTTTTCAATTTACATTGAAATAATTTCAAATATAGCATATGACAACTTGAAAGCGCCGTAATTGATCTAAAAATTTGAATATTTAGGCGCTAGTGTTTGTTATTACTTTTGGCAACCAAAAAGCATGCACACCAAAACTGTTAAAAAGGGTAAAAAAGTACAATTTTGATTTGATTTCCTTTCGATTGCTCTTAATTTTCGACAGGCTGTGATTTTTTTAGCAGATATGACATCTTGACCCTTACTTGAACGATATTCACCGAATGAGCGTTTGGTTTAATCCATAATGAGCCATTCCTGTCGAGATCAAACCCTCGATGGTAATTTGTTAAGAGAACGTTCTTGCTCTAGATGGATACGTGTGTTACGGTCTTCTTACTTGGGGTGTAATATTTTGTTCCCCTAGAATCCTGCCCTCAGCTTCGCATTTCCTTTCACCTCCGATTGCTAGTACCAGAAATCACCGTTGCCTCAGGCAAATACCAGCGGGATCATAACATTAATCGTCACATGGGTTCACTCCAAGAAAGGTTACAGTAAAGAACGGAAATTCGAGGATTTTGCTGATTCGATATCTTCGATGTTTCCTCCGAAAAAAAAGAGAGAGAATCTCTCGTGTCCTTCTCACGTCTTTTGAAGGAAGGAAAGCAGCAAGGATTGTAATCTCTTGCAATGGCAGTAGAGAACATACAAATTCAGTTCAGTTCAGTTCAGTTTTTATTCACCATCATTTCAGCAGTATACAATAAACAGACACACAAAGATACATCAATTATGTATCTTTTGTTTAAAGTTTACTTTGTATATTATTATTAATTATATACAAAGTAAGCTTTAAACAAAACAAGAGAAAAAACAAGTTGAACTTGATGATAGGTGATTGGAGCATTCACACGCATAATTTGCGACGACGATAAAGTTAACTCTATTTTGCAGGCAATTGGACAGGTTCATAAACCATCCCGTGCACAGCCTTTCAATGTGATATTTTATCATCATTTTTCCCTGAGAGGTCATCGGAAAAGAACGGGCCGCTGTAAGTACAATTGTATCTGACCCTGTCCACCCCTGAGGTGGATATATTGGTGGCCATAGCGTATAATGCTGTGTTATCTGCTGTTGAATGTATATGATGTCGACGGCTATAAAATCATGAATTACGATGGAAAGTGGAAGTTTTGAATTTATAAACAGCGATTCTTACACCTTCTTATTATGCAGTCTAGGGAATGTGGCTGTGAAACAGAGAGAGAGAGGAGGGACCGGAGGAAAAAAAAAAAGTTCTGGGAAAATAAACGTCCTTGGCAATAACTTTCCAACTGAGAGGAAGAAAAAATAACACCATGCCAAATTCATGACATAAAGCAGTCCCATAACAGCGTATATAAGAAAACAGTCCAGGCATCAATAGAAATAACCCTCGAGCAGCAGCAGGTCGAAGTCAAGCTCGGGCAACCCACGGCTATCACCAGCTCTGGACCGTCGACACACCAGCGAGGGATACAACTTGCAATGTAGTTATAAACGTCAATTCTTGCGGTACTAAATGCTTGGCGTGATTTAAAGATGATGTAAATCATGAACACAGTCATGTTGCTTCATGACTTTCTTTCAGTTTTGAGTCTGTGACTGCCCCAACAAGGGTTCTCCGTGAACATCCTGCATCGTGTGATCCCCATTCGTATTTCTTTTTTCCGAATTTGAAGTTGATTGCCACCTAATTGGTTCAAGCTAACTTTGATTACAAAACTAAAATCAGGCGAACAGTGGCAGGGATTTTTTTTTTTCAATCGGACGCACACACACAAAAAAAGGTAATAGAAGTTTCAATTTTCACATTTTATTCATTCAAGGGAAGAAATCCCGGTCACAGTTTCATATGTAGATGAAATGATGCGATGATGTCATCAATCCATAACTCTCCCGTTGGTGTACACAGAAAATTTGAGAACAATCATGTTCGGATTTCATGATTCAGTAACAACAACAATTCTTCATAATTATCTTACTCAGTTTATTCAAACTGTTCAGTTGTTTGATGTATTAGAGAGAATAGTATACCGGTAACCTTTTTTTTTTCTATTTCGTTTAAAAAAAAGGGGTAAAATTTCGAGTACATTTATGATTGTGCGGGTGGATGGGGTCTTTAGAGATGGTAACACCACCACCTTATGTAGTCTATTGGTAAGCAATATCACTTTTTTTTTTCAAGAAAATCGGTGAACTTCGAATTTTTTTTTTCCGCACTACACTTTATGAAAAATACGTTCAACTTTACGTCTTTACCGGTGTCACACTGGGAGCACCTTTACGGGTGCAACTCTGCACCTTTAAGACCAGTGTCTCAATCGTGACAGTGATGGGAGCGCCATCAAAGGTGCAGCTTTGCTCCTTATTCGAGCGTGGATGTCCGATATTATTGAAATGTATATATCGCTCTATTTATTTGTGTTGAAAAATATCATGGAAACTAAAACATGAAAAGGAACAAGCATTACAGTCGTAACATGCTATGACTCAAGCATCCCTTGGGCATAAACGTCCTATATAAGGGTCCGTAATAGGTTTCAAGGGTAATCCCCGCTTTTCCTGGATAAATGTCATTACACAAATTAGACGCTGGTGAGCCTGGAAGTCAGATCACGAGTCGCACACACACACACGCGCGCGCACACACACACACACAACACACACACTTACAATCAAAGACGTGTAGCGCAAGACACACAAGAGTTTGAATGATAATCAAACGTTGTCGCACGATGTGTTATCGATCCCGTCGATAGAAGTAAACAGAATTGATAACCGCCAACACAATATAAACACAATTATTATATGCCGTCAACCAACCAGAACCAACTTTCATGACACTATCACCATAGGGTCCAGGACGGAAACATTCTTATTGGTTATTACAACGTAATACATGCATTCACCAAGGAAACCGATCATTTTTCTGTTCTCTTGGGCAGCTGCTGAAAGGACGAAGTGTACACACGAATACTTCTTGAGAACGCTGCACGCGTGAAAAGCTTGCGCGCAAATTTCTCGCGGCAATCACTTGTATCATTTCTATATGGAAAGTAGCCAAGAATGTGCTATGTAGACATTAAATTATTAATAATCATTATGTTCGCCGGAGACATGCCTCTGGTGACTGCTTATCTGATTGATCTTTGGCTGTCTGGGGTAGCTTTTAGGTTTAATGTCAAGTAGAACGATTCGGCTGATCGAATCGCCCGAGGTATACCACTGGCGAGAAGAAAAGTCTGAAGTTTGCAAGAAGGTCAAAAGATTAGGATGTCATGGAGAGAAAATATGATGATCGAGTTTCTGCCTATGTCAGGTGTTCCGATGTGAGAGTCCTTGCCTAATATTTGTTTTCCCCGCCGTTCCTCTTTTTATTACTTTAGAAAGAGGGAAGAACTCCCAAGCATCCTGTTGATCTTTCATCTAGTATGGCAAAGAGCCAAAGTGGTGAAATTTGAAATCATGCTGTGATGACCGATTTGGCTCCAGCAAGATTTTAAGAACTATAGACATAAAAAATTATACATATCTATATACACACTATATGGTATATAAATATTTTTCTCTGTTTGCTTGTTTGAGTAGCGTTCGTTTTTGTTAATACGACAATGGTCAGCGCACTGCATCAACTTGATGATAACACTGTATTGTCATTAGCACCATTACGAGTGTGGTGATTGTTAGTGTCAATGTTGTTGACAGGTGTATTCGCTGCTTATTCGTTGCGCATGTTCCCATGCATTACTCTTGGAGTAAAATTCTTACAGAATGTGTGTCTGTGTATGGGCGTTCATATGCCTGGGCAAATCTCGTGCTTATGTGGTCCTGTAGTATATGTACTTTTAAACATAACTCAATCATATGAATTCTCTAACATATTTGGGCTCAACACAGCTTTAGCGAAGGCTAAAGTGACCACAATATTGCTAGAGATTCAAAATTCAATATTATTTGGATTAGGTATTCTTTAAAGTCTGACGGCGCGTCACCCTATGAAAAGAAAATGTTTACCACATCCCCATGAGTATTCTTTTAGCGATTCTAAATTCACTTTTCGGATAAGATGGAATTACGTGGCACCGGTAGGAATAACGATGATGGATCTAACTGAAAAAAAAATATCTTCAAGATGGCATCGTTTTTGACTTGTCATTCACGGCTCGCAGCTTGATAAGCCAGTTCGTGGTTCCACTTTGCGCATGAGCAGAAATAGGTCGTTTGCCATAACAGGGGATGGTGGCTTGGTTGTCCGGAGATCAGGAGGTCGTAGGTTCGAATCCTGCCCGTGTATGTACGCCCATGATTTCTGTTGTCATGGCTACTACTAAAACACTGATTAATTCAGTGCTTATTTATGTCGATGTAGGGCAATTTGTTAATCACTTGCAAGGGATGGTGGCTTTCTAAATTCACTGAGAAAAGCGTCATCTGTGAAGTAAAATGAGTATTCATGATTGTAATCCTTATAAATGGTGCTTACAAGCACATCCACATGACAGCAACATATAGTGTATTATCAGATTATGCATTGTATAGGTTTGAAAACGAGTGAAGTGCCTAACCAACTGTTTAAGAGAAAGAGAAAGATAGCTGTTCCAAAAATGTGCACATACGCTTTTACATTACGAACTGACGGTCCAACCAAAGAGCTAAATAGCTCTTTGGTCCTACCGAGTTTGGAACATAGAACGCAGACGGACTCATCGTACAGTATTAATTTTCTTCTACGTTGGTCTAATGGACTCTTTCTTTTACTTATGCCAGTGCGTGGTCTCACTTTGACAGCCAAGCATTCTTAGTACCCCCTGCCAAGATTCGAAATCGGGCATGTGCCGATCTCTTTGAGGAGTACTTTTTGTCATTCAGTTCCATTTAATTTATGAAGGCCAAGAGTGAACGTCGACTTGACACTTTTATGATGCTCTCAAAGATGCACCTCTCACCCCTATCTGTCTGAGACCAGGAAATATCACGTCCAGGGACGGCTTTGATACAAAAACCGGGGCAGGTCATGGTGGCATCACCAAGGAGGTATCAAGCTTGCCTCATACCTCCTTGGTAGAACAATTCCGGTAGAAAAGAGCAAATGTTAAAGGAAATGGCGGGCTAGGGGGTCTTGTTTCTTCTCCTTCTTCTTCTTCTCCTTCTCTTAAGAAAAGAAGCTGATTTAAGGATTTTGCTTATATTTGTCCGAGAAAGGAGTCCATGCCACAGAGATTTAAAAAAAAAATTGTAGTGGGGAAAATGCACCATACTGGTGTAGTTTGTCTTGTCATGTCGATGATCTTGACTCCCATCACAGTAAGTCTGGGGATAATCCAGCGTCTGAAAATAGGGAAAGTACATACGTTTTTGAGAACACACTACCCAGATAAGTGAGGCTGAAAATCCTCTTTTTTTTTTTTTTTTGGTTTAAACTTGTTTCCTTTTTCTTCGAATGCTATTCGAATTTTAGATAAAAATTGAAATGATCAGCAATGATTTTAAAACGCGTCACACTCTGCATAAAGTGCATTGCCATATTGATATTGATATATATTGATATTGGTATTGATATGATTTATAAAGCGCCAAATCCACTCTGCAGAGTGCTCTAGGCGCGGAAGGAAGAGAAAGTGAAGGAGATAAAGACATACAAATATCAAGTACATGTAATAAGTAGTCAAATTGAGGCTTTAAACAAGTGAGTTTTTAGACTGCTTTTAAAGGAGTCTGATGAAGAACAATTTTTTACGGCTGAAGGTAAGTTATTCCATAAGGTGGGAGCAGCATGGCCAAAGGCCATATTTTGAAACAAAATGTGAGTGTCATGGCTACAGAAAACAAAAGTCCCAGTAGGAGAATACTAACAAAATTTAAGAGCATTATCGAAACCTAGCATGTAATTGAGGGTTTAGCGCGGTTTTCTTTCCTTATCGCTCGGTTTAGTCCAGAGGAACATCGGTGCCGCTTGATCCTAACAGTGCAAGCGTTCACCAGCACGCCCTCACCAATTTACATCAAGTCTTATCTGTGGCTGGCATTCGGGCACAAGCGATATATGCTTGTAAGATTTTGTGCCACTTATCTGTCTCACGATATTGTCATTAGATGTGAATATCTCCCCCTTCTCTTTTTCCTCCCGCTCTCTCAGCAAACTGAGGTGAGAAATCTCCTTTTTCTTAAGGTTATCATGTAAATATTGTGGTCATAATCATCTTGCGCATGATGGCTGTTTACGTTAATGTGTCTTTGACGGGGAGGGCGGGGTAGGGAAAGCAAAGAACATCCTTTGGAATTTTAATGAAAAGTTTTGCTGGTCTTTCCCGGAAATGACCATTGAAAATAGTAGATGCTGATAGAATAATGCTGAATTTAAGACGCAAGAAAAGTTTTGCACTCCAAGACATTTTCAAGAGAGCTTAGAAATGCTAGTTACGCATATGATAGCAGATTAAAATACATTCTAAATTGCATGGCAAGAAGACTAGAATTTGACGGAAGGCATTTTGCAGTAAACACTGCCAATATTTACGCGAAAGTATCTATAGGCATTACCAGTGATTGTGTTTGAAGAAATGAATTCTTAGTATCTACAACATAAAGTTGTAAATCTTCCTTATCGTGACTTTGTGATAAGAGAGACGGTTACCCTATGTTTCTTGTAGTATACCAAAAATGTACATAAGCTTTCTATACCGTGTTTACACAGAACAACGGTGCATGGTTGTTATTGCTGGGTGAGACTGTAATAAGGAAACATGCGCCCCAAGGTATAATTCTATTTTTCTTGTAATAACCAAAGAGGGTGCACCTGCTCTTGTTGTGATGCTCGTTAAAGGAGCTTCTCAATGGAGTCTGTCAGCCATTTTCAGAATTTAAAGGAGAAAGAACCTCCTAAAAAGGAAATAACTTTACTCTCTAAAGAAAGAGTGAAACTATTTCTTTATCCGTTAATGAAATATGATATTATTCCAAGGAACGCAGGACACTCTGAATAAAGAAATTCGTCAACGTGACTTCCATAAAGAGAAAAGTCATAGACCGGTAGAGATAGAGATGATAATACAGACGTACACCCACTATATATATATATATATATATATATATATATATATATATATATATATATATATATATGTCTATATTTTATTTGTCTATTTATTTATTCATTTATGTATCTATTTATTCATTTACTAATATATCTATTTGTTTATTTATCTATTTATATTCATATTCATCAATATCTTTAAATGATGTCTTCCTCTCCTTATTTCTATTTATGCCTATCTCAACAGTCTACCAAACTGAACAACAAAAGAGACTAACGTATCAGTATCAGTTCACCGTTAATTTGAAGTATCGCAAAGAACGTTCAGGCAGAGACCCTTTTCCTGATCCTCATGATCATGATGATATGTGATCATTCCCGCTAGGAAATAAACAATTACGAGTTCGACCCGAATGTTGTACGCAACATATTTTTTTTTTTTTTTTTTTTTTTTTGCAATGACAAAAAGAGGAAACATATTTTTGGAGAACAAAGCAGTAGAAAGGTCTATTGAGAGTGAGAGTTTTATCACCCTTGGGAGAGAGAAAGAATTGGAGATTTCCTCATGGAGATTTCTACCCCCTGGTGACGTCTGTCTGTCTGTCTGTCTGTCTCTCTGTTTATCTGTCCAAATCTTTCCGTGATGTTTTATCGACGACAAACATAGTAGCTAGACGAAGAAGATCTCTTTGTTGGTGTGGACTTGGTCGAAGTCACGGTCAAATTGATAACAGGTCTTGGAGGAGATACGCCCAACAGTGTCATTGTTCTTAGAAGACTTATTCATCCTTATCGTCTTCATTGAGCTCAAAATATATCTGCGTCATGTTTTTAGGGTTTTGGAATTGGCTGCCAAGCAGTCTCACTATTAATAGAGTCTACCTGTTCATCAGTCCATGTAGCAATCCTTTGTTCTGAATTGGTCAAAGGGACAAAACGAAACTTAACGAGAAAATAAACGAATAAGATAAATGATCCATTTGAATGTTACTTTGAACGGAACTTTGCTTTCAAGAGTGGAAGGCAGAGAGGGCAGAATTATTATTATTATTATTATTATTTATTCGGCATTTGCAAAACAATACAAGTGATAACAGAGAAACAGAATAAACAAACAAAACACATGAAAACAAAGTGTCAGGCTTTCCCTGTTGAGCTTCCCGAAGGAGCCGGGTTGGAAAAAAGCAATCAAAATCACTATGACCCTTGGGCCTCTCCAACCAACTTGAGGAAGCACATCAGGGAGTTGTTGAACATAAAAGAAAAGAAATAATACAATTTGAATTAAGCGTGTACACCAGATGGATTTTTTTCTTCAAACAAGCTAAAAATATTTTGGCAAATGGGTATACATTCCACCCCCCGTAAAAAAAAAAAAAAAAAATCCAGTATACAAAAAAGTGTTATCAGAGTACATCTCAACAACAACAAATATCCCCTCTAACTACTACACTACAGTGTATGAAGCCAGCAGTATCATCAACATACCCCAAACCAAAGGAGACAAAAAGCAACAGAAGACAAAAGACGAGCAAAAAGAAGCAATGTCGTTATTGTAAGATGTGTAAGAGATAAAGAAATGTCTGTCTCACATTACAAAGTCTGTTTGAGCTACTGAAGATGCGAAAGCCGCAAACCAAATTACATTGAGAGGTACTCAAAGTTGACTCTGCCTAAAAGCAATCACGTGATCATGAATGTGATAACATGCCGGACAAAAGAACATGAAAGTTTCAGAAGTTTCAGACGAAAGTAGATAAAACGACATAATTTGCATTCTACGCGTCTATATGAATTAGTTATCTGTCACATAAGAATTATTTATGCAAATTGAATTCAGTGACAGTCTCCTCACATAAGGAATCTTACGTTGTGTAGTACATGAAAATATGAATATTCTTTTAGTCAATACTTTTTCAATTATGGCTTCATTTTTGTCAGCACCATCACTGCTACATTTCCACAACTTAACCTCATTTGATGGGAATTAGTGCCGATTATTTTAATGCCATTCATTAAGAAATGAAACACCCTGCAGCTTAATGAGGAATTCTGCACAAGCACGTGGGTGACCAGTGAAATAATGATATCATCACCTTCATTAATAATAAAGTTCTATTTTTCTGAGTTTATTAGAGTCGCTATAAAACATGAAAGAGTATTTCAAACACGAATTGCTCTTGCCCCGTAATCGTGTATATCGTGTTAAGTCTTTTCATTTTCCAATCAAAGCAGAGTATTCATAAATCGACTATATGGTGACAATCAAGGTTCAGTCAACGATTAACTATTGCAGTCGATTTCAATATTGTGCATAGTGCTGATCTCTCGTTAAATATAAAAAACCAACAACAAACCAACAACAAACAAACAGTCGTGAATTTTTAAATTACCCATTCCAAATTGCGGATGGCTTTATCAACTGACCACGCAACTTTCCGTCCTATCGGTCTCACCATGCAACTTTCATATCTATTGGTCTGACCATGAACTCTAGGTGGACAAAAAAGAAGAACAACTTTAGCTTTCAATTTAGGGATTGCTGACAGAGTACTTCGCATGCTCGAGTTTGAGGTTTTACTACGCTAACTGTGTACCGTCGGAGAGGCGGCGGGAGAAAACGCGAGGAGGATGTGGGGTGGATGTTATGATAGGCGTTGGTGCCTTGTTGGCATATAGGAAATGGTGGGAAAAATCGTTCCGACGAGCACTTTCCACGCTAGGATGCAATGTACCTGTATTTGCATTTGTTTCATACCGGATGTTCAGCCGATAATTACACGTGCTTATAAATAGCAGCGATATGTTATCGTGGACAACGATTTTGTTTGAAAAGTCAAGACTTGTTGCCTTGTCATAATAGACACCGGTAACTGTAGTCTGTATTCGACGACACTTCCGTTTTCCTGGGAATTAAGCTATTTTTATGAATTTATTAGTATTAAGCATAATATCAAGCATCCATGTGAGTTTTCTTTCTTCTGTTTGTCTGTATGTCTGTTAGTCTAGCAAATTTTCTTGTGTATAACGACTGAAAAATAATCATCTGTCAAATTGTCTGTGCTTTACTGTATCCAATGAAATCTCAGAAGTAAAGTTATCGTAACGAGATGAGATGAATCCAGACGATAACTAGTTTTTACACGTATGCGGGATAATGGTACAAAATTGGAAACAAATAATGTTGTAATTTTGACAAGGGCTTCTTGAAAAGCCTTATAGCATTTAAGGCAAACACATTGGAATTCTAGAGAATTTTACAATATTACCGTGACACGCATACGCCTTGTTGAACGACTGTCAAATGCCGAAAAACTGAACAGTACAGCAATTGCAACTGCTTTCAAACGAGGCAAGACTGCTGTGGTGCAGAGGAGATGACGGAAACAAAATCTTAACTCTTTATCTCCTCTCTCTAAATCTTCCTATTGTTGAATCTCTGCCTCTCTCGCTATGACATAAACATACACGTTCACAACAAAAGATCAGCTTGTAGGGAAAGAAAAGATGTAGTTCGAGACATGGCGGAGGAAAGACAATATGCAGGGAATTTTCACTTGCTATCAAAATGTTGCGAAATACATTTGACTGGCCCGAAATGAGATTGTGAAGTGACATGGTTCACTTGGAAGGTGACAACGAGACATTCATGTTCCGTTCTTCCTAGAAGCACGATAACTTAATAAACACGTGCTGTGTTTTCGTGCCGATGACAAACGCATGAAATTGTTTTTGCAGCTGTTGGATGACTCTTCTCTGTACTCTAAGTCAATCGAGTCACTTGGAAGCTTTTCTAGCCAAACATGACACACATGTCTTAAAGGGGAAATCCAGTCCAAATGTAAGTTAGTCTTATAAGAAAGAGTAAAATATTACAAGTTCAATGGTATAATTTTGATCGAAATCGGATGAAAAATAAGGAAGTTATGATATTTTGAAGTTTCGCTATTTTGGGGGGAAACAGTTCTTGAACAGTCAATATGAATATGCAAATGGAAAAGTGAGCATGTCATCTCCTCACAACTTACCACATAGTTTGTACATAATACTTTGAAATTTCCAGTATTTCATTCAAACGGATCTTATGTCCGAGGCTCAAATCCTCGTATATAAACTGATCACTATTCTGAAGTTATTCAACCAGGAATAACATCATGCTTCAGACTTCAATGACAGAAACATTGAATTTTTGTCATTTTTTTTTGTACGCGATCAATGGAAAATTGTGAGGGTATGACATGGTTAGCTCACTCATTTGCATATTCATATCCACTTTACAAGAACTGTTTGGTAGAATTTAGCAAAACTTCAAAATGTTATAACTTAATTCTTATTTTTCATCTGATTTCAGTCAAATGTTTACCGTCGAACTTGTAAGATTTTACTCGTTTTTATCAGACTAACTTATATTTGCACTGGATTTCCCCTTAAACCTAACTTTGATTTCCTCGCGCTTGAAGGCTTCTTAGCCGAGGGTACAAAGGCCCTTAGATATGCTTAACTTGCTTCGTCTTCGTGACTTCGGAGAGCGTGAAATGTTCCATATTCATCTGTCAGCGCATTACATTAGTCTGAAGTATTCCAATCCAAATAATCGCTGCGTTATGATTTCTCTGAAAGTAAGCATTGCTCGAAAATCCATTTTCTTCTAAAATTTATTATCTAGTGAATTTTCTTATACAAGCATGGAAAAGACAAAAAAGGGTTAAGTACTGATACTTTGTAACACTTGCAATGTGGTGACTTGGCGTAGGCATGTTTTTGTTGTTGTTTTCTGTCTTCCTTCTTTTCCATCTACCACTCCTCCACCATTTGTTCTCATCCACTGTTCGTCCGTATTGGATGTGTTTTTCTTATGCTTATTTCTACGATGTATGTGTTCATACTTTAGCATCATAATCATCTTTGTCATCATTCATTATCATCACCGCCACAAGCATTATCCTATCCCTCCTCCTCCTCCTCCTCCTCCTCCTTCTTCTTGTAACAATGATGATGATAATAGAAAATGATGACAAAAGGCACAATAATATCAATTGTAAAAGTGATAATAATGATAATTACTATTACTATTAACGTCATCATCATCATCATCATCATCATCATTAGTCTTCTTCTCCGCATGCTTGCACTTTCATGATTTCTTCTCCTTCTCCTCCTTCTCCTCCTCCTCCTCCTCCACCTCCTCCACCTCCTCCTCCTCCTCCTCCTCTTCCTCCTCCTCCTCCTACTCATGTTCCAACACTTCCTCGCTCCTTCATCTTTCTCAGCATGCCAATATGAAATGTATTATCATTTTTTTTTTTATTATTGATATCTTGCAGAACAGTCGCAATGGATCGTCTTGGGAGTCTCCTGTATGTTGCCATGACAACGACGCTTCTGTGCTCATTTCTGTCGTCCGTCCTCGCACGCCCACACGTACGACCGCCACTCACCCTAGCGGATCTTGACGCTGATGGCGCTATCCCGAAAAATTATGAGTCTGACTTTGACGAATCTGACGTGGCTATTGGGCTGCCTGACGAAATTCAGCAGGAGCTGTCGAATCAAGTTCAATTCCAAGCCGTGAATCTGCCGATGCATTTTTCGATGTACGATCGCAACCACGATCGCAAAGTCAGCCTGAGAGAACTATCGATTGTCACGGGAACAAACGAGCTCAACGCTGAGGGGGCGTTTAACGCAGCCGACACAAACCGTAAGCATTTCTCCACCACATTTATCCATTCACAAATTCAATCTGAGGCAGCAGAAGTGAGCAGACAAAAAAAAATTCCAGTGTCACACAGTTTTTCACTCACGAAGGTTTACGAATTAAATGAGCGTCAGTTACTTTTAAAAACATCCCGTAATCGTCAGTTGATTAGGAAACAGCATTATTGCAAAATGAAAGATGGCAAAACATGACCAGGTAACTGGACTTGTCATTAAGATGTAATATAATCGAGTAATCACAGCGATTGTGAAACCTCCTCATTCCGGAATATTCAGGGAAAGGAATCAGTTATGTCACCACCTGATCGGCTTTTGACCTTTGTCATAATAAAGTCTGTCCTAATGACCAGTCCAGTTATCTGGTCATGTTTTGCCATCTTTCATTTTGTAACAATACTGTTTCCTAATCAACTGACAATAATTTACCCATTTCTCTCGATCGCTAAGTAGCTCATGCCCCTTTTTGACCACAAAATGATTAAGATTTTTTTTTTTTTTAGAACTTTTCTCTGTTTTGGATCCACTTTATTATTTTTTTTTCATCTCCTTTGAGGTCAACTGTATCAACCGTATAGCATCAATATCACAATGACAGCAAATCCAATTCATTAGGAAAAGAGAGATGACATGAACTTTAAATCATTAGGAAAGAGCTCACAAGGAAGCATGTTTTGTCAGTTGCAAGAAACGTGCTTGTAAGAAGAAAATGTTCATAAAAGAAATGTAAATGAAAATCCAGATAGAGACATACCTAAGTAATGTCTGGGTAAAGAAAGCTGAAACGTCGCACACAGATTGTTCATTAGTAAAGCGAAAAAAAATACAACAACAACAATAACAACACCCGGAACCAATGTTTTGAGAGTCCACAAAGTTTTTGAAATGATTACTTCATAATTTCGATGTGTATCTTATAATATATAGTGCCAATAAAGCATGACATACCTATTGAAGGTTGTAGCACTCATTTGCGACTACCCATCTCAGTGTGCATTATGTTCACTTTGAGTAGAAAAAAAATGGAGTCAATAGAACAAAAAAAAATGGTATGCCAAGATTTCAGCCACTCTGCCTACCTGTTTTGCCACAAATCGTGAAAAAACATTTTTATTATATTATCTTAATATCCTGTCATGCTTTCTTGATTGTCTCGGGTGCATTCCAGACATCTTAAGTCGTGGATTTTGATCACAGCCATCACAATACTCCACTGAGTCAGCGGATGACCCGTCTAGACACATGTGGACAACATCAGATAATTGCATTACAGCTTGATTTACGTTTTAAGACACGTAAAAGTTTGTTCTATGCTTGTTTTAACACTTTTATGAATATGTTTAACGGAATCGAGCAAAACACCATTACAGAAGATGCTCCATGTGAGCATGATAGATAATCAGAGAAATTGCAAATGATTGCCAACTCACCTTCCATCGACGTAAATTACTCAATGACTTTTAGTAATAGCCGTAATGAAAACTATGGGCATACATTTTTTTTTTCGGATGGGACCCATGTATTTATGTCCATGATTTTTATCATGGCTGTTACTGAAGAAGAAAAAACACGAAGAAGGAAAAATAACAGTGTATAATTGATGCTCGTTTACGTCGATGAATGGCGATTTGTCAATCATTATTTTGCAATAAAACCAAGAAAGTTACAGAACTTCTGAAGTTTCGCAAATTTCCGTACTGATAGGTAACTGCATTCAACTCGAACATGAAGTGGTTTATCCTATTGACGCGATCGTAACATCATCTTCCCCCCCCCCCTTGTTTTTTCTATGGGCAAGGGATACTACTGAATCATAGCCATTACCACCAACAATCCTTCACTGATTCCGACGTAATAGGCAGCCATAAACCAGGAGGTGACAATGGTGTCTCATATTTTAGATGCTTTCTTCACTTTGTCCACACCGTGTAGAAAAATGCCAGAGATGACTCACGATTCCTGCCCGTTCATATTTCCGGGGAAATAAGATATATTAATAATATTTTGTTCTGAATGACTAATAGATATATTGGAAACAGAAGAAGTAGAGAAAGGATAGTTTAGTATTGGTGGAGATGAGAATTTGGCTTTTAACTTTTTTCGAGATACCAGGAAACCACCTATGAAATAGTACAGAGGATACCATTCTAGGAGGAATTAAAAGTTTATTTGATGAAAATCGTTTTTTTTTTCATTTCATTTATTTTCACTTGATAAAACATGCATACATAAAATATGACAATGGTATAACATGACAATGTGACAAACAAACAAACAAAGCAAACAAACAACCAAAGATATCAAGTGAAGGGGTTAGTTTTGGTATGGCTGAGGCTCCCAAAAACAAAAAGAGCGATTCTAATAAAAGCTGGGTCCCACCTTTTATTAGGATCGTTCTTTTTTTTGATATCTCAGCCATTTCAAAACCAATTTTCATCAAATAAACGCTGAATTCCTCTTAAAATTACATGCGCTTTCATATTTCATAAAAAGTTTCTCATTATCTCACCAATAAATGTTCGAAATCTGAAGTTAGGTCTCAACCGAAACTGTACAATCCCTTGAAGAAAGGAACAAATTACATAATTGATATGAATAAACGAGGGATATAACAGTTACAATTTAATTGAACTAGATGCTATAAATGTCTCAAATGATGGGTCTATGCCTTCAGAATACTGATCGATGGTGTGACTCATGCTATGTGGACTAGCACAGTTCCAATAAATCCTATACGTAAATCGTATCTTGCACGAAATTTAGAATTACGATGTAATAGATCATCTCGATCATTCGTGTCTCTAATAATAGCCGTAACAAGCTGCGTATATCCGGACATGATACAATTGTTCCCAACTCCCTTAATCACAGTCCTGGCCAGTATTATATTACTTTCTTACTTTATTCATCAAATAATAAGTGCCATCGACCAGGGATGGTTATACTTTCGAACCACTTTTAGCTTACTGCATGGTGGTTCTTTTCAAATCTGCAATTCAAGTGGTCAAAAGGAATATAGAATTGAGGCACTTTATCTAAAATGCCAATAGTTGCAAATCACACACTGCTTTCACTGGACAGCATTTTTATCTCTCCTTTCAGAAAAGAACAACTTTCTCAGAAAATATGATAATTTACTATTTTCCCCATTATTTAAGAAAATGGTTTTTTCCTTCAAATTTCTTACATGTTCCGTTTTGCTCATTAAATCAGATGTCTCAGAGAGAATCATGGCATAACTCACTTTCTCATTGTCCGTTAGGACATTGAACATGAAGAAGAGGACCCCCCCCCCCCGCCAAAAAACAAAAGCAAAAAAACCCAACAACAACAAACGACTGACGCATGATATAGCACCAAACAGGAACACGGAAGATGAAATCGGCCTACAGTCTGAGTAAGAGAGACTTTCCGAGGAATTCTGATGGGACTTCTAATTTTCTGTCGCTTTATTAAGACTTAGCCAATAAAATATGATCGTGGGTAATTGATAAGCAGAAAAGGATCAACACGTGGGAGTAATTGATAGCTATGCATATAGGATGCACATATTGGAGATATCATATTATAGCTACCGATAGTCCGTGAAGTGAAGAGGTGATAAGCAGTTATTGTGATGTCTAAGCAGTTATTGTGATTACATCACACTCTATCATTATGATTTATTGGCTTTAATTGCACTGAAAGATGAGAGGTATAGTGTTTCACCTATACACGTGTTTTAATTAACGTTTTGGGCCACTATACGTGTATATGCGCCTTACCGTTTGTCCACGGAAGAATGCCTCGTTTAAAGGGGCATTCCATGACAACTCATCTAATGTCACATCATGTAGTATACATAAATCGACAGTGCCATGTTTAAATTTGTGGAAGATATTGTGGTCCTAGAGCAGACAAACCAATACTCTGAAAAACCCAAAGTGTGATACACTCTTGATACACTGAACAAAGACATACTTGCTTTCATGAAATTCATGAAATTCATGAAATTTTTTCATATCCCACATAGTAAACATTATATCATAAAATATACGGAGTATAAGTTTGTGACAGAACAAGTGGATCAACCCTGTGTCACACATTCTCCACAAATTGATGAAATTGAATATTGGCCATTTAAAAGGATAACATTTTGTACTGCATATTATAGTTAGTGCATCAATACTGCAGCCGCCATATTGGCTCTATATAGTATAAAAGATGATCATTCAGCAGAAAACCGTCTTCTCCTTTGCAAACTATAATATGAAGAAATACAAAGAAAATGTTGAGTCTTTGGAAATTTGTGGAAAGTTTCGGCTGTTCCCCCAGTAAAAACTGTTACAAGTAAATATATAAGAAATGTCGAGTCTGGGGAAACTTATGGAAAGTTTTGGGAAGGATGCTAATCCCAGGGAGGAGGGAGAAGCACATACACATACAGTATATGGGATTTTCCATCATGACCAGCCAGGTGGTAGTGGACAGTCGTTAAGACAAAATAAAGTATAGTCTAGTGGTAAGTCTGGTGGTCATTTTTGAACATGCTTGATCAATGCTTAAAGCAATGTAACCAACAATTGAATGGATGATGGTTTGCATAAATTATTATTAAGGGGTGGAGCATGCATATTATATTCATTATGTTGTTGCTAGGTGGTGTTATACAAAATGTTCCACAGAACCATGTGCTGCACTCTCAGAATACTATAAATAGAATGATTTTGTTCAGGTTGACACGAGCGTTCATGTATTCATCGGTCACTCATTGAGTGGGAGATACCCACTCTCTTATAAGACTTGTGAACGTCATCAACAAGACAATAAACGACAATCAATCGCATTGCTCTTTTCTGCAACGGAAGAACTCTGTCTATTTTTGTTTGTACTGCATTTCCCCATGTCATTACACCATAATTAAGGCAAGGTAGAATGAGAGTTGAATACAGCATATGAAGCACTGACTTAGGGAGAATCCGTTTAACGTGATTGACAATATCCCAATATTTCTTGAAACAATCTCGCAAATGTTATCAATATGATAATTCCAAGTTAGCTCATTGTCAATTGTAATGCCTAGAAATTTTGTGGTCTTGATTTCTTTAATGACAGAATTATCCAATATCACTTGGTCAGGAAGTTGTTTAACCGAGTTACTACATAACAAGTTAACCTGTGTAGAATTTATGCATTTTTTGTCTGTTCTGCTTCCTTGATTACCCAGTCATGCATTCTTTTGTGAAGCTGCTACGTCATCATCCTCATTCATTGTGATTTGTTATGAATTTCGAAAACATTCTTATTCCTCATCCAAATCGCTATGCAATTATTCTAAAACTCTGTGTGTATAACCAGTTCATAGATGGTCCAATGAAAAAGTCTTAAAAGATAATTCCACCTTCTGCATGTGGATTGAGTGAATGCAGCAATATTGGTTGAACGCATCAGTGAAAGAAAAATCAGGGAAAATCGGACAATCCGTTCAAAAGTTATTAATTTCTGAAGTATCTGAGCAGTCACTGCTGGATGAGAAGACTACTTTACAGTGTATGATGTCACATTCGTAGAACGATATTATAAGGAAAATATAAAGAGAATTTCACAAAGTGTTATTTTTTGAAAAAAGTGCACATTTCCTCCACTCCTCACTGACGTATGTTAAGGGTGATCCCTCTGTCTTCTGAAAGAGGCAAGTCAAATGTTCTATTATTATGCGAGAAAAGTGAAAACATGTTGATTTTTCTTTTTATTCTTTTCATTTCTTTGTACACAATCATGTGACATCACAAGTTGTAGTATTCTTCTCATCCAGCAGTAACTGAGCATAAAGTTAAGAAATTCATAACTTTTGAACGGATTGTCCGATTTTCCTTAAACCCTCACTGATGTGTTCTACCAATATTGCTGCATTCAATCAATCCGCATGTCTATGAAGGTGGACTTGTCCTTTAAAATCATCTGAGGGGTCTCCTTCAATATCAGGCCTTTGAATGTCCAAGCAAATTGAATGTCGTGCATTCGAATTCCACGTATTAACCCATTGTTTCAGTCGGGTTTGGAAAAAAAAAAGAAGAGATTGAACGTCCGTCTGGAATTTCCATTCAATTATTTCGCTTTGCTGTCTGACCCATAACTGTCTCACATATAAAGAGGTAATGAACCAAGGTAGCTCGTGCCGTGGTGCCCTCTCCATGCGTAATTTCAATTCACACCCCCATTTCTTTCTGGCTCCACATCCCTTCCCCTCCCGTCTCTATACGCACATTCACCTGAGGACAGACAAACAGACAAATGAACACACACAGACACACACATACAGACACTCACTTTCTTTTTTGTTTCTGTTATCATTTTTCAAAATATAATATAGTTAAACAAAATAATCATGATACTTCAACTGATACACAACCATGTAAAGAATTAGAAAGTTAAGATTTATTATCAATTTTGCTGGCAATTTGTGACAAAATGTCATCACTTCTACGGCAAAGTACGTTCGCTCTCTTTTTCATGGACGAAAATTGATATCATTGTCATATATATACCATGTGTTTCATGTCATGTTGTTATTGATGCTGAATTGTTTGACAGTGTTTATGAAATGCCCATGCTGATAGATTTCTGGACTATTTTCTGAAATGAAATTCAGTTTCTTTCCCTAGTTTTAAACCCACGCATGAAGTAAGTACAAGGATCATCGAGCTAGTAATCTGAGACCCATCTCACATGACAGAATTTTGGGTGGAGGAACATTAATGAATCCCACATGGGTTAGCTTTAAATCACTTGAATTGAAATTAATTTCTGACTTTCATATCGTTTCATTCGTTTCACTCTGATAACAATTCTTCTGAACAAACGTGTGATAAGAAACGCAGCATTTTTGGGGAGGAAAGCGGTGTAATGAATATCGTTGTACCATCTGCTACAATGTGATTACCATGCATTACGAGAGATACCAACGCACATCCAGGCAATTTAGTAATGGTGAAAGCTGATAGCTAGTGCATAATGGCGTTAATCGTAATGTTACCCACGCACACTCAGTGATAATCAACCTGAGACTGAGGGGCGGATGATTTTGTGACGCCAAGGTCATCAGCCTTTACATTCGTAGGCAAGGTTAAATGTTTGTCGTTGCTGGGGAGTTTAAAAGTTCATCCCATTCATTCCTCTAGGCAGATGGTTTTGTCATTGAACCAAGTAAAGGAGAGAACACCCCGATGCGACTATATACTGTCGCCAATACCGTGATAGGTACATACATGGGACTTCCATGATTACTCATAGAATACGATGTCGTCATACCTAATTTCTAAATAAAAGAAAAAAAAAAGGAGAAGAAAAATAAGCACCACGAGATCATTACAACAATGACATTAAAGGGTGTGTACAGTTCTGGTTGAGCTGAGGATTTAGCTTTTAATGTTTTGCGAGATATTTAGAAACCACTCAAAGAGATGTCAAAGAGCATGCAATTCTAAGGGGTATCAAAAGTTTATTTGATGAAAATCAGTTTTGAAATGGCCGAGATATCCAAAAACAAGGTGAAACAAAGATATTCTTATAAAAGGCGTGGCCTGTTGCCTTTTATTATTTTCACTTTTTTGGATATCTCAGCCTTTTGAAAACCAATTTTTATCAAATAAACGTTGAATCCTTCTCAAAATTACGTGCTCTTTCATATTTCATAAGAGGTTTCTCATTATCTCACTGAAGAATGTTATAAACCTGAATCCCCACCTCAATCAGTACTGTACAGTCCCTTTAAACAGAATAGCATATAATGTAATCATATCTAGTATATCGGGGTTCATTAGGTTTTACATTTATCGAGATGAAGAAATAATAACAGTTTCAGTTTCATTTTTTTTTTCAGACGCGAAAACTTATATATGTTGTTGTTGATTTTTTTTTGTCTTGCAGATGATAAAAAGATCTCTTTTGACGAATTCGAGCACGCTCCGTGGCTCAGATCGGCCGTGGGCGAAGTCGAAAGAGTCGATGACATGATACGCGACCTCGTTGGCGACGATGTCTAAATTCCCGTGGTCGAGGAAATATCATCGTACACACGAGGCCATCAGTTTGGTGTTTGTTTTTTTTTTTTAACATCGGAGAGAGTCTACATAAGACTTTTTGCCATTTCATCATCAGATTCGTTTACGAGCGGCAAGAAAACAAGCTAAATGCTTGCATGATGCTGACATCGCTCAAGAGGCTGTTGCTAGGGATTTTAGGCCTGGTATAAATGCAATGCTGTAGAGATATAGGTCAAAGGTCAAACCTACGCGTTAATGTTGGAGCGATGGAAGGTAGATTCTGTTCAAACCGAATAAAATTACAACATTGAGGATAAAATGTCTCTTCCCAAGTTTGCCGCCCTATGCAGGTCTTTTTTTTTTATTGATGTGATCATAGGATTGCTCCCTCATTTTCGCTAATTTGATACTCTAACCACGTGTAATGATCAGAGTTTGCCAGAGTCAATTGAAGTAGATTATTTCGACACATGTAAATCCTAATCTCGAGCTAAATTGAATCGATCTGGCATGTTTTTTAGGCGCAGGCCATGTGCATTCCCAAAAAAAAAAACCCAACTAAATAAGTAAATAAATAGTTTGGAGGACTTGCCCTATATTTCAGGCGCTATCTAGCCAATATTGCAAAATGCCCGTGAATTCATGCATAACACCGACGCATTTGTTATATGACGTCCTCTTCATTCAATTAGGGAAAGAATTTGATGCAATGACGGTTTCACCAAATATAAATAAATATATAAGCAAGTAAATGAATCAACGAATTAATAAACAATGGCTTGTTTATGTGGGATGTGATCAGTTGGATACCTCCTTCTATTCCTGCTTATCTTATTCCTCACTATTGTAATGTTCCAAGCTAGGGGATGTCATGAAATATGTTGACTTGTTAGATATGGGGAAAAATATGCTGTTGAATGAAAAAAAAAAGCAAAATGGATGTGTCATAGTAAATGTTTTCGTGTCTGCGTGTATGTGTTTGCGTGTATGTGTGTCATCTAAATTGACATACTGACCGGCATTGCATTATATAATATTGTTATTGATGAAGAATTTGTGTTCACGTAAGACGCACTGTCAAGACGTCTGTTCTGGTGTATCGTGAATAAACGCTATTTCGATTGTGTTGTATGTTCCTGCAGCAAAATATCATGAAGCTATTTAATGTCACCTCTCCATGTTTTCATATCTCTTCTTGATTATTCATTTGATTTTTTTTTGTTTCACGCATCCTTGATGAGAGTACACCAGATATAGTTATGGAGGTGCATTGTTTTACACTCATTTTTAAACCCGCAAACTACGGATAAATGAACAACGTATAGCTTTTGTTTAACCTTAGTTTAGGTAAAGCAAACGTTCCTGTCTCATAAAATCATGTGATACGTGTATGACCCAAAATCTATCCAATTCCAGCTACAATAGTGGGATCGTGTATTATGAACAGTGTTATCTAAAACCAATTGAGGAGTTGATATAGATGACTGTGATAATGATTGCGACTGAAGAGTTCTTAAATGGTCTAAGAATATTCTCCGCTTTATGAAACTAGATAAGTGGTAAATGTTATGACATGTCGGTAAATGTGCTCCGTTACTTGCATAAAATGTTTTGTACTTTTATATGTAAATATTTCCGTTGCATCATTGAAAAAACAAATATTTTGTGTCTTCTTTGTTGGAGAGTAATGTGTAGTGAATGGTTGAGCTTTAGAAGTGATTTGCATGATAATATGAGAGGGAGAAGTGTGAACCTAGAAGTTGATGCTAGCAAGAAATCTAATTGGAGGTTTTTTGTTTTGTTTCGTTTTGAAAGCTGTCCTGGACTTTTTTTGATATTGTGATTATTGTAATCAGTCCCAAATGTTTCTGACGAACATTGACAAAGATATGTTTTAACATGCAGGAACAACGAGGAGAGGGAATATTTCCCATCATTTGCCCTGGTGTATCCAGAAGAGTGGGGTGCACGTCACGAGTTCGACGTCCACGAATCATACAGTCCACGAGTCATACAGCCCATGAGTTCGACACTAAGCAAGCAAGGCCCACGAGACCGACACATTAAGACCCATGTTATGATGTCGAACTCGTGAGCTGTTTGGCCTTATTTGCCTAGTGTCGAACTCATGGGCTGTATTACTCGTGGACCTTTTTTTTTTTTTTAGTGTCAAACTCATGGACTGTATGACTCGTGGTAGTCAGTTTCATGGGATGACCCCGTGGGGTTAATAATGAATTGTACATCTACAAGTTAATATCCACTGCTGCGTAATTTCCCTTGTGATCTTTCCTGCAAATTCCCTCGTTTGGGAAAGATTAACCAAAATATGTGTGTCTGGAAATTTTAGTGTCGAAGTGATGGAAGAGAAACCACTGCTCCATTGCCGTGCATTTATAGATGCTGTTCGTGAAATGATTGTCTTCATGCAGGTTTTCTTAATCCGGAGCCTTTAGTTTTCTTTTAGTTTCCCGCTTCTATATGGAACAGATAAACAATGCCCTATTGCTCGTACCTTTGATCTGCTGATGCGTAATTGTTTCTACGGAAACAAGCCCAGTATGTCTCAATGATTATTGGGCGGAATGGCGCCATAATATTCTCTGTTGTTAGAATATGCTGCTCGTTTTTAAAGGTTCATCTAGACCCTTCATTCAGGTGTTTTTGATCTTCCAATTTTGTCGCTCCTCTCTCTCAGCGAGTGGATTTATCTTCCGACGAGTAGGTCCGTCCGTCGCGTCGGTGTTGCTGAAGCTAAATGAACGGATTACGTGTGTTCTGGGTGCCTCGGATGGCATGCCGACCACCAAATCATAGAAACTAGATCACGATATAATCATGGTAGCCAATCGAATAGAGCTGTTTGATCGACGAGAATACAATTGCAGCTTTGTGTAGCTAAACGGCTAAACATGCTGAAACGGCTGAAACAGAACCAGGATTAGCACACCAGCTGACAGTTTAAAAAAAAAGATTAGGATTCCTCGAACTTCTGTAATAAAAAATATGTGTGTGAAGCTATCATTTAGTGCACCATGTTAGCTATAATTGATGGTCGTTGTCGAATTTATTTATCGCAGATTACGGGAGATGACGTAGATAATGTAGCTTTAATTTCACCATGACGTTTCATGTACGTATATTATATTTGTTTTTGATTTAACCAATCTCGTCTGAAATTGGATTTGATTATTTTGTCTCCCTTCTTCCATTTTCAGACCAGACAAAAATTTTCACCGTGGAACCGTTTAATTGTTTTGTGTTGAATTGAATATTATATAAATCTTGATTTTCTTACACTTTTTAAATTTCCGCCCAGAAAACGGCGTTTCGTGCAAAATAGATATCTTTGTGATTATCGTGCAGGATAAGTTTTTCGATCCTAATTTACATCCCTGATCAGTAATAAGTGATTCATTCAGTGAAGTTCCTATTCTATCCACCACAGATACTCTGTGATATTTCATTATAAAGTTATTTGTTTGAAGAGCGCAGCTCGATTTTTTTTTTTTCAGCATGGCCAAAGAAGTTATCGCATGCATCCAGTTTATGGATGTTTCGCTGATTGTTAAGAAAGCAACTCGGCTTACAACTGTTTCCTTGTGTGTGTGTGGGTGTGTGATTTATGATGAATCTCTCATTCTGATGCAAATACATGTAGTGCCTTTCTACCGTAGATTGGAAATGTTTTAGTATAAGCTTTATGTTGGCCATGCACTGCACTGCATTTGATGATACTACTTTACTGAATAAAGATGTTTTTGTATTAAAATGAACTGAAGACGAGTGTTCTTCTCTTTTTGTCAGTAGAAAAGGAAGTGACATTCAGTGCTGATAACGTATGATTGGTTTGGTTGTAGTAGTGTTGCTGCATCGTCGACGAAAAGTATCGACGGTATTTTTGTGCAAAAAAAAGGACATACGGACACACACGCACACACACACACACACACACACACACACACACACACACACACAGACACACACAAGATTTATGGGGCGATGACATCATTTCGTCAACTAGCTTTGGTACTATGTGCTTTTGCGACCGATGTTACGGCTTCACTATAAAATATGCATGTAAATATCTTCAATGCCGATAACTTTCTTATTCCTTACGTTAGATTTCAATGAAATATCTATTGTTCTATAGGTTTGATTTCTCTCTGTTTCTCAATGCCAATTCGTATTTTCATCACTGAGTATTGATCATAAAAAGAAGTAAATCACTGCTAGTACCAAGATATTTTTGATATTACCATCCAACGAATGGTGATAAATAATACAAAGTATACATTTGAAAAAACACATTGTTGTAAAAGTTTTTTAAGGAAATATATACATATATATATATATATATATATATATATATATATATATATATAAATGAATATATAATGAGAGAAACAATGACAAAGAACACAAAAATATTGAACAAAGGCGAAGAACGGATGTTATGAGCTCGTCTTCTAGGTGTCTCGGATCGCATGGAGTGATGATAAGCCCACGGCTCTTGCTCAATTGACTAGATTTGGACGAGATAGGAGAATGAGGGAGAAGGGGGAAGAGAGTAGAGGAGACTTGGAAGGGAGACGAAGAGACCAGCTTCTGACTCTTGTCGTTAGTCATATGATTAGTCGTCATAACTATGATTAGACTCCATACCAGTGAGAGCAAGATTGGAGAGTATAGATATGTCGACATTATTCTTGGAGAAGGTGAGAAGATGATGAAACACTGAATCTCCTCGGGTAAACTTTGTTTGTTTTGGTTTTCTGCTTTGATTTTGACGGATGGGAGTCTCGTCGAGTTCTCGTCTTGTCACCTCTATTTGAGCGAGACGCCCTTGATCTCGTCAGCTCGACTTTAATTAGCCCTTTGGCCCATATCGACAAGATGGCAATCTGGAAATTTTTCTCTCAGAAACCAATGTGGGGAGAAGGAATGACGTCATACCTTCTCGTCTTTTCATACTCTCCAGCTTGTCAGGTCAACTCGAGAAAATTCTGGTTTTGTTCTTATTTTTTTCCTTCGTCCGCTTTTGTCTGGTCTTCTGATTAAATGTCCCAGTTCGAGGTTGCGCTTCCGTGATCATGTGAACATTTAAACATTGACATGCGGTGTGTGTATGTTTGTATGTGTGTTTGTGTGTGTCTACGTGTGTGTGTGCGTGTCTGTTATAAAGTGTGTGTGTTAGCATTTATAGCTGTGCTTGTACACGTACAATCAACATTTGATATCGGAAAGCACTTCCAAACCAGGTCATCTGTATGAATGATAATTTGGCGGGGATTTGGGCGGCCCGACGAAAATCTGTCCACTTATTCCACCATCAATCTACGCATTACACCACGGACCAGTGATAATGCTACTGAAGTGGTCCCATGGCAACCAAGCCGCCTGGCTGTGCCGTTATCATTCTGGTTTGTAATTTCATGAGGAGGTGGTAAAACGCCACAGTGTTTGACTTGAAAGTGATGTGCGATTTTAGCTTGATCTCGATTATGTTCAAATGTCAATCAAAAGTGATTATTCTAGGATTCTCAACTACAATTAACAACAGACACATATTATTTTAATAATGTTCTCTTCAATGTAAAATTTGAAAATTAGATGTTTAAATATTTAAGAAGCCCGTCGTCATGATACCAAAATTGAATCGAAGGTAACATCCACGAGAACATTATTCGATAGACAGAAAAATGAGTTGAAGAAATGCATCATCGATACACAAGATACATTTTTTTTTTTCATTCATCCCTTTCTATTTTTATTTCCAAACAATATACATAGATATTACAAACGTCAAATAGTATATTTCATGTAACATAGTATCGCATAGTATCACATAGAAAGTATTTCACGTAGCATCGCATTGTCATAGGCATTTCACGTACAACATACCCTGCATATTCATTCATGTTTGATCATTGTTATGTGTATCCAGTAGACACAAAACCCTGCCCTACCTTAATCACTTTCTTCTATAGGTGATTCCAGGGATCAACGGATCAAAGAAAACTATTCGTCTTTAAAGGTTCTGCCTTCATATTGAATTGCACTCAGGTATGTGTACCTTCAACTATTAATAGGCTCGCTGCCCCCCCCCCCCACCCCACCTCCACCCAACTCTTATCATTCGCGACTAAATGTCGCCGCAATTTCGAGTTAAGTACGAAAGCGAAGATATTAATTCGTTTAACCCGGACGATCCTGGATGTAATTACAAAATGTCTTCTGAGGACGGTGGCGTGGAAAGGGGAGGATGGTTAATTGATTGCCGACAAAGTTGCATATTGGAGTACATCGCATAATTTAGAGACAAAATGTCGAATGGTGGGGGGGGGGGGGGGGGGTCGGGCGTATTGACCGATGCTCCCTATAGCAAGGGCTAAACGCATTATCATGATAATTCTTTTTTTTTAACTCCCATTTTTTCGTGAAATCATATGAAACAAGGAAGAATATTTTAATTGCTTATCAATATTAGGTCCATGTCGCTTGCAGCTAAAATATCTGTTTATTATGAGAATTCTGTGAAAGCTTGTAAAAACGTCGGAGATCAATAAGCTTCGGGATACGGAAGATTCACATATAAGAGGCGATTCGCAAAAGGGCTTTCCAACCTCGTATGTCTTGTCGCACTCTTTTGGCGCATCAGAGGTAACTCTTGGACAAAAGTTAAAATTGGTGTTGATGGAGGGTCTCGTGAATTGATTGGGACGGGAAATCTGACAGCGTCCCACTTATCTTGGCCGTGAGGGCTGGTAGGGTGTCGATTGGTCCAGCAATGTGGATGGGATAATTGATTGATGTTGGCAATATGCATGCACGAAGATCTATTCACATTCCTTATCGGTCCCCCAACCCATTTCAAAGAAATTATCAAAAGACAAAGTGCATGCGGAACTAAATATTTTAAGTCAATTCCCGAGATTTGCTCACCTGACTCATATGAAAAGTTGATTTCATAACTTTGAGCGATGATAAATCTTTGCCGATTGAATCAGGTACTAGTAGGGGATTAAGTACGATGCTCTGTCTGAAGTATCACTACGTCTACGTCGGAATATACGTCTATGTGTGCAAACATTCGTCGACAGTTCAAAGTAAAATTAACCATTATACACATGAAAAGTAAACTACATACTCGACAGTTATAAACAGACGTCATGTGTGTGATATTTCTAGATGTGCCAACGAATATCTTAGATTCAATATCAAGCATGGATTAAAATCAACTAACAATGACTAACACATTATATCTGAAAAGCGCAGACGTGTCACTTGCTTTGTAACATTAGTGATTTTTTCTCTTCGATAAGGATTAAAACTGGTGACGTTTCTGGGCCGCCAGGACTTTGAGAGCGAGTGTATTCCGTTCCATGATCCAAACAAAGCAATAAATGCTACAAAAGGTGACCATCCGCGATTTCGACGTGACAATAAACCCTCCAATTCAGACCCATCTCCTTGATCTCCCAGAAGGGTCATCACTGTGTGTCATGGTTCAAATCCTGCCCCACCCAACCCTTCGCTTTCTGGTGTCACCACACCTCCTGCCGATCTCTCGGGAGCTGAAACACAATCATCTCACCACCTCAATAAACAAATATTTTAATTGCTTTTCCCGTTTGCCAGGGCGTCAGTAGAGCGCACGCCAATCTCAACGGGCTCGTCTCTTCATCAAACAGGACAAATACTAACCAGTTTCTCTCCCCCTCCCCCACCCCAACCTCTTTCGCTTTTTAACCTTTTCACCATTAGCCTGCCCATCTTTCGGCAAGAGTTCATTAGCGTATTCTTTATCGGATATTTCCAAACTTTTAGAGCAAGACAAAGAACTCTGTTTTTACATTTATTTTCTTTATTGCTATTGTCATGGAGCAGCAAAAGAAAAAAAAGACACATGGTATTTCGTTTAAGAGTACGAAAACAAAAACTCTGGTGTTTGTGTGCCAATGTGCTTCTGAAACTTTGTAGGATCCATTGGGACATCTCACCAGATCTCCGTAAGTCGAGAAGAATGTTGATTGACCTGAAAACACTTTCGCCCATTCGTGCATAGTTACGTCGTTGCTTGTGCGTTGTCCATAATTGGTTAAAAATCTGGATAATTTTTAGGACTGCTCGCTTAGCAAGCGCTACGCACTGCCACCACAAAGTTTACTAGTTCCAATATTGTTTCATGTTTAACTATAAATGACATTATTTTTTTTCAAGAATGACACACGTATAACATTTAATTGATACGTATTCGCATGTATCTGGAGCTGTGTGCAGATGCTTTTCCTCTCATAGAGAGGAAACTCATTCAAAAGACAGAAGGATACTCCATGCCAAAAGTACCTCGCCGTCGAAGCATTTGATATTACAATTTGATTGATATAATTCGAAACATGTTCGTTCGTTTTTGACAAAAACCAACAGCAGACCATTTTCCGCACAAGAAACTGTCCGGAGACAAGGACGATTCAACTAATTCACCGACATGCGTTGATCACGGGTCAAGTGGAATATCCTGGGGTTGTCGGGAAAGATGCACCTCGAATAATTTTGGCGCGAAGTCACGACAAAGGCCCGCTTTAGACACGCAGAATGTAGCCTCCAGTCAGCTCTCAGTGATGATTGAACGCGAGGTACGAACAAACGGAGGACACGTGAAGAGGGGAAAATGTTGGTAAAAAAGCATGTAAAATGTTTTTTTGTTTGTTTGTTTGTTTGTTCATTTCCATCTGAGAAGATGGCTGGATAGCCCATATTCAGCTACGTAAGCTGGTCTTCCATGGGGTCCAGTTGGATGTGAGGTTGGACCACTTCACCGGGTTAAACACCCTGCACTTTGCGATGAATGAATGAAACGGGATCTTTTACGTGCATGAGTTGTTACTCTCTCATACACGGGACCTCCATTTTATGTCCTATCCGAGGGACAGAGTGTTTTGCCTCTTGCTAGAGGGGACGGTATTATGGTTACACACAACATTGCTCAGTCCAGACTCGGGTTCGAACCCGGGTCCTTAGGATCGTGAGGCAGACGCGCTACCGACTGAGCCAACTCACCGAAAGATGATAATGATGAAAGGCGTATTGAGCAACAGAGAGTAGTAGATCGGGTCCACAGAAGAAACAAATGATAAGCAGACAGTCAAATAGACAAAGTAGATGGTTAGGAATATAGAGCGATAGCTGGCTACATAGATATAGTTTATTTATTTATTTTGTTTTTGACAGACAACTCGATGAAATGTCAAGCCACCGGAAGACACTGCCACACGCGAACTGTCCGTATATCCAGCTAGATTTATATTTCCGTGACATGGAAATATAATATTTTGCCATCAACAATTTTTTCCTTTGTTATTACTTACTTATCATCTACTTAACATCTTGTCGACTGAGTTAAAGCTGAAAAGTTGTAGAATACCTTAAGCGATAAAATCAGTTAAGGTATTCTACAACTTTATCAAGGTATTATGTCTCTTTAAGAAAAAAAAAAGCGTCCATAGGCCCTATATTATGTCTCCTGGATTCTGCTCCAACTTTTCCTTCAGAATTTAATTCAACGCTATCAGTCTGAAATCAAGGAATGTGGTCTGCCCAAAATCCAATCCTGCTATGTGTCTATCCAAAGAATTTACTCAAGTCGGAGATTCATCTTTCAAGGTTGCTGCACCACGCCTATATGGAATCAGCCCCAGAGTATCCGGGAATCACCATCTCCATCAGTTTTCCAAAAGTTTTTAAAGACTTTTTCTCTTCAATAATATTAGTTGATCAGTTTTGTATATTTCGTACTTTTCATCTGTAATTTTTCCTACCCGTGCAATATAAGTTTGCTATTTATTCTGTGAAGCGCTGTGATACACATTCACTAATACGATATTGTTGCATAATTATGGACTCTTCTTTGCTGCCTTCCTCTTTTTCTTTGACCTTAGTCAGACATACTGAGATCCCTACGTCTTTGAATGGAGATAGATTCGTACAACGGGAGAGTTATGGCTTGATTGTCGGCAATGCGGCCTGTCAGGAACGACATATCAGTCCCGCCCCACCCACCTCATTCCATCCTATGCGTTGGTTATATCATTGATTAAATATGAGAGCGGATGTTTACTGAATCAAAATTCATGGATGTCGCAAGCAATTGGCTCCACCTGAGGATGATGACGAGTCCGCTGACAAGCTTTCGATCCGATCACGCACCTGCTCCTCTTCCTCGGCCTCTTCTAGCTCCCGGGATCGGTTTAGTTTGTCTTGTCAATATTCGCCATCAAATCACCAAACAATGAAATATTTTTCTTCCTACTGCCAATCCTTCCTTCACTCTTCATTCATATCACCCTATAACCAAGTTTTTCCCTTCAAATTCTACAAACTGTACGTTTAAGGATGGGTTCTCGATTTTTTTTTCCAGTTCCATTCGATGTATGTAAGATTCAGATTTCCAGAATTTTCACATACTCATGAAAGCTGTGTTTGCTTTCTTTACTAAATTATTTTTTTTAAATTTATTGTACATTCCGATGTTAACGTATGAATGCAAATATTTTCTGTATAAGATTTCATAATTGTATATATTTCTGTTAGACATGCAACTTATGCACATACACACACACACACACGAATGAATGAATGAATAGATGAATAGGTAGTATGAATTACTAAAATTGCTCTCAATCGCGGCCAAAACGAAAGGGGAAAAAAAGATGAAACGAAGTACAGTATAACAGGGTGGCAAGTCACACCCCACCTCATTCCTAAAATTGGTTTAATGCACTCAAGGGAACGAAACCTAAAGAGGAAGAAAACACTAAAATAATTTTGAATATTTTGAAGTACCATAAATGTTAAAATGAAACTTTACCATTTTCCGGCCAGAGTATATCCAGCGAGAAAACCACATCTACATGCTTTTGAGTAATAGAGTGAACCTGTTAACAAAGACTATTCTCGTGACAGGAAGAAAGCAGATATCAGTTTCTGCGATCTTAATTGACTCAATGATTCAATAATCATGTAGTATGCATTATATGATTCAATAATCATGTAGTATACAAATAACGCGCGGCTCTGAGTGCATTGGTTCAAATTAGCGCATGCGATAACTTTAGTAATTGTCTGAAGCCACGACGCGCAGCGGAGTGGCTTTGGACAATTCTGAAGTTATCAAATGCGCTAATTTGAACCGATGCACGAACGAGAGTCGCGTGTTATTTGTTTTATAAAATGAAATATATGGATCCTTGTCATTTGATAAATCAAGTGAAATCTAAATGTCTTAACGTTAGTCTAGATCTAGTAAAAGTTAGGCTTAACATTACATGTAGATCAACAACAAAACCTGCTTCACATTCACAATCATAATTATGAACAGACTCTAGCCTACATTACGGTATGTATTGTAGGTAGACGGTCTACATGCATAGATCTAATCGTTAATCCTACATTTGGTACTGGCAAAAATGGTAGTCTACTCACCCAGGGGCGTTGATCATGTCCCTCCTCGGCCTCGAAAGCAAAACGCCGGCAATAGTTAAACTTGAAAAGGTTGAATGAAAAATCCAAAACGCTATTTACATGTAGTCTAACGTAGGACCTAAATAGTCTAGGTCTTGTTATAGATGTTCACATTGCATCCATGGAAATTGAATTGAGCTAAATTAACTACAATATTTTGTAACTTGTTAGCTAGCTGCGCGCAGCGGCCAGCGCGTAGGTCCCTAGTGATCCCCAGGGACGAGATACGAACACGTACGCTCGCTGCTTTAATCGGTACGTGCTGCTCGATTTATCATTAGCGGTCACATTGAAGCACACGCATGTTAGTAAAAAAATGCACGCTTGCTAGGAAAAAAATTGCACGCTTGCTAGGAAAAAAATGCACGGTCAACGTAACAGTGGAAATGATGCATGTCATGTGACCGGCTCTTAGCCAATCATTTGATTAGGATCCATATATCCATTTTATAATATGCATTATATGATTCAATAATCATGTAGTATGCATTATATGATTCAATAATCATGTAGTATGCATTATAATAATTCAATAATCAGGTATTTTGATTCAATAATCATGTAGTATGCATTATATGATTCAATAATCATGTAGTATTCATTATATGATTCAATAATCATGTAGTATGCATTATGTGATTCAATAATCATGTAGTATGCGTTATATGATTTATTATCATCTATATAGGACGTTTTAGCGGCGCATTAAAAACGCGTATTGTTGACCGCTCAATTTTTACCGTTCAATATTATACAAATGATGCACAGGATAGAGTGCATTAGTGTAGGCGTAGTGCACTCGAGGGTATTTACAATTGTGAAACATGCACGAGGCGAAGCCGAGTGCATGTTGCACTACATTGTAAATACCCGAGAGTGAGCTACGCCTACACTAACGCCACGAAATAATCCTGTGCATCATTTGTTTTATAAAATGGGTCGAAAATTCGAAAACTAACATCATTTTTCAGCGTTTTTCACGTACCTTTGTGGGTCAAGACGTCCGAAGATGTTCGTCCCAAACTTTTACGCACGTCGCACTCGCGGAAGTCCCGCACATACAGTATAAGTATAATGGGGGGTTGGGTTTCCGGACACCCGCATGAAAACTTACTTATTTTACATAGAATATGCACCCTTTACCTTAAAGACTTGATATAGACTCCTCATATAGGCCTACTAGACAACATACTCTGAAAACGGCGTGAGAATTAACCTGCTAAATCGTTGGATTTGCTCTTCAAAGTGACTCCATGTACGCGTCCGGTCCCATAACGCTTGGTCTAACGTACTGTACAAAGTGTATATGTATACTAGTATAGTACAGTATACGTACGTACGCCACATATGTTATGCACAAGGGAAGACAGGCCGGCCGGCCGGCAGCCCGAACTAGAAGTTGTTTACAGGATTGACAGCGCGTACGCGTATGCATGCAATTATTCATCAAAGGAGCCGCCGCGCGCACAGACGATCGGCAATCTACCATAGGATTACAGGCAGTGCAATAGTACTGAAGTAAAGGAAGGAGGTGTGTCTCATTTCAGAGCTTCCTATTGGCTACATTCTTGAACCCATTTTATAACAGAGTATATTGAACGAAACGCATAGGCCAACGTATTAATTCCCCATAGACTACCGTTGTTACTTGCCGTTCAAGATCACACCGTATTGCGCGAGCGCTTGCTGAGTGCGCAAACGCTTGCTACAAGTGCGCGTCATTTTGTTACTTCACAAGCGCGCAAATAATCTTGCTATTTGCTTTATCGCTTTATATACGCAGTTTTAGGGGCTTCCCCTTTTCAGCGCTGGGATGTGACTGCCGAGTGAACTTCAAAGACGAGTAGAAGCCCGGTATTTTTGTGCAGTTTATGTTTTCTCTACATAATTGGAGATGATAATAATTATATTGGATGGCATTAATTCATGGAATACCAGGGAATATTGCACTCGTTAGGGTCAATATTGCACTCATCTTCGATTCGAGCGATATTGGCCCTAACTCGTGCAATATTCCCTGGTATCCCATTCATAGCCATCCAATATAATATAAATGATCATGTAATATGCATTATATGTTTCAATAATCATGTAGTATGCATTATATGATTCAATAATCATGTAGTATGCATTATATGATTCAATAATCATGTAGTATGCATTATATGATTCAATAATCATGTAGTATGCATTATATGATTCAATAATCATGTAGTATGTTTTGTATGGACACAATGTTATTACTTTGATTGACCGTAGATCCTTGTCGGTATATGGTCACTAATGCAAATTTAACTGAAACATAGCAGTATTTGATTTAAAGGAAATCATAAACTGAGTGAAATAGTTAGTTTGTTTTCTCGAAAACATGAACACATTGTTACATAACGAAAAATGGCAATTATCTTAACGTTCTGATGCATTTATTCTCATCCAAATTCCATATATCCTGCATTCATAAGCACAAGTAAGGAGATGTGGAGATGTGAAAGGAGATGTGGAAATCTGACCTTCAAAAAGTCACGTCATCACACTAGTCACACATAATAGACAATTTGAGAAGATTGGTATTAAGAGGAGCCTTGTCACATCTTCAACTCGAGCTCATCACTGGACTTAATCCCTGTATTTTGAGTGTTCTGCAAATAAAGACGTAATTGAGATTATTTGTCGACGCATTTCATAAGCTCCATGAAAAAAATACCATATTTGAAGGTCAATCATTGTGTCCATTACCTAATGACCAGCAGAAATAACGTCTAGATGACACCTGAGTGATTATGACGTAAAATTGCAATGTACATTACCAATCTAGGGTATATAGGGGTGCATTTTGCTCCCAGGAAGAATTTTTATCCACCCATTGAACCAATGATATCAAATAACTGTGCCTGCATGGAATATGAAATAAGAACCAGCAACATTATCACCTTAACTATTCATTACAAGATTTTCTTGTTATATTTTGCTGTTGCGATGGTGTAGATTGTCACGTCATAAGTATCGCATTTCAATTCTGAACTTCATTGCCCTCCCAAAAAAGCAAACAAAACAAAGCAAAGCAAAACAAAACAAACCAACGTATAGTCGAAAAGCATGAAATATACTGATTCAGATCTATTGAACTGCCCGCCTGCTTATGAAAATTTAGGGGGAAGTCATCCCAACTCACAAAAATAGTAAGATTTTAAGAGGCAATAAAACAAGACATTGGCTGCATTACATATATATATATATATATATATATATATATATATATATATATATATATATATGTAATTATATACATAATAATAACATAGATTCTTTCTGTTTTGTTGTTCATTACAATATATATTCACGAAACATAGAAAGAAAATACTCACATAAATACAAAGCAATTTGTATGCTTCCCTACCTCTGGTTTTCGATTGAATATTTCGGACCTTTTGGAAGCCATCATGTGCATTCCAATTGTTAATGCATTTTCAGGTTCGTGTCTATTTCCTGCCCTAAAAGTTGAAATATTGCAACTTTTTTTGTGGTAGTAATGTCTGGGATTATTCTTTTCTTTTACAAATGCTCGAGGGACACCAGAAAACTAATAAGTAAAACGCGCAAGCATAATAGACCACTGGAGAGCACCTTTGAAGCATAAAAGAATGAATATCTTTGAATCCATGCACATCTATCAGGTGAATTTGGTGCGTACATGAATGATTATTATATTTGCATTTTAATTTGCGCCCGAACTCTGTATACCTGTATACTACAGTTGGGTTACCACTCCATTCGTTTCGTGCATTCGGAGTTTCTGATCAGCGAGGGATTTGTGGCATGGAAAAAAAAGAGGGGAAAACTGTCAGCCATAGATTACTTTTCGTTGGACGCTCATTGAACGCCGATGAGTGATGATTGGGCAAATATTGGTGGATCAGAGTCATGTATATTTGACTAGGCCAGGTCAATTGTCGGTTTATACAAACCGCTCGAGAGGGTGATGGTTGACAACGAAAGGACGAAGGAAAGAATGAAATAAAAAAAAAGAAGATAAACAACTTAAGAAGATAGAGGAAGAACGAAAAAATAAAGGGAAAGAGAAAAGATACTGCAGAGTGTCTTTCAGAGAAAACATGCTCTGCTAAATATCTTACTAGTAACCTCAAATTAGTCACGATCCACTCATCAATGATTTCTAGCCGGAAAGTTTATCTAGCTGTATCTGTTAACTCAAAAGAACATTATACCATGTATGTTATAAGATAAAGGAAGATGTGTATAGCTTGTCTTTTGTTTCCATTTGACTATATTGCATTATTCTAGGATATCAATGTTTTTGCGTTCTCACGATCCTCGGACCAATAGTGTACGACACTTTGTAGAAAAAGACAGTTATATTTCGTTACGCACGCGCGCACGCACGCAAGCGTGGAAGAGCGAACCAGCGAATTACGCAGACTAGATTCAGTTTCTCCAGTAATCAACGTAATCGAATCTTGTGTGTTGAGTCTAAGAGCCTTTCCGCTTGTTGCCGTAAGCAAAAAGGCTACATCTCCGCTTTAACTTTTCGACCTGGATTCGTCCACGTGACAATGTGGAAGGTCACGTGATATCCAATGTGAGCGCCAACCAAAAGGGGGTGAAGAAGGTTTGATGGTGTGAGGAAACTATCTACTCTACCGCGGCTGGGAGATTGGCGAAAGAGTTACGTTCTCTTACTCGTGGTGTCCATCGAGTCGGTTTGCACGTCGACCATGCATGCGCTGTCGAGCTGAGCTCCTGCGTCCATACTTAGTATCACCCCCCCCCCACACACACACACACACATCCCTGGTAGAATGTAGTGTATTCGAAGAAAAAAATATATAGTGGTTAATGGTACTGCGACATAGTGCAAAATTGTATACCTGCATTTTGTTCAGTAAAATCACCTAAAACATTTACCCGTTTCTTTATCATACGATTTGTCCCATTTGCCAAAATCTTCGCAGAGGGCAAACCGGTTAAATTACCGATTGTAACACATCCATCAATCAAATTGTGGATAAAGTAAACGATATACAATTTCATGGTCGAGAAGTCTGCTGGTAGGCGATCGATCGTGATTTGATATTCTCGGACATTCTTCGTTTTCCGCCATTTCGATATGCCACCATGATTGCGCCCTTCTTTTGCTTTGACTTTGTGCTTGCTAGTTCGTCAACCCCCCCCCCCTTGTTTGCCTTTTAGAAATTAATGACCCTTAGTGAATTTGTAAGTGCTCTTCGGTCATTCCCCCGTACCGTCATCGATGCGCTCGTCAACCACAGTCAGCCACGACGCGAAGTCCAGCCTCCTCACTCACTCAGTAGACACTGACTCGGATAGTTATCGGACATTCTGCGCTGAATTATTACTTTCCCCTCACTCAGTACGGACTGGATATCGTACTGCTTCAGCCGACTGCGATTAGCTGGAAAATATCACCTGTGAATCTTCACTTTTTTTTTTACCTCTCGTCTGGAATGTGAAGTTATATTGTCTGCGTCACGTAGGGGGAGAAAGAGCGGAACGAGTTACTTGCGAGACTCGCACAGATGTTCGACAGTATATTGGACTGTAAATTTTGATTTCTCGTTGCGAGGGTAAGAAGTAAACAATGGACGGTTTCTCCATTGCACCGTAGATAACGACCACGGAAGTAAGCAGCTCACTGACATTTCCCTGCCCAGCGGAAAACGGCGCAAAATCATAGCACGTGAGTGTTTGCGAAATCGCTTTTTGAGAGCGGGTTATTTACTCAACACCGGCAGACGACACCATCCAATTTGTTCATATCTACGGAAGGTAGCTTCTCTTGGGCGGGAAAGCACTCTCGCCTCTTCACTGTTCCTTCTCTTTTGAAGAGTCTCTGGCGGCAACATTCTTTGGCTTTCGACGTTAAGTTTCAACCCCAGATTTTCAGCTATTAGTGTGTGAACATACTCAGCTGGTGCAAAGGTACTGAGTGTTTTACTGACCGCTTTCTTTATTCGAGATGTTGACATTCAATGATCTTCAGTGAATGCACATCGTCGATCAGCTGAATTTGCTCATTGACAAGGACGGCTGATGGGAGAGGATTCTTATTACGCAAGGCCCCGCCGCTAGCTGACGTTGATCCGGGGAATGTATGTGGATCCACGTTCTTTCGGCCGTAAAGTCTGGACCAACAAATTTGCTTACCTGCCTGTCGTGATCGGGTAAAGGTAATCTCGCTTGGTAGACGGCTAAGGCTCTTCATCGCGCCAGAACTCATTTGGAAAACAAATTGGATCAGGCCAGAAATCGGTTGTGACATTTTGTCATGTCACTTTTGTTTTCACTCGTGATACCGTGAACCGAGGTAGGAACATTATCAAACAGGACTGAACAAAAGTGACGGGCTGACTTTGAGTAGCCTACCATCTCGTCGTTGCTCCCCGCCTTTTCCATCTTATTCTTTTCGACCGAGCTTCCTTCGAAGGTGGACGGCTGATAAAGATCCATCATGGCGATTTCACGATTTTTCATGATCATACAAGGGTTAACTGTGCGCTGTCTGTTTTGCATCGCTGCCATGATAAGCGTCTTTGGAGTGGTCACGGTCAAACACCAGCAAGCCTACTGGTTGCTACTAAACTTGTCTTTTTTACTATTCCTCGAAGCAGCAATAACTTTCACAAGGACCAAGACCGGGGAGTGGAAATGGTGAGTAAAGAAGTGGTGCGCTAATTGTCTTCTTAAGCCAATTTTATGTTAAAAAAGCATTTTATTTACAAATAGACCTATTGGTATCTATGTTGTTTGGTCAGTCGCCTTTCTTTCCCTGTCTGTATTACACTAATTTATCGCAGTGTGTATGTGGTCAGTAAGTTGAGTATTATGTCATGTTCGTCGAGATTCGATGACCACAAATCATGTCGAGTAAAGAGTAAAAACAAATGTCAGTGATTCATCAACGAAATGTTTCTTTAAAAGAAACCAAAAAATGTGCTTACTTTTCTTTTTTCCTCAGCATGAACACAACATGTAAACTCAGGATAGTAGTATTGGCACTGATGCAAACAAAATTTGGTAACAATAACAATAACAGCACTATTATCAGTGATTCATCAACGAAATGTTTCTTTAAAAGGAACCAAAAAATGTGCTTACTTTTCTTTTTTCCTCGGCATGAACACAACATGTAAACTCAGGATAGTAGTATTGGCACTGATACAAACAAAATTTATTTGGTAACAATAACAATAACAATAACAATAACAGCACTAGTATTTTTATACTTAGTACTCACAAAAATGATAAAATTAAGCAGTCTCGGAATTCAACATGAATTTGAGATTTAAACTGTGTCAAGTTGTTCAAAACAAATTGAAATAACATGCCTTTAAAAGTCAGCTCTTGAAATGATAAAATCACCAATGGATTTCGTCTCCTTTACTTTAAATTCCCCAAATTATAATATAAACTTTGCTAAAAGTCTAAACGCCTCAGACGCGACTCCAAATTGAATACATCGTTTTCGGGCACGGAAGTAGGGCGATAGAATGACCTGTCATACCTCGCTTAACAAATCATATTCTCCTTTCTTTGTTCAGACTATCGGTCATTTGTTGTCTTTTCTTTTTCTTCTCCTTCACTTGTCTGCGTTCCTCAGTCAATACTACAGCTGTATTATGGCTAATGTTCCGGCTTACGATTCACGATTTGCAGATACCCCTCCTAGCTCGCTCTCTATTGTTACCACTAGATGAGCAGATTTCTGTGCGTTCCTTTGGATGAGTAGAGAGCACTGCCTTCTATCACAATGTTATACGCGCACGACTGTAGATTCTCAACTTGAGTGTGTGCCCCTGTGCGTACGTGTTTAGTGTTTCTGAGTGCAATTGCTTTTGTCCGATGTGTTAAACACAGCATTTGCATTAATTGAGGAATTACCGATTTTTTGACCGAAGAGAAAAGGAAAGGAAAGAATAGGCCTCTTATAACTTACAGTCATGGTCAGTGGCTATAATGGGCGAAGATGGTGACTTTGACAGACACTCCTATCACTTGGGATATTCCATGCCCTTTCTGGTGTGACATTACGTCACAATAAAACCTCTATCACGTCTGAGGCTTTCCCCATTAAACTCCAATCAGAACTTAAAATGTTCCAAGTACGAGAACAAGCAGAAAAAAACCCCTGTATTAAACCTCTATTATGTGTGTATAACACAAAAGTGATAGAATAATTAAGAGGCTTATAATTTCATCACTTTGTTTAAACTATGAATGAAAACCCCACATTTAACTAATAAACGTATTTCTATAACATTCATCTCGCACAGGTCGCTAACCTTTCTCGCAAAAATATACACTGCCAGACTCTTCAATGAGAGAAAGATAAGCAATTCACGAGAGAGATATCCTACATTACCACCCACTGTCAGCTTTTTGTAATGTCGATGGGCCGATAAACATGCTGGAGTGGTCGAAAGTAGTCGTTGAACTTTGTGCTTGTTTAACAGTCACAGTGTTATGTCGGAGACCAGCAAGAATAGACCCAACTATGGAGCGTATAGCAAATAAAACATGATATTTGCTCACATCGTTGTCACTTGTGAGAGTTGGAGTATTATAGTAATATGTCATGTTTTATGACTGCGTGGGTTTCAAGAGGACCAGCTGATAAGTTAACTTGAAAGGTTGTTTTTTTTTTTACATCTTTGATGTCTGCGACAATATTCTCAGAGGTGAACAGAATTAGTTTTGTAGAAGTTCAAAGATTAATATATTAGTATAACTGATCGGCAAATGGGCCGTACCGTTCGACGGTAAGGGGAACAAGTGAGCTGTGGCGGTATCCTTTGTGTGGAAGTCATTTTGGACAGTTTCTATCATGTGTGATAATCCGTGAAATTCCGATCCTTGCCTTCCCTTAGGAGGTGTAATTGCTGTTTTTTTTGATATTTTGTGACAGGATAATTGATCTGAATAAAGAAATGACAAATTATTGCATCATTTGATATTAGGAAATAGGAAACTATGATTCAGGATTGTCAGGAATCGTGCAACATTCACTCTATGTTCGCCATCTGCCAAACTTTCTATTCATTTGTTGATTAATTTCTTCGCAGATTTTATGTTTCTGTTTCTGTTTTTCATTTCCAAATTCAAAGATTTAGTGAGAGTAGTGTTCCATTCAGGAAATTGTTTTAAAAAGATGGATTTTATTTGCTAAAACTTGAAAAAGACAAAATAAGAAAGAGAGAATGCGTCGAATAGCTCACAAACATAGGTCTTACAAATCACACAGTGACATGGCATCCCATGTAAATCGAACAGCTTTGTAGCGATTCTGGCCATAGCATTCCTGTCATGGAAACCAGTGTCGTCCATGTTAGTTTTATAGCTTCTTTCTTACTGGTGACGTACGCAAGCAAAATCACGTCTCTGACCGTGAATGAGCAAGAATTTCCATCGCTCATCGTCGGATAAACGTAGCTCTTGACAAGTACGGCAAATCATCCAAAACAAAAGTAGCATCCCTGTGTCGTGCAATTATTGCACTCTCTTACACACACACACACACACACACACACACACCCTCACACACACAACATGAGTTATGTTTCCTAAAATAGAGAAAATTTACGGTTCACACATCCACAGACAATTAGCCGTCCGTCTTGCCTCGCTTCGAACAGCGCAAAATGAAAAAAAAAAAGCATAACAAAAGGCAGATCTAGGTCGTCAGTCCTCTTCTAATAATGGCGACATTCCAAAGACATCGAAAAGACTGATTTTCCGCCTTGTTTGTTTGTTTGTTTGTTTTCATTTCCATCTGACAAGATGGCTGGATATTGCCCATATTCAGCTGCCTTTTCTGGTCTTCCATTGAGTCCAGCTGATATATGTATTTGGGGCGGTACCACTTCACCGAGTAAGGCACCCTTTTCTTTGAGATGCATGAATGAAGCGGGATCTTTTACGTGCTTGGGTTATGACTCTCTCACACACAGGACCTCCCCATTTTTATGTCAAATCCGAGGGACATGACAAGGATGGTAGCAATCGTTGTTACATTGACGAGCAAAAAAAAAAAAAATATTCTCAGATTATTCATGGAGAGCATGATGATTACAGATATGTAGATACAACATTGATAGTTAAGTATGCATAGATATATTGATAAATATATATATATATATATATATATATATATATGAGAGAGAAAAAAATGTTCAATTGGTAATCTTTTGACTTTCTTTTCTTTTTCCATTTCAGTTTTTATATCGACTGTCTAAAGTTACAAAATAAAATGCTTACAAATATATCAAGGTAATGAGGTATCAATATGACAATAAATTCAACATGAATATTATGTTCATTCATTTGATCAGCACTTAAGCTGCGATGATAAAACAGATCATAAAACAAAGATCATGCTGCTGTGCAATTGAAGGCAGGGGATTCAAGTACAGAACTGTTACCCTCAAATATGGTCTCAGCGAATCTGATGGAAGTGCGAAGTTCATTACATGCACACCACCTCATCGGAGTCACATATGTTTTTTCATGGTGTTTGTGGTGGCTCCACATCAATGTATCCTTCGATCTTCGCTGCTACACACACTACAAGAGCGCCATAGGTCATTACATAGGTGTTTCTAATACTCGTCAGAAAGTGACGGGTTCTCGTCACATGCCATTGTCAATGTTCACATCGCTCGTGTGCATCGAGAGTTAATACAGACGCGTCCGCACTATGGATCTTGGTCGCACCATGGTCGCACAATAGGCAAGTTCGGAGATAACTCATGTGCACATGGGTATGGCTTTTTTCCCTCAGTTGGTTAGACACTTAAATCGATTCTAAGGCTGCTTTCACATAGAAGTATTCGGTATTCGGTATTCGCTATTCGCTATTCGCTATTCGAGCACCGAATACACCATCACCCGCACCGTCAACTCACCATCCCATGTAGTGAGGATTTCTTCCTCCTACATCGCAGCAAATCTTATTAACAATTTCTAAACTGCATCAGAATGTCGGTCTACATGCTTATATTTGCTAACGGGCAAATCCAGACCAAAAGTGTCATTATTTCATAAACGAGAGACGGTATACGCTGCAAGAAAATCGAACAAGCTCGATTCCCACTTTGCTATACTTTTCGCAGGTATTCGGTACTTTCGAATAGTGCCCTCTTATGTGAATCGGTGTGAGGAAATCCTATCGTACGATTCAAGCTATTCGCGTGCCCTCGAAAAACGAGCCCGAATACCCGAATAGTATACTTCTATGTGAAAGCAGCCTTAGCGACATAATGCGCCAGCTTGCCCAACATAGCATTTTATGGAACTCATATCCAAGCAAAGAATGAACCTGCGTAGATCAGGTGACCAGAATGGTTCGTCAATCAACATTTGGGGAAGCATCTACTTCATTGTGTTATACTGAATGCATCAATTAACAAACTTTTTCTGCTAACACTGCCAAACATCAAGCTTGCTGACAAGTGAATGTACTGGCAGGCACCATTTATGAGGATTAGATGAATAATCATTACATCACATATGCTTATCTCAGTGAATTTATAAACCAATGTGCCTCTCAGTACAAATGACCTTTATCTACTCATGCGCAAACTAGAAACCCGAAGCGGCTTATGAGATCTACCACCTTCATATATCTCCCCACATGCATGCACACACAAGTGAATGTATGAATATTTTATAATAAATACTATCAAATGCAATGTGACAAACGCTGTTTTGTGTTCTTTATGTACTGACACTCACCCTGCATTCTTCTTTAAAAAGAAAAAAAAAAGAAATCCAACTTTACCTAGTCATTTATTCTTCATACATCATACTCTTTCATTACAAATTTTAAAGAAAGTATTCAAGAAGCAGTTGAAAACGACAGCTGCATAGGATACAGCTGTCGATATCGGTAAAGTTTTGAAATTGGTCAAGAAACCAAATAGCAGAATCCATGAAATCGTAAAGTTTCTGGCAATATCAGGTAAGTACAAAAACCAGTGCTACATTTCACTTGCCAAACATGCAACCAGTATATGAGTGAAGAATATAACAGCGAGCGTCAACCTGTATCATCCTACATAATGTGGCAGATAATGCAACTGAGCAATTTCATTTCGTGATTTTGTGACTTTGTGATTGCTGGTGCCCAAAGGGTGATAGGTTTAAAGGCGTATTTTACACACAAATGTCGTATAGGCTTCTCATTAATCAGCAAAACCAGATAAAAAGCTCGAAGGTGCGATTTATTATTACGTCACCAAACGAGCTTTGAAACACAGCGGTCAGTATGATCCGCACGTTGCACTCATCATTCATATCCGAAAACGTCAAGGCCGGAGCTATGTCCCAACAGGTGATACTATAAATTCATTCATTTCAAAGGCCAAGTTGTGCTCTTATTCCATCAAACGAACGCCCATTGCTAATTGGTAGCGAATTACATATAGTGTCAGCATAAGGCAAACCATAGTAGATTGGACAGCAGTGTTATGACGACGTGTCATAATGTATGGATCAACCCTCGTCTTGTTTATTCGCGTAGGAACCCTGCGTGAAGGTGTGAACGGAGGAGTCTTGTTAATTCGAGCATTGCACACTGACGGGAGTGGATATCAAAGTCATAACCGGCTGTGACTCTTTGGCTATGATAAGAACATAATAAACTTACATAGAATAATGGGAAAGTACCCATTGAGGGCTTCACCCTCCCTTGAGACAACGGACTGTACGTACCGCAGACCCCCCACACATTATTCGCGCGTAAAGGTTGAGTCAAGGAAATTTATCGCGGTAATTGCTAAATTTGCTCTCAATGTTCTACCGAGCATCTTTCTGCTAGGTTGCACTGGACTGAAAAAAAAATTGGCACGGCACATCGGAAACTGAGTACTAAGTTCAAATGCTCTGTCTGACACCTCCTCCCTCACACGCATGTACATTGAAATGTTGTCACGCTTGGATGCAGATTCTACATTCTTAGAGGAGAAAAAGGTGAAGGGCACCTGTCATACAGACAAACGACATCAAAGGGGAACATGGAATGAGTCGAAGAAAACATGATTTTTTTTAACGTGTCACAGAAGATAAACAGATAAAGAAATAGATATAGGAGAGGAATCAGAAGGAGAAGAAGGAGGGACATGAGGAGACTAGGTCTAGTAATGTTCGCCCCGAAAAATCTCAGCTCAGAAAGGCCGACGCTTCGTCGGAGACGAAAACGAATGGGGTAAGCAAGAATAGAGCGGGAAATTCGCCGCTAAAATCACAACGCCGCTCCTCCTCACCCATCGTCTGCAGTCCGCAGGGACCCCGTAACAAATTGAACGATCGCGCGCCGCCTATAAGCGGGATGCGGGATAAAAATCGACCGAATTTGCCGCCCAATCCCACTTCAGAGTTTCTGGTTGGCTGAATACCTTTTCTCGATTATCTCCGATATATACTTCACTCTGTGTCTGCAGCCCATTTTTCATCCCGCGCATTTCATACTCGCGAGGGAAACAACGGCTCTATACCTGGATGAAAAACAAACAATGACGCACGGATAATGACCTCGCATCTTACCCGGACAGCAAACGACCAAGTCGTGACGCCCGAAGACCACTACCTATTAGCAATGGCAATTATGAGACGTTTGACTTGACGACCATTCATTGTAGGGTGGCAAGTACAAATGACATACAGGAAGTGAGAAGGTGGTTGGGAAGCGTGTGTATTTGGGGGGGGGGGGGCATTTCTCTTGAGCGTATAATTTCACTCTCAGACCGTCATCTTTTATTTGACTTCTGATAACCCTGTATATACCATACGCAGTCAATATTTGTAATATCAGCATCCAATCACTTAGATTCATAATCATCTATTTTGCATGGAAGCCGCGAGAGCCATTATACAAATATTGGCACGATACAAAGAGTGAGATTAAAGTGTTGTTCAAGAGCGGAACTAAATTAGTTAAATGTTTGATGTGCATGGTGAGAAATTGTGTGACGATATTATTAATGTTCGTCAAGCTTCGACGTAGGCAAGAATTGTCCTTTAAACATGAGAGCCCTCAACATAGGGATCCTAGGGTGAAATCAGTTTGCTGATGTGTGAAATGTCAATTTATGTGGTAAACGTATCGTTTCATTCAATTTACTATGGCGTCAGTGATGAACTAAAGCATCAAATTCATTTCATCAGGGTAACTGCATGAAAAGCGCCCAAGGAATTCCAGGAACCCAGAAAAGGTCAAGGAATACTTCCCTTAGCCTTTGCCTAAAGTATTGATACCTTAACATTGAAGATGGCATTTGCTGTCATGATGCCCAGTGCCAGTTGCAGATAAATTATGGCAGAGATGACCTGAAGAAGATCTATACATGAGACATATCGTGTGTATGCAAGCGTGCGTGTGTGTGTGCGTGTGTGTGATATGGTATATAACAAGAGAATAACGATACAATAATTATGATATTGCTAATGATGATGATGCTGAAGTGATGGTAATAATTTTGGTGATAATAATGATAATCATAACGAATAACGTTTATACAGGGCTTAAGACGGGCATGTATAAAGGGCATTGATACAGTACAGAAAAAGTTGAATCAACATACAAAATAATATTTATATAGTTACGAACGTTGTGATATGTATATTATAGAGCAAAGGAGAGAAAGACTTAAGGAACAGTGGCGTCATGACTGCAGTGACGGTGGTAAGGCTGTAAACTGCCAATGGAGGTCAATGACGCTGAGGTAAGCAGCAGAGATGACCAGTCCCCCCCCCCCCCTTTATTTTCTTTATATTAAAGGTGATGGACAAGCATGACAAGGACGGGCAAAACATAATGCAGAGGCCCTAAAATCTCCATTCTACTCATACACACATCCACTCACGGATGGCTGAATAACGATATGCCAAAACGCTCTTCGTGCATCCTATACAGTTTAATTACATTACGTGGCCTTCGCTCGAGAAGGCAAACGCCTTATGCGCATCCACACACTTTTGTTGCCATAGTTGATATTTTTCAAATGATTCGCCCTTCCGGGTACGAATACTTTCAGGGCCACACACAATTGTGGCTGATACGACTGTACCAAGTTTAATGGCTATTTAAACATGTTATACATCAGTAAAGTGTACAAGATTTAGTCAAAATCATTTCCTCCTATATGATGTCCCCTTTACAGGACACATTAAATGAGATGTGCTCTGTATTTTTAAATGATAATGATACTTATTTGAATTATAAGCGTACATTACATTTTCTTAACGTAAAACATCTTAGTCTGAGTATTTCCCAGCTTTAATTGAGAAAATTTCAGATTCTGTCAACATACCTTAACTTAAAAAGATTTGTATGAATCGTACTGGCCACAAACGTGAATACTTAAACTAAAAATACGCGCTCAAAATCTGTACATCTGGTCTACAATATGAATATGAGCTTCTGCATCACAACCCCCCCCCCTCCCCCCAAAAAAATGAGTCGCCAGACATGAAGTTTTAGTCAACTTGCGGGTTCTGAAAGAGCTGAATCTAAGATTTAAATTGATATTTACTTCGATACAAATGGACTTTCCCACCCAGCTAAACAATGAAAAGAAAGTACACACTCCCCAGGAAAATTGTGTACTGCTAAGAGGCTTTGAAGTTTAGGTTCTAGTCAAGTGCGTAATTTCATCCGGCTGTGTTCTGTGCAATGAATGGAACAAAGAATAAAATATAAAACGCCATGGCAACCACTATTAATTAATTGTGAAACTAAATTGAAAGTTTGCGCATTATCAAATACATTCTATTCGTGATCGATACTAACTTTCAACGCAATGCATCATCCTTTCAAAAATTTATTAGAGTTGAAAGTGAAAAATGTTTGAAGGGTTTCTTATGCTCCGCATCCATAAATCTGAGAAATCCTGTACGTCAGACAGGAACAAAGTGTCCAAAAAAAAAAAAAAGACGAAAAAGACAATCTATTTCAGGAGGCATTATGAAATCTGACTTATATTCTTGCTTGATTGGAGCATTTTTGGTATTTTTTAAGTGTGTGTTTTTTGTTTTTGTTTTTGTTTTTGTTTTTTTTTTTGCTCATATTGAAGTCAATAACCAAGTCCAGCATTTTACATTCCCACTGAATTATTTGTCACGAGCGTTTTGTTTCTACATTATATGTCTCTCTATTGAACAGTCTATTTATATTCGTTTTCTTCACCTACAACTTTTTAAAGAAAGCATCGCAAAGAAACAAACTACTCCGAGTTTGCGGCATTGATTGTTGTAGCAGTCAAGTGACCTACACCGCCGCTAAACAGAGATGTATGATGACTGCGATACCTGTGCTACACAGGTGCGATATCATTCATGCACCCATCTCACCGTGTTTGTTCTAATTAGACATAAATCGATGCCCTTTAGTGGTCTCTACATGGTCGAGTATATCAGCTTAGCTCGGATAACATGACAAGATTAGATCTACAGTTTAACATCCGGACACTCGCCCGGAAATGTCACCATTCAGGTAATCCATTCTATCATCGGATACTTCGCCCGGAGCTTCATAGAATCCCTCAAAGTGAGAAGCCACTCTATCCCTAAATTGACTTTAACATGAAGAATCAAATCAAAGCAAACACAACCGTAGAAGTTTCATTTAAATCAGATATAAAATAGGAGACACTATTTTTGTTACGTTTCATGCGCAGGCTGGAGAAAGAGTAATATCAGTTAAAGTTTCATGTGCAAAATAGCTAAGATAATGACGTCATCAACAAGCAACTCTCCCAAGAGTTGGTCTATACATACGAACAAATATCATGAGAAATATTTTTGGTTGATGATCTAGCAAGCTCCTCCCTCTTAAAATCTTCATGAAGATTTGAAAGCAGTTTTGTAGGAAACATGTGAGGTGATGGCATCACTTCATACTTGCATATCTTGTGGTTTATTGTGGTTTTTATCTATCATGTGGCTGGCTTCAACATCATTGTTTCGTGATACAGTGTAATCATTATGTGAAACCTGGAACTCCGGAATTTTCATACAACAAATATCCCATTCTGAGTTAAACCTCTGCCATTCTGTTTGCTTAATTTCATTTCATCTTTCCAAGTCACCTTGAAAATCAAAGTGACGTCGTCACACTGTGATCCAATTTTCACTCATCAGTTCTTCTTAAAGGACAAGTTCACCTTCATAAACATAAGGATTGAGAGAATGCAACAATATTAGTAGAACACATCAGTGAAAGTTTGAGGAAAATTGGACAATCGATGCAAAAGTAATGAATTGTTAAAATTTTTGTGTTGGAAAGAAAGTGTAAAGAAAATTCAACATATTTTCACTTTTTTCGCATAATAAAAGAGCACTTGACTTGCCTCTTTCTAAAGGCAGGGGGAATAATATTACCCATAACATTTTGTCGGTAACGAGTCGGGGGAATGTGTACTTTTTTCAAAAGATGAAATTTTGTGAAATTCTCTTTATATTTTCCTTATATTGTTGTACGCATATGACATCTAAGTTATTCACACACTGCAGTAGTCTTCTCATCCAGCGGTTACTGCACAAAAACTTCAAAAATTCATAACTTTTGAACGGATTGTCCGATTTTCCTCGAACTTTCAATGATGTGTTCTACTAATATTGCTACATTCTCGCAATCCTTATGTTTATGAAGGTGAACTTGTCCTTTAACCTCTTCTTTAATGGAATGTCAAGGTTAGATTCAGCATTTGAGAAGCTTGACCTTTGTGTTCAATACTAAGGGGGGCGCTGTTTCTCTCTCATTATTTATTTTTGTGAATAGATCCTAAGTCATAAAGTCTAAGTCACACTTTTGCAAGAAACGGATAATTGTCCTGTCCGAAATTTTAGAAATGACATCAGACGTGTTATTAAAATTTGCTTTCCATGACTAAGCCTTACGTAATACAGTTAATTGTTGCAGAGGAGATGGAGCGTGTTATAAAAAGGGGCGGAGCCTTCGTTTCTGATCGTATTAATGGAGAAAGCATGCTTCTTATAAGTCATGTATGTCTTTATTTGTATAACACTGCACATGTCACTGCTGCCGTTTTAGAAATAAATCGGTACATTTTACTGCTTCTGTTTTGCTTACGGGTGAAAGTTTACATTTTTTTTTTTAAAGATATCACCTTTGAGAGACGAGAATGAACAGAAGAAAAAACCGTGCACGTTATTCGCATAGATATTTGTTTTCCCTTTAAGTCCCTTCTAATTGGGTACCAGTGCAAAACAGCCTGAATAAAGATTAGCAACTTCTAATCTGACAGATGATACGTTATCATGATTATTCTTGAGATCGTCGTAAGTCAACATGTAAAAACTTCCTTATCTAGTAGCTGTGAAGGATTGAATATATTTCGCTCGCAGAGCAACTATCATTTTCTCTATTTTGCTCTGATCTTCACCTTCCCCTAGAAGAGAAAACAGTGCCTTGGCGTATGTGCTACCAATTTGCGAAATTGACTTGCTGAGCACTGATGCATTGGTTAATGAAAAATCGCCTTTATCGTGCTCGATTTTGTGTATGTTTGTGTGTGTATGTGTGTGTCAGTATATCCGGAGCTGTATTGGAGGATTTTGGCTCCTTCGTTTATTATCTCATTCTCGCTCTGATTCGCATCATCTGACACCTCATGATATAATATGTCTTGTCTTTTATTTAAGATCTTTTTTGATCTCTCCCTCTCTCACACACACCACACTCAGTCTTTCTTATTCCGGCTCCGCAGCAAAAAGGATTGATTAAATGAATTCACAAGGGTGTTCCCAAATTCATCAGATAAACGTAAGGCGTGTGTGGCGTGCGAAGCAATGCTTTCGCGTAAGTGGATGTAGATAGACCGGGGGAAAGTAGAGGGGAGTGAGAAAGATAGATGAGGCAAAGAAAACAAGAGAGACAGACCAACGGGGGGGGGGGGGGGGTGAGGAAAGTAGATAGAAAGATAAAAACAGAGACAGAGAGACAGAGAGGGAGAGGGAGAGAAAGAGGGAGAGAGAGAGAGAGAGTTACAGATGAGACAATCGGAGAGCTTGGGACGTGATAGTTTCTGACTTTACACGAAGGTGAGGTGGAAATCGACGTCAGGCACGATCCTTTTTATAATTCATAATGTATAACTCGCGGTGCGCGCGTTCAGGCCCATGCAGGTAGTCAATCAGGTCCTGTCGATCACATCGATAGCACGATACATCCAGATAACGATAATTGACACAGTGATGCATCGATGGACCTTGTCCGGTAATACACGTATCTTTTGCACTCAAGCAAACCCAAAAACTCTCTTTTAGTAATGCGTGGGTTGTTTGTAAGTAATGACGAGAAAATTTACCCCCCCCCCCAAAAAAAAAAAAAGGAAAAAAAAAGGAAAAAAAGATAAAAAGAAAGGTCTATCTATAAACATCAAAAAGTTTCTTTTTGGACTTTTTTTTTTGTTTGTGAATCATCCATGCCTGCTGGTTCTAAATGGGAAAATTATCGAACTCTTCATACTGGATATTCACTTACACGTTATGTATCTAAGATCAGGGGCCTGTTTCATAAAACTTGTCATCAGTGACAAGTTGTCATAGACGTGACAAGCTACTGAAATCCTTGCAGCTGATTGGCTGAGAGCAAATTTGTCATAGAAATGTGGCAGTTGTCACTGATGACAAGTTTTACGAAACGGGCCCCAGGTCAACCAATACGTGTTTTTTTTTTTTCTCAGTGCTACCCAGCTTTTATAATGTGCACTTATAACAGATATTGATATAAGACTTACATTATCTAAACGTCCAGTTATTAGCATCATTTACTTTCTATTCCTCACCACTACTATAGTTCTTTTGTTTGACCATAGAATTCCAATATACGATGCAGTGGCGGATCCAGGCAGGGGTGCACCGGGCGCCCCCTTTATTTTTTGTTAAAAGAAATAACAAGGAAAAATGGGGATGGGGTGCGTGCGCCCCCCCCCCTTTAATTTTGTAATGGCGCCCCCTCTTTACGTAATTCCTGGATCCGCCCCTGCGGTGTCAACCAAAGACATTTTGTCAAACGAGAATAAAGAGTAAGCGTTTTTCCTTCAAATACTTTCTTCTTGCTTTCTTTCTTTTCTGTGGCTCTTTTTTTTTTTTCTTCTTCCAGATCCCCCCCCCCCCCTCCGACTCTGTCTGTAGTTTTCTCCCTTCCTCTCACTTGAATAACTAACATACCTCACATTTCGGTCACATGACAGGGGTGGCATACCTCTTCACAGACCCGGACAGACAAATCCATCTCGTCTTCATTACACAACACCAGTGGTTTACAATTAGAGACTAGCACACACACAATAAACACACATACACCCTTACACACAGATACACATGCACACACACACACACACATATACTGTATATATATATATATATATATATATATATATATATATATATATATAATAAAGTGTTTCTGTCAGTGCACTGTTTGATGAGTAATGATATCTAAATGGTCATGAGTTTGAAAATGTATTGAGTTCTTAGAACTTCAAAACAAAACTGCAATACTGTAGAGCTGTAGAAGTATCTTTAAGTGATGCCAGAAGTGCTCTTAGCCAACATTTATCATCATAATATGGTCCATTGATCTTTGGCATCTATACTGGTTACATGCTATTACTTCAATTTTATCCTTTGTTCGGTTTCCATCCCCTTAACCTTAATCCTGTTGCCTGCTTGTTGTTGATACAACAAGCAGGCAACACCAACGTCAAGATACATCCTCTGTTTTATATCCCCCTGCATAGATTGTATATGAATTAAGATTATCTTACTGTATACCATGCTTATGTGCGGACACCAAAAGGATCATTCTCATCGTTGAGTGTTTTGTTGCACTTTCCTAAACCCGCCCCCGCACACACACACACACACACACACACACACACACACACACACATATAATACATACCAAGACAGATAAATCATTCTTGTTTGTTTTTTAAAGACAATGTCTTCTCGTTGTCGAAGATAAACGACGCTGATAAAAAAGGACAGAAAGAAACCAAATTCCTCGGTTGATATGCACTTTTTGTTCTCACAAAGAGCAGTCAGACAACTTTTGTTCCATTTATCTCGGGAGACATCTCCGTTGTCTACCCGGAACAAACACACTCGAGATCCGCCAGCGGTATCAGTGGAAACCTGGGAGATATTTGCGAGACCCAGTGATAAATATTTGCAACAATAATCGATCGGTTGTCAGTGAGGAGGAGGTCCGTAGCAACCGTTCTGGATAAAGTCGTGAGCTGGAATAACAAAGCAGGACCTTATGAAGTTTCATAAGCCCTCTCTGGTTTCCCGCCATGGGCTTATCAAACAATAAATGATGTTCATAGACTTTTTATGACTCAATATTTTCAGAATCTGATCCGAGTACATTTGGATATTTATTGATAGATGATAATAACCAACAGTCAGTCTATGCATGAAGACTCATAAATGCTAGTGGACGAATCTGTGGCGCCAATGATGTATTAAAGAAGAGAAAAAAGGGCGGTACAAACTCACTGTCATAATCAGAACATTAAAGTCAGGGTCATCGATAAAAACCAAATTGATAGTTGAAAACCTTCACTGCCCCTTTTCGCAACAGCTGCAAGGGTAGAACGATTTCGGCTTGTTCGTAATCTCCTATAGATTTTTAATCTTCACAGAAGTTTGAATTAGGGTATGCAATTTACATCGCATTATGAATCCCAAATCAAATTAATCTTTCCGTATATTCAGCATTTTTGTTGCGTCTGACGTCGAGCAAATCAGATGATTGTCCAAAAAAACTTTCCCCCAAAAGGACGGCGCACGTGGACGGCTTGTGAATAACGTTTGCGGCAGGATCCGGTCGGCAATGAGCCAAAGGACGAATTCGTGAGGGCCATGGGTCGCTGCCAAATGAACTGACCGATGATAACTGATGAAAGACAAGTATACGTGCCCACTCCATCTCCGCGTCCACTTTTCTTGCTTCATGCCCCACCCCTCCTCTTTCTCTCTCTTCCTTTATATTCCTATATATACTTCTCTCGCTCTTCGGCGAAGGCGAATATTGGGGCAAAAAAAAAAAAAAGACGAGGGAGAATATTGTATCAATCACTAGAATCTAAAGTCGTGATCATCATTAGCGAAGCGACCACGAATTGGCGCGGTGTGCACCAGGACCGCCTACACCGTGGAACACAAGAAGCGTCGTTGCCGAAGTGTGCATGGTAGCGGTCAGATACCGAAATTCAGCTGTATAGTTGGAATTGTTAGATCACGAGGTACATTTTGTCTTTCGTGTAACGTTTTATGTAAACAAAAAAAAAAACAAAAAAAAAACGCAAAAATGGTACCATAAGATAGTGAAAATCTTCGATTCGCGGAAATTAATTGTAACGTCATCTTGACATTAATATCCTAAAGTCTTATTATCCGACCAGTCTTCGGAAATTAGTTTTGCTATTCATATACAATCTGATTTATTATCTAGCTCTGAATGTGAGCGAGCTTTTCTATGAGTCACAGTTTCAATTTTCTTCATACCAAGTGAATCGTTCTGGCATCTTGTGGAAATCACATTTCGACTTACCACTGAAAAGACTGAATTGACAAGGAAAGGAGTTATGACAAGGTATTCTACTAGAAGAAGGAGTCATGATTTAATGTTCGTCAATATCAATTTACTTTTCAACTTTTAATGTTAAGACAGTTAATGGAATACATTAAACATATCCGTGTGTACATCCTTGTGTACTTTGGATTTAATGTATGTTACTTTGACTTGATGTGGCACACCCAAAAGTAAAGTGTATAGCATTTCATCAATTCCGACTCGTAAACATGTACATTGTTGTTATCAACCACAATTAACCATATGGATGCAAATCTAGAATCAATTCAAATTCTCTCTGTAAAGATTTTCTTTTTCATAAAATAAAAGATTAAACCATACGGTATTAAACAAACTTAGTCTAAATTCACAGTCTGTCTAGGACAGTGCTTAGAACACAGTGCTTAGACTGCTTATGATAGGTATAGTCATTGGATTCTAATTTATAAAGTTCCACCAAAAGTTTCATTTAAAAAAGCATGTGTTTTGTCTATAACAGTGCTTAATAGAACACAGTGAGTAGAGTGAATATAAAACGTTAAATCAAAATCATCATACTAATTGAAGCTTACACACACACACACACACACGCTCACACACACAAACACACACAAACACACACAAACACACACACACACACACACACTGCTATAGCCAATATTGCTATATAATAATGATTTCTTTCAGGGAGATGAAAATCAATCACCATCCAACGGAAAAAAAAAACCAAGAATTGAAAGGAGGAATTCGGGTACAAACTTGATACAAAATGTTCGTGATGTATGGATGCTATTTAGATTGCAGCATCGCCAACATAGAAACGGGATCTTCAAAAGAGCTATAGAAAAGCAACGCACCCATTCCACTCAGCATTATTACCTGTTGGATCACGATCTTGATTTATAACCCTAATTATTGGATGTCTGCGCAGTGGTGATTCACAAATTTATGCCATTGGCCATATGATCATATCAAGCAAGCCCGGGATTTAATATAACATCCTACCGGGAATGCTTCCAATACCGTTCTCCTCGTTTACATCCTTCCATTCCGAGGTTTACCAACGGAGCTCTTCGACTGTTGTCAGGATATCCGAATGAAGTTTAAATTGCAATGCAAACACAGTGAAGAGCCTGCACTAGTGAATATGATTTATTGCAGTTAGTGCTAGGTAATTGGCGAAAAGGTCAAATTTTTGAAACCTTTCTCACTGCTTTATTAGACATTGGACAATCACAAATCTCAGTGTTTCACTGTTAATAATGACAGTAACAATAATGATGATAATATTAACAACTATAATAATCATAAATATAATACTAATCAGTTCTTAGAAGCGCATCACGGGTCTCTATGCATGATGCATATGAAACCATACAAAAATTTCATACATGAATCATACAAAAATTTCAGTGTTCATAATTCACTAAAAAAAAACTTATTATCAAAAAGATGAGTTTTTAACAGAAATTTGAATTTATTGAAATCTGTACTACATCTAACGTTCATTAGGAGAGTGTTCCATAATGCTGGTGACATTTTTCCAAGAGCCCTTCCACCAAATGTCTCGGATTTCACACTTATTACAGAGAGGAGATTCTTTGACTTTGAACGTAGATTACGACTTGGTTGATATGTCCTGATGAATTTTGTTTCCGTTTAAGTCCATTGAAATGAAATTGTTCTGTTTTTCTCCCTCCGTCTATCTTTCTTTCTGTCTCACTTTCTCTTCTCTGACATTAGCTTAGGTATTTAATGTAGTCACCAGTCAAGTTTCACCTGCGTAAACATATCATAATAATAGTAATAGCAGGACCGTCTAGGAGAAAAAAGCCCTCGCCATGAACAGGTTACCGCTTCCATGGTCGAGAAGTAAAAGGCATTCTTTTTATCATCATTTCATAGATGTAGATATCTTCATTGTAAGAGAAATCATTAGCATTATCAAACATAAAGTGATGTGACACACACGTGTAAACCAAGAAACAGATCTTCCATGATATTATCTACGTGACTGTGGCGACGAAGATGATGATTAGAGCAATTAGATCTACTGAAATGCATACAGCATATTATGTATTGAGCTTGAGTCGCGACCTTCTTACCAAAAATGTGAGATCCACTTGACCATGACTCTTCCTCTTGGATTTTTTTCTCAGTTCTTCTTTTCTTGGGATGAATGCCCCCTTTTAGTAAATTATAAGTATTATGATATGGGACAACTTATAAACACATGAGAAATGACACTATGTTTATATCTACCGTAGATCGCTTCGTTCGTAGGATGGGTGCGGTTTTATCACGCCTATTTTAAACACAAATAGCTGAGACAGTAGAGGAACAAAATTATTATCAGAATTGCCAAATTTAGGAAAGCTTCCCCTGTTTTAGAACTACCGTCTTAATTTTGTCACGACACGCACAAGGCATGGAGGACACAACCCTCTTTAATCATTGAATCCCATTCGTATTGCAGAGCTGGATATTCTGACTCATGCAAAAACTGCGCATCTTTGAATGTTGTATTTGAGCGCTTTCTTAGGTTCTAACCCCCCCCCCCCCCCTTATTGTGCGCTAATTAATGACTTTGTTAAGTATGGACATCACGCTCACCAGCTGGTGAAAGCATTCCGTATATACAACCACATAAATCCGCGTGCACATTCATGCAATACACATAAACACGTATTCTCACACAAGTTCTCGGTCATTTATTTCCTAGCCGGTCTTGTCTGTCTGTCTGTCTGTCTGTCTGTCTGTCTGTCTGTCTGTGTCTTTCTCTTGTTCCCTCTTCCCCCTCTCTCTCATACACAAAAATATACACTTTATTAGGTATCTAGTTCCCAGAGAGTTTTACATGGTAGTACTGCTTTTTGTTCGGCACAAGAAGCATCGAAATTTATTCTCTGTGCTATGCCCTCCATGGCAAAGCTTTGCCAGCGATATACACAGCAGGAGATGAAGCAAGACATTAATGTACTTGTGTGCCATGTTTAATCGTAAGCCGGCCTTTCAGATTTCTTTTTTCCCCGCATGGTTTGATACATTTTCCCCCAATTGCTCCAAACATCCCCAAGACATCTATACCCGTCCAACTTTAGGGCTCCCACATCTATGCCAAGCTAGGAACTTGGTGTTTATACATTCGACAGATGCATGCCCTGGAGGAAAACTCCCCCACACTCCTTTGAGAGGTCTTCTCCCCTAACTAATCTGGGGCTAAATCTAGATCGACCAGAATTCATTCCAAGGACACCTTTTCGGATGACTTTTAAGCATGCAAGAACTTACTGTAATTCACCTCGCAAATAACATCTTCAACTTAGACGACGTTGGGCATAATAACAAATTCGATCCGCCTGAAGGGATAAGGCTACGATTGCAAACCCTTATACAACTATTTATGATAGACATAATGAGAGGCCTGTGCTTTTATGAATTCAAAACTAGCACATCATTATATACCTCTGGCTTGTCTGGTTTCAAGTCCAACACCACAAAATTGTCCTTATACGTACCCTATTATATCAATGGTTGTATGATTTTGAAAAAAAAAATTCTTCATGTTGATTAGGTACCTATTCCATTGAAATATTTAGTTCAGCTTTATGTCAGTTCAGCTTTATTTCTGCATTCCATTTCCTGTTAAGTATAACAAAAGTTAAAGGGATTGGTTGAGGTGAGAATTCAGCCTTTAATTTTTTTTTTTTGGCGAAATACTTAGAAGCCGCTATATAGAATGTGAAAGAGCATACAATTCTAAGGGGAATTCAAAGTTTATTTGATGAAAATTAGTTTTGAAATGGCCGAGGTATAAAAAACAAAAACAAAAAGCAATCCTAATAAAAGATGGGTCCCACCTTTTATAGAGATTGCTTTGTTTTGGACATCTCAGCCATTTCAAAACCAATTTTCATCAAATAAAGTTTGGAATCCTCTGAGAGATATATGCTCTTCTATATTTCATAAGAGGTATCTCATCTTAAAAAAAAAAAAATCATAAAAAAACATTTGAAACCTGAAGACCAATCTCAACCGAAACTGTACCATGCACTCCTTTAACAGTGTTTGAATAACTAGCCTTGAATTATGTACCAATATACGTCAATAATTCTGTGTAATCATGTATGTTTGAAAACGTATAAAGTAAAGCTATAAAGCAATATCACATTTAGGTAAACCATCAGAACAAACGCTTCGGATAAAATTTTGATGGTGGTTGGAAGTAACAATATGTGAACTTTTTGTCATGACAATATAAATCTATGTTTGATAGAGTTAATGACATTTTTTTCCTAAAGAAAGGGGACGTCATCATGATTGTTATGATGATCCTATCGTCCTCTTGTATAGGAACATCTATACTGCATATTAGGGCCCTTCAATGTAATTTCTGTTCATTTTCTACAATGTGGCCCAATATAAGAATGATAAAGGAATAAGGATAATGATAGTATAAGGCAGTGCGTTCCATGTTTTTTTTCCTCCACTTCTGAAAATGCAACATGAGTTATACTCATCGTCATGGGTGGCATGTGGAGTAACCTTTTCAGTCCTTAGGAAGCTCGTTGACATACGCTGTCAATGGGATGTTAGGATATTGGTTCTAACAAGATTAAAGCGACACCTGTAAGAGATTTCATCCCTGTCTATTAATGCTACAACCTTCAATATCACACATGAAAAGACGATTCCAAAGTCAGTACACGTAAGTATGCAAGTAAACTTACGTGTGTGTGCTGTGAGTTTGTGTGCATATGTGTGTAGTGAGGTGAGAAGCTCTCTCACCTCCCTGGTGTGTGTGCTTGTGTGTGAGCCAGCGTATTAACGCTCGAGACACATAAAATGAAGTGCTTTGGAGAGCATTTCGGAAGAAGATCAAAATCTTCCCAATGAGATGAGATGGTGATGGAGGGGGTGAGATTGATGAGGAAAAGAGAGCTGCTGTAAAGAGGAGTAAGGAGCAGTGAGTGAACATTATATCAAACATGAGTGCCAAAAGGAGCAGATTGCCTTTTCAGGAGGGGAAATGCGGAAGTATATGCACCTGAAAGTTGCTTAAAATATCGATGGGACGACACCTTAATTTTCTCCTTTTTTTTTTTTAGTTGATTGCCACTTGCTTCCTAAGTACCGCCTCGTCATGCCGCATATTGCATCCAGCTGTAATCCAGTCCATTCCCCGTCACACTTGGTGGAGAAGGTGGTATTTCATTTTTGTTATTTGCCTTCAAGAGGCCAATATATCTCATCTTATCTCCCATGAGCCCGCCTTCCAGCGGGGGATATACGATAGGTTCCAGAAACATGTTCAATTAACGATCATGTTCGCACGCGAAGAAATTAATGGTCTAACACTTCCTATCCTCCGTGTTTACGTCAAATACATGTCGTGTTTTATTCCATTCTTATTGATTCTGTGTCACGAATGTACAAGAAAAGCCATAATCCACCCACACATCATAGATAGATAGAAATATAAAACAACAGCACATTTCTTTAAAATCTGTGTTATGAGGATATAACTACAGGAGGCGGAGTTTAGCCTCTTTTTGGACACTTTTATTGTCATAAAGCATGTATGTGTTTTTCTAATTAAACACAAACATATACATAAACATATACGCCTGTTTTTGTGATTCTCTGTGTTCACAGAAAGGGAATTTATCGTTGATGAAGATCTTGGCGCTGATGGGATAGTTTAATATCATTTTTCCAAGAAGGACAAGGACTAATGTTGCATACATTTCATGACAATGCCACTAACTAGACCAATTTTGCATACATTTTACGACGATGCGACTGACTAGTCCCATGCTCTCAGGACGATTACTGGTATGTTGCTGCGGAACGCCAACGCTAAACGTATACAAAGACTCTCGAACGGATCTGTATGCCAACAATCACAATGACTGATATGAACTCCATAGCAACGGATGGTGTAGCGACCGAAGGATACTGCGCTGAGGAGTATCCGTTGGCTATAAATCGAGTCGGACCACTCCGTTACTTCTTCGGAAATTTAATAAATCACTCATGTTGATGGGCGGGAGAGGCTTTTTTTTTTTTCTTGTTTTCTTTCTTTTTGGAAAGGAAGAGGTTTTACTCTGGTTTGGCCAGCCCCCCCCCCCTTTTCTATATATCGGGCTTTTCCTTTTCATTACCCTCAATCATTGGCTTATAAAGTAAGTGCCGGCGGAATGATGGATGCAGCCTTCAAAGCTGTGCAGTCTTTTTATGTGTTGTTGTAGATGAATTTTTTTTTCTTATGTCCACGCAAAATCACTCGTTGCCCCCGATCAAGACCTTTACCTTAAGTTACCTCACAGCGCATACATTATCGTCATAACACACCACCGGCAAGCATTCTCGACAGGGGAGATCTCAGTGAGTCAAACCAAAAGCCTCTCTTTATATGGACAACGGGGAGTTGGCGGTGGTCGTAATGGTGCGTTGCCGGTGGTCGTAAATGGTGGGTTGTCGGTTGCCGTTATTGTGGGTGAATTGATGCGATTGAGCGAAGAAGAAGTGGGTGACCTCAAAGTGTTTTGATCCCGATGCGAAAGTGGTCGTGAGGAAAGTGACCCAAAAAGTTGTCATCGTGGCTTTTGAAATGTCCTTAAATTGTATTACTTTAGAAATAGCGATCAATTTAGGGTCACAATTGGACTGCGAGCTTACAAATTTAGCCTACCTTACAGTTTTCCATCTCAAAACAAAAAGAGACCACGTGATAAAGGGGGATGAGGAATACAAAAGAATAGGTTCACTTTAACATTCTCAAATATCTCACTTCAGATCGTGTCAAAAGGACACGTGATTTCACCTCACAACTAGCAATGTAACTAGAGCGAAATATATCCGAAGTTGAGGTGGCGATCGGAGCAAGCTGCTCAACCTATCTGTGAGTTCTCGGATGGACAGTCTTTTATCACGTCAGTATCAGTTAGTGTAGCCTTGATGGAAAGAGAAAAAATATTTAAACAAAAGTCAGAAAGACCAGGTTTGAGCTAGATTTTGACACCTGGTATTGTGACGCTTATTTCCATCTTAAAACCATGAGTTATGAATTTGTAAAGGTCTAGAAATTAATAGCTACATTTTAAGGATGTCTACTAGACTTGGATTGGATTGGTCGTCATGATGAATTGATGATTTATCTCCTTAAAGACATTTTGTTGACTATTCTTATCGTAAAAAGGAATATAGCAATTGTTTATACAAAGAGTATGATATATTACGTGTGTATGCATACCTAACAAAATCTAGCTGTAACATGGTCAGATGGCCGTAGTTTCACCTACGCTGATTTATTGTGTGTCCGCGTTTAAGCCCCATAGCATGATGGCTGTAAGCATAGCGGACACTTGCCATTATATTGGTTTATTCAAGGAATTCTATTTTAGCTGTATAAAGGCTCTCGTGAAACAAGATTTCGGAGATTGCAGAACACTTCTAGAGGTCTTTTCGGCCGTCGATGTTCCCCACCAATAGACCAATCTTCCTGTTTTGCTTTACTTTCCGGAAGCACATCAACAGTATTGCTTTCGCCCTTCGTTTCATTTTAATTTGTGACAAATCTATGTTTGGAGGTCACAAGTTTCGTGTTATTCTGGAGACTCTATAGACTCACATACAGTTGGACCCTTCGTTGAACCCTTGAGTAATGGTCGGGGTGTTGCTTAAAAAAAAAAAGAAAGAAAGAGGCAAGCACCACTCGTCCATGTTCAATGTGATGATATCAAATACAGTGAAGTCGCACAAACAAAACAGTGCAGGTTTGTGCAATCTGTTTGAATTGTCAATCAAAATTTCAATTACATCACACAAGAATCAGATTAATTAATCATGAAGTGGCCTCGCGAAGGCTCCAAGCGTTTGCACACATCAATATTCACTAATTTGTCGTGGCTGGCGTGAAGTCAAGAAAAATAACAAAACATCCTTCATATGTTTATTGTGTTCTAGTGTTCTATAGATGTAACGATTTAACAATGATGACTTTGTTCATGAGTTATAGTTAGAGAGTAAAATACCGAAAATTAATGATTTTATGCTATAAATGTACATGTTAAAGTACAAATCAGTGGGATAGATATGAAACAATTACACTGAATGTACAAGACAAGATATGAGTATATATGGGGGGGGGGGAGTAGTATCATGTCAAACTTTAAGTTGAATTGATTGAAATACTTTTTGTTCTTGTGATTTTATTGAAAATTTTTTCTGTTTCTTTGAATATACATTTTATCTTTGCCAGCTTGAATACATTGTGGAGTTTTCATTCAAGCTTCAAAATAGTATTTTTCTCTCTCTCTATCTCTCTATTTACCGCTCTGTTAGCTTATCTTCATTCTTTGTCGAAATGAAAAGCGATGGCTGGTAAATGATGTAGAGGGAGGGAAGAGAATAGAGCTGAGTGTGTGTATGTGAGGGTGTGTGTGTGTGTGTGTGTGTGTGTGTGAGTGTGTGTGTGTGTGTGAGAGAGAGAGAGAGAGAGAGAGAGAGAGAGAGAGAGGGGGGGGGAAAGAGGGTGAGAGAGAGAGGTCAGTAGGTGAAGGAGCGGGGACGGAATCCTGACAGACACCAATATAATGTGATCTTCCGAATTCATTCAGTCTCATTTGATGACGATTAGAGCAAGGCAGTGGCCGATTACAATCGGCAGCTTCGTCATTCCAGTTCCCAGTTAGAATGATGAACGGGGCGGGGGGGGGGGGTACTGCCTGAGTAGAATATAAAAGGTTATTCACTCGTGACGTCACCAAAAAGGATTTTGACCTCTTTGATGTCAACCATTCCATCGTAAATCGATGTTAGCAGGGGTCCCATTTTACAGAAAACCTATAGCAACATATGGTAACTGAAACAAGAACTGCAGCCAGCCTGAAATAACCAATGGATTCCGAGCATCTTATTCGTTATATACTTTGTATATACCATTCGATAAAGAGATGAAGGCGTTATGTTATTCGATGTATCATAATTATTTGATTCAAGTTTATGATAGGTTCTTTAATTAGTATTTCCTGTATAAATGTTTTATATACAGATATAAGTTTTTGTATTTCCAATGTATGTACGTGTATAATATGACCGGCATCAGTTACTTTGTACAGTGTTTTTGTCAGTATGCCACTTATATTCCTTTTTTCTGCCAGTGGAAGGCGGATTTCGGATTTCTGTATTATGAGACAATGAAAGATCCTGAATATTGAACCTTGGTAATAAAAAAACAGTGAAAATACCAGAAATATAAGCCTACGTTATCAAATCTTCGGTGGTACGTCCTCTTGTCCTTTAAAGAATGGCAAGGATCCAACTATATACGTATCGAGAAACATTTTGCTCAATGGTTACGCACTTTACCCTCACAATTCTTTCATAAATCCTGCCATGAAAGTAATAGTTACATTAAATGTCGAATTAACGAATTATTATTTCACAGAAATATGACCGTTAAAAACTCAACCGCTCAGGTGTCCAATGCCGGAATATAAATCAACTTATCCAATTGAAATGAAAGAATGTCATATCAATAACCCCCACCTCCCCCCCCCCAAAAAAAAAAAATGACTTTGTAAAGCCTTGGGCGTCCTATGCATGCAGGACAGATTTGTTAGCCAATTAAATCGGCCACGTCCATTCCTGCCTGTCGAATATTTTTCATTCCTGAATTTTCATGAAACAAATCAAATACTTACGGCGCTCTTTATACTTATATGAGATAATTGGCATTTCAAAGATCTATGCCAGTAGACTTCCTTCTTTAGTCTTTTCTTTCCTTTTGTCATTCTTCGTATGTGTCTCTCCGAACGAGGTTGAAAGGCAAGTGAGAGAAAGGGAGAGAGAGAGAGAGAGAGTTAAAGCGATGGCTGCTAATAAGATCAACGCCATCAAGTAATGCAAAACAGGCTGAATATTAGCCGCATTCACACGAACAAAATAGCGAGATAACGTTCTCGAGACTTTTTGTTTGTTTGTTTGTTTGTTTGTTTGTTTTTTTGCAATCGTTTACACGGCCAGAAATAGTAGCGGGGTAACGATCGTGATCCAAATCTCGAAATTTGTACCCCGCTAATTTGCATATATACGTGTGAATCCCACTGATGTCTTGGAACAGGCTTGAAAATAAATGTATTGGTTTGTGACCAGTGCTTTAAGCAAAATGTCAAGAAAGACAGAATGGAAGGAAGATAGAGAGATTAAAATTGAAAGTCATGAAGGAAATACTACCAGGAAAGATTTGGAGGCGACGTAGACGTGCCATGCTAATAGTATTATACTCTAAGGGAGGCCACAAAGACATAATTACGGGATAACACAAATGCAAGAATCCAAAGTCTTTATATTTTTCCAAGAGAGATTATACAGCTCTTTCCTTTCAATGCTTAGTTTGGTGCCTAATTTGGTTCATTCGACAGAGCTAGAGAAACAGCTAATGATCTACCAAATCATTCTTGCAAATAAGGAATGAAAGAGGCGAATGGATAACCGGCTACCATAAACTAATACAGAACAACAAATGCCAGTACGAACACGAAAGTTTGTGTATGTATTTCAAAGACGTATTTCATGAAAGTATTCCGAGGCCTACTCCATTCTTTTATGAGCATGGAAGTCTTCTGTCCATCTAAGGAGATTTTTATTTACTGCCCATATGCATAACTTTACTTTGCATGTCGACGGTATCTCATACATTTCCACGACACTAATCTGGAAACAAACAGCAAACAGAACTGAAAAGTATCCAATGACAACATCCTGAGTCAAGGTTATTCTTTCTTGCTTCTGAATGAAACGTATAGCAAATCAAAAAAGTGCAAAAATGTTCGTTAGATATCAGATATCACGGATGGATAAGTGTATACGTTTCTGTTGCTGGTAGATGTAGGCTTACATAGCGAATTGATCTGCCCATGATACCACATCATTCGATCTGCTGCAAGCACATAATGGGAATGACCGATTACAACAGGGCTATCGTCACATCGTGACTATCAGTGAGCGATCGTCTGAAAACATTGCACAATTTTCATACAGGGCAAGAGCATGGCATCAACACGAGCTGTATGACAAAAGCGTGAAGACGGTGAGTAAAATTCACTTGGAGAGCTGGAAATGGAGAAAGATCGGACAAACGAACTCATCTCGTGGCACAAGCAAGCGAGAGCAGCGTATTTCGTGACAATTTACATTATGATCCAAAGAGATAATGAATATGTAGGATCAGTAATGACAGCATCAACTGTGAAAGTTGTGGTAACAGTAGTAGTAGTGGTTGATGTTGAAGGTGTTTAGAAGTTGTAGTATAGCAGCAACAAGTAGCCATTTTCACTTTAACCAGTGGTAGATAGTGGTGTAAAGATGAGGAGGTGGATGAGTAAGGATAGGAGTAGGAAGGAGTAGTTACAGTAAAGATCGTCGGGTGCTGGCGCTGGTGCTGTCGTGTGAAGTAACACAAAACGATTTGCACGTTGTTGAAGAATGTAGTTCATCAAGTTTAGCAAAAAGAAAACAAAACAAAGCAAAACAAAGCAAAACGAAACAATACAAAAAATAATAACAAAAGCAGCGACAAACCATAACAAAAAAAGTTGAATTTTGTATGTACGCATGAGTATTTGTGCTTGTATCTGCACGTGCCATATCTGTGATTTCTCAGGTTATATTTCTTGATCAATAGTCAGACATCAAACGAACATGCTCATTTATAAGCGGAAGCAGCGTATTGTGTGACAATTTACCTACTAAATTTACACACTAATCTGGAAACAAACAGCAAACAGAACTGAAAAGTATCCAATGACAAGAATCGGAGTCAAAGTTATTCTTTCTTGCGTCTGAATAAAACATATAGCAGATAACAAAGTGCAAAAATGTTCGTTAGGTATCAGATATCACGGATGGATAAGTGTATACGTTTCTGTTGCTGGTAGATGTAGGCTTACATAGCGAATTGATCTGACCATGATACCACATCATTCGATCTGCTGCAAGCACATAATGGGAATGACCGATTACAACAGGGCTATCGTCACATCGTGACTGTCAGTGAGCGATCGTCTGAAAACATTGCACAATTTTCACACAGGGTAGGAGCATGGCATCAACACGAGCTGTATAAGAAGAGCGTAAAGACTGTGAGTAAAGAAAATTCACTTGGAAAGCTGGAAATTGAGAAAGATCAGATAAACGAGCTCATTTCTCGTAGCACCAGTGGGAGCAGCGTATTTCGTGACAGTTTACATCATGACAAGAGAGAATGATAGCATCAAAACTGTAGAAGTTGTGGCAGCAGATGCTATAGGTAACAGTAGCAGTGGTTGTTGTTGAAGGTGCTTATATCAGAAGCCGTACGCAGTATAACTAGTGGTAGACGTACATTGTACTTATAATGGTTATAGGAGAAGGAGGAGGAGGAGAGAAAATATAGAAGAGGTGTATGAGTGAGGGTAGGAACAGGAAGGCGTAGTTACAGTAAGGATCGCCAGGTGCTGTCGTGTGAAGTAACACAAAACGATTTGCACGTTATTGAAGAATATAGTTCACCAAGTTCAGCAAAAATAAACTAAAACATAGCAAATAAGAAAATAAAACAATACAAAAGGACCGAAATCAATCATAACAATAAACCACAGCGACAAACCACAGCAAAAAAAAAAAAAAGTTGAATTTTGTATGCATGCATGAGTGTTTGTGCTTGTGTCTGCACGTGCTGTGTCTGTGATTTCTCAGGTTATTTCTTGAGCAATAGTGAGACATCAGACGAACATGCTCATTTATCATGGCGCAAGCGGAAACAGCGTATTGTGTGACAATTTGCATACTGATCTGATGGCAAATGGCATCTCCAAATAACGATTCAGATGAAAACAAGTAAAAAAGGACGGGACAGACAGAGATAGAGAGGGAGAGATGGAAAAGAGAAGAGACGCCAAAACGAGCATTGGGACATTCCCAAACAATGCAATACCACGCAATTTGCGTAAATGTTTACGTAAAATTGCAGGAGTGCATGAATAAGATGGACTTGTACTTCAACTGCAGGTGACATGCTGAGGTGGACACAAACCTATAGGGCAGACAAGATCGGGTGGAAGAAGTAGTCAATCTATCTGCTTTGTACTAGTAGCCATCAAATACTAGATACGCTCGTTTTTCTCGGATTGGCATAAACACAAAATAGACAATAGAGGAGTTTATTTGGCGTTACTCGACGCTATGGGTTCTGGGTGTCATTTCTGTGGTGCGGTGATCGTACTGTGAAATGTTACAGTGCTGCTTCCTCTATTTCAATATTGTCGATTTCGTTTGAATAGCATTCTATACCAGATGATTTCTTTACCCCTGACGAAACTTACGAAACTAAGTCAAGGCTAAGTCAAATCCTAAAATCCTAGCGCCATTGTATCCTATGTAATATGTGTAAGTGTTGCCCTTCAGATATCAAATTTGTGTTACTTACAACCAACGGCGTAAATCCATACTGAGGAGTGGGGGGGGGGGGGGGGATGATCGGCGATAGTCACCATCACCACGATCACAAGCCCATAACCGAACCGGCGCAGCCTTGAGGGGGACGGGGGGGGGGGGGGGATGAGAGAAGCTTGGTAACCCCCCCCCCCCACACACACACACAAACATACTTTACAGGGATCGGATGTCTCACTCTTTTGCATGAAATATAAAGTGGGAGGAGAGTGACATATTTCTGACAAACTGTTACAAGCGAGCTTGAAAATTTTGACATTTTACAGTCCCAAAACTGCAGTTTGTGACTGTATTTTGTCCGCTTTGGAAATTAGGGGGGGGGGGCACCGGGTGAAACTGCCGGCAATTACTGACAGCAACATCAAGAGAATGGCATAACAAATTAAATGCGAGCGAGCGAAGCGAGCGAGCTTCAAAATTTTGACATTTTACAGTAAAAAAAACTCCCGTTTTGGGCTGTATTTTTCGCTTTGGAAATTAAAGGGGGCCCACAGGGCGCAACTGCTGGCAGTTCGTACTGGCAGCAACATCAGGAGAATGGCATAATGATTGAGCGAGTGAGCGGAGCGAGCGAGCTTCAAAATTTCGACTTATTACAGTCACAAAACTGCCGTTTGCAGCTTTATTTTTAGCTTTGGAAATTAAGGGGGGGCACCGGGTGAAACTGCTGGCAATTACTGACAGCAACATCAAGAGAATGGCATAACAATAAAATGCGAGCGAGCGAAGCGAGCGAGCTTCAAAATTTTGGCATTTTACAGTAAAAAAAAACTGCCGTTTTGGGCTGTATTTTTTCGCTTTGGAAATTAAGGGGGCGCACAGGGCGCAACTGCTGGCAGTTCGTACTGGCAGCAACATCAGGAGAATGGCATAACGATTAAATGCGAGCGAGCGAAGCGAGTGAGCTTGAAAATTTTGACATTTTACAGTCCCCCAAACTGTCGTTTGTGGCTGTATTTTTTCGCTTTGGAAATTAAGGGGGAGCACCGGGCGAAAACTGCTGGCAATTACTGGCAGCAACATCAGAAGAATGGCATAATGATTAAAAGCGAGCGAGCGAAGCGAGCGAGCTTCAAAATTTTGAATTATTACAGTCCCAAAACTGCCGTTTGTAGTTATATTTTTCGCTTTGGAAATTAAGGGGGAGCACCGGGCGAAAACTGCTGGCAATAACTGGCAGCAACATCAGGAGAATGGCATAATGATTAAATGCGAGCGAGCGAAGCGAGCGAGCTTCAAAATTTTGACTTATTACAGTCCAAAAACTGCCGTTTGTAGCTATATTTTTCGCTTTGGAAATTAAGGGGGGGGGGGAGCACCGGGCGAAAACTGCTGGCAATAACTGGCAGCAACATTAGGAGAATGGCATAATGATTAAATGCGAGTGAGTGAAGCGAGCTTCAAAATTTTGACGTACAGTCCCAAAACTGCCGTTTGTAGCTATGTTTTTCGCTGTGGAGATTAAGGGGGGAGCACCGGGCGAAAACTGCTGGCAATTTACCCTCAGCAACATCATGAGAATGACATAATGATTAAATGCTGGTGTGCGAAGCGAGCGAGCTTGAAAATATTGACATCTTACAGTCCCCAAAACTGCCATTTGTAGCTATATTTTTTGCTTTGGAAATTAAAGGGGACGCACCGGGCACAACTGCTGTCAATCACTGGCAGCAACATTAGGAGAATGCCATAGCGATTAATGCGAGCGAGCGGAGCAAGCGAGCCTTAAAATTTTGACATTTTGCAATCCCAGAAAATGTCGTTTGTAGCTGTATTTTTTCGCTTTGGAAATGTAAGGGGAGGCACACCGGGCGAAAACTGCTGGCAATTACTGGCAGCAACATCAGGAGAATGGCATAATGATTAAATCCGAGCGAGCGGAGCTAGCGAGCTTCAGAATTTCGACTTATTACAGTCCCAAAACTGCCGTTTGTAGCTTTATTTTTAGCTTTGGAAATTAAGGGGGGGGGGGAGCACCGGGAGAAAACTGCTGGCAATAACTGGCAGCAACATCAGGAGAATGGCATAATGATTAAATGCGAGTGAGTGAAAAGAGCTTCAAAATTTTGACATCTTACAGTCCCAAAACTGCCGTTTGTAGCTATTGTTTTCGCTGTGGAGATTAAGGGGGGAGCACCGGGCGAAAACTGCTGGCAATTTACTGACAGCAACATCATGAGAATGACATAATGATTAAATGCTAATGTGCGAAGCGAGCGAGCTTCAAAATTTTGACTTATTACAGTCCCAAAACTGCCGTTTGTAGCTATATTTTTCGCTTTGGAAATTAAGGGGGAGCACCGGGCGAAAACTGCTGGCAATAACTGGCAGCAACATCAGGAGAATGGCATAATGATTTAATGCGAGCGAGCGAAGCGAGCGAGCTTCAAAATTTTGACTTATTACAGTCCCAAAACTGCCGTTTGTAGCTATATTTTTCGCTTTGGAAATTAAGGGGGGGGGGGGAGCACCGGGCGAAAACTGCTGGCAATAACTGGCAGCAACATCAGGAGAATGGCATAATGATTACATGCGAGTGAGTGAAGCGAGCTTCAAAATTTTGACATCTTACAGTCCCAAAACTGCCGTTTGTAGCTATGTTTTTCGCTGTGGAGATTAAGGGGGGAGCACCGGGCGAAAACTGCTGGCAATTTACTGGCAGCAACATCATAAGAATGACAAAATGATTAAATGCTAGTGTGCAAAGCGAGCGAGCTTGAAAATTTTGACATCTTACAGTCCCCAAACCTGCCATTTGTAGCTATATTTTTCGCTTTGGAAATTATTGGGGACGCACCGGGCACAACTGCTGTCAATCACTGGCAGCAACATCAGGAGAATGCCATAGCGATTAAATGCGAGCGAGCGGAGCAAGCGAGCCTTAAAATTTTGACATTTTGCAATCCCAGAAAATGTCGTTTGTATATAGCTGTATTTTTTCGCTTTGGAAATGTAAGGGGAGGCACACCGGGCGAAAACTGCTGGCAATTACTGGCAGCAACATCAGGAGAATGGCATAATGATTAAATCCGAGCGAGCGGAGCTAGCGAGCTTCAAAATTTCGACTTATTACAGTCCCCAAACTGCCGTTTGTAGCTTTATTTTTAGCTTTGGAAATTAAGGGGGAGCACCGGGCGAATACTGCTGGCAATTTATGGCAGCAACATCATGAGAATGGCATAATGATTAAATGCGAGTGTGCGAAGCGAGCGAGCTTGAAAAATTTTGACATCTTACAGTCCCCCAAACTGCCATTTGTAGCTATATTTTTTGCTTTGGAGATTAGGGGGGGGGGGGGGGCGCACCGGGCGCTACTGCTGTCAATCACTGGTAGCAACATCAGGGGACTGGCTTAGCGCTTAAATGCGAGCGAGCGGAGCGAGCGAGCTTTAAAATTTTGACATTTTACACCCCAAAAACTGCCGTTTTTAGCTATATTTTTGCGATTTGTTATGTCCCACTTTTATGGGGGAACCATCCCCCCCCCCATCGACGCCTCTGCATATGAGGGAGGTTTTGTTAAGTGAAAGATATGCACACTCTTTGACAAATTAGGGAAATATACGTCAATCTCAACAGTGTACTTATCGAAAGGGATCCAGTATAGCGGAGCTTTTGCATGTTTATGATTGCAATTCAACGATTTGGTGCATAGTTCTGGCGGTATTTGGACAATAATTCCATTAAGAAAGTTCGAAATTTGTCCTCATCTCGGAAATTGCTTGGTGGATAAATGATTTCCGTGCCTAAACACTTTCGTAGGGGCGGGGCAAATGGCCTTTGCCCCCCCCCCCCCGAGATGTTTTCGACGCCCCTGATCTTCCCTGGGTATACCCATAGATGTATCTTGACTGAATTATCAGTCACTGTCGTTCCTCATGAATGATTCGGGAAATGGAGGGGGTTCAAATATGGCAATATAGTTTTGTTATTGTTTGTTTGTTTGTTTTCGTACATATTTTGCAGATGGTCCCAAGTTACTCTCGTCTTAGCATGTTTACATGTAGGCCTACACTATTTGACGTTGTCAACGTCTGAGCCATACCTTACAGTGTATGTCCATGTCCGCGAGCGAGCGAAGCGAGTGAGCGCTTGAGAAAATTATGCATTCGATTTCCTACAAGATAGAATACTGTTCAGCTCTGTTACCTGTCTGAAGGCCGGCGTACAAACGTCATGCAATATGCCAAAATTGATACAATCACATTTCTGCTTCCTCCATTTTTTTTCTTCAAAATTCAGGGGGGGATGATTGTACAGGCCATCCCCCCCTCCTCCATTTCAGGGGGGGGATATATCCCCCCCATCCCCCCCGGGATTTACGCCCATGCTTACAACACATTGACGCTAAATCCTTAAACCTATCCATAAGGCTCCTGGAAATGTTACAATGTTACCATGTAGATTGAGCAACTCTACCATTTTGGACTTTGTGTTTAGCAAGATCGTTGATTCATTTCTGCAGCTGAGACTATGAGGCCAAGCTGAAATGTTAGTGTGTCACTGTTTCAAAGTTATCTCGGTCCAACTGGATGTTTGTTACATGTCTCGTCATGAACCGCAGAGATGGAGAAACGGCAGTGCATGTGCCACGTGCCTAATCACAGTCAGGTATCAAAGGGGCATTCCCGGACCATTTAACATTTTGTCTGATAAGAATGAGTGAAATTTTTTAAGCGCAACAGTGGAATTTTTATTAAAATTGGATACAATTAATGAAGTTATGAAATTGTGAGGATCTGATAATTTTCACAAAACAGTTCTTGGACAGTCAACATGAATATGCGAATGAATGATTTGTTAATATCATAGCCTCATAAACTTGCCATTATATAGTTTGTACACAAACAATATTGACTCTTCCACTTTTTTTTTTTTCAAATGCAATTATGTCCCAGTTTCAAATCCCGATTTTACTGACCATTATTTTGACGTTATTCAGCCAGTAATAACATTATTGTGTACACTTTTATAGCAGAAGCATTGAATTTTGTTCTTTTTTCCCCCATCGATGAAAAATTGTGAGGTAATGACATTATCTGCTCACTCATTTGCATATGGGGGGGGGGCACTGTGGGGGCAGTGTGGCACAGTGGATAAGAATCGTGACTTGCAATTCCCGTTCAGTGCTTGCTCCCTTGGACAAGATGTTTTTTACCTACAATGTCCATTTGGACCCATCAAGGTGTATAAATAGATATCTGGAACCGCTGGGGTAATAATAATGACAGGGCCCTCTGGTAGAACAGTGTCAACACTGAAGAAGCTACTCTGGATAAAGAAGACCATACTATTATTATTTATCCGAGAGGATCTCTCGGATCACCTTCTGTATCTGTACTGATTCTTTTTTTTTATTGTTGTTGTTTATTTCTCCTCAAATTTTGTGTAGCATCATCATTATTAGTTTTATTATCAGTATATTGTGACTATTATACATATGTTTGAGAACTTTGAAAAATCAGCAAAACTCCACAATTTCACAACTTCCCTAATATTCATCCAATTTAATTGAATTTTCACTGTGGTGCTCATAAGGTTTTAGTCTTTCTTTTCAGACTCGCTCTTAACTGGCCCGGAATTTTCCTTTAATCATAATTATAACATGCCAGCAGGAATCACTCTGTGCACGAAAAAGGAGGAGGCTATTGTAGAAGAAACGAGAAATCATCTGCCCTGATATTAACGGGTCATAAATTAGGAAGATTTTCGAGGAGCCCGTTTTTAGCTGTTCTCCTAATAATTGCAATCAGGTGATTTATGCTCGTGGGACTCATTACGTACGAATTAAGCTGCTCAATTCCCTCCTCGGTGTGAGTGCATTGAAATATAGGATATTGTGACTTTAATCGTAATTCATATCCGAGCTATATTAGTGCATTGAAATATAGGGTATTGTGACTTCAATCGTATTTCGTATCCGTGCTAGTGTAGAACAAATGTCCTGTACTTTGCCTTCTTTTGTGACGTCAGCACAATGTGACCACTGGCGATATTTCAATTCACAATTTCACGGGAATGATGAATTGTAGGAGACAGTGGTCAATAAGCATAAATTGTTCCAACTGCGCAGAAAAGCACGAATTGATTTGCGCATAAGTATATTTAAATCTACCCAAATTGTACACTGATTAATATTTTGATTGCAGGAGTTATACCGAAAGCAATTAAATAGAGAATACATCGAAATAGACGTTTCATTTCGACTAGAAATACCCAATAATATGGTATACAGATGACAAAAGGGAAGACTATTCTTGCTGAGAAGAAAACAGTGCCAAATTTTTGAGCGTGTAACGTTTTAGGCATGTTAACACTGTGTCCAACAGTGTGTTCACAGCGTGTTCATATAATATATTTGACTCTACTGTGTAAACGGAAGGCCTAGTGTTCGACACAGTGTATTCAGAGATTTGACCATGTGGACACACTGTGAACACACCGTGAACACACGTTGAGACACCGTGTTCTCCGGCAGGGATGGTGTGGTCGATAAGACTGTGGACTTCTGAACTGGAGGTTCTGGGTCCGAATGCCTCCTGGAGCTTACATCATTAAACATGTTAAACAAGATTCTTCTTTTCACACACTCTAGCTCTTCACATGAGTGTGTAAAAATGTGTAACTAGCAATACTGGTGTAATGACAATGGCAGGAACATCTAAAGAAAAGTGGCTACTATACTTATGCTGCTACCTTGGTATATTAAAATCCTCTTACTACAAGGCAAAATAGGTGTTGCTTTTTATTAAGATAAGTATTATTATCATTGTTACTATTGTTATTGTTTTTGTTATTGTTATTATCGTCATTATTATTATTATTATTATTACTATTATTATTATTATCATTATTATTATCATTATTGTTGTCATTATCATTATTATGATTGTAAACATCAACATCAACATCATTGATATCATTATCACCCACGCTATTGTATCAAACAATCTTTAATTAAAAGTGGCAAGATTAGTTCATTATTTCCATCATCTTGATGCCTACTTTGGGTCCAACAAACTGCCCACCATGAGAAGAGCGTTGATTTGTCTCAGACTCAGAGTACCAAAGTCTAGACTGAAATCAAGAAACCGGGATTTCTGTCAGATCAGATGTGAGTTTTCTCTGCTGAGGATGTCTAGTAGGCCTGTGCATTTTGTTGAAGTGTGCAAACAACACAGTTTGCAATCATAATCTTATAACGACGCTAGTAATGAAATTCATTTTAAGAGCAGCAGAAATCATCTAAGATTCTCTAATGCAATGCAGAGCATCTCTCAAGTGTCCCCTGTATGACTGCTGTGTGATTTCATGCATCAAATTCCTGCTCTCATTATCAAAGGGCGTGTTTTCTCTTCGTCACGCTTCAGTCCCCATTTCGAAAAAAAAAATCTTCAAATATCTTCCCTCATCCTGCGGAACGGAACCAGCCTAGACCGAGTTGGCAATTAAATCATCTAGACTTGCCAAGACACTGATGCAAGTACAAAACTCCCGCCTCTATTAGACGTGTGACGATAATAAGGGAAAACGGGGGACGATAATCCACACCGCTGTGTGACCAATTCTAGCCCAGTGCATCGGAATGTCCTTGCTCATAATCATATCCAACTCAACTGTGATGTTTACTTTCTTAACCTCATCAGATCTAAAGGACGGAGGCATATATGTGGTCTAAACCTACCCTAAATGTCATCAAGTTATCAACTTATGTGAATGTTCTCAGTTGTTCCTTCCTCTTTCTATCTTTCCTCACTTACACCGGTCATGTTTGATATTTTACTCTGATTTTTGTACTTGTTTTACGTGACATTGAATGCTTATTGGCAAGCAACCTCGGGGCATACAGCTTTGAGTGGGTGCACGTCACGAGTTCGACACCCATGAGTCGTACAGCCCATGAGCTCGACACTAAGCAGATAAGGTCCATGCGTCCACACTCGGCAAACAAGGCCCACGAGTTCAACAATTTCAGCAAACAAGGCCCACGAGACCGATACATTAAGCACCGAGATGTAATGTCGAACTCGTGGGCCTTGTTGGCCTAGCATCATACTTTTGGGCCTTGTTTCCTTGTGTCAGACTCATGGACCTTATTTGCCTCGAGTCGACCCCATGGGTTGTATGACTCATGGACGATTATTCACTGTCTGAATTCCGGGCCATATGACTCATGGGCGTCGGTCTCGTGGGATGACCCCCTTTGTGATCCCTCCAAAGAACTGGACAACGAGAATAAAGTGCCTTGCCGAGGGGTCACACCCACTACAGCCAGGGGACTCAAACCACGGACCTCGTGAGCGATAATATGTGGTCTAATCCACTGAGCTACAACAGCTCTTCCTTCTACTTGTAGACGTGTTTGTTGTTGAAGAAGTAGCATTTGATGATGATACAAGAGGATGAACACGTAGGAACTGCAGTGATAGCATCAACTGCGGAAGTTGTGGCAGCAGTAGCCGTGACAGTAGTAGTTGATATCTAAGGCCTGCAGAAGTCATAGTAGCAGCAGTAGCAGTAGCAGCTTTCAGTGTAACTAGTAGTAGATGCAGGAATCGTGGTTAAAGGAGAAGGAGGAGGAGGCAGGGAGGAGAAGTTAATGGAAGATGAGGATGACGAGAAGAGGAAGGTATAGAGGAGGTGGATGAGTAAGGGTAGGAGAGGGAAGATGTAGTACCAGTGATCCATGTAAAGATCGCTAGCGCTGGTGCTACTGTATAATGTGACATGGGAGGGGGAGCATAGTGAATACAACACCTGACTCCTAATCGGAGGACCCGAGTTCGATTCCCGCCAAGCGCTTACGTCCTTGGATAAGATGTCTTTACCCATCATGTCCCTCTCCAACCCAGGTGTATAAATGGGTACCTGGCAACGCAAGGGTAATAATCACGGGACCCTCCAGTAGAGCAGACGAAACACTGAAGAGACTATCCTAACCATTGGACCATTCTTGTAGGAAAGTTCGTCAAGTTAAGCAAAACAACAACAACAGCAATAACAACTCAACCCAATGATAACAACAGCAACAACAACAACGACGACAAACCACAAGAAAAGGGTGTTTTATTTAATGTATGCCTGAGTGTGTGTGTGCTTGTGTCTGTATGTGTGTTTGTGATTGCTCAGGTAATATCCTGAGTGGTAGTACGCTTCAAATACATCGGTATCTTTGGCGCGTATTGATTTCACCTTACCTTTAAGTTTGACATTTGACAATAAACATTCTCTAAACTTCTTTCAAACCCCCTTGCCAGGTTTTGTCCAAGCGTTCTCCTGTTTCTCGTGGCCACCGTGCCGTCACTGTGGTTACTGGAGATGTCTCTGCTGTCCGATCGACTGGAATACCGGGAGCACAACGGTGGGAGCTGCATCTCGCCCGAGGAAGCTGGACTGAATGAGACACAGCTTGTCGGGGAGATTATCTCAGGGGTAAGCAGCTCACCTATTAGTCCATATTCTGTTTAGGTTAAATCCCTAGATTAGCAACATAGTTATATAGAAACATATATTTAAATAATAAAGAAGAAGTTGCACATGGGACATTAAAGGAAACCAAAACCCCAGAAAAATATGGAGTGAGTGAAAGCAGCAACATTAGTAGAACACAGTGAAAGTGTGAGGAAAATCGGACATTCAATGCAAAAGTTATGAATTTTTAACATTTTGATGCTGGAACCGCTGGATGAGGAGATTACAAGAGATTATGTTGTCATGTGTGGACAATAATATAAAGAAAATAGCCCAACATTAAAGGTCTGTTGTACCATATCAGATATCGTTTTCCTCGATGAAAATATCTACGTTTTAGTGAGACTCCCCTCAAAATCTTCCTGTTGACCTTTCACCTTTCCCGAACCAGCTGAAGGTGAACCTATTCCTGTCCGCCCAAAGCTGGTCGGTGGCGCTGCAGCAGGCTTTACTCTTCGTACTCATCCTCGGACGCTGGCTGCTGCCAAAGGGGGACCTGACCCGAGACCAACTGTCCCAGCTCCTGCTGGTCTACATCGGGATCGCGGCCGACATTTTGGAATTCGTCACGGAGGGACTGAAACTGGAACAGGTGATACAGAGGGGGCTTGTGCATGTATTCCTTACATTATGGAAATAAAAGGGACTTATATTTCTATACAGCATTCAGATCAAACTTTTGGTCGTAAAAAAACAAAACAAAACACCATGCTCATACTTTGAGCGTTCTTGAGTTGATGGACATAATATATGCATGAGTATATGTGTGTGTGTGTGTGTGTGTGTGTGTGCGTGTGTGTGTGCCCGCGCGCGTTTGTGTAAGACATAATTTATGTACATTCTTTTAAAGAACAAGCATGTCCTCTGACAACCCTACAATTACATAATCAAACAAGCACGCAATATTAGCAAGTAAACATTATTTAGATACCAAGCTGATATTTAAGACGTGCGGTGTTGAAACAGTTATTTTTTTCATTGTATCATCCTGCTCTTAAAATTGGTGTAGCATTAGGTAGTGAGCACTTCAGAAGTATCCTTTAACGCTTTTTCATTCTTTTTTCAATTCATTTCTGTCAATCAACTCGTTAACACCGCGAACTGCTCTACTTAAATCATCATACAAGTTTATGAGTTGGAGATTGCGATGAAGGAGGGACCTAGGGGAGGTGCGTCGCTTCTAAGAGATACGCATGCAGCACTGCCGTGGTATTCAGCGGTACACCAGGCTTTGGCATTTACAGTACATCAATAATTAGGTTATTACATGTTGCTAATGCGAATCTCGATCATAATTAGACAGCAGATAATCGGCATGAGCACACTGCATGGAGGGATACTCGCGCCACTTCCGGTGAGCTGGTAGACCATTAGGCTAATAGACTCGTTCCCAAGGTTGACGGTTTGGTCTGCCGGAGTGGAATGCACTTTATGTTCAGTATGCCAAAGGACCCTTTTCTTGCCAAAGACCCTTTTCTCCGCAAAGGGCCCTTTTCTCTTCAGAGGGCTTTTTTTTCTCTCCAAAGGACCCTTTCCTCTCCAAAGGACTCTTTTCTCTCCACTCTTAAAGGAAACCAAAACCCAAAGAGAAATGTGGATTGAATGAAAGCAGCAACATTAGTAGAACACATCAGTGAAAGTTTGAGGGAAATCGGACAATCGATGCAAAAGTTATGATTTTTTTAACGTTTTGGTGTTGGAACCGCTGGATGAGGAGACTACTAGAGGTTATGGTGTCATGTGTGGACAACAATACAAAGAAAATATAAAGGGAATTCCACAAAAATTCATTTTTCATGAAAATTACACTTTCCATCAACTTGGTACTGACATATGTTAAGAGTAGCAATTTTTCCCACGGCTTTCTGAAAGCGGTTAGTCAAGTGCTCTTTCATTATGCTAAAAAAAGTGAATTTTTGTGGGATTCCCTTTATATTTTCTTTATTGTTGTCCACATATACGTCATAATCTCTAGTAGTCTTCTCATCCAGCGGTTCCAACACCAAAACTTTACAAATTCATAACTTTTGCATCTATTGTCCGATTTTCCTCAAACTTTCACTGATGTGTTCTACTGATGTTGCTGCTTTCACTCAATCCACATTTCTCTTTGGGTTTTGGTTCCCTTTAATGGGCTATACATCTTCATAGCTTACGTAAACTCATTCGCAAACAAAGTATCATCATAATATCATCAGTAACCATATCATCCAATATGGTTGCGATGATTGTGAATAATTGATATGAAAACATTCACTGAGTGTAGCAAGTAGAATGCACTAACTCAGTGATGCAATGTGAAAATGAGTGTTAAAAACAGAAGTGAAATTTATATGAAACATACTAGTCATACTAAACATGACGAGGTTATGGATATTATGTTTAGTAATCTCTTGCTTTCGTTCATACTAGACATTCCTATAGTGACATTTGGGTGCAATGGTTTGGCTTACATTACCAAAGATACAACTTTCCTTCCTCACAAATCCTTATCCCTTAGTAAATCAACGCTAGGTATATAGTTAACAATGAAGTGTTCTATGGCTTTTTTTCCCCCCATAAGTTTCTCTAATGGCGACTGATTGACGAGCGTCCATGTCGCCTTTCCCGCCACAGTGCAAATGCCATCAACATTCATTAATTGTAACGTTTAGCGGAACACGGCGCTAATGAAAATGGGTTGCTCCTGTTCCATGAGTATGATACCATGCTCTCATTAATCCCTGTTAAGTTTTAGATCGATATGCCTGATGTGACGTGTCAACAAGAGCTGCGATTTTTTGATCCAGCTATAGTGAAAGGCGTTAGCTCGATTTCCGTGATTTAAAGGTAGAAACCAATCGTACAGCAAATTCTTCAGTATTAATACTTTGCAAAAAAACCATCTAACAGAAAGTGCGTTGGATTCATCACTATTTATATATAGGTATAAAGCTACCACTGTTTTTGTAAATGTTTCTCTTTCTTGCTAATCCAAACTCACCATTATTGTGGATTTTAGCTTTTGTGATTGTTTGTTCTGAAAAATATTTATGTCATGACAGACTGCGTCCTTATCGCAGAGGGAGCCCTGCTCATCACGTACATTTGTGCTGATGAATTTATGAAGAATAAAATAAGGACAGGTATAGGCTGCAGGTTTAGGGTTCAAATAAGACCAAACTGGAGTGTCCTTTTGCTATATTGACTACATGCTCCGGACATTTTCATGCTTATTTACACATGATTTTGCAAGTGACTGGCGCTGCGATTTTTCACCATCATCAACGACAACAAGAGCAGTACCAACAACCAAAACGAAACATAATAGCAAAAACTAAGTGACAATGACGTAATGTGAGAGGTGACTTTAAGCATTCACATGCATTATTCTACAGCCATGATAATTATTGCCTTAAATTGAGCGCTCGTCAGCTGAGTTGCATCTATTCACCATGATTATAATCTGTCAAGTTTAGACCTATAGAGGGAGCGGTGATAGGACTGATTCCAGAGCAGTGGTTACGGATCCGACTGATTCTCATTTGTCGGGCAAGTCTGGACCACGACGCCACGCTGTGACCATCATTCACTAACAATGAACAACAGATCCGACATTTCCAGGCCCTTCTCTCAACATTTTGATGAAAAGCCAACATTCACATACACACGCACACATTGAACAGCTGTGCCAGGCTTCGATACACTTTCGTGTGACATTGAACGGTCCCATTATATTTGGCACACGACGCTACTAATGTTTTATTCTAATTTTTATAATATCTGTTTGTGTGTAATTACAAAATGTTGTTCCCATTGCCCTCGGGTTGGCTTTTGCCGACCACATCAAACAATGTTGGTCAAACTTTGCTTACAACAAATACGTTGAGACATGAACCCTGAACGCAAGATACTGTTTATGGATAATGTTTGGAGACAAAGAGTGGCGGGGGAAAATGTTGCTCATTGCAGATGAATCATACTGAACATCGTTTTGCCCCTTGGCATCTATCTCTCTCTCCCTCTTTGGTCCTGTAGGTTCGCTGCAACCGCATCATGGTTATCTGCATTTTGTCACTGTGGACATGGAGCCTTCTGCAATTCACCTTAGGACTGACAGCCACCAAGGCGAGAAAACCTCGCGTGGCGGGAACCAGCCAACGAAAGAAAAAGAAAGACGATGCCCCAAAGGTAGCCCCAGGAGCAATATTATTGTTGATTGTCTTCTTATTTATTTTGATGGAAATGCCATTTCATGATTCTTGTTTATTGCTATTTATGATCTTATACCTTGTTAATAATTTCATTTTCATTTATCGAAGTTTTGAGTGTTTCCTCCTTCGGCCATGAAACCAAGAGGGCATTTGATCAAGCGTTTTGTGCGACAAATTTATCGGGCGAATTTGCTCTCAATCAATCAGATGTAAGGGTTTCAGTAGCTTATGAAAGTTCGTCAGAAAGAAAAAAATATATATCTGACAAAATGCTTCATGAAATCCCCCCCCCCCGGGGGCCAGGCATTCATGGCGTTTTCACAACCCCTTCTACAAACCATCGCCACAAAACAAGACTTGATACCGTTTCCAAACAGGTAGCCAGTGGTACTGACAAGGTCAAGGTTATCAAAGAGAAAGGAAGTCTAGATATTGCTTCCTAGTATTTCGATGAATGTCTTGGGTAAGAAAAGAAAATAACTGACCAAATGAACACTCTGGGTGACCAACTTAATCAAATTTCGAGGCTGGAAGGTTTGAAAGTAATATATACCCTTTTTAGGAATTGTCGAACACTGACTAAACTGCTTTTTACCCCTGTCCGGGCGATAAAAGCACCAGATAATTTTCTGTGCCGCAACAAATTTGAGTTTCCTAATCGACACCATAAGCTCTTATAGGCATTTCATTGATATCGAGCATCATGATAGGCTGTTTCTTTTTCCATTACCTTATTACCACACGTCCTCGGATATGTCAATAAATTCGAAACACATTCTAAAGTTTTTATCAGTAATGCATTACGTTGATTTTGTATTTAATTTCAAGCGTATAGTCTCTCATCTCGCAGTTGATTTTTCCTCACTCCAAGTGCACATCATTTAAAAATATCTCACATCAAAAAGAAGAGCTTGGGCCGACAGCATTGTGGATTTCAGCGGCAGACATTAGATTAACTTGACTAAAAGTGGGTCGACCACTTGTTGGGACTTAATTGTGTCCACTTCAGTAGGTCATTTCAATTATTGCAAATGCGATGTCCATGTGATTTGGGCACTTTCGCCCTTGACAATAAAAAGAAGCCTATTTCCGAGGTATTAAAAACGAGTCCTACATCTACTCATTATGTATGATACTACAGTACTTTCAGAGATATCTTCTCTCCCATATATATATATATATATATATATATATGTATATATATATATATATATATATATATATATATATATATATATATACAGTATATATCCTCTCCCTCTGTCTCTCTTTGAGGTAATATTATACTTAAATGAATACAAGACCACCATGAACACTGAAAAAAAGTTAAGCTTCTCTTACAATGATGATCTCCTGTATTTATCTCCAACACCTTTCTCCTCTGTCATATTATTCATTTTCTTTGCTAAGTTTTCACTGATAGATATAATATCCTTATATTTCACGCAATGTCACACCAAGCAATAATTTCAAAATATTTATGCCTCTTATTATTTCTATATGCCTTTCCATTCCTTTATTGTATAATGATGGTTCAGCAGAAATGAAATCAGAACACAATGAAGATTTCATGTGGGCATTCCCTTTGATTTGCACTCATGAGATGAAAATGTAGCCTACATCAGCACAAGAATGTAATATTGCTTTTTTTAATGCATAATAATAGTGGCTCTATCCGAAAATTTATATTTGCTTCGCTTAACATCTCCCGCTTTTTTTTTTTTTTTTTTGAATTAACCTGACGACAGGTGACGTACTGCTGTGAGACGGAAGTGTGGGGTATCATGGCAACGGTCATCATGCAGGACGGACCGTTCCTGACGATGCGCCTCTATCTCCTCACCGTTGAGGACGCTGTCAACCACATGATGATCTTCTTCACCTGTAAGAACATGCTGATCATGCTCCTCCAGGTCTACCGGCTGCTCGTCATCTGTATCGAGCGGCCGGAGACCCAGTCGTCGTCGATAGTCCGCACAGTGGTGCGCTACCGCGATCGCAGCCGCCGCTACGTCACGGAACACGCCAACGAACGACGACGCCAGCGACAACTCCACCACGACCTGAAGTGAGCTTGAATCATTTTATATCCGTGATTTTTTCTTCTCCATGATATCAATTCTTTCTGCTTATCATTTTTTTTTTATTGATTGAGGAACAATAAAACTTATTGTTGTAGCGTTTCTTTTAATGTGCGTGTATGTATTAATCTTTAGAAGAATTATAAAGGTGACCTAGACCCCGTTTACAGTGCGAGGCTCGGCCGCGGCCGAGCCCAGCCCCGCTTCAGTGTAAACGCGCAAAAGGCCAAATGCGAGGCCAAAATTGGCCTCGCATTTGGCCTCGCTTTAGACCCCGTTTACAGTGCGGGGCTCGGCCGCGGCTCGGCCGCGGCCGTGCCCAGCCCCGCTTCAGTGTAAACGCGCAAAAGGCCAAATGCGAGGCCAAAATTGGCCTCGCATTTGGCCTCGCTCTGGAGGTGGTCTCGGCCGCGGCCGAGCCGCGGCCGAGCCCGGCCTTTTCTTGGTGTAAACGCAAACTGGGCCAAATGCGCGGCCAATTGCGCGGCCAATTTTAGTCTGGCTTCCAAACCCTGTGTCTGTATCTTTCGCTATTCAGGATATTAACCCCCTCAACGTCGAAAACTAGTATAGTTTAAGGTGGTTTTGTCCTGCAAAGGATTCTTTCCTTCGGCAAAGGCCTTCGCCCGAACGGCGACTTCGTCGCCACGGAATTCATTTGGCAAAGGGTCTGAAAACCAGACAATACCAAATTGCATTTGTTTACAAGCAGAGCGCCACTACGACAAAATATTTAAAGGTTTGAATCAAAAGCGCGGCCGAGCCCAGCAGTGTAAACGGACAAAATTGCGAGGCTCGGCCGCGCAATTGAGGCCGGTCTCGGCCACGGCCGAGCCGCGGCCGAGCCCGGCCTCGCACTGTAAACGGGGTCCTGGAGGTGGTCTCGGCCGCGGCCGAGCCGCGGCCGAGCCCTGCCTCTTCTTGGTGTAAACGCAAAATGGGCCAAATGCGCGGCCAATTGCGCGGCCAATTTTAGTCTGGCTTCCAAACCCTCTGCCTGTATCTTTCGCTATTCAGGATATTAACCCCCTCAACGTCGAAAACTAGCATAGTTTAAAGGTGGTTTTGTCCTGCAAAGGATTTTTTTCCTCCCACAAAGGCCTTTGCCCGAACGGCGACTTCGTCGCCACGGAATTCATTTGGCAAAGGGTCTGAAAACCAGACAATACCAAATTGCGTTTGTTTACAAGCAGAGCGCCACTACGACAAAATATTGAAAGGTTTGAATCAAAAGCGCGGCCGAGCCCAGCAGTGTAAACGGACAAAATTGCGAGGCTCGGCCGCGCAATTGAGGCCGGACTCGGCCACGGCCGAGCCGCGGCCGAGCCCGGCCCCGCACTGTAAACGGGGTCTATAAACCGGAGCAATGAAGAAACTATGTATTCATGGTAACAACATAACACAGTGGAAGAAGGAGCACATATCCATTTGCCTACAAGGAATCTTTTCTAAAGCTTATCGTCAAATTCTACTCTTTTTTAGTCGGCGGCCATTTTGTTCATATGTCACATTGATCTGAGAGTATATTTCTTGTATATGTATGTGTGTTATTGTTGAGAAAGTCCTGGTAGCAGTGACGTGAACTACGAATTTAACCTAAAACATGAATTACATGAAAGAAGCTACAAATGTTTCTGACAATATCTTTGTCTATGTCGTGGTTTTCAGGTTGCGCAACCGTGACCACAAGTCAAGCCCTAAACACAGCGTGTCACAGCACCGACTGATCCCCGATATTGACCCCCTGACTCCCGGCCAGGCCATGCCTCTCTTGCCGGCCTTTCCCCTCACTCTCATCACCGGGCAAGAACGAGGCACAGGTGACGGCGGCGACGACAAGATGAACGACCAGGAGCAAGATGTCGAGAGGCAGCGTCCGACTGCTGACATCGTCGATCAGAGGGAAGAGCTCTCCGACTACGACAACGCCACGTCAGAATTCAACGGCCAGTTCGCAGAGTCTCAAGCGGAGCGACCGACCACGAACGTTTCAGTACACGACGAGTCTCATCCAAAGTCGTTTTGACGTTAATCTGAATTTAAGTTATCCCTTTTGTGAAGCAAAACATTATTCTTACACGACGTTTGTATCTAGCTCTAAGAACTTGTTTAGAAAACCACTGTTTCTAACGCAGTGCGAAATCTCATACGTAGATACTGTTTATTGATTAAAAGATGGTGTCTTTAGATAGTAGCTCGGTGGTCAAGCTATAGACAGTAGAATACGCTTTTTGCTTTCTTCTTCACATCCTTTCTGCTTGTATATGATTTGATTACGACATTGTTATTATGTGCGAATTAAGAATGGCTGGAACATTTTACGGAAAAGTGCACGTAATCGTTACATCTCTGTTTCCATGAATGTTAATGAAGCTTTATATGCTATGTTTTCACATGAAAATGTTTGACTTACTGAAAGGAGAACGTTAATTGGACACTTCCGGGAGGGATCAGAGAAAGCTTTCTACTGCGCTTAGTGCGGAAGAATATGACGAGGCTAAACCGCTTTCCTATCATCATGATCATGCCGTGCTGTTCCACTTGATTTTGTTCCCATTGTTTTTGAACCCTTTGGTCAGATGAATAAATGGAAATCCCGTGTGTGAATTAGCCACGACTCATGCCGTAAAAGATCCCACTATCTCAAGAGTAGGGTGCGGATAACCCGAGAAGTGGTCCACCTACCTACCTACCCAAACAAGAAAATAGGCGAAAGATGCCGACCCTTCGTGGTTCACCCCAGGTGACTAGAAATAGTCAGCAAACGGTATCATCCAGGCACATTGTGCCGTACGTTTGAACGAATGAGATGAATAACATGGATGGCTTCATGTTAGCCATCCAAATAATGGCATGTTTTGTTTCCTTACGTGAATTGTTTGTTCTATGCGGGACATAGATATGTGAATGGTGGAAGGACCAAATATGGCTTGAAACATCATAGTTCTCATCATTTACAGAACTGGAAAATATTACATCTTCACAAATCGCACAATATCAGATCCTTCTGATATAGTTATACAAGTGTACTCAGAAATCGTTGATGTATCTACTAACCTTTTTGAGCTCTATAATTTATATGGACGAAACATACAAGCTATCATAATTATTTTGACTCAGATACCTATGTGACAATCAAACCATTGTCAATATCTTTGGAAGAAATTTAAAACCATTCATTTTTCAAGTGCTGCACCAAAATAGCAGCTACTGTCACGACTGTGTAGACAGAGAAAACCTACACCGTAAATTCGTTTGCTAGTCTTTTCTTCCTGTTACTGAATATTCTGTTCACCCTTAGCTGATGTTGCTACTACTACACTAGTTTCCATTGTGTTTTTATTACTACAACTTCTACTATTAGCGCTACGTTACTATCGCTACTACTGCCACCACTACCAGGCTACAACGATAAGATTATTCTACTGTTAGTGCTACCATTGCTATTGCAATCATGTTATCGATATCTATAACTACTGCTACTACTGTACGACGACTACTTCTGCTACTATCACGATTAGACTATTACTCCTACTTCGACTACCTTCACAATTACTACTACTATTACTACTTTTGCTACTCATGCTACTGCCATCACGATCACCTCTTTGACTACCAAATCACCAGTAGGCCTGTATACTACTCATTTAATTACTATTTCGACTAGCTACAAAATCGTACGGGTGTACCACTATCGCTGCTGCGATTACTTTTACAACAACTTCTGCTACGACTGCTATTACGGCCACCACCACCACCACCACCATTACCACCACTACTACTTCTTCCACTACTACTACTACTACTACTACTACTACTACTACTACTACTACTGCTACGACTACTGCGACTACTACTACTACTAATGCCACTACTACGACATCTACTTCTACTACGACGACGACGACGACTACTACTACTGCTGCTAGTACTACAATTACTTCTACTTCTACTACTACTATACGACTGCTGCTACTACTACGACTGCTACTACTACTACTGCTGCTGCTGCTACGACTACTGCAACTACTACTACTACCACCACCATTACTACTACTACTAGTGCAGCTGCTGATGCTACTGCTACTTCCGCTACTACTACCTACCACCACTATTTGCATAGTAAAACTTATACTACTACTGCTGCCTTTGCTACTGCCATTTCTACTTCTGTAAAAGATTACAAGTTTTCTTCTGTCAACTAACTGTCCTTTTGGAACTGAGTTTTATCAGATACTGGTACCTTGTTCCACGAGTAATGTGCAGAACTGATCGTAATAGAAATCTATTTCAGGGCACTCATTGATTCCTTAGCGACAACTTGAAACAAAGCAGTTCAATCTAATTCTCCATTAGATTACTAGCAAGCTCTGTGAATAGCGAAAACTCTATAGTCTTGGCATTCAGACTGAGATATTGACAGCAAAATTCTGTTGATATCAAGAACGTCTTTCAAAGTGCTGATACTATATGTATAATGTATATATGTCAATGTGTTCCATGATACGTAACCGTGGCACATCAACTTTATTTGTATATGGACCATCTCCCGGGCATAATAAAGCCGTAAATTCGCTTCATGGAAAAGACGAGTCTCGAAGCTTGACATTGTAATAACTCTGCAAATTTTTGTACTATCAAAAAACTTCATGAATCAAAATGAAAAAAAAAATAGTCTAATTTCAAATAAAAACAATATAATAACACTTGAGGAGAGTGATTGCGACAGAAAAATACGTTTTCAGATCTGTGAAATGCTTTTGTTTTGAATTTGTATTCGATATCGGTATGTGTGAATAGAGTAGAATATAAGAAGGGAACTTGTTTCCGTAATGCACACTAAGATTGCGGTGAAGCACGAATCCACGCGGCTTGAGAGTAATTGAAATGAGAGAAAGTGATTTCGCGTAGGGATGAGCCAGGAGCTATGTGAAGGGTCAGACAAGGGAATGAAGCTTGGAATGAAGGAAATGACAGTGACGATGATGAGTTGAGATTTCATGAGCAATACCCAGAACGATTTCAAGCAATGGTGTTTAGAATTTTCTTGAGTTACTCCATAAAATCACGTTCACTTCAGGAGCTTTATCGACAATGTATCCCAATTCTGCTCGGGCAACGGATTAAAATTAGGAGATACTGGTGAGTCTTTCGCCAGATACAGTAGCAATAAACGTGACGCTAGGCGCACTGACACCTTTCCCACGTCCTTTTTATTTTCAAATTCTGTCTTCCGCATTGTCACACTTCAACGATTTGATGCTCTTTTTCTCCTTTCCCAAAGTTTTGGCAGATATTTGTCCGGAGTCGTTTCAAACCTGTCTTTCAATGTAGTAAGTGGTAGAAGTTTCCCAATGAGTATTGTAAAGAAATACGTGATAAAGGTAATATCATAGATTGTAGAACTAAAAGAAATATGAAAATACCGAAATACCCCGTCGTTTTGACTTGATGTTAACTCTCAAGCGCCGTCGTACATTTTTTGTGACCAAAACATGTTTTGTGTCAGCTGTCAGAAATGTGCATCGAACTGTTCATTACGCTCATATCTTCTTGATCATGTTGGAGAGAAAATTCAAAGTGGATACCTGATTACTTTCTGAAGAAAGATAACACTTATATTAACTGTCGCCGATTCCATTTCGTTATCATTCATTGCTTACCATATTGATATCTATGAAATTTAGTAGTCAAAGTGGTTTTGTACTCAACTTGATTTTCGTGTCCTAATTTTACTCACAGAACGGTTTTTTAAGCATACATAATTCTGAAAGATAAGCAAAAATCCGTTTTTTTTTTCTCGGAAGTATCAAACAATATTCCCAGGCTTTGAGGTGTGTTACACCGATGGATTACATTTTTATCCATCTATTGCAAGAATATTAGTAATGTTTTCACTGTGAATTATGCCGAGGTTTGTGTCAATTGAGATATTGAAGAATCATTGAAATCCATTAAAAAAGAATAATATGTATCCGGATACATATTACACTTGTTTGTTGTGACATAAAGACGACAGTACAAGTACTACCCGCAACATTTGATCTTCCAAATGATAATGTGATTGCAAAGGAGAATAACTGTGCAAAGTCATTAAAGGTTGGGATTTTTTCGATGATTACACTGCATTTGCACTTGTAGACGTTCTCAGATTGTCATGGCGAATCTTCCAGACGAGCGAAACGGAAACATTCGAAGAGGATTTGAGTATTAAAATAATCTCATATTTATACCTCAACAAACAAAGAATGGCAACTGAAAGCTTAAGGCTTATTAGCTCAAAGCAGAGCTTACCGAATCTCTGTAAAAATAGAAAGAAATGAGCTGCTAACAATACGTGAGGACTACTTCAGATATACACTATATGCCACATGGTTATATTTCTCGTGCAATTTTATGTACATGTATACCTGTATATAAATACCAGCGATGTTAGATTTGAATCCAGAGAAACACACGCAAATCAGATCTCATAACAAAGCATTCTATTTAATCACGGTTACCTTGCTCTGATAATAAATGAGAGTTGTAAGCAAATGCTGATTGTGTTCCGACCAGGATTTGATTTCAGACACTATACTCTCTACACCGTCATAGAATAAATGGGGATAAGACAGTCATGTTTAACATCTTATTCAGTGTTAATTCCCCACACACTTTGTTTTACAGTTATGTATCAACTACCATTATGCCGATGTATAATCGTTTTTGCAAATATTTTTGCAGTGTCTCTCAAACGCATCTGCAGTGATCGAAATGTTGTCATCGTGCTGAGGTGCCCTAATGCTACAATTGACCATTCTCGATTTCACTTTTTTTTTCTACAATTTGTTCACAAAGATTGTGCATTCATTTTGCAAGGTGTTGTAAAGTTCTGTGAACATAGCCGATGTGACCTTTCATCGTAGCTCGACAGTGATTGACGTTTGAGGTCAATAGAGTCTAAAGACACGTTGCCTCATCAGGTTGGACGTTACACTGCCCGTGACGTCACGCAGCAGATGACAGAACAATTCGTTATTCTATTTTAATATGACGTGCGTTTGCTATCTATTATGATTACTGTGATATGCGTTACAAAAAAAAAATCAATGCATTTTGAGTGAAACTGAATCGAATCAGTATGTATTGGTATAGTCCCTAATTGATTTGTTTCTCTTGTAGATGTATTGTGTACTACATGAATACTTCAGTAGGAAAATACGTAGATATTACTTCTTTATCTATTCATTCACGTTGTTATTTTTCTGATAAAGATTCTCTGAAATGAGAGACAAAAATGTAACAAAAAGATCAAAATAAAATCAACTCGATTTGACAATAGATATTGTTTCCGTTAGTCTTATTTATGAATATTATCCGAATTCATCATAAACACCATGCTTCCGATTTGTTAGTACTTGAGTTCTATTGTCTACTTGAGCGTTCTAGCTCAACCTTCCGCCCCCTCCCTACATTATGTAGGCCTATATATTCTTATCATTATAATGTATGTGTGCGTGTGTATATGTATAACATGTTCATAACACAAAATATAATTTTTTCATGTGTGTCTAAATATATCGTGAATAACTCACAAGCACACATACATACATGATAATAATGTACTTAGAACATGATACCTTATTGTTTGTATCAAATCACTGATGTCACATCACTTTCATTGTTTTCGCGATACCGTAGTATATGGTATGTACTGTGACAAAAACAACCCCCCCCCCAAAAAAAAAAAAAAAAAAAAAAAAAAAAACAGACTCGAGAATAGTCACCATGAATCTAATGGTTTTATGCAATACTTCTGTGATGAATCTGTGTCTGCCACCTACAGATCTCTTTTATGACATATCGACGAGTTTCACCATGTTCGCACCGTTTCGAATCGATGCCTTTTCATGATAAACAAACTAATCCTGTGGTTGTTCAGTTATCCGATGTAGCTGTTTCTTATATATCAATTTAGACCCACAATGTGCATCATTCTTGGTGTGGCCAGATTGGGCAAGTCTTATAGGATATGTCTTATTGTCAATCTTTGCAATGCATTGTACATTTCGGGTATCCAAATGCATTACACACATAGCTTCCAAGAACTAGATTATACCATGGAGGAGCGTGTGAGAAAATTCGAGATGGGAAAACACGCCCCCTACGACCGTTTTGGCTCTCATGTTAGAGGCGAATCTTCGTTCCTGACACCTTTTATACATTTCGTAAGAGCACTCCGACAGGGCAACAGACGCCCCTTTCCTGTGTTGGATTACCTCAGTGGTGAAAGCAACTCGCTCCATCTCGTCCCTTCTAGGGGGTGACCGTTGTCACCGGTGCTGCCGAGAGTTCAGCGAAGAAAACCGTCACGACTTCCAAGATGCAGCTCCTGCTTGCCATCGCCTTGTTCGCCGCTCTACTGGCACTGAGCTGTAAGTGTTGTAGGCCTACACATTATTACATTTGCCTTATCAATGATGCACAGTCGGTTTATAGAAGAAACATGGATTATGACACATACAGACATTTTTTTTTTTTTTTGGGGGGGGGGGGGGGCACTGACGCTCTGACGGTTTTGTTGCAGCGCTCGCTTCAAGCTCAGTCCAGTGCGCGGATTTCACCAAAGTCCAAATTTTGCGAAAGAGATCTCTTTTTCGTAAACAACTGACAAGACAAAACAAACAAAATACATGCATTAAAGTCAAAATTACTCATTACCAAACCAAGTCTGTTTACAACTAAACGACAACCTCCGAGAGGAAATAGGTTAGGTGCGATAACATTTTGAAGGTGCCTTTCCTTGCATTACATACACAATAGTCATAGATGTTTGATTTTAACAATAGTCAGCCACCGAGTTATGCAAGGTTCGTACACGATTACTGTTGTATTATCGTGTATCATTATCTGAGTTTTGGTGACTGGCCCAAGAGACCGGATTTCCTGAATACATTCATGTTGATCTCTTCTCCTTTATTACATCAGCGTAGCTCTACCCCCCCCCCCCCCCACCCACACACACACACACAAACAAACCAGACGTATGTTCGACAGAGATGATAGTAGTTATAACTATGTTTGCGTTGTCGAACTATTCTTAAATTACCATGCTAACGTGGCTGCTATTGTGTAATTCATACCAAGTTCTGCACGCGTGGCAGGATGCGCCCGTTGAATGCCTCCACAGTTAATAGGGGAGGAGGGTGCCAAGTATTTTTCCCATATGGTTGTTTCTAGTGCCAATTGGCAATCAACAGAGCATGATGTTTATCAGTAATTGTATAATGATGTGTGGTGGCATGCCCGGTAATTGTTCGTAAAGCAATTTCCCATTGACAATGAATGGGTGTTTTAGGAGGCCTGATAGTTCTGTAGTTTTTATTGACTATTCATATGGCTGGCGATTTCAAATATACTTAGCTAGATCGACTGGATTTAAAAGGCTTTGACAACATTCCGTGGAGTCGTTTATCAGGCTTAGACAGTTAAGTCATTTGACAGACGAATTTATATCAAAGAAACGGCTGCGATGAATATCGCTATCCTTTTGACGGGTATTCATTTCCAGTATAGTGACTACCTTTTGTGTCAGTGTGCGAGTATGCATAGGAAGGAGGCGGGAGAGCTTTGGGCACAAAAGAACGATTATGATATTTACAATTGCAAGTTCCTACTCGTGAGCGAATAGTATTGAAGGACTGCGAAACTGTAATACCTATAGCGAGGTTTCTTTTTTGTTAGTTTGTTTGCTTGTTTGTTTTTGTGTGTATGTGTGTGTTATCGACCAGGTTTTACATTTTCCTGAGCAAGGTTACAATGGGGGTCGCTTACTGTGGCTCGACAACTGAAAGAAATAAAGAATTTCGGGTTTTGTTGAGACCGGATAGGATAATCCCTATTAGACTATAATTGTGGGTAAAGACCACCCCATCCCAGTCCCAGTGGTGTATAAAGAAGATTTTTACGCAGAACAATAAGTGCTGTGCAACCGTGAAAAGCAACAACCTCGTAACTCTGGGAGTATAAACTATTCCAGTCATTGTTGTCAGCAGTGGAAAAGGATATCAAGGAGGTATTTAGAAACTGGAGAATTTTAGCCCACAGAAATTGCTACCTCTAGAGGAGACAGTATTCGCCTAATCTATGAATATGGCCCCATTCATTTTGAAAATGCTCATTGCCATGAAAAGAACATGCAAGTCAAAACGTCATTATGCTAATTCACAGTAATTCACAACCCAATTCTATATTTGTGATTTATCATATCTGTGCCGCCGCTGCAATTAATGTTGTAGGAGTTTTTTTTTTAATGTGCAAATTTCATTTTCTTGCCTTGCTCACACGCACATACAAACACACACAAGTGTGCGCACAAAGACGTGCTCTCTCTCTCTCGCTAGCACATACACACACACACACACACACACACACACACACACACAAACTCCCCAATAAAAATTACCAAAAATACGGTACTTTTCAATTGTTTTAAAATGCAACATTCCAGAGCAGCAATTCATGCTTTGGACCCGTGCTGAGAGGAGGAGATTGTATCACGATAGAAATTCGTTTTTAAACTGTCGCAATGAACAGACAATGTGACACGAATTCTTCAGTCTTCCTTTGGGTGTTTTACACGTGTTTATTGTTATTTGCTGGATGGTGTCAAAGTGTCATAGCGACGTTAACAAAACGTTAAACTTCGTCATCACTCTCCGTGAGGTATGTCAAATAAATTTCTCGTTTTAATGTCCGTATACATTTTCAAACCATATCTCTGGCATGATCAGAGCAGCTAAAGAAAAAAAAGAACAACATAAGGCAGCAGAAATGAAAAGAAACAGGAAAGAAAATAAACAAGACCAAACTTTTCACCTGGAGGAATTTTTTTCAGTCGTTGACACGTTTAGATTGCGATTCATATTGTCTGGAGTTGGATTTCTGATAGGGACCCTTCTGTGACCGTACAACAAACTGATATCAATATCGATCTCCGTTTCCCTCTGTAGCCAGGTGTAAGGGACAATATTGATGGGACTTCAGGACAAAATGTTTCCCCGTTTCAGTTTCGATAGTATATATATATATATATATATATATAATTATGTATTTATGATGTGTTGGGTGTTCGTTCTTTTCAAACCATCTTTAAGCTCCGTTGAGTACATGGCAAGGGGCGGACAGGGTGGATTAAGAGGACACAGCTAATGATGATAACAGAAACAATAATAGTAATGAAAATTATGACAATAGTGACAATAATGATTATAATGATAATGTTGATAATGATGATAATAAGAATAATAAAAATGATAATAATAATAATAATAATAATAATAATAATAATAATAATAATAATAACAGTAATGACAATATGGTCTTCTTTCTTCAGGTTAGCCTCTTCAGTGTTGGCACTGTCTTACGAGAGGGCACTACCATTGTTATTACCCTGGCTTTGCCTGGAACCCATTTATACACCTGTGGTTGGGGAGGGGCATGGTGGGGGAAAACGTCTTGTCAAAGGCGTAGCAACTTGATGGGATTCGAACTCGGGACCTCCGGTTAAAGGCCAGGCGTCCTATATCCACTTTGCCACAGTGCCCTAACAGAGCTGTAATTCACGCGATGCTCTTTCTTGCCATTTGAGCTTAGTTGTTGTTGTTTTTTTCTTCATGATGATCCTATTTTGTGTTGATGTCATGTAACTTCATGGTTGGCAGAGGTCGTCAACCCCTTCGTTTCAGGAGTTGTCCCTATTGTTAAACCTCGTCATCAATTAGCAGCAGCAGACTCACGTTTAGGGTTAACGGCTTCAAGAATTCTTTTCTCAGGAAAACGAGTGAAGTCAAACAAACAAAACAGTAAAAGTTCATTGAGAGTCAGACCTGTAAAACGAAAGTTACTGAGTTTTATAGTGGTACTCTTTTCAAGAAACGTTTTAATGTATTGAGATGACATGCTCCATTTTAGGTGCGATTTAACGTTTGCGCACTCGTGCTACATTGAGCCCGTTTATGAGATGATGTCGACCCTTCCATTTCTGCATACCCTGATCATCTGAAGATGATACAAAACATGCACACAACGCTTTCAGCTCTTTCGGCTATACAAGCGTCCGTAACTTGAGCTGCGGTTTGATTTACGCGCAATATGTAATTTGATATAATGTGCCATCACAAGTGGCGTCTTGAGACACCAAGGATTCAGAGGAGTTGTCATGGAGGACTATTGTCTCAACACTAGGGGGCGTAAAGTAATTCTCAGACACCGAGTTCCTCGGGGATGTCTGACAATATCCTAGCTCCTACGATTGCGTCAATTTCTAGGAATCCACAAATAAGAAATGAAACTCCGCATTGGTTCTCCATACACGGTAGAGATCTATATTATCCGTGTTCACAGTGACTCTAATCATTTTGAATCTGTTTGAAATGTTACATATCACATTCCATCATAGTCATTTGCGCCATACTACACTGAAAACTCTTTGAAATCATCTTTATCCTCCACTTTTCTCTGACTCGTGAATTGAAGAAAGTGGAACCAAGAAGTAGATGGGACTCCTTGAAGACGGGGTACACGGACAGATGCCACCAGTAGTCTATATCGTTTGCCTTCCTCTCTTAAGGTGCTCAAGATCGTCAGATTCTTCATCACTGTAGCCCCAGTTTTTATTGTCTTCTGCTTTGCATTTTAGAGTCTTCTTTCGGAGGCTATCGTGCTAATGCTAATGCCAACAAGAGCGAATGTGATCTTCGCTTTGATTTCTTGAACCATTTGTTCTCTAGAAGACTGTGTTTTCTTTACTCGTAATTACCGATATTTTCTAAGTTAAACTAGTCCATGTCGACCGTTGGAATGAGAGCCCCTTCTGTACTATGATTTGGTCGATATATATATATATATATATATATATATAATGGTATTATTATCCGCGTGTTGGAATAAGAGCATGAAGACGATGAAGACAAACAAGTTGACATAATGCATTAGAATCCAACTTCATTTATTTGTAAACCAAATTTTCGACCCAGGCGCGTTTCTTTGTTATTATTATTATATTTCTGTGCTGAGCTTCAAATACAAATATCACTGTTACCCTGAGGAAGATCCGTGCAAGGGTCGAAAATTTGGTTTACAAATAAATGAAGTTGGATTCTAATGCATTATGTCAACTTGTTTGTCTTCATCGTCTATATATATATATATATATATATATATATATATATATATATTGTATTATTGTTCTTTTTTTTATAGTTTGGTCCTAAGTTATATCCGTGCTCCATATCTTGATCTTTACACTTGGTTTCTACTTGCTTTCAAGTAGGTTCCATCGTATTTCTCTGGTATTTCAGATTCCATTTTTTTTTTCATAAGCTGACCGCCATGTTCTACATGTTTCTAATATTCCATTGTGTATCTAAGCTGGGATATTATATATATCAGTCTGTCTTGTTAAATCTGATATATTTCTCACTGATATATTTCTCACTGAGAAATATGAAAATAAATTGAACTGGAATGAAATGAAATGAGATGTATTGATCAGTGCCTGATGTATTCCTGCTCAATATTAGCTCGATCATTTCGTTTTCCAGGGTAGAAAAATACTACTCCAGATTTCAAGTGTCATCTCAAATCCTACATGAAAGCTTATTTCAACAGCTCATCAGAGTCAGAAGGTACAGCTGTTTCTAGAAATAACACAAGAGGGATGTCAAGTCACTTAACAGTCCTAAGCATGTCCCTCGATTGCTCTAACCTAGTTTCTTGAATCAATAATACTCATAATGCTTTACTTTTTCACTTACGTTAAGCTCTTCTTCTCTTCTCTCTCGTCCTATTTCTTCTTGCTTCTTCTTCTCCCTCCTTTTTCAGTGGTAGTCAAGCAAGCTGTTTTTACAGTTGTGAATCTAAACCAAAACCTGGCATACGTCTCTCAAGCGAGTACACTCGGGGAGCAAACACGGTATGGGTTTTTTTTTCGAAGCAGCCGAGATGGGATACGAGTCAAGGCAGAAAAAATGGGCATAGATGAGATGGTGAAAAGTTGAACGAAGGAAATAAAACAGGCAGAGAACATCGCTGGAGAAGCCAATTTGTGAAGTAGAATGGAATGAAATGAGACTATATCACACCCAATCATTTGAATTAAATTAAATTAAATTGAATTGAATCATGAAGACTCTCAACAGTCTTGACTCTCTCAAATCTGGCAAACGAAGTCAGGATAGTTTTTAATTCTCTGTTTTGTTTTGCTTCCCTCTTTCGTGGTGGTTTTAGGATAGGCATAGCTTTCTTTTCTATAAATAACACGTACGCATCCAGTTTACAGCTTAACTAAAGTTTTGTTCGCACGCACATCGTAAATCCCAACGCGCACACGCAGAAACGCACCCACATCCACCCACAAACACATACTAGTATACACGTAGACAGATAGATACCATTATTATGTGTGAGTTTATTGTTATTATCTATACCGCATGGGAAAATTCCATCTTTCCATACCAACAGAAATGTCGGCTTCTTCTCAACATCAAACTGCCTGATTCTCCTCGAAGCGTTTTGAAATCGCATCTCTGTTTTCGTCTCGATCAGAGACCTGGAATGCTAATATGTTTCAGCGTATCGTTGCTACACGACATCGTTCTTTTTGCCTCTCTTTCCACACAATGGCAATGCCTCCAGCGGCATCCTGGTCAGATTTCCAACCTCTCTTGTGTGTTCAGCATATACCTGGGTATTTTCTTCGTTTTTTTGGAAAAGAATCATTGTTTAAACATAGAAACGCAATTGCGATTGCCGACGGAATTGAGCAAGAAATGTCATGTTTTCTTCTCTGTGACTCGCTGAAACGTTGGGAACCAGTTACGATTACAGGGCTGTAACATTATACGAAAAACCAGCTTTTTTTCAAAGACCCTTTACGGAATCGTATACTAGCTGCTATGCTTAAATTGGAAGTTAGAGCTAAAATCTGTGAAAATTTGAGTGAAATCGAACAAATATATCTCATACTTTAAATGTTGGCATAAGTTATCATCGAGTATCATTCTTTGACCACTCATCAAAGGCGATGTTGTCATGTGACTTTCCTGACAAAATTGAGCAACTTTCCATTGGTACATATTATACATGAAATTTACTGAAGTATTGCTTTTCTGAAATCCACACAAAGAAGTATTTTTATGTTAAAAAAAAACCAACATATAATCATAATCATAATCGCATGCTGAAAAGATTTCTAAAAAGAGTATTTTTCATCGAAAATGGAAACAAGAGTTAAGTGATGTAAAATGTGAAGAGCTTCTCGGCTTTTTCAATCTTTGGTCACGTGACCAGTTATTTTAAAAGTTACCTTAAGACAATACGAAGATTTGATAACAGCCTAATATTCAAAGTGTTATTACTTCTTTTATCATTTGTCGGATTTTGCTTGAACTTTAAATGATTTGCAAGTTACATTTCAAAATTACTTCCTTACATAATATGGTAACACTTTATTCAATAAGCTATATATAGACAACATGTAAGACACTGGTTGTGTAGTACATCCCGACAACACATGTTATGCTCAAAGTGTTATAGGTCTCTGGAAAAGTGATATGATTTTTGTTGTCCCCGCCGAACGAGTTCTAGCAGGGGACTATGAAACGGGCTCCGTACGTGTGTGTGTCTGTGCGTCCGTCCGTCTGTCTGTCCGTCCGTCTGTGTGTGCGTCCGTGTGTGATCAAAATGTTCAATTTGCTACTTCTCTGTCATTTTATGAGCCAATTTTGATTCTGTTTACTTTATATGATAGCACTACATGGGAGCTTTGAAACTTCTACACAGAATTTCAGTTGTGACCTTTGACCTTGACCTTTGACCTATATTGTATATTCTGCTACAAAATGCTACTCCTTCGCCATTTCTAACCCGATTTCGATTCCGTTTGCTTTATGTGATGGCACTAGGTGAGGGCTTCCAAACTTCTACACAGAATTTGACCTCTGACTTCTTTGACCTTTGACCTTGATTTTTGACCTATATTGTACATTTTGCTACAAAATGATACTCCTTCGCCATTTCTAACCCGATTTCGATTCCGTTTGCTTTATGTGATGGCACTAGGTGAGAGCTTCCAAACTTCTTCACAGAATTTTGACCTTTGACTTCTTTGACCTTTGACCTTGATTTTTGACCTATATTGTACATTGGCTACAAAATGCTACTCCTTCGCCATTTCTAACCCGATTTCGATTCCGTTTGCTTTATGTGATGGCACTAGGTGAGGGCTTCAAAACTTCTACACAGAATTTTGACCTTTGACTTCTTTGACCTTTGACCTTGATTTCTGACCTGTATTGTACATTTCGCTGCAAAATGCTACTCCTTCGCCATTTCTAACCCGATTTCGATTCCGTTTGCTTAATGTGATGGCACTAGGCGAGGGCTTCAAAGCTTCTGCACAGAATTTTGACCTTTGACTTCTTTGACCTTTGACCTTGATTTTTGACTTATATTGTACATTGGCTACAAAATGCTACTCCTTCGCCATTTCTAACCCGATTTCGATTCCGTTTGCTTTATGTGATGGCACTAGGTGAGGGCTTCAAAACTTCTACACAGAATTTTGACCTTTGACTTCTTTGACCTTTGACTTCTTTGACCTTTGACCTTGATTTTTTACCTATATTGTACATTTTGCTACAAAATGCTACTTCCGGCGGGGACATATATTACGCACCGCGTAATTTCTACTTTTCCGTGTTATTAATCTGACAGTGTGAAAACCGTACATGTGCGTTTTGCATGTAAGTTTGCATCAGATGCATCAGAGAGTGGTCACGAATATTCATGTTGATCCAGTAAACGGTGCCATAACCAAGACACTGCGGTCTCAAATGTCCGTCACACCTTGTCACGTATGAGCGTTCATTTTGATACACAATGTTCATTATTCTGTGTAACTGTTAGCAGTATACAAGTATGGCAAGGCATATGACTTCATTGAAACGATAGCTTTTTCACTCTCACTACATTGTAATCGTCAGGGTTCTAAGAGCTCGCGTTAATAGACTGGTATAATCACAACGAAAGTATGCTTGGCATCGTCTCTTACTGTACTTGACATCGATTACCATGCTGAGTTTGTTGATTCACAATAAGAACGCTGGTTATCTGTGTAAAACACAGTAGATTGTCACATATTGAGATAATTGCAGAATATATTTACAACATTTTCACGTTATACCATACAGAGTATAGGCCTACAAATGTATCACGCTGTCGTCATCTGAGTGTGAAGTTAGCAGTGCATGCAATCAAACAGAGCATGGTGCTGTGTGGGCTGAAGAATAAATCCAGTATGAACCCAACAATCTGTGTCGACTGAAATAGGTACTTTGTGCAACACGCATCTTCAATTGCGTCAATAACTGGTCAATTATCACAAACAACTTTTGCTATTCAATCAGGTCGACTTGTCAATCAAATTCGATGCGACAAGTACCAATCCAGATTAACCATGAACTCGGATGACCGACATTCATCTGAGCAATCAATGCTCCGTCTTCGAAATGAAATGAGTTCACAAAGTCGTTGTATGCCAACCACGATGCTAACGGTTGCTCATTATTGCGGGGAAAAAATAACTAAGTAAAAAGCTGGGCAATGACTGTCTTCGCGGTAGGAAGGCGAAATCATATCATTATGATTACCTGTAGTTATAGTTAGATTTCTTCTGCCGATATTGCATACCATCGCAGACACTAACACTTGCAAAAGTCGTGGAGAGCAAACCCCTTTAAATACTTCATGAAATTGAGTGCAAAATGTCACAGCAGGAATACCAGATCCGACAAGTATACTATGAGTTTTAGACGTTTAACTCAAGGGAGATCTTGTCGGCACGAATTATGCAGCAAAGGCAAGATTGGATCGATTTTCACGAGTGCATAGCCTACTTTTCAGGATCAGTGTGTTATTATTTGTACTTTATTATAATTTTGTCTTCTTTTCGTCCAGCTAAGAACGAGCAGTAAGGAGCATTTTACCTTTCATATCAATTATCTGATTACTTGCTAATGTAATATATTTCTCAACTTTTATTTCTTATCGGCAATTGAAAGTTTTGTTCGTTTTTTCCCCAAATATAACTTAATGTCATAAGTTAAGGCTGTCGATTTTGAACTCTAATGTCTATGTCAGTGATCACAACTCGCAAGCCCGCTTCGACGTCGTAATATGCTCAAAGAACCTCTCTGAGGATTTCAGTCCCAGGTGACTGCGCTGAAAATAGTTCCAGCACAAAAGACCACCGCAATTGCTGTACTTTCGTCCAAAAGAAAAGAAAAGAAAGGGGGAAAAGGAGACTGCGAGACCGAGGTGTATAGGTGAACAGCCCGTCGTTATAAGGTAGATACCCGACAAGGTGAGAGGTGAAATGACACGAGATATTTTGAAGCAGAAAACAGATTTAGAGGGAAAAAAAAGAACACACACACAAATGGAGCCAAATCTACTCTTTATTCAAATCGACTTTGATAAAGAAACCTAAACACTTAACACGATGAAAGTTCTATTAAAGTCGGACATTGAAATGGAGAAGTTATGGGATATCACAAAGGAGAAGCCGTGGAGGAGATGTATAGGAGACGCATAGAGTATAAAGGAAGAAGTGAAGACGAAAGAAAGAAAGGAGAAGACGAAGAGAAAGTGATGGTAAAGAGAACAAGATTCAGATTTTAAGGGTGGAAAAAAGAGCAGAGTATGTTCTTGATTGTTATCACGGACGGTCACTGAACAACACGTTTCTCAATTAAGTACCAGGTTTCTACAGGACAATTGGGGTGGGGGAGCGGTAGGTAACATTTCCTCGTATAGAATATACATATTAAAGTGTCACGCCAGTATGTTGTCTCTGCATGTATTTCTATGCGGGGAAGGAGTATGTGTCATTTAAGTTCCTTAACCTTAATGTCAAGTCTCTGGCTAAAACTTTTGTATGATGAGTCATAATGTAATATATAATGTTCATATAAAATGAACCTGATAACCTACCCTGATTAATTGAGCAATTTTCCGTGTTTACTGAGATACTCATTCCATCTTCCTCGAATTACAATTTCACAGCCCTTCTTCAAAATTACATCATCTCCGTCAAACAGTGTTTCATAACCCTTACATTCATATTGTTATAATCATTATTTTTTTTATTTATTTGGCATTTCAACATAAAATACAAATAGAAAGTCATATTACATGATATAACATAGAATAAAGTGGTGATTCTAGGTCCATACCGCTGGTTGCCAGGGGCAGGAAAATAGAATCTTAATCAGCGAGGCTCGAGTCCTTCCTCCCCAACCAGTTCAACTATATCAATGTCAAACAATTACAAACAGTTTCAATGAAATATATTATAATATGAAACTAATACACACTTTAAATGCAAATAGATACAAATAGAAATAGGTCTACAAATATAGTCGGCAACTATTGAAGTCAGCTACATTCATTTTGTTTTTTCATCAAATTCACAATTCAGAATGGTATACGAATTGCAAAAACAATCTATTGCATTCATAATGGCCTCAAGAATCACTTAATGATCACTTTATCATAATAATATACTGTATATGACCTACATTATCAGAGCGATAAATTTCAGATTAAGGATCCGTTTTAATTGATTCTTAGAACAAGACAAAACGACAGGAGAAAGAGCATGACTCACAAAAATGCAAGCGGACCTAAAGATTCGCATGACTTGTAATTTCAACGTCGTGTATTCATGTCATGTGTGTCATAGTGTGAACATAAATTGAAAGAGGTGTCCTACACTACATCCCCTATCATATACCTGTCACGATGCTACAGCGAAACGTTTTGATCTAGACCATCAATGCGGGGGTTACGTATGGATGGATCATAACACTTGCTCCGTCAAAATAACTTCATGACAATGACTATTATGTCCATGATGTCATACAAAACAAATATAGCATATTAATCACAATCAGACGCATTGGTTTGACACATGCGTTTCACCTTGTGCTCGTCTATGTTTGCCATTCATTATTATCGGCGTAATTATTTTGTTCGTACTCGATGGATAGACCTTCGAAAAATCATCAAATCAAATCATGCAAAGTTCCCATGCTATTGTGACGACACCTCCTTTAGTCGTCTGTTTTTTTTATATCCCTTTAATTTCCCAACCCTGGATGTCACATGCTTGTCGGCTGCACTCCTCAAGTTACTCCTTTAAAGCGGTAGATGCTCCGTGCAATACACACTTGAGAAATCTGTGCATGAAGGATAGCCGACGTAGAAAGCGAGAGAGGACGATATGTCTTTTCAGATAACGGGCGTAAAATCTAATATGACATAATGTGAACGCATATAGACGAGTGTGCTTGTCGTGTATGCTCATCTTTAGGAGTGTGCCATGGACGGCAATGTAATCAATATTTCATTCCATTTTCATTGATCAAGATCAAAGAAGCATAGTTATATAAACATATAACAGGCAAAAGACAACAAACAGATGGCATAATATAAATACTATACAAATCAGTACAATTTATACACTAAGATAACTGACAATAAACTGATGAAAAATGGAATGTATGTGAGAATTATGGCTTCCAGAAGTGTATATAGATATACCCATAGTGGTGAATTCAAGCAAGATTATTATAAGCACCAGCAGGTAAATGATGAAGTAGAGAGTAGAGAGTTCTAAAGAAAGTATATCACACATACAATTTAAATGTCAATATTTTCATACAAAACATCAGTATTAATTCAGGGGTAACTTTTTGTAAAGTTTTTGAATAATATTACTAAACTGTAGATAAAAAATGAACAATTCATATTGTTTGACAATACAGGTCCAGTCTAACGCAATGTATGATATTCATTTCATTAACCATTATCATGTATTAGATAACACGACGAAGTCTACATCATCCAGACTGTATATTATGAATCGTCATCGAACGAGGAAACTTTATAAGCCCAAGTAAACATTCATGGAAAATGAGAGAAAAAAAAAAACCTACAACGAAATATAAAACAGACCAATTCAGTATTGGAGGATGTGTAAGAACAAGGTCACAGCGATGGATGAAAAAGGATGTTATACTGGATTAGTCTGGTTTTGATTATCTTAAATGCATTATTTACCATTTGCGGATGAAACAAAAACCCAGCTCTAGTGCTTCAAAATAGCTCCAAATGTGAGCTGGGATAGAAACAACCAATGTAATTTTTTTAGTTGAATATGCAAAATATGAACAATAGTTCAAATAAAATTGTTTCTAATTTAAATCGTCTACAGTTATGGTTGAATAAGAAAAACAGTGATATCTCCTTATATTTTATCATTGCAAAATTAATACATGGTAAGATGTTTTATGCTACAACTGAAATACGTATATGTATCAAAATAATGTGATAACTCGAACATTTTTAAATCACTGCTCCCAATGGTAAACTTTAGAGGAAATGAACAGCATGGGGAAAACGTGAGCGTTGGGCTGCATGGGTGCCTCTTGACAATGACAGACTATCTACATCTTATCTACACCACGTATGTCGACCATGTGTCTTCCAATGCAAGATCTGTTAGGTACTCGAACGCAACATGATCAAAATGTCGAGGACACGCACGGGAGCTGGAACGAATACACACCGCCTTGCAGCTGCCTTCGACCGTCAGCAAAACGTCTCGATAGAATGCTTCCAACACAACATGGGGTCATGTTGGGACCCAGCTAATTCTTCAAACGTTATATCTACTAGCAGATACACGCATGCAGCATTAGGACTGCATTGCTACTAATGCATGCTTCTCAATGCTCCACTTGCCGATGAAGTGTACTTCCTGCAGACGCGTGATTTAAGGTAGAGTAATGTTCGTAACAGAATTTCGGACACTTAATCGTATCTCTCCGTACCATTACCTGTTTGAACGTTTTAAAAAACTTCCCCAAAACTCACTTCTTTTCAACAGTGCATTTAAAGTTTACTCATAGTACAGTTACATCGTATCATGATGATTTTATTTTGTGCCTTGAATATATAATGCAAATTGTGCATCATGGATACTCACTTTTTCATCATTCAGTCATCATTTTTGTCTTATTGAAGTTTGAAGCATGATGCACGATGGAAATAAAATTGTTTTGCTGTAATTTTATGCCCTGTTAAAAAAAATTATAAAATTATAGGAACGAGAGAGCTCTTCTCTTTATAATTAACAATATCCGATTAAAGGGTGTGTACAGTTCTGGTCGAGGTGAGGATTTAGCTTTTAACGTTTTGCGAGATATTCAGAAACCACTCTATGAGATGTCAAAGAGCATGCAGTTCTAAGGGGTATCAAAAGTTTATTCGATGAAAATCGGTTTTGAAATGGCTGAAATACCCCAAAACAAGGTGAAACAAAGAGATCCTAATAAAGTTGTGGCATGTCGCCTTTTCTTATTAGCACTTTTTGGGATATCTCATATAAAAATAAACGTTGAATCCTTTTTAAAATTAGATTTTACATGCTCTTTCATATTTCATAAGAGGCTTTTCATTGTCTCACTTAGGAATGTTCAAAAGATGAATCCCCACCTCAACCAGTACTGTACAGTCCCTTTAATCCTCAGTACATTTTAAACCCAATTAAAACAAATCGACGATGTGATTTATTCAAAGCTGTTTCAGCAATGATATATAGTGTCGAATTTTGCCATTCAATAACATTACGCCCTTTAACAACACTGTGTTCGCCTTACTACATTAAGTGGGAATACATTATGACAGCAATGTGATATGTGGAGGTAACGCTATACCATGTATACAGTGTCCTTGTAATGTTTAAAGGGAATAAGGGATGGATGTTGCTCAACCAATCAGGCGCTGATCTGCTCTTTACTAAAATCCAATGAATGCAACCATGGCTCACTAAAACCTTGGGGAAAACAACAAATGCATATTGATTACTGAGCATGTGTCAAGACAGAACATTGGCGATATTCCTTTCTACGATGTCATTACGTTGTAACATACAACATTTTTGAAGTGGTAGCTCATAGAATTAAATACCTGTATGGGCATTCGTAGGAACGTTAAAAGGTTGCCAGGCGGTGAAATTGTGATATCACTTTCTTTGTACTTCTTAGTGCTATCCTGACATCATTTTATTTATTTATTTAGGTTACATCTTTTGAGAAATCTTCTATTTCTGTCAGCCTGTCTGTCGTGCGTGGATATGCAAAGTGTAACAAAAATGAGTATTCGGAAGTAACAATACATTGTCACCCTTGTCACCCTTGTAGTAAAACTATTATTTTCATTCTATCATCTCTTTTGCATTTCCTTCATTGTTAAAAGGGTTTGATGTTCTTTCCCGTCTATGGTTCGGCTGCATTCCTTGTACCATAACTGACGTTTTTATTATGTAACTTCCCGTTCTGACATCGACATTGGCTAACTATTCCCGGAGTTACAGGTCTTGCTACTGAATGAAAAAGGGCATGATCCTTGATTTTCGATGACACAATTTTATATTTTCTTAGCTGTTTGTATGTGTGTGTGCGGGGGTGGGGGGTGGGGGTGGTGGTTTGTAGAGTACATAGTAGAGGTTTGTATGTAAATAATGTTGCAACATTGCATTCGATTTTGACCTGAGAAAGCTCTTTACTTGTAACGCTAAAGAAAATTTTGGATGTATAAAGACATTACCATTAACAATATCTATAAAATATTTATTAAAAATAAATTGTAAATCCCAATTGCAGAGTAACGTTTATCGACGATCTAAATGATTCTACGCGATCTATTTGTTTTTATTTCACCCATAGATTTCCTTCTATTAAATTACCATTTTTGGGGATCCTTCACAAATATTCTGAGTTGATATTGTCAGCTTTGAAATGTTTTGCCATAATTGATAAAATGTCTGCATAACTTCACATCTTTGTAAGTTCACCGAGTGACCTGGATGTCCCCATCTGCAGTGCCTGCAGGTGGTCAAGCTATAGTCGGCAAGACGCCATCTTCTTTCCATAAATGCTTCAAGGCCCGAGGTATAGTGGCGACTCGTTTTGCCCTTTGACGGTATCCCGTTCTTCCCTGTTCCACCCATACCAGGTGCAGCGCGGATTCCTCTCTTTAGAACCTTGGAACGGCTCCAAGGCGAGATCGATGCCCTCAAACCCCTCAAGAGCGAGGTCGACGAGCTCAAACCTCTGCAGACCGAGATGAACGACCTCGAGCACGAGGTCGCTTTCCTCCGCACCTTTGTGAAGTCACACTGCAACCTTGAGGAATTCCCGGGTAAATTGGTGTCTCGTTTCGCAAATTTATATGTCGTACGTGCGTGTGCTGAAGAATTGATTTTAAAAGACCGCGAGGATGTGGAGCGATTAACGGAATTGGGCAGAAGAAATTAACCACAATGCATTACTGCACATTCCTTCTTTTTATTGGCTAAAGTACACATTCGTTTCCCTTCTCGTGTGAATCATCTTTAACATTACGTATGGGTCTTCACTTTGGTACTGCCTTTGCTCCTGCACAGAGCGAAATGTGCGTGACGCATTGAGTTGACTATTATAAGCACATCATCATTACCGCATCTACGAAATGCTCCCATCACCTGATGTTGTCATGCTAACACGTCTTCAGAACCTGTCTTCCGTACACATCTCGAAGCTGTATTCGTTTGTGGTGGCATTTGATTGTTTGGTCATACTAACCAGCATCGGCATCTTCGGGCCTGCTCAGTGTTATGCAGTAATCATGGCAACTCCCAAGGACTAACTACCATCCAGAAGAATCTCTTATTAGCTATCTGACTCTCTTTTTTTGAGCACTAACTTTCATTCTAATTTGTGAAAGTATATATACGGGCAATGTTAGTATTCATGAATGCGTGGTGACGAGGTGCAACTTAACCCTTCCAATACTGCAAGAATGATTCAGTGACCAAACATTAATAAAAGCTCATCACAATCATACATTGAAACGCGAAGCCCCTGAGTTTCTCGTTGTATCGACACATGTATTGTCACGATTGGTGCATGCGGACATGCTGGCTGTGGCTAACAGGTTGATATGAATAGGCCATCTCACATTTTGGAGTTCTTTCCGGGCTTTCATAGTTTTAGTATTAATTTTCGTTTAATTTTTGCATATCACTGGCAGTCGATCGAAGAGACGGGAAGTTTCCAAGCTTTCCTTGATCACGGTCGATTTATGATTCTGATACATCCTTGTGAAATTTGAAATGTTTATACAAGCATATTCTATAACATACACTGTGTGCCTTACTTTAAGTCAAGAGGTAAGACGTAAATATTTCATTTCAATTTCAGACTACGGGAAAATTTGTTATAATATCGGGTGGTTTTGTGTTGGATTCTAAAAGCGTGTCGTGTCTGATATAATTTTCCATTTTATGCATCTTTATTCATTCCCTTTCTTTGACACATTTTTGTTTTTTGTCACTCTTCTGACATCATGTGGTTAACGATTATGAACATTCGAACATATTTGGACTTTGTTCCTAAACATAATAACTTTGTAACCCAATGCAGCAACTCCTGGAATAGTACACTTGGTGTGACGGGTCTAAGAGTTTACGGAGCCCATCATGAGTAATGTAAAATGATGATGATTTGAAACAACAAGAAAAAAACTGTCCGGAATGCAGAATTTAATCAAATAAACTCATAGATTTTAAATGTTTAAGTTGACTCCATCTTTGTCCTCCATTAATAGCCCCTGCATCTGTCCACTACGCAACATGCCTCCTCACCAAGAGCGGGAACACACAAATTGTAGGACGAGTCGATCTGCGGGAACAGGTAACTTTTAAGTCAACGCCTTGTCTCATATATAGAGCCCAGTTACTTATCATTCTGCTTGACTGAATTAAAAATAATCAAACATAGATCGATCACCGTCCGTACGAAATCGATTGCTGGGTTACATGTCACGGGGTCCAAAGTTTGACGTCATTATGCGTATCATGGCTACATCTTTTTAGTGATGTATCGGTAATAACTGTTCATAATACTGTTCGTAATACTGACACGTATGTATCAGATCTATAGTTCTACACTTTAGTATGAGAGCTGTGTAGTCCTTACTTCTATTTATAAAGATTCTCTGAAGAACAATCTAACCCACTCTTATACGTACAATCTACCAAAGAAGTAGATAATTATGTTGTCTTTATATTTTGTGAATGTTGCATGTTAATTATACAGCGTTTTGATTATACAGCCCTGTAAAAGCGCTCAATGAGAAATAGATATTATTATTATTATTATTATTATTATTATTAAGAAACTTTGAAAAAATTCGAAAACATTTTCAAGTAATATCAATTCTCCTATAAAATTCTGGTCGAAACTGCAGAGTGGAACAGTGGAGATAAACCTGCAGGTTGACGGTTCGAAACTCGGTCTGCAAGCCGACAGCAAGCACGGTTTCCATGTTCACACCTATGGCAACATCAGAGGCTCCTGCGGCAGCACTGGTGGCCACTACAACCCGGATGATGTTAACCATGCAGGACCAACCGACTCTGCAAGGTACTGCCATCTCGTTGAGCTGCATGGGAAAATAGTGTCCATGAATGTTTTTCACGCCCCATGCAGGTTGTACGGTATAGGCCGACAGTCATGTCGCCTTGTAAATTAATTCTAAGGATTTCATATAAAGTATTTGTAAAAGGATTTGATCAAGTGTGAGTTTCTTCAATTTGTCTCTGTCTACAAATCAAATTTGTTAAGATCGCAGCTGCTGGTTACTGGCAGTGACACGACGAACATGGAACAAACACTCAAACTCCGAAATTCCGACATTGTTTTACTAAATAGTCCATGGCGGACAACAACGGAAGAAAGAAACTCACAAGAAATTGAAGAAACTCACATCTGACCTTCACTCCTCTGAACAACATCTTTCTTTCAAGATTTGATCAGTTAAAGTAAGAAAGTAAACCGAATGACCTAAAAGTATGCTTGAATCCACCCTCCTCTTCCCCCATCCTCTCAGTGACGATACATCTTCTAGTGGGACCTTCTGTCTTATTAAATCATTGTATAGCCAGCTCAAGCTAAATCAAACAACCCACACAAAATTCTATCAATCAACCCATAAAAAATTCTATCAATATACATGGACATATACCCTAGAAGATGATGATGTAAAAAGACACCTCTATGTATTTTTAGTTCTACTTTACATTATGTTTCTTTTTTTTTTCAACTCTGACCTGTTCTGTTGTGTTACAGACACGTAGGAGACTTGGGAAACGTCGTCACGAATAGCAGCGGCGACATCGACGTCCGGTTCAACGACACTTTCGCTTCGCTCGTTGGAAACAAGTCGATCATTGGACGAAGCTTCGTGGTGGGTATTGCTCGAGAAAGTTTCGTTTGTGAACATTAAAGGGGAAAGGGAACGATGATACGTTTTAATCTCTAATAAATATTTCAATAACTGGAATTGCATTTCAGTTTATCTGTTGAATTACCTTGTTACCTCCGCATAGAGGTTATGTTTTTGTCGGCGTTGGTTTGTTTGTCTGTTTGCATAATAGTTGTGAAAGGCTTTGGATGTAACCTAAAGTAAACCAAAACTTGATAATAACACAAGGAAAATAATGATTAAATTTTGGTAGTGATCCGCGAATTTTGAATGAATTGTTAAAGGATTTTTTTAATTTTTTTTTTCTGATAGGATCAATGAACTTGGAGTTCAAGCTGCGCGTATTGAAGTTTGCTTTGAAAGATGCACACTTGAGCGCGTGCTCTGCTCATGGCGTCGCGCAGCACGCAGGAAGCTGATGAGGTAAACGTGGTAAACTCAAGGCTTCTTGGTATATGGGAACTTTGGGCGATTATTAGCATGTACACGTATGGGTGGAAATGAGCTGCTTGGTGAAGCTCTAAATGTTTTCTAATTTAATTCTTAAATTAATAGGTTTCCGCTTTTTACAAGGCTCATGTCTCTTTTTTTTTTTGTGATCCCTATTTTCGTAAGATTATGTGCTCTTTCTTCTTGTCTTGTGTTCATCTTCTGTTGTTGTCCCTTAATTATATTTGATTACACCAGTATATAAATGTAATAGGTCTATTCCCGGTACTTTTATTTTGATTTTTGTTATGTATGTTACCGCTATAGCATTGGTTGTCATTGATAGTTGATGTTTTATTGTGGACGAAGGAAAACTCAAATTGAAATGAATCGTAATCGTAGCTTCGTGCTGGAGACGTACACAGGCACAGACAGACAGACAGGCAGACACACACACACATACTGCTACTACTAACTATACAGGTATGGTTGGGTGTTCATAATATCGGACACCTAACGTTTTTCTATCAATAGAAACGTGAAAAATCTCACAATTTGCCTGAAATTTTACTCACGTGTGGAGAAATTACTCCGGATTCACAAGCGCGCACTGAAAATGTGATCTGAGGTACGCGCTCTAGATGGCGGCTTCGAACGCGTGGGGTGTCATTTTTTCCGCACTCAGTTGCCGGGCTCATATCGACCGACCACCCCGCCCTCTATTGACAATACGTATAAAGCGTACTTAAACGCGTTTTTTCGACAAGCTGCTGTTTTTTTCTAGTCGTAATTTTTTTCCCCAATAATATTTGAATATATTTTGAATCCTTCGATATTACTTTTGAAGGACTGTTTGATGAATTTGACTTGATTTTCATTAGGAAACTTTTCATCGTAATTGAAATAAATTAGATGAGTCGGTTTGTTTTTTCACATTCATTTCTCGTTTCTGCATCAACTCGTACGGTCGTAGCGGGCGACAAAATGTTTATGTCATGTGTATGTGTAATGTGTGTGCACGATCGTACAAGCGGCGGTGACAATTTTGCGGTCAAAATTGTCAAATTTATTACGGAAGGATACTCTACATCTAACAACGAGTCAGCAAAGGTAGGCCTAGTTATAGTCTATGTAGTTACACGATAAACCTTATTCGATTTTGCTAAATTTCGGTAATTTAGAGGGAATACTTAATTGTTTTCGCCACATTTTACTCGGTAGCGTAGCCCAGTGAAGAATCGAACACCGTTGCGCGTAGTCCCATGCGTACATTTTCTTTCTGTACGCGCAATGCCATTATAATGCGCGGTCGGTCGTTATGGACCCGGTCGGTGGGTTGGACCCCTACCATACTACTACACTACTAGTATATTACTACTACTACTAATGTCTCCGATCATGTTTTCATCTAAAATTTTGTGAGTATCGATATGTTGTTTGCTTGCTCCTGATCGCAGCTCCATGCTGGCGAGGACGACCTCGGAAAGGTGGACAATGACGGGAGCCGGGCTAGCGGGAACGCCGGAGCACGTTTGGCTTGCTGCGTAATCGGCTGGGCGAGTGGCTCAGAATGGACAGACAGCTAACTTGCTCCTTTTTTTTTTTTATTTCAAGGATGTATCTCATACATTTTGTACTTTGCTCTGGTACATTATTGATCCCTCATTCCCCGGTTTTGCATACTGCCATGCACGAGAAACACGCTTGTAAATAGAATATCTTTCATATTATACTCTGACTAACGCCTTGATGCTTTTACCTTCCAACCCGTTGCTGAGTGACATTAGACTTCGTATTCTCATGTGTATCTGATCGTAGGGCTAAGTATAAGTGTGCCTCTTAAGGTACTAGGAAGTTTTGTTCAGTGAGGCCCTGTTAACCCACAGATCGTATGCAACAAACGGTGACAAAATGACCTTGATACAGCTTGAGTAAGTTTCATAGACATAATATAGCACACATTGCAAATGACAATATTCCACTGTCGATTTCATGCGGGACTATACCTTCGTATATGATAGAGAGAAGACACGTGACGAGAAATACGAACTGTCGCAAGTCTTATGGCAAATTTCCACCTGATTCGTATAGTATCATCTCTATGAGTAGCTCTATATTGCGAAGTAGGCCTAACCATTTGATTAATTGTAGCACGTGTGCAACTTCTTGTGATGCACTGAGCTCATTCCATCCATCTGAAGGAATACCTCATTTTATCGGTAAAGGTTTTAACTTTGGACATTATCATATACCCTTCGGTCGCTGCGGCCCTAGTTCTGGAAAGAACTTGTTTACGATGTAGGTCTACATTTTTATACTCTTTGTTTACACAAAAGTTCTCGGTAGATCATTAATTCCTTAGAGAGGGAGCTTTCATTTATTTCTGTCATGGTCTATTTCACTTGCCAAAGAACATACGCTTTGATACGACTGCCCACAATCTATATGATTAACTTTTACGCTGAAATTGGTGTTAACCTTTTGATCTCAATACAAGATATTTACCTCCGGAATTTTCAGCCGTCAATGCTACAGCCTTCATCAGCGGAATGACCCGTCTTTGCCTTGATCACGTGACGGTCAATAAGCGGGTCATCATGGTCATAGACTGTCGGAAGTTTGTAGCGCCCCCCCCCCCCCGTCTTCAGTTGAATTTCCAATTCAGATGAGCTTCTACTGTAACTGTCACATTATTTAGGTTGAAAACAAAAATAATGTACATGGTACCTATACTGAAATGATATATTGATGCATTAATATTTCATGTTGCTTCTTAATATGACAATAAATACTGGAAATGAGTAAATTATCAATCTGGAGAATGATAGTGATCAGCAGGAACAGACATTATCCCCATCACGGGATTAACCAGCCACGTAGGAGAGTGGATCGTATCACCGGATGCTTTTTTTTTTCATGGCTCTGAATTCCGTACTCAGAGGATGAAATTTCGGCCATAAATAGCACCAGTTATTCACAAAGTCCTGAAAATTACGAATTCGGCAAAATTATGAAAATCATTCATTCCGATTTTTGTAAAATAGACTTCAAATATACCCCTTTCCAAAAATTTGTCCTGTGCGCGGTGTAAAATCGCATCATAATTCCGGACACGATTTCTGTAGTGGAATAATCTTTCGTCTTTCGCACCTTGTCCTTGCACCAGAATCACAATTCATACCAACGATTCACCGTACACATTCTTACCGAGCGGACGACAAAGAAAAAAAAATCGGCAAATGAGGCTCAAATTTTGTATTTTACGGTAAATTATCAGACTTGAACATTTCGAACAGTTCACGCGATAAAAACCTTGTGATAAATCGACATCTTCTTGTAAATCTGAGGTGAAGTGTGAATTTTTTTACCGTTTTTTCCATGTTTATGTCACATTTTTGCGATTTCGGTCCATACAACGCTCTTTGAGACTCATCTACGACGTCCCGCGCGTATTGAATATCATTAGTACGCAAAAATGTGCACGTCCGGAATTACCATGCTGTCCGGTAATACCATACCTGCATATACTTGGTAATACTAGTACCTGTATACCCGTTCCAACAGAAACTGACATGGTGCCACTACCAGCTCGAGTGTGATATTCATTTTTTTATTATTGACAGAGGATATTTTATTCTTTATTTTATTGAAGGACGGAAACTCTGTTCTGATTTAATCAAGAGTATGCATGAACCTTTTCTATCCATTTTCAGTTAGTCTGTAGTCTGTCACTAACAAGTATCACGGAGACCAAAAACAAAACAAAACAAAACAAAACAAAATACAATGCATGGCGATTTGTTTTGTATTTGGTAATAACTGCTCACATGCCAATGATAAATGACTATTTGCTTGAACTCCTATGCCAGGATCCTTAAATGAAAAAAAAAAACAACAACAATAGTTGAAACATGTTAAAGGTAAGACCACCTTTAAATTATAGATTATGCAGCTGCCATCTGGAAGCAAAATTTTTTTTTTACGTCAATATCTTATGTATTAATGTTGCGAAATGTAAGTGTAGATAAAGAACTTATTTATTCGTAATGCGCTACAAACTTTTGTACTTGCAGTTTTGTAGGAAAAGGTTAATCAGTATAAACTTTTGCACCGTGTTTTCGATTTTGTTTCAATCTATAAGAAACACCTTAACATAGTGTCAAGTTAATGTCATGTGGAAAATGTGTAGTGTTTAATTGTGTATGATAAACATTGTTCTTTGATGATAACTAAGATTATCATATGAATACTATATTCGGTACTTCAAGGATTTCACTTGATTGTAAATAAAAGTACACAAAAGCTCAAATATATTTACACAAACTTCGCTGTCAAAGTTCAAATTGGTATGAATTGGGTGGATATAATAAATCCAATCATATCAAATTAACGTATAGTGTGTATATGCAGTGCTTGATTTTGAAAGGGTTTTTTCTCACCATTTATGAGATCATCGCCTATTTCTCTTGATTATTGTTTCTTGTTTGCATCCATGCGTAAGTGATTGACTGATTGGTGATTATCTGAGCTATGCACTAGTGATTTGATGCAGTATGGTGTGGTTGATTGCACAAAATGTTGTCAAAGTAAAATCATCTTTATCTCAGTTTGTGCTTGTGGATCATAATCATACGACAAGGCTCCTGATCAGGATTTGTGGCGACACGGATTGTCGCCCCTACACGGATTGTCGCCTCCTGCTCGGGGGGCGACAATCCGTGACGTGCGTTGGCGGCACGGATTGTCGCCCGCCCTCGAAGCACATTTTGCTGGGTAATATCGTTCTGGACATAATCATTGAAATACTAACACATAACTTACATGGCTACATCCATGCAAACATGCCATGTAAAAAGTCATGGTGAGGTTTCAAGGAAGTGTGTATGTGCGCGTGCACATGATGATTTAGTGTCCGTTTGTGCGTGCGTGTGTGTATGTGTGTGTGTGTGTGTGTGTGTGTGATGGAAGAATGTGTTTATTAAGTCAGTTTTTTGCGTATGTGTTTTTTAGCTGCGCGTGGGGAGGGATACCTAGTAAGCTGTTGCTGGCATAAATGTTGATATTGATTTTATCAGCAGCTTTGAATTTGATGAGTTTGTTTGGCAGATTTGTATATGAATTCGGAGTGGAGCTTGCGTGCGGGCGGATGCTGCTTTTCTGCATACGGTCAATTATGTCTTATTTATCATTATTGGGAAATCGTTTCATCAGGAAGGATGTGGTATCGGTTCGGGTGTGCGTCGGTATGTGGGAAGGCGGTTACATTTCGTTATTGCAAAAGTTTGTTATTCTGAAGGCTCATTCGTCCGAAGGCTCATTCGTCCGAAGGGTCATTATTCCGAAGGTTCGTTATTCCGAATTTCATTTTTGGATCAACGAACCACTAGGTATAGGGAATTGTGTGTTTCGGATAAATGAAGCCTCGGAAAAAACGAAACTTCGGAATAACGAACCTTCGTGTGTGTGTGTGTGTGTGTGTGTGTGTGTGTGTGTGGCCGGGAAGGTGTGGGACAGCGATAAAAGATATACAATGAGAACGAATTTAGTATTTCTCTATAGTCTTACCCACTTTACGCTCCATGGATATTACATTTTTTTTTATTGTATTCGGGTGTGGGAGGGGTGTCCGAATGTTCTAATGATTTTTTTTTCTGGAAATGTAATAGGCTTCGCTTTATTATAACAATCTCCTTAACATAACCCAGAAAGTCATGAATATCGCTGCACAATGACAGCATAACCACAGTTTGTCTATTCCATAACTGTAAGTAATATTTTCTTACTCTGTTTAACTTATCGATCTAGATAGTATTCTATTTGTGGTATAATTATGTTATGTAGTCTTTACATTATGATGTTTATCCATATCTGAGCTGCACAAATAAAATTCAAACTTCAAGTTCAAAATTTCACATATCTTTCATTACTGTAAAGCAAATTAAAGAAATGCGAAAACTTTTCACAACTTGTACGGAAATTCAATTTCACTTTTCCCCAGTGTACAATGTAAGACAGTCCAATACGTGATGAAATTGCTGTCATAATACATTGACTTGGCAGGGATCGTCATATTGTACATAATTATTTATAACAATCTGTAACTATCCGAAAATATCCGCAACTCTCTGTAAATAGTCGCAACTCTCCGCAGGTCTTCCGAACTATTCGGAAGTTTTAAATGCAAGTCGAAAGAACAAAATTGCGTGCCAACTCGTGCCAAATCTCTCCGTATCGCCCCGCATATTTTTTCCCGTATATGTTTTGTAAAATGCTCTGGTGACAGCAAGAGATCCCCGGGTGTCCGCAGAAATAAAAGAAAAAAAGAATGACTTATTTGGACGTAACGCCGGACGCAGAGCATTATGTGACCGCTGGGGCCTTACATACCCACACGAACGCTCACACACAACACACATACGTAGGGCCTACGTAGCCCACGAACACCAAACCCCTCAGATACTCATGCAGGCACAAAACTGCGCCCACAAACACGCACCATCACATACCCTTTGATATACACATACGCCACTATATTCCACATACACACGTAAGCATACAGGCACATGTATGCACACAAACAAACCACTACCACTATACAACCACCACACATGCACAGCAGTTGCTTCTACATATTGTATTACTATACTCCAAACACACACATACATACACACACACACAACAAATCATACACATCACATATCATGCAGCTCACAATACACACACACACACGCACACACACACACACACACACACACACACACATACGCATAACTTACCAGTCATACCCATCCCACCAAAGCTTAACACCGGAGGAACCACCCCGAGCCCGGGGCGACAATCCGTGACGGGGCGACAATCCGTGTCGCAACAAATTTTTTGCCAACACGGATTGTCGCCTTCGAGGTCAAAAACTGGGAACTGCGCAAGCGTCACGGATTGTCGCCAGGCGACAATCCGTGTAGGGGGCGACAATCCGTGCCGCCAACGCCCGTCACGGATTGTCGCCCCGAGCAAGAGGCGACAATCCGTGTAGGGGCGACAGTCCGTGTCGCAACAGGATTGTTTATTATAAAAAAAAAAAGAAACATTTTTGTGCTTCAAATGTGAGTTCAAAAACTAATGTAACGAAAAAAAAAAAATGTAACTCGTAATCGAGAGCAAAGCCTAAAGCCCATTGTAGTTCCATGTATGGGATTTTCACGTTGGTAAAATGGTAAGGGCCAGCTGTCCAGACATGTATTACTTTCACGGTTACAGCAAAGCTTATGTGTAAGTTTTTCTCAGAATTCATTAACCCTTAGTGTCATAGCACTTACACGGAAGCATGTGCACACATAGACATACGCTCGTACATACATACACAGATAGGAGCGCCGATCCGTTTTTATGATGAGGGCGGCAAAACGTGCGGAAACGTGCGAGGGAGCGAAGCGACCAAGCTGGGGTGACTGAGAAGGGGTGTTTCCCCCCATCCTACATGTCATAGCTTTGAGCATCTTCAGAATTGAAATTCAACGATCTGGTGCACACTTTGGATGGAATATTGATTTTCAATCAAACAGTAAGAAAAAGTAAAAATGCAAGGAATGGCTAAATCATGACAACTGATGGACATAGGTGGACATCGCTCATCGGCTAAGACAAAAATAAAGTGAATGGAGGGGTGACATATATCACGATAACACAATATGTACTCTCACACGAGCATAACGAGAAATGTATTAATCATCACAAAAACAACAACAACAACAAATAGGGCCTAAACAGAATTATTGATAGCTGCATGATTTGCTGACTTCTGACCAAATCGATTCAAAACATAATGTCCGAGTCTATAGAACAGGAGGAGTGTGGGACTGCCCTCTACCCCACCCCACCTCCACGTTGCATAAGGCGTGTGATTGTGTCCCATCCTATTTTTAACCGTTCGTCATAATTTTATGTACAGTAAAGCTGTAATTAGTAGACTTATGTTCAAATATGATAGCCGTAATTTGATCAAATATAAAGCTAATACTAGACAATGTAATCGGTTTAAGGGTGGCTCGAGAATTATTAGGTTCCATTATTTACCATCAGAAGAACCTCAGTCTAAATGCGTTGACATAATTCAAGGAAACTGATGACCCGCGAATTCGAATTTTGAAATATTTCATAAGTTTCAGTAGCTAAAGATGGAATTATTATAGGGTTGGGCAAAATGCTATGTTTGCCCCAACATTTTTAATTGCCTTCACCCCCCCCCCCCCCTCCCTATTGACGCTTATTTACACGAGTTTTGACAAGGTATCATTAACGAGAACGATTACACTGCACACTTTGCTTGATGTTATTTACACAGAACACTGTTTTCATGGTTTTAGCTGTTCAAGTGGCATTTAAAGGGGATGGCTAGTAACCGATCAGTGGGAATCAGTGGGAATGCTGAAGGATGATTGTTCCAATTCTTGTGGGATTCATTTAAGAGTACATTATATATCTACTGTTGTGTGAAAATTATTTGCTTGCTTTTGATGTCATGTCCAAGTTTGAAAACACCCTATCCTTACCCTGGCTACAAAAAACCAAAGTTTAACATGGACTGGAACTACACTTTAATGCAATCGGGTACTTCAACGTTGACTTCCTCTCTGGGTACATTTCCTACCTCAATCATCTTTCTTTGCTTTCCTTACTCCACCTGGATCCCATTTCGTCTCGTCAATCCCAATGATAACATTCTGTCACTGAGTTCTTCCTTAGGATGCTCTTCGCGAAAGAGTTCTGTTTTGAAGAAGATTCAATGAAAAATATTCAACTTTTTTTTTTCTTAATTGCTGGAGGAAATCACTGGCGTACCAATAGAAAAAAAAAAATCCACTGCATTCCATGGGCCGGAAAGTTTTAAGGTATTTAGCCATAAGTGACAATAAATATTTAAAATGCAAGCTGTTAAAGTAGCTGTAGGAATACTGAATGATTACAGACTTAATGATTCAGCAACAAATGGTAAATGATCATTATCTTTCTTCAGAGGATGAATATAGAAACAGTTTCATTTCTTTATCGGAGGCACGTAGCTGCTTGTCTCCCGTCATATAGCTGATTTAGGTCAAACAGATGCAGAATTTCGCACTAGTCCTCAGCAAGCAGAAACTTGTTTATAAATGTTCCTGTTGCAACAGACGAATTATCATCTACTATCTAGCTCTGACTGTCACTCAGTGTTTTGCTGCGACGACAGGAGCCAAGTTACACGACTGGTAAGCACATTGTGAAGTACAGTTTTATTCACAAGGCCCTGAATATCTTTTGGTTTCATTTTGAATACAAATTAAATCTTGTTTGAATTTAATGGAACAGAAAAACAGAATGAATGACGTTAATATCATCGAGGCTTTAGTTGAGTTTTCGTATGTCTTTTCAGCATTAACAACATATTTTCCTGCAGTTGGAAGCATAATGTCCATTCAGACGTTTAACTGGTCTTTGTTCAACTTTATTGACTATAGGTTTTCCCATCCGTTTTCGCACTTTTGTCATTCAATTTCAAAGATTTATTATTCAATTTCGTCCCGAGAAGCAGGTGGAAAGCAAATCCTAACTTTAATTTCGTCAATTGTCACTGTAATTCGTTTTTCGTCAAACATTTTCGAAGACATGGCATTCAAAATCGTCAGTTGTCATTCAAATTCGTCCCTCCCGCTGACGGATCGCAGAATGTGAAGATCAAATTCGTCTTTGTTCACACAATAAAATTTCATGAATTTTTCATTCAAATTAGTCAGATGTTGTTGATTCTTTATTTTGATGGTGAACCAACTTTAAGCCGACATATTTTTACTTTCTCTGGTAAATCGCATCGTTACACATTATTCCCTAACCATTTGCTTAGACAATACAGGCGAAAAACATGACTGCCAACCAAAATTGATTGAAGGATAAACGACAGTCAAAAGACATAACCCAGGACAGTGTGTCAGTGTCACCTTTTGAACTTTAACTCGTAATGTTCAGGTTTAGCATCATAATGCATGCAGCAAACTTCAATATTTGTGCCCTGGAAAGCAGCAAACATAAGTATGTTATCCATTCTTTGACATTGAACAGGCTACAATTCTACACTTAAATTTTGTCTTTAATCATGTTTGCCTAGAAATTGTTTGTCAGTATTTTCGTTTGCGAGACAGTACGTCTGTTTGTATCAGTGTGGACTCGGATTGCTTGTGTGTGTGTCTGTATCTGTGGTTCTGTGTGTGTGTTGTTGGGGGGGGGGGCACTTGTGTGTATGTTAACTTCTTAATGTAAAATGTGAACGGTTACAGAAAAAAAAATACATGAATGACTGTAAAATCACACCGGATAAAGATATGAGACGAATATGAATGAAAATTTAACGAAAATGATTGACACAAGACGAAATCGATCCTGCTGTTTTGAGTGCTGCGAGTGAGACTGACGAATTTGAACTGCAAATGACGAAAATGTATGCCAAATGTCTAAATTGAATGGACTTTATTTGAAAATGAACGACGAAAGACGAATTTGAAAGTAAGATTGGCCTATTCCCGACATCCTGCGACGAAATTGAAGTAACATTTTTTTTGAAATCGAATGAAAAAAGTTTGAAAATGATTGGGAAAACCTACTGTAAGCACTCACGATGCTGTTTAACATTATCATACATATCAATGTATTTCATATATCCTCATTTTTTTTTCGACAGAAACCAAAGAGAATCAGAGATGATGCGCCTGTTTCTTCTTGACTGTGTGGGACTGTTTCCTTGACTGTGGCCGCCGCCAGCGCTTTGGCTCCATTCTACATCCCGGACAAGGACCGTGTCCAAGGACGCTACATTGTGGTCTTAGAGGTAATTATAATATTCTTCTCCTTCTTCGTCATCATCATCTTCTTCTACTACTTCTTCTTCTCCTTCTCCTTCTTCTTCTCTTCTTCTTCTTTTTCTTCTTCTCTTCTTCTTCTTGTTCTTCTTCTTCTTGTCCTCCTCCTCCTTCAAATTCTGTTCGCCCTTTTGCAAGTTTTGAGTGGCGAATGCCACCGGCGATGTTGAGTGTGTTTTATCTACAAAACGCAGTATTCAGAAGTTGGCTGAGCATTCCATGTATATACTTTACATTTCCTCCATTGTGTGGACGGGGCTTACGTCTTGCTGCGATGGGGGTGATCACGCCGCTCTTTTGTAGATTAACGTAACAGACATTTATTTTTCTTTGTCTAATTTTCTTTTGTGTTCTTTGACGTATACATAATCCCGCTTCATTAATTGTTATTCTTTACAACTGTCAATCTCAAGTAATGTGTGATTTTATCTATTAGTCTGGTGGGGCGGGGACTTTGCATATGAAAAATGAAATATTCCATAGCAAGTTTATACGATTTGACATCTAGTTTTTAGCTGACCTCATTATACTCGTTTAAAGTTTACAGTTTTTTTTCGGATTTTTTTTCTTTTGATGAAATGCGTATGCATTTTACTTTTCGCGTCTTGCTATGTATACTTATGATTTGCGTTGTTTTTACGAAATGCTGTGAAACATGCCCCTCATGGCTGGTTGCGCTCCATTTTATTATCCAATTCCACATTCTGCCCCATCTCATTGTTTACAATTTGTGAATTTGTTTGTTTGTTTTTGTATTCATTTTTACAAGTAAATCGTAAAAAGAAATTGAACGTTTGAATTGTCGAATACACCAAATATTATATACATTAGAAATATGAGGATTTTATACCAAAGAAGCATTGCTTGTGCATATATAGATTCCAAGATACAAATTTAAAGTAGATTGAGCAAATAGAAACTATTCTTTCAAGTTCCTATGATGTTTCTGCTTCATTTTGGTGACTTGGTTATGTTTAGTTAATTTTCTTCTTTTATATTTGGCTTCAAGATTTAACTTCACGTCAAAAACACGACTTCGAAATGAAAATCCAGTAAACTCTGTGTAGAAGTCGGAGCGGAAAAATATGTTGGTATTTAGCACATGCTGTTTTTATGCTGTGTCTGCGATTTTTCATGCCCTTTGAGCACTCAGACTAAATGGTAAAAGGGTATTATAGATACCCCCTATTATTATTATTATTATTATTATTATTATTATTATTATTATTATTATCATCATCATCATCATCATACCATTTTACTTATTGTGGATGTGATATTAAAGTTCTTTTTTCAAGGTAAAAGGTCTGTTGGTAAAACCAGCATCATTCGCGGGCAAGACATATTTCCTGCTCATCAATATGCGGTAAAGATTCAATCAAAACATTTAGGTGCATGAGAATATAATATGCATTTACTGTGAATGCATACTGCGAATGTATTTCCATATTGTTCATTATGTTCTACATATTTAATGAAAAACTTTTGAGTTTAACATTTATTGCACCAAGGTAAATTGGAACCCTCATATTTTTACGACTAAACTTTTTTTTTTTTGTAACTGGGCTTGCTGTCTGACATCCTTTGAATTATGTCATCATTAAATTCATATAGCACTTAATCTTAATTCAATAGGAGCACCGATCTTTCTTTGCTATTTTGTACAGGATGGAGTTGATGTAGACTCTTTCATCAGTCGTTTTGAGCGAGAGGTGTCCGTGGAGATCGAGATTAAGAGAAAGTATTCAAAGGTGCTGAACGGATTTGGCGTACAAGCAGATGTTGGCGGTGTCGCTCTCAATCTTGTTGGTACCAGCGCCAGATTTGTAGAAATAATATGTGGCATAACATAGTAGAAGAATTAAGGAATGGCAAGCGAAGAAGTCAAAGCGGATGATACTGGCAGAGTGTAATTAGCTGTTCGTCAGACGTGTGTATTGTGTCTGTGGCTGGCTGTGGAGGCATGAGAAGGTATCGTGTCATACGCTCAGAAGAGCATGTACAGCATATGATATATAATTATCGTATCCGGGCAACATTACCCCCAGAGGGCAATTACCCCCCGGCTAATTACTGGTTAGTGGTAAGGTTAGAGTAAAGATTATAGGGTTAGGGTTAGGTTTAGGGTTAGAAGTATGGGTTAGGGTTAGGATTAGGTTCAGGATTAGGATTAGGATTAGGATTATGGTCAGGGAAAGGGTCCGGGGTAATTGCCCTAGACCCATAATTATCATCATATAAATATCCGTTGGGTATATATCCATCGGGAATGTATAGTTTGTTGAGGATTGATATTACATGTATGTATGAGGATTCACATCATATAATTATATGTATGTATATATATATATATATATATATATATATATATATATATACAGTAATAATAATGTCACAACAGAGAAATGCATTAAATGCCAATCTTGATTTTAATGAATAATCCGAATTTTCGAGGATCCTTCCTTTTCATCAGGGATGACTAGCACTAGTCATCCCTGATGAAGAGGAAGGATCCTCGAAAATTCGGATTACTCCTTAAATCAAGATTGGCATTTAATGCATTTCTCTGTTGTGACATTATCATTGCTATTTCTAGTACTGCCAATACGCGGAGCAACTACAATATATATACAGAAGTATGTGTGTGTATGTATGTATGTGTAGAGATTTCACGCATTGCCTCCACAAGGAAGATAAAGAAATTGTAATGCATTTTTTCCAATATATTATGTTTATTTGACCCAAATTTTCTGCGTCCTGCGCCTTCTCCAGGAGATTTGACACTTTTCAGTATCAAAACAAAGCAAAATGACTATAAGATCCCAAAACACGTCTCCTAGCAAAGTCTGTCTGACAGTGCGCGCTCTATCCATGTTCAATTTTGGCTTTGCTTTGATTCCGCTATTGTAAAGACTCCTGAAGAAAGCGAAAATTTGACTCAAATAAAAACATAATCTACTGGCCAAAAATACATTATAAGTTTCTTTATGTTATATATATATTTTCTCTTCCAATCCATCTAAAGCTTCGATCGCTACCTGGAGTGGACTTTGTAGAAGAAGACCGCGTTATCTTCGCCCAGGGAAGGAACAGAAATCCTGGATCGTGGGGGATCGATCGCATCGATCAAAGAGGAGTCAATTTAGACCGAGACATGACTCTTAGTGGTACGTTACTGCGTTTGAAACAAAAAATATCATTGCCATAACTCGACTGATTGCACTTTGTCATTTTCTAATTATTTGGAGAGTTTGGTTTCAAGAGAATCTTAGTACGAACAAAAAGTGTGGGAGATCAACGTCTACATTTTTCAGCTCTTCATGTTTTTCTATAATTTCCCTTTGTATCCCGTGTTAAAGCCTACATCTGTTACACTTTTTTCTTTGACAAATTCCATAAATCAAACTTAATCACATTCTCAAGTTGTTGGAAAGTTGCGAAAAGTTAGATTATTCGACACAATGTTTTCCACATGAACTCTAATAACTTTAGAGGTTTGCCCTAATGAAAGAATTTGTTCTCGAATTTGACAATGATACTGGGACCAAAAGCGGTGAAAAAAAATACTGAAAAGCCAATTATGGTATTTTTAATTTTATTGACAGATAACCGATGACAAGTTGACAAATTGATGAATAAATCATGTCCTTCGTAAAAGACTGATGTGGTCATGATGAAACAAAATAATAGGTCCTAAATAGGTGACATAATAATATATGAAAGGCAATTTCATCCAAATAAACGCGTGGAGTGAGTGAATGCAGCAATATAGACAGAACACATCAGTTATTAAGTGTGAGGAAAATCGGACAATCCGTTCAAAAGTTCTGAATTTTTAGAGTTTCAGTGCCGCCATCGCTGGATGAGCAGACTACAACAAATTGCTGGTTAATTATATTATCTCGGTATTCCGATCTACCGCTAATTTTCATTAGGTTATGGGGCTGGACAACACATCTACGTGATCGACTCTGGTATAAACCCTTATCACAACGACTTTGGTGATCGTGCGTATGTCGCAGCCGATATAATGCTGAAAGAGGACGTAAGAAGATTCCCAAGACGCTTGTCTTACGTGGAAAAGGAGAATTCTGTCCTGATGTTGCTTTTTATGAAAACAACAACAACAAAAAGCATCGGAAAAGTAGATCAGTTAAAATTTGTAAAATATACTCAGCAAAAAGAAAGAAAGAAAGTGAACACTTTTTCAAGTTCATATTTCTCATAAGATACTTGGCTGAAATTGATGTACTATATACCATATTAAAGGTAATTTAATCGGCTATCAACCTGGTAGGTCAATAAAAAAATACTGATTTACTTCTCTGATTTGTCTATTCTCAAACAAAGCCAGTATGCGGATCCAGGAGGAGGAGCACCGGGCGCGCACCCCACTTTATTTATTTATTTTTTTTTTTTTGGTTAAAACAAAAGAAATAAAAAAAGAAAAATGGGGGTGGGCGTGCGCCCCTTTTAATTTTGAAAAGGCGTCTCCTCTTTACGGAATTATGAGTCCTGGATCCTCCCCTGCAAAGCAGCATAATATCAGGATGGAATTCTCCTCTAAGTGTGATCATATTACAATAGAATGGCATACGACTTTTGGTTTTGTATGTTGCTATGGTTAAAACTGTCTGTGTCACTGATGTTCTGATGAAATGCTTATTCTGAACAGTAGTCAGTAATAGTCCCTTTCTGTTCGAATTGATGACTGAATGTGACTCTGTCGAGAGGACCTTAGGAGAGCTACATACACTGATTACTACGGCCAGCGCATACGCATACATCACATGCGAACCAATTTCAAATCCATGAACGAATATTCAAGATGTTTGTGTACGCATGCGCTGGCCGTCAATTCAGTGGAGCTCTCCCAAGGTCCTCTCGACCGAGTCACATTCAGTCATCAATTCGAACAGAAAGGGACTATTGGCAAAACCAAACGTTGCCCAAAGCCTGTTTTCAATACTTCAACTTAACTGGTAAGTCTTCAAATTGAAGAAATTTTTGGATTTTAAGTTGATATTTACCCGCGATACTAAATCTGTCATGATCCTGTAAGCTACAATGCGAAGCCCCATTTAGCTATGCGTATGGGGCTGCTGGTCGCAGTTAGCTACACAGTATGCGTATGGGGCTGCACGCTGCTGGTCGCAGTTATCATGCAATAATGGTTTCGCACAATACGTGTACTACCTCGCCGCCGTCGTACGGCGGCGGCTCTGGTACGAAACCATTACTAAGACATGAGAGCACTTTGGGGCGAGTAAGTCTCACAGTGTTAGTTATATGAAAGGTACTTTAACCTGAAACACAAACTAAGACAAGGAAATTCAGGGAAACTTTTGAGGTAATACCAAAACTTTATATTATCTTTAAGATGGGTTTTAAAAATCGTAAAAGTCTGACTTGACTTTATTTCCTCTGGTAACTCATTCCATATTTTCGGTCCATTATAAAATATTGACTTTTGATAAGAGCTTAATCTTACAAATGGCAAGTGATAATTAAAAAAGTTTCTTGTTATTCATGTATGCACCTGGCTATTGAGCTTAAAGTAATTAGTTAATACTCCAGGAAGCATATTATGAGAACATGAAAACATAAATATTGCACTTTGGTATATATACATATTATAAATATTAAGAATTTTCAAACGATAAAATATTGGCATTGTATGAGCACGGTAATCGCTATGAGATACAATTCTGATTGCTTTCTTTTGTAATTTTAAAAGCCTCGACATATTTTGTTCACTACAGTTTGCCCAGATTTGTATACAATAATTCAAATAAGGCAAAATTAGAGAATCATGCAATAATAACAAAACTTCTTTTGGATACGAATGAAATCTATACAATAAACCAATATTTTTTGAAAGTTTGTTGCAGACAACATCAGTGTGCTGATTCCAAGACAATTTTTCATCAATCATTACAGTCAAAAACTTAACATATGGAACACGTTTAATAAAAACATCGTTGATTTTAATATAAACAAAATCATTGAGTACTTTTTTGTTTGAAAATAACATAAAATTTGTATTATATATATTAAGAACAAGCTTATTTATATCTAACCAATAAACCAACTTTTTTAATTCACTTGCAAATTGTTCCTGTAATATTTGTATATCAGAATTGGACATGAACACACTGGTGTCATCTGCATATAAAATAAACTTTAAACAATCAGACACATTACATTATCATTAATATACAGAATGAATAATAAGGCCTAATATAGACCCCTGTGGAACACCACACTTAATTGTCTTTTGATTAGAGGTATAACCATTAATTGATACATATTGTTTACGATTATCCAAATGACTTTGAAACCATTTGTATACAACACCTCTCATACCATAACAATGAAGTTTATCTAAAAGAATATGGTGATCAAGGGAATCAAAAGCCATACTAAGATCTAAAAATAATCCAATTGTTATTTGGTTTTTTTTTCTAATGCATTCAATATTTTGTAAAGAAAATCAACTAATGCATAAGATACACAATACTTTGGCCTAAACCCAAATTGATTGTCAGTTATGATATTACACTTTTTCTAAAAAATCTATTACTCGATTAAAGACACATCTTTCGAGAACTTTTGAAAGTAAAAGGAGAATAAATATAGGGCGATAATTTGATATATCCTCCTTAGATTCATTTTTGTGAATGGGTATAACTTTTGCAATTTTTAAATTATTAGGAACTTCACCAGTTGACATAGATAAATTACAAATTTCATATAAAGGAATACAAAGAATATGAATAACTTTTTAATAGGCAGAATACCAATTTCATCATGCCCAGGACTTTTACCATTTTGAATATTACTAACAATCCGGATTATTTCATCAGGAGAACACGGCTCAAAGAAAATACTGCTTGCATTTCTTTTGATATTACTCATATAATTACCAACTTGTTTACAAGATGAGGCAAGTTTGGGCCCAATATTAATAAAAAAAAACTGATTAAAAGTAGAACATATATCATCTTGTCCAGTTACAATTTTACTATTGCACTTTAATACATTAGGGAGGGCATTTGACTTCTTTCTTGTACCAATCATATCATTAACTACATTCCACACGTTTTTCATACTACCTGTAGCTGATTCAAATTTGTTTCTAAAATACAAAATTTTAGCCTTCTTTATTTCTTTTGATACCATATTTCTATATTGCATATACCTAAAACATCTGTACTCAGTTGGATTTTTAACATACTTCCTGTGCAATATACATTTTTTATTACAAAGTTTTTGTAGTGATGTGTTAAACCACGGCTTATGCATATACTTTTTCTTATTTGTAACACGCTTGACAGGAAAGCAATCATAATATATTTTGGTCAACTTTTCAATAAAATCATTATAAGCATCATTTGAGTTATCATGTGTAATATTCCAACACGTGTTGCTAACCGCTTGAACAAATTTCTCACAATTCATAGAGTTGATATCACGTGTAAAAAAAAAAAATATATATATATATATATCTGAATCACTATTATTCTTTAATAAGATGTTGCTCACAGAAAAAACAGGAAAATGATCACTTACATCTGCTAAGAGTACACCTGCAACTTCTTGATCGAGAACGTTGGTAAAGATGTTAAGTAGTGTTGCTGACTGGGGTGTAACACGTGTTGGAATATGACTAAGGATATAAACTATTTGACATGCATAAATCTAAAAAATTATTTACATGATGACAAACAGATAACTCCAATAAATTCAAGCCAATAAATTCAAGCCCTTGCCTGTTTGGGGGCCATATTCAGCATTTTAAAACATGATTAGTGCAAAACACGGTTGCATCCCAACTAACCTTGATATAAACAATGTTTCAAAACGTCGATTCAAAACGCACAAAAAGGTGCGTTTACGATTCTCTCTATACCCGCATTTACAGGGGAAGCATAAGCACAAAATCTCTTACGCTGAACAACAACTTCTTATGAGAGAGGTTTATAGTTCTAAACAATGCACAATGCATGTACGCGAAATCGGCTCTTTCTCGAAAAAAAAAATGAACATAAATTATATCCTCCTGAACTGTGATTTGTATCAGAATTTTGGATCAGCGTTTCAAAATGCTGGTTCTGCCTTTCCAAATTGGGTATAAACACACCCCAAGCTCAATGTTCAGCTGAATTCACAACCAAAAGATGAACTCTCATTAATCCCATGGGCAAGCTAACTGTACACAGTGTTCAGATGTTATCTAAAAGGAATTTTGAAAGTTGGTGGAATTTTGAAATATATGCTCGTAAGGGAGTTCAGAGATATTAGAAGAAGCAGTCCACTTGTCGTTACCACCACCGCCTTGCGAAAAGGTTGTGACCTCAAGCCACGTTCATTCAAGTCCTTATCTGTTACTCCCTTCCCAGCCCCTTCTTTCTATCCATGTGGATGATTCTCTCAATGATTTCTCTGAAGTTTGTGAAGGAAAGTATGAGAGACTGGCATAGTTAGAGACATGGAACATTCGGAAAAGAAATGGAAAGCCATGGCCGCATCAAGTGAGGAGTAAACAGAACAGACTTTTGTGTTTGATTTGATTTGATTTGATTTGGTTTGATTTGATTTGATTTGATTTGATTTGATTTATTGGTTCTTGCATTTTATCATTGCACATGCAGATACATACACATGTATATATACATTGTTGGTGCCATACATATACATAAACATTAGTTGTTAACAAAGCAAGTTTCTTCATTGCCCTTACACTACAGCAACACAGTTTCTTTATTGCCTTTGATGTACAACAAAACATTTTCAGCGGTGCAATGAATAATACAGAAGGGTTACAGCTTAAGCATTGCTTAATAATTTGCATGCAGCCCTCTTACATATTACATAACATATAGGAAAAATTGGAAAAGAGAAAAACTAAGAAAAAATACATTGTTCTAGAGAACAATCCCGGGGGGAGGGGGGGGGGGGGCGCTTGTTTATTAGACTCAACCTGTTTAATATACACGTGCAACATAGTAGACTCGTGGAATTGCTACTGTTGGACACCATGGCCCGAATTCACGAAGGTGGTACAAATGAAACCATGGTTTAAACCATGGACAAAAACCATGGAGCGCCAAGTCTCGCACGGAATATTTTGTTACAAAATTGGTCATTTCGTCGACAAAATGACCGTTTTGTTAAACAAAATTATCATTTCGTGGACGAAATGTTCATTTAGTTACAAAATGTTGTCATTTTGTTACAAAATAATCATTTCATCGACGAAATTACTGATTTCGTAACGAAATATTCCATGCGACACTTGGCACTCCATGGTTTTTGTCCATGGTTTAAACCATGGTTTCATTTGTACCACCTTCGTGAATTCGGGCCCATGAGCATAAATGTAAGAGCCCTGTGAAATCTCAGCTAGCCGAACAAGAAAAGCAGTAAATGAGTTATGAATATTAGAAGAAACAAAAATGATGATCAGATTTTTTTCTTCTTCAGTGGTATGTTTTGTGCCTGTATAGTCAGCTTCGATTCATTGGCCAGTCAACAAACAAAATACGAGATTAGACAAGGGGAAGAAAATATCCGTAGCAAGAGAAAGTCATCTTTCTTTTGTCTTTTTACTGGAATGTTCCGTAGTATCAAAATCAACCAGATTTAGGAGAAACACAATGTGTAAAGCCCTGCCAAAATAGAATAACCCTGCAGAATATAAATTCGGGGCCTAGACTTGGATATGTTGTTGTTTCTAATTATTTGTTTTTGACGCAAAAGACAATTCGGTCGTGTAATTGGTTTGGATAATCTCTTACTCTACTGAAACCGTAGGGTGCTTCTCAAATAAATATTCTACACACTCACAACATAGTTATTATATGTGTTTGAATGCATCTAAAACGTGACACCACAAATCAAATCCGGTATAAGCGTTTGTATGTTTGGATGAATGATATGTATGTACGTGTACATTGTCTCTCTCTCTCTCACATATTTTAACATGGCACCATGATTGTAATGTTTAGGATATTACGAAGATGGATAGCATTGATTTACGATGTTTCCTTTTCTTCTTTTCTTCTGAAGAAGAATATTGTCAATACCTCTTCCCCAGCATGGGAAGATACTTTAACAACATAACCGACAACTTAGAAAAGAAGAGAAGTGATCTAATTTGTCCAGTATCGAAATAATGCTTTGTTCTTCCGTCGAGATGTTTTGATTGCAACTGATTTACAAATTGCCCTACATCGACGTAAATAAGCACTGAATTGATCAGTGTTTTAATAGTAGCCATGATAAAAAAATCATGGGCGTACATACTCGAGCAGGATTCGAACCTCCGACCTCCTGATTACCGGACAGGCGTCATCTCCACTAGACCACCGAGCTTTCGCCCAACAGCAAGTGTTGGTTCTAATCCTTATAGCATGCAGCGGGTACTGCTTTGTTATTCAAATTCATGAAATTCTTCTGTCGAGATGTTTTGATTGCAACTGATTGACAAATTGCCCTACATCGACGTAAATAAGCACTGAATTGATCAGTGTTTTAGTAGTAGCCATGATAAAAAATCATGGGCGTACATACTCGAGCAGGATTCGAACCTACGACCTCCTGATTACCGGACAGGCGTCATCTCCACTAGACAACGACATTCGCGCCTATTATTCCAATTACGGTGACTGCGTTGATTTGTTCGCTCCCGGCTCCTACATTACGAGTCTTGACTATAGTAATAACAGGGAGGTGGGAATATATCTAGGTCATTTAGATCACCCAGAATCGCAAAGCCGACATTTCTTATTCCACCTCCCTGGTAATAACTACGATACCACAGCAATGAGCGGAACGAGCATGGCTTGTCCACATGTCTCCGGTATGTGAGTGCTTCTTACAAAAGTCCATGCCCCATCAGAGGGAGCCGTCCCACTAGACCGACACCCACGAGTCATACATCCCACGAGTTCGACATCTAAAAAAGGTTCCGAAAGTCATACAGCCCACAAGTCATATGGCCCATAAGTTCGACACATAGGTAAAAAAAAAAAAAAAAAAAAGCCTATACGTGTTCCATAGATACAGCACGGGGCTCGATGTGTCGGTCTCGCGGGCCTTGTTTGCTTAGTGTCGAACTCATGGGTGGTTTGACTCGTGGGCTTTATAACTCGTGAGTTGTATGAGTCATGGGCAGCATTAGTCGTAGGCTGTATGATTAGTGGGTGTCGGTCTGGTGAGGTGCACTCCATCAAAAATGATGAAAATCAAAAGCATTTCTTGCATTGATTTATTCGTTTACTGTAGGCCTGTATACAGTTCCTAATTTAGTGAGAAGTTGACAAATGATTTTATGAGTTGGTGAAAGGGCGTAACTGTTGATTGTCATGTTGAGATATGTAAACATAAGTTTATCCGCCCCCAGATTGTCAGATATGCTTAATGATGCGATCATTCAAGTTTGAGCGATTTTGAATAATCACCAAGATCAACATTCCAAAAGCAATGTAGTTCATTTTATTTGATTTCATCAGTATCGTGTAACGCACGTGCACGTGTAACGCATTCTAATTCTCATCAGTATAATGCCGTGATGAACGTTGTAGAATTCAAATTCACAAAGAGGCAAGCATTTACACAAATAGTTATTGGGCAGTGTTTTCCAACACTATGTTCTTCGTAATTGAAACCAGAACCTTCACATCTGTTTGAATCGACTGTACATAGAGAATTCATGCTTTGATTGTGCTAATAGAAGAGATACTGACTTGATGGATCTTATAAGCTTCGAAGTTAATTCTTTCTCGGTCCTTATAGGTATCGCTGCCGTTATGCTGGGAATGGGCTACAGCGCCGAGCAGGTTTACGCCAAGATCGTATACGACGCCACTCCAGATTGTGTGTCTGACTGCATGCATGGGAACTGCCAATAAGCTGGCATACTGTGGCTAAAAGTGTTCAGTGAAAACAAACAAACAAACAAACAAACAGGCATCATAGTGGATGATGACACTATAATCCTCATTCAAATTCAGTGCAGTTTAGTTCATTTTATTTCTTCAACTTTTTTATGATACAAACTCGAAAATCTATTTTTTTTAAATGTATAAAACATACTATAATGGTCACAGAGAACAAAATGCATAACGTGAATGCATGATAAATCAGTGAAATAATCATACAGTAACAAATTCAACGACATAAGTGAAGATATTATCACATAAAGGATTTTCAGTTGAAAGAACACAGTGTCCCCATAGTGTGAGAACTATAGTGAGAGCACATTGTGAACACAGTGTGAAATCTCTCCACACTGTTAAATTCGATCATTTTAACAGTGTGAATACAATTAATGTGAGTCGTCAATTCATCGTGTGAAACAAAGCATTACTATGGGAACACTCTATGAAAAACCACACCACAGTGTGAAATCATCTTCACTCTGTTAAATTCGAACGTTTTCACATAGTCGACTATATGAACACATTGTGAACACACTGTGGGATACTGATTCTTTCCAGTAGGGTTTATAAAAGAAGGAATCGTGTATATGTTATTGCAATATCTAGAATTGCTGCATTTCTCAAGTAATAAAATGATGACTAAAACTATTCACAGGGGTATTCATAAAAAGCAAAGCTGTTCTTCGAGATGGGCACGCTTGATAGAAGTACATTTAAACAAAATTAAAAACCACAACTTACACACACATGCATCAATAGAGGTTATTATTAAAGAAAGACTTCCCTAGATGTTGGATCTGATAAAACTGAGATTACCTATACAGTGTTCCGAGTGTGCAATCGCAGTACTCACAAAATGTCATTCCTTGAGCTTAAGAAAACGTACATCATGCACTCAATCAATCATCAAAGACTGAGGGGAAAATTGTGCCAAAAGAAAATAAACGAGTGTCATTCATTCATGAAATATTTTACGTTTTACTCGCTGTTCTATTCTGTCTTTATTATATAAATAAATAAATAAATAAATAAATAAATAATAATATATATATACACATACACGAGGTGTGTCAGAAAAGTTCCAGGACTGGTGTCATAAAAGACAGGTTTAATGAAGGATGAGTGGTTGTGGAAGATGACCCCAGGAGCGGAAGGCCTTCAGTGACCAGGACTGAGGTCAACGTTGAGCACATTTGATGGCGCATGGTGATCGTCGGCTGACTATTCTAATAATGGCAAATGAGCTGGGCATAAAACTTGCATGCGTCAATTCTTCTGGTCATCACTCAGGAGTTTTGGCACCATCTTTGCGCAGATTTTCCACAGATCTTCAGTGAGAATCTTCCAGACACTGTCCCGATTCATGCCCAGCTCATTTGCCGTCATTCAAACAGTCGGCCGACGATCACCATGTACCATCTGCCTAATGTGCTCAACGTTGACCTCAGTCCTGGTCATTGAGGGCCTTCCGCTCCTGGGGTCATCTTCCACAACCTCTCATCCTTCATTAAACCTGTTGCACCACTCAAAAACATGTGTGCGACATCGTCTCATCTCCGTACACTAATTGCTGCAGTAATCTCATCGCTTCTGACGGAGTTTTCCCCAACCATACCAGAAACTTCAAGTTTGTTCATTGCGCTGTGCTCATTGCTGAACGACCTGAAACAGAGGATGTGTTTATAAAATTATCTAGAACAAAGTCTGATGGCTGCAGAGAGCTGAGATCACAGTTACATATTCCAGATAGATTACTTCAAAGGTGAAACCTCTTAGTTTGAAGTTTTTGTTTGAAATAAATCTTTTATGACACCAGTCCTGGAACTTTTCTGACCCCCTTTCACTTTTCACTTTTTTTCCCATGCTTTTTGACATAAAATGCGTTTTTTTTTTTACACAAATAATAATATCTGGTGGCAATGATATGCCATTCATGTTATGAGTAATGAAATTCCCTATCCATTCCCGTTTGAATTATGAAAATCCGTAAAATACTTTTTGAGATACATCCAATAATGTTAGGGGGGAACTTACTTTTTTTGCTGAGTGTATATATATAAATATATATATGTGTGTGTGTGTGTGTGTGTGTGTGTGCGTATTTATGAGGCCAATTTAGGCCATTTATTCGGCAAAATAAAACACTGGTAAGCAATAATCAATGAGAATAAGTAAGTCCAATTATTCACTTGCCCTCATAGTGCAGGTTGTTATAATATTTCTCTGTTTTTTGTGCACATGTAAAGGGTCATTAATGGCTCTGCTGATGATGATATACACAAAACGCAAAATATTCCGCATGAAAATAAGTAAAAAGTCACCACGCTACACACAGTTGAACGTAAGAGTTTAGTTAGTTCAGATCACCTGATATTAGCGTCTTCCTAATCACCTGGTGTCGGTTTAAAGGTGCTTCACTCCCATAAATCTTTATGTAATTCTCATTGGATCACTTTCAGAACCTGTAATCCTTCACATTACTTATCAGTTTCTCATCACTTACGTCTGAAAACAGCCTTGGTTATCAAAAAAGATAATCCAAATGACGAAATGGACAATGAACAGATTCGATATTTCTTCATTCTTGAGACAATTTTACAGTTTGCCAGCACAATGAACATGATGTTCTGATTTGGAGTACCATTGAACAATTATTTCAAGCTAAAATTGACGACAAATTTTGGGAGTGGAGGGCACTACATTGAAAAAGCCATGTAGTTAAGACAGCCATGGAGTTATCAACTGCTAGTATCGTGGTGTGTAAGAAGTCGCAAGGGTCAAGCACCATTTTCTGCATGATAAATTATGTGAATCATGCCATGTGTGGACTGAGATAGGCAATAGCTAGAGCCCACTGGAGAAGGTCAGAGTCAAAGTCAAAATATGCCTTTCGTAGATTCGAAGTTGTGATGTATTTTATTTTCAGCGAACAGTGACATCCGTAACACTAGTGTTATTACGATTCAAACTAAGATGAGGCAGATTTACCGTCGCGTCTTCTCTGAGCTCCCAACGATTGACCTATAGCACATAACTTTAGAAGTGGAACCTGTTTTGTAAACTTTCATACCCTCTGAAACAGGACCCTTCAAATAGAATGTGTGTGTGGACTTTTAGATAACTACATCTGTATAACAATGTAATGCAAGGTATTCCTTGTAGTCTTTTGTATAAAACAAAGATTCGTGTATAGGTCAACGGGAGGCTTATGAAAGACCCTGAAATCAAACTCGTCTCATTTGCATTGCGACTGACACGGCTACTCCGAGAAGGACGTGAAATTCTGTTACTTTCTTTTGATTTCTTTCTGTCAACTACTCGTAAAACTTTGATTGTTCTGCATGTTTGATGTCTTAAACATATCAATTCTGTATGATAATATATCATTAAATAATTTTGTATCATATTATATTACTAGTATAAGGTGACTAAATTATTTATTGATATATTACTAGTATTATATAAACATGGAATATACAGGTTGTTAGTTTAATAGCAAACAGCTTCTCGGAGTTCTCTGGACATAATCATTTACTGACAATCTCAAAATCAACATTGTATGCCGGCATCTGTCCGTTTCTCTCATGTATGGTGTACCCTACAACCCTATATGACGGATCTGCTTCAGGGATCTGTTGTAATGAGTGCAAAACTGACTAAACTTTTGAACCCAAATTCTAACTATACATTGTTTATATGTTTGGATGTTGCTCGTGTAACAAAGCCAAATTTTTATGTCATGGTTTTAAAAATCAATAGGACAAATAAAGAAATGAGGTTAAATTTACATCAAATTTGACAAGGCACCATCGAGACTTATTAATGGTAAAAGTATTGTAGTTTGAGCTGTGTATGTTTAGTAAAAGAAGTGAAGTTGTCTAGTAGTTACAGTAGAAGTAGTAGTAGTAGTAGTAGTAGTAGTAGTAGCAGCAGCAGTAGTAGTAGTAGAAGCATCATTATTTTGGAGCACTTGAAAACGAAGACGTAGTGGTTCTGTTGCTATCAAACTCCATAGAGAAAATTGAGAAATTGCTATCAAACATCCTTTGAGAAAATTGGTTTTGTAACAATTCGACGTTTGTTTGTTTGTTTGTTTGTTTTACATTTAAAGGTGTGAGTAAATCAACTGAACCCCATTCACTTTGTTTTAGTGATATCATAGGTTTTTTTTTTTTTGTTTTCAAAGAGAGTAAAATATTATAAGAACTTAAGATTCGGATAGTTTGGGATATTAGATATCTTTGAGGTACTTTCGAAATGGATTTCCGTCCTTTTATACGAAATTGGATGTCACTAAACAGAGAGGCATCAATATCTTGATATTCTGGGGTAATTGCCCACTTTCTTGGCAGTAATTGGTTTGAGGGCAAATATTGGGAAGATATGGCTGCAATTTGTCAAGGCTCAAAGGCAGCATGTAGATAGAGCAGGTGGTATTAGTCTCATGTTATCAAAGTTGCGCTGTCATCGTCTATCGGTACCGCTTCGGCAATCGAAGACTATTATAAAGAGGGATTAAGTTCGAGAACTGGAAACATTCACCCTGTTGGAGAAGTGAAGTTTGCACCGTGTTTCGGAGAGTGAGTACTTATTCGTAGTAAGTTAGTGGCCCATATTAATGCCCATATAGGTAATTGGTTGGCATCGGGGAGGCATCGTGCCTGCACAGCCTCGATTCAATATCTGACATTGCTTTTTTTCCCCCGATTTTGAGGTGAAGGCATCATCTGCAGATATCAACAGTTCAGTTACCCCATTGCTTTCAAAACTGGTTATGCCATGCATTAAATTTAAGAAAATTTGGATCTATAATTATCATTGAATTGACATAGATGTGAGTAATATAAATTTAGAAATAGACTATTTTCTCTCACAATAGGACCTACTTTTCCATCTGTATAGGTAGGCATTTTAAGTTGGCAGTACCCAAGCCTTAAAAGATTTTCCTGGATGTTAGCTGTGAGGTAATAAAGTGTTATACTACCATCAATAACCCCCTTGACGATGAATTCTTTGCTGGCATTCACCACCAACAAGATGATCACTTTCTATAGTAGGCTATTTAAGGATATGAGAGCTAAGTTGTATCAAAAGAACAGGTAAAACAAATGGTGTGCCTGATTTATAAATCCTCCACGACATTCCACTTCTAGACCTTTGAAACTTGAAAGAGTTTTTTGAGAGCATATCAACAGAGATGACGAACGTTTTTCTACTCGCCTTGATGGTGACCGCCGCCAGCGCTTTGGCTCCATTCCACATTCCGGCCGAGAACCGTCTTAAGGGGCGCTACATCGTGGTGTTAGAGGTGAGTTGCCGAGCGACCAATTATTTCATTATCCTCACATATTGTCTCATAAACAGAATGAAATGGGAGACGAAAAATCCTATACACTATATGGCTGGAAGATGTTCGTCATATATATAGAAAGGTATAGATCTCTAAGAGCTGTAAAAGCTTTATTCAATGAAAAATAGAGGCATGTAAGGCATATTTCTCAAACACTTTTGTAATCTTTCCTCTTGGCTATTTCACGAAAAAAAAAATAACATGACGTTGATTTAAAAAAGCTTATAAAATTGTGTTTCTCTTGGGAGACAAAAAAAAAATAATATTGGCTGATTCTCTCAGTAGGCCTATTCTTTGAGTTGAAATGAAAGCGAATTTTATATATATATACATTTTTTTTTTTTTGCAGCGTTTCTTGGGAGTTTTTTTTTTTTTTTTGTAAAGTTTCGAACCAACACATCATATTGTCTGCGTGTAATGAAAACACTCTTACATTTTCATTAAGTGCGGATATGTATGTGGAAGATATTTTAGTGGCTTACTCCATCTCCATAAGTGTGATGTCCTTTCATGTTTCCCTGATGTGTTTTTTTTTTTTTCGCGTCATGCACGAGTTTTGAGCATGAAATAACTATGCACAAAACGTTAAGAAAGTATTTGCCATTTGGATATCAATCAACTTTATTATGCAATAATTTCAGTCATTATGGACTTCTTAGCTCTCAGAAATATATAAGTACATGAATGAAGCTACATGCAAGTACAAAGAGTAACTTCTTCAAATATATTCGCAAATCGTAGATTATTTTATTCACAGTTATCGATCCTTTGCTGATTTCCGCAGGATGGCGTTGACTTAGACTCCTTCATCAGCCGTTTTCAACAGAAAGTAACGGTGGAAACCGCCGTAGAGAGAAAGTTCTCAACGGCTCTGAATGGGTTTGTTCTTCAAGCCGATGTTGCCGGTAGAGCCCTAAATCTCGTACGTAAATATGGCCTTATTCTTCACGACTTCCTGTTTTGGAAGCCTTTCAGTTATTCTTAGGTCATAGTTAATAATCCTGATTTCCATTTGATGGATATAATTGCATAAGAGGGCATCAGGCGTTGGCCCTGATGTGGATTTTAACACTCTTTATTGGACGTAATTGTTTCTCCATACTTTTTTTTTAATTCTAAATGAATTAACGTCCATCTTCTTGTACAAAACTAAATCAATGTTAAAGAGATGGTCGAAGTTATGCAATCTACATTGAGCCTGCTTTCCTTGCAAGGGCTTTGATAAAGACTTTAGACTTCAAAGGAGAAATGTTTGTCGGTAACTTCAATGAATACTGCAAAACAAACCTGAAAATCAAGGCAAAACAGTGAACAGCAATCGAAATGTCGTAAGACCCAAATTTCAAATTCATCAGTCCATAATCGGTATAAAATTTAAATTAAGAACTGATGTAACGGTCTAAAACATCTCGTTAGTTGCGACATTGTTTTTTTGTTCGTTTGTCGTGTTGCTCTTTCACGAGAAGAAGAGAAAATCATATCCTTCACATCAATTTACTTGAGTTGTGATGACTTAGAAATGATGTTTTCGTAAAGGGCAGACAAAATGAATAGATCTTTGATGTAGAGGCATGGTAAAGGATGATAACAAAAGAACCACTTTATACTACTTCGTCTTCAAATGTTCCAAATGTTACTTCTACTACTACTACTGAAACTTCACTTCTCTCTTACTACATGTCTATAATGTATAAACCTCTGGAAAAGATATTTGACAGTGGCATCATAACGTTATGTAATTGCATTGGCGTTAACTATGATAATTTACATAATGTTTCTCCAGAAGATTATTATAATTAAAGATTCCACAACTCTCTCATTTTGGTGAGATAGAGAAGTAGAAGCACAGACTTTGCCATATGCCTGCAGAACTGTCGATTTTAGCTCTGAATGTACACATGTAATGCATGAAAATGGGAAATGTGCTATCTAAAAAAAAAGAGAACAAAAGAGAGAGAGAAAAGAAAACTTTCAACATATTGCAAGTAAATTCAAAGTGGTGGAAGATGAATTTTGAGCCCTTCTGAGAATTACTGTCCCGTAATGTTATTGGCTTCTTCTTTTTTCCCCTCTTGCCCGCTCCGCGCGCGCGCGCTCTTTCTTTGATTGGTGAAACAGCTTCGCAGTCTTCCAGGAGTGAAGTACATTGAGGAAGATGAAGTCATCTCCATCTACAGTGCCAACTACCAACCAGGCTCCTGGGGTATTGATCGTATTGATCAATTCAATAAGGAGCTTGACGACGAAATGAATCTAGAGGGTATGTGACTCATTATTTAGTCTAGGCTGTTAGCGAAACTTCCACTCCTCTTGTTTTTAACAAAGCTGTGTATCACAAATTTCCCATTCCTCAAAAAAAGAAAAAAAAACCCACAAAAATATGCCATATAGATATAATATGAGTACAGAAGATCACAGAAAGCGCAGTGTAACTAACCCAACAAAGGTTTCTTTATCAGCTTATTAAGCATGTTTAAGTATAGAATATCTAACTTACAGTCTAATTTGTTGCTATAGTTGGGATGTGCGGTATGCCAGTTGTAAGGTCGCTGATAAAGCTGCCGTGTATAATGTTCAGTAGTAAGTAGATTTGAAAAGGATTGTACATAACGGAAATTGTTCAAATCAAAACAGATTCCATTCATACTCGGCAGCAATCGTCCATAGAAACTGAAAAAAACAAACAACCCCCAAAGTTCTTCAAGTTGGAAAAAGCCTGAAAATGAAGTTTCATTTCTCACACCATGTCAACGAGGGCTTCATTAAAATCAATAGAGTAGGGTCAACTCATGTTGTTCAGATGAACAAATGACAGAGGTCTCATGACATCCTAATCGATATTAGAAACTAATACTAAGGATTGACAAATTGCCCTACGTCGACGTAAATGCCCTATGTCGTTGTAGGGCAATTTGTCAATCAGCTGGAGTGTGAAACATCTCGACGGAGGTATTTCATGAATTTGAATAATACATAAGGAGTACTAAAGTTTTGAAGTTTGTAATGGTTTCATGAAGCAATTATGTCAGTCGAGCCGCATATCTATTCAAAATGGAGGATTTAAATGATGTCATAGCACCGTCACTCTTTAACTGTACATCAACGTTTTTCGGCAAATGATTATAGGCCTGTATTTTGAACATGCAAGCAATGAGAAGAACTTGCTACAGATTATTGTCTGATTGTAGTCTTGTAATAAGCTGGCAATCATGCGTGGCTTCAATAGGAGAAAAGAATCGTAGATATGAAATTACTGACCATTTTTTTTTTAATTTGTTGTTCGAACCAATCAGAAGCCAATAACGCCTTCCAGGTCGATGACGTCATTGTCGTCAATCGTTATTTTCATGTATGTGGTTGTGAGTAATATCACTTTCCGGTGATAACATATGAATTTAAAATCCTATATTTTTCTTATTTTGTCTCTGATTTTGATGGAGCGTTTACCATTCTTTTCATCTGTTTTATACCTTTTATGTTTTAAAACAAACATGTCGTATGAGATTGACAGTGAAAGGGCCAAACGCTGCGCGCTGATCAAATTTTCTACTTAGCTCGACGGAGAAAATGAATACCTTAGTCATGCTGTCATGTTAGTCGTAATAGGTTGTTTAAATACTTGAATAGCGTTGTAAAGGCTTGCATCTATTATTCGATCATGTCAGTTGGGTCCTTGAACGAAATATGGCTCTTTCTCATCAATTTATGCGGGATCTATGTCCAAACGTTTCGAAAACTTGGTAAGACACCGTCTTATATCGTATCGGGGAGAATTTGCTAACAAGATATCTGCGCTGCCCACGTTGGCGTGAGGTCACACTGTTAACATCAAGCATCAGTACTTATCATCTCTTATCAGTCCACATATAGCACGCACGCACTTTACATGCCTTTAAGAAAAATAATGCTTTTTTATTACTCAAAAGGAGGCACAACACTGCGGCTTTGTCACCTTTTAATAAAATGCACTGCTCATCATTGTGATCATTCTCATGGTGATTATAATAATAATCACAATTATGATCATTATATTACTGTTCTATCACTATAAGCCTGATTTTACTGAAATGATTTTCTTCATCGTCATGTTCTTAAATTTTAACTTCAAATCTTCTGTGAGCTCTTGATATACATCGCTCTTGCACACAGTGTGTGTGTGCAATTTACGTATATTGATTTTCACGTCTGGTTCCAGGCTACGGTGAAGGCGTACATGTCTACGTGATCGACACGGGAATCAATGAGGAGCACGAAGACTTTCATGGCCGAGCATCCATCAAAATGGACTTCATCGGCGGAGACGTAAGAACTTCAGCTCTGGACCGTTTACACTCCTACTATACTAAATCTATCATTAGAGATAGGGATATTACTTGATACTGTTACTGCTGATTGTACATGCAGTAGGCCTAATAATGATAATGATGTGCCTATACGTCCTTTATCTTTTGGTTCATAGAATACAACACAAATTGTCTGAGTAAACTCTGGACAAAAGCAATCAACTGTCAAAAGCAACGTGCAGTAAGAGACAAGAGAGGAAGCATCACAAATTTCATTTACCATTTTTTAAGGACTTTGCTGGCTCAGCAAACCTTCATCTACGAGGTGCCTAAGTATTGGAACTCACTTCCCAACGACATAACAGCACAAACTTTGAATTCTTTTAAGAACAAATTAAAATTTTTTCTGTTGAAATCTTATGATATACAACCAAATTAGGTTCGGTTTCATTCTCTCAATCAAGTCGTTTGTTAGACCCAATGTATCCCTGTGTATTATGCAAAAAAAAAAAAAAAAAAAAAAAAGTGGGGGACACGATCGACACACAAATTGCAAAAGAAACAGTTTACAAATTGCCTCTAGGATAACCTGTATCCTTAGATACACGTCAGATCGACTCTTTTAAAGTCTTATTGTCAGAGCGTCAAATCATGATTTTTATTTGGATCACGGTTGTGTGCAGGGCGATGACTGCAACGGACACGGCACGCACTGCGCCGGCACCGTTGCCAGCTCTACTTTTGGAGTTGCTAATGAAGCGTACGTCTATGGTCTCCGCACCTTGAACTGCTTTGGCTCTGGACAGAAGAGTTCTGCAATTGCTGGTAAATATTGTCAGACATAGAGTATGCTCATGATAGCTCGCATTATGTCTGGCATAACGGCGAAACGCCATTCCATGTACTTAATCAGGCTTACTATAGGCATTTGTTGGGTAAAGGTAACACAACTACTTGGAATGGTAGAATTACAATGATAGATATACAATGAATTGATCAACAAACACGCTGACAAAGTTAATGAAATTTATATATGTTTTATGTTATTTCATGTGGAAAGTGATGTAGGTTGAAACCTGTATAATCAAATCAGATGAAATGATGCGTCATCGCTTTATAAGTCTGAATGCACACAAAACTATGAATTTACCTCTGTTTAAAAAAAAATCATATAGAATACACGATTTGTTGTTCAAGATTATTGTATGACAGACAGTTTATTTTGCATACACAACAGCATAAGTTTTATATCTCATTCAGCATTTCAAAGTGCTTTAATCACCGTTGATATTATTCCTATTGCTATACGCAAATGAGATGATATAATAGGGTCATCACCTCTCATCTCCGCCATCATTTTGTGAGTAAGGCATCAAGAAAAAGAAAAGGAGTTTGGCAAATAATCCTTACAAGGTAATCGTCACAGCCAAATGACGTCATCTCGAAAGTACATGTAGTATGATTTTCTGCTGCGAAGGACATGTATGTATCTGTGTCCTCCGCTTTGCGCTCCTGAACAAAATATATTAATGAAATACACTCAGCTAAAAAAGAAAAGAAAAGAAAGAAAACACTTTTTCAAACTCATATTTCTTATAGAATATTTGTCTTAATATTGATTTGTTATATGCCATGATAGAGGTAATGTAATTGGCTATCAACCTGGTAGGTCATTAACAAGGGAAATTTTAAGCATGAGTGAAAATATGCGTTTTTCTCTTACTAAGGCACAAAAGTAAAAAATTGCAAAAATAGCACGTTCTCATTCATGAGTATGTGCTCTTCCATATAACAGCAAAGAGCAAAAGACAAATTATCAAAATAAGAAACACAAACTCATTTGCAAAAATCACCCACTGATCTCTTAAAGTCTTCTTATCTTTATTCGTAGCGCTTCATTACTGTTTGAACAAGTTAGTTTTAACAATCATCAGACTTTGTGTGTGTGTGTGTGTGTGTGTGTGTGTTTCTCTCGGCGACACGACATTTGCTCCTGCGACAATTGCTCCGATCTTATTTTCTCCAAGGACTTCTAAGGGTTAGGGTTGAGATGGGGTCTCGGATTTAATTTAATGTGAAGATTAGGATTAGGGTTAGAATTATGTTTGTGTGTAGCGTGCAGATATTTCATGGGAGCAATAATAGTTGTCGCAGGAACAAAATTTCAATGTCATGGAACCGTTTCTCTCCCCTTCCTCCATCCCACCGCTGCGCCTTCCCTCCTCACTTCCCCGACAAAAGCCCTGGACTGGGTGGCGAGCTCTGGGGAACGTCCAGCCGTTGTTTCCATGTCCCTCGGGGGGAGCTATTCCGAAGCACAAAACGAAGCCGTGACAAACACGAAGAACGCGGGAGCAGTGGTCGTCGTCGCGGCTGGCAACAGCGACACCGATGCATGCTCGAGCTCGCCAGCGTCCGCCCCTGATGTAAGTTCGACCTGTTCAAATGTTTATATGCAATTTCTTTTTCTTTTTTTAATGAAGTAAATGTACTGAAATGAAATGAAATGAAAAGAAATGGAATGAAGTGTAACTGCATTATAAAAGTGGACCTAATTTGAGGGAACTTCATCCCATGTTCAAGTTGAATTAATCATTTCTGTGCCAGAAACTTTGGAGAGTGTATAAAACACTATGTGGTTTCTTTTGCTAATCGACATGCAAACGCAAGATGGTTAAACAAACAGCGAAGAAAAAAAAAAAAACCCCAGAGACATTAACAAACAGAGGAGATTGTTATCAAATAAAATCAGACATCTGCATTATTACCTCACGAAGTTTTAAAGATTGACAGTCACTTATGTCGATTGTAATCACACATATTAATGTTATTACAAATAAGGTAAAGATCTCCTCACAAGTCCTCCAACAAACTGCAAAGCGATATCATCACAAAATCTCCTCTGTGAGATGACCTGTTCTTCATGTTAAAAAAAAAAGAGAGAGAAAAAAAAATTATGTCTTTTTTTTCGGAAGACGTTCGTTATTCCGAAGGTTCGTCAATCCGAAAATAGAATAAGGTTCGTTAATCGAAAAGTTTGTTATTCCGAAACACGTACACGTCCCGCCTATGAATCATTAATTCATATATATCATTCAGAACATTTACAAAAAAAAAATGAAGTTGAAGTAGCACTTAATAATCAACACAGGCAACATAAATATAAAAGCCAGGCTCATCAACCGCGAGCTTTTGGCAGTGGCGTAGCTGTAGTGGACGGGGTTAATAGAGCCCGCCGTCCCCCTCCCCTTCCCCTCCGGAGGGTAATGCATGTGTCATCATCGTCATTAATAATTTCAATGAATTTTCGCTTGTTTGCTCGTTCGTTTGTTTGTTTGTTTGTTTTGTTTTGTTTTTGTTTTGGCAATGTTTATTGCTCACTAATAATTTGTGCGCAACTGTGAATTGCCATGAAAGCCTTTGTTGATATACCTCTATTCCGCGCTTGCTCCATCCATGTTACCAGGCTATCACGGTTGGGTCCACCGACAGTGACGACAAGCGCTCGTACTTTTCGAACTACGGCCAGTGCGTGGATTTGTTCGCTCCTGGTAGCGACATCGTCAGTCTGACGCACAACTCCAACACTGGTTCCACGACGCTGAGCGGAACCAGTATGGCGTGTCCACATGTCTCCGGTGAGGGCAGCACCCCATTCTTCCGTTATTTCAAAATAAAAAGCAAAGTAAAACAACAAAAAAGCAAAATAATAGGCCAGTTCGGAGTTAGCTCTTTGGCACGAATGACCATTTTTTTCCTTTGTCGGTTAGGGGCACTTCACTCGTTTTCGTAACGCATAATGCATAAGCTTTAAGTGACAATTTATGGGATTCATCAGTCCTCTTCAAACAAAGAATGAACTTGCCTAGACCAGATGACCAAAATGATCCGTCAATTAGCACTTGGGAAAGCATCCATTTAATTATTTTGCATTGAATGTATACAATCGGTTCGTTTGTGATGATAAATTCAACCAAACCAATATAAAATGTAGTGGTTTAATTTGTTACCCCCCCCCCCCCACACACACACACAAACACTGTCAATTGTAAGATTTTTTTTTATGATAACAGTGAACATATTCTATCAATTTCATTAATCATTTTCTCTCTTTTTTCTACTTTCCAAATATCAGGAATTGCTGCTGTTCTTCTCGGCTTAGGCAAGTCCGTCTCTGAGACCTATGACACAATAAAGAATGGTGCGACCAATGATGTGGTGGAAGATCCTATGGACACACCAAACAAGTTGGCCTACTGTGCTTAAATACTAGTCTTCCTCAAATGACGTAATTTGACGAAGAAAACCACTCCGATGAATGATGATCTTCGAATGGTAGTTTATAGAGCATATAGCGTATTCCATGTCATACGAAGTTTTTCCTACCAGAAAAAGGTGAAACAGTTCTCGGGGGGAACAGCACTTGAGCCGATTTTTTTAATGGTGTGGTCGTAAATTCACTGAAAATTCATATCAACAAACCCTTGAACAGACAATACATGTAATAGAATACGAACTTAATGATCATCGTAAATGAGTCTGATCAACCTGATCTTGTTTGCTGTGTAGTTTTTTTTTTTGGTGTATCTAATAATAAAAGAAATAATAGGGAGTTTGGTCACTTATTTGAATAAGACATCCTGATTTTCCAAGTAAAAATGATATCTCATACATTCCTAACCTAAAAAAATAAAATGGAATTCTTTTATCCAAACTGAGCCGTAAATGCATTACAGCCTATATGATTCAGTTTCTGAACGCGTACCATGGGCTGGAGCTTTGGTTGTGCGCATGTATACTTTGTAAGGATAACAGACTCGATGTGAAATCTGAGTCTATAGCCACGCGCTATTCTACTCTTATGTCATGACATAGGGTAAAGTTGCAATCTTACTTTCCTGTTCTTAGTGTGGGTAATTACCTTATTGCATGTGTGTGTGTGTGTGTGCGCGCGTGTGTGTTGTGCCTTTGTGTGAGTGTTTGTACATGTAAATGAAAGTTACACAACAATGGAGGCACTTAAATCAGGATGTGGTAAATTAAAATAGATAAGAAAGACATACATGTATTACTCATGCAAATCTGACAGAAACAAAACCAGTTTAGGCGATTGCCAAAGACAAAGTGAACAGAGTAATTTTAATCAACGATAAAATTGCCATTACATTATAAAGTATCACAATTACCTACACATGTACATGTACCTACAATTGCAATTCACTGCGACATTATATTCATGTATTTGTGGGTTGTTGTTTTGTTTTGTTTTTGTTTCTTTTTGTGCAAAAATAAGGAAACATAAACTCATCACACTATACATCCTCTGGTAGTTAATCATCATCCGTCTCATCCGATTCGATCTCTTGGAAAATGTGTTACATGTATCACCAAGACAAAAATAAATAAACAAATAAATAAAAATAGATAGGTAATTGCGCCTTAGATCAAGCCTAAATACCGGCAAGTGCAAACGACACTTCTATAATATGATTATTTTGGTCATATCACATCGTTTGATGTATCGTATTATTAAGGATTGGCTGATTAGATGTCTATGTATAAGGAATGTCGAGTTAGCACTACTGGAAATTGTATAAAAAGGCATGAGAAAAATGTAAATTCAGAATTCAGTATCCATAATGATGCGCCTAAGAATAGGCCACTAGATCGATGGCGCATTACAAATGCTGTACTTATTATTATTATTATTATTATTATCATTATTACTATTATTATTATTATCATCATTATTATCACTATCATTATTATTACGAGGCTCTGTGAAAAGTAATCACACAAACTACAAAGTACATAACTTCATAGGGTATCAGAGGAAATTGATTAACTTTGCTACACCTTTATACATTTTTACCAGAGAGGTTTTGATATCACAGTGTTCAGTTCTTTGCCTTAACTGGGAGGCTGTTAACATTTTCATCAAAAAAATGGAAGAAACTTCCTCGCACACTGACATGTACATTACCCGAACTGACATATAAGACAAAATGATGAACAGTGTATCATGTGGCTTGTGTATAACCTGCGCATAATGACAGTAAAAATTCCACACTTATCAAAATATCTATGAGAGAGATGAAAACAATTTTCTGTGGTCATTATCAGAGCAACATTCAATTCCTCGGCAATATTACGACGAAATGACTGCACGAGCAATGAGGGACACACTCTTCTTGGACTGTTGGACACTATGTTGGAAGGAGAACCAGGTAGAAGAAGAAAAAAGAGAGCAAACGAAAGCGGCTCCTGATCTCGTGAGTGCAAGCAATGATTAGCCATCAGTGGCGGATCCAGAGGGGGGCGCAACCGGCGCACGCCACCCTTTATTTTTCGTTAAAAATAAAAGCAATAAAAAGAAAAAAAAAATGAAATGAAACCCGGAAGTGGCACCAGAAATATTAGTCACGCCCCCCCCCCCCCCCCCCCTTTACAGAATTCCTGGATCCGCCCCTGGCCATTAAGACATTCCAGCGACATTAGGGGGGAAAAAAATGAAAAACTGAATAGATTTGATTACTGAGAGCAATACCTCGGAATCCTCTGCCAATTACAAAATTCATGGACAAGTTTTTAAAAGTATTCCTGTCCACGAAACTGGCGTGGATACCACATAGATGTGTTAATGCCTACACAATACGCCTGCATGCACCACAGGGAAAGCATAATTATGACTATTACAAGCTGGATCATTCATGCTATCAATGCACCCCAATATCCCGGATTCAATGTTGATATGATTTCAAAGAAACTGAGAATGTATATAACTTCGTTTATAACATAACATACATGTATACATACACTATACATAATGTACACATCTTCAGCCCTCGATTTGTTGATACAGCTGTAATTCTCCTTGGTTTTAATTCATTGTTTTCATTTTTCATACACGGGAGTAGACATTTCTAATTTTCGTTATCATTCTTGTACCATCATAGTCATAAAAACACACAATGAAGATATAAACATCATAAAAATTCAGTTATAAAATAAGTCCATTTCTTAATAAGCAATCTTTTTGGAGATTTGCGCGGACATATATCTGGCTATAATAACGACTCTTAAAGGCGACTGTCACATAGTACATTTGTATGTACACAATAAAATTTGCATAACTACAAATATACACATCTGCAATCTTCAACAGGTTGTGGATATATTGACTGTGTAGTATGTTGGGAAAACCCTAATATTTGGCATTTATCTGTGATAGAGCTGACCGGGAGGCTCCATCTTTCACACGCCGAGTTCCTCGTGGTTGGCCCACAACCAGTCGTGGTATTTGTTCAACATGTGATCGGTCGGTTTCACCTGGATGGCGGGACAAAAGAAGACACACAGCGAAATTTTCCTGGTACCATTTCAGTTCAATTCAGTTCAGTTCAATTCATATTTTGTTTCAATGATCACAAATTCTTTCAAATACAACAAGTGAATGTCACACAAAATACAATTATAAGCATACTTTTGAATGCGGAATAGAGAAAAAGAAAATGAGCAAGTGTATAACCTACAATAAATAATTTGTTCAAAATCACTGTGTCAGTGGAAAAGACTGAGCTCACGTAAAAGACAAGCTTAAGGATTATGTGACCATTCAATTTATTGAAAAAAAAAAGGTAATGGTATGGAAGTACACAGAAGGGCACACATAGGCACACAAGCGATCGAAGAAATAAAGGCATAGACGGGACAAAAGAGTCATTGCGTCACTGTAGCCTCATCCAGTGGCGGATCCAGAGGGGGCGCATCGGGTGCGCGCCCCCTCTTTATTTTGTGTTAAAACAAAAGAAATAAAAAACAAAAAAATGGTGGGGGGGGGGGGGGGAGTGCGATCCCCTTTAATTTTGTTAAGGCGCCTCGCCCTTACGGAATTCCTGGATCCGCCCCTGTCATGTCCATGATGATAACACTCATACCATTAATGTGATCAATGAATATGATCATAATGATCGTAACATAACTACAGTCATCTTGACAATAATGTGATCACCCGCAGTCAACGGTATTATTGGCACGACACCTTCAGACACATCAATATTTTGTTGTTCATTATCGGAACAGACTAAGAGTTAGAGTGTTAACGATGATAAACGATACAGAAAGAATATCAGCGAAATGAAAGGACAAATCTAAAACACAGACACGCAGAGACAGAAACAGATATCTTTACCTGTCTCCATTCATTTATACAGAATATTCTGTACGAGTCGTTGCCGTATTTTCCGATACCGTGAAGCTCGATGGGGTAGGTCCAATCCTTGGTGAGGAACTCATCTTCATTAATAACCAGAAAACACAAAAAACAAATAAACAAACAAACAAACAAAATAAATAGATAAATGAATGAATGAATAAATAAATATATACGTTATACATATAAACTATTTCACTTTAAAAAGAGACGAGAGAGAGAGGCAAAGGTATTATTATGTGAAAACCGCGAATGCATAAGACTGGTCAAGATGTGATTCTATTTGCCACTGTTCAAATCAGTAAAGGTGATATAATACTATTCTTTTCTCTCAGATAACACGAAATAAAAAGTCTGATTTGTGGAAGTCTACACGACTACAAAAAGATTTTGTTTGTGCTTGTTTGTGTGTTAAGCCGAGCCACGAAACGCGAAACCATCATTTACTATGCTTTCCGCAATTCAAATTTTATTTAAAAAGATAGGAATTATCGGTCACCGATAAACCAGGCAAGCACGAAAATCCAATTGTCCAACAATCGTCCAAAAAGACTTGATGTTATCAATCAACTGTAGAAAACAAATTGACAGTCGATTGCAAACGAAAAGTACTTAACCGCTCTTCTAAATCGACCGACAGTAACGACTGCAGAGGATATTGACTGATAGTAACTACGCGTATGTCGGTCTCATTCATCAATGGAAACCCCCTTGGTGTTCGCACTGCTTTCCCTAATGACTCAATCACTGTTATTACCCAAGCAGTGCCAGATAATTGTATTCACTTCCGAGTCAAAAGCCACACTTATTATGACGTAGAAAACTTTGTCAAAGAGTATTCTCACTGGTCAGGAATAAAACCAAAGATCTTCCGGCTATTACGAGTCCTTAGCCGTGAGAGGCATTATGGGTGATGTTCGCTATTCCGAAGGTTTGTTAATCCGAAAATGAAACAAGGAAAAGTAGAAATTACGCGGTGCGTAATATATGTCCCCGCCGGAAGTAGCATTTTGTAGCCAATGTACAATACAGGTCAAAAATCAAGGTCAAAGGTCAAAGAAGTCAAAGGTCAAAATTCTGTGTAGAAGTTTTGAAGCCCTCACCTAGTGCCATCACTTAAAGCAAACGGAATCGAAATCGGGTTAGAAATGGCGAAGGAGTAGCATTTTGTAGCAAAATGTATAATACAGGTCAAAAATCAAGGTCAAAGGTCAAAGAAGTCAAAGGTCAAAATTCTGTGTAGAAGTTTTGAAGCCCTCACCTTGTGCCATCACATAAAGCAAACGGAATTGAAATCGGGTTAGAAATGGCGAAGGAGTAGCATTTTGTAGCCAATGTACAATATATAGGTCAAAAATCTAGGTCAAAGGTCAAAGAAGTCAAAGGTCAAAATTCTGTGTAGAAGTTTTGACGCCATCACCTAGTGCCATCAGATAAAGCAAACGGAATCGAAATCGGGTTAGAAATGGCGGAGTAGCATTTTGTAGCCAATGTACAATATAGGTCAAAGAAGTCAAAGGTCAAAATTCTGTGTAGAAGTTTTGAAGCTCCCATGTAGTGCTATCATATAAAGCAAACAGAATCAAAATTGGCTAGTAAATGACAGAGAAGTAGCAAATTGAACATTTTGATCACACACGGACGCACACACAGACAGACAGACGGACGGACGGACGGACGGACGGACACACGGACACACGGACACACACACGTACGGAGCCCGTTTCATAGTCCCCTGCTCGAACTCGTTCGGCGGGGACAATAAGGTTCGTTATATTCCCAACACATTTATTCCGTATAATACCTATGGATGTTCGTTCATCCAAACATTTGTTGCGTTATTTCGAAGGTTCGTTCATCAAAAAAATAATGTATGGTTCGTTACTCCGAAGGTTCGATAATACGAAAAGGAAATAAGGTTCCTTATTTCGAAAAATAGCTAATATAAAAAAAAAAGGGGGGGGGGGAGAAGGGTGCGTACAAATGAACCTTTTTTTATAATTTATATATATGCTTGGATTAACGAACCTTCGCAAGAGCGAACCTTATTTAATTTTTGGATTGACGAACACAATTTCTTTACGAGAATCATGAATCTTCGGAATAACAAAACTCTGAAAGAACGGCCTTCGGAAAAACGAACCTTCTAAACGAACTGTATCATAACCGACAGTATGACGCGGCGCATGCTCCATACTATACAGGAACTAATTATCATACCTATAGTACGGCTTGTTAGAGGTATAAAAAAAAAATAAGACAAAATCTCCAAAATGCCGGTACCTGAAAAACGGATGAGCATCTTGGCTCTCTTCTCAAAGAGACCGAGCGGTTGTAGCAGGTCTGCGATTTCCTTCCAGTCGGCCTCCCTGGTCTTTTCCGGTGTGTCCCACTTCTTGAAGAATTCCCACACAACTGGGATTGCCTTCTTCCCTGATTATAGGGTAAAATACAAAACAAAGCAATGGCGAAAATATCCACAGATCACGTACATCTTGCTCATCGTTTACAGATTCTTCAGACGATCAGGTTCTTGGTTTTAGGGAAGAAATAATCTTGTTTCTCAAGTATCAGAATTATGATTCTGATCGATCATGATACTACATGAATGTATTGTCTTCTTAATTCGTCACTAGTAGCAATCGTCGAGAATTCAGTAAAATGTCGATAAGGGCTTTGATAACGGAAAGACAGAAATATATCAATCCGGAAAAGTTGACACTAAGAGGACTTTAAGAATAAATATTATTTCCTCATTTTCTAATGCTGTGAGATATTGTCTTGACTTAAAAAGTAGAGCGTCACCAAGTTGTTGGACTAATACTGAGAGACACATTTTCAGATTGAAAACATTAATGTGGCTGTAAAAACTATCATTTCATTTTCTACTGGAGATCGCATTTAACTTCAGCTGCGTAATTCATAATACTCTCATAATATGGCAACACTTGAATATTGAATAAAATAAGAGGTCCAGTCAAGCGATCACAACGTGAAGGGTCACTGTTATACCTGTAGTCCGGTTGAGGAAGATGGTCCCAACGAGTAGCTTCCACGGGTCGTGGAACAGGCTCTCCTGGAGGAGATTGTACGGCGAGCGCGGCGGGGTCCATTGGCGCGCCGACCTGTTTCCGTTGCGGGAGTTACCGGGAGGAGGGAGCGAGACACTGTTACGTCCAAAGTACGGACTTCTCCTCGTTGACGGTGAAACACCCGTGGAAGAATTCGCTTTCGTCTTGCTTGTCGTTGATGATGGAATGCGTGAGCGATTACGGGTAACATGTCGGGCCGTGGTCGACCCTGTCGAGCGTTTTCCTTTTAAAGTCGAAAAAGAAATTACATTATAACGTATGAGATATTGGAGGTGAAACACATGTGCTGAACAGACTTACTTTTGGTTGACTGTGTGTAAACGTGATTATGGCAACCGTATATTTTATACTGTAAAGGCCCACAACAAGAGCGGATAGATAAATCGAAGATAGGGATCATGAGGGAAGTAGGCCTACACGTTGCTCAGTGTGATTCCTGATCAAACTTTCACTCATGCAGTACATGCATTTTCTAGTTATGTATTTATTAACATTAATTCATAGCTATCATGTACTTATAGCTAGACATCTACGAATCCAATCTATAATTACTAACAAGTTCCTGTATATCTGTTTACTCATTTTGCTAATGTATCCATTCGTATTAACAGTTTTACAGTTTTACTATTATACAGTGTATTTAATTAAGGGATATGCGAAATACGTAGGTATACTGTCGTGTGCCATCAAATGAAAAGCATAATTTTTATTTTGATTATCTTAAAAATCAAAATAAATGAAAAGGAGAAACTTTTTTTTTTGTTTTTCCTAGTTTCATGCAACGTTGAAAAAGGCGCAATGTAATTGAATACAAAATGTGTACTCATTTAATCAACATTTAATGTTCGAGATATTTTTCAAAATATATAAGGATAGTTTTTAACTCTTTTTTAAATTTTTCAGGAGTCCAAAGAGAGAGAGGGGAAAAAAAAGGAAACAATTATTAGATATTACCAGATGAAGTCACACACACCCTTTAATTTGTTTGTTTTTTTTTTTTGTTTGTTTGTTTGTTTTGTTTCGTCGTTTACAATATTCTCGGAACGTATTTCGTCGTTCTTATTGGTACTCCTCTAAAGGAGATTTAGGGAACGCGCATGCTGTCTCTCCGACCCCCCCCCCCCCCATACCTCACAAAAATCCTATCGGCAATAAAAATGAAATGGATTGTTCATATTGCTGCTTTATTTCTTCTCCGTACAGATATCTTATTTCATTGTGATACATGATGAATACATCGTCCGTTTTAATATACGCAGATATATCCCGTCTTATAATCTGGAAAAAGAAAATACAAGTACTTGTAATACCAAAACAACCCCCCCCCCCCCTTAAAAAAAAAAAAAAAAAAAAAAAAAAAAAAAATCTATTAAAATACAGTTATGACCGGGCCTAAGAATACTATAATATTGTTTCTACATACGCATTTTGTCAGTCAAATGCTCCTGTTTTGCATACCGGAGAATCAAAGCCACGAATATCAAGTACAGTTACATTGTACGTAATTATCTCTGTAGTATTTTCAAAGGAAAGAAATCATCAGAAAAGCCCCGTTAAGACAGGTGTTTGAGAAAAAAAAAAACCCAGCATAATTTGATAATTAACTTGCTGGAAAAAAGCCGTGATCATATTAATGTTTTTTTTTTCTCTCTCTGAAAAAGAAATAAAAATATGTTACGAAAAATAGATGAAAAACATAAAGACCAAGCAATATGATAACAATGGGACTACCCTGATAGCCTTAAGTTATACTTTGGTTTTTGTTTATTTTTAACAAAGTGAAGAACAGTCTTACTGTATATCACTATCAAATACAGCATATATACATCGCATAGATGACTGCAAATTTGGTTTGGAGGTAAACAAGAGTATTCCGTGGAAGGGCCTGGTATAATATACGTAATGTACGGTTCCATACCCCTGACATACTCAGACTGACACCAGTCGCGGTTTCAATAAACTCTAAAATCAATCCCAAGTTCAATCCAACTGATCTTAGGTCCAATTTTTGGATCAATCATGCAGTCCTAAGAAGTACGGAACTTTTTCACTAAGCCATTTTATTTTGGGAACAATAAGATTCCGGCGCCCATCCTGACACGTTACGAATAATTATATCTTAAATGTTTATGTATACCCTTGCCAAACAGATCTAAATCTGTCCCATAGAAAACTTCACTGTTTGGCTCGAATTATGTACATGTGTATTAGTTCCCATGTTTAGTCAAACAGGGCACAGGAATTATGGAACTCGGCTTTTATTGCTTGCATGGCATCTCAATCCGGAATGGCATGTGCACTGTCGCAGTTACAATAATAACCACTTATCGTAGGTGGCAGCATTCATAACATCGTGAGCTACTGTACTGCATGATAGATGTACATGGCATGACACTGCATCAGTTATAGCGAAAAAAAAATGGAAGGGGTCTGAAATTGAAAGGAAATATTTGTTATATGTCATTTGTATATTGAAAATAATACAGACCAAATCATTGAGATGCTGGATTCTCAACATTTCAGTTGGATATACAGTACAATGCATGTACAATGTACATAAAGTACATTCACAATATTATAGGAGAAGATATTCTGGCACAACTGTGTAGAGTATGAAAGAGAGTATGTGCACAGTATTCATGTGCATGGCTACAGAGCAGCATAGCTGAGAAAATTTTAGGATGTCTGCAGCTGGGGAACTCCAGTCCTTTGTGTGTGTGTGTGTCTGTTTGTCTGTATACAAAGTACAATGTACATGTATGTAAGCATTTGCCTGTGAAATTCTTATATTGCTGTTATGCGCTTGTCCCATCCGTTTATACACCTCTTCAATTTGCACCCCCTTTTTCACACGAATGAACATTAAAAATACTGTAAAGCAATATATTTTTTGCGGCATGACTTTTTTCAAGGTTTGGAGGCGACGGTCTTTTTGCAACATGCAATTTTCGCAAATTGCCATTGGCAATCAATGTTATATATGTAATGTGGAAGAAGTTTTGTGTGCATTGTACTTTTGCGAATCTTGGCTCTTGTGAAATTCACAAAATTAAAATGGATGTGAACATTATGTTTTTTGGTTTTACAGTAGTTGCTGCTTTTTGTTTTGTTTTTTCTTGTTTTTCTGTTTGTTTTGGTCATTTCTTTGTTTGTGTTGTCTAGCACAGATTCATGCAATGCTGAGCCAACCTAGCTTTGTGAAAATGAAAAGAAAAAGTGATGATGAATCAAATGTCATATATGTTGGCAAATGTTGCATACATGTACAGGTATCCCCCTTTTCCACAACACTTCAATTTAGTCCTTCATTTCTTCCCTCCTGATACTGTATTTTGCATAACCTTTCCTTCATCCTTTGAATACATGTACATTGTGTCTGCCAAGGGTAATGGATGGGAATATAATATGATGCCAAAGTTACAAACAAAACAAGAAACATGCATGCCAAAATGGTGTAAAAGTACAAATCATTAAGCAGTTTAATTAAATACATCATGGAGCATCACAAATCCATAAGCACAGTTGTACTCATACAATGTACATGTCTAATTTCTTGAAAGAGAAGAAAAATACCAAATTATCCCTAAGAGAAAAAAAAAAGAAAAAAAAAAGGGAGGGAGACAACACAGCAGTTCATCACTATTTACCAGGTCAGGAGAAGCCGGTGACAAATACAAATCTACAAGTCTACAACTAGCACATATCTGGACAATGCCTCGACAAGAAATACAATAACCATTCCATGAAAATCATACATGAAACTACATTTTAGCAAGCTGTCTATATATAGTATGAATTCATAAAAAGACGATAGAAATTCAAATATGTACAGACATCATATTACAGGAAAAAAAGTAACTATCCTGCATGTGAAAATATATATATATAGATATATATTCTCTTCTTCAAATAGTCAGATGTATAAATCTAATTTCTGAGTATTCATTGCAAGCATTCAATCTACAATTGTATTTCTACATCATAATTTTTGGTGAAATGTGCAGATACCTTGAAACAACATACATTTGTACTACAGTTGTATCTGTAACACCTACAGTGTGTATACATCATTTGGATTAAACCATAGAGTCAGGTTTGGAACATGGACACGACTTGGTATACTGCACTATGGAGCCAGAACAAATCATTGGTACATGTACCCATATCACCTATGAAACTCAATGGCAATGTACAGCTGTACAACCATACCTATGAATGGCTTGTGATGCCTACAATGTACACTGTATTTTGAAGAATGAAGAAAAGGCCAGCATTAGAAAATACATCTTCCTCTCTGAATGGATACAAGGATTAGCACAAAATGTTATTAAAGTGTCGCAAACCCAAGACCAACATATTTTTGCTGTAAACCCCTTCCAACATCCAAAGTGCCCCTCCCTTCACTGCACAATCCAAACTCCTTTATTCGTTGTTTGTTTGTTTGTTTGTTTGTTCTTTTGTCTGACAACCTTCATAAATGCAAAACCAGACTGTTAGGGAAATAAATGCTAAAACACATCTAGCACAATGAATCCATTAACAGAAGTAAGGGCTGCAGTGACAATTGCTGGCAGGGATATGCCAGCGCTTAATGAAATTAACCTACAATTCATTTACCAGAACCCTAAATTCAAGACTGTACACCGTGTATGTACACAAGAAATGCAACGTGTGCATTGCTTGCACGCTTGATTTAGTAAAACCTTTCAGAGGTACTACCTGACTACCTGAAAGTGTCACTTACATTGCATGCAATTAACTTGCCAGTGATAATGAAAGGGTTAGATGACAGTCTAGTTTGTATATGTTGTGAGGAAGCAAACAGACAATGGCATTAACACAAATTAATCATAAAATGCACAAAGCTTAGTATTGTGAGGTGTGAGGTCATAACTGACAAAATCTTAACCCCACCATAACCCCCGCCCCCACCCTCAGGATCAAATTTTGCAGATAGCATTTCAGAAACGAAAGTCACTATTCATTTTTCTGTTACAGTATATGGCACTTGGCACACAAAATAACACTTAATAGAGTCTCAGGGATTCTAATATTGCAAAGAAAAATATTTACACAAACCACTGTCACGCTAGTCCTTTGTCTAGTACAATTGCATGTCAAACAAATAGGGGATAATATACTGTATACGCTATATATTTCGCGTGGGTTTTATTTTCGCGAATTTCGCGAGCCGGGAGCTATTCGCGAAATTAACAACACGCGAAAATATTACCTTCCAAAATGAATCCCTTGCCTTGACGATACAAACATTTTACGGCTTACCGAACAGACCATACTGGCTAACGCTAAGCTTGTTTACGTACTATAGCATGTCCACGTTTAACTACTAGTATACACAGCCCAGTCGCTGTGGTAGCATTCGTTGCTAGTAAGTTGAAAATTCACACTTTCTTTACCACTTCATATTTTCTCTGGTCCCCCAATCGCGAATTTAACCACTCGCGAAAATGTGTTACATTGGCAATTCGCGAAAATTTATGTACGCGAAAATTATAGCGTATACAGTAGGGGATAAGCATAGATGTAATGATACATGTACACACTATCATTTTCCAAAAGATGACAAACTGTTCCCGTTCTTTAGATTTTGAAATAAGGAAAATCAACCCATTGAGGTCGAGTGCTGAGTACACTTGGGCAGGTGTCTATGGGAAATGTGTGCTGTAGCAAAGTCAACCCACCCGTCCTCAACGGGTTAACATACAAACAATAGCTGTTAAAAACAAACAAACAAATGTTATGTAGAATAATGCTATAAAATCTTTCATTCCCTGCCCCTGCCCGCCATCACCCCAATTTCTATAATTTTGGTATATTGTACTAGGTTACAAGTGACACTGCAATATCTGTGCCAACTTATCCCTGGAAGCAGATCATACATTAATCAGCTTTGGGTGCTTCATACTGATATTCTGTGCAGTAGCAATATTCCAATAAAGCATTCTGTTATGATGGATCATCCTAGCTTGCTCATTTGCTAGGTGTCTGAATCACTGCAGAACATTGCATGGACAACAACTTTAACCGCACATAATCAAAGACACCGTTTGAAAACTTGTAGAACTGTGCTACCACACTGTGAAACAGTGTCTTGGATGTTTTACAGTGTGGTGGCATAAATTTAACAAGTTGCCAAACTTGGCTGACTGACCTGCATTATGATGTTCAAATGGATGAAAACACTCCACAGTACAAAGTACTGTACACGCTGAATATTTTACGAGGTTTCTATTTTTGTGAATTTTGAGAGTTAGGTGCTATTTGTGAATTAAGAAACATGCAAAAAATATTAACTCTGATCCCGACATGGATGTGACATGGCACACATATTTTTCTTTGCTCAAGGTTGTGCTCCACAAGTTCACAAATTTAACCACTTGCCACATTGTGGGAAGTCTCGATTCATGAAAACTTAGACTTGCTAAATATATGGCGTATACAGTAGGTATTGGAAAATTATGCTGTAGTAGCAAATCATGACATGTATCTCTCAATAAATCTCCCTGTGCTGATTAAAGCCATTCTGGAATGATTCATTCTATCATTACTGTCCATGGGAAGATGAGTTTGTTATAACTCAATCCATTTATAGATTTTCACTTCTTTGAAGAATTTGATAATGATATCAAGCCAGTTCTGTTCAGCTTTGTTTACGAACAATAGCAGAGACACTGGCACCATATTCACACAGGCAGCCAAGAGTTTCTTAATTGGAAACAGTTCATGTCGCATGAGATTTTGTGCAATGTATGGTGTGTGACAAGTCACGTGGGCCCCAGTTCATAAAAGGTGTTAGTATAGCAATACACAGTATTTGCTATTATAACAACTTCTGGTAGCAAAAGCCAAATATTCAAGAAGAAGGATTCTTGTCATTACCATGACACTTGCCATTGCAGGAAGAGTTGCTCTCAAAGAAACTTTTTTAATATGATATGGAGCCCTAGCCTGGTCAGGACTCTTTCCAGGGACAAAGAGTGGATAATTATGGTGTCACATTGCACTAAGTTTGTAACTCATACTGCAATGCCAGAAACATTGACAGCATGAAACTATCACGAATTGGAGCCGATTGCCTTTCCTGCGGCATGAAACTTTCGTGAATTGCCAATGGCATTCAATGCATTGTATAGACAAAACCTTTCACATGCACTTTACTTTTGCCAATCTTGGCTCCTCACAAAATTCTTAAAAAGTTTCATGCATGTTAAAAATTTATGGTTTTTCAGTATCTAACTCTGGGCGGTAGAAGACAAAAATAGGTGAACCCTTAAAAAAAAAAAGGCTATAGGTACATGTATACAGGATTTTATAGGGAATCAACAAAATGTATGCCATGGTCATCAATTGAAATGATGTGTACAGTCTAAGGAGTGCTTAATAAAGGGACTGTACAGTACTGGTTGAGGTGACGATTCATGTAGTATGCTATTAAATGAAACTATGGGATACAATTTGTACAACACTGAGAGAAAATAACTCGTACAGCTGAAAATGGAGCTAAAAGCAACCATTCTGATATACAGCCAACCTTGCTCCAATCAACCTTGCATAAGTTGAATAATTGCCTCAAGTTGAGGGTCTTTTCAAGTCCTCTTCTCTTTATATTCTATTGATTTTAATCCCTCATAAGTCAAATTTTCTCTATGTTGAAGCTATTTCTTCAGTCCAAATAGATTTGACTTTATAGGCAATGTTGACTGTATATTTTAATTCATAATGCAAATCATAAATATGTCAGTTCTCACTGAAAAGGATTAAAGATAAATACACTTCAACCTCAACTATTAGTCAAATTCAAACAGACCAGAAAAAGAAAAAAATTGATCTACATGAATTCTGACTTACACAATACAATTAGCACATGTTCATATCTGTCTTGGGGTATAATTCTTCTTCAACTTAGCCAAGTTTTCCACTTGAGCTAGGTCAACTAAGGTGAGGTTGACTGTACGTGATAATCTAATTTCTATTTCAAACTGTAAGCTATCTTATCTTCCATAGGTCTTAAAGTTCCAGTCACATGCATAAGACAGAGTTAGATTTCAAGGCAAATATTATCGCAATGTTGCAGACCTCTTACAAACGCGCAAATATCCCTACCTCCACTGGGAGAATACGTTCATCACAATCATAACAAGTCTTTTTCAAAGAGTGGACTCAATACCAAGTACAGGCAAAGCCCATTTAGATACACCAAGATTCTAAGGACTATTAGATTTTTCTAGGTATTATAAAATCTCATTAAAATGGATACCCATAGCTACAGATTGCTACATATATACACACATGCAGGACAACGGACTGTTGCCACATATCAAGTCCCACTTGCAGTTGAGTGAATCACATGGTTAGCACAAATTTGTGTCATAAACGAAGTGTGTCAATGTGTGTATTTTGCATTTTAATATCAAGACCACCTGACTGTTTATTTGAATTTTCAGTGGGGGGGGGGGGGGGGGGGGTGGGGGTGTTCTAATCTCTTCTGAAGATGTGCTATAGATCTATGAATTCATAACATCTATATGGGAGTGGAAGCATCTGCTAATCTATGCCAAAGAAATGGTCGTTGTAAACAAAGAAACCAAGTAGGGAAATACATCTGTAGTGACTGTTTTATCATTAAAATTCTATTGAACTAATGATATCTACATATTAAAATCAGCTCATCATATTGAGTGAGTTGTGCAAATAACATGCATTTTTAACAAAGTCTGCACTAGGAAAATCTTCTCAATAACAAATCTTGTTGTATCAGTGTTGATTGTAATCCAGTTTGTTTATATATCATGCTACGCATATTTTTTTCCTTCACAACACAAAGTATTTCTCATTTCTGGGCAGAAACTATGCAGCAAATATGAACATTAAAGCAGATTTCACGCAGTATTATTTCTTGCATAACATTTGTGAAAATGAATCTTAGCTATGATCTTAATCCCCTCCTAGTGCTAATGTTAAGAAATAGTCACTGTAAGCCTCAATCAGTCACAAAGAATTAGGTGTGGCATCACATTTCAAAACAATAGTGCATGCAGTACTGTAGAAGTGGAATTTACACGCGAGTAATTTTTTGTGCTCGGCCGGGCAAGATGAATTTTGCGTACGTTCTTTACAACTCTATGGAATCAAAACATTAAAAAGTGTATACACACATACATGTATATTAGAAGCAAAAATATTCCCTAGCTTTTATTTTTGCGCCAGTTTCTTGTCGGGCGAAGCGCTAAAACTCCATTTTCCTTTACCTTGCTGACACAGTGACACACGTAGAGGATTAGGGATTGATATTTGGGGAAACAGCACACTTCATGCACACCAAACCAGCAGGCAGAAACATAATCCGACAGTAGAAGTTTTGCGGTGATTATTGCCTGAGCAACTCAAGGCCCACTGAGTGGAGCATTTTTCTCTTTACAGGAGGGGGTGGGGGGGGGGGAGGGGATTCAGCCATATTTTTAGAATAAAACCAGAGATTTCTGATGAAGGGCTGTGCTGTATACAAGTGAAGTACAAGGGCTTAAAATGTCTTGCTTCTAATAACACAGGCTAGAACAATGCAATAAGCTGTTAATCATCATTAGTCATCATTCTTGTTATTTTATAACATCTGCATCTCTTCATCTAAGACTCGACACATGCAACAAACCAAAAGAAGCACATCTTCCTATTGGAAATGCAACACTTCATTACCCTGATTGCATCAAAAATTTCACGTAATCCTTTCCTGCAGCCAAGCAACACTTACATTCTCCCTTTCCCCCTCTCCTACACATACATAGGAGAAGTTGCAAGCATGCTACACGAACATGACTTAGTCATATACATCAAGGTTCAAAAAATTTGGCTAAAGTCATCAAATTCAACTGCATTCTCAGGAAAAAACAAAACAAAATAGAGAGGTAATATAATGGCAAATAGAAAGTATTCCACATGTAATTGGTCTACTCAGAACATCTAGTTTTTCGCACCTCTGGGACTTCTCTTAGGTGAAAGCTCAGGGGAAACTGCCTCCTCTTCCTCCTCGAGACCACTACCCTCGTCAAACGAATCCTCCTCATCCTCGCTCTCCGCACTGCTTTCGTCTGTTCCCTTCTGCTGGAAATTGATCTTCACTAGCAGTTTCTGGAATTTCTCCTGCCTGTTCTTCTTCATGCTCGCCTTTTCCGGAGGTGGCATGCGCACTTTGCGCGGCTCCTTCCCCTTCTTTTTGGGCAGGGCGGCGCTCTTGGTCGGACTACGCCGCTTCCGCTCCCGCACCACGCTGGCCTTCTCCTCCCTCGCCTTCTTCTGCTTCTTCGGGGACCCCCTCGGCTCCCGAGAGTTGGATCGCTTCGCTGCCGCCTTGACGGGGGACTTTGACCGTGCCCTCGGCTGCTTGTTTGGGGGTGGAGATCTAACTGCAGCCGGGGTGGCCTGGGATTTCAGATTCTTGGGTTTGAATATAAAGTCTGCAGCAGTATATGCTGATTTGGTCTTGGCCAGGTGATCTGTGACTTCCTTCATGGAACGCAAACGCTTGCCTTCAGGACTGCAAGGGGAACAAAAGGGGAAAAAAAACAACAACTAATGACCTCATGTCAGGAAAAGAAGAACTTGATAGCTTGAAGTGATAAGGTTGTTGGGTCTTTACACAATATCACTACAAAGCTAGCAAACAAGAGGCAGTGACGTTGCCTTCTGTTGCAAGGCCATGACAGATGTTTTATTTTCATTTACATTCATTCATCTTTTCCAAGAATTTAAACTATCCACAATATAGAGATGTTACAGGCTCTAGACACCACAAGGGTATTTCCTGCAATAATTTAAACTGAAACCTCTACCATGTGTGACTGAAACTAATGAAAAGCAACCCTAAGCACCCTCTGAACAGAGGAAATATTCACTATTTAATTTCTGTCTATCAAGTTATACATTATTAGACTTTTCTAGCAAACAGTAGAAAACAACATTTTAGCTTCACATCTTTCACTTTTGACTCAACTTTGACCTCCCATAAAATAAAATAAGAAATCTCTTTCATGATCACAGTTCTGCCACAAATCTTCTGAAATATATCTGGTACATCCATTTAGCATAACAGCAGATGCACGGGACCTATCACTTGCAGGACCTACACGACAGTACCCGACTTGATTGGTGACAGGCAGTAGAAATCTGGTTTGATGATTAGGTGCTGCTATTGTTGAGACCTCTGGCCTTACTATTAAAACAAATCTTTGACATAAACGGGCACAAGTATTTTAATAGCCAAGTTGATTAAACTTTGGCTAACCCACATGAACCAAAGGTGTTATTTAAAGCTAGAAATGTCGCCATGGCAACTGGTATGCCTCTGCCATATCGCACTGTTCTCCCAATATGTACTAGCATAATAGTAAATCTTTTCACAGGATTGGCAAAAAAAATGAATTGACATACAAGGTATTTGAAAGTTTAGCACAACCACAAATGTGTTGAGTGTTTACATTCCTTGAACCAGATTTTATTTAGATGGCTACATTGTTTTAGAGCACAAGAATTCAGGAATTCAAGCATTTTACTTGACCTTTGACCATTGCCCTTTGACCCCATGGCTCACAACTTTCTTCAAACAATCACTAACTGGTAATATCCAATTTTCACAATACTTTGAGCAATTTTCAAAATATAGCAAAGTCATCAGAACAGCAAGGGTAAACAGCAAATGAGGCTCTTTTTTAGGGGATCATCATGGAGCCTGGAGCCTACAACAGAACAATGTTTCAAACTTAAAGGCAAGGCATTCCTTTCCTCCATTTTCTGTCTTTTTTATGGTGGCCAATCATAACTTGAATATATGAGTTTCATGAAATCTTTTCATGTTACTATTTTACTCAGAACGAGGTAAATAAATAAACACATAAATTAATAAATATCATGCATGAAATAACTGAAAAATCTCATACTTTGCCTCTGGAGACCAAAAACCATGCATTTATTCAGATAACTGCCTATAACTTTGACATTTCCTGACAACTCCCCCATTACATATGCATAGCAGCTGCTCAACAACCTTGTGAGGTACACATCAAATTTGCCCGCTGATGCTCCCGACATTCTCTCCGTGATTTTGCGCTTCCAGCCCGGCGGGAGTCCAAACGTTACTAGGTCCACCTCATCGTCCCCCTGCTTTTCTCCGGCCTTGATGGACACCGGTTCTCCCTCTAGCTCCGTCGAGGGTACCCGCCGCTTCTTAAAGGGTGCAGACACCTGACGCTTGTATTCGACATCTTCTTTCTTTGGCGGCACCTCAGGCTTATCCTTGTCGGGTCCCGGTACCTTTGTTTCGTCAATGATGAGCTCACCATCTTCGCTGTCCCTGCCATCCATTGGAACAGGTGAAAAGCTTCTTTGCTCTCTGGGCGGTTTAATAGATGTCAGCGGAACAATCTTGCAAACACTAGTGTTGTCGTTACTTGAGTCAGATGATTCAGATCTGGGGGGGGGGGCGCAAATGGATTCCAGCGATTACAAAATGAATGATGATTACAACAAAAACTCACATGTTCTAAAGGAATCAAATCACTGCTCCAAATTTTAAGTAGTCATTTAAAAACTGTTACAGCAGATACTGATCCACTTGCAACTCACACCCGTGCAAACTTGAAAATATATTCAAATGACCTAAAATGTCAATTTACCTCATCCTCAATGGTGCTATATCTTATAAAAAGAATAAAAGAATGAAAAAGAACTAGGAAAGCAGTCGGAGAGCGCAGACCTCTGCCAGGCAGCTCATTTTCACACATATTGTATATGCATGCTGAAAATTGCCCAATTTCACAGAGCACACGCTTGAGAGCACGCATGCAAACCTCGAATATGTGCAGCTTGAACTCCCAAATTCATTGACCCTATCTTCCAAACGATAAAAAAAAAATCCTTCAAAAGTCCATAACAATTTCTGGATCACTACCAAATTTTAATCATCTGTATCACCTTTTCCTGCAAGTTTCATCCAAATCTGTTCACAACATTTTAAGTCTAATATTTTGCACACAGTCAAACAAACAAATGCCGATGAAAACATAACCTCCTTCCTTGGCGGAGGTAATAAAGTGTAGTAACTCTAAAATTAAATGACATACTAGGCCCTTAATATCAAAATGTATACTGAACCTACAAATACTAAGTATTCAAATTTGCTCTCTCTAGCAGTCAACAATAGGATATGATCAAAATATTTGAAACAGTGAGTGTGAAATGAAATAGACCTTCACTAATTTGTCACGTACAGGAAGTTTAGTAAGAAAACTTGCAACACATCACAAAACAGCACAAGAGTGCTTCAGTGCACTTCAGAAATTTAAATGATTGTAACCTTTTGAGGATTGAGCTACTGTACTTGATTTGTTGCATGAGGAAGGTGTTAGATAAGCATCATGGAATGCACATCTCGATTTTGTCTGAGACATTGCAAGCATAATGCAATAATATGTATAGATCAAATCCTTCATTAATGAAATCCTGCTGGATTGGGGGACTTCCGATTGATTACAACGCTACGACTGGGACTTCGGCTGCTAGCAAGCGCAGCCCTTAGCTGAAAGACTGGTCTGCATCTTGTAATCGCAGATATGCTCTGCAGAGACTACAACTGGCTACACGGAGAGCAATAGAGGAGAGCCATAAAAGTTTTTTTTTTTTTTAGTTAAAAAAAAGAAAGAAAAAAGAATTAAAAAAATATCCTCCAGACAGACGGATTTTTCTGTCTAGCGCAGCCTTGGCCCTGCACACAAACATGCACATTTAAAATGAAGCGCGTGAACAGAGCCGCATACCCATGGTACTTGTGCGTGTACGAGTATGTACAGCATACAGGGTATGAATAGTAGCGTATTAAAGCCAGCACTGACTGCTGCAATGCTGCGCCGGCCGACTGGCTGCTGGCATAGCTACACCACCATTGATCGCGGGAATGGGGATGCACCAAACCAAACTAAACCAAACTAAGATCTTGCAGTTGAAACAGGCGAACGTTAGTGACAAAAAAAAAAAGCGAGGAAGAAAGACAAGGAGGATTAAATGGAGACCATTTTCAGAAAGTTGTCTAGAATATATGAGAAATAAATTTCTTCCACCGTAGTGATGTTGCATACACAATGAATGTACGTAGACCACCTACGCCTATACTGCATTGCTTGTATCCACTTGTGGCTGTAATTTTATCCATATATCCAGTGACTCGGGCTGTGGCTACAAGTTAACAACCACATGAGTGTGGCTGGATATGAGTGTGGTTGTATACACTGCCTTGTTATACTGTATACGCCAAATATTTCGCGAGGTTTTTATTTTTGCGAATTTCGCGAGTCGGGTGCCATTCACGAAATTAAAGACATGCGAAAATATTTACTCTACCCGTCGTGAATGTGACGTACGCGTTCAGTACAGGACTCCACGATCGCGAATTTAACCACTCGCAAAATTGTCAGGAATTCCCTATTCGCGAAAATTTAGACTCACGAAATATATGGCGTATACAGTACTGTAAAACACGATAAATTCGCGGCATGAAAATTCTGTGAATTGGAGCCGACAGCCTTTCTCGCAGCATGAAATTTTCGTGAATTGCCACTAGCATCCAATGCATATGTGGGCAAAACTTTCATGCGCATTTTAATTTCGCGAATGTTGGCGCTCGCGAAATTCACAAAATCAAAATGCACGCAAACATTCCTCATTTTACAGTAGATACCAAATTAGTTCATATTACTGAGCACTAGTATCGCTTGCACTGCGATTATGTTAAACAGAACTCTAATTTGTTATACTGACTGACCTGACCCCGCTGTGATCAAGATGCACTTGCAATTAAAAAGTAAAATTTCAGTAGGCCTAGGTCCTAGATCTGTAACACTTTACGTTACATCTAACCGTGGCGTTAGTCATTATAGTCTAGAGTCTAGGCATCTACTACTAAAATAGTAGATAAGAGTCTCAGAAGTCAGAACCTATCTAACAAGTTAGATGTAGACTTAGGTCTAGAACACAGTTTCTAGTAAGCTAGTTATAGAGTCAGATCTAACACTGGGAAGACTCGGGGTCTACGCTCGAGGCAGCATTCATCGATCATCATTGTGATTGACTTTCCCTTGGCTTGCAACTCTCTCAGCTCAGTGGTGTCAGTGAAATCGTAAGTCACACAAATGTAACCAGTATTAAGTATAATGCGAAAAGTCAAATCATACTCAAGTCAGTTATCCATAAATCGTGCCCATAAATCAATTTCTCAAGTGTGAGAGTGGAATACGGTGATCAAATTCGAAGCGAAACTAAATCTAACGTGATGGATTCTAAATTAAATGAAAGTTACCATCTTCATAATTCAACAACTTGTGAAGACGGGTGTGGGACTGAGGAAATGATAACCACTGTCCCGATTCGAACAGTATAACACGACAGCAGAAACCTCGAAAATACTTCTTGCAGTTATTGCAAATCATCTCAATGAAAACATATTTTCGTATATTTATGAATATCAAGCCATATCATATCATTCGATAATGATGCCATTATCCTGAAAGCCGTTTACGCACCCTATTTCTTCGGTTGATTTGGGCTGCGAACCCTCCGAGAGCGCCATTTCCGTAAGTACGGTAATGAGGCCCTCTACAGTTCTGTGGTTACCAATGTTGGCGGAGCAAAGGATAAAGCGAATCAAGACAAAAACAAAAACAACACAAAAGTAGAAGAGCGACTGAGTTGTTTCGTAGAAAGTTCTACGCGCGTTATCCCATTTCAAGCATTTATTGTAGGCAACACTACCTACTAGTATTACATATTTCTTTTTTCTTTTAACGGGCCAAGCCTGTCTCTACAGACTGACATTAAAAGCTTGGTTTAGGTCCGTCTGAACATTAATTGAAGATTAATTTTAATCAATATAGAGTGACCTCCTCCATTATAAGCTATTATAATCGTAGTGAGATAGATCGGTAAGAAACAGTTCGTATTAGATCAGGAATCATTTCAAAACATTATAGAGGTGATTATTGTAAGCAATGTTGTCTGAAGGAGATGGGTTTCAAGTTCCTAAAATTGACCCCAAAACGTGATTGAGAGTTATTATTATTATTATTAGTATTATTATTATTATTATTATTATTATTATTATTAGTAGTAGTAGTAGTAGTAGTAGTAGTAGTAGTAGTATAGTAGTAGTAGTAGTAGTAGTAGTAGTAGTAGTAGTAGTAGTAGTAGTAGTAGTAGTAGTAGTAGTAGTAGTAGTAGTAGTAGTAGTAGTAGTAGTAGTAGTAGTAGTAGTAGTAGTATTTATCGGCTTTCATTCACAAATATCATAGTACATATTTCGAAATCAGAACATACACTGGAGTGGTAAGGGTGCATCAGGTTGGGCAGCCCGGGTCTGGAAAGAGCCAACTGAATGACTTGGGCCCTCAGGCCCTCAGGCCCTGAACAAAAGCCCTATAGGCCCTACACTAGTATACGCCTCAGCTCTTTTACGAAAAGGGGACGAATAACGGAAAGCCATCGATAGGCTAGAACTTTATGTTCTGCTGTGGGAGATGACATGACATGGATCATTATAGCCTACCTATGGGTCCAAATTATGATTACACGAGAAAGTGGGCCTACTTGTATGCAAAACATAATTTTGCATAGATATAAAGGCCTACTGAGGGGAAATAGTCAATGGGAACGACTAAGCAGGACAAGAAGGTCTTTTAAGAATATTGAGTAATTTGCCCTAAATTTGAATAATTATGAATTTAGTGAGCGCAGAATATTCAGCTGTTCACTTAATGATAAAGTTTGAAGAAATTATTGAACAATTTATTCTGTTCAAACACAAGGCCTAAGTGTTTTTGTGCTGGCATCATCGCTTGCAAAAGAATTCTACAACAATTCGTAATGTCACAGAGCTGGAATGAAAAGAAAATTATCAAGAGGTTTCTACAACATTTACGCTTGCTTTATAGGCCTACATTTCCTCCACTTTACTGAGATAACATAATATTGTAGCGATTAACATAGGCCTATAGGTTAGCTATTTCCCTGCCTTTTGAATATTGCTTTCTCATTATGCAAGAAAACTAAAATACATTGGATTCTCTATATATTCATGATTCTTTTTGATATATGGTTTATTTCTCCTGATGCAAATCAAGTTTGTACATAATATGAGATTAATCTCAAAGGAGGATGTTTAATACCACGGCACTAATAAAAATGAGTAACGGCAATCGGTATGTAGCGATATCTCATACAAGGCAGTGTATCATTTCAAGTGCAATACTGCCATCTAGAAGTGTTCGCGAATCTCGGTGCATGGTCACGAGAGGATGGTTGGCAGCGGTCATCCTTAAAAATTTGGAAGTGATTGTTCGTTGAGCTACATGAACTTTATATAATTGCGCATGTTTTGCTGTCTGCAGTGGGTCATCTTGCAGATACCGTCGATCGATTGATTATTTCTCTCCGTATAAGTCTAAGATCTGGGCCCCGTCTTATAAAGCCTTCAAATCAATCACAAGTCCCCAAATCAATCGCAACTTGCATTGCAGCTCACACAAAACTTGTGATTGATTTCTATCACAAGTCTTTGTAAGACAGGCCCCAGTTTAGTAAATCACATGATCTATTTTGTCTATATTCCAGTGATTTTTGTTGTTGTTGTTGATGATGATGATGCTGTTTTGCTCATTATTGTATATACCCATTGAGACGTTTTCTAATAACAAATGGCCAATATATGCTCGAGCATAACCTCAATGAGATGTCATTATACTTCAGTGCATTTATCTAATTATAGTAATCTTGCTGGACTGGACCATTAGTCAGGTGGTCATTCAATTCAAAATTCATTTGATTTCATTTTCATCAGTCATATCCCAGAGAAAATTGCATGCAAACAAGTTTACACAATAAGATTATGATGACCGTGGTATAGTGGATATAGATCTGGATTATGAACAGAATGACTTGGGTTCGAATCCTTGGGTGGTGCGTTCATCCTTGGACATGACGTTTGGCCCACAACGTATTTCTATTATAATGACCAAGATGTAAGATGGGCATTTGAACAAACCATACCAACCACAGTAAAAAAAAAAAAAAAACAAAAAAAAAAAAAAAACAACAACAACAACAAACAAACAAACAAAACACACACACACACACACACACACACACACACACACACACACACACACACACACACACACACACACACACACACACACAAATCCTGCGCCTGTCCACTTGTTGTTGTTTTTTTCTGTTAAAATTTGGGTTGATTTTACTCTAATGAAATCGTTATAACTATATTGGACTATACGTGGTTTGTGCGAAAAGTGACAGATTCAGTCTTTGAAGGTGATCAACAGAACTGAATAAGGCCTATAATTATACATTTTCAGCTTTTTTGTTGCTGCTGTTGTTTTGCAAGTATTTGTTCTGCTTTTATTTCTCTCTATACGTCGTCCAAAGTTTTGAGCATATGATATCCCACTTACGACCTTTTAACAGTTACTAACTTCAAATATTCATCATTCACACAGAATTAACATCATGTTACTCACTCATCCATCCGTCAAAACAAGTTCGATTACATTAAATTTTTTCTTTCTGTATGCCATCCATATCTTTCGACATCAATGGGGTATAAGAGCGTTCAATACTGGGCTTATAAATTGTCTTGAACATTGACTTTGCAAGAGTCGCTTTTTTTTTTTAATGCAATGCTTGCTGAGTGCGCATATTGCTGCACGCTGCATGGTCTTACATAGAGTGATGTTCGTTATTTTGAAGGTTCATTCATTAAGAAATGAAATAGGGTCGATCTGAATTTATGGCGTTATAACTCCAAAGGTTCGCATTTCCGAAGATTCGTTAATCCGAATAAAATACGTTTCGTTAATCCGAAAATGAAAAGAAGGTGCGTACTAACGAGCCATCTGAATTTCGACCATTATTAGTTTTTTTCTTTTTGGGATTAACGAACCTTTGGAATAACGAACCCCCTTTTTTATTCTTCGGATTAACGAAGCTTCGGCATAACGAACCTTATTTCAGTTTCGGATTAATGAACCTTTGAATATAACGAACCTTTAAAGAGACTGTACAGTAATCTGGTTGAGGTGAGGATTTAGCTTTTAACGTTTTACGAGATATCCAGAAACCACTCTCCATATGATATGTCAAAGAGCATGCAATTCTTAGGGGTATCAAAAGTTTATTTGATGAAAATCGGTTTTGAAATGGCCGAGATATCAAAAAACAAGGTGAAACAAAGAGATCCTAATAAAAGACATGGCCTGTCGCCTTTTATTATTATCACTTTTTTTATATCTTAGCCATTTGAAAACCAATGCTCATCAAATAAACATTGAATCCTTTTCAAAATTACATGCTGTTTCATTCATAAGAGGTTTCTCATTATCTCACTTAGGAAAGTTATAAACCTGAATCCTGACCTCAACCAGCACGGTACAGTCCCTTTAAAGGAATAAAGATCTGTAACCCTTATCCATACCAATCGTTTTGAGTGTTTCTGACGAAGTAAAGATAGGTAAATCGAAAACAGCTGCGTAAATGATGTCGAGTATCGTGAATAAATAGAATAAATGAGTGAATTAAATGTGATCCAGTTCACGTTTGAGTTTAAAGACTTTTATAAACATAATTATAGTAATATTTAATTGAAGACAAGTAAGTCATGGTGGTGCAATGTCTAATATCGGACAAAGTCACATCCATGTGCAAACATGAGCTGGTAAAATGTCCTATTATTCCTTGCAGGTGTCCCATTTGCACATAAATCCTCCCTATTTTTTTTCCTTTATCTAACAAAATACAATCCTAGAAGAATTAATTATTCCCTTCCCTGATAACCAGTTGTTGCAGAATTCCAAAAATTTTATATGTCAATATAGAATTCTTGAATAAAACTGATAATTTTATCATATATTTGTGTAGGCCTATAAACCAAAGGAGAGAGTTATGAGACGACTTCAAAATAGCCTTGTAAAACAGGACGTTCTTATGATGTCGATGTGCATGCATGCTTTGTTCACAGATTGCCTTAATAACAACCACAAAGCTTGCCGAAGCCTTATCCTATATAACTAGCAAGTGATTGATGCTATACAGTGAATTTCTGCCTGAGAAGCTTAATTGGAAGGAGCAGGTGAATACGTAGATTCGTTATTTAGGCTGTTGGATAGAAACATTCATGAACTTAAACGAATTTACAGAAACGGTCTAATTTGTGACTGTTATTTCTAGCCTGAAACTGGAATCTTAATTGCAATTTTTTTTTCTTTTTTTTTTTCAATCCGATTTGGTAAATCTTTCATGTTTCTATTTTGTTTTTCTTTACACCTCGTATATCAAAGTCGAATTGAACACGAAGTGATGTAGCTAAGGAGCAAATAATTAAGAATCGACTGCATGGTTTCTGAGAAGGATATAGTATAGACTTTGATAAACACGATAATGGATTTGTTCGTCGGATTTTACTCGGAAATCAAAGTGACCATCATGATGTGGATTGTGCTCTCATAACTTCCTGACCTATAAATAACATAATACATAAATGTTACGTATAATATGCATTAGATGAAAATGCTACAATTCACGAAATAGTGACATCATAATATAAGTGATTATTTTGTAAGGGAAATATCATGCGACTTTGATAAGTGCTCGACAGCATTTGCGTTTCCTGATGAGGATAAAGTGCGTAAATGCGTGATTAAAACATTGACGTTTATTTGATATCATTTGTCAAGAGAGTTCCGAGAATTGGGGATAATGAATAAATTCTGGGCTGACAATATTCTTGGGAGGGGAAGATGAAATATTATTCATTGAATCGTCTAGTGTAGGATAATTGAGAAAGGACTTTTATTTTAATCTACATTCTACTAAAGACACTGGCGTGGGAGAGAGTTATTAGTAATAATGGTATACATATTGGCCTGAAACAAGTCTTCGATTTTCAAGATTTTGTTTTGGAGAAACTATTTGGTTTGTATTGCAAATTATGCAAAATGACTTTTTGAAGTAAAAGTAAGATTCTTTGTGTATTGCCCTAAGAATCCCATTCCTCAAGTCTATGCACCTTCATAAACATGTGGATTGAGAGAATGCAGCAATATTAGCAGAACACATGCATGGAAGTTTGAGTAAAATCGGACAATCCTTTCAAAATTTATGAATTTTTGAAGTTTCAGTTCCACGATCGCTGGATGTGAAGACTGTATACAGCTTGTGCTGTCATACTTGTAGAACGATATAAAGAAAATATAAAGCAAATTCAACACATTTTCAATTTTGTCGCATAATAAAAGAGCATATCACTTGCCTCTTTCAGAAGGTATAGGGAAAGTAATATTACCTTAATATATTATGTCAGTTACAAGTTGAGGGAATATGTACTTTTTCAAAATATGAAATTTTATGGAATTCTCTTTATATTTTCCTCATAAGCGTTCTACGCATGTGACATCATCAACTGCAGTAAGTCTTCTCATCCAGCAGTAACTGCACAGACACATTAACAATTCATAACTTTTGAGTGGATTGTCCAATTTTCCTCAAACTTTCACTGATGTGTTCCACTTTATGCTACATTATCCCAATCCACATGTACTAGTATTTGAAGGTGGACTTGTCCTTTAAGATATAGAGGCATCAAAGGATGGAATATGTGACTTCAATCTACGTGTGCCAATGTATAAGTGATATAATATAATATGTTACATATATATATACATATATGTATTTATAATATAAGTATTACAAATATTGAGGATGTGTGACTTCCAAAACAATTTAGTTCAGTTCAGTTCAGTTTTATTTCTGCATTCTATTCTCCATCATTATAAACATTAAAGGGATAAAGTTTTGGTTGAGGTGGTTGGTCCCACATTTTATCAAGGCTATATACTTTGTCTTTGGACATCCCAGCTGTTTCAAAACCGATTTTCAACAAATAAACTTTGATTCCCTCTTAGAATTGTATACCCTTTCATATTTCATAAGAAGCTTTCATTATCTAAAAATACATAGATAAATAAAAATCTGAAGCCCCATCTCAATCGAAATTGTAAACTATTTCCTTTAAACAAGTGTTCGTATAACGAATCGTGCATATTATCGTGTAGTATACAATTCACTTATCGACTGCGATTATACAAAATTATATCAGAGACACCTCTCCATTTTCATATTTTCTTATAATCATTGTGTATAGGTACTCTGTCTGTTTTCATGTGCTTGTATTGTCTTATCACTATTTATGACACAGCTCATTCAGTTATTTCTTATATTCAGTCCTGAATAGTTTTCCTTGAGTTGTGGGCTAAATATACCGTATGTGAATTTATTGCTCATCCATTTATATGGAATTAATTTGGAGACCCGCACATCAAAAGCACTGTTTTTTTATTGGGTCTCTCCGTTTTTCGCTGAACATATATTAAACTTATACCTTTGATTATTATGGCAAGTGTGATATTTGCCTATTGATTTCACTGTATATTTATATCGTACTCTCATTTGCATGCATATTTTGTTAATTTGTATTCTGTTGAGAATTAAATAGATTTTGAATTGAATTGTCTTAAAAGACTATTTGAACTCTGTATAAAATTGATCCTTATAGATGTTGGTGGAACGAATATCACGATCAGTGACACCTATGGCAGTGATTTTTTATTATCATTATTTGGTGTTTGTATTGGGAATACCTCCCTCATAATAATATTCATTTTCTTTGTAAACGATAAATAGAGCATACACTTCATGAACAAATTCAGAATGAATTAAACCCCCCCCCCAAAAAAAAAAAACCGAATATAATTTTAATTCAATTTCATTTTTTTCGACGAAAACATAATTATAGACATCACTTTTTTTTTTTGTTAACAGAAAATAAGGTGCATAAAACTATATGTAGGAAGAAAAAACTGTATTACAATGATTTTAGCACCTCACAATAATTATTCATAGTCATAAAACTCATATTGTCATAAAACAATAGATATATTGTTGCTTAAAAACATAACAGGAACACGCAGCTTACAATCGTCCAATGAGAAAGGAGAGTTTCAATTTCAATTGTGTCCATGTTTTTACCAAAAAGTGATATCCGATCTTTCGAGTGATACTCATGATATTATTACGTAAAATACAAAGACCCTGCAAAAGACGAAAAGATATCATCTCTCTCCTTCGCAGAGTCCATAGTAAAACACAGTCATGAAGAGACTTATTTTTGATATTTTTTTCAAAAGTAGGCCCCTAAGATACTCTTCTTCTTGAAGACTCAGATTTTAGATTATTTGGCAATTCTTTATCAATTGATTAAAAAGATTGTGATTTGTAATTTGTTGTGAGGGATTATTTGTGATGTATATAGGTAGGGCCTATATACGTCTTATTAGAATTGCTTTTCACGCATATCCGTTTTAGTGATTTATCACTTTTTCATTTAAAAATAAAACCTACTTGAGATTTAAAAAAAAATGGTCACTCGCTTAATTTTACGGAATGGTTTCACTGTTCTTTTGGTTTGGTTTTAGGAAATCAAAAACAGAAATGAATTCCACTTAAAAAGAAAAACATATGCTCCATGAACATTGCAGACCAAATACCTTGTCCTGTTAGTGTTCTACTTTACTGTTAGACTGTCTCATCAAAACTTCTGTGTACAGTAGGCCTAATATAGGCAAAATATAACAATATGGGACATCACCCTTGCACCTGACTACAAAACAAAACGAAAATAAAAAAAAATGCTAAAAATATAAAGTCGGGCATGTGACGTTGTCCAATTCCTGGACCATTTTATAGAGACCGAAAGAGTTTGTGTAGTCGTGATTTTCTAAATTCTAAAGGCTGAGATGAAACCAGGTCGCTGCTGCTGTTTTTTATTTTCACTTCCTCTGTAAAAAGTTCGAGAAAACTATGAATCATGACAAACTCTTCTCTTCTTCTATCATTATGTAGTCCCTAATATGCCATCACGAGCAATCTGCCATGCATGACAGCGAGTTCAATAGTTAATTTTTAAATTCACCCCAAACATTTTGAATCGCAGTATTGATCATCATTGATGATGTTCTTCAACTGTCTTAACAAACCGTTCTGGAAACTTTTCTTTTTGTTATTGTTTAGTATTGACACAGAAATAACATGATCACTGAGATAAAGAACAGCAGCAAACCAAAAAAAAAAAAAAAAAAAAGAGTACTAGTATGCTGCAACAAGGGAAAAAACCCACCCTTCACGACATGATATTCACGACCAAATACTCCTGTGAGTCAAATTTCAAGCAGTTTCAGCGAGCAAATTTGTCATATTCCTCTCCAGTCATTTTATACAGTCGGAGGAAAAACATTTTATTATAATCATTCACTTTCTCACACGCCAGTACAAGACTTGTGGAAGATAGGACGATCGGGAAAAAACAAAATCTCTGAAAAAGAGTGAATTTTTGCGTAAATCCGGGACATGTCCCATAATGCCTTTCCCCACTCATTTACCGATATTACGGTTTGTGGAAAATGTGAAGCCAGTGGCTAGCTAGCTAGGCCGGGTGAATCTCGTATGTATTGTATGCATCGCATGAGGGACGCTGTGTGCATTGTGCAACGGCTGCATTCATAACCCGCGAGAGATTCGAGCTTCGGGAATATGCGGGTACGTTTTTGCTGTACGTACGATGCGAGTAGCAGCGAATGACTGCAATAACGCACCGTACCGGTATACTGCTATACGTGCGTGCGCGGCGTTAGGTTCTGGGGTGTGGTGAATATCATTTCTGTACAGAGGAGATACATGGTCATCGGAATATTATTGAAAATCACGACGAAAATACCACGATTGGACACTGCTGGACGGTGCTGGAGTCTGAGGATATTCTTTTATAGATGGAACTTCTAATTTTCAAGTCAAGAGGAGTGTAATCGGGATTTACGGGCAGTTTGTGGTGCAGTGATATCGTGGTGGATAGCGGCTGTTGTTGGCTTATCGGACTGTGAACAAACGTTATTTCTGTATATTCCAACATGGGGTGCGCTACCAGCGCAGAAGATAAGGCGGCCGCTGAGCGGTCGAAAATGATTGACAGAAATCTACGGTTAGAGGGGGAAAAAGCAGCGAGAGAAGTCAAATTATTGCTCCTAGGTAGGTATCGATACAAAGATGACTACTGAATTTCCCAGTACGTACAGCAGTACTGTATAGTTTAATTAGATACATGAAGAGGTCCTGTCGAAAAATGACATATCGAGCTCCTCGGCCTCGGCTGCATGATGAATGGACCCTGCGGCCGACGTTACACCGTGCACCGACCGGCTAGAAATCAATGTCTCACGTTTGTGTTACACTGTAACACTAATCACTAACGTTAGACCCTACACATAGGCCTACTTGTATATAGTCATAGATCTAAAGGCAAAGCGTTAGACCAAAGAAGACAGTGCTCTTTGTCAACTGGAGTTCTATTAATTTATGCAAACACAGTCAGTTGTGAAATACTACTAGCACAGTAGTACAGTAGATTCTAGTTCATTCTGAAGCAGTTTGTCTCACATCTGTGTTTTGCAGCTGCTCAGTTTTTTTTTCCTTTGGCTTGAGCTCTAACTTGTTAGAACAAGTTTCTGTTTTTATTTGTTTTGTTACATGTATGTAGCTTGACCGAAAGATCGGTCTCTATCTGGTCATCGGGGATATGTTTCACGGAGACTGCGTTTGGCTTCACGCGGAATCACGGAATCTCCTATACGGAGGAGAGCCAATTAAGTCAAAGACATAGACTCCTTCAGACAGATGGATTTTTCTGTCTAATGAATGTGTAAATTTAGTGTAAGACAGGAAAGATGAACACACTGGGTGATTTCAAGTTCGGTGCTAGTGCTAGTGCTAGTGCTAGCCCCCGAATAACAGCGTTAAATCGAGCTCCAACACCGACGGTCAGATTAATGAGGCAATACCGATCAAAATTATCGATCACCAGCACTAGGTGTTGGAATCACAGCACCGCGAGCTCCGCGGGAACTGCGCGACGAAAAAAGTGATTGCGCGTGATTACAGTGAAATATTTAAAGATGTAGACAAAATTGCTTAGTTTTAGAGACATAGTGAGTGAGGAAGACAGATTAAAATTCCGTAAATTTCATCCACTCCCCAAAATACAACTAGGGCCTATCTTAATTTTGCTCCCAGGCTCGGATTCATAAAGCCATGTCGAGAGTATTCGTGTACGTTACGTGGGCGACCACTGCATTAGCATAGACTTTGCACGTTTTACTTTGCACGTACAATGTAAAACGTGCATCTATTATGGACGTGAATATGACTCTCGTACGGCAACGCTAACACCAGCACCGAACTTGAAATGAAGAAAATGTTAATCCCTAGGGGCTAGTGTTAGTCAATGGGGAAAAAGCACGTAAATCGCTGACACAAACGGCGGAGCTCGGTTCAGCAGACGACATTCAACACCGAGCCCAGCACCAACTACCGGAAATACGTCATAATTTTGAGGTCAACTCCCAACACCGACGTGATTTCAAGTTCGGTTTTATCGCCGGTGCTAGTGCTGAGATAGCACTACATGTAGCACTAGCACTAGCACCGAACTTGAAATCACCCATTATGTATAACCTGAGCTGAACAAGCATCATATTCTCAATTGTCATTCCACACTGGCATGTATGGCATATCAATGCTATTGTTGAACATACATTAGCATTTAATGGATATTAGAATTCAGGATGTTTACTGTCCAAGCAATCTTCATTTAACCTGTTGTGGAGTCCCAAATATTATACTCGGGCAGGTATCTATGACATGGGAAACGTGTGCTATAGCAAAATCAGCCCTGTCTTCAATGGTTAAATACCACTTGTCAAATTGGTAGCACTTGTATTATAAAAGCAAGACAAGGTGTTTTTAATTTTTGGGTAATCATGAAGAAATATACACCATGCACACACATGTCACCTACCATTCCCTTGCATACAATGTAATTTTGATTTTTCTGGCTAACCAGATTTTAAACTGGACCAAAACCTGACAGTTTCGTGGAATTATTTTTGTGGCCACTAATGGAAGAAAAGTAACCCCAGAGTAGATGATTCTGACTCAAAAGTACTGTATTACCTGATATCATGTCGATTGTCGACTGTGCACTTCGTTGGCGCAGTGCAATGCCTGATGGATTATTGTTTGTAAAAAGAGCAATTCATACTGAAACAATCATATTCATAACCACATTATAGTATGTAAAATTACAAATTACAGCTGCTTTAACCAAAATAATTATGCCTTACATGAAAGGAATGGGAGTGATCTAGAATCTACACATACACTGTACAGTAGTTTACTTGTACAATTGTACATTGTACATGTACAGTTACAGCTGTAGATGACTCAATTGTGCATTTTTGTTTTGTTTTGTTTTGTGTTTTATTGTCTCCTTCATGTACAGGTATACAAGTACAAGTAATCATGTGTTTGTCAACATTTGTTGCTGGCTGTAAATAATTGAGGGATGTATACTATGTCTAATGTGCTGTACTGTAGTAATCAATATGGACTTCAGTGACAGCCTCAGGAACAAAGTAAAAATGTACAATTACATTGTATATGTTTGAAGTGTATTAAAGCACATACAAGTATGTACACGTACAACATACTGTACAGTATACAAATGTACAAATCTATTAGCAGTGACTGATGAAGATAATACTATTTGAATGCTAATAAAATATTAAGACATTGAAGTGAATTACATTGTATACAATTTGTACAGGTAGATGAAATTTACCTGTACAATTTGTACAGGTCGATGAACTGTACACATGTACAAAGTGTATACATGTAAACTTTTGTCAGGATAGCATCAATACTTGACACAGAAATGATGTCAAAATATCCTGGTATAAATAATCTCATTTATCAATTGTAATAGTGATAGCCATAATAATGACATGGAAAATTAAAGCTTAAAATTCTATCAGATGCTGTACATGTACATGTATGTCGGCTTAGAACAGAGAAATGTATTTGAAAGTGCTGTTCGGTACTGTTGGTAACCGGCTGGTTAGAGACTATTGCAATACAGATTATTCATAATCATTAATATCATTCCTAATGATAAGCATACAGTGTAAATGTTAGTATGGATTAATGCCAAATAAACTCAAACAACAACAACAACAACAACAAATTATTGATATCATTCTCTACGAAGTTGATGTATCATGTACTGTGCTGAGATGGCTCAAGACTGGCTTACTTTTCAATTCCAATTTCTCATGTTTTCTTGTCTTTTGACTTTCAAATTCCATGAAAATTTCGTATGCTTCATTTTGTAAAGCATCTTTAACAGTTGCAGAAAGTCTGATTGACAGACAATTAAGTGTGAGTGCACTGTATAGTGTACCGGTAGATGTGCAATTCCATCCATGGTTATACTAGTATCACATTTCGTACCACCAACACTGGTGAACAGTTGTCCACTACTTAAGTTACACTAATACATCTGCTCTAGTAAAGAACAAAATTTTGAAGTTTATCCTGCAAGTATAATGTAATTTTTCAAAATTGTAATTATTATTATGATTGTGATATTGTACATGCTGATATTTTGAACTGAACTGTAAAGTGGAATTACTGCGTACAAGTCTAGAATTACAAGTCATATCCAGTAATCAGGGCCTGCTTATGAGGCTGTGCTTCTGACTTCATTATGTATGTGTACATCTACAGTAGTTGTTGCCAAGTTTATTCACCAAGTCAGTACACTGATTATTTCTGTTCCATACGTACATGTACATGTAGTATCTGCTTGAATTAGTCAATGACCAAACATGGATGAAATGGAAAACGGTCAGTTGCTATAGGTGCTCGATATATGAAGTCATGCATGATCATTCAGTGCATAGACTGTCATCCAATTAGCTGGTGGAGATCAGTTAAATACCGGTAGTAAGTGTGGGACTATTATATTTTTAATATGGCATCTGCCTATATACATGTACTTTTACTTGCATTCATAGTGTTGTTGTTGTTGTTGTTTATTTTTTTTTTCTGGTGGCTTTTCATCTAGACCTTTTTTGCCTACTTTTTGTATTGTGCTTGCTACATAATGTACATGGACATTTAGTTTATTATATTAAGTATCAAAAACACAAATTTGAAATAGATTAAAGCCAAAACTTATATTGTAGGATGCTGTACGAAGTGTAAGTACAGGTATGAAGGTTGGCATGTTGTGATAGATCTTTGTTTTTATTATTGTACGTTGTACATCATGGCCGGAGATTCTTGTAGCATAGCATAACTCTGCAGTGAATGGCTGCCAGTTGAAAAGATCTTGAACTGGAAAAATTTTGCACTTTGCTGCTTGTGATTTTTATCAAATATTTGTCTTAGACCAAGAAATGTAGTTCCTACATACATGTACTGTATTTTCTAGAAAAGAACAGGGCATTGTTTTTACTGCAGGTAAAGCCATACAAATAACATTCTGTAAATAAAAATGCCACTTACAATTGTAATTTGTTAGAGCTTTGGTTCAGATTACAGTTTGTGCTTCTAGAAGTGAGTAAGAAAGAACATACAGTATATTGTACAGGTACCCTGTACAATGTGTACAGTACATGTATGTATGTTAGACTACTATCAAGAGTATGAGGTAAAAATATTGTTGTAATTGGTGTACTCTGTTTCAATAGGCAGAATACGATGTTTGTTTTGAGGAAAACTGCCCTTGATAGTTTTGTTTTGTTTTGTTTTTAGTGACAGGAGATGCAAATAACTACAATGTAGACCGCACATTGTATGTTTACAGACACCATGTGCTTCCACCCATGGATGGAGATCACTGACCTGTGTACAAATTGAACATTTGTACTGTACATTGTAGGCAACTCTTTATCATGCTCTCAGTACAATTCATTCATAAGTCTATTAGGCCAAGTAAAAAAAGATAGTAGTTTCTCGTCCGGGTTTTTTGAGCAAGGCGATGAGGGAGGTCCTTACTATTTGATATCTTACCATTTTTTGAGGATTGTCAAAATGAAAGTAATATGTGTTTCTCTTCCGGTAATTCTGAGAAAGGTAACGAGAGAGGGCTTTCCAATTTTCTATATTCAATTTATGAAATGAAATATCACTCTGGTAGCTGTGTTATGAGAGACCAGGTCCCAAGTGTACGTCTTGCCTGCACTCTGTGCATTTTCAAACAAATAGATATATGTACCATACTTGAAATGAAACTTCATGCATGCAGAAATATATTTGCTTTTTCTTTCCACTACAGATGTCAAGGGAAAATGACCATCTTAATACTGGTAACGGTTGTAATGGCCTTTCTGATACCAGTGTACTTGCAATCCTGATGTATTGTGCTATTAATTGAAACAGGTATAAAACATGTCCTTCAACAAATGTACGACTGAAATAAATTCCATGATATTCAAAACACTGCTTTATTTATTGGTGTTTGTGACTTTTTGTTTCCACACAGCTGGTATGTATAGATCTGCATTTCTTCACAGTACAATTGTTGCACATTCAACTGGAAACTGGCTTGTACAATTGCAGATGGATGTCAAAATAATACTGATATGGCATTATAGCATTAAACATTTAAAGATGTTTCTTCATGTTCTAAAAAGACATTTGATAATCACTCATCATTTGGATGATGAATGATTGTATAAAGATGATACGACTCACGGCCGTGTCCGTGAATATTAGATCTACATTGTAAAGAAAAGTATCCCGCAGAAATACGAGACAAACCAGAATCCGTGGAAAAGTTATTTATTTTGTAGATACACCCATTTGATAATTCTACATTTGCTGGAAAAGCGCATTCATTTTCTCTTCAAAATAGAACAATACATCGCCGTCAGATGCAACGTTACAGAGCAGAGTGTACGGGCTTCTACACATCGAATGTGTTCATGCGTGCGTGCAGACAGCTGACAGACCAGGGGATCGTACAGCTACAGACGTGCACACTTTGCCAATACGGTGCGGCACGGCCACTGCACCGGCACCGTACCTTCCGACACTGCACACACATGCACATAGTCACAATGACATGAACATGTATACAAACTCAATACAATCCTCACAAGCATTTGTACAGTACAATGTATCCGCTTGAAATATGAGAAACGGGGAAAAATACGAACAATGCGCGAAATATGTGTGGAATATCAGCGATTGATCGCAAAAATGTTGCCGCTATCGCGTTCACGACGTACCGAGTGCGCTGTACATCACTCAGCTAGCCCAGGCCCGCCCGCGCGCCCATCCAACTACAGTTCGACTGCTTTGTGGGTCATTCCTTCTTGCCGAGCTCGCAGTGTGAAATGCATGCGTTACATACGCACTACAGAAGCTACAGCTGTACTACAGCTAAGTAGAGGACTCAAGGCGTAATTAGAAATGAGACATCACGATTGGTAGGTGAATTGTCGATTTTTTTTCGGCGGCCTAAAAAATAGTAAATATCAAAAAAGTTGATGCGGCAACTGAAAATCGATGCGGGCGGGGAGCGGGCTGGGACGAGAATTAAGAATTTCTTGGTATTTTCAGCGCCATTTTGAAAATAGTAAATAGTAAAAAAATTGATGCGGCGGCCAAAATCGATGCGCGCGAGGACGAGAAACTGGTTTCTTTTTTTACTTGGCCTTACACACAATGATTACAATGTATCTCAGGCAGTGCGAGATGTGAACCAAAATGAAAATTTATTTCCAGGAATTCAAAGATTCACGCTATATCAAGCACTTGATGTCTGGAAAAGTACACTGAACAGCAAGTGTGCTGAACTGTACACAGTACTAAGTACATGTACACATACATGTACAGTGTATGTACTGTATATTAAATGTAGTGTACATGTACACATGTATGTCCACAACATACTGCTTCGAACCTCATGCTGTCAGGGCCCACTCTGTTCATTATCTATTTGAATTTTTGAGTAGTTGTACATACCGTGAATTGAGAAACCATTTATTAAGCAATTCTGTGGTTACATGGTTTTGATGAACTGAAATTCATAACTTGTGCTCCTGTTTGTTTTTAGTGGGGGCTACTGTGACTCTGATGAACTGTACAGTTTTTAATGATTGATGTATTTTTATAAAAAAAAAATACCCCATGTATAATTCTACATGCACTGTACTCTGTGCTGTAAGCCAAATATTTTGCGAGGTTTTTATTTTTGCGAATTTTGTGAGTGGGATGCTGTTCGCAAAATTAGAACAATTCTGCACACTGGTCTGACAGTCCCTCACCAGTTAAAATCACAGTCGGACCAGTAACTTTTTCAGGAATGGACCAGTAAAACATGGAGAAACTGGGTACGTGTACCTACTGGTCCAACAGATAGGTGGGACCAGTAGAAAAAATGGGTTATATAGCCCTGATGAAAAACATGCAAAAATATTAACTCTCAACCCTACATGAATGCAATTGATAGGCATACATTTCTCTGTTCAGTACTGCATTCCATTTACATTGTAAATCGCGAATCTAACCACTCATGAAATTGTCAGGAAGTCGCAATTTGTGGAAAATGGGACTTGCTGAATATACTTGTAATTCATGGTGTACAATGTATGATGCAGTAAGATCAGCTTCCCTTTTTAACCAGTATGATTTTTCCATCTCCAGTTGTAGGGGGGGTCGGGAGGGTCGTACGACCCCCCCCCCAAATTTTCAAAAGGTCCACTTTTTGTAAAAGACATTTTTGTTTTTCGAGGGCTTTTTACTCTATATAGGCCTACAACAGGGGAAAAAAAGTGACCGGTGTTCCAGCAAATTGTCAAAAACCTCGTAAATCTCGTAACTTAGTTTTAATATGCCATAATTTACCTTATTTCAAAGCCGCACTGCCATGCCGAAAAAGTCATTTTTGTATGCACCAAATGGCCCCATTTTAAGATATAAAATTCAAAAACTCCCTACCGTGGGAGGGGGGATCCCCCTCCCACACCCTCCCCCCGCTCGGTCGCTCTGCTCCCTCGCAAAGGTAAAGGTCCAAAAATTTTGATTACGACCCCCCCAGAAAAAATCCTGAATACACCCCTGACATGCTGTACACTAATGATTTTTATCATCATGTGGTACACTGTACTTTACAAGTTGAGTTTACCTTAAATGACTGTGACCTATTTCTAACAAAGTACACTGTTAGTTTTGAGACATCTTAGGGTTATTAAAAGATCTGTTGTACATTGTATGTTGCAGTGAAAGTGTACATACAGCCCTGTATTACATTTGTATTTGATACAACATGCATGTACATAACAATATGTTGTACATTGATACATTGTACGACTGTACATGCATATTACAATGAACCTGTACATGTATTGTATATCATCAGAAAACATGCGGGATTGCGGTAGCAGTGAGATGCAACTTGTGATTTTAACAATTTTGCAATTGCAAGTCTGTATGCATGATAACTGTGATTTGTAAAGACTGATCTCCATTCTTTACCTGTTTTTCATTTCTTCTGCAGGTGCTGGTGAATCAGGGAAAAGCACAATTGTAAAACAAATGAAGTAAGTGCTACATTGTACATGTTTCAGGGATCTTTAGAATGTTGAACAGTTTTATTTTTATTTTGATCCTGTTGCATTGTTTCACATCCATCCTGTTTTTGTCCATTTTGACCTGAAATATGATTGCCATGGCCACTGGGAACATGGTGTACACATAGCATGTAAAGAAGAAATCCACCCCCAAAATAAACTTCAAAAGAAAGAGAAAAATGTTCCCTACGGAACAATACAAAAATGACAAAAATCAGATAAGAAATAAGGAAGATATGACATTTTGAAATGTCACATTTTTAAGGAAAACATTTCTTGACCAGTCCTTGTGAATACAATTTTGTATTCAGATGAGGGAGTTGATGATGACATACCCTCACAATTTTTCATTCAAGTTATAAGTGAATGCAGAAATTTTTTTATTTTTTAGCTAAATACATGATGTTATTGTTCATACAATTACACCAAACAGTATGAAATTCTGTCACTTGATCAGCCTTCTGAAAAATACACTACAAATGTACAGTTTTGTAGGTACATTGTATGTATGTAGTCCGAACGAATGGCAAAACAAAAGAGATACTAATGTACAGCAGCACCAAACTCCACTCAGTGAAAGCATACCATTTCATGTTGAAATGTCATACCCATGCAAACATTGAGTGTTTATTCAGGTCACTATGTCCACATATTATCTCCCTCTTGTCTTGGGTGCCCTGTCCATTCTGTTGGTCAGGTTTGATCCCAAATGCCTCCATTGTACACTTGTACATTATGCAATGTATAAGGGTATCTGGTAAATGGTAATTCAAGATAAATGGAAGAGGCTACTTTCTTGGTGTTGTCTTGCCTACATGTACATGTGGCCAGCACTTACAGTTGCAATGGGCTACATCTCTTTCAATGTACCGGTACAATTGTACACTACATTATAGCACTGCATTGGACATGTTGCCCTTGTGACTGACTCTAGTAATGCTGTACAAATGTATATTTACATGTACATATACACAGTACCAGACTATATTGAATAGCATACACTTGTGTATCTTATATTGTCTCCGGGATTTAGCCTGGACATATGATATGCCTTCACTCTATCTATAATTTGGCATTTGGTAAAATATGCTGGTGGGTTTTAAATTCACACAGGATCTGCAGGTTCTCCTATCCAATGGTTGTACTGTAAACACGTATGCACAAAAATGCTTGCTGGCTTTAATTTCATGTACTGTACAGCTCAGTACCAGGTATTCCATATCTTTCTGTATGACGCAAAGTGTGATGTGGTTAATAGCATAATCATCTGTCAGCGTACATGTACACACCCAGTATTTTATACAGATTTCCATGAGGATTTCAAATCACAGCAGCAATGCACTGACTTCAAGATGTACAGTACCAATACAGTATTGTGTACCGATACATAGCCCATTGTCATTTGTATTTGTCACATACTTTATACAGTACAGCTTGGCAGCATGCAGTATGACGTACATTTATGCAATGTATGTACAAGTACACTATAGGTACTATTTAATAGTGTTACCTCTAGACAGCCTACAGTAGCTCAGGAGTCATTATTAAAGCTAAACACTGCTTTGTAGTACATATTTGTACAAAGTGTTTACAATTTGTACAACTGTACATGTACTGTACCTTTACCCAGATACTGCACATACAGACACTGACATTATCCCCACCCCACTTGAGACAAAACATTATGCCGATCACGCAGTAGAAACACATGTGTACATGTAACCTTGTTGAAATGATTTTCCTGTTCTTAAAAAAGCAAGAAACTGTTCGACATTTACATTACTGTAAGCCCACATTGATCAATGAAAAACAAATATCCCTCAGATAGGAAAACACAAAAGTGTTTCTGCAAAACAAAATCTCACTTCCAAGTGTGGATTGTACTTTATCATGATACAAAGAGGGGAAAAAACAAGTAGATTTCATTATAGAGTTGAAGTAAAGGATGCTTGCCAGAGACGACCTGTGCTCTTGTTCACACATACAAATTGTGTCCATTACATTAAAATAAAATGTACAAAATGTAATACAAGACCTAAAAAAAGGAGATGAGGAAAAGACTGTGAAATCTGTGGTGGTTTTGGACATACACATACAAAATTATCATTCCATTTAAACTAAAGCTTGAAGAGGCAGTTTTAAACCATCGAATTTGGACTCTTCTTGGCAGAAAACAACATCAATCTTTTTCTCTTATTTGATTACTTTCTACTTTAAATTTCATGACTCCCAAATAAAAAAGAGCACAGTATGCAATATATTGCAATAATTGCTGACTTTGTACTCATGAACAGGTAGTCAAAAAAAAAAAAAATGCAAAAAAAAAAAAGCAAAATGTTGAAAATGTTGGTTGTATTGCCCTACTGACAGATGTCAACAACCAAGATGTTACTCTCTATTATGCATGTTGCATGCTTATTTCTGTTCCAATTCAATGCTTATCCATACCATTCAGAGTGATTTGTACTGTAGATCAGGCCCTTGTAAGGACGAGGACATGTTCATTACCTTATGATACGCATTGTATACTGTGCCCGTACATGACAGTAGAGACTTTGGATCGTGTACATTGTAGATGCCCTCCTCCTGTCCCGTGGTGCTAATTTACTTCCACACTCGGTGTGTGCTGACCACCCAGAGGACTCTTAATGCTAATTATATCTTTCCATCCATTCCTCCCCATCCTCGCCATGCAGTACTTATTACTTGAGTTGCCATGGGCAACCTTGTTTGCTCTTAACAGAGTCCCCATCTCAACAAAGCTGCAGTCAGTGCTACAATGTAGAACATGTTCAACTGTACATGTACAAGAGATAGATACATGTAGATAGAGTTAGGGAGAGATGGAAAAAGAAAGAGGAAGGAGGAGAAAGGCAACATGATACATCGTATCTCCTAGTTTGTCTGCACCCTATCATCAAGCATTTGTCATTAAAGGCATTATTTACCATTTGCAGATGAAACAAAAATGGAGCTTTAGTGCTTCAAAATAGCTCTAAAATGCTAGTTAGGGATAGAAACTACAAATGTAATCAATTGAATCAGTATAATCAAATGCTAAAGTATTATTAGTAGAAGAGATGAACAATAGCTATAATAAAAATGTTTCTAGACTTAACCGTTTACAGTTATGGTTTATTTCAATAGAAAAATAGTAATATCTTATATTTTTAGGCTTTGTTGCAAAGTTTTTATAAGGTAGGATGTTTTATCCATGATACTTGTATAACTGACCTACGCATAATGCATGAAATGTGATATCTCAACATTTTTTACATCACTGCTCCCAAAAACAGTACCTTTAAGATTGTACTGGACCGTCTCATGTATCATAACCAGACATAAGATACAATGTACATGGACGTCACATAATGAAGTATGTACATGACTTTACATAACAAATGTTTTGTTGTCATTCATTCAAGAGAAAAGCGTGGAAAGCTCTGCAGGCATTTTTTTTTTTTTACTTTAGTGTCATTTTTCAGTCTCTCCAAAATGTGTTTTTGTCCTTTTTTACTTCAAAGATTCTCGATTAACAAGTGAGTATAATTTGGATCAAGAATTTACTTATGTTTGTCTGTCTAGTGGGAGCAATTTCAAAAAGCATTTTGAAAAATCATGAAAAAGAGAGAGTCCGTGGGAACAAAATATTTGAAAGCTGAGGGTTCCTCTACAATCCATGAACAAAAGAATTTCTCTTCCACTTGTTCTCTTGTGCATTACAAATATGGTTTGCCGTATTCTATCGTACTGTAGGTCACCATGATAAACTGACAACATCCTTGGACTTACATTGTACTTTGTCGTATGTTTCTTGTAGGGCGCATGGGCCACTGTGTTTATACTCGATGTCAAACATGTTGACACAATTACTTTGTGCTGATGAAGTGATAATCTGAAAAGGACTGAATTTCAAGTTGCTAAGACATTGTCCGTGCAGTATGTACATACTAATGTACACTGTTCTTGAGCATGTCTGGTAGCAGGATGAGTGCATTGTCCTACAATATATACATGTTCATAGGTGAAGACAGTAGGTTTCCTTTTTTTTTAGGGGGGGGGGTTTCTCTTTTGAATGCCTACCACGTGGATGAAGATTGAAAACATGGCATACTGCAGAAATGTACAATTGTATGAATCAGATCTGCTATAGTGTATTTCATGTGGGAAGCTCTGCTCACCCACCTTGAATTTTGCTCAGATTGCTTGATGTAGGCCTACACATATAATTTTCTCTTTCATAATTTTAAGTACTGTAAAAGTGGATATTTTTGAGCTAGTATTTGTTTTGGCTTGGCCACACAAGATGAATTTTGTGTGTTTTTAATTCTGCGAAATCAGGACATTAACTACTGGAATGTATGGCATGCAAAAATATTTGCATGCTTTTATTTTTGTGCTAGGGCAGCTTCTGTTTGCGCAAAATGTGAGAAAATGTCCACTTTTACAGTAATGCGTAGTTCAGTACTGTACTGTGTATTGCATGTGAACATAAACAGTTTATATAACCTGTGATAAGAAGGATTACAGTATCTAAGGAGTATAGCATCAAAACTTTTCTCTAACAAATTGGAAACAAACAAGACACGTGTATCCCCTTGTTCACTTCTCCGTGCACAGGATTATACATGAAGAAGGATACTCCGAAGAAGACTGTAGGCAGTACAAACCAGTGGTGTACAGTAACACGATCCAGTCTATGATCGCCATCATCAGGGCCATGGGATCACTCAAGATCGACTTCGGAGATACAGAAAGAGCAGTGAGTATTGGGCAAGAAGGTTTGTGCAGTGTGAACAAGTGGTGCACGAATGCCTCCAAAGCAGTGTGCAGGGCTATACAATATAAACAAAAATTGTTGAATAGATTAGTGAATGTATAATACAGTATGCTGATTCGTAAATGAATGGCAAGATTTGATACTTAGCAGACAATTAGCAGACATGAAGTACAGTGTTAGTGTACAGTTGTAGAAAACCAGATTTTGTTATCATTTAATGGCTACGGGTACATGTATACAGACAGCTATACTGGTGTTCTAATAGTCCACCCATATCATCATCTTAGTCTGTGGCCATTTAAATGATACAATATATGGCGTCATAATTGCAAATACCATTGTACAGTGTACCTTCAAAGTGCATGATGTTATCACATATTTTTTAAGCACTGATAAGTTATTACATGTATATAAGTGTAAAATAACTCGTTATCCAAGCATATTAAAAATCACAAAACATGATGCATTAGAAGAACTGGACACATCAAACACAAGCTTAACTTTTACTCATGATTGACACATTGTTCTTCATCAACATAGATAATTACAAGGTCCTATGTCAGTTTGTCAGTCAGTTGCAGTGAAAACAACTCATTGCTATTTAAAAAGTCATTATTTGAATAAGCTTAAATATGCTCTGAATTCATGTTCTTCAACATACATTGTATATATGGTTTTGTATGTGTTTGAATCATGTACAGGTTCCCTGAAATCATGTTCAAAGTACTTCACTCTTTATGATATATGAACAGTTGATATCCTCTGTGTTTTGTCAGTGCAATTTCTCACAGAAATGAAACATATTTTGCCAAAATAAGCACTGACACGCAATCACACTTCATGCTTTCCGCGCTGCAGTGCGGGCATCAGCAGCCCACTTTGAGGTACACTTCTACAGTGCTTTAATGCATACTAAATATGCAGCGTCACTCAGCTGAGAGTTCGCAGAATATCAAGTATATTTAGAAAGTCATCATGAAATCTGAGGCTAATGTAATCTCAGTGCCTGGCAGGAAATTTACAGAGCCTTGCTTTACATTTGATAGGCACTGACCAAAGTGTCCTGCTTGCATTTTTATAGGCACTTCTGGCAAAACTTGCTGCACATGACCAGCATATAATCAGCAGTGTCTTGTCTTGAGTGTGTACTAACTTAGGATTTTATTGCATCATTAGAGACATAGTAGAGTAAATTGCTTTCAATTTCTTTGTGCCATTAACCTGTTGCTAAATTAAAAAGAAGTGAAGTAATTTGGCAGAGAGAATGTCTATTCTTGAGAGTAAAATGAAAGAGTCTACATCCCTAATAATATTCTGGCTCACCAAACAGACTACATGTAGTTACTGTCAGTTTTGATTTTAAAAAGTAAAGCCCTGTACACCGACCACTGGCTCATGGACAAGTATTACTTTGGTCTTTGTGTAGAATTACATGTACTTGAATCTAGAGCTAAGTTGCCTCAATAAGTTGATTTTTTTAAAGCTCTCTTCAATTCTAATATCCATTTTAAAATGTCAAAAATTATTCCTAATTTGAGATTAACAACATACATGTACATGTACATTTGTTTATGGTATAGTGTTGAAATGTACATTTGCCCTTTAATATTGACTCCGTGAGTGAAATCTGTAGTGCCACTGAATCCTTGCACTCTGCATGCCATCAGAGATATCAAAAAGGGTGGACCATCAAAGTCTGTCAGTGGTATGTCCAGAAAACATCAGGAAAGGGAGCATCTGAAACTTCCTAGCATGGTATGACTCTCACAAACCCATAAAAAAATGTGGATTCAACATAGGGTCTAGCTCATGACATGAGTGTTGCCTCTGGACCTATATGCAGGGAAAGTGATTGTGTTTCGGAGATCTGGAATAAATGTGCTGTCATATTTATGTTAGAGTAATAGATAAGGAAGCTATTGGGAAAGGAATAAGGAGTTGAATTTGAGAATATGTTTCAGTGCGTCGTATGGTGCTACCAAAGAGCAAATGAGATAATTCTGTCTTCATCTCAGGGGGAGAGTTTTTCCTTTTGTCTTGGTAGAAAGGTGAAATAACTTCTACAAGTTTCTTCTGAAAACATTAAATCTGAAATATGAGAACTTGGTTAAAATCATGTATTGTGTATGCCAAGTATTTCATGAAGTTTTTTCAATTTTCATGAATTTCCTGGGTCAGGTGGTATTCACAAAAGTGATTTAAAAAACAAGTGAAAGTATTAACTCTGATCCCGACATGAATTTGATGTGCATGCATACAACAGTGTACATTTTTCCGTTCGGTACTGTACTCCACAGTCGCGAATTTGACCATTTGCAAAATTGTCAAGAAGTCCAGATTCACAAGAAATTAGACTTGTTAAATATATGGCATAATTCATGCTTGGAAATTAATTGCATTGACTTTCCATGCTCCTGGAGAAAACATTGATATTTGCTCTAAAATGGACACTAATATGCATGAGAAATGTGTGAAATAGTGCTGTGATATCATAATCTCAGATTGGTAACTTCGAAAAAATGCAGAATATTAGCCTTTAATGGCAACAGGATTGCAATCTGAGAACATACAATATGTGATCATGAATGCTACATTATGTTTTATAATTGATTATCGATGATCGACAGTTTGACCATACCAGTATCCATCAATCTTCCGTGCCAGAGTAAATCACATGCAGCTTGTTTTGGAATATGATTGCTAGGGCACAATTGATCATGATGTGATCATTCTACTTAGCCACTGCTGAACGGGAAGGGCTATTCAGGAATAAAAGTAGGGTACACTGACTTAGATTATGAATCTCAGAATACTCCAAAGCAACTCCATGTCCCTAGCAAATTATTTCAGCCAGACAAGTTTCCTAGTATACACTGTACCCTTTTGATGAATTGCAAGCACTCCAAATGGTGGAAGATGAATTTTGAGCCCTTCTGATAACTATGTGTTACTGTATGTTTGAGCTATGATATACAGTGAATACATCAAGTGCCATCTTTAGTTTTTCATAGTGCTTTGACTGTAGCATTTCCCCCTGATATGGTGCCTCAGTATTTTGATGGTTGTTGTTTTTTTAACTAATCTAAGAATGAACCTCAGTTCACTGTGTATGGGTGAAGTAAACCAGAGGCTGTACTCAGACTATCAGCTGAGAGGAGAGCCAGTTTTGATTTCACCCCAAAGTGGCATAAATGATGGCCCTTGTCCTGTCCATTTGCAGTGAGCTGCATAAATGGCGCTGGTGAAATCGATCCAAGCACATCCTTATGGCCAGAACACACTGTCCCTGAAAATGGGTAAGAGAAAATTCACAGGCATTTACAGGTACTGTAGGTACAAATGTCGTCAAACCTGTGTCATAGACAAAATGACAGTGATATCTATCAGCAGCATTCTGTATAAACACACTTTCTCTTTTGCATTGATCTATTTTTTCCCCTTCGGAAAGGAAAAAATGAAGGATCACAGCTCTCCTGAGGTTTTGTAGTGCTTGGCCATTGTGTATCACCTTGAATAGCATCCTGCATTGACATTCATTGGCATTTGTTCATTTTGCATACTGTTCAACTCAATCCTCGGACGAAACAAGGCAGTGTTTACTTATGGATTGCCACTATGAAATTATGTGTAGACTGTATTAACACTGCCATTGTGTTCAGGGTCTGATGCAAGAAGCTCGTTTTACAGCAAAGGTGAACACCATTTGTTATGGTGTCAGCTAGAAATAAATAAATAAATGAATAAATAATAGATAGATAGATAAATAAATAAAAATAAATGAAAGTAGAAATGTTTTTAAAAAAATGCAGCAAAACTATACCTGCAGTTACCTTTCACAAATAATCCTCAACTGGCTTTTAACCCTCAAGCTGTAATATGAATGCTTGGTAGAGGATCAGATGCAGTGGCAGTACCCTCCTTCATCCACTGGAAAGATACGCGGATGTCACACCCCCATGTGTAAGAGTGCCTGTCCCAGATTAACACCAGCACAGGGCACCCATCACATACAGATTCATCTTGTTCATTACTCAGCTGTAAGTTGTCAATGTAAATGGAGCTCCTCTGACTGATTGTGTGCATCTGTAAAACAGGGTGCTAGAGGCATGATACAGAATTGTACATGTACTTACAGCATGTTTGTTAGTCAGGATTTCTTTGCTTCATTGATGCAGTACCTCCAGAATTCAACTGGCATTAGTTCAGGGGGATCAATTCATTACCCTATTAAAACTGTAACTAGCCTGCTTATACACCAACACACATAATCATATATGGGACTAAGGAATGTGCCAATGACAAACTCCAAAACATTAAATGAATTAGTCTGTACAGACAATATTACTTTCTACAATCAAGTGACAACTTGTTTCTTGTCGTCATCTACTGGTCGCTGTTGTTTCCGTGCCAATTTTGAAACTCTAGATTAAGCAAAGTCTTCAACACAAAGCACAGTGCAAACAAGTACATTAAAGTTTACATAGCCATTGGGGTAAATGCAATACAATAACCTGCCCTACATGCATCACACAATAGTGCTATCTAATGAAATACACTTTGTACATCGGCTATTGTATAGCAAGCTATAGGGCATTTGTGAATGAAAACACAAATTATGGATTAACAAATCTAACTTGCCAATCAGAGCTCTGCTGAAAGTTCTTTGATCAGAGGGTACATGTCTTTGTGGGGTCAAGCAGGAATGAAATCTAAGTTGTAAAATGAATTTAATGGAACGGGTGTCTAGGCAAATACAGGAAAGCATCGGGGACAAATTTGAGCTTGCATTAGCAGTTATGCAATTTCTATGATTCCTAGCAACATTCAACACAATTTTGAATTCTGTGGATTTGACCTCCATGTGCTACAGCTGTATGGCCTGCATGGTGAAGCACAGAGCATCAGTTGCTGTAGTGCTAAACATCTATTTATGTCTGTTTTGTGACACATATTATGCGATATTCACATGATATTCAAGCAAGTTAGTATGACTCATTGCCAGAGAACTGGAAGTTATGTGACACCCTTGTCCAAGAGAAGAATACATTTACCGTAAACTGTGTGATAGTGTTGCTACTGTAGATTTTCTTCAGTGGAAGTGTAACTTGGATTTGTGTTGAGTTCTGCACTCTTGAGAAGAAGCAGATCAAAGCAACACAAGCTTCATTCAGAGACAGGAGTTATCTGTTGTTAGTTATATATTAGTTATCTATCTAAAATCAATTTTATTTGCCACCATTCACCCACAATGAAAAAAAAAAAATCACTCAGCAGCGCTTAGAATCTCCAGACTGTGCATACCTAAACAATAACCTGAATGTGGACCTTGTGACCTTGTGTAGTGAGTTTCAGTTCATATAGGATGAAAAGAATTGATGATGTTCGTGTGCAGTTCACACATGCCATTCAAAGAAAATCATCACAAGAATTTATTAAACAAAAGCATCAAGCTTGTCCGATTTTTGCATCACAATGCATATTGCGAGAGTGAATGATATTTTGCGTACACACACAAGGATTAATTGTTATCACATTGTGTTTCAAAGTTCAATTTTGAAAAGCTATTGAATTGTGTGTGTGTGTGTGTGTGTGTGTGTGTGTGTGTGTGCTGCATGGGACAAAAGACAACTGAAAGCTTTCAATATTAAATTTCAAGAACTTGATGACAATTTCACAATTAGGTTGCAGAGTTCATGATCACATGTTTGGGAAGTAAATACTCCCCAGCTTAGAACAGGTCAAGACTTCAGGTAGTACAAATGTGTAGCTATCAGTGGAAATCGATATCCCAACCGAGGATGTGGTCTGGTACTATTGCAGTGGTGAAAACAACTGCAGACATGATTTGGCTCTTGCTTGCATTCTTTGATGGTGGGTCTACCATCTGTTGTCCACAACTTTCTCCTTTCGGATGACATGTACATAGGATAGTACATGTAAGCCTCATTTTCTACAGTCAACTCCTGTTACAGTGAAGTCCTCAGCTTTCTTTTGTTATACGATCAAAATTTCATGATAACCGAACAAATAAACAATAAAAAACAAAGAGGGGATAATGGTTGGGACCCTAATTTTCACTTCATTGTAACTTGAGTTTCGTGTATAACCATTTTCGTTATAATGGGAGTCCACTGTATTTAGGTTCACACAACATATCTCATCGTAAAGGTTAAGTTCTAAGCTTTGATGATTAGCTTGTAGTTCATCACCATATGGATGCACTCAAAGGTTAGCAATCCTAAAGGTTACCGTAAAACCAGAAATTTTTTGTAAATTTGCAAGGAGCCAAGATTCATGAAATGAAAATGCGTACGAAAGTTCATGTCTACACTGTATGCACTTAATGCCATTGGCAATTCATGACAATTTTGTACTGCAAATGTTTCTGGTTTTACAGTAGTTGATGACTACAATTCATAGAATCAGAAGACGTCTTAGGGTTTACGCTATACTGTAAAAGTGGATATTTTCGCGCGACTAATTTTTCGCGCTTGGCCGGGTAAGAAGAGTTTCGCGTATTTTTAATTCCGCGGAATCAAGACATCATGCACAGGAACATATGGCTAGCAAAAATATTTGCCTGCTTTTATTTTCGTGGTAGTTTCTAGCACGAAAATTTCAACACCGCAAAAATTTCCACTTAATTACAGTATACACGAGCCGAGGAGATGGGTCAGAGACCACTGCTTGTGATATCAGTGGTCCTGTAAAAGACATACTTGTACATGTTACTCTGCTGCAGTCTGGTATACTGAGTACTATGAAGAAGATTAGTGCTTGTTTATGGGCAGGTCCAATAAGTAGGGAAAGTATCAGTCTCATATTCAACAGGAAAATACACTGAAGTGATAACAGTTTCCTCCCAGGAAAACCAAAAGGGATCTTGAGCGCTGCTGGTTCCACTTCTCTTTCATTATCAACTTTCTTATGGATACAGTTTATCTTGCTTTTTGTTTTGTTGGGGGGGGGGGTCTGTGGGTAAACATTCACACACACAAGTCAATGAAAAAAGCACTGCATCATTATCATAAGGTTCATGCATATCATGATACTAATAGAGAGAAATGATTTACAAGCTAGTGGGGAAAAAATGTACATTGTACAGTGAAAAAAAAAAGAATCAACTTTTGCAAATGAACAGTCACTGTAGAGAGCAGGTTAATGAAAAGATCAGGGCACAGTAGCAGTGATGAGAACAATAAAGGATTTTTAGACACAGCATGGATTGACACAGGTGTACAACATGTAATGTTATCCCCACAATTGTTGTATGGTAGTAATTTGTGGATCAGTCAATGCCTCAGAACAGAGGAAATGGTGGAGAATGAGTTTAGGCTAATTTGATCGTTAAGACTGATAGGTAGGCATACATCAAATACAAGGTAGAGTTAAATATTACATGATCTCTCCACGGCTCGGTTTCACCTTGGCTCAAGTGACCCCACCCTCATTCTGTCGCCATGGCACATAATTCCTGTGAAATTGTTCCGCTGCTCGGGGGGGGGGGGGGGGGGGGGGGGAGATCGATGAGAGGCAATTTCGATTTGATGCGCTCGGCATTTGCGTTACTAGGCAGCTGGCACCAAGCGGCCCGAGATGTCGCGGAGGTAATGAAGCAGGACGAACATGCCATTGATAGGAATCCAATAACACCGTGTCCATTCCTCCAGCACAGCTGCAACCTTGTGATGAGACCTCATTGTGTGGTGAGATGTCTCAATAATGCACAGGCCAGGAGATCTGGCGATGTATGTCATCTCTGTCCAAATCGCCGTCATACAAATGTACATCTGTATTCATTTCCAGCATTTTCACTCTCATCTTCTCTGCCAGGGGGAACGCAATGATTACATTGTTGAACAGTCAACAAAATTTCAATGATTTTTCTTTTCTGGGAAAGGCAAATTAAATATTGATAGCGACTCATCAGTTACATCTGATATTCAAAGTTAACTCAATTGTACTCAAAGTATGTACCCTCATGTGTTTCTGTTGTTTCCATTATATTGTCAATTTACCATGTCAAAGTTGTTGACAATAAATGAGGTTTATGTTTAATATTGTTATGGGAAGAAACAATATTGAAGTCCATGAAATGTTTGATTATGAATCAACTGGGACAGGTCTGTGCATACCTGTATCAAACTCATGGAATTCCATCGAAGCTGTCACATGATTTTTATGCTGTGCCACAATACAATTTGCAAAAATCCAAGATAAAATACTAAATGTTACCCTTCCACATATTTAAAAGCAGTTACTGTAAATTATTGGATGAAGGTCTAAAAATGGGATAAATCATTACATCATTAATAAATGACATGATACAGCTGTATAAGCTATCTTGTTATAAAAACTACCATAATGATTAAATGTGAATACTGTAATTTCATGGGATGCCTGAAAATATAGCCTTGTCAGGGCCATGTATATTGTCTAGTACAAGTATTTCATTCTATTGGCTTTCAGGATAGCATGGTTATTATAGAGGCACATCATGTGGTGAAATCCAAACAACCATTAAAGAGGAAATCAACCCCAAAAATGAATAAGCTTCAAAAGAAAGAGAAAAATATTTCCTACAGAATGCTATAAAAATGTCAAAACTTGAATAACAAATAAGGAAGAAATGACATATTTCATTTCAAATAAAATTTTTTCAGAAAACATTTCTTGACCAGTCCGTATGAATATTCAAATGAGTGAGTTGATGATGTCATGCGCTCACAATTTTTCATGTATGTTATACAAAGTATAATGAAATTCAGAAAAATTTTTATTTTTAGCTAATACGAGTAAAAGCATGTTCCCATACCAAGATATATCAGAGTTAGTATTTGATCTTTTTTTATTTTTGGTGGTTTTAATGCAAGTTTTATACTTACATGTACATGGCTGAAATATGAGATTTTTTTCATTTCTGTTGATACGAAATGAATAAGAAATTGTGAGAGCATGACATCGTCAACTTGCTCATTTGAATATTCATAAGTACTGGTCAAGAAATGTTTTCTGAAAAAAAAAAATTCAAAATTTCAAAATGTCATATCTTCCTTATTTCCTATCCAATTTTTGCCATTTTTGTATCGCTCTGTAGGGAATATGTTTCTCTTTCTTTTGATGTTAAATTATTTTTGGGGTGGATTTCCTCTTTAATGCTCAAGGAGATTCTTTTTCTTGTACATCAAGTGTTCAGGTGAAGTTTTACTGAAGAGTCTGAATCGTACATAGTTTTGCTGTTTATTTAAGTACAACGTTTATGTGAGCGTGTTTGTGTACTGTTGGTTTTGATATATGTGCAGGCATTCCACCGAGCAAACAACACTTTGTTCCTGTTGGTTTCTAAAATCAAGCTTGTGACTTGAGTCTGGCTTACCGGTATTAATTACAGCTGCACACTTTGGTAAATGTTTGGTTTAAATAACAAGCTATTATCACTCTGGGGAGTGAGAAGGTGGTGGTGGGGGCAGCGGGGGTAGAGATGGAGCTTGAGCTTGAGAAGACATGGATAATTGCTGGTATGGAACGACAGTGATGCAAGCAAAATTAACGGCTGCATACAGTGAAACAGGAAATTACATATTCACGTTCGAACGCCCTAGAAGGTAATCCCAGTCAGCATTATGAATGTGTGTGCCGCGCTAGTACAGCTTGGATGTGTGCCTCAAAACACTCCCTGCATACTCATAATGCGATCTGGAATCAAATTTCAGCACGATAACATGATAAGCTGGTGTGATATACAGACTGTTTTCCCACACATCTCCCTGGCTGCATATTTGTACAAGACTTGATGATTGTTCAGTGATTGAGAATGTGGCAGGTTTTCTTGAAGAGCGATGAAATGGGAGAATATCAAAGCATACACACCAGGGTTTATTTAGGGGGAATGTGTCCAGAATGAAAAAAAAAAGCAGAAACAAAAACAGAAGTTACATAAAGCAATAGATCAAACTTTAATTTGTACTAGTGAGTATCCACCATAGGTGTACACATGACATCCATCGATTCTTTTATTTCAAACTGTACGTATACTGTGCATGTTAGCAGTAGTTATTTTCACGTAGTTATTATTACCATGTCATTACTTGCTTCGGACTAATGGTTAACTTTGCTCATAAAAGGGCCAAAAGCGTAATTTTGAAATGGAATCAATTTCCTGTGTCTTTTAAAGGGTATTGTGATTGCATTTTATTCTTTATGCAATGAAGAATGAAGGAAAGTAATGTCATTAACATCACATAATTGTCATCACATCACTTTTGAAGTCTAATGTTATTGTGGTTTCAGTTTTATTCACTCACAAGATGTCATGTAGCCAAAAGTTTTCTATGTTCAGTTGTACTCGGGTTTTAATGATCGTACTGTTTAGGTTTGCTGCTCTCCTCAAAGTAAGATTCTCTTTTGCGGGATCGGATATTCTTTTTGCAGCAGCATGTACATGTATGTACTTCTCTTTCAAACACAGCAATATGTCTAGTATGAGTGCTCAGTGAAGCTACAGGGTGAGGCAATTCATCAAAGTAAAAATTTTGTGGCACTTTATTTTGTGGGTTTTGGTGTGCTCGTTGTCATCATCATGATATTCAACTTGAAGGTAAAACTTTCGTTACTTTTCTGCTTCTTGAGTTTAAAGAAGGCATAAAGTACTTTCTAGGAACTACCAAAGCAGAAGTTCTGTAACCACAGGCGGATGTCTCCTTGATACAATACCTTTATTTACAACAAAGGAAACCAGATTCACCACATTTAAAAAAGAAAGAAAGAAGAAGATGTCTGGAGAGTTTGTAAAACCTCAGAGTGTTTAGAGACATCATTCACTGTACACTAGTATTAAGATAGGCATTTCACATCAATGGCCATTCTATGGGGAGCACTGAGTCAACAAGATGCTTCATCAGTTTTAATCGACTGGAGTTCTTCGTACTGTTGTCTGTGGGTGGAAGTTTTCAATCACTGCACTGATGCTCAGAATACAGACACATGATGAAAGGGTGCAGGAAGATGTGGTAGCGTGCAGGTCACTGGGGAACATCCTGGACAGTGAGGTTATCCTAGTGAGAGTGACTACTGCTCCTGTTTGCCTTGGTGTCAACGCCCATGCACACACCACAGTTTTTTTCCCCTTGCATTTCCTCTGCTTTGCAGCAAGACTTTAGCTTCAAAAGAACATCTGATGGGGAATGTCATCTCCCTGGTAAAAGATTTAAATTATGACATCAGGATTACATTCTCTCTCTCTTCCTCTTCTTTTTTTTTTTTTTCTTCTTCTTCTACTACTACTTCTTTTTCAATGGATTATACTTCTCCTTATGATGACAAAGGATTCTGATGCTGAAATTTGTCCAAATCCTTCATTTGGAAAACAGTTTCAAATAAATCTGTAGGAAGTTAATTCTTTCTGATATCATTTTGGAAGACAATTGAATTTCTTGTCGCCATTCCTAAAGGGAAGATTAGTTTTCATATGCCATCCGTGCTATTATGCATGGCATTTCATGTGTACATGTATGGCTGTAGCAGGAGGTCTTGAGAACCTTCTTCCCTCTTCTCAGGTCCACATGTGGACTGAGAGCTGTTGGATGGGTGTTTCATGGCTTTCCATGTGCTCCCTTCCTACCCCGAGTCTGAATTTCAATTGAGTGAATTCTTCAGATGCCATCATGCTGCGCATCCCACTAAAACCAGGATGTCACTTTATCACCCTGAAACCAATTGATGGACATGGGGTAATGTTCCCCCTGTATCTGGAAGATTTAGGGAAGCTTTCATCAGGGGCAGATATTTTATTTCGTGCTCTTGGGCCTATCTCTCTTTCTCTGTATGCTGACATTGGCACTTCACTTGTCATGCTAATTTGCTCCAGACCTACTCCACTTCAATGATAACATAAATAACCAGTCACCGTCTGTTTGATATGCCTCTCAGAGTGAACAAGCCCATTGATTCATACTTTAAAATGGTGTCTGGGGTCAATATATGTTTGACTTGCACTTACTAACCAGGGTATCATCGTTCAGACTTGGGAGTTTCATTGCAAAATATAACTGATGGCAATGTCAGAATGGACAAGGGTATCTTTTAAACAGATTCATGTCCATACACCTTTACAAATTTGTATTAAGTTTCTAGTCATCTAGCTGTGTGACATGTGTGAGCTACTACATTTTTTTTTTAAAGGACTGACACTGATAAGGACTCGTCGGATGTACACCTTTTATAATGCGAATGGCTGCATCAAACAATACTCCTGAAACTAAGCTGGATTTCCTGGGTGTATTCCAATGTACTTCCTTGTCCGTTGCAGTACGCTCACTTCTGCTCACTTCTACAGGAAGGCATCTAAAAAAAAAAAAAAAAAAGACTGCCGGAAATTCAGCCACAAAGATCAACATTGAGAGGACAGTTTGCTTCCACTGATGCTGCGCTGATGGTTACCAATTATGTGTTGAGATTGTAAATTCTACGTGTAGCATAAGATGCTTGCTGACCATTCAAGCACAGAACATTGTTTGTGAAGAGTACATACCCAGAGCTGCAGTAAAACACCTGATAGGGAGTGCCAACTTTTACATATTTATGTATGTTGCCGATGGGAACACAGAGAGGCAGTGTATGGTTGTTAATTTGTTAACAGCTATAAAGTCTTTGCCTTTGTCTTTTTGAGTTGGTGCTGTTGTTGCTGTCCAAATAACTATGACGTGCAGAATGAATTTGTGAGTGAGGAAAGGCCAGGAATGAGTGAGGAGAACACGAGCTGAAATGCAGCGAAGTTGAAGTAAAAGTAACACAAAACAACTTGATGAAGTAGTAGTACTGTACATGTATAATGCTTCTTTAAATAGGCAGTCATGTACCATTAAAGTGAAATGTCACAAAAACAATGTGGAATGTTTTATTTCAATCCAGTAGTGCTACAGGTACATGTACCTGCTGTAGACAAGGATTAGCACCAGCACTGCCTGTATATTGGGTGGAAGCTTGGTGGTCCTTTTAATACAATGCCTGTGTGATGATCAGAAGGTCATTGGTTCTATTCCAGCTTGAGTATATGCATGCCCATATTTTTTTTTTCAATCACAGCTACTACTGTACTAAAGCACTGATTAATCAGTGGTTAATTACGTGGATGTCGGGCAATTTGTCAGTCAGTTGCAATATAAGAACCTGATGCAAGAATTCACCAGTTTTGATTATAATGCAGATACAATACAGTTCATAAAATGTACATAATTTTATAATTTGTATGAGAAATATATACATGTACATAAAAATGCAGCTAGGTACATGGTGTTTTGACTTAACAACAGCATTCACAATGGGGATTGTAAGGATTAGACCCTCTACAGTAGAATTTGCAAAGTAATTGTTTAGCATTATCAGCAGGAAGGGGGGGGGGGGTGGGAAGAAGGGACTACCATAGGATTTGTACTCAGTATCCATCAGAAGCATGATTTGAATTCCCTCAAAGAACAACAAATGATTTTTCGTTTGAAGGATTATAGAGGATTATAGTAAATTGTGCTGGTATAGACGGAGTGCATGGTGAAGACCACCATGTATTCACGCTTCTATCTGTCTAGTCTATCACACTAGCTGTTCCTGCCTTTAGGAATTTGAGGCATTATTTTGATAATGGCACATATTTCGCAGCTTATAGGGACTGTGCTGTACTGGTTGAGATGGGGATTCATGTTTTGAACATTCCTAAGTGAGATAATGAGAAACCTCTTATGAAATAGGAAAGAGCATGTAATTTTAAGAAGGATTCAATGTTTATTTGATGAAAACTGGTTTTCAAATGGCTGAGATACCCAAAAAAGGGATAATAATAAAAGGCGACAGGCCACGCCTTTTGTTAGGATCTCTTTGTTTCACCTTGTGTTTGGATATCTCAGCCATATCAAAACCAAATTTCATCAAATAAACTTTTGATACCCCTTAAAATTGCATGCACTTTGACATCTCATAGAGTGGTTTCTGAATATCTCGCAAAACGTTAAAAGCTAAATCCTCACCTCAACCAGAACTGTACACGCGTCTTTAAAGACCAGAGTTATCAGATGATTTTCCTTTCTACAGCATTCCTGTTAAAAACAGAAGTAGTCTATGAGGTTTTTTAAATTATTATTTGAAGGCAAACTCAGCAGCAGATATATTTTTCTGAAATGGAACAAGTTATCCAATATGAGACATGACTACCTCTAAGTCTGTAGGACCTAGGTATATGGTGTACTTTGTATGAGCGTGATGTGTGTTTGAGCCTGCATATATCTGATGTTTACAAGAGACTGCTGTGTAAAGGTCTTTTACCAAGGCGGTTTTTTGCAAAGATTCTGTTTTCTCTGAATTTGTCTTTTTCTTCTGATGTATTTTTTTCTTCATTATCCCTTTCTACCTATTTTATTTTTCATTTCTTTACCTCTCCTCATATTCATCTTTAGATTTATGGATGTTCATTCAGAATAAACTTGTATGAATTCACCCCTCTTTTGCTCAGTTACTTCTCATCTCTGGCTTTCTGTGTTCTGTGTATTTCTTGTGTGCACATGGTCCAAAGAGTTGGGATAGATAATGTGAACATTTCAAAAAGTGTGCAAAATATGAACCATGAAATATGCATATATGAAGCACATCTATGAAACCTTTTTCTGGAATGAGCTCCACAATCACTGGTCATTCACCTTTTGTTGTTAAGAGATTTTTTTTTTTTTTTTTTAATTAAGAGTGTGTGGCAAAAACAGATTTGTAGAGGACTTTTTTTTTCTACTTCAACTGAAATGTACACATTTCATTTCACAGACCATATGCCTATTAGAATGTTAGTTTGTCAGCTATTGCTAGTGTGAATAGAATAAAGCGATTAATGGATTATGGGGAGATTCCTGAACATCCATCTGTTGCTCAATGATCCTCTTTCAGGGTAAACTATGAATCATACCCTTTGGGAATTTTATCAGGCAGCAGATGTTACTCACAAAAGTAGGCAGCGTTTACTAACTCTTTGGTAGTAAGGTTGTTCACACAGCACCTTATCTTTGATGATTCCTTCCTTGAAACATGAACTTGTTTACGTTTTTGCTAATCATTGGTGTTCACTCTCGTGGTTTGTGTTAGCAAGCAAGCACAACTCATTGATAAAAGTAGTGGTGCTTATAGGTTTTTATGACTATAGTCTCATGCAAAAAGAGCATTCCTGGGAGAATGTGACCCTTTAAAATTGTGTGGACAGTGCAGCTGTAGGACGGTACCATAAATGTGACCAAAGATGACTTGTACTATATACCCCATATGTAGCAAGTCTAATTTTTTTGTGAATCGGGATTTCCTGACAGTTTCGCAAACTTGTAGTTATATTCACAAATGTAGAGTACAGTACATAACAGTACAGTACAGTACTGAAGTTTAGAGTTAATATTTTTGGCATGATTTTAAATTCATGAAAAGTACCAGACTCACAAAATTCACTGAAACAGGAAAAAAAAAAAAACAAAAAAACACTGATGTGTACAGTAGTACAATGTATGTGCATATTTTCTCGGTAATTCTTTCCATAATGATGTTTCATTTGTACATAATATTAATGTACAATATAAGGCTAGCTTGCTTGTGCACCTATCAAGGTGTTGATATCTGAGAGTTATTCAGTGCTCCAAGACTTAACCACTAGCTTAGTGATATCTGTTTATGTGGGTTGTTAGCTGCAATGCTGTGCGATGGGGATGTCAAGTTTTTAATAACTTCAAGCACTTTCATCTGTCAATTAGTATATAAAACCAACAGGAATGGAACTTTGTACATTTGTTGTCTTGGAGACAGGCTTTGCATCAGCAGATGGGAAGTATGGATTACAAGTAAATTACGAAGGAAAAAAAGAACTATAACTCTTCAGATCTGTGTAGTTATGTGCAGAAGCAAAGACAAAAAAAAAAATCATATGAATAACCAAACAAAAACAATGGTATTCCCAACTGAAAAATCATCAATTTCTTTCACAGGATTCTTGGGCTGCTCTGCAGCACGCAGAAGAAATAATTGATGGCATCCTACGAGGCAATGCTTATGATCACTTCACATAAACAGAGCTTGTGTTGATACAATGCCCATCCAGATAGACATGTGAGAGACACTGCCATATAATTTCATTAGGTTCAGAGTCTAATTTGTTTTATCATGGTTTTACAAAGAAATCAGTGGGGGAGGGGGAGTTGGAGCAATGATAAGAGCTATCCTATAGGAAACACCTGAGATGCCTGCGTGACTAAGATGATATATTTGCATAGGGGTAAATAAACATTTCAATAGTTTGCTATAAAATTGGGCTGTCTAAAAGATTAGCAAGCATCATGGTCTTGAATTGTGTACAGTCTTATGTACCAGGCAGTATATACTGTAAGTGTAGAACTACTGTGTCTCTTTTATTTCCAAACTTTTGAAAATGTAGGGAACGTCTCTCACTTCTTTCTCCCTTTTTTTTTGTCTTTATTATTATTATTATTATTATTATTTTAATGGCAGGCATTCATCTTGTGAAGGACATTTTTATATTGAAGGTCTATGTGTATTTTTATAATATACAATCTTGGCACATACATAAGCAAGTGCATTGTAATTCTCTACAGTTCAAGGTAATTTACATTGTATGTGTAAGAAGATGAGATATCACAGTGTACATACAGTTTGATGTCACCATTTCTAGGACAAAAAGACCGGGGGCGTGTAGACAAACATTTCACATTAATTTTTTATGAATCCTGGCTCCTCATAAAATATGCGAAAGTTTCACGCTTGCAAAAAATGTCTGGTTTTGCAGTAAATTTGTCTTCTTGACTGAACATAAAGATATGAGTTTTCTTATACTTGCAAATGAATGACATCATCACCTCATAATTTGCGTGCATGTAAGCAGGGTTCTACATATACTTGTAAGCCCTTGCCCAATTGCCTCGGGGAAGTATAACTCAAGTGTTTTGGAACAATGAGTGGAAAAAAAAAAAAGCTTGCCCGCATTGGGCAAGCAAACAGTTTTGAAGCCACCTTTATTCACTTTCTTCCCTTCAAACCCATGAAGTCAATCATACAGAAGCCCAAAGGTAATGACTGTGTAGTGATGCAACACACTTTTATTACATTTTAGCAACTTTCCAACACTTACTTGATGAAGTACCAAAGAAATGCAACTTGAACGCTCCATCAAACCAAGTTTGTTACTCCTATATATAAAGTGTGCAAACCAAGATGTGCTGTTTATTTGACTGATTTTGTTTCATCACGTTCTTGACCCTATGATTTTTTGTATCATTTTCTTACATCTTTGAACTTTCTTTTCAGGCAATTTCAATTCATGTTTGGGGAAGTGTTCTGCAACAGTTCAAAAAGCTGCTTGCCCAAAGAAAAAAAAAAGTTATGTAGCACCTTGATGTAAGATGTGATAGCGACAAGTATACCTATGTGCAAATGCCCTTCTTTTCAGTAGATCATCCTTTCATGGTGTGGAATGTTTTCCCTCCTACAGTGAATCATCGTGAAATCTACTCCATGTTTAGGCGGGCTTGTATTGTTAAGTTTAAAGATTAAATCCATGAGCACAACAGTGAGAGTCAAAAGTTACGTTCAGACGACAAGCCTTAACCTCGAGGTTAGAGCTTGTAGTTAGGGACTGTGAAGACGCACTTGTAGTTAGCTAACCTCGAGGTTAGCTCGATGTTAAGAGCCACAAGAAATCTTATGGTTAGCGCTCTAACCACGAGCCGCGGGGGTCCTACTTGTAGTTAAGCACCGTGTGGACACAAAAGTCAACGCACTCAAAGGGGCAGGAATTTAACCTCGAGGTTACGTAACCTCGAGGTTAAGATTCGTTGTGTGGACGCATGTCAAAGTTAGGGGGCAAGAGCCTAACCTTGAGGTTAGGGCATGTCGTCTGAACGTAACTAAAGAGAGAGGGGCAGCATGGAATGTCAAAGTTTCAGGCATTTTCACAGAACAGTCATACATGTAGACCCTGTTTACAAAGAGTGAAAAGGCTGGGCTAGGCTGCTGCAGAGCCCAGCCGTCATTTCACTGAAAAGCCGCAAAAGGCCAAATGCGGTACCAAAATCGGCCGCGCATTTGGCCAAGCTCTGGAGGTAGTCTCGTCCGCGGCCAAGCCCGGCCTATTCTCACTGTAAACGCAAACTGGGCCAAATGCGGTACCGAATTGCGACCGGTGCGCTCCCAATGATAGTCGTTTGTTTACAAGCAGAGCGCCACTACGACAAAATATTGAAAGGTTTGAATTAAAAGCCTGGGCCAAGCCGGGCATTGTAAATGGACAAAATTTGCGGGGCCAAGTACCGCAACTGAGGCTGGGCTCGACCACGGCTTGGCCCGGGCTCGGCCCAGCCCTGCACTGTAAACGGGGTCTCAGTTTGGTAGCAGGCACATAACTGTACGAGGTGATGATTTCAAATGAGTGGTGTGCAATTCAATGCAAGGATTTGGAGCGAATGACATCTAATTTGCAAGTATGTGATTCCAAGACAAATTTAAGTGTTGCATGCTGTTCAAACATCTTAAGCATTGAAATTTTATGACTTTAGTATTTTACAGACTCTGATTTTGATAAAACTTCTAATCTGTTGATTGCTGTTGATTTGATTTCACCTTGTCAATTTGAACATGGGGTGATGTTCTACCTTAAAGGGAAAAGAGTTCCAAGTATGATTTTAATGTTGGGTGATGACAAACAATTGAATAATAAATGATATCAATTAGATATCAACTTGAGCTTTTGTTTAGCTGTTGAGATGTTTGACAACTATTTGCAGAATTTATTAGGGCATCTTCTTTGGACAATTCTTTGGACAATTGAGTGAAGTATTGATATACGTACAATGTATATACATATGTATCCACCCTAACCCTAACTGTCTTCCTCAGCACATGATAGATTGTACTCTCGTAACACTTCATCTGACATTTGTACTCTTTAGGCAGTGCTGCAAATGACTTTCCTGTCATGCTGATGAAACTTGTGATATGTTAAACTAAACAACCCCCTTGACTGTCTCAATAATGTAAAGTATTTTGTACATACCGCACATGACTAATGACCTTTGGACACTCCCGTAGTGGTCACATTGATGATGACATTGAAATAAATATACAACCTGTAAAGTTGTAGGAAATTACTTCACATAGCAAAAATATGATATTACAAAATCCCATCAACAATTTGGGCTTCTTGAATGCCCCATTTTCAATTAAATAGTAATACTGTCTACAACTGTGCATTTTTGAGGAGGCTGCAGTGTATTTTGTCCTCTCAAGCTCATGTCATTTAATGAGTGTAAAATTATAGATTCAAGTCACATCATATGGTGTGATTTGACTACAGCTTGTGTGGTAATATCATTAAATGGCATTTTGATGTCGTGCTAAAAAATAGTCTCGAAAGTGAGTGAAGCTGAAAGATGGTTATTGGAGGCCATCCATGATTATCCACCAGGAAGCCAAGCCATGTTACCGGTTTGTGTCTGCCTGGCACTCACGCAATTATGAAAGTGATGACCATAATAATTGCAATAATGGTGTCCAGCAGTGTTCTAATGTCCGCTGAAAGAGTGCTCGTGATAAGCTCTTCAAATAGGAAGTGTTTTTCGTACATGCTTGATCATACCTGCAGTGTACAATCTCGTAGTCTGGGAATAGCAGTTTAGAGGGATCGTATAGTTTTGGTAGAGAGGGGGGATTCAGCTTTTACCCTTTTTTTTGCAAGATTATTAGAAACCACCTATGAAATAATAAAGAGCATACAATTCCAAGAAGAATTTAAGTTTATTCTATGAAAATAAGTTTTGATATGGCTGAGATCCCACCTTTTATTAGATATCTCAGCCATTTCAATTCCAATATTCATCAAATTAACTTTGAATTCTTCTTAGAATTGTGTCCTCTTTCAGATTTCATAAGTGATTTCTCATTATCTCACAAAAAGTTAGAATATGAATGCCCCATCTCAACCAACACTATGCCATCACTCTAAAGCATTGAACAACTTTTACCAAAATTAATGATAAAGGAATGCTTGATTTGGACTTTAAGCCCAAAACGTTGAATTCAGTCAAGGAGTTATCATGATAACTTCTTGATTCAATCGTCAATTACCCAAGAATGAGAATGTACAATGTACATGCAAGGCTTAATGTTGACACTCTGAAGCAGGCGATTGGTAGTTAGTTAGTCTACCTCATTGTAAGATTGCAGACTGGCCTGTTCCTTTCCCCACATGGTATACCGAGTTCCTGTCACGTGGATAGCCGCACATGCCATTGATAGTAGTTATTATGTTATCTCAGGATTGTTTGAACTAAGCAGTCTTCAAGTTACAAAGTTGTTTGCAGATGATGAGATAGCAGCATGAGGCAAGTTAAAAGAAAGACCTGCACACTGGGTTTACTGCCATCTTGTTTCTCGAGCCCGAGTTCCCTGTTACAGACACACGGAGAAGGTAGTCCCAGACCTGTTTCTTTGTGGCTTGCTCAAAGCGTTTTGACCACCATTCATACGTGACATTGGCAGGCTGGCTTCAATGTCCAAATTATGCAATTGATGTTTCATACTGTGTGTGCCAATTTCAGCAGGCCCACATTCTGTATACAGAATTTGGATTGTTGAAGATGTGGGGGAAATAATGAATCATGTACGACAGTTCTCCATGTACATTATATGTCTATCTTCTCAGTCCCAACGTTCTCTTATCCCTTTCCTCTTTTTTTACAACATGAAAATATGGACAGAATATCCATCAAAGTTGCCATGAAAATGTTCAATGAATACTTGACACAAAGAAAAATTCTCCAATGACTGAAAAGAAAAAGAAAGGCATTTTTTATACAAGCTTGTGTTTTTGTGAAGTCATTTGTAAAGCAGATGTATGCATAAACAGTAAACACATTGCACTGTACAGTGTTTGGCATTTTGTTTAATGCATGTGTCATGATTGATGAATACTAGTATTTGATGATTCAATAATCAACATGGTTGATATATACTTGTGAGAAGTGTGATTTTGATGTGATTTTTACCTTTTTTTTTTTCTTTCTTTCCTTTTTTTCGTTCAAAATAGGATGATGCCAGACAGTTATTTGCCCTCGCAGGCCAAGCAGAAGAGGGAGAACTGAGCACTGAGCTAGCAGCAGTCATGAAGCGGTTATGGGCAGACTCGGGTGTCCAAGCGTGCTTCAGCCGGTCTCGCGAATACCAGCTCAATGATTCCGCATCCTAGTAAGTACTTTGTCCAGCTCGAAATTTCCACCAGTCGTGAAGAAACCTCAGATCAGATACGAGTCCCATCATACCATGATTCACTACAGAGAAGCAGTTTATCAAACAGTAATGGTTCCTCCTTTTACTTCTGTCTTTTTTTATTAGCATTACTTTTAGCATCTGTTTTAGCAACAAAGTAACACTTGATAAGATTCAATTTATAGCACAGCCACCAGAGGTTAAAGAAATTGATGGTTTAGATTAGGTAATGGGTGAGGCAAATTGGCATGTGTAGTTGCGATTGCTTTAGGGACTTGGATAAATATAAATTTTCCTGTAATGAGACGAGTACATTGTAATTTTAAAGGCACTTTTTTTTTTCATGTGAACTGCTTTAAAGGGGTAAGAAGTCATGAAGACTTATGTTCATCATGAGGGATTATATATTCATAGAAAATACAGACTCCTGAAGGAGGGAAAATCAACAGCTTTTTGACATATAATGCGTGTAGATGTGGGTGTTGAATCATATTCTACCAAGTCATGGAATCTACCTGTATGAAGAAGAACTTTCACAACAGTAGATAAGGATTTATTGCAGGTAAATGCATCATTGGTCCACACCCGTCATGCTTAACTTTGTCTGACCTCTTGATGAAATATGCTGTCATTTACAATTGTGCATGCCAGCAATCCTTGTTGAAAAGCTATTAAAGCAGAATTTGGAAATGAATGGAGTGTAAAAAAAAAAATTGTCATTGATACATCCACACATGGTGGTTCATATGTATAATCTGACCTTGTTTGTGATTTACCAAGTACATACTTCAGTGTGATGTGAAAGCTCACATAATGAAATTCATATGGGGATGATTCTGTTCTATTTTCATGGAAACCATCGCATAATGTAGACAAAGGTATTACTCCCATATTTTCCCCATTGAGCAGTAGCTATCACTGTAATAACCCCTCATTAAAACAAGTGGTATTACAGCACAGAATTATATTATATATTCATATATAACATGAATCTAAAGGCAGCAATAATTCATTAGGTAAGTGTGCTTTTATTATGAATAGGCTGAGATTGGAATAGCAAACAAACCAGAGTGTAGGAATATTGTTGTGTTACCTCGCACTATCGTTAACATCAACCCCCTCTCCCCACTCCCAATGATACGACAACTGACGCCAACTAGGAAATTCCATATTTCTCTATTTTGAACTAGTCCCAGTGAAATTGCAGTGCGAATGATAATTTGATTGTGATATTCATAATTAGTGGAATATTCCTGCTGCTACCAGAGATGCTGCATTCCAAATGAGCCATGGGGAATTCCAAGCTGTCTAGAAAGGCCCCTACTTTCTCAGAATTAATAGAATTTGTCATCTGCGTGAAAAGGGGGATGGGATTATCATGTTCTAGCATTACTATTAATGTACTGCTGCTGATAAAGTTAAGTGCTAATAGTTCAAACCACCTGGGGGGTTTTAAGACAAAAACACTGTAATGCTGTCTGAAATATTATGGTTCATGTAGCCAAAAATAACTGTTGAATAACATGTGTATTCCTCACACTATATTGCATAGCAAAAGGTGAACAGTAAGTTTGTTTCTCTAGCATGAATTGGTCATTGTCAGTGACACATCCAGTGATAGGAAGTTGTTGAGTTGGATGACTTTGGTCTTTGTGGCCCCACAAAACTTGTTGTAGATTTGAAATGTCGTTGATTCTTTAGTTTATTCAAATGATAATTACACACCATGATATTCAGATTGTACAATATAACATAGAAATGTGGACCTCTAGATCTTTAGTGAGAGATGTTGAAACAGGCAAACTCATTCATGTGCTCCAGTTTATGGCTGCAAAGAAAAGCACAGATTGTCGGCGTCTGTCGTAGATGCCAATCTTTTTTTGCGAGATGCAGGAAGTGATTGATACAATTCTTTAGTATACTCTCACTCCTCGGCATATTTATCACTTCCTGTCTGTTTCACCCCCAAAGAATGTGATTATTTTTGTCTCCTGGGATGACAGATGACAACTTTTCATGGTCATTATCAGTCTTCAGCCTAATGAGATTGTAGAGCGCTGCCACGTTGCCAGTTGGCAAAGCAACATGGTACTGTGTGCAAACCTGGCAGCAGCATTTGACATGGTTAGCAATATGTACTACTATTGTACATGATTGGTCTCAGGCATGTTTCTGCACAGTAAGGAATGGTATGGTGTGGTGTCACCAGTGGAACTAAATTTCTACTTTCAATATTATATCGAAAAAATAACTTTTTTTTTTTTGTAGGATATGTTTTTGTGTAGTAGATTCCTACACATTCTGTATCATGGAGATTGGCTGCTACAGAAGAAGAAAATGAAGTGATCTTAATCACAAAATGTTTACACATTTAGTTGTGCTTTATAATTGACTCAGGAGCTTGACATTAGGATTTTGCTTGCTTATAATATAACTGTAAAGCTCGTCACTTGGTTAGTAAATCCTAGGCAGATTTTTTTGTCCATGTCATTGGTGTGTCACTTTCAGGAGTTGATATCCACTCAAATTTCAGTAGACTACAGTCTAACACTGAAAAGTAGTCCATAGGCTGTTTTTCAGAATATGTGAAGATCCCGTCATTACACGAGATGATTTTAGCTGTAATTGGAACCTTGTAGTGTTATTTACAATACTGTCTTACGGCAACACTTGATCAAAACTTGGGATCGATGCCTGCTGGAAGAGCCACTCAATCTACTCAGCAAGTTGATAGCAGTATTAAGTTCTTGTCTACGTGAAACGTGAGCTGTGTAGTCTCAACTGATGCCAACTTTCTCAGGTGGAAGAGAGAGTGTTAATGCTTGGGCTGAGCATGCATATCATGTTACCCAGTCTGCATGTGCAGGAGGACATGTAGACTTCACTTTTCCTTTGTCTGTCCCCTCTCCAAGACTGGCTGTTCCCATGCTCGATTTTGCATTAGTCAGTGTAAAACCCATATGTTATCGGTATTTTGTTGTTGTTGTTGTTGCTGCTGCTGCTCTATTGTTGCTGCTGTCTTTTGATGTATATTACTATTCTTTATAAATCCCCCAACAGACCTAGGAAGAGCCCTTCATGGATATCATCTCTTATGCTGTCTTTCTTGTGATGTTGTCGTGCTGCCACACACAGGTGCACAACTGTAGGCCTATATCCCCTGCTAGAGTTTCCGAACTGCTGGATCCCTTTGTGGTGGATGTTTAATGGTTTATCCATCCCGGGATCAGAAGAGCTTGACGGGAGTTTCGTAAAAAATTGCTCATCCGCTTGCCTATTCGTCAAAGAAAATGTCAAGAATGAAAAATTCATTAGAGGATGTTCAACTAGATGTGTAGAGGTATGCATAATGCTGAATGAGTGATGGGATAGATATCTGATGGTGCTGCAAAGATGCTTTCATGTTCATCCACATCTGATTAGGAGATTTCCATTTCATTCTTACCTGAACACAGAGTATACATTGTAAGGAATTACCTTATTGTAGATCAGGGCTTTATTTCATAAAGAGTTGCTGTGCTAGCAATGGCAAGTGTCATGGTGATGACAAGAATCCTGCCATTCTAGCAGGAATTGCTATCATAACATCTTTTAAAGAATTGAGAACTCAAAGAGTTCCTAGTCAATACACGTACTTCCTTTTGCCACAGTTTAGAAAAGGAACATGCCACTGATATCGCAGCCTTTGCTCACGGTAGTAGACTTGAAACAGGCCTTTTTCTTTCCTGGAAACCCCATGATGCTAATTCACAGCCATCAAAAACTGTGATTCTAGGAGCAGCGATGGCACCATTAATAAGGAAAGGGATGCTCTGTGCAAATCAGCACCCGTCTAAGCTGATTCCATTAACGAAATTCCACTGTGAAGTTATTTTCCCATCGGGGGACTATGAAACGCCTACAACATGACAGCACAAGTTTTGATATACTGGGTACTTTATATAGTGCTCTTCATCCATAACATCACTGTAGTGAGACATTAAAAAGAAAAAAAAAAATGGATTCACTTACATGAAGCATCAGTAGTACGAATTTGAAATGAGAAGGGACCAGCTCAGTAGAAGAAGTATACTCATAGTTTTGTGGCACGATGACAAAAGGGCAAAGTTGGCTCAAAATTAGAACATGGCTTGGTTTCTGTACTTGGCATCTCTGTCTGGACTTAGATCGGTACAAGTGTGAAGCAAGGGTAACCTGGTATATAAATAGGCCTGTCTGGTTCAATATGAATTTGGGTCTGGCCTCAAATTGGATCTTGATTTACTTTGGATTGTCTAGACATTCTTTTTCCTTGTAAGCTCACCCAACTTATGTGGAGTTAGACATTGCTGCACTCTAACATTCATTTGAGTCCGAAGGTGTGGTCTTTGTGTACAAATGTACATCCACTGACCGTCCTGCAATATTATGTTGGTACCAGTATAAAGGGTTAATGAATGTCCTGTTGAAGACAAGTCCCGAGTATACTCCAGCAGGTGTCCATGGGAAATACGTGTTGTAGGAAAATCAGCCCGTCCTCAACGGGTTAATGGCCCAAAACTACAAAGAACAAGGCATTCACTTTGAACATGGTCCTTGCTCCCAGTTCTCTCACTGCAGTCCCCTTGCCTTTCTAGATTTACATGGATCCCAGTCTTTTCCCATCTGGCCCTGCAGCCCCGCCATAAAAAGTTATAAGAATGGGGAAATGTCGGCCTTAGATGACAACTACAACTTACATGGTATGTGCAGTACAAATATGCAGTCGATAAAGGGGCATGTTCAGACTCAATCACTGGTGAGAGTTTGAGGGGCATGTTCAGACACAATCAATGGTGAGAGTTTGTGGCTTTCCGGTGGAAACCAACCATGCCCACAGATGTTTGTAAGCAGACACTGCAGCCTTCCTTTATATCTGGATTTCACTGCTGCTGCTGCTCCTGCCTTGCGTATTGTCGCTCTGCATGATGTAAGATTTGTATGAAAATCTGTATATCATATGTCATACAAACCATGAAAATGTTCCCCAAGGCAGCATCTTTTGAGGCTGTGGATGAAGTTAGGACAAAGTAGGTTCCAGTGCCCTGCCTTATTTCATGAGCATGCTCTCCTCTTGAGAGAAGAAGCTTAGGGTGTATTTTGTCTGGTCATATTAATCAAGAAGCATGTCAGATTTTCTTCTTTTGTTGGAGGGAGGAGCAGGGGTATTGTTTAAGTCATAGCAAAAATGATGATGGTAAAGTATTGTGGTGCTAAACCAGAAAAAAAAAAATATGAGAGAAATGACAAAATATGAAATGGGAACAGATTATCCAATTTAGGAAGCCACACAACAGCAAAAGGCTCTGGGAAATGTCATTCCACTGTACCTCTGGATGCAGTGCAGTTGTTCTAAAAGGGAGATATACTGTATACACTATAATTTTCGCGTACATAAATTATCGCGAATTGCCGATGTCACACATTTTCGCGAGTGGTTAAATTCGCGAGTGGGGGACCATAGAAAATATATGAAGTGGCAGAGAAAGTGTGAATTTTCAACTTGATGGCAACGAATGCTACCACAGCAAGTGGGCTGTGTATACTAGTATAGTTAGACGTGGACATGCTATATGTACGTAAACAAGCTTAGCCAGTATGGTCTGTTCGGTAAGCCGTAAAATGTTCGTATCGTCAAGGCAAGGGATTCATTTTGGAAGGTAATATTTTCGCGTGTTGTTAATTTCGCGAATAGCTCCCGACTCACGAAATTCGCGAAAATAAAACCCACGCGAAATATATAGTGTATACAGTACACTTAGCTGTGAATTTGTGAGGGTTTATCACAATATTTGTCACATGAACACATTGAAAACCTGCACTTTCCTGATAAAGACTACAGGGATATTTTGTAGGGAACTGTGCAAGGTGTTGTTTCATTAATTTCATAATTATTTGGTCAAGATCACAACACACATCCTACACTGAATAACACGGTACAGATGACACAGTCGATGATAGGAATGAGGTTGATAAACCTCACACATTTGCAGGAGGGACTATTTTGGGGAATGATGGATCATCAAACTACTCATAATAATCCCATTCATTTTTAGCACCTGAGAGCAAGTGCAATGCCAGCTATAAGCTTACACACTTTTAACTTCTGCTTGAATCTCTCCTTGGGCAAAACATGATGTATTATATTGCATAATATTTTGTTTGTAATTTATTATCATTTGATCAAAAGTAGAGTTAACTGTAACGAGACCATGTTCAGATTCATTCCCATAATATATTGTTGGCCACAGGAAAGCAAACCCACATAAATCTGCTGGTGATTTTGCATATTTGCCATTGTGGATGGGTTCATCAGATTAGACTTTACACACAAGAAATAAGTTCATTACTAGTTACTACATCTTTTACCACTTTTTGTCAGAATGCTACCTCTCTATTGATGGGATAGAAATTAAAAGAAGTTGAATTATTGATTTAAATGAAACCATACACAGGTCTGATTGTAGCTGTTTTCAGCCTCTCATTGGATGTGACCATATTAATTTGATGATAAGGATGTACATAATTTCTGAGCAGGAATCTTTTCTTGCACAAGCAAGATGATATGCTGTTCTGCATGAATGCTTTGCTGCAGGTAGGATAGAAAAGTATTTAAAGAATTTGATAAAGGATTAAAAGATCTTCGATTTCCTGCGCTTTTGATAAATCAAATTTGACATTTAAATACATTCAGGAATTTAAATTGTTATCTGCAGATGAATTTGGTGGAATTATGGATGGCTTGCCAAGCAAAGAGCATAAAAAAAGGGCTGCAGTTGGTTTTGAATAAAAAAGAAAAAATATCCCAAAGCAAACAAAAAGTCCTGGGGGTCGCTGTCACAAGACCATAACTCTTCGTGTGAGGTGTAATTTGCTGTCATTGCTGGCTGCCATGATGTGAATATGGCCATGGTGTGAAAAAAAAATGGACAACGTAGCATCACGACAGAATGAAGTTTCATTCACAGCCCTGATAGAGATTTCTACTGTGTTTCTCTTTAATAATCTTTTCCCTGTCGTAACATGCAATATATGTATACATACAATGTAGATACTGATCTGCGTCCTAACACCATTGTGGTTAATTCTGTCAAGGCAATGACTGATAAAGTGGTGAACTCAAATTGGAAGTGTATAGGTTTGCATTATGCTTCCACTTTCGCTGGCTTTTGTGTTTATTTCACGGACATCTTTGTGTAAGTGTGTCTGTGTGTGTTTGTGTGTGCATGCATGAGTTTCTTGACAGTTTTGATGTGATTGCATCATGGACAGCCAAAGGCAGTAGGTGTCAGTATGATCAGAGGAAAAAAGAAACACATCAGCAGCTCAGAAATGGAAGCCAGGGGCAGTTTACTTTCGTGCATTAGCGTGAAAAGCTCTGAGTCAATCTGAATAATGACTGTGAGAGATGTGTGAAACTGATGCGACGCAGTGATGCTCTAAGCCCATTACACTTCCAAGTATGCCAAGTGCATACATTTGTACCATGCATCCCCATGGCTACAATAGCCCTCCGCAGGCTTCACTGGCACTGAGTAATGGACTGGGTGGGGATCATAATTGATGGTGCATGTGGCAGTGCCCGTGATCTCATTCCCGATAGGTTTGTTTCTGGCCATGTGACTACACTATGCTTCATTTCAAGGGAACTGGGTCCAGGCAAAATCATTATGTGACGGTCAAAGAATCTCATTCAATTTTCTATGCTATGTGCAAAAAAAGAAAAATGTTTACATTCCTCATCAAATTTGAATTGGATCTCTACAATGTTGAACTAATGAACCTACTTTACTAGTTAGTACTAGTATGTATTAAGGATGGTACAAGGTATGATTGTGTTACATATAGTTATCAGGAAGTCGCAGACTTTTTCTGTATTCCTGTCATTAAATTCAAACTGCATAATTAGTGGTAGAGTGATGATTGAAATTCCTAAAAGCACCTTGGACTGCTGGACAAAATTTTACTTTATATTTCTTTTTTGTTTTTGTCTTTTGACATTGTAGTTGCCATGGATGTGCTGAACACTAAATGCCTCCAAAGAGAAATTATTTATGAAAACAATTTGGTATAAATGTAGATAGTATCTTCAAGGGGAATTTACGCACAATTAGACAGATATTTAAAGAGTTTCGAACTTAAATGTCCGTAGTAGTCAACCAACACAGTTTCATAAGGTCATCTCAAATATCTACTCTGCACTATCGCTGATTTTTTTGTTTTGTTTTGTTTTGTTTTGTTTTGTTTTTTGTAATTCTTGTTGGTTCGGTATTGTCACATGAGAAACTGTTTTGTTTGACTGCATTGCAAATGTACAGCTTCGGATAGATATTTTGTTGTAAAAACATTCAGTGCCAAGAGGTTACCTCCTTCATGTTTGTCAATATGCATGAAAATCATGCATGTAGTCATGATTTTATGCAAAACCAATTTGGACGTAAAGTTTAGGAACAGCGTGTGAACCTAACTATTATTTTCATTTAAACAGCTGCCTTTGGGCAAGCCTCTGGGCAAAAGATTCTCAGTTTCTATGATTAATTAAATCTATGTACATGTAGTTGTGCGATGTTGATTTTTTTTTCCACAGTACACCTGTAGACTGCGAGCTGAACCCCTGTAAGCATGCAAACAACAAAACAAAACAAACATGGGGGATATTGTTGAAACAGAGTTTACTTTTCCATTAAATAATTGATTTGAAAGATTTTGGTTATTTTTTTATGGAAACAAGACAAGCTGACAAGTGAAAAAAGAAAGTAGTTCAACCCTCAGAAGTTCAGTAAATTATAGGTTTCCGATCACATCAATGTTGCTGTCTCATTGGCACATTAAAATAGCAGTCTTACTCAGTGACTGTGACTTCCTGTTTGCTTTCTACATTAAGTCCCTTTTTTTTTTTGTCTGATCCCATACTTACTTTATTCAAGGAAACATTTTCTGTCCTGGCTTTCACATTGGTTCCCGCATTGCAGGGAAAGTCCCATGCTGTAAGACTTTCCCCTCCCAAATCAAAGTGTGGATGCGCACTTGGACTTGTCCTCTCCCCCCCCCCCCCCCCCCAAGTATGCCGTCTGGGGTCCAAGGACAATTTTTTTTTTTTTTTGGGGGGGGGGGGGCATAGGGGGAGAGTGACCTTGGGTCGTGATTGATAGTGCCCAGCTGTATTCATCAAACGTGCCATGTTCAAAGTCTGGTTTCAAATAGCAGGGCTGGCCGCAAGCCCCAACTGCCCATGTAGCTCGGGAACAGTCAAGATTGCAGTGTTGATGGTCAGTTGTAAAAAAGATAAGATCTCGAGTGACTGTCCCCGTAACGAAGAGGGGTCCAATGTGAAGGCAGAGTGTATGACTCTGTTTTAGATGTGTACTTCTATTTATGGCATTATATGAATGTACAAATTCTGAAAAATACACATACACACTTGGCTAATTCTTCCAAACTGAATGCACGAGGATGATTTTTTTTGGTCATTATAATATGTTCAAAACAACAAAATGAGAAGTAGTACAAAAGTGGCAACATTGCAGATGTGTACTGTTCTAACACTTGAATGCTGATAATTTTTATAATTTTATGTCATTCATTGCCACCAATCAGTTGCTTTCACTTCAGTGGAAAAAAAAGAAGAATAATCACTACGAGACCTCAGTCCGCAGTTCGAAAGTAGTTTGCATTTCCTGGAAGTGGCCGCATTGGCAGGAAAGAACTTTTAGAGATGATATCGTGGCAGCAGACCTTTCTCATATTGACTGTGCTAAGTGTGCAAGGCAGTTCTATACATGTATCCATATTAGTTTCTAGCATGCCCCAGGTACACATACATGGACATGGTTTTTATCGCTGTTGTGCTAGGACGTTTGCGGTCTGCGGGTGACCAGAGCCGACCCTGTAATTGCAAATCCACGTGGTGGGTGCCCACTGTATTAAAAAAGCCTACCCATGTATTCATGACCATTTGGTATCTAGAGTCATATGTAAAAAATCTAGGGCAGAGCTGTGATCTGGTCTTCAATTTCTCCTTCCAAGTAGATTTCTGTGGTCTCAGATCACATCTCATGTCTAGACAAGTTTTTTTTTTAATTTATTTATTTTGTGTGTGTGCACGTGTGTCTTATTCCCACTCTTTATGCTCAGATGATGGGCTTCCTTTTCAATGTCAAGACTGCTACCATTGATATGTGGATTATTTCTATGGAATATGTAGGCCTATTGCTATCATTGTGTGTAGAGATAATCTATTATGTGCCATAAATTTATGAGGTTTTTATTTTTGCAAATTTCGCTTGTCAGGTGCCATTCGTAAATTTAACAACACGCAGAAATATAATCCCGACATGAATGCGATACGCACGTTTCTCCAGTCATTACTGTACTCCACAATCACAAATTTAATCGCTCGCAAAATTGTCAGGACATCCCGATTCACAAAAATTAGGACTCGCTAAATATATGGCATATACAGTAGTTGGACATGTGAGTGTGTGTGTTGGGGGGGGGGGGGGGGAGTAGCTTGCAGAAGTGAGTTGAGGGTCTAATGCAGCCTTGTCTTTAACATGAAGCCAATTTAGTGCTAAGAACATACATTTCTATAGAACAAAGGAGAGGTAAAAACAGCATCTAGAGCCATTACGGTATCTTTGTACATTATTCCAAGGGAAGTTTTGCCTCTACAAACTGGATGCCTTCAAAAATGAACAAATTGGGATTCTGGATATCACCCTCTACAGGTTATGAGACATGGATGTCAAATGTATAAGAATTATGAAATAATGTCAACCCCCCCCCCCCCCCCCCCATGATAAATCAAATGTTCTGCATTTTCTTCAATAATTGGTATCAATACGTTGTACATATTTAATATTGCATCAGTAATCTTTCCCAACAAACTCCACTTGAGATTCTATCTGCTGACCTATAGATAGCGCATCTTCGGTCAAACCCTTACAATGTCGGTCTTGAAAAAATGGTTCAAAATGGGACTTGTGATAATTAACAATATAAATTGTCAACATAAATTTTCCTACTTCCTTCTGTAGCAAGAGAGACAGCAAAACACAAGTTCTCGGCAAATTTGATTAGTAAGACTCAGTTGACTTCAGGCTCATACTCGTATGTTACATGAAAACTGAGTATCCATATGTAAAAAAAATAAATAAAATGTACACTTGTAAAAAACAAACATAATTACCCTATGCCCAATTACTGTAAATCATGCTCCAACATTGCCATTATTCATTTGACAAGTGTAATCAGTGCATGATTTATACAAGAAGTTACCATGTTGGTGAGCCTTTCTTGAATTTGACAGTTTTTTATTACCAACCAAGCATTTTTTCCCAATGACATCTTTTTTCTGTTATTCGTATTCAAATAATTTTTTGAATCATTAAAACACTTGAGGTAATGCAGAATATCGGTAATGTACAGAATTAGAGAAAAGAGTAAATGTTATTTCTTGGCATTCACATCAAAAGCAAGTAAGTAGGTTAAAGGATGTGTGCAGTTCTGGTTGAGGTGAGGATTTAGCTTTTAACATTTTGCGAGATATTCAGAAACCACTCTATGAGATGTCAAAGATCATGCAATTCTAAGGGGCATCAAAACTTTATTTGATGAAAATTGGTTTTTAAATGGCTGAGATATCCAAAAACAAGGTGAAACGAAAAGTTCCTAATAAAAGGCGTGGCCTGCCGCCTTTTATTATTATCACTTTTTTGGATATCTCAGCCATTTGAAAATCAATTTTCATCAAATAAACGTTGAATCCTTCTTAAAATTACATCGTCTTTCATATTTCATAAGAGGTTTCTCATTATCTCACTTACAAATGTTCAAAGCATGAATCCCCACCTCAACCAGTACTGTAGAGTCCCTTTAATGAGCAGTCATCTAATGATTTGTTTTTAAGCCATTTTCTTTATAAAGTTTTGCAGACACTTGACTCTTGTGCAAGTTTCTTATTTTTAGCATGTTAATCAAACAGTTAACGTAATGTTAAGCATATTACTTGTGTGTGTGTGTGTGTGTTTTTTTTTTTGATGCCATGCAAAAATATTACCATGTTGCTGTGACATGCTCCACAAAACCACTCTTGGCTCAACCTGAACTGTAGAAGTCCAGGTCTGCATGGCCCAATATCATCAACTACACGTGTACTTCTATTTGTTTTGATTACAAGAGTATGATGTCTCTTTGTACGATTGACTGTTCTTCTTTAATTGAATATTAGTGCATTACCTGTCATGTGTATTTTGTTGTTGTTGTCCTTTTACCCAACCTCTAGTTATCTGAATGCCTTGGATCGGTTGTCAGCTCCTGGCTACATCCCCACACAACAGGATGTTCTGAGAACAAGAGTCAAAACCACTGGTATTGTGGAAACTCATTTCACCTTCAAGGAACTCCACTTCAAGTAAGTGTAGTATCTTTTACCTTAACCTTAAAATTACATAAAACGAGGGTAAAATTTTGCCAGGCTTTAAGCTCTTAACTTTACAGCAGTGACATTGATATCATTTGATGATTAAGTGTAGAGAAACAGTGAAGACAACTTGCTGCTCACAAGTTTTTATAATTGATTGATCACTGTGCATGGCCAGTGCTGTTCTTCCAGTATATAGAAAGCTTTATGATGGAGTTCAAGCCAGGATAGGTTTGTACCTGTTCAGTTGTTCACGCCAAATCTGCATTCTGCTGAAAACAAACTTGAAGCAGTAAATAAAACTGTGCGGATTTGCCAGCTCAAGGTTTTAAGAGTATGGGCTTCGTTCAAAACAGCAAAATTTAGTCAAAACTCACCCACGCCTACCTGGGGCTAGATAAATTTCCAGCTGAATAGAAATCCCTTCAGTTCCTCACTCTAGTCCACTGAATACCAATGAGAATCAAATCAAATGCAAATCACCCTCATTTCTTTTCATGTTCTCCTCTTTATTCAATCAAGTACAGTTTCAGCCTCGTCAGTTCTCTCTGTGATTCTGTGTTTACATTTACAATGAAATTCCAGAATAATCAGGAACGTTTGGTTGCTTTAGCTTTGCAGCTGTGTAAAACACCCTGTGTAAAAATATCCAAGTTTCGATGCACAGGTGTGAGTGCATCAGTAGGATGTGGTAACGTAACTATGGAAATCTTTGATCCATCGTCAAGTCGACTCTAGAATTTGTTGTTGTTGTTTCTCCTTTTTCATGGCATTGCAGTGTTTATCTCATCAACTTGTGTATGCATGTGCATTCAGTCTGTTGTCAGTGTACAGTAGATCAAGGAGGCACATGCCAAGAGCAGACTGTGGCAGCTCTAGGACGAATTTGTGATTCATTTTGTTTATGCGCAAGGTCCTGCGATGTGTATCCTATTGGTTTCGAAGTGTCGGTCCACTCGATGAAAACAGGAAAAAGATGCTGGTAGTGCTTTAGCAGGCAGTATGGGGGGGGGAGGGTCATCACAAAAGAGAAGTAATACACACACCATCTGCTGTAGGTTAAATTTGAATTTTATGTTGGTTTCTGTCTGTTTTATTTTTTTAAACGTAGGTCATGTTGTTTGTTTTCACGAATTGAATCTGACGCTATTGTAAATACACTATTCAACTAGTGCATGGCGACATTTTCGCGTGTTGTTAAGTTCTTGATCTGGCTGTGATTTGCGAAATTCATGAAGAAAAAACCCTCGTAAAAATAAAAGCTTATACAGTATATGGCAGACTATTGAAAATCTAATTTAGGTGTATAAAACGCTTTATATTTTTATGTCGTTCTTTTTGTTTCTGCATCACTTCATCCTAGAATGTTTGATGTCGGAGGTCAGAGGTCAGAGAGAAAGAAGTGGATACATTGTTTTGAGGGAGTGACTGCCATCATCTTCTGTGTGGCCCTCAGTGCCTACGACCTCGTCCTGGCTGAAGATGAAGAAATGGTGAGACAGTTTCCTCTCCGTCTGTCCTCTTGTCTGTGAAATTTGTTTCCCACTCTGCGCTTGGCAGCAGGAATCTTGATATGCCGTTCACGCTTTAATCTCCTACTTCAATTCAAATGAAACAAATTTATTGGCTATAAACTCAAACAGCAATCTTTTGCAAATCGGAGAATCATACTTTTACAAGATTTCAAATGAGGCCCACAAAAGTTTTTATCTTGCCCAAAATCTAAGGCGATATATTCTGGGCAGAAAATAAGTAGATGGATGTAGTTAATAACCTTGGGATGGAAATAGTGAAAGCTGGAGGTGTGACATAATTTGCCATTGGTATGACTCTGCAAGTGTGTTTGCCCAACAAGATACTGCTTGCACTTGAAATGCAAACCAATGGATATAAATTTACTTGTGTGGCCAAGGAGATGGAAATGAGAAGAAGCCAATACACTCATTCATCTGAAAGAATAGAAGAGAAGGGGGAGATAGGGAGAGCGGTGTAATGTTTCGGGTTGATACGTTAACTTTGTTGTATCGCTGTCTGTATGTTACTATGGATATACAGTGTAGTTAGATACTCAGAGGCAATGGATAGAACTTCACTCAGTGGTAGTTGGGAGGATAAGTGAGACTTTATTGTTGAAACTGGGAGTTTATACACAGTCTGCAGTAGGAGCTCATTTAACAAGTTTGTTTGGGTTTGTTTGTCAATCAAGTGGAGACAGTAACTGTTAATCTGTGTGGTCAGCTTGGGAACGGAAAGAGGGGATTGCGTTATCAGTAGAAGTTAGTGAGGGGGGAAAGCTTGGTGGTTAATGTAAACATAGAACATGTTATTAGAAGACGGGGTGTAGGTTGTGGTCTGGTAGTATGAACATTACATCTCTCCCTTGTTTTTTTTTGTGTGTGATGATGACGATGATGATGATGAAAGAGACTGAACAACAGTGGACAGGGAGAATGACTATGAACAGAACGGAATAATGAAAAAGAGAGGCTGAAGAGTGCACGTTGCAGATCAAAGTTTGTGAGTCATGCATTGTAGCAAAGAAAGGTTCTGGTGTATGGAGACAGAGGGATAGAGAGAGGTGGGATGCAACGGGTGTGTATAGGAAAGTTGTGAAATGACAGAGGGGCAGTTGTACAGGTATGCAGAGTAATGAGGGTGCCAAGAGAAATGATGAAAATGATGAAAATGAAATGGACAAAGGATATTTACATTTTATACACGTTTTCATCACCTGATTGGAAACTGTCATGATTTGTTGCTACAGTATAGGATCCGATACATAATTATTTTCATTTTTGTTTTATCTTTACTCTCTCTTTTCTTTTTCTTTTTTTCTTTTTGCAATGGTCATAAAAAAATGATACTCAAACCCTATATTTTCTGTTTTGTAATGAGTTGCTTTAGAATTACAAATAGGAATAATAATCAAGCAAATTAATTTTAGGAGCCTATGAACATTGTTATGAAGAATTTAAATACAAAACCTACACATTCTGATCACTTTGAAACAACTGAAATCAACCCTTTAAAAAAATAAAAAAAAATGATACACTCGACATTCTTGACTTGACGTCCTCACAATTGATCACTGGATCGTCAGTTACATTGTAATTTGCACATATTTATTATCATTGACGCTTGACGCATAGATGTATCTCCACAATTGTCACAAAATTGTTCGTGTAGAAGGAACGACCATACAACTGAGTTCAAAGTGTCCGCTATTTGTATCATACATTTGAGTCTTAAATTGCGTTCGAGTTTATCAATATGTCCATAATGGTTTGTTCCACAAATTATGCGCGCCAAGTTAAATTAAGGAAGTGACTTCGGTTCATGTCCAGTTTATAACAGTTCAAATTTGATTTGGAACGCCAAACCCTATCTGTCGGGTGGATGTCGGTCTCGTCGGGCATATTGTTGCCGATTCGCAGTCTGTAGCTCATCGCGTTGTCGTCGGTCACGGGGTACTACGCTAGGAGGGTTGCTGTCGAAATCGTGGTCCTGATCATGGTTGTAGTCGTAGTCGTAGTTGGAATAGGACTTGGAGTTGCGATTGTGACTCGCTGGGTTGTTTTTGTTGGAATGCGTCGCTCGCTTGACGAGAACGTGGTTGCTGACTGCGATAGCTCGCTTCTATGGACATATTGATAAACTCGAACGCAATTTAAGACTCAAATGTATGATACAAATAGCGGACACTTTGAACTCAGTTGTATGGTCGTTCCTTCTACACGAACAATTTTGTGACAATTGTGGAGATACATCTATGCGTCAAGCGTCAATGATAATAAATATGTGCAAATTACAATGTAACTGACGATCCAGTGATCAATTGTGAGGACGTCAAGTCAAGAATGTCGAGTGTATCATTTTTTTTTATTTTTTTAAAGGGTTGATTTCAGTTGTTTCAAAGTGATCAGAATGTGTAGGTTTTGTATTTAAATTCTTCATAACAATGTTCATAGGCTCCTAAAATTAATTTGCTTGATTATTATTCCTATTTGTAATTCTAAAGCAACTCATTACAAAACAGAAAATATAGGGTTTGAGTATCATTTTTTTATGACCATTGCAAAAAGAAAAAAAGAAAAAGAAAAGAGAGAGTAAAGATAAAACAAAAATGAAAATAATTATGTATCGGATCCTATACTGTAGCAACAAATCATGACAGTTTCCAATCAGGTGATGAATGATGTCATCGATTGTGGGCGTAGAGATACGTGTGCGGGTGATGGCTGTATTCGGTATCCTCATGTCAACACACAAACGAATTTTGTCGGGATTGTGCGGTTTGGGCGTGACGACGATCGGTGAAATCCACGGCGTCGGGCCTTCTACGCGTTCAATGATATCGGCTGTCTCTAGCGCTTTCAACTCGTCTTCCACCTTTCTGCGAAGATGGAAGGGCAGTCGCCGTGGGGGTTGTGCGACAGGCTGAACAGTTTCGTCGATGTGTAGTCGTACACGATGATCAGTAAGTTTGCCAATGCCTTCAAATAAAGCGGGATATCGTGTGGCGATGTCAACATCCGATGCCGTGACTGCCATGCTATGTATTGTGTGATGTAACGACACGAGTCCGATGTCCGTTGCTGTGCCGCAGCTCAGAAGAGATGTCGAATACGACCGTCCGGGCACAACATAAAACTGAGCTTCCACGAGGCGCTTGTCGACGGCCGTGACGAAAGCTCGAAATTTCCCGCTGACTGGGAGAGGGCGCGTGGAGCCGTAAGCGAATAACTGAATGTGTGTGTGGTGCAGCCGCGGTTTCGAAGAAATTTTGGCGAAGTCTTGCTCACGGAGAATATTGATGCTCGATCCCGTGTCAACTATGAGATCGATCGGTTGACCACCGATTGTTACTGTGGCTTTAGGCAACTTGTTGTTCTCGCGAACTGAGTTAACAAAGAAAGCCTTGTCATCACTGTATTGCGAGGATTCCGATGACGATGACGAGTCACGGGATAGGTGACGGACACGTTCCTTTCCACGACGACGATGTCGGCTATTCGAGAATGAGGATCGCCAGTCACTGTGGCGATGCCGGTCCGAATCTCGAGAGCGTTCACTGGAGCTCTTCCGGTCACGGTGCGAATTTCCGTGATGTGAGCGAAAGCGAGATGATCGGGAGTCGTCGTCGGATCTGTCGGGCTGCTGACGATGTGGCGGCTTCCCAGCAATCCGAGAGCGGCATACTTTCGCGAAATGATGTGGCTTCGCACAATGATTGCATGTCTTTCCGCGAGCTGGACATGTATCTCTGGCAGTGTGTTTCCTGCCACAATTGGAGCACGATGACGAAGCTTGCTGATTCGGTGTTAAGCGTGATCGACCAATGTGGTGAGCTGCCGCTAGACCATCAACTTTTAGATTACTCAGTCCTTTTTCCATCTCTCGTGCCTGCTGCTCCGTTGCTTCGTATGTTCTGGCTAGGGTGAGCAGCTTTGCGAGGTCTAGAGTGGTATCGCGAAGAGCACGACGTCGAAGTCCGGGGTCCAGGCAGCTACAAATGATTTGCGATTTTATTTCCGCGTTCATGTCGGGAAAGGAGCATCGGGCGGCTAATGACCGAAGACGATCGGCATATTGAGCAACAGTTTCTTCTTCAAGCTGTCTTGCCTGGCGAAACCGGTAGACTTCGAAGTCGACGTTGACACTTGGTGCGAAGTGCAACTTGAATGCACTGGTGATGTTGGCATATGTCTCTGCCAAGGGAGGCGTTTGGGCGGCGAGTTGCGGCCTTATCGTCTGTGTGAAGACGCTCTGGGCAGCTGCTCCCATGTGATGAAGAAGGAGAGCTTTCTTCCTGGCGGCTTGTGTGATTTCAGCAGCATCGAAGTAGAATTCGAGGCTCTGAAGCCATGCTGTCCACCGAGATGAACACTCGACAGGGTCGGCATCTGGGAGAAAAGGTGGAAGCGTCATCGATGTCGCCATGGTTACATTGACTGTATCCTCGTCGTTGTCCTCGTCTTAATTTTCGTCGTTGTCCTCGTCTTGATCCTCGTCGCCAATGTAATGTTTCGGGTTGATACGTTAACTTTGTTGTATCGCTGTCTGTATGTTACTATGGATATACAGTGTAGTTAGATACTCAGAGGCAATGGATAGAACTTCACTCAGTGGTAGTTGGGAGGATAAGTGAGACTTTATTGTTGAAACTGGGAGTTTATACACAGTCTGCAGTAGGAGCTCATTTAACAAGTTTGTTTGGGTTTGTTTGTCAATCAAGTGGAGACAGTAACTGTTAATCTGTGTGGTCAGCTTGGGAACGGAAAGAGGGGATTGCGTTATCAGTAGAAGTTAGTGAGGGGGGAAAGCTTGGTGGTTAATGTAAACATAGAACATGTTATTAGAAGACGGGGTGTAGGTTGTGGTCTGGTAGTATGAACATTACAAGCGGGTGAGGGGAAACGAAACAGAATGCGACAACCTGCATCAATGCACGCTATGGCTGGTTAGCCATACATGTGGGGCTCACTCACCTCACCGTAAAGCTACCGTACGCGTGTGCACGACACACCGGGAATGACGTTCACGTGCAAAAAAAAACTGCTTTCACAGGAGGCATAAGCTGGCGAGAGGAGTTCTGTGCCAAGCCTTGACCTTTTCTCATGCTGTCAGGCACCATCAGCAATCTATCTCTTTTTTCATGGAACGGGTGAAAGTAAGAAGGGGTGTAGGGCCTTTGCCGTTTTTCTACTTCTCGTGTTATCCACAATGATTACCACTGTTGTTTTTTTTTTTTTTGTGTGTGTGTGTTTGTGTGTGTGTGCATGCGTGTTTTGAATGATCAGGCATGCACTTGATTTTGAGTGAAGATGATATGTGTACAAAACAAAAACAAAAAAACATGTTGAGATTGAATGAGGGCTACTTTTGCATTTAAAGTGCTTTGTTTATGCTCATTTCGCATAAAAAGTGTATATGGTGAGTTTATTCAGCATTTTCACTTGCTTCAGCAGTTGTCAAATTCCAGAGCAATCTTCAGCAACAGAGAGAGTAGACTATATCTTTTTTGAAGAATGCAAATATTAAGACTCTGATTGCTGTGGAAATTGGAAAAAAAAATACAGCCCAACCCGCAGCACCGGTACTAGTTCATGGGAATGCAGTCTGCAGACTGCAGTCTGCAGACTCGGCATCCAAGCTCCCAGACAGAGAGGATCGATGTTTGTACCTTCGCTAGACTCCAATAGATGTATGGACCAAATGCTAGAAAGACGGAACATCTCGTCTTGGGATGTTCATTCAAATCGAAAGTGATAACGCACTCCCGTACCATGTGCCATGCTCTGCCTGCAGAAGATAATATCTGGGTTACTAGTCACAAGTCCTTCTCATTATGTATGCCCAAACTGGATAGGCCTTCCCCACCCCTCTTTATTTTTTTTTAAAGGACAGACTCACAAGATGCCATACATGTAATTGGTATGATAAGCAAAGTCATAACAGCTCCTCATCTTTAAGTTGAAGAAGTAGATAAGTTTGATGTTTTCAATAACCAAGGGTTTCGTAGTTGCATCTCAATCTCTAGAGCTCCATTACTGAAAGCATTGCTAACATATTGCAAGACGATGTTGAGATGATTTTATTGCTCTGTACAGCATTGGATGATCAGTGATCGAGTGGTACATGTCGGATCATGCTGTTGGTTGGGGGGGGGGGGGGAACAGAAAAGAGGAAAAGCATGTGATTGAGCATGAATAATTATGGTTGCCGTTAACTGGGTGCATATCATTCATGCATACATACAAGAGAGAGTGGAGCCCTGAAGCAGTCTCGAGCCATTCTTGGCCGACCTCCCAACCCCCCCCCCCATTTTTTACATTATTCATGCAGTCCTTTGTGAGGAGGTAGGGGACATGTTGAATGTTTGTAGCGGAGAGGGCCCGAGTATAAGGGAGGGGGGAAATTAACAAACACAGCAGGGAAGATATCATCGATCGATCCTAAGGAGAACTGACACCACAGTGGAGCCAAGAGTACTGCATATGCAGCAGTATGAGTGGCCGAACCTGCGTCACCTAGTAGCAAGTACAGTATGTTTATGCATCTCTTTGCATCCCGCATCTCTGGCCATCCTTGAGATGATAATAATGCTTGCTAACTTGTATTTTCTGTTTGTTTTATCTTTTATATTTCATTTGAGGGGCAAGGGGATAATGAATTCAGTAAATTGCTGTACATACAACCGTAGATTATGTGTACGTTGATAGACAACTTCAAGGTGATGCAAAATTGCCTACTTTTCCTCCATTATACTTGTGGTAAATACATTTAATATATGCCCTTTTGTATTGCAAAAATGTACAGTCCTAATGAATTATTCAAGCTATTAAAGCCCTTATAAACAAGCTATAAAGGATTATGGGCTATTTGAAAGAGATAAGGTTTACTGTACTTTACGTATTAACGCTCGATATTAGACACAGCATGGTTTTGTCAAATTAAGAAAGAGTAATATGTTAAAAGCAATTTTAAGAACTCAAGGATGTAATACTTGCATGTATACGTAAGTATTCTGAATCTTCTGTGCACACACTGTACCGGACAACACACAGAGTAAAATCAACCTGGGTGTTAGAAAATATTGTGCTGGTACCAATATTCATACAGAATGTACATTCACTGTCAACAATGATCCACCATACAATGTAATGTGACCGTGCATCACCAAACCAACAAAAAATTGCACGCCCTGATTTTACATAAGGACTCGAATAAGTGAAGGGGGTCAACCTAGTTTATCCTAAGATTTTTATATTTTCTGAAAGAGCAATTCTTCTTTTATATTATTTTAAAAGTTAGGATCATAAAACGAATGGCAAATTGTGTTTTTTTTTTAGCAGTTTTTCTATAACAGTTTTTCGTAGAACAGTGTGGTTAGGTACAGTATGTCTTAGACGCCCCTATCCATTTCTTAAAAATCCTGAACACACTCTTCAATTTCAACTCAAATAACTTTTTGAAGGTTGATGCTACTGCTTTGAAAGTTGGTATAGGTAATAGATAGAATGTGATAAAAGAGCATGTTTAATTTCAGCTTAATCTGATTATCCTGTCATTATTGTTGTGAAGGCGTTGTACATCCTGTTTTTTGACCCATTCATTGCACAGCTAGCATGGCAAGGTAAGATGAGCGCTTCAGTATACCCTATACTTCAGAGTCTCTCTTCTCAGTACATGCTTTTCCAGAGTGTGTGCTTTATTTCCAATATTAAATAGGTGAGGAGAGTCCATTTGAATTCAGTTATACATTGTTCTAAAGCTTCAAGTCTGTTTTTCAGAATCTGCCCTTACCTAAAAATCCATGTCTGGTGACTTTGTGTTGGTTTTGTGATGCAGGATTACGCATACTTTACAGAAAAAAAAAATTCTTGTTAGTATCACTGCCTCCTGAAATATCTTCAGCAGAACCCAATTTATATGTTGTTGTTGTTGTATGGCTTTTTTTTTGCAGGGGTGGGGGGGGGGGAGGAAGTTCCAAGACAGTATGAGGTTTGTGCATCCCTTCAGATGCACAGAAATAACTGTACATTCATAAAATACAGGAATGAATGCAGAGAACATTCATGGCAACTAAACCCAATATTTTCAAGGTTACTTCATGCATCCAGTGGAGTATCCTCTCTGCATTTTGAGAGTTCTTCCCATACTCACAGCTCGAAATTAAGCTGCCCCACTGAATGATTTCAAAACATGATTGCAGTTTCCAAGATGTAATGTGAAAACTTAATGGCAGCCGTGAGTGCCCACAAAGGAATTTATTTTTAGTTTATCGGAGGTGAAAATTGGAAATGTGCACAGCTCATGCAATGAGATGTTATTTATAGAATGCTGTCCGACTGTAGCTTTCAGAGAAGAGCTTTGCTGACAGTCAAGAACAATGAAGTACAGACAGCAGACATTTATTTTGTTCATTTTCAAAACGAATTGTAGTGATTTCATTCTGCAGTTGCCACTTCCAATTTTGCGCAGTTATTTCTCAGATACCAGTGTATATACAGTGTATTTGTTTTTCACAGCGATATCATTCAATGTAAATTTCAGTTTCTTTTGAAGTATGTTTGTCAAGAAAGAGAGGAAATGCACCTCCTTAGTTGAAAACAATAGATAGAAGAAGAGGACTGTTTCTTCTATTCACTTCTCATACTCTTAAGACCAAGTGGTGAATGTTAATGTTGTGGAAGTGGAAGCCATTCTTGATAAAGGGGGGTGTGTGTATACAGCATGAGGTGCAGCATAGCAAACATTATACCAGCCTACAAGAATTTCATGCATGTCTATTGCTGGATAGCTAGAGACGAGGGGTAGAGAGGGAGAGGGGTAAAAAATGGCTACCTGGCACATATTATTTACACAGATCAGGGGAAACTTGCCTGAAATGCTTTCAACTGCTCTCTCTCTCCCGCTCCGCAATCTCAGCCCTCATTGAGCTCTGGGCCGTGTGCTCATGACTAATACGTGGAGAGCCATGACAACAGCCGTGTGCAAACACAGGTAAACGCGAGAGAAATTGGCCCGATATTTCAGTGTGAAAGGGCTGCGTGGCAACGTGCTCATTTAACGACGGCTCAGTGGTGCAGATTTTTATGTCCCTCCAATTTTGAGCGGCTGTAATGATATCTCTGTCATATGATCACGCCGTATCATTTTGAATTTGTGAGGAGAAAGGGACATTTATGCCGATAAAAATCAAAACCAATTTAAACTCTCTTTTTTTTAACCCATTGAGGACGGGCTAATTTTGCTATAACATGCATTTTCCATAGACACCTGCCGGAGTATACTAGGGACTAGTCTTCAATGGGTTAAAAGTGTGGGGATATTGTCGCAAGGATTCATGGAAAATGGAGATCTTCAAACTTTTCGCATTTGTCACATGGAGTCGTGGAGGAGATTTATCTAAGATGTGACTCACTCTGTTGCAATACCCAGTATCATGTCTTTGCAGATAGGATTGCCTTTTCTAGACAGGAAAGAGCTACATACTCTGTGGGTTGGGATCATGTGATAGCTTAAATAGTGAAGCACATCTGATTCCTGTCCCATCGAGCCATGTCCTTGTCACAATTTCCTCTAAATCTTTACTAGCAGCACATCACCTTGGTTATGGACCTTTGTCCTCCAAGTACAAACTGTATGTGTGCAGGGTGCTACATAAGTTTATTGACCACTTGCCCAGTCGGACAAGCAGATTTTCAAATTTGCTGCAAAACGCTTGCCCGAAAATTAATTTAAAAATTCTTCACATTTAAGTGTTGGAAAAAGTTGCTGAAATTAAATATAAAGTGTGTTGCAGCACTAAACAGCCATTATTGTTGGGCTTCTGTATGGTTGACTTTGTGGGTTTTCGGGGGGAGTAAGTGAAAAAAAGATGGCTTACAAAACTTTTTTCTTGTTGGGCAAGCAGTTGTTCTCATTGTTCAAAAACACTTGCCCAAATTTGATTTTCACTTGCCCAGGGCAATCAGGTAAGTGCCTATGTAGCACCCTGGTGTGTATTTCAATTTCAAAGGAATTTAAGTATGAGTCCAGGCAAAAGACATGTTTGTTTTTTAAACAGACATAATAGTTATGTAGGTGATGTCCTGTGGTTGGAAATTTTCTGTTGGGAGCTGGTATGTAGGCATGTGGATGCCTGAAATAGTGGACTTTCTTACCTTCCTTTATTGTATTGAAAATCACTTTACTTTTTCTTTAAACAGTTGATTTGCTGACATCAGAGGAAGGTAGTGAATGATAATTATGTCATTTAATCTCATTTTGTGAAGTTCCCGCTCAATACATTTCAACTTGGTCTCTTCCCACCTCCCTGTTTCTACAAAATCGATTTCATTGCCAAAAGGCTGCATTGCAAATGATTTCCAGTGTTCAATTATTGCCCAGGTCATACAAAATTTAAAAGCCAGAATGGTATACTCTTGCATCTCATATCATATTGATAGAAATTGATATGTTTGACCATGGAGCTTCATGGTTTGACTGCAAAATCTTTGTAAGGCTGCTGCATGCTCATGACAGACTTGAATATTTTAATCAAACTATGACTGTCTTGCCATACTGAAGTCTAGAATTTTATTTCTTATTGTAAATTACAACTTAGGATTTAAAAAAACGAACAAACAAACAAACAAACAACCAGGCTGAACATTGTACAATGATGAGATGAAAATGCAAAAATTTATAACCATCAACCAAGGATACTAAAACATGCATGATATGTGTATTTTTTTAATTCTAAGGACACAAGATTTGACATTTTGTTTGTCATGCTTTGTGTTATACCTCTCCAATCACATGCTGACTTTACAATTATGTGTGTATATCTGTCTAGGCATCCAAGTATTTTGTCAGCAGAGGTGTCGCCTGGGTTGACCCAGAGTGCTGAGCAATATATTAAAATCACTGGTATGAAGTCACCTCGGGTAGCAAAGGCTACACACAATATTATGGTTAATGCATTTCTTATTATAATGTGTTTTCGAGATTCCATAATCTTGATAGTTAATAACCAATAATATTTTGGGGTTTATTAGAAGTGGGTGAATGAGAACAGTGCCTGTAGCACTCCTTGGATGGTAATTAATTTCAGCATTCTATTTTAGGCCTCCGTTTGCAGAGAATACCAAAGACTGGATGTATTCTAGGCCCTACATTGTATACGACACCAGCATAGGAGCAGACATAGTGGATTTATGCTTTGCTTTGAAATATTAGAAAAAGAAAATCCCTTAACTTGGTCACGTTTGACAAGATTCAATGTATAATCTGTGTGATATGTGTTTGTAACCAAATGTTTATACTCTTCTTTCCAAGGCATATTTTAATTAGAGGCTTTCAATCAAATAAAACAAAACATGTCCAATTAGGTTATTTTCTACTTGGAGATAGCCAAGGGGATTATTGTGGGAGAAAAAGCATTATTAGACCTACTTTTTCAGAAGGGCACATAGTACTGCGGTGCCATGCTATAGATTGAATGTTTGCTTTATATTTTGCTTGCGTCATATAATTCTGCACCTTTTAAGAACACAAAAAGAATAAATATAATTTTTGCTCCAAATTGTTCCTTGCGGAGATTCAGAAACTGCAGTCATTATAAAAATGCAGTGTACTGTGTAGTAGAACATATACTATGTATTTCTTTCCACATTGCAGACAGCAGAGCAAAAGAGATGTACAGTATTACAGTATCATTAACTGTTACTTACATTCCAACATTCATTTTGTGGGTTCACGTTGTACATCATGTATCAAAATGTGTGTGTGTAAGTGTTTGTGCATGTGTGTGTTTATGCCAATTCATGCCTTGCAAATTTGTACACTACTTAAAACAAGGCAATTTCTCCCTAGCAATTAGCTGTGCCATTTGTCATTCATAATCCACTCCTCCCCTGGCAAGTGAGCAGTGTAATTTGACATGGGACATTTATCAAGATGGCTGTAAATTCTAGGTGTATGACAGCTACTGGAGAGGTGGGGGGGGGGGGGAGAGAGATCATAGTCTGTGCTTCAATACAAGGCTGCCTTTTTTTCTTCTTTTTTTCTCTTTTTTTTTTCCTGTACCAGCTCATCCTCCTTTTCTGTACTTCTTCATCCTCTTTTCGTAGTTTTTTTTTGTTTCTTCTTATTGTAAGTGCCTTTTTTTTACTGTTCCTTCTTGCTTCTATTCTTTTCCCATACTTTCTCTTTTCTCTTTCTCTCTCTCTCTCTCTCTCTCTCTTTTTGTAGTACTTTTAATTAAGCAGTATCATCACTCAGTCTTGGATTAAACTGGGTTTTATGAGAAATGGTAATTGAGAAATGAACACTCCACAGGTAAACTCAGTTTTGGGGAGGAAATAGAATAATGGTTAGAAGTGAAAATGAAAAAGAAATAAGAAGAAAGGTCTGCCAAGAAGGCATATTTTTAGAATCACAGGGTCTCGGGTAGGTTTGTGTAAAATATCCACGAAGTCAGATATTATACATCACATTCATATTCGAATATGATGTACATGATAGACTTACATTTATACGTATGTATTTTGTTAATTATCTAGAGCCACTGCGGGCAACTGCAGAAGGGCCAAAGGGCTGTACCAAGCATTTCATAGTTTTGTTCTGTCATTTTAGAAGCCTGTGCATTCAAAATAACGATAATGATAATGAAGAAAGAGTTGAAGGGTGTTGCAACATGAAGATTCGTCCGTCCCCCCCCCCCCCCCCCCCCCCCCAATGACGTGCAATTCATTTACGGGTATGTACACAGGTTGTATGCGAGTTGTTAGTTTTGAGAGTTATTTCTAGTTAGGAAAAAATTAGGGGGAAAAACCCCTCATAATTCAAATGCTTACTTTATGGAGATGTACTGGTGCTGTGGATTGGGTATAAGACTTTTAATAATGAGGTCCAGGATTCAAGGCCATCTATGTGTACATCACTGATGCTAATAAGCAAGATACATTGTCTCCCATGCTCTTCACTAAATTGGTATACAAACAGGTACTTGGCAGAAACTAGAACAGGATTATGGTTTGATTTATGTTTTTAAGTGGCAGCTTGGCTGGAGTGCTCTTCGGAGTCTGGGAGTGGAGTGAAGGCTTGGTAAGGATTTGATTATGGTGATTAGGTAATGATATGGTGTGTAAAGTGCTCTGACCATCACGATGGTATAAGAAATTATACTGCAGTGTTCACAGTGATAGAGTTTGCTGTTGTTGTTATAGATACAATGTAGTTTTTAAGATCAATAGAGGGGGTAGAGAGAGAGAGAGGGGGGAGGGGAGGAGGAGGGAGGGGTGGGAATACAACTGTAAGAAATCAACTGCTACAGTTTAGGAGCAAGAGATTACATTCGGAGGTGTGATGCTTCTGCAAATTTATGTAATGCATCAGATGTCACACCTACCCATGCGAATGGAATCTTAACAGCTCGGGATTGAAAATCTGTGGCACAACAGATATCAGATTCATTCCATTCCAGTCTGTTGGTCTCTTTAAAAGGAAATGTGCATGAATGCATCATACAAACGTACTGAAAAGATGAGAATGTTGTAAGTGCTGTCTAGAAGCAGATATTGTATATTGTGTTCAGGCAGAGAAGCATTGGGATGATAATTCCAAGAATACTGGTTGTAATTACATCTTCTGCTGCACTGAAGTCTGAAAGCCTTCCGCAAGGCACGTCATTTTATGTGGGCAGGCTAACCACATACTGTACATGCACGCCCAAATGCCCAAATCCATCGAAAGCACACAGTAAGAGTGCTCAAATGTATCTAGGTGTAATTGTTCGATATGTAGTAGGTATCAGCGTGAGAGGTATAGGAAGTATATTATTCTGGGCTGTCATACTTTGTGGCCTGTTTACAGTTGATGATGATGATGATGACGATGATGATGATGACGATGATGATGGTGAAGATGATAATGATAGTGATAATAATAATAATATGATGATGATGATGATAACGATAGTAATCATAATGATAATAATAAGATGATGATGATAATAATGATAATGATAATATCACAATAATAATAAGAAGAAGAGTGATGATAAAGACAAAGAGAAAACATGCAGTGTCTGATCCAATATCATTTACTAGACAAGGCAAAGCAAAACAAAAACAGTGAGAAACCGCACCAGTGCTATCACTGAATAATCTAACCCCACACAACAAAATGTTATGTAGATAAAAGTAGCAGTCCTATATCATCAAGTCAATGATAATGTAACATATGTCCCTGCTCCTTTTTAGTTTTTCATGTCAGTTGATTCTCCAGGTTCAATGTTAGAGGGGGAGTAGCTTTTAAGTTTAATCACAGTCCTTGAAGTACTGCCAATGACACAGTTATTACCTGTACTCGTGTAAGGGAGGGGGTTATACGGCAGAGAGAACACTAAGGGAGGAATAAAGAGTGTTCTCCTTGTTTTTATTTTTGTTTTTACCTTGTTTGCCAACATGTTCACGCCCGTGCAGACCTTCATGCTCCGCAGCAGATGAGGGCTTCGCCAGTAGCGTGCACTGACACGCTTGCACACTGGCGAGCCCACCATGCATCGCTTGAGATGCATGGAGAAATGATGGATCGAGTGGCCACTAATAAGATGCTTTTGAACTGCCATGATATGTGAAGTGTAACAACAACCCGTGCTCCCCGCGCAAATGTCCCGAGTGTGCAATCAGCGCTTGTGTACAAAATCCATCTAGGATCTTAGCACAGAGGCTCTGCTGCATTCCTAATTAGCTGAGCTATTAGTCAAACAGAATTCAGTGCACTATAGAATTTGTTGCTTTGTCTGTATACTGAAAATACATGAATGCCATTTTCATTATTTCTCCTTTTTACTTCTCCCCACAAGGTTTGGCATTTCCCTGTAGTATGTTTGTTTTTAATTTGTGTGTGTGTGTGTGTGTGTGTGTGTGTGTGTGTGTGTGTTTTACATCCTTTCATTGGATTCAGCAGTTCTCCAAGCCATTATTTCTGCAGCTGCCCCATATGAAACATTCCAAAGGGGCTGGGGTTCAGATATTTCAGTGGAGAAAAACTGTACCTCTCTTCTTAAACTGAAAGACAAATGCTAGTGGTTCCGTTGTGTACTATATCGTTTAGGTTCCTCGATAGCCATGTTTCCTTCATTGCTCTGTAACTCGCATATCGTGGATGCGCTGCTTTTTCCTTTTGTGTGTGTGTGTGCCAGTACATGAACACATGCCTGTACAGAGAATCCCCATACTCTCAGCTGTACTGAATCAAATTTTCTACTCCCTGTGCCTTCGGGCATTCCTGACACGTAGCGTAGCGCATGGAGCAGGGTCTGTCCCTCAGTCACTAGATTTGCGCAGCGCTAACAAAATTCCTTGCAGGGGGAAAAAAAAAAAGGATAGAAGGGGTTGACCTTTTCATTTGTATTTCCTACCAAATTTTCTGTTCATTTCCAGCCACATTTCCAGCCACTGTGGCTGCAGGCACGTGCATGTTTTCCTCACATCAGAGCTAATTCGATGAAAAAACAGAATTTGTTTATGTCCCCAATGTGTTCAGTTTGAATGTGAAAGACATGGTTAGAACATTTAACGTTGTTAACTGGTGACGACTATGAATCATTCAGTAATGTTCGGAGCATTCCCATCTCCCTACTTAACCATAGTTTGCTATTAAATGTGGGTTTACTCTATCTCACAGCGTCTTGTTCAGTAGTACACATGTTTGAGTTCTTTCGCTAAACATTAGAATGTATGGAGGACAATGAACTACTTTGGTATCATCTCTACAGATGTAGCCACGCCTTTGGTTTCAATACATTGTACGCCCAAAATATGATGTGAAATCCATGTGCAGCTTTCTGAAACTATTTGGAGACAATATCATTTGATGGAACACACATGCAGTACATAAGCAGTGCATTTAGAAGAAAGCAGTTGCAAATGCATGCTTATAATATTTTCACTTTGGGGAGACAGAAGTTTGACCTATATTTTTACATGCTTCATCACTTACTTGTACTTGTAAAATCTGTCACTGATTTACCGCTCTGAAATCCCATATCATCGCTGGGATGACAAGACCTCGTATCTACAAAATGTCAAATGTTCAGGAGAGCAAAAAAAAAAACAAAACATGGCGGCCAAAGTACAATAGCAAATGGGATAGCCTTTTCTTTGATAGGCCATGGTGGCTTCATTTTTGGGGTAAAACAGTTAGGATTTGGACAGGACATCACTTGACTGATTATCTGACCATTAATGCAAAAAAGTTATTTTCACCAAAATTTCAGATACAAGGTCTCATCACCCCAGCGAAGATATGACTTTAAGAAAGAAAAAAAACAAACAGCTTTTTCCTCACAGTAAAATCCACTTTACTGGCTTTTCCTGGCAGAATACTTGTAGGCAATGTCTGTGCACACATGATTGCATAAAAAGATGAGAAAGAAAGGCGAGCAAACCACACTGAGTCAGTGTTTGTGCAGTATTTTTAGTTTTCTGACTTTTTTGTATTTTGTATATTTTGTGTCCCGAGGTATTGTGTGAGATTGTTCACATTTCAGTCATCCTTTTTTTTTTTTTCAAGATAATGTACTCAAGAGAATGTTATGATATGCACAATTCATACTAACCTTTTTTTTTTTTTCCTTATGTAATACCATTTTACACATCACGTGTATGATTTTTTTTTTTTTTTTTTTTACATTTGCCATTTCGGAACACTCGCCCAAAGAAAACAAAAATTTAATGCATTCACCATGGATCTGTCAAGCACAAGTTATTTTGTGGCCCATATCCTCTTGCCCAATTTAGTTTGAATTATTGATGATCCATCGGTCGAAAGGTGTACGGGCAATTTCTCATCTGGACACCGTAACCTTTCCAGTAATGTTCATATGGGCTGTGCATGCCGCAGGTTGACAATTGAAAGGAGGTGGAAATTGCCATGAACCTGCTACACGCAACCAATTTTAATGGTTCAAATACCTCAGTTAAGCCATACACACACAAAAAAAAAAGAAGAAAAGCAAGCAAACAAAAACATGTTTCACTGGCTTTTGAAGTGTTTTAAATCTTTCCATTTGAGGTCTTTTGGCAGCTTTAGTACAAATGTGTGCGTTGATTAGATAAGTATGAAAAACTTGAACTGCTCCACTTCATATGCTCTCATGTGCACATCTGATGGCAAAAACAAGGAACAAATTCCAGGACAGGACACAATACATGACTGACTTCATGCTGAAATTGAGAGATGGCTTATTAAATATACTTGTGTGGGTGTGACTGTAATGGTATCAAAATTTCACAGTCTGCAGTGCATTGTCATCTCATCTAGGGAGATCTTTAGTACATGCAAATTTCCACATAATTTCAAGTGACATGCTTCCAATGTTCAAAGAGTCAGTCTGCAGTCTTACAATAACATTTATTTAAAGCTTCAGATTCCCAGATGCACTTACATGTATTTGCAGAGAGTGACATCCAAACCACACAGATCACCAAAAATTTATTTGAAAATAAACCCAATTTTGATCAAATTCTGGCTCAATACAAGATATTCATGAAGATTGGTATAGAAAGTATATTTTTATGTCTTATTGCTTTCATCATAGCTAGTGGAGGGCAAAATTTGAAAAGAAAAAATCTTCAATTTTTTTTTCACGTTTATACAGTACTTACTGTGATATTGCACATGGACAAGTGAATGCTAGGTGTTAATGTAATTTCTTTGCTTTTGATTGTGAGGCATTGTTAGACCAAAAACAGAATATTGCACTAATCAGAGTTTTTAGCTGTAATTTGAAGACCCCCACCCGTCCTTTCTGTAGTACTTGAATTAGGATTGGAGATCACATACCGTATCAGTCGCTATCATCGGATAGTTTTCATAAGTCCAGGTGCTTTTTGGGATAAAGTAAATACAGAAGAACTTAGTGAAATCTTCAATTTTCTTCCTGATTTTTGTGTGTGTCTTGTTTGAGATTTCAGCATGCAAGAAATGAACCCATATATTTGTCCTTTTGAAAGACCTGTTTAGAAAATATGTTTCTCTGTCTGTTTGTGTGTGTGTGTGTGTGTGTGTGTGCATGTGTGCATGTGTGTGCTGTGTTTCCATTTTAAGCAAATCCAGGAATTGCTTTGCCCCCATTTTTCATTGTATTTTATTTTAAGTTTAGTTTGTACTGCCATCACACGTTATACCCTGTGATAACCTCAGGCTTGCCCAAGGCTTACCGGAGATTGGAACATGTACAACTTATATAAAGTGAGCTGCCCTTGCATGTGTCAAGAGATGAATTACAATTTTCATCCAGGAGGAATAAAAGGAAGAACAAAAACAAACATGGAATTCTATCTTTTACCTGTAAGTTGAGAGAGGAAGTGCATTATATAATGGCATTGCTTTGACATTTCAGTAGAAAGCCTTATGCCAAATGTAGAACTTTGTGGATTATTACACCCTTAAAATATGATATGCATATAGTACATCGTACAACAGACCACCTTCATAGATCAATTATTGAAGTTATGTGCGTAATTCCTTCACAAAGGTTGTCCGTAGCAACCCCAAAGATTGCTTTGGGTTGTGCCCAAAGTGTGATCTGAGCTACAATGGCAACAGGGAACATTTCCAAGACAAATTTCCATGTTTGTATTCAAATCAGCTAGGGAAAGGAGCAAACTGCTCCAAGGATGAAGCCCAAATCCTTTGCACATCGCAATATGTATTTGACAGTTTTAGTGTGTGTGTGTGTGTGTGTGTGTGTGCCATTGTTGCATTATCATACCTCTACATCTTTTCAAAAGAACAGTGCCTCTTTATGCTTTACTTAGATGTTCATGTGAAAGAAGACACTTCCAGGAACAAGTGCTTTCTGATCATTGTAAACCTTAGAAATGTCCAGGTCTGGCATTTGAGAATTCATTTTATTTTCATTGTGGCTAACCCATAAAAAACAAAAGAATTATTCTTGACTTTTTAAGAGCATTTGCAGTTTCGAATGCTTTCAGTTACCATGGTGTTGTTTGTACAGCACTCGGCGCGAAACCTGATGTTGAGACATTCCCAAGTTGCCGTGTGCATACAATTCCCATTGACGCATCCAAGCCTGTGCATCATTTGTATGCTAATCGCCACACACGAGCAGCAGTCCTCCCTGCGTTCATCAGCATTGGGAGCGATCTTTTACCTCGCTCCTATCCATCTCCTCGCCTTCCTCCTTTCCTTCCTTCATGTCGTGGTTGTGATTTGCAAAATTAGTTGCCAGCCTTTTCTTCCCACCACAAACCCCCCCCCCCTCCCTCCGTCCCTCAGGCCGAGTGAAGGAGCAGAAACGTAAACTTGAAATCATTAAGGCGCTGTTGCCGTGGCAACTGCCATGGTGGTGGAAGCTGGCAGCATCCAGTTCATTACGTCTATTAAAGACGTATCGTGCTGGGCGATGAGAGGTGTTCGTGTACAAAATGAGGGAAATTATACAGGTTGTTGGATAGATTGGCTCAGCTACAAGCTTGTGTCGTCTTACAAGTATGTCTGATGTGCTAGCGTGTACACTTCCTTTTTTTAGCATGAACCTCTTAAGATCCTTAAGCGTGGTGTAATTATCAAAAGCTGCTTTTATAGTGTGGTTTCTGAGAGTAATAAGACCATGTATCTTGATCCATTTTCCCTGTTATAACACCAGGAATGTGATAATTTATTTGAACTTATTACTTGCCAAACATCCTCACCGAATTGCAAATGTACTTGTGAAATCACCAGACTGAAATGAAAGTCAGCTTGTTGACCTACATTATCTCAGTTGTCCTTATGAACAGACTCTAGGGCCAATTGCTTACAGAGACACAGTAACCCAACACACATCTTTCATATGCACATGTATGCAATGTACACACACACACACACTGTTCAAAATCATTACGGTGGTCTTCTTTACAGAAATATTTGCCATCTTTCTGAATTTGATTCTCCGTGCACCGCAAACATGCGAGGTTGAAATTCATCTTAGAGCCGCAGGATTTTCTACTCTGTTCAAAGATGTATATGACCCTGCATCACAAAACCAACAAAAAGTCACTAGACATGGATTTTTAGTTACAGGCAAATTCTGAAAGAGTAGACTGTATGCTTTGAAATAATGTGTAACTCAATTCAAGTGGACTCTCACAACCTGTCTAAATATTGGAAAGAAAGCCACATTCTGGAAAAGTGTGTACTGAGAAAAGAGGCTTTTCGTAGGGTCTATTTGAGCACTTAATCTCATGAAGCTCTCTTAGCTTTGCCATGAATGGGACAAAAAACAGGATGTAAAATACCATAGCAATAACAATAAAGGGATCAAGCTGAAATTGAGCATGTTCCGTCAACACATTCTATTATTGACTGATACCAACTTTCAAATCTTTGCTATCATCCTTTCAAAAGGTATTTAAGTTGAAAGTGAAGATTGTGTAAAAGATCTTTAAGAAATTAAAATGGCCTCTACGACATGCCTTATCAATCTGTTCTTAAAAAACAGATGTTCTAGAAAAACTGCTAAAAACACAATTTCCCGTTTGGTTTATGATCCCAAACTTTAGAATTATGTAGAATAAGGATTGCTCGCAGAAAATATAAAAATCTCATGATTGACTAGGTTGACCCGTTTCAACTATTTTGAGTCATCACGTAAAATCAGGGCGTGCGACTATTTGTTGGTTTTGAAATGCACAGTCTCATATTAACAGTTTGTCTTTTCGTGATGAACATGTATTGGCAACATATCAGTTTCTGAATATGTTCGAAATATCGTCAGTTGAGGAAATCTCTTTTGTTCAGCATTTGCTGTAAAAACAGGTTTGTTTGATGAGGAGGAACACTACCCTTCCTAAAACTCTTCCCAGAGAAGACGGCAAACAACCCTTCCACGAACCGTGTCGGTAGTGGAGAGGGAATGGCTGTTCATTTCACTGAAGGTTAATATATGCCGGCGAAGCGGCAAGATGTTGAGTTGCCCAATTCAGAGGATCGTTTGGCTGGCAATTAGGGGTATCTGACATTGGGGCATAATTACCCGTGTTTGAGTTTACCCCAGCATGTACACAGGCACGCCCCGCATCGGGCATGTTCCTCGTGGCGTGACGCACGGCGCACATCGATGTCTTCTTATGTCGGGCACCTGGGCTCCAGTGCCACACCACTTTGAATTGTAAGCAATCATGCTGACTAACGAAGTTAATTGTGAAGACATACATTGTAATTTGTATGAAGCAGTTCTGCAGACAGGGGGTTCGGGTCATTTCAGCATGATGTGCAGATTCACATAAAATTCCCTTTAAAATTAATGTCAGATGTTTTATTTTGTGTATGTATGCGATACGTGTGTGTATTTGTGTGTGTGTGTGTGTGTGTTTTCTTGATGCCAGCAAGTACAGTATACCTCATATTGTAGGAAATCTGCACATGTAATCAGAGTTTGTTTTGTTTTATCATTTTTTGAATGGTTGTATGGCTGTGTTTTATGGAGAAAATAAGGGAAAGTGGTCAGTTTTGTGCAGGTAGATTTTGCTTGATGTTAAACATGTTGCAGACATACACGTATCAAATCTGAACTGAAGACTGGCTGATTATTTACGATACACCTTACAAGGTTTTAATGAGATGGTGTTTGGTTTTGTCATTTACAAAGAGGCTATCATTCTTAGTGCTTGTGAAGGCAAAAAAACATAGCATCCCATAATCAGTGTTCCAGAATTGGAATATCAGATGTTTTGCTTTGGAGTTATTTTTCCCTAGAGCTGCAGTTTCTATTTTTGCCAAGGTCTCTCCATGATGTTGTTGCTGTTATAAGGGTTCTTCAAAACATCTTTGGCAGTTGTTGGGAAATATGTATGTATTCCCAGTTTATCTATTAAAAATCAAGTCTGTTGCAATTGCTTGGACTGTATTTTGGTGTGAAATGCTGTGAGAAAATTTTGAATAGTGCAGAATATGTGTTTGTGTGTGTAGAAGTACATACGTATGTGTGGCATGTGTCAGTCTGTCTGTCTCAGATATGATGCTGATACAGATACTTTAAAGTTTCTTCCACATTCAAGGTGCCTTCATCCTACACGGATGGTAGTAAAATGGTCCAAATGATTGGAGAAATTGCTGTTTAAACATGCATGTTATGTCAGTGTGGACATGCTTTTTCTTTGATAGCATTTAGCTCATCATTTTGAACCAAGGAAAAAACATTTCATATGGAAGAATATTTCATTTGGCAGAATGTAGCTGCTTTTATACAGTGTATGTTGCATTTGTGATCATATTGCTCAAGACACATATAGATTCAACCTTTTAGCTGTTTCGCAGATAGTGTTTTGTCCTATGAATAATTTCCACCCAAACCCCCATACACTTTTCGTTGTATATTTCTCTACACTCAATCTGAATACTTTAAATACAGTGAAAGTGTTTTGACCAACATTTTTACCTTACACTTGAAAATGCAGTGTAATCCATTTTTCATTGATGCATGTATTTGTGACTCTCTTCTGTGCTGTGGTCGGAACACTTGAATTTATTTCTGAATGTCTTCTCTCTCCCTCCCGCTCCCAAACAGAATCGCATGCATGAGTCAATGAAGCTCTTTGACTCCATATGCAACAACAAGTGGTTCACGGAGACCTCCATCATCCTGTTCCTGAACAAGAAGGATCTGTTTGAGGAGAAGATCCAGAAGTCTCCCCTGACAATCTGCTTCCCAGAGTACACTGGTAAGTGCCCCAGTTCTCCCCTCTTATAACTGTTTTACAAAACGTCTTTCACATAAATTGCCATCATCTTCCTTCATCGTGCCTGAAAATCCTTCTAAATCTCTGTGGTCTCTCATTCTTGGCTCCTCCCTTTTTAGACTCTTCTTCCCAGGCCCTTTTCCCCATTTCCTTATTTTTCTCCCCCCCCCCCCTTCCCTCCTTCTCCTTCTCCTCCTCCTCTAACTCATCTGCCTCAGCCTCCTCACTTGTCTTGTATTACTGTATACTCCACACATTTACCGAGTCTCATTGTATGTGAATCTGGACATCCAACAGTTTCGCGAGTGATTAAATTTGTGATCGTGGGTTGCAGTATTGAACGGAGAAATGAGCATGTACAGTGTGCATGTCGCATTAAATGTCGGGCTGAAAGTTAATATTTAAGCGTGTTGTTGAATTCGCAAATATCACCCAACTTGTAAAATTCGCCAAAATAAAAACCTCCAGAATATGTATGGTGTATACCGTTTCTGTCTTCTGTCTTCAAACTCCATCTTATCCCTCCTTTGCTCCTCTTCCTCCTCCTCCTCCTCCTCCTCTGCTCTGTCTCCTCCCTTCTCTTTTCCATTCTATCTTCTATCCCCATGCTCCCTCTTACCACCCCCTTTCCTCCCTCCTTCCCTCATCTTTCATCCCCTCTCCCCTCCTCAAGTGCCCCTTCCTCGTGCCCGTCCATGCTCTCTTAGTTCCTGCTCCACTTTCCTTCTGACCTGGTTGTGACAAGTCCACACATATCAATTGACTTAGCAATCGTTGGAAAACAAGTGCTGAAAAAAACAAAAAAAGATTGGAGAAAAGCAGCTGCATTTTAAATGAGAGGAAGCCAATAAAACAATGCATAAATGTAACACTTGTTGTTTTGATATATATAATGGAAATCACAAGATACATTAGACATGCATATTGATTTATTAAGTTTACCTAATTCTAAAAATATGATTATTTATCATGCAGTATAGGGAAAATGTGCACCATATGTTTCAGCTGACAGTACTTACAGTGCAGTGCCACTCTATGTTTAATTTGATTACCATAAATAGACAAAGCAGGTAAGTTTTATAAAAATTTACACAGGATACATTCCAAAATCATAGAAAGACAGAAAAAAATTCAATATGCACTTTAAATGAGACAGATTTACTGGCCATTGCCACAACACATGCAAACAATGAAACAGAGACTTTTCTGAAGAATGCTAGTCTTACATAGTCCAGTTTTCATCGAACTCATTTTCATCGGTTGCCAAGATTTTATTGAATTTTATTTTCTTGTGATATTCAGTGAAAATAAGAAGTATATTTTCAGATCTTGGAAGATTTCTGCGTTTGTACTGCACATAAGTGGTAAAGCAAGAAATATACATACATGTACATTGTACATGCCTGCACACTGAGCGTTCACATCTTAGGTAGATCTATAAATTGCAACAAGCTGCACTTGTAAATGAAATGCCGGACCTCGGCTGGACCTGAAAAACACCTTTGAGAAACACCTGGGATTCCAGCCACCAGTCGTTACAGCAAGCTGCATCACAGTAATCAGTCGCCGGGGAAACGCTCAGATCGGATATAATTACTATATATGTAGCATGGAAGAGGAAGTTGGAATGGGCGGGGGGGGGGGGGGGGTAAGAGAAGGAGAGACGATAATGGCATTTATTGTTTTTCCATCACCATGGTGTAGTCTGCCCTTGTGGTTGCCACGGCAACTTCTTGTGACGACTATGTGGGCTCAGCTTGACTACACTTCGAGTAATCCTGCTGCAGTTTATTCCCTCTGAATTATTCAGGCGTATTGTCACTTTAAGTGAAATTGAGGTACATAATCCAAGGGTGGTGTTATATTATATTGTTACTTTTAGTAGAGTAGTCAGTTTATTATATCTTTCACTAGATTGTACTCTTTCTGTAGTGCAGAACTCAACGGTACATGTATTGACTTCTTTTGCCCTGGGGGAGGGGTGCAAGTATCTACTGTAATTAGTGGTAATAGAAATCATTCATACGTTAAAACTTGTCTGAGCGGGCCTGGTGTCAGCCTTCTCCAGCAAAATTTTCATGCATGGATACTGTGTAATTGACCCAATGAATTATTCAGAGTGAAAGATATCTTTCAGTATCCTGTGACAGTTTTTCTTCCTTTTGCAAGAAACGAAATACACCTGCATCATAAATCATTTGTATTTGCCAGTCAAAACAGATAGAGGTATACAGCCTTTTAGCATTGTTTAATGTAAATGGGTACTCTGTTGAGTACTTATAAAATATTTCACTTCATGTATTTCCAAATTCTCATTAAACTGCAAACTGCAAACTGCAAAGGGTACCAATCTGGACACTCGACATACTACATGTATGGGTTTACTGAAATCCTTCCATAGATACCTCATGTAGGTTGTGGAAGGCAGTCAACATACTGTGCCTTGCACTGATCAGATGCATGAAACTCCAGTATGCCAAGGGAACATGTGATAAATTCATGACCCATTGTGCTGGTGATATTATATTCCTGCACGGTGGTGCTCATCTGGGACACAGGCCAGTTGTCGTGGCAACCAAATGCAATTAGGAACATCAACGCAAAGCCCCGTATCGCCCATACCGTACAGAGTAGTGGGTCTCATGGCTTAGTATTCAGCAGTCCTGGGCTGCCTCGTGAATGTCCATATTGATTGCACTCCTTTTTAATCAGGGCTGTTACAAGTCCATAGCATGCTTTTTACTGCCATGGAGAGAATTGATAATGCGTCTCGATGCCTTGGGATATCTGCCCAGACAGTTATATAACGTATCATTAGCTGTAAATGCATGTTAGGATGTGTTGGGAAGAGCTTGAATGCATATGAAATAGTCATCGCATCAGTACCTGTTGATTTTTATAGGGTTTAGTGATCCTACCATAGGATGCAGTCACAATTTTGCCTACTTGACTATGTACACAAAATGTACATAAGGGAAGGAGCATTTGCAACAGGCAAAATAACACTTCAGCAAAAAACAACAACAAAAACAAAACACATACATATCATGTGCTTTCTGTAATCAAACTTGTGAAACTATTGCATCACATTATCACTCATCTTGTTGGGGAAACAAGAACTTGAAGTTGAATGGTAATCAACCACATCTTCTTTTAATACATAGTGAAAATAATGTTAAGTTTAGAGATAACAGTTGTAGTTTTGGTGTTAGTGATATAATGTATAGATCGGTTCACTTTCTGTATTTAGTGTAGAGTTGCCAGAGACTAATTATTCATTTGCCAGTGTGAACAGAATGCATTAAATGATGTAGTGCAATCAGTGTTTTGTAGTCAACCTGGTTTCTGTGTGACAGTCATAGCATGTAGATAAATTTTGATACCATTGTAGGGGTATGTTTTAGGGGACAATTAAACACCAGTTTATTCATGCAGTTATTTGTATACATGTTTCAATGTGGTAAAAACTTGTCTTCAGACATGAAAAATAAAGAACGCACGAAAAGATGAAGAGGCGTTTTACGTACAGGTAGTGCATGGAAATTAGCAACACACAGAAGACAAGATACGGTGAAGCTGGAACATATATGATACATGTAGATGTATTGTACACAAGTTTATAGAATATGCCAAAACAAAAGAAAAGGGATGCACAGAAAAACGAAAATACAAATTGTCTGACAAAGAGACAACATACATGTACCAGGAATATCATGTCACTTTTGTTTGCTTCCCACAGAGATATTGCTCTTGATGAAAGCCGCAGATCAAAAACAATCCGTAGAATTTCATTCTGCCAAATATTCTCCATCAAACAGTGTTGGTACATCAGTTGCCTTTTGGTGTCCTACAGTGTATGACCAATTTGAAATATCTGTTTAAGTAATATAATTATGATACAATTGTAACTACAGCTCTAGCATGTTACGTGTCTACTTGCAAATTTCTTCGTATGTAGTGCAGGTAAAAATAATAATTCACTTGAATATGCATGAAGATGTTGACTTGAACAATATTGCACTCTGTTGTATCCGTTATCATAATATCGAGTAATATCGTATGGTAGTTATTTCTCTTGACTTGAAGCAAAGATGAGTCACCATGCTCTTGTACAACAAACATGTATGATACAATACAAGTGATGTCTCAATGACATGACTGGTTGAGACAAATTGGAGATTACTGATGTGATGTCATGTTATTGGCATTCAAATAGTTCAGAACTGTTTTAATAAACATACTCGTCTGACATAGGTGTAGCTGTAATATACTGTAAAAGTGGAAATTTTCGTGCATTTTACGCAACCTGAAACTAGCGCGAAAATAAAAGCACGCGAATATATTTGTTTGCCCCCCGTTTGCCATATGTTCCAGCAGTTGATGACTTCTTACCCCGCCGAGCGCGAAAAATTAGTCTCGCGAAAAATATCCACTTTTACAGTAATTGTAAAGCTCCCTTTTTGGAATTTAATGCTTTTATTCCGCATAATTCTTGAGTAGGGGAATTTTATTTTTCTGTATTCTTGATGAGCATGAATATACTCAAGTGTGGTATTCTTGAATTTCAGCAGATGTAGGTACATTGTATGTGACCTGGGCGTTATTTGCATTAAAAGATACAGTCCAACATAGCTCAGAAAAGCAATCTCAAGTCAGTTGTTTGCCAATCAGAATTAAGCATTCAGAGACTTATGTTCAATCTCAACTTTTATGTCATGGGCCCAGGTACAGTAATATACCACATAGTATCAAGGCACTTCAAACACACACACACACACACACACACACACACACACATGTGGTAGACAAGCACTAATGGAGAGTACACCAGTTTTGATAGGATAATGATGATGTGACTCATGGGAGTGGAGTTGTCAGCTTGCCTTGAATTATACGTGAAAATCGCTGTAATCCTGTGTCTTATAGTCTTTCTCGAAAAGTTGATGGAACTAAAGGTCAGCTGTGCAGAATTGCAAATGATTTCCAAGAAACATCACAAAGACACTGACTGCAGTCTCCTGTGAGTTAAACTCCCTGTCAGTAGTACAGAGATTCATGTACGTTCTTGCATTTTTATAATTGTGTTTGCGTATTCATTTTCTGTCCTCCCTCTGCTTTTCCCCCTATTTGTTGTGGATTTTTGAAAACATTCTTCTTTGTGTTTTGGGTGTTTTTTTTTTTTTTTGTGAAATCTTGATGTGTTATGAATTAATGATTTCCTTCCTGTGTGATTAGCAGATACCCTGTAAAGCATCAATTACCAGCAGCAACTACAAAGTAGGAAAGGGATGGGGGAAAGAAAGGGTTGATGTTCCAGATATACATCAAAAGATGTCTGCATTAGTAGGTTGAGTTAATGATAGACCCCTTCCCTGCAATTTGCTATATCAAGGAAAGGTCAGGAAAGTCATTGTCTTTACACTTTCAATGCTGAGTTTTTCTTTGCCTTGTAACTGGGTGTGAGTGATCTTTACACATGACATCAGGTTCACACAGTGAAGTGGCAGGGCCCAGCCTGGATACACGTACGTGTGCCTTCATCCTCAGAAATGCAGATAGTTAGATATGAAAGTGCTCACCTCTCGGGTTCCTGTATTGTATACGGGAGGGCAGCACACAGCTACCATTACTCATAGAGTTATGTTCATGCATTTTAATGCAATGAGCCGCTGGCACATCGCTGTGCACATGAACAAGGTGCAGACATGGTCTAGACACAGAACAGTAGGCTGAGTAGCACTTGCAGTACTGGGCAAAGTGCATTCAATGAAGACTGCAGTTATCAGTGATGAATGACACATTGGTAATAGAGATTAGATCGTGAGCAAATTATATCAAAATGTCTGTGAAGTGGACGATTAGAATCGTAGTATCTGATGCTGAGTTCAGCTAAGCTAATTAGGTACATTTATTTGCAAACGAGAAAATATACGCATTTCCTCATGACGAACAAATATGATTAATGTGTTTGTAAATTCAGACATGCTATCACCATGATTGGATTGTGATAGTTTTGCTGTGGAATTGGATGCATTGTTAAAGATACAAAAGGACAGTTTAGAAAACCAGCGTTGGTCTTTTGAAGTATAAAATTCAAAAGGAGCCAATAATTGGGCCCACTCCGTAAAGCCTTGTGATAAGTGCATCAAATGAAATGACAGTGATACATGGTAAACTTGTTCTAAAACAAACATGACCACACAGCTTTTAAAATGCAACCAGGGTCTGCAAGGAAGTGCCCCAATAATATGTAGGTCACTTTCCTTGGACTCATTCACTTGTTCAAACACGGAGATATCAATGCTGCTACTAAATGGATACTGTTACATCCAAAAACAACACATTTGCTATTCTTGTTGCATGATGGCACTGTAGTAAGGTTATTTTACAATAGCAAGTAACAAATGGCAGGGGACTAGGAATCATGATAAACCATGTCCTACTGAGGTGGCACAACCTATGTATGGTGTTATAAAAACTACACAGACCTAAATATAACCAGGCATGATGTAACCAACACTGCCTTACCCCCATCATGTGCAAGTTGTGATACTATTACCAAAGCAGGTTGTGCAGTCTTCATTCATGTTATGTTCACTTTATAATGTCAATTTAACCCATTGAAGATTAGTCCCAAGTATTCTTGGGCTGGGGTAAATGAGAAATGTGTGTTAGAGAAAAATCAGCCTTCTTCAACAGATGAGAGATCATTTAGTTATGGATCACTACCAGCAGGCCTGTGTGGGCTGTCGAGCACATAAGGGAGAAAACTGTATGTAAACTAATTCATTTAATTTGTATTTTTTTAAATAGATATTCTCTTGATTTGTGTTTTGTGACAATGACAAAAGGACTTTCCATTGTCTTTGCAGTTAAGATGTGATATTCTCCGTACCCACTGATTCTTCACGAGTTTCCTTGTGATTTCTGTCTCCCCTCGCAGGGTCCAACACATACGAGGAGGCGGCTGCCTACATCCAGATGCAGTTTGAGGACCTGAACAAGCGCAAGGACCAGAAAGAGATCTACACTCACTTCACCTGTGCCACGGACACCAACAACATCCAGTTTGTGTTCGACGCCGTCACCGATGTCATCATCAAGAACAACCTGAAGGACTGCGGTCTCTTCTAAACGGGGAGCCCTCGGAGGGGCGTGGCACATTGCAATCAGTAGGTGAGAGAAGCCATTTTCTATTTTACAATGCCCCACCCCAGTGCTTTAGTGTAAGGCGCATAGTTTGTTAGGATTTATATATTGAGTCAGGGGGAGGGGAAGAAAAAGACAAACAAACTTAGAGGTTTTCAAATGAGTAGTCCTTGACATTTTGCCAGACCTTGGGTAACTACTAAAGAAATCAGAGACTCTGTTGTAAACACATCATTATTCCATTTTTTTTTTTTTTTTTTATACAGATTATAGTTGCACTTGTATATAGGTTTATTATTTTGAGTGAGAAACTGAAAAGAAAAAAAAAATGACAAGCAACTGATTGAAATGTGAGAAACAAACCACATGGGGGAGGTGGGGGAATGTAGTGTTGGAAATCACCAAACAAACATGCCATGAATGTAACCTGGCTGTACAGATTTAGCCTTTCATGATGGCAGATGCCTCGGGATGCACAGCTTTGAAGTACAATTTACTGGCCTCTGATGAGAACAGTTCAAGTAGATGATGGAATTATAAAGTATAGTTGGTATTATATGAGATTGTTAGATTACCCCCTCCCCTTTGTGTTACGTTTTTACACGGTCAATTTTTTCCACTTGGGCAAAAAATAATAGGATATACACTGTAGGCATAAAGTGATGAGGTGCATTGCTGGGGGAGGGGGGAGTGGGAGGGGGAGGGGGGAGACTTTGAATAATATGTTTCTTTGCTTGCTTGTTTGAATGTTGGCCTAAGGAGGGGCCATGATACTGTTTTCTTGTATGTACAAATCTCAAAAAATGCTAATGAATGTGATTCAAGACTTCAGACTGTGTATCTGCTAGAGAGGGCAACAGTTTTTTGTGTGTAAACCAACATGTCCTGTACATGTAGTTTTCACTCGTATGAATTGCATCCTCCCATTGTGTCTGGAAGAGAAAGATCCCCTGTTTACACTCAAAAGTGACAACTCACTCAATAAACATTTCAACTCGTGGTATACTGCATGGTCATACTCTGACCCATTAGGATGTGGACTTGCAATATTTGATCATCTTTCAGGAAGAGTGAGATGCCTTTTAGACCAAAGTTAACAATGATTGGATTGTTTGAACGTAGCACTTTAATTTCTTGGTAGCTACATGTATATGGAGGGGGAACGGATTGATGTGTGATGACACATGCTATACCATATCTGTTTGTTAGGTATCACGTGCAAAGTGGGAAAGAGAAAATGCAAAAGAGGTCCTAAATTATGCAAAGATGCTACAAACATTATCTGCATAGACATGTATACAGGGTATTGTCATGGCATCATGCGGCAATCCGTTGAAGTGGGACTCCTGCTGTCATCCGTGTGTGTTGAATAATGCTAATTACACCCGTTCTCTGCATCTACATGTTTTCCCGTCGGCAGATATCCTTTGGAATTTATTTTGGAGATTTGACATTTGCGAGCCAGGCTGGAGGTGGTTGCTAAGGGACTCATCACCCAAGCTGCAGGAGGAGTATGCTGTGTCAGACAGCGCGCCACTCGGTTAGGGGGACGGTGTTTAGGATCAGCATGTCATGTCTTGCGTCAGCACCGTATGGCATGGCAACGTTGGAACTACTTTTTTCCTCTTCTTTTTTTTTATATCTATATAAATATATATGATTATTCCTGTGCAGGAGTTGCAAGCTTGAAGAAAAAAAAAAAGAGAGAAAAAAAAGAAAAAAAAAAAGAACTCAAAAATTGATGTCCAATGTAGGTATACATACATGTACATATTGTATATGTATCCATTCTCCGATGCTAGCATAAGTTTGCTTGATTCTTGTCATATTTGCTGAGCTTCTGACTTTTCCAAGACATTTGAATACTTCATATGTGTATGTCTGCGGTATTTTGAATATAAAAGTGATGATTTAGGAGTAAGGTTTCAAGATTTCACTGTCTCATTAAATCTTTGCGCAGTCTCTTGCTATCATGCTTTTTTTTTTTCCTCTCCTTGTCTTGGCATGTGGGCAGAAAGCGTGTGTGTGTAGTGCTGGGAGCTTTACTTCATAGTGTAGACATGTCTGTGAGTCTGGGCGGAATGCTGTAATGCTAAGTAGCGGATGAAATAGACTTTGAAATACAAAGGCATGTTAGGACGATGCTCTGCGATGATTGTGAAGGGTGCAAGTGTATGAGACAGCAAGATAGCAAACTGACGATTAAGGAATTCTGTATGAAAAGCGATAAAGATTTGTCTTTTTTTTTCTAAACTGTGGTATGCACAGAATGAACTCCTGTTCTTGAGTCAAGGCACCAAGCTATCGCAATCAATTTTGAGGAGAGGCGTAGTTAGTGATTCAAGCTTAATGCATACATTTACTACACTGTGCTTTTTTTTCTAATGAGATATCATGCGAACAAGCACCTCAACACGTGCGAATCGTGAGAATCCTGTCAAAGACCCACTAAGATGTGTAAAGTTTTTAGTTTGATGTCTGTTTCCATGACGATGAACATAAACTAACGTATGTTTTGTTAAAAGTATGTTGTGTACAGTTGTGCAGTTAGTATTTACATAGCACCGTAGGTCATCTCTATATATAGATATATATTAACAACAACAAAAAGAAGCATGGCAAATTTCTGTAAGAACATCGGGCCAAATATTTTAGATTAGGATTCCGTCAAAGTATGACACATTTGTTGATTTTTTTTTCTTCCTCTTCAATTATTAATGAATGATAAAGAATGTGTTTTAGTGCATTTTATAATGGCTTTTTATGTACAAAGATCTTCAGTGAGTGAAATTTTCTGTTTGCTTTCTTTGTGAGTATCCTAAAAATATAACAAAGTAAAAAAAAAGGTAAAGTGTCTGTTTTGTAGAGTAAGTCTCCATATATATATAAAATATACATGTATATGTAGGAAGGAATATGTGCAAGAAACTATTAATTGGGACTTTTGATAATGGTAAATGTTTACCTTTGATTGTGTATCTATGGATACATGTTTTTCTTCATTGTCAAAGTGCGTATGTCAAGTTGGTTTGATTGTATACACAGTTGTACTTGGACTTGAAGCCGGCATCATGCAAATGCGATTTCATGTATGAATGAGAGTCAACAAAAGGCAAGAAAAAATAACAGCTGAAGTAAAAAAAAACAAAACAACTAATATTAACAAAGAAACACAGAATGATAGGTATGAAAATGCCATTATTGTTGTTTAATTAGTTTGTTTTCTTTGTATCATATTGTATAGCTCTTTGACAATCTTGTGTGTAAGCTCTTTATTCCCTTCGTTCATCCGCAAACCAGCATTGCCACATTGAGCACTTTGTTCATTTTAGTGCATTGTCAAGTCCAAAGTCATTGTATTTTTATTTAAAAATTCTTGAAATATGAGCTGAGTACGTCAACGTGCCTTCAGCATTCAAGGGGGGGGGGGGGGGGGGGGGCTGGCGGCGGTCGTGGTAGGAGGAAGCTTGACAGGGAATCAGAAAATAACAACTGGTAGTCAGTCGATATCCTTGTGTGTATGTACATTTGTATACCAACATTGTTGGAAAGTTGTAACTGTCAACCCGTGGCAGAAAAAGAACGCAACAGGAAATTATGAACTTGAATAAATACATATGCAAGAGTCCAGGTTGCATTGGGAGATCAAAACTGTAACGTTGCCCACACCCAAGTATGACAAAGAATCAAACAAAAGAATGAAAACAAATATTTGTTACCTGTGTGCTTATGTGTGTCTGTTCCGTTGAAGTTGTAAAATGCTATATTCAGGTGCCGTTTGATACTTTTTTGGCTGTATGCTTGTTTGTTTACTGAAAGGTTTTAGTTAAAGGAAAGGGGGGGGGGGGTTGGGAGGAATATGTGGTAAATAGAACGAAGTGGCTTCCTGCCATGCATGCCTAGGTACCAGCACTTCTACTGTCCACATCTTTGGAACTAGGTTATGAATTCAGCACATGTATGACTGTGAATGGTCCTCGCCAAGTTTTTATCTTGTTTACGACGATAATATTAGGCGTATTATAAAAAAACAACAACAAACAAACAGCAAAAGTTCTTGATGGTTCCCCCATTCCCTCCCCCCCCCCAAAAAAAAAAGATAAAACTGATGGAAACATTATGCATGACTTATAAGCTTGTGTTTTTGAGTGATCAGTTTTATGCTGCTTGCTAGTTTCTGTCCTTTGACTGTAGCTCACAGTTTGAATTCAGGTTGACATCTCGTACGTACCGTGATATCCAACATTCACGCATTTTTTGTCTGCTTGTCTGTTTGCAGCCACGTGACATATACAGTCACATGTGTTAGACCCAGATCGTATTTTAGACATAAGTGGTTCATAGCGATCTTTCTTGTCTTCAGGGAATCACTTTTATAACAAAAGAAAAGACAAAAAAACCTCTCTGTGAAATTGTGTCAAATCAAAGTTACTTGATCTCGTGGCATTTTGTACCAAGACCTTACGTGTTTGCCATAGTTTTTATGTACAGAACTGTTAATGTGATACTGTAGGTAACAGTGATTGTTTTGTTTTTTCTCTCCCGCAAATGTTCCAGTGTGATCGCATCTTCTCAAACTCATTTGTTCAATGTAGGAATAAGTTCTGAAGAAATACGAGGACAATATTTTGATAGTTGAATGTCCTAATGCAGTGAAATAGAAGAAACTTGAGCATAGGAGGAAGAGCTCTGTTCTGATGTATGTATGCAAAGCTAATCAATTATCTTTTGAGGTTTCTGTCACTGTGGTGGGGGGGAAAATGAAAAAAGAAAAACAACTTGGCATTTCTGGATGAAGACAAAATGAAGATTTTTTTGATTTTTTTTTTTTTTTTTTTTTTTTTAATGGGTGTTATGCACCATGGTAACTTGTATGGTTTTAGTTTGTGCCAAGTCTGTGCTAGCTAGCTTCACATGTTTTTAAGTACAGCATGTTGATGACTAGGAAAGGTAGTGTTTTGAAGAGGGTCCACTCTGAACATTTTCTTCACTAATTCCAATCCCAACTCTTATCTTCAGGTGTGAGCAGAAGCATAGCCAGTACCCTTTTCATTGTACATATCTGCACATAATAAGTTCTGCTGTATGATACTTTCCCACCCTTTCTCGCCCATTTGGACTACTGCTCTTTCACCTGTAAGTCGTACGTGTATTTTACACATTGTTTGTCTGTCTTTTTTGTCTTCTCCTCTTTTTCCCAGCAGATTTGCAAACTGTATGATGATGTTAAATGAAATTCTCAGAAGTCCATTCACTGTTGTTTTGTGTTTTTGGGGTCGCACATAAATGAACTCGCAATTATATTGACAGTATCTGTATGATGAAACCATAACGATCTAGTCAGTTAACTGTTATAACCTGTAACGTTAGTAGCCTCTTGTGTATACATGCCTGTATGTACATGTGCGTGAAAGAGAGAGTGAGATAGGGAGAGAGAGGGAGAGAGAAAGAGATTAAAGAGGACATATGTGTATGCGGATGCTCGTATCAAACACAAGATTTCACTCGATCAGTTCCCAGTTAGAATGTTTACTCTCTGTACAGTGTTTTATTTTAGTAAGTTGAATCATGACAGCTTATTTTCTTCTTTGGTTCAAAAATTTGTGAATTGTACTCTTGTTAATATAAGTCTTTATTGCCTACCAGTGGAGCAAACAGAAACAAAAACAAAAAAACTTTTCGAAGTCAGTGTATACAATATTTTGTAATTGATAGCAACAATGCCTGAAAAGTTGCCAATTGTAGTGTAAAAGAAAAAGAAAATGATACAGGCAGTGAAGTTTTATTGATTTGAATGGTGACAGACTGTTGCCAATTTGAGTTACTACTGAACTGCCCAGAGATTTTGGCAAACAGCTGTGTAAAGATAATCTGTGGCTTTGTCCCTGTAACTTTTTGTGTTTTTCTTGTGTCAGTAGTAGTGATGACTAGCTTGAGGTCAGAAATAACAATTATTGTTCCACAAAATACTTGCCTGCCTCTTTGTCTTCATTTGTGTCATGGTCACTTTTAAAGGACAAGTTCACCTTCATAGACATGTGGGTTGTGTGAATGCAGCAATATTAGTAGAACACATCAGTGACAGTTTGAGGAAAATCAGACAGGCCGTTCAATAATTATGAATTTTTGAAGTTTCTGCTCAGTCAAGGCTGGATTAGGAGACTACTAAAGCTTGTGATGTCACATGTGTACAACGATATAAAGAAAGAATAAAGAAAATTCAACATACTTACACTTTTCTCGCATAACAAAAGAACACTTGACTTCTCTCTTTCAGAAGGCAAAGGGAATAATATTACCCTTAACATATGTCAGTCAAAAGTCAAAAGAAATGTGCACTTTATTCAAAAAGTGAAGTTTTGTGAAATTCTCTTTTTATTTTCTTTATATTGTTTTATGCATATGACATCATACACTGTAGTAGTCTTCTCATCCAGCAGTGACTGTACAGATACTTTAAAAATTCATAACTTTTGAATGGATTGTCCAATTTTCCCCAAACTGTCACTGATGTGTTTTACTAATTACAGTATTGCCACATTCCCTCAATCCACATGTCTATGAAGGTGAACATTTTGTGTGGAGAAGTGGACATTTTTGTAGTCAAATTCTTCAACAGGGTAAACTCTAGTCCAGTTCTGGACTCTTTTTATCCATTCTTTTTTTTCTTTTTTTTCCCGGACTATACGCGTTAGGCCTAGTGATGTGGCGATCCCGGCTGACCCAATTACTCAGTGGCAGCAGCTCACAGCAGCTCTCGGGGGATCGCGCCATCACTCAGCTTAACATGTATAGTCGGCAAAAAAAAAAAAAAGAATCAATAAAAAGGAGTGATGCCAGGGTAGCAAAGATGTGTCCAGTAGAATCACACATATTGATGGAAGGCTTCAAGCACTGAAATTATAATATTTTTGCCGAACTTTATCCTCAACACAGCTATCTTCAGAGGATGTGCACCATACCCAGTGCACACATTGCAGCGCTATTGTAGCTCCTATCAAGAAGCAACATAGGTTCTGTGAATCATAATAATAGGGTCACTGTATACTAGACAGTTTACACACACACACACCCACACACACGTAGACTGATGGCTTTACTCTTCATTTCCAAGTAATGTTGATCTTTCAACAGAGCTTCCCCACATGAATGTCAAGTGAAGCAGAAGCCGACACAAGAAGCAGATTGGTGTATAGCCTCTGTAGATTAAAAAAGTTACGTCAAAAATTTAACTTTGGAATGACATGACTACATAATGTCGTACTGTACTGAAAATGCCACGGAGGCATCTTATGTTGGCAGGAGTCCAGTTAAAAACCTGATGATCAAGTAATCCTAACATAGCTGCCAACTACTGTATACGCCGAATATTTCGCGAGGTTTTTATTTTCGCAAATTTCAAGAGTTCAGTGCTATTCATGAATTTAAAAACATACACAAAATCTAACTCTGATCCTGCATGTAATGTGCACACATACATTTCTCCGTTCGGCACTGTACTCAACAATTGTGAATTTGACCACTCACGAAATTGTTGAGAAGTTTCAATTCGCGAAAAATTAGACTTGTTAAATAGGCCTATGAGGCGTATGCGGTACATGTACTAGTAAAATTTTGTAATTATTAGTCATTTCAGCTTGTGACTTTCTGTTTTGGCCTTGTAAAATTCTGCAAATTAGTCAATTTTTGATAAATAAACCATGTGCTTCTATGCAAAACAATCCACTATTAGTAATTTTCATGAGAATGATTAGTAAATTGTACACAGAAATGTTGGCAGCTATGCCAACATTCTGATTCTGCCCATACTACTCTCCCTTGATTATTGCTTGGATTTCTCTTTTAATTTTTTGTTTGAATCGGCCATTAACTGGATGCTGTAATTAATGGGAGTATGCAGTCATACCATGTTAGGAGCAGGATATTGTGAGTATGCCTCCTTGTGATAAATGTAACAAATCAATGAAATGAAAGTGATGCTGTGGTTGTTTTTGTCTGCCTGTGGAGGTGGTCTCAGACGGGGTCCAGGACTGACGGACGAAATGGAGATGCCATTCCTAGCTAGACGCTCCCTTTGAATGATTTTCATGCTTTTGTCTGAATATCTATCTCATTTCATTCCAAGTGGCGTGTCAGTTGTAAGTCTGGTCCATAAATTCTTCAATCCAAAGAGGAGTTTTTTTTTTTTTTTTTTTTTTTTTTTTAATGTTATCTCATTGATTTGTATATTGCTGCATGAGCTTGCATATTCATTTCTGCCTGAGCTTGTATTTTCATCGTGCCTGTACTTGTACAGAATGATCATTTAGGATGTGGTATCCCTAGCTGCATAGATAGTCCATAATATGTTAACCCCTGGTGTGCCTCATCAGTCCCACATTTATATCAATTCTGAGATTGAGGGATGCTTGACAATCTAATGGCAAAGTTTTGGAAAGCTGACTTGAGGTCGTTCATGAACTTGATTAATCTGTTGTTTCTTTGAGTTTATTTCTGTATTATCTGTTTCATCGATCAAACGCTCCATCAGTGTGGGAAAGTTTGTTAATGTCGGGCTTATCATATAAATGCAGTTTCACAAGGACATGCATTTTTCTCCTTTCTAGTTGACATGGAAGTATTGATGAGTCGCAAGCACTATGTCGCTGAATTTAATTGGCCTTCATTGTCAATTATTCATTCCTCATTCGTTGCATCAAACCAAACCGTCCACAGGGAGCAAGTCTCGCACAAAATTGGCCTCTAATCTATCACAGGTTACGCTCTTAACCTATACGCTGTGCTCTGGGTATGAGCTGAACTATGGGAGTATCGGGGACCTGGGTAAAGTGGTCGTACAAATTAACATGTTCAGCCGTTACCTTGGGAAGCATCATTGTGTATTATTCTCGTATTGATTGTGCTGGAAATGGTAAATGGCTTTCTAATGAGTTGGAGCGACAACAGAGACAGAAATTATCACCGCCACCATGGCATGGCGTCTGAGTCAAATGCACCCGGCTTTAATTATATTTGCACCACACTGAAGTGAGAAGTGCAAAGTGAATCATTTCATAATCAAGTTTGTTTTGTTTTGTGTTTGTTTTTGCTTGCTTTATAGTCTTTTTTTTAATGAAAGACTCAGCACAATTAATGCATATCCATGTGTTTACGCTCTACAGTAAAATAGATAACGATACACTGGATGCATGCACACATGCTCCTGATTATACGTTATACTGAGGCAGTTGATGAATAAGTGCATCGATTTGTGTTCTCCAACCATCGGGAAGGCTTCCAATGGCGAGAAAACTAGTATGCTTTGTTTGAAAGTTCTACATGCATGAAAGTGGAAAAGACTTGCAGTCTGTTGCACACACTTTATACTTACCTAATTATTTGTGACACCATTGTTGGGAAGCACTCTTGTAACATGATACAGGTAATTACCCTCACCTTCCATATCCAATTAGACCTCCAGAGCTACCCTGATATTCTCTTTTCTTCTCCCTTTTCTCTCATTAACCCCTAAAGAAGGATCCGAGTGTACTCGGGCAGGTGTCTATGGAAAATGTGTGTTGGAGCAAAATCAGCCCGTCCTCAATGGGTTAATTGCTCTATGCAAATTGCTGTACGTGTTCATTTTAGTAGATGGCACGCCTTATGCCAATGGACCTTGTGTTAATTCATTCCGACTTGCAAGAGGCCACATGACCACTTTATCAATGATCAAGGCTTGCCATCAAGCGTTGCTTGTTCCCTATTTTGTGCTTTATTCCCTCGAGTCTTCCTTGACTGTTCTCTGCCAGGTCACTTGAGGCCTGCCTTGTTTTTCTATCTACCTTCATCATCCCTAGCCCAGGCCCCTCTCTCTCTCTCTCTCTCTCTCTCTCTCTCTCTCTCTCTCTCTCTGTGAGTGCTTCTTTGGGACGTGGTTCTTGCTCATTCGAGGAACATGGCCAAGTCGCGTCAGTCCGCATTTGCGTATTATCCGATTATCACCTGTTTATCATCTGATTAGGCTTCTTAACTTCATATCTGGCAATGCGATCCATCCTCGACACACTGGATTCTTCCGAGACATTTGTGATGAAAGGCAACAAGTGTTCGATTGCCCCTTTAATCCCAACCGTTTCCAACATTTCATTACAGCATGTATATAACAGGACAGTTAAAACAGTGTCCTCATAAACCTCCATGCTAATTGGCTTACAGTGTTATATTTCTCACTTCCACTATGTATAAAGACGTAATATACAGGCTGTACAGTGGATTTATATGGACCAATCAGAAAAGAAGAAGATATAATTCATAATCAGAACCATTAATTGCACACCTATCCCATTTGTTTTACCAGCAATTCCACTGGCCTTGGTTTTTATGTTTTCCTTGCATGGCCTAGGTCTTCCATTAAAGGATGGCTCACAATGTTTTGCAGAGCATGACACCACATAACATAGCTAGCATCCTTTAATCACATCTCGCTGGAGAAAACAACAGTAATTATCTGTATGTGGTACCATTCTAAGTGCTTTCTACCAATTTTTTGTAACCTTATTCTTGGCAGGAAGCACACATTTGCTCATAAATCGTAGTCACAAGTCCAACAGAAAACACAAGACTTTATGGTTTCTATTCCCATTACCAGTAGAACTCATGATTGGCCGCCTTAGGTTGGAAGGCATTAGAATTTATCTTTAGTTTGCGTGTTAGCTACTAGAGAAGTTACTTAAACAGCAGCATGTGTTGTCCCATAACCCATGATTTTTCAGGCATTCTGTAAATCTTTGCCAAAGTGCATCCTACCTGGCAACATAGTGCCTACAAGAACATGCATCAATTTTGTGCAAATTATGCAGAAATTTCATATTCTTGTAGTCCGTTAACAGGCTTTCCATTCTAGGTTTTCCTTTTTCCATCAAACATCTGACATATCAAATGGATTTGATAGTTTCAACTCCAAAATGATGTACATAGAATCTGAATGGAAACAGAATTCATCTACATTGTACAGTATATAGTACCAAAAGTGTGATGTCACAGCTATTCACAGAGCTACCAAGTCTCACACATTCTGCGTGAGACTCAAGCATTTAGGGGCCATCTCACGATCTCACGCATGGCACCCATTTTTCTCACGCATCGGGCGAAGTTTGCAACTTGGGCCTATAATAATGAGCATAGCTCAAAAGATTAAAGTGATATTTGCAATTGAAGGTATATTTCCCTTTTGTCTTTCAAAGTAAGTAAAAAATAGTCATAAGTATGCACTTGATAGCACCATTAAGAGCTAAAAATTGAAAACCGTGAAAACCGTGGGAGGCCACAGGGGGAAAAACCCCTCCCACACCCTCGCTCGCGCGCACATTCGCGCGCCAAGATGCGGAGTCATGAAAATCTCACTCATAAAAATGTTTTGAACTTGACATCCCTGTATTCATCACCATGGAAACTGGAAACTACACAATCTTGCCTGGCCCAAGTGTTTATGCTCACACCTCGTTCCAACCCAGGCTATGACAAAAGACAGTGACGTCATATCACTTCCATACACTCTATAGAGTGGATAGCAGCCCACTTCAGAAAAGGCAGAATCTTTTAAAGAGAGATAGCATAATTTGGCTGTTTTCTCAACTGTCTTCTCATATTTAGAATCATATGCAATGAACAGCTATGCTGCGTTTACACCATGCATGTTCCCGGCGGCCACAGTAGCCCTGTTTGCTCAAAACATAATGCGCCTTGGGTAGTTGAGGCATTCTCATGTAGTACTGTATAAGCTGTTATTTTCGCAAGGGTTTTATTTTCGCGAATTTCGCGAATCACAGTTGGATCGCATATTTAACAACACACGAAAATGTCACCAGACGCTAGAGTAATAGTACATTTAAATTTGGCGGAGGTGTCAATTCCCAAAACAACATCTTGCGAAAAAGTCTTGTGATCTCCTCGTTTGCGAAAATATCTGTACGCAAAAACAACAGCGTATACAGTAGTTTTACCCCTCTTTGCATTCTAGTCTTGATCACTCCAGTCCTCACTTCGGTGAACGTACTGTGTACCTATCAGATGCCGTTTTCACGGCGTCTGGTCAGGCTAGACTATCAATATTTTCTTTCGCAGCCCGCTACGGACCGCCCCCAAGTTTTGTTACGACCTATTACGTGCCGTTGTGTTTTGTTGCGTTTTAACAAGTTTCCATCTGTGCCTGGTTTTGTTGTTTGTTTGTTTGTTTTTTTTTTGAATGGTGACATCTATTTTCTAATGTAGAAAATAGCACTTACTGTATCTCATGATGATATTATCATTGTTATGTATAGGCCATTTAATTTCCTCACAATCACTGTTTAGGACCAGCCTCCACTCCAAAGAAATCTAGACTCTTCTGGCTTTTTTGGTTCAAACATTGCACTTCAAAACAAATTTTACAAAGAAGAACCTACAATGTATGATTATATTTTCTAAAGCCAATTTTATTCCAACTCTGCTGGTTTGGGCCACGTCATGGGATGGTTCTACAGGTGAAGAGTTTTATCGCAAAATGAGCCAACCCCATTCTTGTTTTTAAGTTGAGATACAATGTATTTGTGATTAAAGCTGCCTAAAAAAGCAAAGAAATAACAAGAAAATAAGAGATATTTTACATCATAACTTCATTCCTTGTAATGTTACAAGTAAGGTGGCACTGGAAACTAACGTATTATTTCTCTGTATCTGATGATGGGCTTACTTTAAAATGTTTAAAATGACACTTGGCCCACTTTGCAATGAAACTCTTCAAAATGTTGACTGAGAAATCATCATGTGAACCAGGGAATTCCCACGCCAATGACCTTGACTCCTATAGCATAATGCTGTCATGCTCAGAAAAATCCATTCTCCTAATTCGCTCATCGTTATAATTGACATTATCGCATGATGTTCCACTATTAATATTCAACAAAGAAAAAACAACAGAGCAAGATCAATAGCATGTCCATGGCACATCTTCATTCATATCTCAAGTACATTAAAGCGAAAGAAATTTATGAATATCATTTTCTCTTATAATCAATAATGGGTTGAATGCCGTCTCCATGGCAAGAAGACAGACACACAAATTTGGTCTTAATTTCTGCTCTCCACACAATAATTGTCTGGGTACTGTTATAAGCTCATTACGATGTACAGATTCTGGCCTCCTCACACTGGAGTGGAGGAATGAATTGGCAAGGCGGGCGCTTTGCGACTTACCGAGGCATGCACATATCTCCCTCCACCTGTGTAATGCCAAGTCAATAAAATGGGAGTGTATATGAGTGAACGTACTTTTGATGAAAGTTGGTCTCCTTAAAGCACCAGCCATTGTCACCAAGTCACACCACCAACACACACACACACACACACACACACACACACACACACACACACACACACACACACACACACACACACACACACACACACACTTACACACACACACACACACACACACACACACTTACACACACACACACAAACTGAACCATTTTTAAAACAACAGCCTATACATTTACTCTTGATGCGTCCTTAAAAGGCAGTGCTCTTGGGAATATCTTCATATATATTACTAGTACAAGGTTATGGTTATCGAGAATGGTTAGACCTCTATTACTGAACCAGAAATATTGAAGACTGTATACTATCAATTAAAAAAGACCCCCCAAAAAAACAAAAACAAAAAAATCCTACCCTTATTTCATCTGATATTATATATCTATATTCTTTTAGTGTTGTGTATATAGACATAATGTACAACAAACATTTTTTGACAAATAATTATGTTTCTGGTTTCTGGTGTATGTTCAAATGCTGCTATTTTCTTTAACTCTTTATGTGCCATGCCGGAAACCCACTGTGTGCCACGTTATTCTGAGACACGAAGGTAGTCATGCTTTGAGAAAGAATTCTGTTATTCCGATTTGTATAACTTCTACAAATTTCTGTTAAGATGGGCATAATAGTAGGCAAAGTCAAAGAGGAATGCCAAGCTTTGTTACGATATAATTTGTATGACGAATCTATTTTCAATTTTTCTTTTGAATGACCAGTTGCTACATTACTGTAAAGGCATGACCTTTGCACATAAAACCGTGACAGAAACCTAGAATGTACGAGCAAATCTAGTTGGGAACATCGCTTGATAGTCGACCACCACATAGAATGGAAGTCGTATACGAGAGGAACAAAAGCACAAGAAATGCTTTCATTGTGCCTCGGGATTAGCAGTAATTAGCGGTTTATCGATCGGTCTTGGCGGCTTTGTTTGTTGAGCAGAATATGCGAAGTTGGCACGCCGTCGACTGAGTCGGACGCGCGAACGTGGCACATAAAGAGTTAATCATCCATGATTTCAGTTTGAACCCAACAGAGATGTGCAAATCTGATGCATGGCTGCCACCTACACTGTAGTGTGCTTTTAAAATTTCAAGTCTGCTTCTTCTGTTAAGTCAAATTCCTTTTTGTTTTAGATAAGAAATGTTCTCATGTGATCTTCAGAATAAATAAAAACAAATACAAACACACACACACACACACACACAGATTGCATAAATCAATATAGATCCATAAAGAAGTTCAACTAGAACATGACATCAAGTGCATCTAGCACTTGTCTAAGTATCACAAGTTCACCTTCCACACTTTCTTGCAGACATTACCCAAGAAAACTAGAAATGTCGCTACAGCGAGTGGTTATACCCCCGCCAAACAACATTTCATAAGCTTTGGTCAAAACAACATTTCATAAGCTTTGGTCAAAAAACTGAGAAAGTAGTTAAATCCGCAAGATCTTTCCTTGATCTTCTGGCATTAATATGTCGTTACCATGGCAACGTACTTTCGGGTACTGTCGAAAAATGCGTCTTGCACATCTACAACCAAAGGCACACATCTGTACCAAGTTTCATGGAAATTGAGCAAAAACTGAGGAAGTAGTTTGCAACACAAAATTTTCCATCATTTTGGCTCATAATATGTGAGCTGTTACCATGGCAACATACTTTTTGTCACTGTCAAGAAATGTGTCATGCTGACCTATATCCTAAGAAAAACATTCAATATGAATTCCATGAGAATTGGAAGAACACTGATGAAGCAGTTTTGCTATGAAGCATTTTGCCCTATATTTTACCAATAACATGCCGTTACCATGGCAACGCACTTTTTGCCACTGCGGAAATGTGTCTTGCACATTAACATATTCAGATGAACATCTGTACCTAATTTCATAAAAATTGATCAAAAACTGTGGGAGGAGTTCGCGACGCAAGATTTGTACCCATTTTTGCTCATAATATGCCGTTACCATGGCAACGTACTTTTGGGTACTGTCAAAAAATATGTCTTGCACATCTACAACCCAAGGCACACATCTGTGCCAAGTTTTATGGGAATCGGTTGAAAACTGAGGAAGTAGTTCGCAACGCAAGATTTGCAACGGACCGACCGCCCGACTGACCGCCCGACCGACCGACCGACCGCCCGACCGTCTGCTGATTCCTATATACCCCCTTCAAACTTCATTTGGCGGGGGTATAAACATAGCAAACCTGGGGAGTTTTAGAGGACCACCAAGGGGCATGGTGTCCATTTGCATATTCTATTGCACTGGAAATAATACATGCCAAGTTTGTAGAAAATTTGACCATATATTAAAAGAAAAAGAAAAAAAGAAGCCACTAATGTATCAACTCAAAGCACAATCTTAGTTCTATCACTTCTGGTTCAAGAGATGAGGATATTTGCTTTGGGAAACCCTAGAAGGTTGTCAAGTGGGGCGTGGTGCCCATATTATTATATTATAAAAATATACTATATTCTATCCCTGGGATTCTATCATCTCAGCAATAATATTTGTCACGTTTTGTGAAAATGTGACCATGTGTTTTCAAGAAGAAGATACAAATGTGAAAATTGACCCCCGTTTTCATTCCTCCACTGGGCTCCGAGGGAAGGGGGGATTACCTCAATTTGGGAATATATATCACAGATGATGGTTATATACGTTATAACCCTGACTGCAATCACATTCTGTTGTAAAGCCATCACTTCAAAGTTATAATAACCAACGAAAAAATAATAGTTTCCTTACAGGTCACAAATGAATGCTTCATCATACCCTGTAGTTCAATCAAACTTACTTCAGTTTTTTGATAAGAAATTTTCCAAAGTGATCCTCATGATAAATAAAAACAAATACACACACACATACATTACACAAATCATTTAGCACAGCTCATTTGAGGAGTAATCTTGACAAAGAAGGTTTAACACCGATCTTTAGAAAATGCTCTCCTTCTCTATGCCATAAATGCCCCATCCCAGGCTCTTTAAAATCCCGCAAACACTTGCCTGACTTGTGCATGAAAATTGGCCTGTGTATAGATTGATGAGAAGAATTAGGTTATGATGCTTTTAAACACATATTTATTTCATTATCTACTGACACTTCATAACCCTAATATGCAATTTATTTCATATCTTGCAATACAGTATGTCCAAATTGATTTCATTTGCAGTATGAAAATGCACAGTGACCTGGAATTTAGGTATCACTGGGTAAACAGCACAGAGTCTTTAATAGAAATCGCCTTGAAAATCTGCTTTAATTATTTTTTTTCCATAATTTTTTTTTTCTTCAAATTCTTGCAAAGTAGTTCTCTATTTTTCTTATGCTTTTACCTCTCCAATGTTTTGCTTTACTGCCTGGAAATGGTCTCAGATAAATGTGTAAATAATCACTGGATATGGTATCAATTCATGAGAATACACATTGCTTTGCTATAGGATAAAACATGGGCATATGTGTTACATGCTCTTGTTTACGGACATGTGATCAGTTACTGCAATCTGACACCAAAACTGCGTGTCCCACCCCAATAAATGAGGCGCATCAAAACATGTAGAAACCATCGGAGAGAAAAAAGGTCATGAGAGATGAATGCAAAAGCTGCAGGCAATGTGAAGCACCCCCCCCCCCCCCTTTTAGGGTTACAGCCATATCATTTACTTAAAGTATGTCACTGTTGTTATGGTTTCCAGATCCTTCTTGATCCTAGTCAGTTTCTTTTCAATAATCCTACCACCTCCCTCTCTCTCTCTCTCTCTCTCTCGCGCACACACACACACACACACACACACACACACACACACACAACACACACACAGATACATAGACAGTGAATCCATCAAGTAACAACTGCCGAGACTGCCATACATTCCTAGCTAAGAGCATATATCACCAATAAATCTGTAATGTCAGTACACACCAAAGACAATCGGGAGAAAAAAACCTGACACTATTTCTTGGAGTTAACCATGAGTTTCTACAAGTTTGTCAAGGGTTTTGGATAATAAGCACTGTATAGAGCAATTGTACAATCACGTACTGAATTCTGATATGTAAATAGGCCTACTCTGTATAGAGTAATTGTACAATCACTGAATTCTGATATGCAAATAGGCCTACTCTGAAAATAGAACAATGCTCGATGCAGCACATTCATGAAGACATCAATATGTGATATGCGAAAGCTATACTGGTGAAAGTGCACAGATAGATGACTCATTCGCATCAATATAGTGAGAGCAGTTTGCAGATGTGCCATTTAAAAGTACCTCGCCCAATATGTTAAGTGTACACCACTTAACTGTTCTAACTTCAGCTAAAAATAGCACAATGTATCCATGTCACCATTCACTGAATTAACCAGTGAAAGATAAGCAGCCTGATAAGCACCTTCCAAGTTCATGGAAACACATCCAATTCAGATTAGACCGGAAATGTTAATGTACTACATGTTCTTTGAAAAAAAAAAATAGACAATTGAGTATACACTAAGCAAGAAAAAATAAAGGAGAGAGTGAACATATCTTTATATTCATATTTCTTATATAAGACTTTGATAAAAAAAAATCAATAAATTATATATCAAATCAAGGAAATTTCAAGCGTCTTCAAAAATGGCAGCTACGCATGAGAGAACACATTCCTTTATCATCAGTACAGCACACTGACAGAATCTTCAGTAAAATATTGTATTTCTTTCGGGGGGGGGGGGGGGGGGGGGAGGGAAGAGTTTGCAATGGCTCAAACAGGAAGTTCAATCAACTCTCTCTCATTCAAAGATAAAGCTGTTGTGTCACCAGATTGGTTTCCATTGTTATTTGAAAGGGCATTGACATAGAAATGGCAGATAGTCCATCTTTGACATTTTTTCCTTTGCACCTTGACAGAGAAAAACAAATGTGTTTATTCATGCATAAAATTGAGTAAGACATTGTATGTTACCCTAGCAGGCTAAAGCAGTATGCAGTTTTTGCTTTGATTTGATATATAATTTATTGGTTTTTATTACAGTCATACATGGAAAGTCTGAAAATGGTTGTTTTTGTGCCAAGTGTACCATGGTCACGTGGGCATCTTTGCTCACCTTATATTCATTTGGTAAAGATAATCTGTTGACGAGTCTGCTTTAGCATTTTAAGTCTTTACAAGCCACATTCGCATGTCCCCAACTCAGCCAACGGCATGCCAAATTCGCATATTCTGCTCAAATGCACAAATCCACCCAAACCAATCGATAAAATGCCAAATGCCAAAGCACATTGAAAGTGTTTCTCGCTATTTCATTCCTGGCGCAGGTAGCTTGCATTTTGTGGTGATTGACTATCATGCTGTGTTCCCTACTGGATCTACGAGTAAGTTTCTGTCACTGTTTTGTGTGCAGAAGTAATGCCTCTACAATAATGTTGCTACTGGTCATTTGCAAGAAAAACAATCATAAATTTGCCATACTATTTATATCAAAGCAAAGCTTGGCATTTTCTCTGCAACTTTGCTTGTAACTTGATGAGGGTGACTAAAATCTATAAAAGTTACATTGATTTGAAAAGCAAAATATTTTCCAAAAGCATGACCGTGTTGCTGTCTCAGAATAATGTGGCACACATGGGGTTTACACCATGGTACATAGAGTTATCAAAGGTTGCTTTGACAAAGTTCATAATTTTCAATTCCATTTCATCAGATCTGCAATTTTACCTATATAAGCTTCAAATCTCCTTTATTTCTCTGTTTGCATGTTTTTGTTTTGTTCACTCAAATAAAAAGTACCTTACTATTAAACAGAGAAGTCTCATAGTGCCATATAGACCGATTCGGGTTTGTTGAGGGCAGCAGACAATTTGTGGCATTGGGCGCAGCCATAAGCTCATTTTGCGGTGTCCCAGCCGACCCCCCCCCCCCCTCCTCTCCCCCACCCCATGGGCAACATGTTTATCGCGCACTTGTAACAAAGGTTCGCGCATTAAGCAAGCATTCACGCACTCAGTACGAGACGCCCATTGGCTAAAACAACCATGCATCAGTTTTTCATTCCGTGCTCGTGAGAGGAGGGGGGGGGGGGGTCGGCTGAGACACCGCAGTAATGGCGCTGCCCATGCCAAAAATACACATAGAGCATCACAGAATCGGTCTATAGGTCAACACTTTATTAAAAGGAAAGTTGGGTCGAAGGGTTAGCTTCATTGCATGTGGTCTGTCTAACTACCATGCAATATTCACTACTACACCTATAAAACACTTGATGGCCATACACTTCCTTGAAAGCAATTTTAGCATGTAGATGATGAACTTACATAGGTCAAGCAGTCTCTGAACTTTAGATCTTCTGTGAATGGCGTATATGCAATGACAATCACACAGACCTCAACTGTAACTCAACAACCTACCATGACTTAAAAATTAGACTATCAAGCTATTAACCCCTTGAAGACGAGTCCGGAGTATACTTGGGCAAATGTCTACGGGAAATGACTGTTGTAGCAAAATCAGTCTGTACTCAATGGGAGGAAAGCATAATTATTAACAAATCCAATTCTGTGTATTATTGGGTCCTAGATGCATATAAATCTTAGAACTAATATGCATTTTTGTCTCTGCATTTTCTGCATTATGTCCAATGATTTGTCATTCCTGATTGTTTAAAAGTTGATTTGGTATATGTATCACCTTGTATTATATACTTACTTTTATAAATTGAAAAATAAACAATTGAATTGAATTGAAATAAAAATAACATTCAAATTAGTAAAGGCATTTCATATGGCCTGAGTTCATCCAAAAGCACATTATGATAATCACCAACACTAGTCTGCTATGCAATAAACACGATGCTCACAAGGTCCTGGATTGTACATGGTACAACATTTGAAAAACACTGTTTTCTGATTTATTTCATTTCAAACAATCAGTGTGGCTGCAAACAATGTTGCATTTTGATATTTTAAACAAAAAGTATGACATAGCATTTGTTATACTGACACATTATGACCAGAACAGAGTAAAAAGGGAAAAAATGGCCATGCACTTTAATCTGACCATGAAGGCAGCATACACTTTTTCATTCAGAACATGCTCTTAACTTGGTAAGTGTATAAGGAAGGAGATTCAAGTGTTAGTGGGAATGTGAAATGGAGAACAGCATCCATGACATCATGATTATAAACGTCATAATTTTGTACTGAATAAAGATGAATGTGCATCTTGTCATCAATAATGTTCATAATTCTCAATATCGCCAGGAAAGAAATCATACCATATCACTGTTATTAGGTTACATTTGTAACATCACACTGAAGAGGTTTTTAGAGATACTGTATAACGGAGACAGAGTTTACCAGAATAGATGCCAATCAGCGGAACAGCCTGTCATACTGTGAAATGTATTCTCTTTCAAATCTTGACTGATTATCCTTTGAAAAAAAAAAAAAAAAAATATGTGTCTCATACCAATTGTATCACAGTAACTTTTTTCACTTCTAGAATGACTTGCAAACCTTGACCTATATCACTTGTCTGCATCTAAACCATAATCATTTCATTATTTCATCAAAGTCAATCGTTCCACACTAATACTTAAGTTACATCATTAAAATGTGTAAACATTTACTACAAATTTGGTAGTTTGAATGATGATCTCCTAGGGACTGCACAGTATGTGTCCCTCAATTTAGGCAGACTCCAGCTTATTTTTCTAGTATTTTACATGGAGCTCCTGTGTCTTGTCATGACAACTGCCTTTGCACCGCCCTCATCTTATTAACCACCACCGCCACCATCTCATACGGCAAAGGCAAGCTAACATCAGCATTCCATCATCTGCTCCACAATGTCTAGTCGGATAAATGTTGTCAGCAACAAAATTTATACATTTAACCAGTTCCTCCCGTAACTCTCCGAGAGCCTCCAATGCCCCCAAACAAGATTCTTTTTGCATGTTGACAAAGAACGGACAGGTTGGTAATCCACCTTTGCAAAAGCAGCCAAGCGGTACATGCATCCCCTTTCCACGGTCAACTACATGTGCCACCGAACAATACAAAATATCGCTTGGGTGCGCGGTATGAATAGAGCGTGCACTGATGGGCTCACAAACTCTTTTGTTTTACACAAAAGAGGTGCCAGAATGGGGTCAGCGAACACGAAAATCTACTGAGCTCAGCCCTGATCACCATGATCTTCATGAGTTTCATAGCAAAATAAGCGCATACTATAAAATTGTACATTGGAAAAGAGGCAAGAAATGCTGTGATACACACAGTTTTCATGCAGAAAAAAAAGCTGATATTGATAGACGAAAATCTAATCTTTTAGGCAAAGCTGTTTTTCTTGGAAGAAAAAGACAAATAAACATGAATTTTGGCCACAAAATCAGGTACTCTTGTCTACATTTTGAGAACCTAGTATACCAGGTTCCCGTAAGGAACGGGTTAAGAAGGTTTTCCTTGTACTATTTGTTTGTTCATTTGTTTGTTATTTTAGGGGGATGGGGTTGTTTGTCTGTGTGTTCATTAAAAAACATGCACGGCATCAAAAACAGCTGGATAAAAACACAAACATACTATTTGCAAACGTCATAGTCTGTGCAGGGCAGCTAGTGGCATATCAACAAACATGAGACAATACTTCCTGGTGAGTTCATTATCACTGTAGCACACACTCACTCATTATAATAATGACAGCTTTTATGTGTGTAATCCAATGCCATCATTCTTCCTGTGTGAATATGGGGAGGGTGATTCCTGGAAGGCACCGTTAACAAGGTTTATAATGAGAGAAAGAGAGAGCTTCTTGCGACGGACCATTTGATGACCTCGTCATCTACCCGCAATCCTCCTTGGCTCTGCGTCACGGAGTTGCAGTTCCTGGAGAGCTCTGCTGAAGTGGGAAGGGAGGGGCGCTACCACGGTGACGTCCCCCCGCCCTCGCCATCCGGGGATGAGGGCATGGTGGAGGTGGATGAAGAGGGGAAGACAGGAGGCCTGACTGTGGGTCAGTGATAGGGCCCTCTTCACTGGACGAGACAGCACCTGACCAGAAGGGTGGGAGGAGAAAAGAGTGACGCAGGGCTGCCAACACTGACACTCTACAATCAGGGAGGTGCCACTGAGCGATATAAGGGGAGACGGTAAAGTATGTTGCATGCATCTCATTTTTTAGCCAAAATCATTCTAAACTCATGGAGGCTTTTGCTTTTTCTTGTCAGGACACCAAAAAGACACAAAAATATTCAGGAAGCCTAATCCTCCAATATCAGGGAGATTTTGCAGTTCTGGGGATGCATGCTACAGGTTGCACTATACTCCCGTTGATAGCTTGCCTTCTTTTATAGTTTCCATGAATTTGTAAGACTCACAAAATATCTATTCTATTTAAACTATCTGTTCACTGTCTGAGGTGAATACTCCATCAATTCTCCCTAAACTTTTATTTAATCTCATCAGACCATTAAAAGAGACTATCAAAGTTCTTCGTAGAAAAAGATAAATGCATGGAGTGAAGATAGCTTTGAAAAGTTTATAGAATATTAAGACTGCACTCAGTGTACATAAACCATTCTGCAGGGAATAAAAAGACCCTGCAAGCAGGTACACCACACAAGAAAACTCACCTCTTCTACCTATCATGTATACTTCAGATATGCACCTACCTGGGTAAAATATCTTACTACCAGTCTCTTGAATCATAGTCCATTTATTATAATGACTCACAGAAAGAGTAGGCTCAGTGAACTTTTCTTTTAAAGACACAGTGAAAGATTTGAAATGGGATTTGGTATAAGAGACAGACCTTAAAATGTGTAAGATGAAAATAAAACTTTGTAACACTGATGAGAGAATGGTAGAATCTATTCAAAGACTTGTAATTGAACACAAGAGTAGAACAAAAGTTGAAAAAAAAAAATCTCGGTAGCTTTTTTTCAACCCTGATTGATGCGCAGCTAAAAATACAAATGTAGCCCTGGCATTTTCCTTGCTCCTTTCTCAGTTACCCACAATTCATTACTTTGAATATTTTAACACTGCAAGGTGGAGCGCTTACTCCATCAAACTGTGGTGCCTAGATAGTTTCTAGACTGCTGGGGTTAGGTCACTTTCCAACGAGCCAGGGGAGCAGATAAGGTTCTGCATAAAGTCATTTTAGTTTTTCTTTTCTTTCAGTTGTTGTTTTTTTCCCCTTTCGTTTGTTTGTTTGTTTGTTTTGGGGGGAGGTGGGCTTACATTGCACATTACCAGTAACATGACGAAAAAGGTGGCATACCTGACCAGAGGAGGGGGCTGGGGTCTGCCTAGGGTCAATCAGCATGGGCTCACCAAGAATCGTCTGAACCTGGTGGGAGTAGGTGTGGTCACCCAAAACTGGACACAACTTGGCGGCCAGTTGAACCTGCAGCTGGTGCCTACGCACTGAGAATCGCACAAAAAAAAAAACATACATATGCACAAACAAAAGAAAGTAAGCAATTTTAATAAAGCCATGTTGCAGCAGGTTGTATACTCATGTACATGGCAGGGGCATAGGAAGTTTATGACATTTTTATGTCCTTCATGTATCATATGTTATTAAACTTACAAAATTCAAACACACTCACACACACGTACACTAGTGCACATGCTCACACTGAAAATCCAAAGAGAGGTAGAATTGCTACATATGATGTGGCAAACACACTCAAAACATAATTCACTATTTATAGTCTGTGGAATGGGTGGTATTTATACATTTATGTCCCACTTCCTGTGGTACTCTTTTACTCTCTACATTCCCCTTTTCTGGAAACATGCCAAGGTTCTGGCTGCTATCCCTCTTTTACTTGCCCTTGGAAATTATATTGAATTTCATACTGCTCGCATTAAACAAACAAAAATGTATCTTTTACTCTTCAAGCGTGTAAAGTACCCTCACATTCCCTTAAAAAAGACAGCAGTGAATCGAGGCTCCTAGGACATTATGACCATGACCATAATACCTTGGAGCCAAAATCTGGAGTGTGAGTGATCCAACAGTTTCAAGTTTAAAAAAAAAAAGTATCACATTTTCTATTTGCTTTTGACTCGTATAAAATTGCAAATCTTTCTCTTTAACTACAGCTGCTACGTTACCCTTTCTATAACCTTTCTCGGCACGATTCTTACAGTTTGTCATGGATCTGATCTCTCCTATGAAAGAAGAATCTCTACCTAAACCCTTTCATAGAAGGTCATCCTGCTATGTAAATAGCTGCTCTGTGTAAGGTCACTTGTATTTACTGCCATCATCATTGTACAGTGTACCAAAGCACACTCACAAGTATGTTTGACTATATATCGACAGAAGGTTCTATTCCGTTTCATCTCCTAAAATTGCTAGTCTTTCCATCTTGACAACAATGCTTTTGTCTGTAAGTTTGTTAGTTTGTTATATGCTATTACTATATATGTATGAGTATAATGTATGTTGTTGTTTTTTCCTTCTTTCTTTCTTGTTATGCCAGTGGAAGGCGAATTTCTGTATTCATTTTTTAAACAGACAATAAAGTTCCTTGTATCCTTCCAAGTTGACTTGGAAATCACACGAGAAACCATTGCTGTCTCTAGTCCTACAGCAGGGTTCTGGTGTAAGTGGCCTTTCACAGAAATGGAATACAAGTGTAAAAATGTTTGTAACTGCCTGAAAACTTCTCCACTATTCAATCTCCATATTGTCACTCTCATGGCACTTTTTACCCACGCAGCTGAAATCATGCTCTTGGAATGCCAGAAACCTGGGCCCCATTTCATAAAAATGTCTACACAATAGCAACTCTTGCTTGAATGGCAATTGTCATTATGGTAACGACAAGAATCCATCTTCCTGATTGGCTGTTGCTATTGGAAGTTGCCATTCCAGCAAGAGTTGCTATCCTAAAATCTTCTACATGAAATGGGGCCCAGGAGTTGTAAGCGTCCTGCTATATCATCGGAGACAGAGACTTCATAGCAGCTGTTAAGGAGGTAGATGATTCAGACAATGGGTTTCAAGTTCAAGGAATGCCAAGGGTGTTTTGAAAGAGTGGAGCAGCACAGTGGAACAATAAGGAAGTTTAGAGTTATATTCTGCACATGAGGAGATTATCAAAAGGTCAATTGAGAAAAACAACATTAGACACGGAGTTGGTGCAAAGATCAATGTCATGGACAGCACCTGAATGGTTTCCATATATTGCAGGGATAGAATATTTTTAAACATTCAAGGGAGCTTGTTAAAATAAAAGCAAGTTGGATCATGCAGGTGGGTGATATCTAGCTGTACACCTGATTTGTTTTGATGGTTTAAAGGGTGTGTACAGTTCTGGTTGGGGTAAGGATTTAGCTTTTCACGTTTTGCGAGATATTCAGAAACCACTCTATGAGATGTCAAAGAGCATGCAATTCTAAGGGGTATCAAAAATTTATTTGATGAAAATCGGTTTTGAAATGTGTGAGATATCCAAAAACAAGGTGAAACAAAGAGATTCTAATAAAGGTGGGGCATGTCGTCTTTTATTATTATCACTTTTGGGGATATCTCAGCCATTTGAAAACCAATTTTCATCAAATAAACGTAGAATCCTTCTTAAAATCACATGCTCTTTCATATTCCATAAGAGGTTTCTCATTATCTCACTTAGGAATGTTCAAAACATGAATCCCCACCTTAACCACTACTGTACAGTCCCTTTAAGATTAAGAATCATTTGAACAATCACCTACTGCGAACTGGTCTGTACCTGAGCTCACAGAATGAAGTAGAAACAGCAGAGCTACAGAAAACAAATCCCAAAGCCAAGAGTTCTCTAAACACATCCAATAGTTGTATTTACAGATAGACAACAGGTCATTTTCAAGTTGACTTCATAGCAAACACTGACAACAGCTACTATAATGAAAAAACAAAACAAAACTTGAGAAGCTCTCGGACAGTGCAGACCTCTGTCCAGCTAGCAACTCATTTCCACTCATATTATGCACGCAAGTTCCTAATATACATTGTATAGAAGCTTTTTGTATAGATTTGTACTTCATCAGCTTCCAGCTGTGCAGCGCCATGCCCAAGCAGAGCATGCACTTTTCATAGTGCGCATATGTAAACCTAGAGTATGCACAGCTAGACCTCCTAAGTACATTGACCTTATATGTCAAAAGATAAAAACCCCTTCAAAAATCTACAAAAATTCCTGGATCAGTGTCAATATTTCATCATCTGTTCCTTGTGTCATTATCAACTTTTCCTATAAGTTTCATTCAAATCCGTTTACAACTTTTCGAGTTATTTTGCAAACAAACCAACACCGATGATCACTATAGCCTCCTCCTTCCTTGGCGGAGGTAAAAATGGAACAACAGAAAAATGAGTGCATGTGAGAAACTGGCATAAGCCAATCAAACACTCCTGTGTGATGTCTGCAAGCCAGTGAGGGAACAGGAACTTCAAAGACATCAAATGGAAAATAAAACGGAAAGTTCACCAATAGCAACACTACCAAATCAATTTGAATCGTTACTTGTCCTACCTAGAATATCATACATGCTATGACAAGTGTGAAATTTACTCCTGACACAAAACCAGTGATCTGACTGAGATACAGTGACACTTTGCTGTGGAAAAGAATGGTCCAAGTGCATGTCTTCATTATGTGGTGTGCATGTTTGATCTGCTCCCGTGATGGGTCGTGATGGACAACTGTCTGCATATGGGTCAAAGGTCAAATAAAGTGCATGACATGCAAGAAAGAGACTGAGGTGACTCACCTCTCAGGGGTTGGAGTTCAAGGAGAGCACAGCCAAGTTCCCGGTTCTCGCTGACCACTTTGTAGTTGGTCTCAGCTGACCAAACTAACCCCTGATTGATCTTCTTTTGTGATGGGTCATGATGGACAATTGTCTGCATTGAGGTCAAAGGTCAAAGAAAGAACAACTCTTCTCACAAAAGCCAGAGCAGAATTTGAATATATAAAAACAAACCTAAAGGGCAAAATCTAAGCTATGCAGTTACAAGAAATAAGCTCTCTAGATTGACTGCAGAGAAACAGCATGTACATGTTTGCAGTTCAACACTAGATATTACAAAGATTGAAGCTTTGAAGCAATTGCTTCAGAACATTAACCCGTTCCTTCCGCAGTTCTTTCAGTGTCTTCAAATGAGATTCTCTTTGCCCATCGACACAGAACAGACAGGTTGATAATACACCTGAGCGAAAGCAGCCAAGCGGTACATGTATCCCCTTTCCATGGTCAACTACATGTGCCATCGCACAATGGAAATATCAATCGTGGCGTGAGGTATAAATAGAGCACGCACTGATGGGCTCACAGACTCTTTTGTTCTACAAAAACCCGGGCACTTGAATGGGATGACTGGGGTCAGCGAACACAGAAATATACTCGAGCCCAGCTTCGATCACTATGTACATGTTCATACAAGTTTTATAGCAAAGCAGGCACAAACTAAATCAGAAAAAAGGTAATAATGCTGTGATATACACATTTTTCCAACAGAAAGAGAACATATGTGATAGAATGAACTCTTATCTTTTTATCAAATTCATTTTCCCGGGCATTACAACACAAAGAATCATTAATTTAGGCCACGAAAGTAGGCACTCTTATCTTCACCTTGGGAACCTAGTATACCGGGTTCCCATATATCAGTTGCTCCCACGGGAACCTGGTATACCAGGTTCCCGTACTGAATGGGTTAAAAGCAAATTCAAATCACATGGTCACAAATTCTTTCAAGTGGAGCTAAATTTCATTTAACAGTTCACTCAAACTTTCATTCACTCTCTAAGTGTTTTTCATTCTTTTTCTGTTGGCTGTAAGAGTGTGTCTAAAGAAGGGTGGAAGGTCATTTCATCATAGTTTTCATGATTTTTACAACTTAATAGCTAAATTACCAAATATTTGTGGTTTTCATCCTGCTTTTGCAGAAATTCTTTCCTTTCATTTCAGTGTGTTTATTCAAATTAAACCTGTTGGTGTTACATTATGTGTGCATAAGTGGTAGATTCTAAACAAAATATGGTCTCCTCACGTTTCACTACATCCACTTATGACCATAGTTAATAAATAATTGTCTTATTTTCCTTTAAATATAATATCATTCAAGAATCACAGAAGTGATAACCAGCAAGTGTAGAAAATATCTTTCAATAATCCCTGCTGACCAATTAGGGAGTTTAAACATAGATGTGGCATATGCCATTCCAATATCAATGCCATTTGTGGTTTAAATTTGTTGGGGAATGGGACAAAGTGCAACTCAGTGACAAATATTCAGCGACAGTTTATAGACTCTATCCTGTGATTTGAAAGGGTAACTGATGATGGTTTGACAGGCTATCACAACATGAGCTGCCCTAAGCCCCAGTCACATACAAACATGGATCCTCAAGGATCTACTCGGTGATCCCGGGAGATCCGGGATAATTTTGAATTCAATGGAGTGTTGATATGAGTGTACACACGGTATCAACATGGCAGCTACACGGATAAGGCCGGAAGAGCACGGCGTCTACACGGACAAACATGGCAGCTACACGGCAGCCACATTGGACCATCCCAGATTGCTCTGCCAACAAGGCAATTCCCGGATGACTCCGGATGTTTTTGACCTCCAAAAGTTGCCGTGTTGGCCTCCCGGATGTCCCTGGATCTACACGGATATACACGGATGTCCAAGGATGTCCAAGGCGTCAACACGGATCTCTCCCCGGATCACCCCGGATCAGATCTGGAGTGATCCAGGGTGTTCCGGAATGTCTATGTGACTGGAGCTTTAGATGTGAGACATACCATTCGTTTGCCGTGGATGATATCATGGATGATATCATCACCAAGGTACATCTTCAATACTCCTGCAATGTGTAATGAAGAAGAAACAATATGTCAGAGAAGACAGCTGAGGGTATGTGGCTAAGGAAACTTTTGAGAATGCAAAGAGGAAATTAAAGTTAGTCAGCAACTATAAAACAGGGAGAAGATCATCAATTAAGGCTATGAGAACATTTGGTTTACAACAAAATCCAGCTATAGAGAGGGTTATAGTTGGCATGTACCAAATGAAGGCAAAATATTGTATGACCTCATCATCCTTTCATAGAATATCATTTCCTTTGAATGCTCCTTGATATCATAACCTTTCATTCATTTATGCAAAGTCTCCACTTAACCCATTGAGGACGAGTCCAAAGTATACTCAGGCAAGTGTCTATGGGAAATGCATGTTGTAGCAAAATCAAATTATCCTCAACAGGTTAATGACTACAAGGACCCTGACATACCCTTAAAGGGACTGTACAGTACTGGTTGAGGTAGGGATTCATGTTTTGAACATTCCCAAGTGAGATAATGAAAAGCCTCTTTTGAAATATGAAAGAGCATGTAATTTTAAGAAGGATTCAATGTTAATTTGATGAAAATTGGTTTTCAAATGGCTGAGATATCCAAAAAAGTGCTAATAATAAAAGGCGACATGCCACAACTTTATTAGGATCTCTTTGTTTCACCTTATTTCAGGATATCTCAGCCATTTCAAAACCAATTTTCATCGAATAAACTTTTGATACCCTTTAGAACTGCATGCTCTTTGAAATCTCATAGAGTGGTTTCTGAATATCTCGCAAAACGTTAAAAGCTAAATCCTCACCTCGACCAGAACTGTACACACCCTTTAAGGTTACACAGCTGACTGATGTAATATATGTGACCGTGCATCATAAAAACCAACAAAAGTCACATGCCCCAATTTCACACGAGGACTCAAAATAGGTAAAATGGGTGAACCTAGTCAATCTTACAGTTTTTCATATTTTCTAAAGCCATTCTTCTTCTACATAATTCTTCAGTTTGGGATCATAATATGACTGGGAAATTATGACTTTGGCAGTTTTTCTACAGCAATTTATTGTAGAGTAGTATGATCACACATGCTCAAATGGCCCCCTCCGTTCTTAAAAACCCTCTACACACTCTTCACTTTCAATTCTAATTCTTTGAAAGTTAGTATCAGTAATGCATAGCACGTGCTGATAGAGTGTGCAAAATTTCAGCTTATTCTGATAAGCCTTTCATTGTGGTTGCTAAAGAGTTTTACATCCTGTTCTTTGTCCCATTCACTGGGTGGAGCACAGTGTAGTGAGGATTAAGCCCTTGAATAGACCCTAAATTTCACAGCCTCTTTTCTCAGCAAACACTTTTCCAGAGTGTGTACTTTCTTTTCATGATTTAGATATGTTAGGAAATTCCACTTGTATTGAGTGATACATCATTTTAAGGATTAGAGTCTGCTCTTTCAGAATCTACCCTTAACTTCAGAAAAAAAAATCATGTCTGGTGACTTTTTGGTGGCTTTTTGGTGGATTTGTGATGCAGGGTCACTTATTCATCGCTTCAAACACTCACTACCCTGGTATAGTATTATTCTTTCTGCTAGTAACTAGAAAAGAATTTAATTTGAAGTAATATTACCTTCCTTAGGTTCAGGCACACCACAGACTATTGACCTGCCATTCGAACAAAGAGAAACAAGGACAGAGAGTAAATACTTAATCACCTGAAACTGCAGCTATGTGATTTACAAAGCTCTTGCGAGTCCAATCTTTTTAACCTTAAAACAACATGCACACACTTAACCTGTCTGAGGTCAGGGTAGCACATTTAAACTCACTGACATTATACCAACATGTACTCTAGGCAGAGTCAGAAAGATATGACCATAAATGAGTAAAATGATCCTTATTAGATCAGACTGCCATATTATTGGGAGCCAGGGCACTTGGGGTACTCTATCAGTCAAGTGAGGTCACAGACTTTTTTTTTTTTAAATGAAAGTGAAGAGGGGCAATATATGTTTTATATATCAGGCAAAGGAATCTGTTGCCAGTATGAAGATTTGTTTTTTGCTGGACAGTATTTGGAAGGATAAAAGAAAATGCAAGAGAGAAACAAAAGGCAACAGAGATAGAATATGAGGGGGGGGGGGGAAGAGACAGACATTGCAAAAGAAAGAGAGAAAGTAGAGATACAGATGATGTGTGTGAGCAGACTGCAAGGATCTACCAACAATCACAACTGGATACACTGTCCTGTCGGGTTTTTTTTTGTGTGTGTGTGTTTTTTTTTTTGTTTTTTTTTTTAATATCTCTCATGTACCACTACATGTATAAATCAGGTGACTTGGGTGCTTACTTGTAAGTCCTCAGGAACACTCTTTTTCTCCTTGCTTCCTGAAACTTGGCCGAGATTTCCTGCGCAGTAATTCTGTCCTCACCCAGCAGGACCAAACCTGATGCCTCTCTAATATTTGAAGTAACGGCATTGTTTGAGACCTCACCATGAATGGTGCTTGATGGTGCCCATCAAGTTACAATACAGTTTAGTTAATGTGAAAAATCCTTGATGACCACCATCCAATCACCACAAAGATTAATAAGGACATTGTTCTGGTCTACAGAACATGATACTGATTTTTTTTCCCTTGATCATTCACAGCACAATGTTTAATCTCTTTGATTGGATCCTGGTCAGAATTTTAGACTATGACAGAGCACATTTGCAGGTGGGGCATGGGAGGCAAAGGACAATTTATCTAAAAAGAAAATTGTGTGGAAAAAAGGTGGTCACAAAAAGCTACAAAGTTATGAAAGTTTATGAATAACTGGACATCAGCTGCTCTTAATTTCTGAAACATGATATCTGACAGGTACATCAGGACATGATGTCTCTTGTGTAACGCTCTTCTTTGTACATGAAGTCCAACTTATTCATTTTTATGCAATTCACTTATCTATATTGCTGTACAAGAACATTAATTCCTCAAAATAAGCAAGATCATGATGAAAACTCCATCCTTAAAAGGTGCATGGTCCCGGTGTTTTAGTCAAATGCGTACATGGGCGCACGGAGCAAGTTTCCTATAGAGATCTACGCTATCTACTCCTCTTCAGCGCTTACGCTGTCAGTGGCCCACTTCCCCCGAGTCCGAAGAAGTCTGATTCACTGAAGTCAGTGGTCCGATCACAGTTCGGCTCATGATTCGGCCAAGGGGGATGACAGCTTTAGCAAACTTCTTTTGTGACGTCATAATAACAGGCACATATGCACGCACCCTGGCATTACTACAGATTGCGCCAGCGCAAAGAAGACAACAAAGGCAATGTTACTTAACAACACCTACACACTTTACTCTTGATGACAGCTCATCTTCGGTAATCTTCGTATCAATGCTAATGGTGATCGGCAGTATCATCAACAGCGCCCTCTACACTATCGGGACTATGCACCTTTAAATTGAAGTGAGGCTGATAATATTCCAAGAGATTACACACGAGTCGTATGCCATTCATTCAACAAAGATGCTATGCAGCGACTTCCATTTTACTCTTTGTATGTAAATCAACTATGAAAACATGTCTAAATTCCAACATTTTCCTGAAAGGTACCCCCTTATGGCCAACTTGAAGTAAATATGTATCCCAATTCATGCCAGAGAGAGTTTTAATTTTGATAAAATTAAGAAAAAAATGAGATATGTTGCTTACTTCTCTATACCGACTGCTATCTCAGCTGCAGGGGAGTCCATGAGGTCTACTATACGAGGCATCAGACTGGAGATGCTATGGACCGGTGCTGGGTCATCTTCACTGCCCTTCTTCCCAGCAACCGGTAGACCTGGTGGCTTGTTGAGAGCTATGATGCCATCTGTGGATGTCCAGCAAATAAAATCTAGTCCATATTATTGGTGACCTGTATGCATGAACAACTGCAGTAGCGGATCCAGATTTTTTTTTGGGGGGGGGGGGGCAGACTGGGCATGCACCCCCTCTTTATTTTTTAATTAAAACAATAGAAATAAAAAGGAAAAAATGGGGAGTGTGCAGCCCCTTTAATTTTGCAAAGGCGCCTCCCCTCTATGGAATTCCAAGATCCGCCCCTGCAACTGTACATTATTATTTAATGTCATTGGTGGGGGTCACAAAAAGAGGGTAACTGGCTGAATGTTGTTTAAATCGTAGCTGTCTGAAGTTGCAACCATCTGTCATGCAAACTTACTTTGTCTACCAAAACCACTAACAGGGCTCGCTGTTTGCTCAGCCCCCGCCCTTCCCAGTTGCATTTCACTCTTTTCCTTTCTTTATCCCTCTGTTGTTCCTTATCTTGTTTGATGTTGCCTCCCTATGCATCCTTTTCCTTCAATGGTTGCCCCCATGGTCCTCAGGATCATTACTGACTGTCCTCTACCTTTTGTCTGTCCACCCTCCTGCTCTAATCCCCCCCCCCCCCCCCTTTACCCGTTGGGCTCCTTGCCCATGACCTCCTACCCTCTCCTTTTGTTTTATGGTTGTGTCCCTTTCTGTCCCCGACTGTTCTTGTTGTGTGAAGTCCTTATATGTGATTGCTTTCCCTGCCTGTTTGTCATTTTGCCTCTGACGAAGATTCTGCTAGGATCGAAAGCACAGGCCCCGTTTGACTCCAAAACCACCAGCTCTAGAAGTGTTTGTCTTTAATTGGGCATGTCTCTAGTATAAATATGGAACATCCACAAAGTCACGACTGGTTTCTAAGTGGTAGAATTTGTAGCCAGGTTTGTCTGTCTTTCAGCCAAGGGATACCATAAAAGATAGATACAGTCAGCATACCTTGCAAAACTGAATGTTTATGGAAACTAACTTAGGTCTCGCAAGTTGGCTCACACAAATGCTTCAAGGGTTCCTTGCGACACTTGTGTACAGCGTATCCGGGCAATCACCCCCAAAGGGCAATTACCCCCCGGCTAAATACTGGTTAGTGGTAATGTTAGAGTAAAAATTAGGGTTAGAGTTAGGAGTTTGGGTTAGGGTTAGGATTAGGTTCAGGATTAGGATTACGGCCAGGGGAAGGGTCTGTGGTAATTGCCCAGGGAGTAAGTGCCCTAGACCCATGTACAGCACAGTGACAGGGCTGTGTAAAGGTTACTGCGACCAGCGCATGCGCACAAATTTCAAATCCATTGACCGGATAAGATGTCTGTGTGCGCATGCTCTGGCCGGCAATTCAGTGTAGCTCTCCCAGGTTCCTCTCGACCGAGTCACATTAAGTCACCAATTCGAACAGAAAGGGACTATTGGCAGAGCAAAACGTTGCACGCTACCTGTTGTCAACACTTCACCTTCACCTGTAAGTCTTCAAATTAAAGAAATTGTTCAATTTTAAGTTGATATTTATCCGCGATACTACCCTTGTCATTGAATAATCCTGAATGCTAGACAGTCCGCAGCCCCATTAAGCTATGCGTTTGGGGCTGCTGGTCGCAGTTAATAAGTTAAAGGGTTCCCATACAACAAGAGGGTAGGAAAACCCTTGCTTTGTTATGGACTGATAAGAATACTTTTTGAAAGAAAACTTTCACTTTTTATAGACAGACCTAGTCTAACATTAGTTAATGCTAGCATAAGCCTCTCAGGCTCTAGAGACAATATTGTTGTTATTATACATGTAAATTTACCAACCTCCAGCTGAATCTGCTTATCCTGTTCATAATACAAGGAATAGTCTCTTTTCCTTAAATACACACTCACATCCATAATCCTAAAATATCTAGTTAAATTGACAAAATGGATGAAGGCTGACGACCAATGAAAAGTGTAAAATCTTCTGCATGCTGCCATGTCTTGTTTGAGTTCATATCGAGCAGGATTCAAAAGAAACTAACCTTTCTGGTACACAATGTTCTTTTTTATGAAATCGACAACACTGTGTTCATCTTCAAGGACTGATAAGTGCTGCCTTAAATGTCGGTGGTATCTTCTGACATTTTGTGACGATGTTGTACGTAACACTTCCAAGTAGTCCGACGATGATTTTCGACATAACTGTGAGCAGCAGAGACGTGCAAACGAGCGAACTCTGACAGGACATTCTCGGGGCACCGTGGGGAGGAGCAGCCGTGGTGGCACCGCTGCACTACGATGATGTCGATGAAACGTCGCAGTCGTCTTCTCAATCTCGCGACATAATAACAGTGTTGATCGTTTCATGATGTGCTTACGAAGTGGCCGATGAAGTTATCTTTCTAAGAACTCGTAGTTTTCTTCATTACACCATGATGAACTTGTAAAATTAATACTCAATATGAGACAATGGAAGAATGAAAACCGAGTACAGTACTCGATCAGCATCGGATCATGCCATGCATGGCATGTTACTTTGAGGGCTGGAAATTCTAGCCTTCTTCAAGACTGTAGTGTGGCAAGAAAATAATCAGATTGAGTTGTTTTTGCAGTTGAATCACACATTCACACAACCATGAATGTAACAAAATTTCAGTTGTTACCATATACTTAATTTAGTATTACAATTACTTCAACCATCATTAATTCGTTGGCAGCTAACTTATGATCACAAACTCTGTATTTTACCAGACTTGTGGCTATACTAGTGTGCTGATTATTATGCAATCACCATGATCTTTCTGAAAATGTGTTTGTGTGGGTGTTGTATGTCTTTACTTTACTTTTAATTACTTTTACTTAACGATGCTGTAGGTCATGTGTGTGTGTAGTGGAAAATTTGGCAATTTGGCAAAACTATGAAGACATACATGTATATTATGCAGCTGTTGGATGTAATAAAAGCATGTTATAATATCCCCGTAATATAACCACTATCATTATTAGATCATTATAATGATCATTTCATAGGGCTTACCTATAGTTAAGCTACCATGTACAAGACCTATAAGCACAGTCAAACCTGCCTCAGCACCAAGTGGCCTCTGATCCTGTCTATATATAACGGCCCTCTGCCCTATGATGAGCATGATAATTAATACCAAAAGTTGCTGCCCCCCCCCCCCCCCCCAAGCAGGGGCATAATTACCATAATCTCATCATGTATATTTATTTCCCTTGGCTCCTAGTGATGACTTTGTTTTTTTGTTTTGTTTTTTATTTGCTTTCATAAATATGTGTATTTTGAAAATATTTTACTTCAAAGGAAAAAAAATCAATGTTCATCCTCTGACTTCTTATAGTAATCATTTTCATTATCAATTAACTGTATCTGATGTTCTCATCCTTCTCAACTATTACAAGATCATTACTCATCACAACTACCATCATCACCAGCATCATGATTGAACTACATTAGCGAAGTCCCAAGCATCAGATGCAGTACTGGCATCACCCTCATGTTCATCATCATTATCGTTTTCCTCATCATCATTATCGTCAACGTCGGTGTTATAAACATCATGTTCATCATCGTTATCACTTTCTTCATCATCGTCATCAGTGTCATTACCATCATGGCGATCATCAGCATTATCATTGCCATTACCATCTTCTTCAATCATCATCATCATCATCCCAGTTGCCATGAAAACAATCATTTGATAGTTTTGTTATTATCATTATTTATTCCTTTTTTTTATGGGGGGGGGGGTCAGCTTGATTGCCCTGATGCCACTGATAAGAGGCTTATTCTCAATGACTAGCAACCAATGTTTCAGTGGCTTCTAGAAGTAAATTTGCCTGTACATCATATAGCACATACAAACAAAGGAAGCTCAAGAATGGTTACATTCACTCCACTAGACAGGTTGACACTGCAACAGGAAAAGTGAAGAATGATTATCAGATAGTAATGTGCTGTTTTATTGCTCATTTCAAATATACAGATAGTCAACAACATGCATTACTAGTTGAAAAGAAAAAAAAGTAAGAACCATAGACCAATTTTTTTTCTTCTCTGAACTCACCCAAGGCACGATGCTCAATATGGAATCCATGCACTGTCCTCTAAGCACTATGAATATTGGATGGTAGTGATCTAGCAAAGTTGATATTCAGCCATGAGTCACACAATGGACCTCTACATACTTACATACATAACACCATAAACTATCATTTCTAATCATATTTCATCCACTTCCATCAAGTGAGACAAGTATTGATATTAAGAATAATATGAAAGTGAATAAAACGAAACAAAAATTAACCATCACCAAAAAATGACACGTATAACCAGACAAAAACACATCCCATAACATTTCTCAATATCCTATGACATTAACCGGCATTCAAGCTCAGAGGATATTTGAGCCTTTTAGTAAAGGCCTATTAGTCAAATATCTCACTATAGTCAGTATGGCTGTAACAACAAGGCTATTGTGCTTGTGAATATTTCTTCTGGGAAATGTGCAAAATGAATTACAGGCTTTGCAATAGTAACATACACTGAGTTTCTGTGTCAGCAGAAATATGTGCTCCATTTCCAGATTTGCATGAAAGATATTGTTTGTTTATTATTGGCTTTTTGCAAAGCCCGCAGAGTTTAACAATGAGAATAACCGTATCCTACTGTAGCAGACAAACAACAATGAAGTTATGCCTGCATTGTCAAGAAATCTGGGGGTCATTCTAAGCTTTCAGTGTTCATCATAAGATATTCTGACTGAAATACAAAAAAAAAAAAGAAAAAAAAAAGAGAGAGAGATGGAGCTGTCATGTTCGAATTATTTTGTCTAACCACAATCAAATACTAATATACCGGTAGTTCTCTCTGTCATTCTTGTCTGAATAAACCAAACAAATTTTATCAACATGAATAGCAACAGTGCTCACAATGACACACAAACTGTGAATCCTGGGGGGCATTTCATGAAGGAACTTGTCGGATAAAATATCTGACAAGTCAATTATATCCGACAAGTTTTGAGAAATTCTTTAGTCTGATTGGCTGATTTCTCTGAACTTGTCGGGTATAATTGACGTGTCGGACATTTTATCTGACAAGTTCCTTCATGAAACGCTCCCCAGGAGTGGTATGCCTTGATCACTTGCCATGCATCTACTTCACAACTTAGTCATGGTAATATTGACATGCATGAGACTAATGAAGCCTTGAATATTAGGATTTCAAACAACTAACAGTCATGGCCATAAAAATTAATGTTTGAAACAAAGGACATTAAAGCTGAAGAAGCGACAGAGGGCCTGAATGACACAACGGAAACAATGCAGGCACCAGCATCATGGACACCTTGTTCAGAATGGGCTGGAAGGAGGTGTACAATAGAGGGCGCACTTCCAGAAAAACAAACACAAACAGCTCTATATCTTGCAAGTGTTGTCTTTTTTTATAGCAACAACTTGCACATGCATATAATAATTGTCCTTTTCCCTTGTTTAAAGAGTTAATTGGTAGCTATTCTATTGGTAATTACAGTGCTTTTGTGGCTTACCAAACATAATTACCCCCACTTGCCACAAATCCTTGTGTCAAATTAGGGGACTTTTCTTTTCTGCTTAACCTCACTAACTTTAGAGAACATAGTTACCATGGTACTTTTTATATACAGCTATTAAAGTTGTGGCTCTGTTGAGAGTTTTACTGGCCCTTTACCATTTGATCAAGCATTGTTTCAGACTGAATCTCTTCTGCAGACCAGAGTACTGGTACTATGTTACAGTGTGGTTGAGGCAGTAATGGGTATGAGCTACACATGTACATAGTGACCCACACTGTGTGCATTCTGGTCGCCATTTGGATTGGAACAGTTATGCTGGTAGGCCATATTATGCTGTCATTATGAAGCAATCATGAAGCAATTATCCTGAAAGACTGGTCTCATCACTCTAACTTTGAAACTCTGTACTTGTGCATGTCTTACCTCTGTACATTTTGAGAAGAAATGGTATCTTTCATTTATTTATGAGCAACAGTGTGTTTCCCATCTCTCTCTTTTTTTGTTTTTCATTTAGGAGTGCTGTGCTGGTGGCAAAGTAACAGTAGAACTCATGAGTGTAAATGACATAAAATTCAGACACTAAGTGCATCTTAAGCCATTCCACACTTTTTGCGCACATTAAAGCCATTCTTCATTCATGATATAACAGAATCCTCCCTGTACTAAAGACAGCTATATTGTATCTTGGTCATGTGATTATGATGTCAGTCAAGAGTACCTCCTCTTGTTTTAGTATCTAAAATACTGATTTTACTTTCTCTTTCAAATTCAATGCTTTCATGGCATTTTCTTTTTAGACACACTAAGCACTACCAGCATATCTGAACTTCGATACACATTCAACATAAGAGTCTGCTTTTTCATTCAAAGTCAATACGAATAAATTTGATTGTCCTCGAAGTACAAAATAACCAAAGGAATAAACAGCATATATGGCATACATTGCAAGCAACATAGGCAAGCATAGCCATTATGGCTGACATGCTTGCCCAGAGGGACCCTAAATAATCTGGTCTTGGTTTTGGTCTTTTTTTAAAGACACAATAAGCTTTCTTGTCCTTAGACATCATGGTGATGCGGCTGTATTGCACAACACAATGACATTTAAACTCCCCAAATCTTTTTTTTTTTAATATTTAGCCCATATCACTTGAATCCTGCTGAGCTACTGCTCTGAATTCAGATTTTCGATCAAAACAATTACCCTATTTAAATGCTGAAAATTCTTTGAATTCAGCAAAGTATTTTAGAGCAGAATTTCAATATTAAATACCTGTTCAGTTAATGCTGCCTTCAAAAGTTCATAACATTCCAGCAAAGTGCATTAAAAATTACACCCTCCATCACAGCTAACATTCACAATTGGTGTACATGTTAGTGTTACTATCATTAAAATCTTTTCTCAGAATATGAAAATATTACTACCTAGATCTAGGCCATCTGGTAAACAATCAGGGTGCATAGAATGACAAAATGCTGGTTGCAATTTTCCCTCGAATTATGTACTCTGGATCATGTTTCATCCCATTCATGGCCTCACTACATTTCAGCATTTTATAATACATTGGCAATATGAATTTCATGACACTTCTTTTTCTTTTTTAGCTAAATTTACACCACGTTCATGCTAAATTCTCAGAAACTAAAAATCAAGACCCCCCCCCCCCCCCAAGAAAACAGTCATCAAAATAAGGCTCTTCAAAGAGGATTAATTCAAAACCCTACTGGCTTCACTTTGCATGGATTTAAAAGAGCATTAAATCAAGATTTCACACAGAGTTGTTGAAACAGACAACATTTTTAAAACAGCCTGCATCAAATGCTCTCTTGGCAACATCTTGGAATTAAAAAGTCTCCGCCTCTTCATTCTGTTTGGTCCACGAATGGACTGACGATGTGGAGAAACTGTTACTGATCACAACATGATTGCATTAAACTGTAGTCTCAGCACACATGGTACACAAAACCTAACAATACACATGGATAAATGTGGACCTAAGTCTTCAAATATAGGGCCTATATACCCTGCCAGGTGTTTTTTTTTTTTTTTTTACCAGTCCCCTGAGATGAAAACAGATCGAAATAGTCTCTTTCTTCAACACTTATCACTCTCAATCCACTCTTACCTGCAAGGTTAGACCAATTATTAAAATGTTACAAAGGAGTCTCTAGCAACCGACTATCTGTACTCACACTACTGTGAATGGAGGCAAATTCATAGTCTGATTTTTAGACAAGTTTACTTCATATTACTGTATTTATGCTAAAAATCTTACTGCAATGCACAAATAGAAGAATTGACTTCAGTATTTGATGACATAAATGGTATCCCAGGATACCAAATGAAAATCAGCCATTTAGTTGAACTATCTATTTTTTTTTAAAGGTTTCACCCTGGGTTGCCAAAAAGTGGAAATCATTTTGGTGCTGGAGCTAGCGGCACTAGCCACTACACTGCAGTGCACTGAAGCACATGCTATTGCTAGCACAGCGTGCCATAAGGCCATGCATGCATCGTATAACATGCAGTGGCATGGGAGTGACTATGTACACGCACACACAGTGCATGCATTTCTCTGCGGCTGTCCTCCAGTGGATGTGAGGTGGCGCTACACAATGCGGTAACCCGGGGTACTACGGTACCCGGGGTAACGTGTGATGCATCATTTGTCAATTTTCTTCATATCATCGTAACTCAGGGGTTTATACCACATATGAATCAAACCTACAACCATGTGTCTTTTTTTTTTTTTTTTAACTAAGGACCCTAGACACACATTTATGAAATAAAAAGGAATGTCCACAGAGCTGTTCTGTGTAGTACATATACTATCAAAAATATATTTCTACAAATCAAAGCAATGCAACTGATTGACAAAGCATCTCGACGGAAGAATTTCATGAATTTGAAAAATCAAAACAACTTTGCAAATCATTACTAGCAACATTACAACTGCCCATAGAGACAATAATAATAATAACAATAATCCTCATGACCATATATCATATTCCACTACCTTTGTCAACTACAATAGTACAAATTAAAAAACAAACAAACAAAACTAAGAACCACGATAGATAAGAAAAGAAAGACAAAAACATGAACAAAAAATAATCCTTAATTTGCCTCATAACAACATTTTTTTCCTTCAAAGAAACAATGATAAACACAAGATATTAGTCGCTGCTGCATAGGACTCTTTGAGTACACAACAGGGCTATTGCTTTCACTGCCTCCTAACAAATATAACACAAAGAAGCTATATCAACAATGCACGTGTGTATGTATACTTGTACATAAGTCTCTTAGACAACATTGCATAATAACACTGGTAGTTATGGTAATGTTCAGAGGTAATTGTTCTTATGTACAAATTAAAATGTTTCAATTTCTACGGAAACGGAATTACAACATATACATATATGCGCATTGTTGTTCAGGGTTTTTGTCAAAAGTTAGATTTATTTGATTTGTTTGAGTAATTCAAGAGCTTTCAAGGCAAGCATTTGTGAGCTACTGGTACTCCCGACTATTAATAGAAGCATCTCAGTCAATTGTATGTTCTGTCAATCTATGTGTGTTGCTTCTTCACAATAACAAATCTTCATCCCTCAATGTTACAATAAATTGTTGACGGTGAATGCTGAAAATGCCACAATAGTAAAGTATCACAAGGCGAAGAGTTGGTTCAGCATTCCAGAAGTACATCATACACACCTTACTGTTCTGTTAACTAAACATTCTAGTGTGATCATATCTTCAATAGCATTAAACAATGAGCGCTCTTCCACTGCATGATAAAAATTCAAGGTGAAACCAGGTGATGTGTGGTGAAACCTGAAATTTCCTTCAGTAGAAACACACATGGTAATGGGTGATACCAGGTGATCTCTTTTTAGGTGGTCGATGCACAGTCATGCGAGGGACAATTTTCAGTAGAAATACAGTGAGTGACAAAATTTGTGGTGTGCCGAAAGTCTTGATTTCTTGTTGGGAGGTTCCACACAATATTCGATTGGTCCTAAGGCAGTGTATGCGCGACCTGATCTGTGATCTTATAATATGTAACTTCCTGGTTCACCGCACTGTAAAGTTTCCTTGCGTTACCCCGCATCACCGCATATTTTCTTCTTAAGTAGAAACAGTTTGGGTCGTAGTAAAATACGAGGTGATACAAGTGACAAAATTTGCAGTGATGTGGGGTAAAATTCAGCCATGAAATCAACACAGCATAACATTTTTGCTTCTGAAAAAAAAGAAAATTGCCATATGTCATCAAATACATAAGACAACCAAGGGAAGGATTTTCCTGGTTTTGCATCACAATTTGCTATGCGTGTTCTATACCAGTGCCACATAAACTATTTTTTGTGTAGCAGTTTTCTTCCATCGAAGTGTACAGGATACCATTTGAAATATAAATCATCAGATGAAATTGCTAAAAGTTATTCCCTGCTACACAGTCACAAAAGAAGAGAAAAAAAAAACATAAAACAAAAGTGAAAACAATGAATGAGAAAAAAAAAAGAATTTACAGACTAGTTGCAAATTATTTAAAGTGTATCGGGCAACATGTAAACTGCTGAGCAAAAATGACTTTCTGTTATTTTCATAAAACTCTCTACTGTGAGCCAAGGCGACTTTCAGTTTTGGAAGAAGAAACATATCAGATTTATACAAGAAACTAAGAAAGAAAGATGAATAGATGGGAAGATTGATAGGCAGACATGGATAGACAGATAGATGAATAGATAGATAGACAGATAGATAGAAAGATGGACAAATAAAGAAAAGAAACAGCAAAGGCACTTCAGTGAATCAAAGATTTTGTTGCTTTCAAGGAACTTTTTAAAAAATCCAAGTCAGCACATACTGCAAATAGAGAAGCCGTTTACCTCCGAGCCCTCTCAGTTTCTACCACAGCCCATCTGAAAATGATAATTGACTACTGATTCCCATGATTTCATTCACTGCTCAAACTCCATTTTACAGGAAGTATTTTCAGGATTTTATGAATTCTCCTCTTGTTGTGTAAGAAGATGATCCAATGCCTCATGAACATGACATCTTGCGACCATAAGATTGTCATGGAATGCCGTAAAATATACCACACAAGACCCAGTTCTGTTTGAAACAAGTTCATCCCCCCCCCCCAAAAAAAAAAAAAAAAAAGAAAAAGGAAAGAGTAAAAGACTGGCCAGCCCAGGTGAATGCAAGTAAAAATATTCACACCCACAATGATATCTTTCATCATTATTTACCATTAGGATAAAGCATCATCCATCTTTAATGCTGAAAGAGTGTCCTTTGAATTTCTACAGGAAGTTTGCAGTTGTAATTACATGTAGATATGTACCCAATTTTGCTGTAAATACACACAAACAAACCGAGGTGAAATTTTCATTTCAAGCAGAATTTTGTTTTCTTTCATTCATCACTGGCCAGCCAATGATTATTTTCTGTATGGTACAACAAAACTTGCAAGAAAGGGCCGAGCATAGATTCTCTTCATTGTGGATCCCAACATCACTCATTATCCGTGCTTCCTGTCACAACCGTGCGAAAATCGACAGGAAAGAGACTGACAGCAACAGCACGCCTGTCAATCAATCAGAAATTGGCCCTGTACCAATCTGTGGTCCCGTGGGTCCCGTCGACGGGGAAACGGAATATGCAGAGTCATCAAAGTCTGACACGACATGGTAGGACCTGGAACTAATCCCACGTTCATGAATGTTGACACTGTAGATGCCAACACTCTGTCAATAGTGGCACGCTACATTGAGAACACTGCTGTCAAAAGGCATATAATGACACATACAGGCCCTTGCATTACTAATGAAGTTGGAAAGGTTTGACACTTCAATAATTAAAACTGTTATAAGTATGGACTGCAGAGGCATAAAAAGTTGGCATTTCCTATTTCTTTTCACAAAAATAAGGTTGATGGTGTTACGATTGCTTATAGTATTTACTATTTTTAAGACAATCCCAATCTGTTAATATGGAGCCTAACATAAACATCCTGTCACCCTCATTTACATTCCACACATGAGCTAGGCTTACCACGAACCCAAACTTACAATTAGTTCTAACTTTATAAAGAATGTAATAAGCTGCATCTGAAGTTGGAAAGGTTTGACACTTCAATAATTAAAAATGTTATAAGTATGGACTGCAGAGGCATAAAAAGTTGGCATGTCCTATTTCTTTTCACAAAAATAAGGTTGATGGTGCTACGATTGCTTATAGTATTTACTATTTTTAAGACAATCCCAATCTGTTAATATGGAGCCTTAACATAAACATCCTGTCACCCTCATTTACATTCCACACCTAAGCTAAGCTTACCCTGAACCAAAACTTACAATTAGTTCTAACTTTATAAAGAATGTAATAAGCTGCAGTCTACAATGTCACACAAAATTTCAATACCAGAATGTGCTGCATGCATGAGCAAGACAAAAACAACACATTCTTTTAGCCACAAACATTGGCACGTACAACACTAGGTAGCATAAGGACCAATCTCAAAATTACTGCACTTTCATGTCCATGCAAACTTCACATTGCAAAGCAAAAGTGAATTACAATTCTTTTTTTTCCTGACAGCAACATGTCAATCTAATACAAGACAGTCTCCACAGACAGATCTCTCTTGCAATTGATTGCCATCACGCTAACTCGACCAGCGTAACAATTTTTTCCCAGTTACTGTCATATTTGATAACATGGTGCACATCACAGCTTAATGCTGCACATAACATAAGTGCTTCAACATACTTACCAATACATGAATACATTAAGCATCTCAAACCATTTTCTCATTATGATGAGAGGTTTTTTTGTTGTTGTTTAATCACTTTGCTGATTGTGGCAGCTGAACATCTAAACACTGTTAAGTACTGGAAAAGGAAAAGTCATTGCATTCAAACGAAAATAAATACCACGCTTCATATGCATTTCTCGGAAGTTGAAGGGGGAAAGAAAACATCTGAAATGTTAATGGTTAGGTTGGTCCTTCTGAGTGGGAATGGGCAGGTGGTTATAACTCATCCTTCTTGGGTCTGATCTCCATGAGGTCCTTGCGGCGTTTGGGCTTGTATGTCTGGAGCTTGGCGTAACCCTTCAGCAGGCTCTTCCAGTAGCACTGCACGTCATCCATGTCCAGGTGGTTCCAGATGAAATCACGGCCCCTGCAGAGTGGAAGGACAAACACTATGTTGTGACTGTGGCTATGGAAAATGGACTGTTCAAGGGCATTGCAACTGTTCAAAGGTATTATCCAAAGGCATTTGAAAGAGGTTAAAACACAACAAAAGTATGTCAGATTTATTTCTGTGACACACCATTCCTTTGGTAAAGTCTTAAAGGGATCATATAGTTTTGGTTGAGACCTAATTTCAGGTTTCTGACATTTTTTGGAGAGGCGATGAAAAAAAAATCTTATAAAATATGAAAAAGCATGTAATTCCATGAGGAATTCAACATTTATGTGATGAAAATTAGTTTGTAAATGGCTGAGATATCCAAAACAGAGCTATTCTAATAAAGTGTGGGACCCACCTTTTATTACAATCTCTTTGTTTTTGGATGTTTCAGTCATTCCAAACCCGATTTTCTTTATATAAACTTTAAATTTCTCTTAAAATGGTATGTTCTGTACTATTTTGTAAGTGTTTTCTTGGTATCTCACAAAAAGTTTAAAGCCCAATTCTCATTTCCAACAATACTGTTTCATCCCTTTAATAGTCTTTCATATAAACATCACTTATGATAAACAAAAATAAACATGCAGTAAGCTACTTTACATAATTTAGAAAATTGTTGAGATGAGAGCAATATTGCTGTACCTTCCAGGGAACCACAGAACATTATGTACAGAACCTTCAGTTGCTAAAGGGTTAATGGCAATTATAGGGGCTCTGTTTCAACTTGCCAGGTGAATGATCTGACAAGAAATTTTTACCCTGAAACTGTTGAGTTTAGAATCAGCTTTGTGTGTATCACTAAATCTCATCTGTTGAGTATAAAAAGGACATAAATTGGGTAAGGTTCAAGGTAAGCTATTAAAATACTTCTTCACAACAATAACAAAGATCTTACATGATGATAAAATTAATTGGGTTACATAGCATTTTTTATAATGGTTTTTATTTTTATAATGATTTCCTTGCATTTAATTGATGGCTGAGGGCCACACATCTGACCACAATTGGACCTTATTATCACAATTTCAACAAGGACATGGGTATGATACAAATAACTTACCTTTCCGCTATTTCTTGGGCTACTTTCTGGTTTGCTTTGGCAAACTGTATCAATTTTCTGTCAAAAAAAACAACAAGAAAAAAGGGGGGAGATATTTGACCAGACTACTTTCTAACTGGTACACTGCCAAATTGCACTTTTGGTATCTAGGATGTTTCAATAACCCACTGCCTGTTTCCTTCCCAATTTAAACTGGGAAAAAAAAGAAGAAATAGATATGCTAAAAAAAAAAAATGCTATATACTCTTGTTTTGTAGGACCCTAAGGCTTGTGCAGCAATGTGTAAATGCTGAGCACATAAGCTGTATTTCATTTCAATCTATGGTATTGCCCAAGTTCACAAAGTGCACATAAATAATGTGGGGGGGGGGGGGCACAGCAAAACAAGAAGAGACTCTATAGCGAGAGTGGTATATATAATATATATATATATATATATATACATATAGTAGTTATGACATTTCACTTAAAAACACTGCACAAACTGTGCATAATGTGGAACTCATTAACACGTTCCTGTCACTCTTTATATATTATATTGTTGTTTTTGTTGATGTTTTTTGTAAAGATACTCACACTACTGTGCATCAATAAAGCATATTTGCTGGTATACTTTTGATTGCTAGTTTGCACTGCATCCTGATGCAAACTTTCAGCAATTACTGAGGATTCCATAGTCTTATTCAATATGCCATTGTGCTGGAGGAGTGCATTACCATCACAGCTGAGACAAATCACATACCAGCCAAATTTCATGCGAATCAAAGAAACAGAATACAAGGCTGCAAACCTCTGTAGATCAAGACATACTGATACATAATAATGATAATAATTTAAAAAAAAAAACATTGTTAAGGCAAAAGGATAATTTGGTTAATAAATGGGGAAATGGTGCAGACAAAGCATGCTAAATATAATTTCTGAAAAATCATGTTTTTCGTCACAAAACTGTAGGCTCTTTTTCTTAGGAGAAAAAACAAAAATTAAATATGATTTAAAAAAAAAAGACATATTTGTTGAGCATTCTGGAAATAGCTTTATAAGGTATGGCTAAGTACATAATGTGACATAGCAGGGCTCCACACTAACTTTATTTTTTTTGGTGGCCCGATGGGGCCACCAAAATCATCAATTTCAAATTTTTGGTGGCCCGAGAGAAAAATTTGTTGGCCCGAAAAAAAAAATAAAAAAACATTAACTCACTGCATGCATTTATGCATTTCCGGAGCAAAAAGTTACGGATTTATTGACATACTTTTGAAAAAAAAAAAAATTGGTGGCCCGAGGCGGGCCACCAAATTTGACATTTTTTGAAATTTGGTGGCCCGACTTTCATTTTTGGTGGCCCTGGGCCATCGGGCCACCGTTAGTGTCGAGCTCTGGACATAGGCATATCAAAGGGGGAACAGGAGAACATACTCTGCGTCAGACAAGTCTTGCTTGACAGGGATGTAGTGGACCCAGGGCTTGAGGGCGGGGTAGAAAAACTCCAGCCACTCGTGGCCGACGTGAAAGACGAGGGAGCGACAGAGGAAGAGGTGCTTGAGCCGGAAGCTGGCAGCCACGCCCCGGAAGTTGAAGAGGTACCTGGGTGAGTCAGATATGAGATTTCACAATGAGACAATGTTGATTCCCTGCCAATTGCACTGTACAGTAAACTTTGCCACTGACTTACATAAACAGAAATTGGCAAATATCCAATCAGTCTGACCTATTATGAGCATGTCAGGAAATGATTATGCCATTTCTATAGTCCAGTTTTCACTCATACAAATAGCACTTTTGAGCATGTTTAAATCTGCAGTAAAATTTGGCAATGCACATTTAGATGGAAAGTTTCTTGCATAATGCCGAAAGTCTATATGACTTTGTTACAAGTTTGTTAAATTATCACATAACAACTCATGTGTTGATGTAAATATTTGGAATACATTGTATTCATACAATTACATATTTTGTGTCTCTGACTGTGTAAAACTTTTGTTGGAAAAAGGAAAATACATGAAATGAAATGAAATGAAATGAAATTCACAAATGACTTCGATAGAGCAAACTATAAAAATGAAATAAAGTCCTTTATAAATGCTGAAGACCATACTATAGGTCATAAGACAGCAGCAAAGAGTGTCAGCATGAGAGACAAATCTTATTTTCAAGAGCTAAAATCAGTCAATCACTTGTCGACATTTTGGTAACTTTTTGCCTTAACATAATTTGTACAGATGTCATAATATGATGTCTACCTTCCACCTAATACCCCTTTCATAAACTCAATAATGCGGATAATATCCGCAACATTTGGTCGTAAAATCGGAGCGGGGAAAGAATAATGCGCTTTATTTCGACCCTTCTATTATCCGCATAATATCAGCATCGGGACCAGATTTGGAGTTTATGAACGCAAACCCAAATAATGCGGATAATTGCCGGGGTGCGGTCAAACGTCACCTGTCTTTCCCGCAGGAGGGACGTGTGCAGTCACCATGACGATTATCCGCCTTTTTCAGGACAGGCGCTCGTAAAAATAATGTGGATTATTTTCAGAGTTTGTGAAAGCATTTTTTATTGAATTGTCCGCATTATTCTTATGCGGATAATAGGAGGATGAGTTCATGAAAGGGGTATAAGATAAAAGTTTAATTTTTTTTTTTTATAGTTGCACAAACCCCTACATTCTGGCTTGGTTTAGACAATGCAAAATACATACATCATCAGCTTCCTGTTCTGTCGGGTGTACTCACATGATGTAAGCGCACTCTAAAAAAACAAAAACAAACCTATTTCTTTATTTAAAGGTAGAAGCACACCTATATTTGCAGTGCTCTTCTAACGTTACTTCTTTTGCTGGAGGCATGTAGAGGGTGTCCTGTATAGAAATAGTATGAGGAAAAGAAAGAGAGATAGAAAAAAAAAAAGATTAATGAACTTCATTACGAGTTCATTAAGAATAAACTGCATCTCAGAAAAAATACTTATTTGAGAGCCTAAAATATTCTCTGTGACTATCCTATTTTTTTTTTCATGAAATGTCATTTAAATCTAAGACTTATGTCTGTAACAGTAAAAGAACTGCCATACAATTGGTCTATTCTACGAGAAGAAAAAGTGAATGGAACAATTAATTGTGCCTAATAAGAGTTACATAATCCATTATACGTGTTTCCTGAAAATGTCTCACACTCATCTCCTCATATGTGACAATGATCTCAATATTTCTTAGCTTTTCATACACCCTGTATCAATCTCCCCCATTGTACCATCATCGTTAGTGATGGAATGTGTGACTGACAGTTTGTGTATTTCTGATTAACATTAAAGGGATCGTAAAGTTTTGGTTGGAACCTAATTTCAGGTTTCTAACATTTTTTGGTGAGATAATGAGAAACCTCTGATGAAATATGAAAGAGCATGTAATTTCATGAGGAATTCAATGTTTATTTGAAGAAAATTGGTTTTGAAATGGCTGAGATATCCAAAACCGAGTGATTCTAATTAAGTGTGGGACCCACCTTTACTACGATCGCCTTGTTTCACTTTGTTTTTTGGATGTTTCAGTCATTCCAAACCCGATTTTCATCAAATAAACTTTGAATTCCTGTTAAAATGGTATGCTCTGTACTATTTCATAAGTGTTTTCTTGGTATCTCGCAGAAAGTTAAATGCCCAATTCTCATCACCATCAATACTGCACCATCCCTTTAACTGTGAGTGCCTTGAGCACCCCTGAGTGGATACGTTGCACATTATAAATGTCTATTATAATTATATATCATACTACGTCTATTATAATTATATATCATTATCATTATTATCGTCAATCACTGTTGGACAACTGTTGTCATTCTGTTCACTCTAATGACCTAATGAACTTTATTCAACATGAGATGGAACAAATAACTGAAACATTTTATATACTGATTGTGACAAGTTAAGGAAGACTATGTGTGCTGACATTCAAAGAGCTGGAAGGGACTCACTGCATCTGACTTCCATGCCTGGTTCTTGGTATAACTCGCATCAACCAGCTCTGGGTTGTCCCTGGACAACAGGACAAGTGGGTCTCGCTCAGCGCTTGTCCTGACAAAGACAATCATTTCTTTAATGAATACAAGTCGATAATGACATTGCTCATGATTTGACATAAATCGATCATATGGCATATCAATACTTTAGTCTCATTAAATACTGAAAACAATGTATAATTACAAATCCTCTCCATTGCCAGCAGAATGATACAGGGGACCTATGAAGCACATTAATTTCTTTCACAAACCAAAATTTATAAGACTATGTAACAATGCTCTACATAATCATGATAATGATAGTAATAACAATAACAATACAGAAATATGAACAGAGGACTGTGACTGTTTAGAGCATTGCCTCCAAAGACAATAGGTATATGGAAGTAAATTTGAGAATGAATTTGATGTTAGGTTGTTGTTGTTGTTTTTTTTGTTTTTTTTTGTTTTTTTTTACAGTGGTAGAAGGCATTCTACATGAGACAGGATCTGAAACAATCTTTGATGTAGTGTCTTACCTTGATCCTCTAAAGAATGCCTTGTCTTCTTTTTCCTCCCATGGAAATTTCTCTGACTCCCTGTATAGTAAAATAACAAGATGATAGCAGAAATACATGAATATGTATCTAATGTAAACCTATATTAATTCTCATTACATCCATTTGTGACCCGCTGCAACAAAAGGATCCGAAAGTTGGGGGAGGACAATTTTCTGTAAATGACATACCATTATTTCCTTACTCTCCCACTTTAATCTCATATATAACATGACTCATAAAAGTACTCAGTTGCGGAGATATCGATGATTTTATAAGCGCATGTTGAGTGGTTTAGGAAATCAGCGCATGTTGAGTAGTTTAGGAAATCAGCGCATGTTGAGTGGTTTAGGAAATCAGCGTTTCGAGAAAACCGCCTTCAAAGTTTTCCTTCCGACGCTATCAGGATCAAAGGGAAGCAAGACAGTTTTCACTGTTTGACAATAGAAGGTACGCTCCTAGCAACCTCCGCAATGTTCATTCAAGCTTAGCGCCAGCGGTCTACGCACGACCAATCAGTAACCAGGATGCCATGCACTGACCAATGAGATCACTCCCTCGTTGCTAGGGGCGGAGTCTAGCTGCGGCGCTATATCCAAATCTTCGGACACGTTTCTGTTCCGTTGAAAGTCAGAGAGTCATGGCCCAGAAAAACATTATTTTCTTGCCTTTCCTATGACAATTCAGCTTCAAAATTTCGGCAGATGACAGAAGATACATTAGATTACAAAATTATGTCAAAAACAGAAATCCGAACGTTTTGACGGATTTTGATGATCTGACTACAAACTCGATTTTCTCAGCTCAGCCGTCAGCGACTCTAGGATCCTTTTGTTGTAGCGGGTCACATTTACTTAAACTACAAGTGCAATAGTCTTAGATCTGGCATCACATTTGTTGCCTAACAGGTGTAACAAATTCCTTGCCTTTATCCTATCCTCCTTACATAAAGCAGTGAATCTTTCTTTTTCGTCTTCTCTTGAGAAAGTCATCACATGCACATCAGCTACATGATTATATGAATCCATTTGTCTCGATCACTGCCAGCACACCAAGCCTTGCTTTAACTGGATCCCTTCTGTATATGGTTACTGTGTCGCTGCATTAGTTTCATATGTTTACATAGTATTCCTCGCAATCAAACGAAAATATGCATTCTGATTTACGTATGATGACATGGACACCAATAAATCTAATCTAATCAAATCAATTCAGATCTACTGAATGAATTCATATATGACACATAATCACTGCCATCGAATAGATTAACATACAAAGTAAAGACAAAGCAGCTTTATGATTGAGAATAGTTTTCTTTACATTTACACACACAATAAGAAAGCATGACTGCATTAAATCTTCCACAAGGCTCAGGATGTAAAAAAAAAAAAAAAAGCCTTGATGATTTCAATACATTCATAGAGTGCTGTGCTTACTTGTCTAGTGATTTCCTGAAGAGATCCCACCTCCCAAGGCCAGTGGGAAAGATTGGCCATACAGCTGGACCCCCCTCCCAGAACGTCCAGGCAGGGTACATAATGTCATAGTGCTGGACTTCCACCTGTACATTAGCAGGGAAAATGATGAACACATAAAATCAAACCCTTTTTCATTGACTTACGCTTTAAATACATGATTTTAACAGAGAAATCAAATGATCATAAAAAAAATAAACCACTTTTAGTGTCATGTAAATCATTCAGCGTATTTACAAAGGAATATCTATTGTACACAAGGACAGACAGAATCAGCCTATTTGTTTCGATGCTTTTTCTCTGTTTGATGATACCTGCTTTCACGCTGAACATAAATTTAGCATGGTTCCTTGCAACAAAAATCCATTTATGCCTTGCTCAATGATGAACCTACTAAGAATGTACAGCACACCTAGCAACAACCATGATAATAGTGGGAAGTTACAAGGTGGTCGCAGTTAATAGTATCTGCATTTGTGCCTGCCTAGCTCAAAACCTACAAAAAGGTGTAGATTAAGATTCTCTGTAACGGACCAACAGTTCAACCTCGATTATCTGGCCTCCTTTTATCCAGAAATCTCTATTATCCTGACGCGTTCACGCAGTAAAGGACTTTTTTTTTTTAAATCCAAAAATTGAGAAAAGACAGTGACTTTAACATCTTTTCATGGATCTATTTCACTAATTTCATAAGATGTGCATGATAGGTTTCTCAATATCTAATGAGGTTAAACATGTATGATTTTCACATAAAGATATACTTTATTTTTGGGAAGAAGGGACTACAATTTTGCGCAGGCTAGCATACATTACACCACCACTGCAGGGTACGCTACATGCCTAGCTGCCAGTGCACTGGGACAGCAGCTTGGACGGCAGCTATATACATTAACATTGTGTCTCCCATATCCGGCCAATTCGCTTATCCAGATGAGCGCCGGTCCCGACATGGCCGGATAATCAAGGTCGAACTGTATGTCATGTGGGTTGGCCACTCAAATTTTCAAAGTTTATCTTACCTGGGAGAATAATCTTAGTACCTACTGTCAAAATTTAGCAGCTGAAAACAAAACCAAATTAGAGATATTAAAGGGATGGTACAGAATTGGTGGAGGCGAGGACTGGGCTTTTAACTTTTTTGCGAGATACCAAGAAACCATTTATGAAATAGTACAGAGCATACCATTTTAGACAAATTGAAAGTTTATTTGATGAAAATCAGTTCTGGAATGGCCGAGACATCCAAAAACAAAGTAAAATAAAGCAATCGTAATAAAAGGTGGGTCATACCTTTTATTATGATTAATCTGTTTTGGGTATCTCGGCCATTTCAGAACTAATTTTCATCAAATAAACATTGAATTCCTCTTGGAATTACATAGTCTTTCATATTTCATAGGATGTTTCTCATTATCGCACCCAAAAATGTTAGAAACCTGAAGTTAGGTCTCCACCAAAACTATATGATCCTTTAACAGTTTTTTTCTGGACCATATTTTTTTTTTCAAATGGGCACTGCTGTCACTGTGAAATAGAACATGTTTTCATTGATCCTGCTGCACAGCATGCCCACGTGACTGAATTTTTATACCCTCTTTTTTCCATTTCCTATGAAAATGCACCTCCTAAATCTTTCTCAATTTAAGCACTTTTTGAACGGGTTTGGATGATCTAACTTTTACAAGTTATATATTATCCAAAAGCTTACAGCTTACTCTACAATAAGGTTCCTATATGAAGCAGCACAGAGATTATCACCATGACAATGTACATGTTCTCACCTTGCTAAAAGACAACACAGGCATTGGTTCTGAATACTTTGGACTCTGTGGCCAGTCTCGGACATTCATCACAAACTCCATGTCTGGGAGCTTCTTGATGATCTTGAGGATAAAGTGCTCTACTCCGCTGCACCTGTGGTAATCATGGATCAATTGTTGAATCAGTCAAGAAACTCGTCTCAATCTACACACAGTGGGGATTTTTTTTTTTTGTAGATCTAATGATGCTCAAGCTGGTCATTACCTTTGCAACCTTGCTCCTTGTCGCTAGAATTTTAGCTTTTTGTCTTGTGTTGGTGTGTCATTGCTCTTCTATCATGGTAGTGTATCATATGATGTGCCAATGGAGACAGCTCCCAATACGGGTGTCGCATATTATGCAAGATTTATTAGATAGTCAGAGGTTGAGTAAAATACACCCTGTCAGACCTTTAACAAGATTAAACATACAGTCAACTTCGGATACCTCGACGTCGGATAAGCCGAATATCACTTACCTCGGGGGCAAAATGAAAGTCCCGATTGTTCCTATGGAGTTTCCGTGTATTAAAATTCGCGTAGCTCGAAGAAATAACTCGAAGTTCGGTTACCTCGAAGTGAAATCTACTGTCCCGATCTTAATTAACTTATTGTTTTTCCCAGCATGTAGCTCGAATCGAATTGCAACATCACTCAGCATTTCCGATTAAGCGCGCGTGGACAGCGAAGAAGACATGTCACAAATCTTTTCACACTCGACAGTAAATATTCCCGACCAGAACAATCGCGCGCCCAAAGAAATACCCGGTACACAGCTGACGAGAAAAATCCCCAACACCTACCTACATACAGTAGTACATTACGTACACGGTATGCACATAGCACCCTTGCTAATGGAGTGCTTACAATAGCTAGCACAACGCTCTGCCCATCATCTTCTTTTCTTTAACCACTGTGTTTTATTTCTTGATCATGATAGTCATACCGCGCGCGTAGATTTCTAAACCGTCGTGGCGCACCTGCTTAGGTGTTGGGTACTTAGTGTTGACAGTTATATCTTTGGCAGTAATCACGGTCCACTGTCCAAACATCAATCTCCTGCGTAGTGCCTTTTCTTAACTTTTTTTTTTTTTTTTTGCCTTTCACGAAGTATGTTTCATTTATTCTTCCCCGAGAACGCAAGCACTGATTTTTTTTTTTCTCAGCAATGCGATTATGAAAATATTGTGGAATATGATGTGGAAGTATAGGCCGAGCATAATAAAGAATAGAATAGACAGGGCTCCACACTAACTTTTATCGGGCCACCAGTATCACTGATTTTTATTTTTTTGGTGGTCAAATTTACTCGAAATTAAAATTAGAAAATCCAATCATCTTATTTTGTGTTTTAAGATTTAGCAAATAGGCGTATAGATTATTATAAAAGTTGATCCCTAAAAATTAAGGAGGTCAAAACTTACGTTTGAAATGAAAAAGTGGGAGCATTTGCCGACATCTGTTAGCATCCGATATTAATTTGTTTTAGTATTGTAAAGAGCCAAAAGGTGCCGTTATTCATTTCTTATAAGCAATCATCCAACATTTATTAGTCTGTTAGCACCGTACGGAGCCGAATACATGTATTACCGTTAATCATTTTTAGATGTAAAAGCAAACAACCGACATTCATTTTAGCATCTTACGGAGCTGAATGCTATCCTTATCCATTTCCAAACGTGAAAGCAAACATCCGCTATTTGTTTCAGCATCTAACTGAGCGGATCAATACCGTTAATCATTTCCAAATGTAAAAGCAACAATCTGTCATTTATTTTTGCATCGTACGAAGCAGAATATTACTGTTATTCATTTCAAACATACGACATTTATTTTATCATCGTACGGAGCCGAATTTTACTGCTGTCCACTTCCGAAAGTGAAATGAATCATCTGACAATATTATTTTATCATCGTACGGAGCCGAATGTTACTGTTTTTTCATTTTTGAACGTCGAAGCTGACATCAGACGTTTATTTTACCATCAAACGTAGCTGAATATTACTGTTATTCATTTCGAAATGTAATAGCAAATATCCAATACTTTTTTTTAGCATCATGGGGCAGAATATTACTGCTATTCACTTTCAAACATGCCAAACGTAAAAGCAATCATTCGAGATGTATTTTTGCATCTTCCGGAGCTGAATGTTATTGCCATTTACTTTCGATCGTAAATGCAAACATCCAGCATTTATTTTATCATCGTAAGGAGTTGAATGTTATTGTTACTCATTTCCGAACGTCAAAGCAAACATCAAACATTAATTTTACCATTGAACGCAGCTGAATGTAACTGTTATTCATTTCGAAATTTAAAAGCAAACATCAGACAACATCATTATTTTGGCATCGTATGGAGCAGAATGTTACTGGATCTTCCGAACATAAAAGCGATCATCTGACATTTATTTCAGCATCTTCCGGAGCCGAATGTTATTGCTATTTTCTTTCGAAAGTAAAGGAAACATCCGACACTTATCCAACCATCGTACGGAGTTGAATATTGTTTTTCATTTCCGAACGTCAAAGCAAATACAGTATTCGACATTTTCAGCGTCTTCCGGAGCCGAATGTCATCCTTAATCATTTCCGAACGCAAAATCAAATATCTGACATTAGTTTTAGCACCATACGGAGCTGAGTCTTATCATTTTTCATTTCCAAAAGTATGAGCAAACATCCGACATTTATTTTAGTATCCTACGGAGCCGATTGTTACCGCTGTTCATTTTCAAAAGTAAAGGCAAACATCCGACTTTTTTGGTGGCGCGAGAGGGCCACCAAAATCTTCATTTCTGAAATTCTGATTTCAATTCCGATTTTCATTCAATTCATTCATATCAAATATCGATTCAATTCCAATTGACAAGCATGCAAACAATCGGTAGGCACTATAACAGATACCATGTTGAACATCGATAAACGTCGGATAAGTCGAAGAAAATTCGACGTACGTATATGCGTACCTCGAATTCGCGTACCTCGAATTTCACGTACCTCGAACCATTTTCTTCAGTCCCGACGAATTCGAGGTATCCGAAGTTGACTGTATTACATACTATGACAAAGACCTGGACCTTAGGCGTCATGTCAACCACCTACTGCAAAACCAGAAATTTTTGCAAGCATGAAACTTTCATAGATTTCTTGAGCTAAGATTCCTTAGAATGGTCATCTACACGATGCATTAAAAGCCAGGGGCGATTCACAAAGGTTTCATGCAGCGAAACAGGCTGTCGGTTCCAATGCACAAAAGTTTCAAGCCGTAAATGTTCCTGGGTTTACAGTGCCTGAGATGATTTGGGGGCTCACCTTGCTGGAAACATGCATTTCTCTGCCCGGTAAAGCCTGTGGTTGATGATTTGATACAGTGTCCCTCTCGCCTCCGCTTTCTCTACCAGCTCCTTGGTGATACCACCTCGGTCTTCCCACACTGACAGGTCATTCTTCAGTACCCTGTGAAAACAGTCAAAACAGGCTTGAATTGGTTACTAGTACACAGTCCATGGCAAGAACATGCAGAAAAATACCACTGATACCATTTGGACCCTTGTAGATTTACAAGTTTGCATATATGCAGACATGGTTGTCCTTCAGTAACTGGGACGACTTGCCAGTTTCTCTCTACACCATATTTCATCCCTAATTGGCTTTACTGATACAAATTTGGATAAATTCAATGGTTTCGCATTTTACGAGGTGACAATATTTCACTCAGATATAATGCATCATTTCCTTTCAATACTTACAGCCTAATAAGTGATATTGTTGAGAATATATTTGGGGAAAAAATGCATTATAGATCATTTGTTCTGAATCACTAATTGAGGAATAGAGATGCTTACTATACATCTCTTCGTGTAATAACTAGTAACTAAAATATTGGAGCTCTAGCCAAGATGGTCTTCATTTACTCCTCCATCTAGAATTTTTTCTTTCATAGAGTATATTAAAAGAACTTTGTCATTGCAATTTTGCATAGACTTTACCTAAACCACAAACAGATGGGAGTAATTTCGCTGATGAAGTCTCCTTATGAGCACAGCATTTCTAGAGTCATCCATTCCGGCAAATCATCACTAGTACACTGGATATGTTTCCAAATGTGAATTCAACTTGAGCAGATTTTGGCAAAAAGAATTTATTTGATGCTTGTGAAATAAAATGTTCAACATATCTTTAAAATGTCTTCAACAAAACTGGAACACAAAGTAAATCTGAAGAACAAAGTCTCTATTATCAAGAAAATATGATCACATGAAGTGGTAAAGGAAAACTTTTCAGAAAAAAAAAAGAATGTTTCAAGAAGCACTATAACTTATACAATTTTTAACAAAAATTAAAGATGTACCCTTCATGACACAGACAGTCTTCTGTTGAGCAGTCCTCATAGTTTGCAGTTGCCTCCTTAATTAGGTCCAAGTAGGGTTTCCACTTCTCATCTGCCAGAAGGAATGAGTGATAGGCATTTAGTCCATTTCTTTGTTAACTACTGCTGTCAAGGCTTAAAGTTGGGCAATGTGCATCTCATTCAACCTCCTCTCTTTCTTTCTTACTCATTTACTATTCCGTGGTTATGAGATATGATACAGGATGCTAGTGAGATACTTTTCTCTCATATTCATTGTAATCTTCAACCTGATTCCTGATTCTTGGCACAGAAATCTGCTAATCTAGAAGTGCTAGTATCACACTCACTCAGGCCACTGTTAAACACAGGCACACTTCTTGTGAAAAAAAAAACAAAACAAAAACAAAATAATAAACTGATAAGGAGCTGTCTTTCATACACTGTATTAAAAGTCAGCAGACAATTCATTTTTTGTTTGCTTCCACATTGGTGGATGGGGGGGGGGGGCACCACCTCCCCTTTAATTTTTTATTGAAACAAAAGAAATAAAAAGAAAAAAAGGGGGTGCGTGCATCCCCTTTATTTTTGTAACGGTGGAATTCCTGGATCCGCCCGTTTCATACTGTATAAGTGTTACTTGTGAAGTTGTGCATTCAGTCTATAATTATAGAGCTCTATGTTTTTAGATAAATGGGCACGTCAGTCTATTGTACGTGCACATGTTTTCTACCACATACTACATAGTCCAATAGAGTAATGTGTTATCCGGTATAGAAAATTCTAAACAGAAACGTTATAAATTTAATTCTTCTAGAATGCTTCTGATTTATAACAGGAGTAAATAAGTTCTACTTGTGAATATGAAATAGGCTCAAGTTGTGTAGCATTTCCTTGCATAGCTTTTCGTTGGTCCTGCATAACACTATCTATCTAGGCATCAGGACCCTCCGTCGCGCCGCGACGGGCCGGTCTGCGTCTGCCTACGGCTACGGCCTACGCCGGGCCGGGCTGAGAGATACCGGAATAACACAACAAACATGAATCATAACGAATGGGACCAGACATTCCGGTTACATCATTTACAACATAGCAAGCATGATATTTTCCTATAAACGGAGACATGAAAAAAAAATACTTCATTAGACGTGTGTTTTACCTTGATCTGTGTCAGCGTACGTAAAAATCGGCTGACACAATAATAGGAAAGTAACTATACGACCGATATGAATCCCCGACACCTGCATTTTCTGTCTACAGGAGGCTGCCATTTTTATGCTCTGATAAAAGGATGACGCCCTCCACGTCACAGTAGCCAATCACATCTCGCCTCGTGTCATTGCTACTGATGCGTAGGTGTGAAAAACAGAGAAAGTAAGAATGCAGATGTTGCTCAGCCAATTTATGGGTCACTTACTTATCATTCAACCTCACGTTAAAATGGAAAAGTGTAGGGCCTACTATCAAGAAGAGATTGAATCAATGGCGGTCATAACAAAGGAAGGTTACCCCGGCAGTTGCCACATAATACTGGTGTTTCATTTAGCACACAAAGTTTCAATACTCATGGTAATTCCCGTAATCCTGGCCTTAAAATTACACACACACACACATATTAAGAAAAGTGCATTTCAATTATGCAACTGTATCTAAGCAACAAATAACAAGACTCTAGTGGGTCTTGTACTCATACATTTCACTCAAAGGGGAAAACTTGATTTCACGCATCCAACCCAGTTGATAAAGTACAGTAAACCTTGCCTAAGTCAAATCGAAAGGGACTTGAAGAAATCCTTCGAGTTGCGCGCATTTCAACTATTTGAAGTAAAACAGGGCCTGACACAATCACTTGCACACTTTCCCGGGGCTAGTAAAATCTTATGTCGGGCAAGTGAACAAATTAAAATGAAGAAATTCACTTACCCATAGGCAAGTAAAATGTAATAAAAAAAATGAGGAAAAATGTGGAAATCTTTAGGCTGTTTAATGCCTAATTCATAGTTTTTGCAAACTACAGAATCACTTGTAACAATATTCCAATGCTATGAAAGGCCAAGCTTAAGTGATTAGATTATTAAAGAGGAAATTATCATTTTCAATGTTTTTGACTTTCTTGGGGCAAGTCAACTTTGCAAGATTATGGTAGCAGTACCATATGCCAGTCAAACAAGTACCATAAGGTACCATGAAAGTACCATAGAGAACTGTGAAAGTACCATAGAGAACTGTGAAAGTACCACAAAGTGCAATGAAATGTCCAAGAGTACCATGGAGTACTATGAAAGTATCACAGAGAACCATGAAAGTACTATGGAGAACCATGAAAGTATCACGTGTGAGGATGGCACTCTGTTCAGTATAACATCAACCATATAATAAATATTGTAATTTCATTGTAATACCGTAACATCTATGGTACATTCATGGTAGTACTATGGTACATTATGGTACTTCTATATTTTCAAATAGTACTTTCCTATTCCGTACGGTACTTCTGTGGTAGTACTATGGTAGTACTATGGTACAAATGAATTTACCATGGTTACTATGGTAATACCATGGTAATACCATAGTAATACCATGGTACTTAATGGTACTTTTTTACAAGGGAAGGAATGTCACAGTTTCTCATAACATGTCACGAAACAACTATGATGACGGCAGTATGACGGAACGATGATCACGATTCTAACTTAAATGTTACAGCCTCCGGGGCTCGCCCATTTTTCACAAAATCATATCATAAAGCTCATTACTTTATAAATGAGATAACCACTATAATACCGTTTTAACTTGTCGTAACTGAATGATTAAGTTAATTCAGTTCCACGATCACATGATCATTACGACAAGAAAACAACCTCTTTATTCCCTACATATATATTAGATTAGAAGATAAAAAGGCAACACATACTAGGCGTAATTTGGTGTATAGAACAATGAAAGTAGTGGCGAATCGGGGTAGAGGGTACCAAGTGAACATAGAACATAGAAAAACGGCATCACTCCGATTTGTAGGTGGTAATTGGCATTAAAAATGGCAAAGGTTTGTGGTTTGTTTTTTTTTCTCTTGTCAGCCGATTTGGCAAGAGTTTGACATCTCCCCCCCCCCCCCCTCCCCCTCCCTTAGCAAATACCCAGATCTGCCCTTGGAAATGTAGGTGCCTATTGACCGAGATTGCTGTTTCACGAAAAAAAAAAAAATTGTTGCTTCTTAATAAATCATTTCAATCAAACTATTTAATTTAGGGCATGAAGCAGTACTTTACTTAGAAATGTTGAAGTTAAACGAGAAGAGTTATGTTGGACATTCGCGAAGGATGAGTAATCACGATTTTTGGCATATAAGTAACAGTAACATCAAACTGAGGATTGTTGTTTACTTATTGTGTTTACTATTACTAATTAGTATACTTACTATGTTCTCGTTCAATCTCGTCTGTATGAAGAGACTCTAGCTAGAGTTATAGAAGGCTCTGGCTATATCACCAACAGTACGCCATCTATTGGCACGATGACATCTAATCAAGATGAGACACTCGTCGTCAAGAGGAGAATGTCAAAATTCACTGCGAGGCAAGGTACCGAGTTCATGTTCTCAATTGCAGTCAATATACCATGTCATGACTATGGTCATGCTTAAGATATAAACGTTACGTCCACGCCTCATCTTTGATTAAATGTTTATAGTGTTTGAAGTCTGCACCTTGAATATGGCTGAATAATCAACGGCGTCATAACGTATTTGCCGGTAAAAAGTAAAACAATACAATACGATTTAACAACTCTCATCGCCTACATGAAATAAGAGAACTCACTCTGGAGCTGGATTTTCAATTCACCTTTTTAGATGAAAATTTATGTCTGAACGGTTCTCTTTTTTAACATGATTGATTTGGTACCCGCCAAACCTTGCTTCCCTATCTCCCCCCCCCCCTCTCTCTCTCTCTCTTAAAAAGGAGAAAAGCCACGTGCCATTACTATAATGGTGTGTTTAAGTAGGTTCGTCCTGAAGCTATTGTTTATGGTGTAAAACGCACACACTATTAATATTTCCGCTGTGACAGATTGGTCGTTTTCACAGACGAATTTCCGTGCTACGGAATCATGAATTCTGGTTGCCGGGTTAAAAAAAAGAAAAAGATAAAAGTGCAGTTCAAATGCAGTTGTTTTGGTATGTAAGCACGTTATGCTATACAGGATTAAAAATATTGTTCATGTATATTCAAAATGTTTCACAGAAAGTCGTTGAGAGAAAGATGAAAAAAAAAAACTGCCTTGGAACTGTCAACACGTATGTTGCTTTCTAAGTTTATCTGAAAAAGAATCCTCCCCCCTCCACCAAACCCTTCATTGAGACGAGAATACCAGCCATATACAAGGCAAGTACAATTTTTTTCGAAAGAATCATATCTATGTATTAACACTAATTTCACAGTCATTTTGACCAACGATGTTAACAAACCGGCTTATGAAAATATTAAAGAGTTTTCATGTAGAATTTGATAAATCTGCTCTTATTCTCGTTCGATCTCCCATTATGTAAAATGTATTATTTTGGTTATCATTTCTTCTGTTTCCTCTCTGTTTTTAAATTTGAGAAAACGCTCTTGACAAATCAGTTATAAGGTAGTGTAAGGTGGATAATGAACCACATGCATGGGTAAGTTGAATCGGATGTTACATTTACAGGATCGGACGGCGAACGTTTTAATGAACACCACGTTCTCCATGCAGACGGCACATTATTCCAGATTACAATCCTTGCCTGTTGTGTGTTTGACTCGCATTTTCCCCGTGTCTAGGTGAGTCAAGTGAGGTCACTCATGTCCAAAATTAAAGGGATGATATAGCATTGGTAGAGGTGAGGGATGGGCTTTAAATTTTTGTGAGGTACCATAGAAATTGGGATTTCAAATCACCTCATGAAACGTATATTGTAAATGAAATACTTACTCCATTAGTTCACATTTTGAATTTATCTTTATCAACAGGTATTGTGCCCACTAAAATGAAAATTGCTAAAGTTATCCCAATTTATAAGAAAGGCAGAGAGGATGAGTTAGGAAATTATCGACCAACATCGCTTCTGTCCTCCTTTTCTAAATTACTTGAGAAGGTGGTTTATAATCGTTTAATCAAATTTGTAAATGAATGTGATATTTTAGATGATAATCAATTCGGGTTCTGGAAAAAAACATGCTACCATGCATGCTATATTACTACTGGTCGAGAAAGTTGTAAGAGCTATAGACACAAAGTCGCATACAGTCGGTCTATTTCTAGACTGCTCCAAGGCTTTTGACACAATAGATCACGAAATTCTTTTGTACAAACTAAATCATTACGTTATTCATGTTACGTGGAAAGGCCTTGGAGTGGTTCAGAAGTTATCTTACCGGTGGAACTCAATTTGTTTCAGTAAATAATCATGACTCTGAAATAAACTCGATTTGTTGTGGTGTTCCACAGGGCTCCCTTTTAGGTCCTCTTTTATTCATTTTATATATCAATGACTTCCGGAACTCATCCTCTCTGCTTCTTCTGTTCGCAGATGACACAAGTCTCTTTTATTCTCACTCAGATCCTTATGTTTTGCTTGATTCTTTCAATAATATACTTCAGTTGGGAGTGGATTGAGGCAAATGAATTGTCGCTTGATATAGATAAGACTAATTATATGGTTTCCAGTAACACAATAAAATCCCTCCCATTTTTAGTATTAGTGAATTGATTACAGTTAAACCAAATATATTCAACAAAATTTTTAGGTATCTATGGTGACAGCAATCTTTCATAGAAGGTACATATTGATTATTTATGTAAATTGTTGTGTAAAAATGTTGGAGTTATTCACAAACTGAAATTTCTCTTCCCCAAGCCAATATTGCACACTCTTTATACAACTCTCTTATTACCTTACTTGAATTACGGAATATTGGCCTGGGGGACTTGCTCAAAGACTAAAATCGATTCGTTTTTTTGTTATTCAGAAAAAGGCCTTGCGGATTGTAAATCGTGCACATATTTTTGATCGCACTAATGAATTGTTTGTTTCAAGTTAATTATTTATAAATTCTGATTTGTATTTGTATCATGTTGGAACTTTTATGTATAAGTTGAATATTGGCGATCTTCTTCTTCTTCTTCTTCTTCTTCTTCTGATTAAGTCTGCCTCCTTCAATAGACTGAAGATTCTTGCAGACTGGTGCTATTTACATCATAATACAATTTATTTACAGATATTTACAACACATAGAACATTTGACGAAAATAAGTAGCCACTGTGATCAACCGTTAGACGGTTTCGAAATGAACCCACAGATTGCGCTGAAACAATTTCTGACGACAGGGAATTCCAGTTCCTTACAGTTCTTGGGAAGAACGAATGGCGATGCGATTCAGTTCTCGAATATGGTACCTGATAGGAGTGTGGTTGCGAGGCTCTCGTCAACTGAGTAGTCCTGTGCTGAAAGAGGAGTAAGATTATTGTGTATTTTGTACATCATAATTAGCCTGTCATTTTGTCTGCGCTGTTCCAGAGTAGTCCAATCAAGTTCCTGTAGCATTCTGGTGACACTCGAGGTGTTATGGTAGCGATTTAAAATGCAATCGCGCAGCTCTTCTCTGGACCATTTCCACTTGGTGGATTAGGTTCTTGGTAGATGGGTCCCAAATTGTGGAAGCATACTCAACAATATTGGTCGAACCAACGTTTTGTAAGCTGTGGCTTTAAAGGGAACGCAAACCCAAAGAGTAATGTGGATTGAGTGAAAGCAGCAACATTAGTAGAACACATCAGTGAAAGTTTGAAGAAAATCGGACAATCGATGCAAAAGTGATGAATTTTTAAAGTTTTGGTGTTGGAACCGCTGGATGAGGAGACTACTAGAGGTTATGACGTTTGAGTGGACAACAATACAAAGAAACTATAAAGAAAATTGTATTTTTGCATGTTACGTCATTTTTACATTGATTTACTATTGTAAAAGCCTATGATATATTTATGGAACCTATACATCCTACAAGCTTTGCTTTTTAGTGGGTTTCTCATACGTCCTTATACATTTGTGCAATTTTGTTTCAAACTGACCATTGTGTTAAAAACATTTCTTTTTCTAATGTCAAATGGAATACAAAACTTATATGAAATGTGGAATATGGAACATGAATTTTAAAAAAAGAGAAAAAAAAAGAACCCTTAAATATGATAGAGCATACCACTCTAAGAGAATTTTAAACTTTATTTTACGAAAATCGATTTTGGAATGGCTGAGACATCCAAAACAAAGGAAAACTAAGCAATCGTAATTAAAGGCGGGTCCCACCATTTTTTGGGATCGCTCTATTTTGGATATCTATATCAAGCCATTTCAAATTCAATTTTCATCAAACAAACGTTGAATTCCTCTTGGCATTACATCCTCTTTCACATTAGAAAAAGGTCTCTCATTATCTCACAAAAAAAAACCAACAAATGTTTGAGACCCGAAGTAAGATCTCAGCCAAAACAATACAATCCCTTTAACTAATGGATTCCTAATTCGAGACTCGACAACCTCACATTCGATTCAGTTTCAGTTTTCAGTAAGTTTTAGTAAGTTTTATTTCTCCACTTGTACATAACAGAAGATACGTATAAGAGATTCCCCTCTCTCATGTCTCTGGTTCCTCCGCACACGCTGTATCCCATCTGCCGGTCCTCTCTCGCGACTCAGTTCTTTTATCTTTTTATTTTTTCTTTTTTTCTTCTCGTCAATCCTCACTTTACCCCCCCCCCCCCTCCAATTCTCATTCTCTTTATCTCTGTCTGTCACTGCAGTCTCTCTTCCACGACTCTTTCTTTCTCCCTCCCTCTATCAATATATCATAGTCTTTTTCTCTCTCTGCAATCTACAACTTATAGGGGAAATCCAGTCCAGGTATGCTATGTTATATAGTCTGATAAGAAAGAATAAAGTATTACGAGTTCAACGGTAAAATTTTGATCGAAATCGGGTGAAAAATAGGGAAGTTATGACATTTTGAAGTTTCGCTAATTTTCAGGAAACAGGTCTTGAACGGTCAATATAAATATGCAAATGGGAAGTAAGCATGTCATCCCCTCACAACTTGCCATACAGTTTGTACATAAAATGTTGGCATTTCCAGTTTTTCATTCATTAACGCAACTATGCCCGAGGCTCAAATCCTGATACATCTAACTGATCACTATTCTGAAGTTATTCAATCAGTAATAACATCATGTTTTAGACTTCATTGACAGAAAAATTGAATTTTCTTCATTTTTTTGTGTGTGTACATGATCACTGGAAAATTGTGAGGTCATGACATGGTAAGCTCGCTCATTTGCATATTCATATCCACTGTACAAGAACTGTTTTGCAGAAATAAGCAAAACTTCACAATTTCATAACTTCCTTATTTTTTCATTTTAGTCAAATTTTTACTGTTTAATTCGTAAGATTTTACTCTCTTTTTTTTTTTGTCAGACTAACTTATTTTTGGACTGCTTTCCTGTCAAAGAACTGATAAATAATAATCTTTCTTTTTCGTCGTTCCGTCTTGGGTTGTTTTGGTCCGGCAGTATTAGATTAATGTTATTCAGGGACTGTTTACCATCTACCGGCAGCTATTTCTAGTATATTCTATACTTGATTACATCGTCACATAAAGACCAGAATATACTCACCTTTCGGAAAGGCTTTCCTATTCTTGGAAGAGGGCAATAAAAGGGTTTGATTTGAGCAACTATTCTGTTGTCCGCACAAGGGATGAAGTGGCGTCATCTGGGCTCTAATAAATTATGCGCGGAAAGCAAAATCTCATTATAGTTCGCCAGCCTCTACCGCATCTCACTGCGTGTCCTCAGGTTGAGCCAGCACCCTTTGCGTGTTACCTCTCGCGGACATCATCATGTATAATGTTTTCGATTCCGCCGAGATACCGAAAAAAATGATCGCTCTCGTGAAAATCCCCTTCCCCAAGCTCTTCCACTATCCATTTCACTCCTCGTAATTCCTTATCAGTTCCACCCGCCTCTCGATGGAAAAAAAAAATGCTCTCATTGGATTTCCACGAAAACGGACTGCCAATTAATGCATCTTCACGAATCCCGACATCACCGTCGGTTGTGTCGGTGGCGATGTTAGGTTGTTCCACAGAGCTATCCATAGGGCTACTAGTATGTAGCTTCATGGTGATTCTCACACCTGTGACTCTCAATAGAAATGCAGTGATGTATAATTTAATACATATTATAATATATATATATAATTAGCTCGGATTAGTAACATGTTTTCCAAGTATTTCAACTTGTTTCAATTCAATTCTAACAAATTTCAAGGACTTTTAAAAAAAAGATCTTTTCAATACCCACACGAGGCCGTGATTCACACAGAATATATTGATGAAAATGCATTACTCGTGTTTTGTGCAACATCCTTGAGGAAAAGTACTGTACAAGTTCCTCTGAGGTTGAATGAAGAAACAGGGTGTAATTTTCTTTCGTAGATTTCAAATTGTTATTCCTTACCTTTTTTTAAAATCTCTTATTGTTTTTTTCCCCTCTATTTCCAATTTCTCTTAATATTGAGGGTAGACTAAGGTGATAGGGACCGGAAGCGTGCAGTTTGAGTTCAAGTGTGAATCTGTTTGACCTGCCAACCTAATATCGTTTGCTGATAAAAGTCGGTGTAATTAAAGCTGCGCAACTGTCACAATGTTTGATTGATCATTGATTAATTGATCTAATTTCTGCATTTCTGCTCCATACATGAATGTAACGCAAAGTCAAGTGAACAAACGAATTGTGTACAATATTGCTTGAACCTTGCAGTTGAAACAGGTAATTGACTAATGCAAGTATACAATATTTCGTGATAAAACGAAGACGAGCAGATGTTCTAATATGCAAACTTACGAATATTCATAATATACTCCTTAAAGTCTTAACAGATTGACTACTGACAATCAAACAATCAATGCAATTGATGTAGGTTATCATTTATACATGTTTAGCAAATCCCAATTGACGTTTATCATGTTTATTAAACAAGAATTTAGTGGTTGCTTTTCAAAACCCCAGCTAATATCTCCTTTACATGGGTAAGCTGTTGCATTTCCGTCGACCTTGATATTTTATTTACTTAAATTACAATAATGCATGGTACTGTTTACTTTTAAATTGTGGAGAGAGGTATAAGCAATGACAAGTTGATGTTTGGTGCAAAATTAATCTCTCGTGATGCTACAGCAACGTCAGACAAAGTAACTATGTCATGAGATTAACTTTGCTACAAACAAGTAGCCACTTTCTAGGAATGTACGTGCTGTTGATTCGGGAGGCTTCGTTTTTGTTTTCTGATTGTGGCAGGGATGAAAGATACATTTATCTTTGTTTTGTTTCTTTGTTTTTGTTTTAAGGAAAGATATGATATATGCCGGGTCACTGACGCACAGGGGTTGCTTATATGAATTAGTTTGTTTGTTTGTTTGTTTGTTACTCCTCTCTTGTTTTGCCAGTTTGTTCTTTTTAAGCCTTTCAGATCGTGCACAGGGGACATCGGAAAGGGGGTGGGGCTTTGGGGTCTTTAAAAATATACACACACGAAAAAAAATTAAAAAGATCACAACAATCACATGACTACCCGAGGGTTCCGTGAGGGGACTTTGCCCGTCGAAAAGAAAGAGGGGACAAGGGATGGGGGGGGGGGGGGATGGGGAGGGGTAACCATTGTCTGTTAACACCCCCCCCCCCCACACACACACACACACATACAAACTATAAAACGTCCTGTGGCCCCTGCTTTTATATACACGTTTTGTTGAAAGCTTTAAATGAAAGAAAGCTGCAAATGTGATGAAATTATAATTCATTTAATGACTTCAAGTATGTTGAATTTCTCAGGTTATCTTGTAGTCACCTCAAACGCTGCAATCTCAGAAATCTCTCAAAACGCTTAGAATCTGATATTATTGTCAGCGCTCATTCAAATTTGATTATGATTAAAAGACTGACCCTATATCCTACAGGTGTGTGCAACATTAATTACTTTGCACCGATCTTCTACTTCACGGTACTTACAAAATAGAATTATGAAATATATTCTACTCTCAAGGATGAGAATATAAGATAAAAATATATTCATTTCCCTTCTGTGTTATGTCTAAGAAATAAAATAAAAGAGTGGTGCAAAACATGAGAGTATCCCATATACATCTTCCCATACGTATCTTCATCTGTTGACATAATGATTACTTTGCAAAAACTATGTATCATTTTGATATGAAAAAAATAAATAAAATTAAATTGAATGAAATGATATTGATCGCGCGGGAGAGAGATTGATACCAGTATATTACTTTATCTGTGTTCTGTGTTACGAAGATAGCAATACTTCTACTGTGCGTTTTCACTGTGCTACAGATCCCGTAGACCTCCGGAATTCATGTTTGCTCAGTGAAATAAAACCATCATAATGGTCGAGGTTAATTCACTAGTCAGACCTAAGAAGAAAGACGTGAAGTTTCAAGAAACACACCTTCGCAGATAGAAAGATAGATAGACAGACAGACAGACAGACAGACAGACAGACAGACAGACAGACAATGAATTGAATTGAATCGAATTGAACTGAATTGATTTGAGAGAGAGCGAAAGAAAGAATAATTAAGGTAAAATGAGATCATGAAGTATATTATATAATTAGACGGTTATATGCACAGTATCATTCATAATTATCTATGATAGCACGCGTCTATATCGGGGAAGTAAACCGACCTTGCAATAGCCCTGTTCAATGTTTGGATGATATATTGGGTTTCCATTTCAGGACACCCGGTGACATATATAAAAAAAAAAAAAAAAGAGGCAGAAAAGGAAACGACATCACCACGTTCGTGACTTCCTCGCTTCGAAATTGCATGACCCGTGTACCTTGTGTGTGGGACTATACAGACCGCAACGCCAAACCTCCTATTTGGATCACACGCATTGCCTCCGCCATCACACGCTATTCATTCACAATATAACGCCCTAAAAATCGGCCCATCCCAAATCTGATGAGACCGCATAAGTAGGCCTACAACAAGTGAGTGGTTTAATTGGTATCTGAGACAATGCGTACATTTAGGTTCGACTTCGATGGACCAAACGACCCACAACTGTGCTAATTAGACAACAGTATTATCGCCCACTTCATCGATCATTCTGGTTTTCCTTGTTGATATTTTTCGCTTCTATTTCATACCTGTTATATGGTTGTTGTTTTTTTAACTGGAAAAAATGCATTTATTTGTTGGTTCTTATTTTCTGCCTTTCCTTTTCGATCTGTTTCTGATCATTTTGTGTGTGTGCGTGTGTGTGTGTGCGTGAGTGTGTGTGTGTATGTGTGTGAGTGGGGGGGGGGGTCTTTTCTTTTTGGAAGAAAGAGAGAGCTTGCGAAGGCATAGGAAAGCTAAGATCAATTATTGTCCCATGGATTCGTGACGGAAATCATAAGATGAAAATGAAGCTCTTTTTCTACGAAGTCCAGGTCAAGACTCATGATCATGGAAAATACATGGCAAAGATGTAAGGGATAACAGATGATAAGGCAAGGGGCGAAACAAATCGTTGTAAATGAAAAGAAAAAAGAAAAGAAAACTAATCATGTTTAGGTGTAAGCGGAAGACCGGGATCTCTTTTCATCAGTTCATTTCCCGCATCGGTTCATTGTCCCTGGACTCATCAGAGCCCGGTGGGGGTCCCGGGAAGCCCGCGTGCTGATATCAAGATTATCGTAATTCATTATTCGTGATCAACGCCAACTTTTAGGACTGCTCCCACTCTCTCAAAATCAAGTGAGTGGGCTTAACATGAAAGAAAAGGAAAAAGGGTTATGACGAAGGGACGGATGATGACGACCAATCTCAGCGAGTTAAAACTGTCAGACTGATGTCGTCCTTGACCTCTGTCGAATTGACCACACGCTGAGTACGAGTAGTTCTTTGCAACACTAATTCCATGATTTAACCCGAAAATATCAACTAGATAATTTTACCCTGATACGTTACTACTGCTGCCCAGCTCGAATGAAATCACGGACAGAAAAAAAAAAATCAAAACTATACTATTGCTCAATTAGTTCGTTCAATTGACTTTCTATTTCATTCATGTATGAAAAAGAAATTCAGAAATAAAAATCAAATCAAATCAAAATCAAAATCAAATGTGAAGATACTCGCTTTTTGTTTAAACCTATACATGTAGCGATGAAACGTATCGTGATCTGTTGACAAAAATTGATACATTTAGATGGGTGGTCTATACTACAGTATATCATGTTATATACAGACTCATGATGTTTCTTGGTGAAAATTGCTTGTGATCATAATTGAATTTTTCCTCTCAATATGAGGCTCAATATGAGGCTACAACTACGTATGCAGGGAGAGAATTCAAATAGACTGCACTTTGCTCCATTGTCACTTGGTTATGTTTTGTTTAAACTTGTCACAACCATGTAATATATTTTGATTTGATTTGAGAAGAAAAATGAATACGAACAAACTAAGAAACGAAAGAACAAATCGACAAAGGTGAAAGAAAATCCGATTTTTGTCAAAATCAACGAACAGAAATATCAATTGCAACTGTGGATGAGAATCATCTCATGTTTCTCTTAATATTCCTTGAGCTCATGACATTAATTACAAAGCCATGTGCTCTACATATCACATGACTTTCACATCTTCTCCAATCACCTATGAATCAACTTAAAAAAAAAAAAGAAATATCAATGAAAACAACAAAAGAGTATCCTAATCTCCGTAATATCTTGATGATCATCGGTGAGTTTCATCCGGTGCAGCTAATTACATCCGCTCAAACGTTTGATTCAAACTCTCGCTGCGGTGCGCTGTGGTGTAGACAGTCTAGAGGTCGATCCTGCTTGAAGTTTGATATTTGTATATCTTTCGCCATGGCAACCGGCTAATTGGATTCTATGTTTATCCTGGCAAACAACAGACACAACCATCGGAAACGCGGATGGCAAAAATGTCATTGTCAATTACACGGGACTGCACCTCGAGTTAACGGATTTGCAGTGGAGTATATAGGTACATCAGTCATCAGGAATATTCACGGAAGCTTGAAAATAGGACATCGAACTTTAAAAGAGAAACCTTAAAAACTCATAGTATTTGAACGGATTGTCTTATTGTCCTCAAACCTCCTCGATGTGTTTAATATTGTTGCATTTACTCGATCCATATTTGGGAATCCTTTAAGACCACTCTGCCTTATTTTGTTCTTGTGCGTCGACAAAATGTTCGCATCCCTGTTTAATGATGATAAATGGTTTCCGTCAAGAGGTACATAGATGTTGCCTGAAGCACGCAGGTCAGAGCGAACTTTTGGAAGTAATATGTAATCCCTGAAATAAACTATGCTGAAAGTAAGTCCTACCCTTGTCATTATTTCATTTGTATTTCTTCTCTTTGAATAATAACATGATTATTTCATAAAACCTGGAGTCTCTCGATCCCCCAACTACCTGATCATTTTGCATGATGTCGTTTGTTACTCTTCTTTGAGTTAAAAACCGCGTTTTGATAAGTTTCTCGGAGAAATTTAAAGTTTCGTGAGGAAAACTCATAACTGTCATATTATCAAAAAAAAAAGAAAGTCGGAGGATCAGTGAAAAGACTTAATAAATGAGATTTTTTTTCATTTAGATTTTCATTTGCCTCTCAAACAACATCGCAAATAATCGTTACAGAAAGATAACTTTCACATATAAATGGCAGTCAAGTCAAATGCAAGTTTGAGATATGAAAGATTGATTATACTAGAAAAAAAAAGTATACATTATTCTGCAACTTTCAAGAGCAATCTATTTTTCCTATCCTTATCGTATTCCTCTCATTTTGCTCCTTTTGGTGTATTTTCTTTTTCTTTCTTTTTAGTTACATTGCTTCTTCTTTTCCTTCATGATAATGATGTTAATTCTTCTCCAGCATCATCATCATCATCATCATCATCATCATCATCATCATCATCATCGCTTTTACGATCGTCATTTCATTTTTTTTTTCATTTCATTTATTTCATTTCAGACAAAAGTATAGAATATGACATTTGCATATAAACAAAGTAATGTACAATGCGACTTTCGGACATTCAAATGAGATTGAAGTGCGGGCCATTTTTTTTTCTACAATGAGATGAAACATACTTTTAGATAAAGAAATGCATGGGCAAACTGTAATTGAATCGTTCCAAAGAAAAAATGTCGGAAATGGAGGGGACTGCTACAAAGCCTAGCTTGTAGAATGCAGTCCCCTCGTAGGTAGGCCTAATACTCAAATGAGACGATAAACAGAGGGAACATAAAACAAATCATAACCACACAAACGCACACACATATACAAAAACAAAGCATTACAAACTCCACCATCACCGTTTTCATTCATCAGACTGTCCAAGTCCTTTTGTCTGTTTGTGGCGTGTCAAATGTGAATTATGCGGACCTAGTCGTTGACATAAAAAAGACATCCTTATTATAATAATAATAATAATTGATATGATTTATATAGCGCCAAATCCACTCTGCAGAGTGCTCTAGGCGCGGAAGGAAGAGAAAGTGAAGGAGATAAAGGACATACAAATATCAAGTACATGTAATGAGTAGTCAAATTGAGGCTTTAAACAAGTGAGTTTTTAGACTGCTTTTAAAGGAGTCTGATGAAGAACAATTTTTTACGGCTGAAGGTAAGTTATTCCATAAGGTGGGAGCAGCATGGCCAAAGGCACGTGTGCCCCATATTGTAGTGAATCTTGGAATTATCAGAGAACCGGAGTTGGATGAGCGTAAAGATCTAGCAGGGATGTAATTATGGAGTAAGTCAATGTTATACTGAGGAGCAGTGCCCTGAATGCAATGAAAAGTCAAAAGTAAAATCTTAAAAATAATTATCCCCATACAGCTCTCGCTTTTTGACAAAGTATACTGTAGACTTCGACCTTGTATTAGGAAAGTCATCTGAAACTTAGATAACAAAATAATATCGAACTTCATTTTTGTGATCCCTTTTGAAATTATCTGTCAATGTTCAGGGCAGTGACCCGACACCTTTATTCTATATAGCAGTCTACAATACCGTCAAAAAGACCGGGAAGATAGATAGAAAATGAATAATCTCGTAAATTGCTAAAAATAGGCTTACCGAAGGGACACTTCGCGCACGTTACTATGGTAGTTCAAACTATAAATCGTAACCCTTTCAGATGCAAAATGATGATTATAGATAATGACTGTAATAATTTAGACACAGGATATTGTAAACAAAAATAAGAGGTGTAATTTAAAAACATGTACAGAAAACGATGAAAATTATCAACAAGACATGTTCCATTACAGTTGAGAACTGACTCATCACCAGTTTGAGGGAGAAATCACACAATTACGATTGAATTATCAAAAAGAGCAGTGCTAACAATTTGTGTCATCTAATTGTCTGACCTTGCTCTATACAGTGATGTTAAGTTGCCTCCCCACGAAACCACAAAAGGCTTAAATCTTACCCTTACTATAGCTCGCTGATCGCTTCAGCAATCGTGAAAGATCTCCTTTTTTCTTCATTCATTAACAGCGCGGCTTTCGTGACCTTACCGGCTGAACATGGTTGGAGAACGGCTCTTCAACTGTCCGAACCGACTGACCTAAGTGTGTGCCAAAGGCGGCATTTCCCTTTGAAACCACTTGTATGGAAGAGGGATAACTTGTATGCAAAGATGGACACGCATAGTACAGCAGGTAGAAAAGGAAGCTTTTAGATTGACTAATCCCTCTGTCTATATAAAGGGTTTGTTTGTCTGTTTCAACGGTCTATACATTACAGATTGCTTGTGAACGATACTTTAAAACACACCTTACTACCTTGTGTACTATAGAGGCTAACAGATAATTCATTTCAAAATCAAGGCTAAGTGTAGGACTATTTCAAGAATACACAAACGCGACAAACACACATGATTTACGAGCCAAGAACTGAAGTAATAGCAATTAACTGATTGCTTGCATAGTTTAATGAAGTTGGAATAATCGTCCTGCCTTTAACCAACATGTCTGCCAACCAGAAGTAATGTGGGCACGATATTACTGTTTGCCTTGACTTACACTGGAAGGCTGCAGAGTGGTTGATATATTTTCATCACGAAACTTATAAACTCATGATAAGCACAATCAAAGATGATTCATATACGCAAACAGTCAATACACTTTCGTGTTCTTTTCTTACCAAACTTATTCCTATAGGCCCTATATTACATTACATATTGCAGCAAGGCTGCAAATTGTCACGAGTTATAGCATGTGTGATTATGCTTGTTCCCTTTTTAGTCACAGGTGACAGATTTTAAGCAGCCTCTGCGATAACATGTTGAATATATACACAGGGCCTAGGATACACAAGTATGTTCTGGTGTCTTAAAACTCAAATCGAAACACAGAGAAAATGATTACTGGTGTTAAATCAACTGACCCAGACTTGGTCACTATGACATGATTATAGCTGAGACATCCACTCCCAAAGCAAAGTTGGAAAGAGCAACGTTGCCTTTGGTATTTTCTAGATAAGAGTGGCTGACGTTCATTTTGATGGGTTTAATTCTGTGTGTATTCTAATCTCTCTCTCTCTCTCTCTCTCCCTCTCTCTCTCTCTCTCTCTCTCTCTCTCATAGATAGATAGATAGATATAGATAGATTATATATATATATATATATAAATATATATATATATATATATATATATATATATATATATATATATATATATATATATATATATTGACAGCAAAGCTTGCACACATAGACGTGGCTGGTGTTGGGTAGCACCCCTTTGATTAAAGATTAATGATTAAAGGGGTGCTACCCAACACCAGCCACGTCTATATGTGCAAGATTTGCTGTCAATATATATATATATATGCATATAAATATATATATGTATATATATACATATACAAACATATGTACAAATAAATATATGTACACATAAAATGCATTTATATAAATCATTAGAGTTATTTTCGTCATTGTTTACAGATGAGTGTTTCATATACAAGGATATCCTACGTCCAGCCAGTTGACCTTCCACTCCGTGCTTTAAGTTGGCTTTAACAGGTGGAGTGAAATAAAAACAAAAGGAATGATAGCTAGGTGCCCTTAAAAAGCCAAACATCAATAATCGAGTTCCTGAATTCTCCCAAGTTTCCTTATGTTTGTGCAAAAACATTGGTAGTGGTCGTAACCACATTATGAAAACTAGATGTATAAGATGAAGGGATACAAGTTTGACTTTGACCTGGATGCAAAACTGTGTCAAACAAGTTGTTTCCTTTTTTTTTTGACAGGAAACGAAAAGAAAATCATGTATCATTTGCAGTAAGTCATTGTCATGTTCGTTTAACCTATGCAATGCGTGATGACATATGGTTTATGTGAAGGGTTGTTGTTGCTATAGGTTATAGTTCATAATGTCTGATCTTTTATGTAAGGGAAAAAAGATATCAACAGTATAAGAGTTTGCTACACCATCATGTGATCTGATAATTTGCATGTATGTAGCTACATGGATGATATAATTTGGTGGAAACATGTGAAAATGCCCTTCGGAAGGATACCGTTGAAGTGTCGATTCTTTTCACCTCTCTGTTTCTCAGCTTTTTGGCATAGAGAGCAACAGATATTGTATGGGATGAAGCAAACTAAAGAGTTTCAGCTGTAAGCTGTAGGCCTATATCTCCACAGAGGCTCATAGCACGTATGCGTTATCTCGTAAAATAAATGAAGGTTCAATAAGCATGATGTAAACTTGAAATAGCTTGTCCAGGTGCCAACTTCACAGCGACACGACAAAGGAGATGTTTGCCGTTTTTACTTTGTTTCCCAGATGATCACCTGAAAAAAAAAGGACACAATAACCTACTCCTAAAACTCATCGCCAGTTTCACACATTCCCGGGCGCTAATCTAGCAAAGGTGTCGATTGGGATTAGGATCAAGGTGTTGCCAAAACCACCGGTTCTTAGCTTAAGTCGTGTTTTCCACTTTTGTCCGAGAAACAACGTTATTTATTCAAGTTGATGATGTTTTCGAAGAGGAGTGTCGCCCCTAATGAAAATCTCTTTTCGAACTACAGGCGCCAGACCCATGTACAAAAACAGAAGTCTCACAAACAGTGATGTCTTAAAGGGATGGTATTGGTGGCGATGAGGATTGGGCTATTAAGTTTTTGCGAGATATCAAGAAGCCACTTATGAAATAATATAGAGCATACCATTCTAAAAGGAATTCAAAGTTTATTAGATGAAAATCGGTTTTGGAATGACTGAGACATCCAAAAACAAAATTAAACAAAGTGATCCTAATGAAAGGTGGGTTCCCATCTTTCATTAAAATTGCTCTGTGTTGGCTACTCAGCCATTACAAAACCAATTTTCATTAAAAAAAAAAAAATCGTCGAATCCCTCTTAGAATGTTCTTTCATATTTCATTAGAGGTTTCTCATTATCTCACCAGAAACTATTAGAAACCTTAAGTTAAGCCTCAACCAAAACTAGAAGATTCCTTTAACTATCATATATCTAAAAAGAAAAAGAACGACTATGATGGATAATGATAAATGTATTAGATGATGGATGGATACGGATATGATACATGTATATCATATGCTGGATGATGGAGCATACGTGACTTCTTGAGTAGAGCACTGTTACACCCCCCCCCCCAAAAAAAAAAAAAAAATGAGTTTGATGTAGGATACAACATAACTTTACATAATACCAGGGAGGTGACACCCTGATAATACAGATACAGAACCCAAAATTAGTCAAGTTGTATACTTTGATAACACGCAGACCTTGACTCGGAATTAACTCGTCTACTTTTCTGATCACCAATCACGTATCTCCCCTGTGAGTTGATTATACCTGTTGTAACATTTCTACACTTTCTGCATCTTCAAGGGCGTGATGAACAAATTGCACGATTATTTACTAGTCGAAATGCGATGGCATTCAAATTACCTTATCATCAGGGGAAATTAGAGGGGATTCTACCTGTAATTAGATAAACCATTAACTCTCAGTTCTTGTAATCGGTCTTCTTTCTGTGTGTGTGTGTGTGTGTGTGTGTGTGTGTGTGTGTGTGTGTGTGTGTGTGTGCGTGTGTGTGCGTGTGTTTGTTTTTTTTTTTTGTTTTTTGGGGTTTTTTTTTGCATACAACTGTGGATGGTAGGATATATTATACGACCTATGTCATGGACACTCCGTTGGGAAATAGCTCAATTTTTTGGAGTTTGAGAAATCTTCCCGTATTATTCCTGATCTCAATAATCCTTGTTAGAAAGGTCAGAATAGTTTGCATAATCTCTATCGCACCGCACTGAAAATAACCACAAATTATCAGAATTATCTCCTCTTCTCTCAAAGATATTATTCCCCAGGCATAATCATTAAGCTTAAAGCAAAATATAAAGCAAACTGTTTCTCGTTTTACTCGTTCTTTGTCACCACAACCTCCTATTATACATACAAAGATCCCTTCCTAATATACCTCGTTTGATATGTTTGTTGATGTTATTCATTCTATGTTATGTGATGTTATAAAAATTAATGGGCTTTAGAATCTCTGTAATTTGATTGGTCAATTATCATGCGTTGATTTCTACTGATCCATGTGTCCGGTAAAATCCGAACGCATGGCCTGACCTTGTGTATAGTACTGTAGGTGTAACGGACACAATAAGATGGGGAAAAAGGTTGAATTTCATGAATTTACAGGCCCATTTTATAAAACGAATGATGCACAGGCCTATTTAGTGGATGCATCAGCATTGGATGCTCTCGTTTAACTCGTTGGATGCTCTCGTTTAAGCGCTATGTATATTACTTTGTATTACCTTATATGGAAATAAAATCATTTTGAATTGAATTGAATTAAACTTTGGAAACAATCTACAATCTACTCGCTGTGCTCCTGGGTTAACAAATCTAAAGTTAAACTCGCGCATCCAATTTACACCGATCCAATCTGTCCTGTGCATCATTTTTGTATATTGATACAACAAAATTGTTTTAAATTTTTTGAACCTTGTCACATAGGATTAATAAAACATCTGCTATCATGATGCAACTAAACAACTTCATTATCTCACTTTTTCTTCCAGAAAGTCCTCTCATGTCATGTTTCAATCAAAATTCTGCTTAAAATAAGATTTGGTCTAGAGTCTGGTTTGAATTTTGAAATTAAGACTGTTGAAGTATCACATCAAGTTACTTCCTGCTTTGTTGATAGTCCAGAAGTTCTCTATGGTCACAGTGGTCATTGGTAGTCACGTCTTCTCTGAAACGCGTCGCTCTGTCCCCATTAGGACGGGTAACATTGAAATCTTTGAAGGCTTCCTCGGAGGTAGAACTTTGCATACTGGCCCTGCATGTTATTGCCGTTTTCAAGGTCCCGTTCTCTCTTGAAAACGACAAGAACATGGTTGCCGAAACGTTGGGAGTGGGTAAGCCCTTTTCAGGGCCACATGTATACCCAAGAAAGAATACGATTAAATTTGTAGTTTGACTTTCACAGTGTGTATGTGGAATCCATGTAACGTTTCCAGCATGCATCTGTTTGGTTAAGAAAGATTCAAAGCATCATTTTGTGATTCTTGAGGCGGCCATTAACTTGAGATGGCAAATGAGAGTTTTGCCCTTTTATGACGAGGCTATACGCGATGGTCCGAAAAGACCCATGCATTTTTGATGCGACTGAGGCTATAGAGTGGTCACTTCTAACTTTCATATGTTCCCTGAAGGTGTTCAATCAACTAAGATGCATTAATGCACCCACGAAAAAGCTCATCAAAATGTGGAACAATGGGGCTTTTTGGTGGGGTTTCGCTTCTTCCATTAGCCTATGGTTAACATTTTATATGGTCCTTTGTTGTGACGCTACTTAATGTGATTCGGCTTCCAGATTATCTCCCACTGGAACGTATCTTCCTGAATGTATAGACTCTCCGTTGGCTAAATGCTTACCTGTATCTATCTACTGTTACCCTTTTTAGCCTCAAAGAGAGCAGGAATTTCATTAATCTAATAGAGTTAACCCGACTAAATCACCCATCTAATGAACCCACCTCCTCTCAGCTGTCCTTAATCCACATGATCCCATTTTCTCAGTCTTATCACTGCTTTTCTGTGTGCTTCGCAGTTATACATCCACCCGTACAGGCTCTTGTTCCCTGTTTCTTCAAGAAATTAAGGATTGATACGTTGAAAGACCTGAAGATTGAAGACCTATCGATTTTAGCATGTTTCTCTTAAATGTATTTCTTGTTCTAAATCGTTACCAAAACTTTCAAGACCTTTCATATCGCTGATGACGGATTAAAGGTGATTCACACCATCGAAATGTATCATGTTTTCCATCATATACATCTAAACGGAATGCCCCCCCCCCAAAAAAAAAAAAAAAAATAATAATAGTAATGATTTTAGCAGAACATTAAAAGAGCATTTGGCCTTGGGGGCGACACTTTTGGCTCTAAAAAAAAAGACAGACAGAGGAAAAATACGAGAAAATCTATGACTAAACAAGGGTATACCATCCCAAAAATTTCAAACTTTAGAAAGCTTTTAAGCGTTCCAAATAACCACTAGGGAAAGAAGAGTACACGCAGATGAATGGATTATCATATTCGGACGAAATGAATGCATCACAGATTCCAAAACGATGGCTTTTTAGTGTGAATGCAACTGAACTATCTCACGATGTAATATTAGAAGAATACTTTACAATGGTAATTTCAGGAATGCGCTGAGCTCCCTCTCAGGTGGCTGTACATTAATGACATTAGCAGTATAAAAAAACAGAAGAACCTCTTTGTCCAGGGTTTAAGCCTAAATTGAAGAAGAGGTTAACAGCTGGTTAAGGTTATATAGCAACGCCTCATCTCATCGATATACCTGAGTTAATTTGTATCAAAACTAGATAGTGGGACAATAAGACACCAGTGAAAAGGGAGATAAAACGAGTGGATGTGGGTAAGAAGTGGGATGGAAAACTCTTGAGGACTTTAAGAAAGCCAGAGAACAAGATGAAAGAGAAACGCGTTTCGCCAAAGCATCAGCTGACGATCTCCCCGCCCTTTTTAATTCAAGAAGATTAATCCCTTAATACATCCGATTTATCGTCGCTGAATTCCAAACCATGAACCTTTACAATGTGTTCCCCTTCCTGTCCCTCTTCTCCCCTCTCTCTTCCTCTCCCCTCCCCCTCTCCCTCTCTCTATCTTATCTATCTCTTTTCTATCAATCCACCTATCTCTCAATCTACTAAAGAGACTGGAGTTAGTGAAAATGTCTTTTACTGGGTTTCAATGGGAGTCTCGCCCGCGGCGCCACAACCCCTTTCACGGCAAGTTAAGCCCGGCGCCACATGGGGACTTTTCTTACCTGCTAATCGCTAATTCATATACAGCGCAGTGAACATTTTTCCGCAAGGCTTTCGCTAATCTGACCTGCAACAGTTTCCCCCTTGTAGCGGATAATCCGTCTTTTTCGGGTCATCTACATTTACTGAGTTCATTAACTAGATCCACGCATTGTTGGCGTAACTTAAAGGTAATGAAAGCTACTGGATATTCTAGCAACACGCAAGGGAAACTTTTTTTTTTTTGTTTTTTTGGTCAGACATGAGTGGATGGCCGAGAGGTGAGACACGCATGCCCGAAGTCAAGTGTGGAACGATTTGAGACCAAGAGAATGTCGAGTGGCACTTGAACGAAATAAAACCATCAATCTCACTGCTGACTGTGTTCGCTTTAGTTGGTTTCAGTATTTCAGACATCCAGCAAAATGTTGGTATAAGAAACAGTTGTTAAATCTTATTGTTTGTTTTGCTTGTTAGTTACACCGTTCTGGATATGGGGCTTGCTGAAACGAAACACAAACAGATTGTCTGCATGGACTAAACAACAACACGAGTAACTAATATTCCACAGATAAACTGAGAGGTGAAGCCATTATTGTTGTTATATGCTTGAATAATTAATCCTACCTTTTAAGGTTTTCCATTTTGAATGCAGTGCCCAGAATATCTATACCGTGACTCCCGGTGAGTCATTTCTAGACAAGCTATTCCCGTTTGCTTACGTTGCAGATTAGTAATATTTGTATGGATGACTACTGTATATAGACAGTAGACAGGTAAAACCGCATGTCTAGAATGGAATGTTTACGAATTTTCAGACTGTGAAACTTAAAAGCACGACCATTGAAGCAGATCACGCATCAGGTTAAATTCGCAAAAGAACACCATTCGCCTCATTCGCCTTATCACGTTGTTGTTCTGTTTTGTAATGAATTGTAGGCCTGCCATTGCATTGTGCATTTTCCCCAAAAGTTTGAATTTCACAGGCCTGTTCTAAGGCCTGTCCAGAGAGATACCGATGGAGGGGATTCTGAAAACTAACGTACATTTTTTTTTTCAGAATCTCTGAACTCCCTTTATCAGCAAATCACTATTCGGTTATGTGTTACTTGAAGAGGGTTAACTTGAGTATGTCTCTGCCACTTCAGGTAAGTTTTATTGGCATTCATGAAAAGGAAACGACAAACACGCAAAAAAAGGTAGACTACTAAATCCCCATCCAGAAACAAAATCTAAACAAGTACAGAATAGAAAAGTTTGACTTAATGTCAACGTCAGAAAAATAAGAGAATTTTGTAAAGTTTCTAGTGAATATCGGGCAAAGTGATTTCGGGCGTCGTGTGAAAATCATATGAGGTTGTGATGTCACGGCAGGAGACGTCTTATATTCAGTTGCACCTAAATTGTCACTAAATTGTCCATTTTTCGCATGAAATCAAGAAGAATATCCCCATACATAGAAATGAGGATAATTCGTACGCGTTGCAATGGAACATTACCACTTTGCAAAGAGGAAGTAAGTATAGTTAAAGTTACCCAGCTATAGGAAATAAAAATATGACTGTTTCTACTTAAAACCATATCCCGTTGGAAAGTTGCAAGATATTGATTAATTTTACCAATATCATACTGTTTTTTTTTTTTAAAGCATAATTATCCTTCAAACTTGCAAAGGTCCCTAAGGGAGTTTCTTTTTATGATTTACTAACATTCAGACACAACCGTAAAACAGCTTTGACTTCCAATCCATTGGTAAAGATTCATACGAAAGAATGTACTCTAAAATCACCGGAGTCCATCTCTGTGTCGCTTCTGATAGTTATGTATATGGACAACCACTCTTTGCATTCTAAATCCTTACATTCATAAGAGGGTTTGAATGAGTGAGGAAACCACAAATCTAAGTGTGAAACGTCTTAAAACCAGGCTAATATGTCACGGGAAGGAATCGCCTATCGTATGTGGCAAATTGCCAGTGTTTGTTTATGTTAATGGTCCATCTTCCGACAAGCAAACAACAACTGATGGACCGGCGTCCTGCCATGCGACCTGCAGAACAATCTTACAGGTGCATGGTGTGTGCAGTCAACACTTGGGTCACTCGTTGATGACACACTTAGTTTGATCAGGGAGGTCCTCCCTGGTTTGATATGTCGATTTCTCTCACACTGTATCTCTCTCTCTCCTTTTCTGTCTTTCTCATGAATGCAGAATGAGTCATCGCGCATTGTTTAGATAACAATTCAATGACAAGTATTTTCGCAACGGTGCAAGACCTTTCTTTTCAGTGGCGCACAAGAGCTCCCCCTGTAAACCCAAACCGGTAGTAGGAAAGACAAATCTTAGTTGATGACGTCACAAAGGTAACTTGTTCTACAGCCCGTAAGGACACGCTGTACTAAAGACTATTTCGATGGTCCTGTCATGTTTGAGTTGTTTAGCTCTCTGAGAATATTTTTGTAGACGCATTTCCCTGTCTGTTTACTGTCTTCCTCTAAACTTCCTGTCGAGTGGAATTTCAAGTACTATAAGTGAACGGTGTCAACGTACTCTGTACACAGGTGTTTAATTTGCTTTGTTTCGCTTCTGTTTTTCCCCTATGGGCAGGTGTGTGTGCTTGTATGTGTATGTGTGAGGGATGGGGGGGGGGGAGTTGTGTTCAGATCTTGAATATTGTTTGCATAATGTTGTTCAACTGTAGCAATGTCATAATAGGTGATGAAGTAATAATGATGTTGTTTGATATAATGCTGGTAGTAATGATAACAATAATAATAATATATAGGATAACGGCAACAATGATTTTGAATATTACAATTTTGTCATTTTTTTATGAACCTTATGATTGTCTTGTGAACTTGCTCGCTTGTTGTTATCAAACCGATTTGAATAATTATTATGTAATCGAGCGTGTGATATATATCTTTGGTAATAACCTAGTGTTCAGATCTTGAATATTGTTTGCATAATGTTGTTCAACTGTAGCAATGTCATAATAGGTGATGAAGTAATAATGATGTTGTTTGATATAATGCTGGTAGTAATGATAACAATAATAATAATATATAGGATAACGGCAACAATGATTTTGAATATTACAATTTTGTCATTTTTTTATGAACCTTATGATTGTCTTGTGAACTTGCTCGCTTGTTGTTATCAAACCGATTTGAATAATTATTATGTAATCGAGCGTGTGATATATATCCCTGGTAAGTTTTCATGATTTCTATAGTGGTCATAGAGTGACATGTTGTTGTAACAAAGGACGGACCACCAAACAGACAAACTGTTGTTGTTGTTTTTTTAATATTAAAACTGAATAATGGAGATGCTTTTCTTTTCTATGACCAAACTGACATTTCATAACTGGTCGGTGTAGTGCCTTTAATGAATTTAAAGATGATGAATCAATGGGTACAGTATGAGCTTGGCTTCAAATTCCGGTAATGGATCTCCAAAACAGAAGACCAGGTCGAAATGTTTACCTACAATGAGTAATACCAAGTTGTGTGCTCTCTATCGAAATAACGCCAAGGTTTCGTCGGAAGACACCGCATGGATCCTTTGTGCCAGACATCCTCCGCCCCCACGCGGCGTGCGCTATTATGCGGTGGAATTCAAGTCGCCCACTGTCGGGCCGTGTCCACAAGTATTCCGTTTGTTTGTTTGTTTGTTTGTTTCCTTGTTTGTGTGTTTGCAAACTTGACAAGTGGGTCATCCTGGAATGCCGCTTCCACCAGCTTCGAATAAAGGTGATGACCTTTCCATGATTAGTAAGGCTCGTTTTTCTCTCACACATATCATGCTTGATATCTCTGTTATAATTTTGTCTGTTTATTCACCTGCCTATAATATGATCTGTCTATCTCGCTCTCTCTATATATACATATCTGCATTATCTCTATTGATTATCTATCTATATCTATCTATCTATCCATCCATCCATCTATATATCTATCTATCCATCCATCTATCTATCTATCTTTCTATCTATCTACCTATACCTATCTATCTCTGTTATCTATCTATCCATCTATCTAAGCGGAAACATACGAGAAAAAAACTACTAGATCAATGATAGTTTGTAAGAACTCGCATGCATTTTAAGCAAAGTATACATTGACCACTTGAATGTCTGTGAGTTGGGTGACCTGGCATCCATTCAGTCATTGAAGTCACGTGATTGATGGTGTTTGCGTAAAACTCTTTATTCTTTTGCTTTTTATTTAGATATCTTTTATTTTACTAATTGCGACATGTCTCTATTCATTTTTTTTTTTAACTTGGGAAGTTTCTCTCTTTTTTTTTCTTTTAACCAAATCATCGGGGACACGATTATGATTATGGTTTGTTGCGATGGTGACGTCAGGGTCACGTGACGAAGATGGCTGATATTTCGCTGTACATAGAAAATGATGCAGTATGCCTTTGGCTGACGCTTTCGTATATTCTTTAATCATAATTCAATCTTCGTATCGTTGGCTGCTCTGTTACCTTGATTTTATGTCATTGACCGGTAAAAATTTTACTTTAATATAGATCACTCTTTATTTTCTTGTGAGAGATTGTGTCAAAAAACAACAAACACAAACAATCTAATGGCATTCTGTTTATCACAACAGGAACACGTGCTCACCCCCTTTGTACCACCAAATCGATATCTCAGTGTTTAAGTGTAGTACATATTTAATGAAGAGCGACGAAATAACCTGCGTGAAAGCTTGGGAAACAGCAAAGGGTTATTTTTTTTTTTTAGTTCACCGACCATTAACAAACCTATCACCCCTTGTTGAAAGCTCGGGCCATTTTGAGCTTGAATGCGGTTTGCTCAGTCAAGGAGCGGCTAAACAAAGGATCTGGCTGATGAAAAGGCATGTTTAATGAAGACGGGATAACAGGCGAGCTACGATAATGGCTGTATTAACCGGATCGATCGGATGTGAAGTCGAGAATAGCTGCGGCGTCCGCTCTTCCCTTTGTTATACACCGCTCGCCTCCAGAGGGCCGTGTTCATTCGAGTCAGGGAGGTGAACGCTCACATCCTGGGGAAAAAAAAAAAAAAAAATATTGCTCCCTGTTCGAGTGGAGTCTGTCCGGAGTGCGTGCATGTGTCGCCAGGGCGAGTTCGCATCTCCAGTGCAGACTACACAGATGCGCCCGCGCGAGCATTTATGAATGAAACGACTTGTCGGCATGCACTCGTTTATTATCTGTTCTTCTGTCAACAGGCAACCGGTACTAGTCCGCGGATAGCTAGCCCGATTCTAATCAGTTCGGGCTTTGATGCTCACCGAACAGGAGTAGATAGTCCGGCGATTAGCTCACCCATTGGGAGAATTAGAAGTCACGATCGCTGTTGGGATACGCGGAAAGTGGTAGCGGGGCAACGAGGCGGAGCGGTGTAGGCGGCCCGGAGTTCCCCTTAGGCTTGCAGCAATCATTGGGGTTAGGACCTGCGTGGTTTTCTTGATTTTGTTTGATCGCTGTCTCCGTAATGACGCATTGTATTATACTTCAGGCATTCTCATGTTTTTATTCTGAGTCATCTGTTACGACACATTCCGTGGTTTATTGAATAAAGGACGAGAAGGCAATCCCAGACGTATTTCAGTTCTTCGAGACTTTAATGTCCAACACAACTCCAAGGTCGACTCGCAAGAACGGTCTGCTCGAAAGTTCTTTCGCATCTCGATCTGGGGCTTGATCTGTAACTTGTTCACGCATTTTTTGTTGGAACCAGCAGGTGCTACAGTATTGGTGTAATTCACTGCCAAAAGGAATATTAATAACTGGGTGAACACAAGGGATCCAAAGTGAATTGATGTTCATATCTTTGTGAGATCTACCGGAACATCACCACAAATTCACTAGAGGCAAGTGTCCTTGGAGGCTCGTTGTAGCAGGAGAGGAGTCGACCAGCCATCGCCTGCCAGAATTCCCCGTGCCTTCTTTTGACTAATACGTGCCCCGTGCGTATCAACCCAGAAAAACACCATGTTACCGTGGACTATACTCTCAGTTATCCTCATCGTGTGTGCTGACCTGTGCTTTGCAAAGTAAGTTGAACTTTTTTTTTTTATCTTGCTTACATTGCCCGTGACGTGTTTGTAATTTGTTGTGCTGATATGTATTTATGCTGACTGATTGACATGATTTTGAATTAGAATTTAATGTCTATTACTTTGTGTTGTCGCGCCTTGTTACGCGAAATGTTATCTGAGTTTTATTTTGTTGCAACTTCCAGATTTGCTTCGAGATGTCAGGTTATACCACAATTAATATGCCAGCAGTGTAATTAAATACTGAAGTAAATTCACACGCAAAACAATAAGACGCCCACGAGATGGTCATCTTATATAATGGGATGCCCTGGCATGATAAATGGACAAGAACCTTGGTCAGGAATCAAACAGCAGGACCAGCAGTGACCTTCACTATCGCTTAACGATCACCAACTTTATCTTATTATGTTTTAAACAGTTAAATTGTCTTCCCTTTTAGACCATAAAAGCAAATAAGACGATAATGAGTTTTCATGTTACATTATTATGACATCGATGGAAAACAAAAGATCTACATCTTAAATGTATAGAAACATTCATCAACATCAAAAACCATAGTAGTGATAGGTCACAAATTTTCATAGCTGTTTCGTTTTGTATTGAGTTATATACCCAGCATGTCAATGCCAAAACGTATACGTTGTCGCTTCTGTGCAAATATTCCTTGCAGAACTTGTAATGGGATCGCCCAGTTTTAATGCTGAGGTGTTTCAGCGAGATGCCGTTTGCCAGACGACTTTCTCGCTGCTCTCTTTATGAAAAGCAAGCTGGAGAATAGAGCCAGGTCGCTAAATTACCCCGGTTACAATTCTAACACGTTGTAACCTTTTCACTAGATGCAGTTGCTATAATGAATGTTTTGTGTGGTGCGGCATTGAGTTACAGTCACCTTCAGTTGTCATCATACCAATACAGCCCATTCGCCGCTCTTCGCCGCTACCCACACCCCCTCTTTTTTAACTCGAGTGTCGCGTTCGCGAACGGTAACAACGAAAACAACACAATTACAACCTGCAGAAATGGTGCTGAAAGTTTGTAAACAAAAATCATTTGTCTTGCTCAACCCTTTCACTTACCATGTTCTTACACAGACACACTGGTGATTAATGTACGAAGTAACGAAATTGATGAAACATGTCGTGTATTATCATTTTCTTGTTTAAAAACCCGAAGTAATGTATTATTATTATTATTATTATTATTATTATTATTATTATTATTATTATTATTATTATTATTATTATTATTATTATTATTATTATCATTATTATTATTATCATTATTATTATCATCGATATTTTCAAGCTAGAAGAACAGTTCACAATTGATTCGATATGAATAATATATACCACATAAAGGAGCCTAATTTTGTATCAAAACTCACACAGAGATTTTCAAAGAAGAAAAAATCACGTGACGAAGATGGCTGATATTTCGCTGTACATAGAAAATGATGCAGTATTCCTGCATATCGATTCATCAACACTGGTAAATGTTTCTTTTTGCCAAGACGTGTGGGTAATAGATAACGTAGGGTACATGTATTTGAGTCGGTTCGTTAACAATGTGAGAGAGAGAATAGTTGAAATACTTGCAAGATGAAAGGGGAAACGATTTTAGGATAGCTGGACGCTTTTACATATCATAAACAAAGGATCTCTTTTTTGCTTTACGGTATGTTTCTATTCATTCCTTGTCAAGAATACCGCATGGACTGGAGTTGCCGTATCTTGCTCATAATACACAGTAGCTCGAGACGAACAATCGCTAAATAAAACGAAGAAGTCTTTTTTCATTCCAGGATTTTGTGTGATATGATAAGTGATTATAACAACGCAGTATCAACTGAGACACGCCTATTATGGCTCGGCTTTTTATGTTATGTTTTTACTTCTCTGCTGAGAGTTCGCATTCCGTTTTTTTTTTCTTTTATTATTCTTATTGCAATTTCTAACCTGTCGAAATAACCGACAGAGCGCATGTGATTATTCATTACGTAACTGCCTGATTACTTTTTGTCGCCTTTCGACATGATTATCATTGACCTCGTTTGAATAGGAATTATAAGTAGAAACTCATTCAGTTATCTCGCGTAAACAGCATGACACCCAGCGAAGGCAATATCATGCAACATCGACCCCCCCCCCCCTTTCCTCTGTTCCGTGTTGTCAGTGCATCGTGTTGCAACCGCCGGGATATAGAATAAGTATATATTCACTACACGGCATTGTATTGCATTGTATTCTAATTTGGAAGTCAAGAACGAAAAACAACATATTCGTCTGTATGGTCTTTATGAAAGTAAGATGTAGCCATACTGTGCATGTATGATGTAGATCACGAAATGTGCGAAGAAGACAAATTCTCATATATTTGTGAAAACGGCATGTACGTTAGTCACCGATAATGTCCTTATGTACAAAATGAGAGTTTACTTCTATAGACGTTGGAAAATACAATGAAGAAGAGATAAAAAATGAAATAAATCAATTAGAAAACATTTGCAAAGCCATTAGGAGTACTAAATGGAGATAAGTGTTAAATTATTGATTGCATACATTCCCCCTCAGTAATCAGTCAAATATGATTATTTTGTTTAGTTATAAAGAAAGAGCTTGTTAAAGTATATTCCTGATTTTTCGCGCTTTCATCATCATAAAATCAGTATGTCTACTCTATTTCTTACGGCATCTTCCCTAGCAGCTAGAGGGAGCGAAGCAAAATACGTTTTCTTTATAACCCATTTTCATCTCACGGACGACCTCCGCATTGCACCGGTTTTGCGCCTAGTTTGTTTCTCCCAGTTCCAGAATTATTTGCCCCGCAACCTCATTCACCTTAATTGAGATCAATTTCCGAACGGAGGAGACTGTTGGTTGAGTGAGTCGGCGGGTTGCCAACATGCTTGCCAACACGATTTTTTTTTTTGTGTATGTGTGCGTGCGTGTGTGGGTGTGTGTGTGTGAGGCCAACCCTGCAAATCCACGAGGGGTGTATTGGTGATTAGGAAATTATAATGTAACCAGTTAAATGGACCGTTTGGGTGTCGACTGACACACGTTTGTGAATGCACGCTGTCAGAACTATTTTCCGTGTGTGCCTGCATTCGAATGCGTTTATTAACCCCCTCTATGCTTCGAATGTTTTTGTTTGTGGCATTTATACGCCACGATTATCATGATGTTGATGTCCATGGTTATATCATGGAGCTACTGGGTAGCTCCATGGTTATATCATCGAAATGTTTGGAAGTTAAAAATTGTTTACAGAGCATCGTTTATTTCAAACAGTTAAGAATCAACAGCTTGACAGATCGACCGATTACTTTTTGATTATTATGTCACCATTCCACATCTTTGGCAGCCAAATTCGTCTTAGCTCTTCGTAAGCAAATACAATCCATATGTGATAGCGAAGGATTATATTCTATCATGCCTTGTCTCCTCTCGTCTTTTTGTTCTTCATCATCTTATGCCTTTGGTAGAATTTACAAAACAGATGATAATTTTTTTTTTCTCACTCATCTCATCCATTCGTCACTCTTGAAGATTGGTCAATGAAAATCGATTTCCTTTGTTCATTAGTTTTCATATGACGATGGCGATAACTTACTATAATGCGACGACATTCACTTTCTATTGACACAGTAGGACGACAACGGTCTAAAATGATCTGATGACCTGGTGATAAGGTCATTCCTCCGAAGAGAAACCACAGCGCAATCGAAAATATGGCATTACAACAGTAACTGAAGTGGGAGTTTGCCGTTCCCCTTTGATTATCAATGCCATTGTTGTATGGCGTCAAAAATCGCTCGGTCAAATGGTCATGAACTTGAATATGTTTATATATATTTTCCCCATTTACACGACTTCATTTCGAGCCTGAAAGAGGCTATGATCGTGATGATGGAAAGAAATGATTTAGGCCAGGCAAAAATTTGCCATTTTCAGGTCACGCTGCCACGCCTCGGCAGCAACGGAACGATCTTTGTTTACACGCTCAAGTAAACATGACAATTGCTTTTGGCTTTGATGGACAGTATTATTCAAGGTCATGAATTCATTCTTACAGCAACAGGTTGCGGTGACTGTCATCAAACAACGGTGAGACTTGTGTCTCGTTTGCATTTTGAAACAATGGATTTGTTTCTGCTTTTACTTTTCTCTCCCACAACTCTTCAAATGCAAGACTCGTCGAAAGTGCATTGTATTTTTGGCATCATTTTGCGGAGAATGTACGAACCTGTTTCTTGGATGGAGTTAACTAGATGATAGATAAATTCACTGTCACCCTCTGACATATCAGGGGAACAGAGACCGCGAGAGAGACTTTTGATTATAGTAATCACGCTAATTGTCATTCAGCACAGTTTTCATGTGAATTGCATACACATGGTATCCTTGAAAAGCAAGTGTGTAATGAATATAGGCAGAACGGAACAGAATGTCCCTGTTTTTGGTTTTTGTAAATATGAATAGATTGATAGTCAAATTATATGAAGTGTGAAGAACGTAAGATTAACGGTCATTTGCATTATTTTTCCCGATGAACTGCGTAAACTTGACATTATTGTCCTTTTTCGCTTCTTTTTTTTTTTTAAATCAATACTCATCTTTGGCATCTGTGAATTATGTGCGGCAAGTGAAAACACCGCACCCAAAGTAAATTACCTTTATATTCTTTAAATTTGAATTGATACTTGATTCGAATTGACCGTTTGGTTAAACCTTGCATGAGACCATCTTATTAAGTCTGTCGACTGAATGAAACATCTATTTACTCGCAGACCCATAGAGATTTGATACCGGATGGTAGTTAGCAACACGTTGAACAAGTGCAGTAGACGGTTGATGTGCACTTTATGCCCTCGTAAAGTTCCAACTTAACGACGACGAAGTCGTATATGTGCTCTTAGTAAATGTACAGATTACCCATTCGGTGCTAAAGTGAACTACGGTTATCAACCACCCTCAAGTTGCTACTTATTTGTATTTTACTATAGCTGTTACCACAGCACCTCATCGATTCCAATCGTCTGGTCATTCAAGTAAGATAGAAATGATAGCTGTCCCTTGTCTGCATTGTCAGAGCAGAAAAAGTTGAAGGAGAAAAATAACAAGAACAATAACAAGAAAAAAACGAAAACTTGGATCCCATTTTAAGTTCATTCTTGTGATTAAAAAAAAATGAATTGAGTAAAAGTAACGAGCAAAATAGACAGTTTCATAGACATTGAAACAGAAAAGTTGAGAAAAATTGTTGATGTTGAATCTTTATCGATTCATGTAATTTCAAGCAATATTGATGATGTTGATAATTACTAGAAATTCAGGTATTGATTTCTCGTGTGATCCTCTGCAATCTCGACTAGTTTATTTATTTATTTTTTTTTTCGTTTGACATTTTCAGTTGAATGTAAAAGTGGATATCATCTTCGAATTTACATTCGGGGAGCGGCATGGGAAACCATTGGCAAGCTAGTCTAGAATATCACAATAATGTTATCAGCGTATCTCCAATGAGAATTGAATCATTTTAGAAAAGGTTGTGTTATCATTCATAAAGGTTTTCACTTGGCTCATATTTCATAGGCTGCTAACTTTGCATGACGTTTGCTTTCCACCATAACGCCGTTTGTTCTCATCAGCTAACGACTAGTTTCCCCGTGAACTCGTGATACTGTCCGTAGAGACCTAAAGTTTGGCTAGAATTTGTAGTTCAGATGAGTTGACCTCGGACAGCAACAACATGCTTATCCTATTTGAGGTCGAGTCTAGCGAAATGTCTCCCAAGACATGAGTAGGCCCTACATAAGAGTGACCAAGCACTGAACTCTCTTATTCGGCTCTTTGAAGAGAAGCAGTGATAAAAAGCATTTGTCTGGAACAGTAAATGTATTTCATACTGTAGTATACAGACCTGACGGGTTATGGCCTCCGAAACAGTTTGCGCCGAAGAGAAATTATTCTCATGACTGGAGGTTTCAGCGTTTTATTCAGTGCGCATCGAGTGAGTAATCTGAACGTGGATGACACGAGAAAACAGTTCATAAGGTCATTATGGATATACGACATGATCAAATGTCGTTCTTAAACATTTTAGGAGAGTTCACAGTTTATGGGGAGTGACAAACTTGAGTTCGTGACCCATACTTTAATCATTTCGTCAGCCGTAGATCTTCCAAACCTACGTGACTCATCAAATTTTTGAGTTTTTACACGTTTTTTTTTTTTTTTTCAGGGGTTAGGGACGGGGAGGAAGGTTTATACACTCTCATTTACTGTTTGGTAAAATCCTTGATGTAACAGTTATAGTCTCCTGATCCCTCGAAAGGGAGGTTTAATGATGTCCCTCTCCAACTCGGATGGTCCATTTGAATATAATGTTGGTATTATGGTATTAACAACACTCACAGGTAGGCCTATACTATGTACTCCAATATTGCGTCCCGGCATTGGTTCAAGACTAGCTAATAGCTAACCATGCCCAGGTCTTCCATGGCGACGAAGTATCGCATCACTGTGTACTAGTATTCTATTCGAGACTGCTCCATAGGTCGTGTTCGTCGGTCGTGACCGCGGAGATGTCGGGAGTTTATGCAGGCGACTTCGACCTGCTTCAAGTTCATGTCTGCCTGCAAATCACGGCCCTCTGTACAAACACATCCGCACCTGTCGACTCGATTATTTCGCAGGTGGAAACACGACAAGGGGATTTAACTGGCTCACGAAAGATGTGATCGAATGGGATTATTTCTGCTGCGGAGCTTACTGGTCTACATGGTTACGCTCAACAACGGAGCAATAGATGGATAATTTAGCCGGTTTTCAGTCTGATTTCCCTAGCTCTGTCACTCTGTTTTTCTTATATCCTAGTCCCTAGTGTCTTTCTCTCTTTCCATTCTCCCTCGGCCGATATTCTTTACTTTTCCTAAGTTATTAATCAGCCGTGACGTTTTCATGTAACTCCTAGTTTATACAACTTTCGTTACACGTGTACATCTTCAATTGTGTCTGCTGCTCTCGTGACCATTGTTTCAATGAAATTGTTAGGACCGAACAAGACCAGCGTTTATAGAGACTTTATTGTAATTTGCGCTCGATATATAACATTGTCATTTTACAGGCCCCCTAATTATGCTTAATTCATTTAGCGTGTATTAAAGTGACAAACTTCTTCGTGTCCTCCCATTTCTTCGGACACTCTCCCCTCCCTCTGTTTTCTCCCTTCTTTCCCCCACCCCAGCTCGTCTCTCCGTCAGCAGTGTATCGAATTGTTTTCTGTACATAACAAAACAAAGGCCGTTTTCCAGCATGAAATAATCATCGAGCCCCATAATGAATGGCATCTAACACGGTACTGGTCAATAACTTGTCTCTGCTATTCTACTCAAGCCGTAGGCCTGTACTAGCCGGACCCTGACAACAACCATTATGCAGCACGAGTGAAGATGCAATGCAGTGTTGGCCTAACATTCCAATTCAGCTGGGATATTTCCTGTAAATGGCGACCCTGTACAAATTCAAATCGAATTTCACCGGCCGAGAGATGGTATCAAATAGCATCAAACGTAGGCCTGTTTTCAGGGAAGTCCAGTATGAATGATAGTACATAAACTGGTTAGCTCTGGTATTACTTTATTTTCCCCACAGCAATCTGATAGTCTCCAACCGCTGACAGCAGAACCTTTGAAAAGAGCTTATTATGTCTAAGGTAAAATTAATTCAATCCATGACGTCTGCGTGTCCGCTGTGATTATCACGTGATCATCACGTCGTCAGGAGTGACCATGTCTGCAGTGGTCATCTCAACAGCATTGTTATTTATTTTCCATTTCTTTTACTTTCGCATCCGATCCCTATTCAACCATTACTACGTGTAACTTGTAAGCCTCCTTTGTACTGATAAATGCTATTGGACAGAACTTCAGTTCTCACTTGCCCTAACAGCGCCGAAATAAGCGGGAAATGGGCTAAGAAAATAGAACAATGATAGCAGGAGGATCAGGCACTCTTCTCTCATGGGGGGTTTGTAATGGCCCGCAGGTACTGATGGAGAGGGTCATCAGGATTGAGTAGCAAGGAGGAGGGGGAGAACTCTCAAGTCTTATGCTATATACCAACCTTCGCATTCAAGAGCGCAACACGCTCAAGGCGAACTCATTCAGCTTCTGCTTGTGTATTGGCATGATGTGTGGTGAGGAGATACTGATTGATGCGCCAACTTTACTTTGCTGCTGCTGCCTGGTACATTGCATCTTATCAGCTTGAAGGGTTTACTTATACCAGGGAGGTGCTATACTGAAGTAGGGAGATGCAGACAGACAGACAGACAAACAGACAAACAAACAGACAGAGAGGGAGAGACGAAAGGTTATTGTCCGTATGTGTGTTATGTACTCTTTAATGAGTCCGACCACTGACAGATATGTGTGGATAAACAGAGACAAGGGACGAAAAAGAAGTATAGAATACAGCCAGACAGGAAAAACGGGCATCCCAAAGGCGTTTTCACTAGCTTCTAAAAGTTCTATCCATGATAGGAGTGAGACGTCCAACCCCCACCCTCCTTACACTGTCTCGGTCCCAGTCTGTCTATTCCCTCCTCACCTTCGTCCTTCTCCCTTAAAGTTATGGTTTAAAGGGTTATTCAGGACCAGTCAAAGTTTGTCTGATAAGGAAGAGTTGTACAACAGTGAAGATTTGATCCAAATCGGATAGAAATTAAGTTTAGAAATTGTGAAGTTTCGCTAATTCTCTCAAAACGGTTTGAACAGCTCCCACAGACACCTAAAAAGAAAATCACAACAGCAGCAACAACAAAACATTAGTGTTGATGGACTCTATATAGGACCTACCTACATGTTGTACAATCCTCTGACAATGATTTCCAATTTCATTGATTTCTGATAACCCTTTAATATGCCTTGAAGCATCAATGCTGAAAAAACAAAATCAATGTGAGACAAACTGAATAGCGAGTCGTTTGACTTTGTATAAAAACAGTAACGAATTCGTCACCCAATGACCGGAATGTTTGAAGTTCAAGTTTATTTTTTCCCCTCCACTTCAACACAATCTATAAAATATACTCACATTATGAACGCAAGTAAAGACATATCAACATGAGTAATAATAAAAATAACTGGGTACGTACTTTATACTTTTGATTCGGATTGAAGAAGTGAGACATTTGGGTGACTAGAGGATGAAGATGGGGAGGGGGGTGAACTAAAAAGCGAAGCCTGTAGTGTGTGGGTCCCACCAGTTTTCACGCCTTCAAATTAGGTCTAAATGGAACCACGTTTCCCTCGAGTTCAAGTTTCTATGAATAGAGAAGAGACAACTTCTTTCAGTGTTTTTTTTTTTTTTTTTTTTTTTTTTTGGTAGAAGTACGAAGAGAACCACTCAGGAAACATTCCGTAAATCCATTTGGGATCGTTAACAATGCGCCGTGACCACGGGCTCCTTTCAACACATTTTCGTCTCTCCGCACTGTACTTAGTAGATTGTAAGGCTCTCATCTCCCCCCTCCTCCCACCCCCCCCCCCCTGCACTCTTCACACTCATCTCATCTGCCATCGCACCGGCCTATAGCTTCAGGGGGAAATATTATATTAATGATGCGGTCGACTTGTTGCTACTCCCAGCTATTACTCGGTGTACACATTGGAATTGATTTCCTGTGCAGAAGATCGACCCGCCACCAAGTGCTTCTGTTTCTCAACCCCCTGACCTTATGTTGGAGAGAAGGGGGAAAGGAACAGGGTAAGGGGGGGGGGGGGGGGGGCGGTTACTCACAACTAGAGTAGCCCAATGTATGTAGGTCTGTATATTTGGCGAGCGGCCCCCTCACCAATAACACGTCCGGCAAGCTGATTTCCTCTAAGACTTTACTTCTTCATGCAATTCGAGATGGCGGTTTGGACAAGATATCACATGCCATTCATGCTCTCGTTCTTCAACGCAATGTGCACCAGTGTGACTCACAGACTCTTGACTTTCAGCGGCCCATCATCACATCACCAGAGCCTGCAGTGTTCTCTAGCTTCAAACGGGTGTTGTCAAGGATGGTTTGCACTTGTTACGGATAATTTCCACATATTTGTCTCTAATCGCTAACTGCCATGAGCAGTAATTGTGGTTAAAAACATTTGTTGAGCACTGACAGAAAGGAAAACGCTTTCAAAACCAGAATAGTTATCGTCATACCAATATCGTTTGTGCGACTTTTGTTGGTGAATATACTTGCGTCGAATTATGGAGGTCCTTGGTACTTGTGTGAATAAAGAGAGGAATATATTATGAGAGAGCCAGACAGAGGGTAGATGGAGAGAGAGAGAGGGAAGTATATTATAAGATTGCATTGTGTCGTTCCAGATTTGACCTCTCTCAGATACCACAATAATGACTGAAATCAAGATTTATTAGCGCGGGTGGCACCGCATAAATATCATAACGAAAGGAGGCAGGCAGGCAGATGGGAAGAAATAACGTGTTCTCTTCTCTTCGCCAAAGCCAAAACCCTTTAAGTGCAATATTCGGCTACTTCTGAAACACGTATACCACAAAAGGGACTCTTTCTTTTGCTAAACTTGCCTGGAATGAATCAGTACGACTAGTATTCGTTTTCTTTGATTACTTTTTTTTTTACGCCAAGGCATTGCTGGAGACCGCTAATTATGCCAGGAGACGATATCCAGATAGACAAGACGTCTCTCCTTCAGTGGTCCTCCTCGCACCCAAAATATACGACCATTTACATTAGTACAGCACAAAAATACGATACACGCGTGCAAGCGCCGCATGTTAGATATTTAAACGTATGAATCCCCCCCCCCCCCCACTTCCCTGCTGGTCACTAACTGTAGATAATCTTCAGGTCTTCCAAGTCAAATCCAATAAATTAAATGTAAATCCTAGACGAGTAATTCTATAAGCATTGCAATCAATTAGGATACGTAACTGAAAATATATTAAGAACTATAAGCGATAGTTGTCTTTCTTAAAGTAGTTGTTTAGACCTATATTGTACTTCATAAATAATCGCACAATGGAATTGGTTATCTCATTAACGGTAACGCATGTCTGGCGCCTGTTGATGGTGAGTTTGTTTGTTTGTTTTTCCGAGGAATCTGTTGCCATACATCGGCCATAAAAGTTTACGACGCTATCACGTTAATACAGGCAGTCATCTTCACTTCGAAAGCTTTGAAGTCGGAAAGTATAATCCTATCCGAAGTAGCGTAGTACAGTTATAGTGTGACGACGCGTCCTGTAATGATATCCCGACGCTATCATCGATTATGATGTAACATGCATCTTGTTAATTACAAACAGCTCAATCAGCAAGCAAATGATGCTATTGGTCTGGCGGAAGAAAGCTTGAAGAATGGACATGTCAGGTACCTTATAGTGACACACGTCTCCAGACAAACCGTATAAAGGTGATTATGGCGAGGACTTCGAAACGAGCTTCTCAGGCGTAAGAGCAGATATGGCCACAGATTACAACTGACAAGAAGAAAGCAAAGCAAAACAAAACGAAGCAGAGCTAAAGCCTCCGTTATATGGGTTCAGAAAATAGAACGCCTCTGGAACACCGGAAGTGTTTTTCCTCCTTCGCGCAAATCCAGCGTCATCCCTCCGCGAGGGACTCTTAAAGATGAATAAAGGCAATTTCGTTTGGGGAATAAGTGAAAAATGTTTTACGTATGGTTTCTCTTACATTTTGTGCTGGACGCTCATACCAGTGAACTGAAGGGAGTGAAGTTTTCGTTCTGCTTTAGGCGTCGGAATAAATAACGCCAATCTATTTGACCGAGTCCATTTGGCAGCAAATGACGCGGAACACGCTTCCGTTGCGCTCAGCTATAGAGCCTCGTGTCGACCGAAGTAAAAGAGAGAACTCCGAAAAAAAAACCCACCAACGCCAAAGAAGAGCCCAATAAACAGTTTAGTTTTGAAATAAAACTCCCCCAAATCATCACTGAGCTGACTTTGATCCATAAAAGGGAGCTCACCTTGCTATAATATTGATGGAATATGTGAGGTAAAGGGGCAGTCGTATTTCACCGAGTGATACGAACTGACCTCGTGACGCCGGGTATACATTATATTTATACTTTAAGTAAACTATCTAATTTTAAAATTTTATCATTTGTTATTTTAGCGATTAGATCGAGATAGGGTGATAGTGGAGGAAAAAGAAATAGAGAAAGAAGGGGAGAGGAAGACAAAGTGAAGGGGAGATTGTGGAATGAATAAACAGTGTCTTGGTCAATTCGATGAGGTTAATGAGAACAATTCAAAAACGATTTATAGTATGACCGGGTAAAGAATGGATAGTGACACGGATGAAAGAGGCATTAAAGGGAAGATAAACCCCAAGAGCAATGTGGATTGAGTGAAAGCAGCAACATTAGTAGAACACATCAGTGAAAGTTTGAGGAAAATCGGACAATCGATGCAAAAATTATGAATTTTTAAAGTTTTGGTGTTGGAACCGCTGGATGAGGAGACTACTAGAGGATATGACGTATGAGTGGACAACAATACAAAGAAAATATAAAGGAAATTCAACAAAAATTCACTTTTCTAGAATCATGAAAGAGCAATGGACCAACCTCTTTCAGAAAGCAGGGGGAATAATTGCTACCCTTAACATCTGTCAATATCAAGTTGATGGAATTTGTAATTTTCATGAAAAATGGATTTTTGTAGAATTTTCTTTATATTTTCTTTGTATTGTTGTCCACTCATACGTCATAACCTCTAGTAGTCTCCTCATCCAGCGGTTCCAACACCAAAACTTTAAAAATTCATAACTTTTGCATCGATTGTCCGATTTTCTTCAAACTTTCACTGATGTGTTCTACTAATGTTGCTGCTTTCACTCAATCCACATTGCTCTTGGGGTTTATCTTCCCTTATGGTCCATTAGATGGTGCTTCAGGTTTCCAACTTTTTGTGAGATAATGAGGAACCTCTTATGAAATATGAAAGAGTATACAAATCTAAGAGGAATTCAAAGTTCAATGTGATGAAGATCTGTTCTTAAATGGCTGAGATATCCAAAAACAAAGAGGTCCTACTAAAAGGTGGGACCCACCTTTTATTATAGGACCACCTTGTCTTCTCACCTCCCTGGTTTTACTTTGTATTTGGATATCTCAGCCATTTCAGAACCGATTTTCATCAAACAAGCTTTGAGTATGCTCTTCAATATTTTATAAATGCTTTCAAATTATCTAGCAAACAGATAAAATCTGAATTCTCCATCTCAACCAAAACTATGTACTATCCCTTTAAACTGAACGTATTGCATTGGCTTTAACAACTTGAACTTCTATAGACAATCTCTCTTATTCTTTTTATATCAGTCTGACTGTCAAACAAATTTCATGTTCATACTTCGATCTCCATGCATGGGGCAAGTGTCAACCCCATCCATTCGATTCTGACATCAATTATCGCACAAATCATAGCTGCGGCTGAATGACAAGGGGAGGAATAGTTTGTGACAGGGGATCCGCCCCCGCCATTGTCACAGTGCTCCCATAAGTTGTAAAAACCACCTTGTTTGGAATTATTCCAGAGGATGAGCATATTCAAGAGAAGGCAAACAAAAGCGATTTGCGAGAAGGGAGGTGAAACATGCAAATCTCCGTAACGGGCAATTGTCGATTCTCACCACGATGAGTTGTATTGTGCGTTGTGTTTGCGCTGTTTACAGTGGAATGACAAAACTGTAGCCACATGTCTAATGTCAATGCATGCACGTAAAAGTCACCCAAGTTCGTCCCGAGGTAACCAGGGACGTGCAGGGGTGAAGCCTCGTCAGCTCGTCATCGTTTTGCATCCCTGATCGGGTGGGAAAAAAAGAAAGAAAGAACAAAGCAGAGCTATAGTAGAGAAGTTAAAACGATCTTTCAAGAACAGTGAAACCAGCCGTAATAACAGCACCGCGGTTCCACTTTTGACACATCCACTGCGACGCGCTGGCGCTTCTATCATGGTCCGTTCGTCACGTCTTTTATTCGTTCACTCTCCCATCAAAGCGAATTACACACACACACAAACACACACACACACACACCAAAAAAAAAAAAAAAAAAAAAAAAAAAAAAACTAGAAGAGGAAAACGCTGGATGAAAGGGCATAAATAGTTCACAGCCTGAAATGAATTTGTGAAAAAAAAATCTATTGAACAGATGACGGATTTTCATGACGATGGATACAAAAATAATCACTTTTCTTTATTTTTGACAAAATAAACAAAACATAACCAAGTATTACTAATGTCAGAGAGGACAATATGAGAAAAGCGGATGAAATACCAGGTAGTACGACTACAAAATTTAATATGTGAAGGACTGGATGACTGGACTTATCAAGATGAGGAGTCGGTAGTGCCAATGGAGAAGTGGGGGGGGGGGGGGGAGGTGATATTGCATAAAGGAAGGGGGATCTCTTTCTGGGTCTCAACTAAATTCATGTCTACATTTTTGAACCACTGCTAATGCTCCCGTGCGTTTCTCAGCTATGTGACATTTTATAATAACTACTACACTTGAGTCGTCACTACAGAGTGAACTGGCGGCTTTGGTTTGAAAAAAAAAAAAATGTTTTGAGAAGTCACTTCTGATCCCGTAGTCGTCAAATCGCCCCAAGCATAACAATACCTCTCACAAATTATTCAGTTATTACAGACGGACCCGGAGAAAAGACTGCCGTTTAGTTATCTCAATAATAGTATCCTACTTCGTAACCTCTTGACACTGTGATGGGTTTTGTTGGGACTCGAATGTGCGAAGATTTTGTAACCTGCAGCAAAACTGTCGCATCGTCAGAGTATGGTGACTCGCACGCACTGGAGTAAGTGATTGTAATCATAATAATGCCATTTGATATTTGATTGTTACTCGATTCGCTGTGCTGTACATATACGAGTGTTGTGGAGTGTATTGATATATGCGAAATGAGAGCAGATGAATATTTCTTTATAAAAACTAAAACAAGCAAATAAAAACAAAATCTCGGTGTTCAGATATTACTGGTTCTTACAGTATTCATGCCCACGTCAATCGAAAATATATTTAGTTCATAACTTGACACTAACGATAAACAAAATATTTTATCTTGCCAAGATTAGCTTGCTGACGATTTGTCAAAACTGCCATGAACGTGCGATTTTCTGGCCAAAAATTTGCATCAAAAAATAATAATAAATCAAGTTTGTCACGATTTGATGAATTTCACTTATTGTGTAGACGACTTGGAATGGAATCGTACTGCCAACCAGCTATACTCGCTGTTTTCGACTTTAAGGGAAATTTCTGCCCCCACGATGGGTTGTTTGGTGTGACATCAGTGGCAGCAATACAAACTTCAAGTGAATTTGATCTAATAGGAGGACTACTTTGACCTCAAGTTCGTCGGTAAATCAAAACATGGCATCACACATCACCGAAACATTTCCCCTCACGGCCACGTGACCCTGTCTCGTTTATTTACGCCTTAACACCTGATATTTGACATGGGAGCAGACCCAAATATGATTTGTCTGGAATTTGAATGAAAGAATTGACTTCTGTTTCACAATATTTGTATTGTACAACTGTATTAGACTGCAATGTACTTGATGCATCATCAAAGGTCATTGGAAAATGACTGTGGCGGGGAAAACGTTCAGTCATTTTTTTTTTTTTTTTAATCTGAAGCACTGAGAACTGTCATGCAAATACTGGTTGTGTTTCTTTTGATGTGCACATGTGATTTTGCTTGACATGACTGACGAGTTTGTCACCGGCAATCCCTTTTTATCATCGTGGTCCCTTTTCGGTCAAATTAAAGCTGTTTGTTCTGAGTGTGTGTTTCAATGTATATATTTATATGTATTTAAACTCAAGGATGGCATTCTCTTTCCTTTATACAAGGGACTTTTCGAATGGTAACTGGAATTCATTTGATTAAAAATGTCAGGACTCTTTGCCAACTGAGATAATACTCGCCGTCTACTCGTGGGGTTAAAGGCATAATTTACCATTTGCAGGTGAAAGAATTAGTGCTTTAAAATAGTTCTAAAATGTGAGTTAGGGATAGAAACAACCACTGTCAAAATTTGAATCCGTATAATTGATGTGAAGTGTTGTTAAATACACAAAATGTGAACAATAGTTATAATAAAAATGTTTCCAGATTAAACCGTATACAGTTACGGTTTACTGAGAAAAACCCTGATATCTCCTAATATTTTAGGTTTTATTGCCAATATTTCATATGGTAGGATGTTTTATGATACAACAGACCTACACATATGCATCAAATGTGATATCTTGAACATTTTTGAAATCACTGCTCCCAAAGGTAAACTGGACCTTTAAGAAATTGCATCACCATCTTCACGACTACGATAAGCATTATCACCGTATATAACGAACGCATGTCACATATCATTCCAAATGACAAATCGATAGGAAAGTCTGGTTCACCCTCTTCAGGACCTCGTAAGGACCTCCTAAGGACTTAAAATTTCGTCAACATGGAATTATATATTCTGCAACAAGACTGATAGTAATCATGGATTGTTTAGGGTAAGAAGGCCTTAACTAAAAGTAGACTCGTAGAGACGTTTGAGATAACTGGTTATTGTCATCGTATAATAACATATCGAAATAATGAATAACTTTTGAACACCCCCCCCCCCCACCCCGTCCTTCCCCTTACTCTTTTTCACCTTTCCCTGTAAAAGGTCAAGCAAATAATACTATGACTCACGCCTTGTTCCCACGTCCTTCTAAACTTGTCCTGGAATATCTAAGAAACAAATTGCGAGGCAAAGAAAAAAAAAAGACAGATCCGTATCGCTGTTATTTCAGCTTTTAGAAGATCAGTGTTTGTCTTCATCGTCCACTGTACATCTTTTGCCCACATTCAGCGATCTGCAACAATGAGGACGCGTGGGTGTGTGTACCTGAATTTATTAATTGATATCCCAATTAATGCAATTGCGATACCCTGCATTATGAATATCATTTCATGATTATAATAATCTTCTTATCCGTATTTCCTGCAAGGGCTACTCTATTGACATATAATTATGATATAACGTTCAATTATAATTGTGAGATTGTGGACAAACACTCTTATATAGGTAAACAAATGTTTAGATACACGTCAGATGAGATGATAATTCGTCACGATAATCAGCTCAACTCCAAGATACTATAGCTTCCTCCTCTCACGTAATGAAGTCCAGTGTTTGTTTTGTTTGTTTTTTTCTTCAAAGTTGACATGTTAATAATAAAAATCCAAATAAAAGAGAAAAGACTTGGATATTACACCATGTTGGACAATGAAGAAGTAATTATTTGGACAATGAAGGAGCAATAAAACTATACATGATCGCCATCCGGCCGGTGTTAGACCATTAACAACATAACGAATGTGAGACAATGACAGCTAGTGATGACTCGGCCACATGAAGTACGTGACGAAGTGTGTCTGCTTCATTCTTTACCATAATATAATGTGACTAGGAGAGTTCATCGTACTCTGCTCGTGGGAAACCTCCATGAAGAAACTCTCTTCATGCTATTTACTCTGAATTACTAAATTTGGCAACTTAGCTCTGATGTAAAAAAAAAAAAAAATGTCAAAGAAATCACAAACTCGTATTTACATTGATTTGTGGACGATGCATTGTGTCTTGGCATTGTGTCAAGATGGTGAAAGATTGTGAAGCAGATACGAACAAACTGATAAGAATAATATGCATTGTCATTATCATTTAGTTAACCGTTCTCCTTCATATTGTGACGCCTTACACAGACGAACAAGGTGAAACTGTAGAACTGGCATTAATGTTTTTTATATTGTCACTGTACCACGCTACGACTTAATAATGGAGCACAATAGCGGCAATGCTTTAATTACAATACGTGTCCTTCCACCTTCCACATTCCGTTGACAAAGACAATGCCGGAGACATTCTTTGAACATTTATGACGGCCCGCGCCGAGTCAAGGAAATATTTTAGGCGCGAACTTCGTTCTGCGAAGGGATAACAGAAGACACCAGCATCGATCGATTATGATCGATACTGTATTCGGCGAAGGTAAATAAAACAGCATTAGTTGGAATGCGACTGGTATTTTGCCCATCAGTGCAATGAAAACTGCTGACTACCAAAAGTTTGTTGAAGTCTTCATGCCCGATATTTGAACTCTTTGAGATGTTGCTAATGTTTACTTCTGAATAAATACGTGGTATCTTAGTTGTATACAAGCGAAGCCCAGTAAAATAAAAGAAAAAAAAAGAAGAAGGTGCAACTGTTACATGTAACGCATGACCAAACCCTCACCCACGATGTTTTTTTTTTTCACCTTCAAGAAGCAGTCCCCAGTTTTACCTCTTCGACGGCGCCAGTCATCAGCTACTCCTAATCCTATATGCATGTTCCGCCTCGGGATCGCAAGTGTCTCGCCTATTACATTAATTCGAGATTTACTCAAGCTGCATATTTTTTCACACCTTTTCTAAGTTTGCTCGAAAAGAACTCACTGGCGCACAGTAAGCATTGGTAAGAAGACGTTAGTCATTAATGGCTTCCGAATCCCGTGTCCCGAACGTTATCCCTCTCAGTATACTTCTATATACTTGTATACACGAAAAGACAAACAGTGCAGTCAACCTGAAGAATGAAACGAATCACGCTGTCAAATTTCGATGCCGATTCTTGGGCTCTATACACCGACAATGAATGAAGCGTAGCAAGACGCAGACTCATTAGCAATGATTAGGCGATGTTCCGTAATGCTATGGGATTAGAATGAAATACACTGCTCAGACACGGTAACTGAAACATTTTCACTGAGCCGACTGCGTAACAATGTTACCGGTTTCGTTTGGTCCGTAGACCACTCATGCCCTATAAGAATAGAGTAGTGTGGTGTGCGGTTTGACAATAGAAAGTGTGTGACTGTTCTCGTATATATGAAGTTTGCCTTTTGCGAGGGATAATAAATTTTTGACAAAACAGAAATCATACTTTCATTCCATCGTACTTGAGGATGTTTTACTCAGAAATACAAAGAAAATACAGAAAATCACAGACTTGTCTGTACTGACATCATTTCACCTCTTATAGTTCTATACGTTTGGATATAGAGCGCACAAGCGCATAGAGACCTTGCCAAAGGTATCTTGTATAATAACGGTAATAATAATAATAATAATAATAATAATAATAATAATAATAATAATAATAATAATAATAATAATAATAATAATAATAATAATAATAAAATAATGTTAGAGGGCTCGTCTACTATGATTCAGTATCAGAATCGTAACATTACTCAACATAAGAACGCACCAACAACTGAAGTATAGGGAAACCGGTCCTCCGATATTTCTTTTCACAAAGATCTACCATCTATTTGAAGAGAGCGGATGCATGGCTAATCAGTTTATTATTTCACCGTCTCTTGTGATAAAAAGGACGTGAGGTGAAGATGTATATATGATCAACTGTACCTTTTCCCCACACCAGTCTTACGAACATCAACTGACATTGATGAATTATTTACTTTTTTTAGGGGCGGGGGAGGGGGAGGAGGTCCATTATATGTTGAGTGACTTCGTATTGTAGGTATATTGTGACATGTGTCGATTACATATTTGTCGATTCGTTGAAAGAAAGTTTGCCTTTCCATACTCAAGTGAAGCCTCTCGACCTCGCCTGCAAAGATATCCAAGTATTAGCCTAATTGATTAAATAAGATAACACCTGCTGTATACACACACACACACACACCATAGAATACAGAATATAATCTGTGAAAAGATTTTTTCTTGCGTAACTGACGCTCTGCGCTGTTCTCGCTGAGCATAAATCCGGTGAATGCGATATCAATCGGAATATTGACGTTACACACACGAGTCACAGAGACTGGATATGATAATAAAGCTCAGAAAAGCGTTTCATAAGATTATGCTCATTCCCCTCCCTGCACGTTGTTTGACGTTGGACTCCAACCGTGACCCACTGCGGGCCATCATGCGGGTCCTCTCTGCAGAGTCAGAGTCGAAATATTGTGCCTGCAATGGTAGACAATAAGTGCTCAGTGTTCATGTCGCGCCATTGCTATACATACACCTTGTGCTGATATTCATTAATTAATCAACCTGTGACGGATCAATTAGTGTGAAAAGGACTTAATCGTTGTTTGATAGAAACTAGGCAACAGGTGACAAAGTTCATATCGTGGAATTGTACCACGAGTTCCCTCCTACGTTTGATGTGCTTACTTCATCATGATGAAAGAAATCTAGGGAAGTACTTGTACAGCCCTGACAGATGCTAGTGTGTAGATGCTATGCGTTTACAGTATACTTGTGCTCAAAATACAATCCAAGTACATTTTGTCGATTGCTGTTCGTGTCCCGAAATAGCATACACGTACAGACACGTGAAGCATTTATGCATCCTAGATATGGAAATCCCATGGATCAGGACAAGAAGGCCAATTTGTAAACAGAAAACTGAAAGTGATCAAAACAGTGACACGGGGAAGGGGGGCTGAGAGAGAGGGGGAATGGGGTATAAGAAATATTAATATTCAGTTGGATAATGTAGACAGAGAAAAAGAAGAAGAAAAAGAAGTCAAAGGCAAATCGTCTTCAGTGACAGTAGATGATCATGTAAGGTCGTCTCTACTTATTGTAGACAATAATATTGTTTGTTTGTTTCATTTTCTATCTGAGAAGATGACTGGAGAGCCTAAATTCAGCAGCATCTGTTTGTCTTCCATGGGGTCCAGTTGGATATGAGTCGGTACCGTTTCACCGGGTTATGCGCCCTATTCGTTACGATGAATGAATGAAGCGGAATCTTTTACGTGCATCCGGTGTATGGTAAACTAGTGTTAAAGTGACGAGAGCAGAGAAGGCCCAAATTCATTTTTTGATACAATACAGTACTAGTATTCTGTGCTCTTTTGCGACAAATTCCTCTGATGGGGGTGATGATGGATTGTGTTGTTTGTACTGGAGTATTGCGTTTCCGTCCTCTCCATGCTGTCCCGCCCGTAGCAAACTTTGGGGGCGGTGTTGTTTGACCATAAAGCTATACAACAATTGTGTTGTACAGCTCAAAGGGCCCGAGGTTTGACCATTGAGGAATGTGATGTTATCTTTGGCAAGACTACCTGTCTCTTTGAATATTAAACAATTGAGAATGCACACACACACACACACACACACACACATATATAAACTATTTTCAAGTCAATCGTCAAATAGGCGTGGGTAATATTGAAATGCGACAGACATGATTTGCATTCCTTTCAAAGGGAGGGCAGTGTTTATAACCCTATCAGAACCACCATCTCAAAGTCGTATTCATATTTTAAAAATAATCGGTTTCTAGTGGTAAAAACAGGGTTAAGCACTGTCAAAGTTGGTCTGGTGTCCATCTATTGCTGCTCAGTTTTATCGCGTTGATAGCGAAGCTCTGAAGAAGGAATTTTGTCCTCAAGCGTCTCTCTCCCACCTCGACTGGTTCTATTTCTTCAGGGTTTACTGTCCAACATTCCTATGCAGGGGCTAACTGGACAATGAAATAAAACTGTTTATTGTACATGGATTCCACCACTTGCGTAAATTGTCCTTCATATTGACTGTGATGTATAAGTAGCAACCACCCCAGTTTTCTCTCTTCGTGAATATGTGCGAATATACAGACTCTTTTCTGCAATTCTGCGGTTTTCTAGGGTTCATCCTCTCTGTAATCATCAAACGACGTGATAGATCCTGAACGTATGTTTGATTACTGGTGAAACCATTCAAACATGCATTACCACGGACAAAATAATGTATATTTGCTGCATCAGACGTCGGTCATTTCCGGAGGCACGGACACGTAACAGCTGATATGGCTGTTATGTACAACTTGCTAATCGGAAAATAATCGCTCCGCACTCCCACGTGTAATGACCAATTCATGACCGATTCATTTTTGACGCACATATTATTTGAGCAATACTGACGCTGGACTGTTTCTTCTCTTCTGAAGCATTCTTTTCGAAGCATCCAATGAAAGGAGGGTGAAGATACTTTGCTTAGAGGCCTGTTTTCATTTTTATTTTTTATTCTTATGGGGTGGGGTGGGGTCCCACAATGTAGATCAATACATGACGTCGTGTAGCGATGTTTGTATGGAGGCAGCTCTCAGTCTGGGAAACATTTCCGAAAAATGTTTTTAACTCACCTTACTCACTGACAGGCGTGGCTCTCCTTTCAATTACAGATCACTCTTCTGAAGCGCTGGCCAAATGGCCATGTAGTGTTCATTTTCTCCCTAATATGCACTACCACTGTCGTTATCACCAGCTATGGATTGTGTATGGATAATGACAATCAGGCAGGACTTAAACACCTCTAGCATGGAATGAACTGAAAACAGAAACAAAATCTCAGTAAAAAGGCAGGCTTCAGTCAAGTCGCTCTACCCCAACTATGAAACGAGGAACAGGCGATGAGAAATAAGAGGATAGCTGCAAATAAGCCCCAAGGAATTCCCTTATTTCTCGAGTTCCTATGTGTATGACATTTCCCCCCTCCCTTTTGTTTGTCCTTGTATCTTGTCATATAGCTCGCGACAATTAGGAATATGAAAGTAGGGAGACAAACTAGAGATTTTAGATTATTGTCTCTTCCTTCGAATTCATACTGGGATCTAACGGAGGGGATGACGAAGTTCCCGAGGTTACTTTACATCTCCTAGGGCCAGAAGGCAGTAGAGTTGGAGATGCCAAAAGCAAGCCACCGAATGCGTACATTGGCCCTCGTCTCCCTAAGCTGAAATGAATGGTGCGCGTGTCTGAATTTGTCAGAGGGCTTAAACCGATTGGTAAGCTGTATTTGCGTTGCGACTCAGACATGGAGACACACATGTCATGATTCGAGATGTGACCCATTGTGTCGGCCTCCCACTTCAAGAACGGACCAGAAGCTCCCTGGACAGCATCCAGACGAACGATGGAGCATGGAGCTGCCATTGTAGCTCCATGGATGGGGTGTGCACGACACCGTATGGGTGTGAGGGCAACACTTGAGACACCAAACAAGTCTTGTTCCGACGCTATTCCGGTATAAAGTGACAGGACGAGCACGCAGAAGAGCACTGCTGCCTTGATTGTTTTACCACCGCATACTCAGCTTACCGTTTGCAACCAGCAGTGAACACTGCCCCCATGTATTCCCTGCTGAATGATGTAGAGTGCTACCAAGCCAGTTGGGCGTTGGCTCTCTGCTCTCCTTCTCCTGTCTTTTGAAGTTCCTCAGGGCTTCATCACTCGTCCTCCTCCCGTTAAAGATCGTGAAGTGAGATAGACATGCTGATACGATCTGTAACTATAAATGACCCGAGCCATTAGAAATCTGGTGGAAAGTCGTCTATGATGTCATACATGGCGTTCCGGACAGTTTATTAATCTAGGCAGAAAAATTGAAGAAGTGCAATAAATGGTTCAATGAAAGAAACGTGGGCGCCGAGCAGAAGCACTTTTGCGCTGTTCGGCGACAACTAATATTCCCTGATTGCCGTTTTCTGTTGTTTTTTAGATCTCCTTCTCTCTCGAGAGGTGCCTTCTAGAAAATACACATTTGTTCAGACTTTCACCTCTGGCGAGGCAACAGACCGGTATATATCCCAAGGGGCGCGCCGAGCTTGCGACAACAATTTTAACAACGTCCCAAACAATCATTGAGCCCAACGATGAATATACAAGTCACGCTCCTTCTGCTCGGCTTAGTCTCGGAGAAATCCCAGAACCACTTGTGACATGCTGCCCCACCCCTTCCGCAACTCACTCATTCCCTCTTGGAACACTGTAGTGCATGTTGCAGTGTATACCCTACCACGTAACCCGCCTGAGAATAAAACTTCGGCAAGACCTCATATTTCTTGTTGATCAAGAGCACATGCTTCCCCACTTGAGAAAAATGTGCAATAAAGAGACAATATTAATATTCGTTCGATGGAATAAGGTAGAAGCAGCAGGTCAAGCAAACAGTTAAGAAGTCACGGATATTTTTGATGCATGCATGAGGATTCAGTGTACCTGTTGTTAGATCAATAGCGAGTCTTATGAGATGATGGCATCACTATATCTTCATAATAGTTTGCATAATCTGGTTGCGGCTAATACCACTGTTTCGTGAAAACATTTGAAATTTAAATATACCATCTTTTACACGATCTTTATGTCTGATAACCATCCTGTTTGCGATTTAAGTATAGACATTAAAGGCAACTCTAACAAGGACTTGAACTGAACTTTTACATATTTTCCTTTAAATTCTCCAATTCTCTCAAAGGGGTTCGGCTGATCGTAAAAGAGAATGGCGGTTGGGCCTACATCATACCTACCGCCGCAATCCCGCAAATTAGGGACACATTCACCGCCAAGTCACACACTTGACATCACCGGACGTTGCACTCGAGGCTATTTTGAATTCAAACAAACATATCCCTTTCCTGTTCCTGAATGGTCGTATATCCAGTGCAGAGGTCAAGCAGATGAAAGTCGCATTTTAGGACTTGAGAGTTGAGTCAAATGTCAATAAAACACTGACGGGTTAGGGGGAGGGGGCGACTGTTGATATCGAACATACTAATGGGTTGCAGGTGCTACAAGGTCACTGCCACTTTTAGAGTGTACAAGTCTTTATGAAGTTGCTAAACTGCCGACTATTTTCATCCGGGTCATGGGTAATTTTACGAGGATTTAATTTCATCCACCGTCAAGTGCTGATGATGCGGAGAGGAATATTAATTTCCGGTCTCACATTATTTCCCCCTCCTGAATTTCCTTTTTCGCAATTACGTTGTCACAGTTAGTGTGTGTTCGTTGGCTTAATTTTTTGTAATTTGTCGTCCACTTTCGATCTTTCCTTCATTGAATGAGGCTGGCTAACCGGATAAATCCAACCTCTAACGACCCCACAATCTAGGATGTGTTATAATAGGTGGAAAATTGCAGCAAAGTTTCGAGTCTTGTACCTGTACAGAAAGCAAAACAAAGGAGGAGAGACTTTAAACTAAATCAAGAGATCGATATTCGAACTTCTGATCAAAGATAGGATAGAGAATTAAGTGCTTAGCTCGTCTGATCTGATACAAGGTACTAATGTTAATAAACTAAGTGAATATTATATCCAAATGAGTTCAAGCCATTTCTATATCAAATTCACAAGTGCAGGAGGCTAACAGTGGTTTAGATAGTGATGCCATATACACTTTGGTCCATCTTATGTGGTTCGCAACAGCTTCACAGTCGCTGGCCATGCACTCTGTTGTGTGTTTCCTAGTTGTCCGTTTCCTGTCTAACAGTTCTGCACCACTGTTCTATTACTTGGGACAAGGTGACCAGTCTAATCTAGCAGACCAGTGTACATCCGAGCGGCGTTCCTGTGGGCTGCCTCGCGGGCAAGACATGTCGGAAATCGTCCCTAGATCCTTCATGACATCTTCCGAGACTAGAAGTATGTGGAGATATGTGAAGAAGGATAGAGCGCGCTATCATAGAGAGAGCGATAGAGAAAAAAAAAAGGGGGGGGGGGCTGTTCGTGAGATAACCTTCTCAGTATCAATGCTTTGAAGTTATCCTCGACACCATTTGCAAGTTGGCAAAGGCACTAACACATTTTGCCATGCAGCAAGCTTTTTATCGTGATGTTGGAACGCATTTTTTGAGAGAAGACAAAGGGATTGTCATCTGGGTCTCTCTTGTTTTTGTTTTTGTTTTTAATTTGGAGCAACTTGCTTCTGCTCAAGAATTGTATGCATGAGACGTGAATGAATAGAGACAGCCCATTAATTGTGCCAAGGTATACACCATTTCGATTGTTCACTCCAAGCCATTGGGATATACGTTGCGCCGATCCCTAACTCGATTCGGTTGCCTGACGTGATCATCCTTTTCAAGGCTTTCCCGCGGGAATCTCCCGGCAGCTTCCTGATGCCGTCAGTGACTATCAAGAGAGCAACTTGTTTGATTATGATGCGCCCACTCGCTCAGACTGTGATTCGTTCGTTTGGGATTTTTAGGGTGGTAAATCTGTTCTTTATACAGGATTCTTTATGCATTTTATGCAAAAGTTCACAGTCCTCGTGCTCAAGTAAGGTTCGCATTTGCAAAGCATTCTGTTTTTGTCTTTTGTTTTCGCAGAAAGATGTTCGTGTCCGGTTTGACCTAACCAAATTTCATTTGGAGCTACCAGATAGTACCAAATATACTGCATATCTTGCACACGTGTCTTTGTTTTTTTTTTCTTTTTGCCACAGGAAAAGAAAAAAAAAACCCTGTAGCCAAAAGACACCGAGCCGCAGGACCATGGCGATACGTGTTTAAAACTGTTTTAGAGTCCCAGTGAATGCTCATATAGTCTAGGTTGCATTTTTCCCTTTTAATGTCACCTTAGCTCACAGTCCCAATTTTCAATTTGCAGCCTCAGATGATGCATTGCAGAGAAAAATCACTCTGACAAATCGCTTTGCCCGTGTTCCCATCCTCTTCGTACGAGCCCACATACAGCTCTCTGATGGACTGTCACTATGAATTGCTAGCATTCATGACGAGAATGCCAACCAGCTTGGCAAGGACAAGGGCGCCTCCGGCTACGAGGATGTTACTTGTCAGTGGCTTTGACTGTCACTCTGCCGATCACTCTGATCATCATCTTGCTCTCTCCCCAGCTCACTCACTCTGTCTCTCTCTCTCTGACACTGTCCTTTGCATGTGTGTAAGTGTCTTTCACTGTTGTCTGTAGTGTCTTTGTGTCTTACAGTCGTATAGACAGCAGACAAAGTTTGCTTGGGTGGCCTAGGGGAATACCAGGGGCCCCGATGTTGTCAGGTTGGTCACCATGAATTTACTTTGGAAGTTTGGTCATCCTCTTTTACCCCTCCTCATCCACTATCTCCTCCCCTTCCTCCTCCTCCTCCTCTCCTGGACTGAGTGACGAGGAAGCTATCGTCGGGACAGCCAATTTCGTTTCCTGACCTGACGTCAGTGTTGAACAAATTCCGTCTGCCTATACCCATGTAAAAGTATTTGGCTCGCTTTTCTCTGTACATTGTTGTATACGCCTTGATGAAAGATGTGGTGACATTTATCCCTTCATGGATTGTGCTATTTCGTCGATTGAGCCCACTTACACTCTTGTTTGCGTGATAATCAATGTTGATTCACTGTGCCTTAATATTAGCAACTGTTTTACTCACCCGTGGCGATTCCTGGACTTCTTTGATTATTCCTTCCAATGTAGAATATCATTCTTTCTTTTTTTTTATTTGTCTTTTCAAAAGGATATTTTAATTACTGTTTCTAGAGTCTGTCAGTGTGGCGTTGTTAAGATGGAATCATAAAAAGATATGGTTATGTCAGACGTTGAAAACTTCCTACCCGGAAAAAAATAGTCTTCTCTGTATCACATACCGGTTGATTTCATCAATGTTTGACCATGAGCTTGTTGTCACCAAAGTACATATTGAATCACAGTCTAATGCCCTTGCTTTCCCCGTCATCAAGCATTCTTTGTTACAATTATCGATCTGGTGATGCTGTTCACGCGAGACAATTTTTTTTTCAGTTTTCATACGTTTCCCACCATTACAATCATGATAATGTTAACGACTGTTGTTACACAAAACTTCGCTTGGTATCTTTATTACGAGGTTATTAGGTGATCGTTTATCGCACGTGAATCGCAGCTCGAGGCAGTGACCGAAATCGAGTTCGGAGTGAAGATGATTGTTGAAATTCGAACAAATATTCTTCCTACAGAATACTGCAATACCACAGGAACAGGGAATGTTCGCAAAGCTTCATTAGTTGAGGATTCGGATGAGTAGGTAAGTGATACAGAGTATACGGAAAGCTTGGAAGTGCAATCGAAGTTTTGTTGTATCAGTGTATTAAATCTCACCCCCTGGTTGGATATAAGGTCATGAACGTAGTCTAGTCGCCGTACTGACTCAGCCAGAATATATATGATTCTTGTCTGCTCCATGTTGCCTATCAGGGATCTTTGTATGATAGCTACGAACCCAAAATGCTATTCATGTAGGCTGCATAGACAGATTGTAATGTCAGAGTAAGAAGCCCTTATTCCACCAGACTCCCCAGAAGTGCTTCCAAAACGAGTTTGTATATGCCTATTCGGTTTCAAAAGACTGCAACTTATGTGGGTCATAACGGGGGGGGGGGGGGATGGGTACTAAAAAAGAAGAAAAGATGGTTCAATGCTTATGCAATGAGTCAGGTACATTACTCTGTATATAAATCAACTACTGTTGGGTACTCGTACGCTGAAGTAGACATTAAAATAAACAAGCACATAACCGAACAGGTCTATAACTTATCAGCCTGTTGATATTTTGACGATGCTGCGGAAGGAAGAGAATGTAGTCAGTCTTTCACCCGGAAGTCAGGTTGTCTATCACGTCTATGTAGGTATTGCTCTGAAAATAATCAACTTTTTTTTTATTTGGAGCGTTATTGGAGGTGATGTGTGCCGGGTAAATTCAACATCTATCAGACAGATGATCGTTTGGTATGCGTGGTATACCTTCTCTATGTAGCGAACGCTGCAAGGTCATTGTGCAGGTGCCGAAAGAGTGCGTAGCTTTGATGACGGATAACGATGGCTCATCGCTTCTTTGCTGGGCTTTCATTGTCTGAAATCAATTTACATGCTGAATATAGTCACACCGACTTAAATCTTGCAAGATTTGAACCTCTTGACATCAACACTGTCTTTCGACTTGGTGAATGACATAGACGCGAAGTGAGTGTCGAGACATGCTTCCTTCATAAAGTTGCTTCATGCCTCAAGAAATACGAGCATTGAGCTGACGGGCAGCCACCAACATCTTGATTCATTCCTCAGGGATGTTGGATGACAGTTAGATGATGGCAACCACAGACGCGATAGCTTTGCATGAATGACTCATCTAAGAACATGTAGTCCGGAGATGAAAACTTCTACTGCTAAACTGCATGTCAAAGACACAGCTAGCGTGCTCGACGTTGCGCGTTCCGCTGTATAGTATCGATGTTCGGTCATGGAGGTCAAGGCGAGTTGAGCCTGACATCGATAGCTGTTGAGCCGGAGATCAGAGGGAGACGGGACGGGTTCTATGACAGAGTCAACACCGATGTGGCAACGGCCTGGCAAGGCTCCCTTCTCCATCCGTTTGCTGCGTCATGTAATTGCCTCTCTACTGCAGAGCAAGAAACAGGTCCTATAGGGAAACCATTGCAGATGGAGACTCATCTTTTAGAGGGATTTATGATACATCTCGTCGCGTACACCAAAAGTTATCACTCGAGCTTTAAATCTCTACTAATCACTAAATTATTGGATCGCATTGATTTAGACAAACTCCACAATGATAATGTAAGTCTCTAAGCTTCGACACTCGGCATTGTCTCTAAACAGCATCAATCTTTTATTCACTCTTGCTCATGGCCATTCAATTAAGGACTGTTTAAAGACAGTCTCTTCACTTTCCTTCACTTTTTATAACGGAATCTAGTTAAACATCTAATTGCTATCGCCAAGATACGTTTGGGAGTTTTTACACGTTTTTTTCTTTATCCTGAGCTTAATAGTACGGTCGGATTTCGGTAATTTATTGCGATTATTATTGTGTTTGTCAATGTTTAACCCCCTCGATCCTTAATATATCATGTCGAAATATCATTAATACGTACTTTGTACTGACAGGTCACTGATTATGATGATAGACGTAGTAAATTGTCAGAGGATTTAGCTCTGTTTTCAAGCCATTTTCGTGGTCTCGACTTTCTTGAGGTTCATTGCAGTTCATACACTGCTGTACTCGTGCGTGTGATTGAATAAGGGCCATGGAAGCTAGATCCTTTACACTTGGCATTGTAGTAAGGATTTTAGGGTGGACAAAAGATTCAATATCATTGCCCTTTTTATCGCAGTTCACCGTTAAATCACAAGAAAAGGGCAGTGGGATGACTTTGAATGACTGTCATTTAGCTGCAATCAATTTGTGACTCATTTAAGGCCGCATCATTCCACTTGCAAGTACAGTCACCATTAGGTAATTACTCTCTCATTTTTCAAAACACCATTACAGTGATTCATGGTTTTCAGACAGAAATACCAATGCTCTGCCCCCAATCCCCCCCCCCCGACAAAAATTAATTTAAAATCGAAAAAGGTAAATGTAAACCCTGTCTCCACCTGACCAAAGGCAAGGTCTTCAGATGGATGACCGGTCACAAGTCACTGTTTGTTTAGCTGCATGGTTGCAGGCTGTTATTATGCGATGCCGCAGGTTTCTCCGAAATCGTAAAATTCCGGAACGTGGACAGAGTTTAGCAAAACATCACTCAAAGACCAAGAAATACGAATACCAGGTTGTGCAACCACAATCACGTAGTAACCACTCGAAGGCGTTGATATCAAAATCATTTATACAGTTTCTAGATTTATTGCGCTTGGACAATGATTATGCTTTATAAAGTGTTCTAGAAAATAAAACGCAATAATTTCGGTCCAGGAAAGCAGGATGATTGTCATTGCCAGCGGCAGACTATAACAAATTCGGCGCGTAACTGCTTCACATGAGAGCCATATCATAACTCATATTCGGCTGGTATTATGTCGGCAATGGCTGCTGCTTGTCTAATGATTCTGAAATAACCCTCCCCACCAGTATTATGTAGGCGATGGCTGCTGCTTTTCTAATGATTTTGGAATAACCCTCCCCACCAAAAAGAAAGGAAGACAGAAAGAAAAAAAATTATGAAATAGCGTATCAGATGAAATCACAGTTCAGAACGACAATCGTACAAGCGGTTTTTTTTTTTTCAAACAATGTTGCAAACTTACAAAACATTTGAGTTGCATGGACCTACTGCAAGCTTCCAATGTTTCCTGATACTGTATAAAATTAAGCTTTAAATGAACAGCTATTGGGGTTGAAAATTGTTGTTTTCCGAAACGATTGACTAGCACTGTCGCCCATGTATTCCTTATATTGATCGTGACCCCATGAATTTATGCCGTATATCATATTTCTTTAGCTATGTAAATGTCTTCATATAGCTCATTCAGTAAAATTTGACATTATACCACCGATTACTTGTGATGATTGAGGCACCATGATGTTATACAGACTGTTGCCACGTGAAATTTTCTAGAGGGTTCATTTCGAAGAATTTTAACCCTTCCTGTGCTAATGATATTTGATTGTGTGCACAGTTATATTAGGTTTTCTGTGTCAAACAGCACTGAAAACACACAAAGGGTTAATAGGAGGGTTTGCAAAGGAGAGTCAGTACCTGTGAGTCCTCTCGTCCATTCTCCTATCAATGACCTAGGCTACCTTCATAGATCAAGGGGAGAGATATCACACGCAAACGGGATCTGAAGCCATTTTATTTTCACCTCTTCGGTATCATTCTTCTTCCCAACCCCCTTCCCCTTTGTAAAGAGCACGGGAAATAGAAATGAAGGCATGCTTCCAAGAGAAATATGACAACGATCCATCATGTCGGGAGGGGGAGGGGCAATCTATTCACCAACGTACTCGTGAGGCATGGCTGACATATTACATAGTACAGAGCTCGCAAAGGGGAAGCAGGTCAAGTCGATCAAGACATTCATAACAGATTGTTGTCATTGTACTTGTCTGCTTAAAGTTCTATAGTAAGCTTCGCAGGTTTTATAGGGGTCCAGCTGGACAGGACCTGTACAAAGGGGAGTGTCTTTGCAATAGATAGGGGGAACGTCAGATGCAAGAGGCCCTCATCAATGGGGGCCGAGGAGATATGGATTTTATAGTGGCATGATAAAGACGAAATATATGGTCGACATGTCATGACAATGCAGTATACTTATAATGTCTTCTTAGAAAATTGCTTTCGTATTTGTTAAAACGATTGGAAGACACCGGATTCATTGCAAAAATACTTTAAGGACATGTACTGTTGAGCTCTTAATTATTCTAAATGGAATTTGACAAATTCAGAATTTTTATATCAAATGTCATTATATAAGGTTAAGGAAGAATTGTAGATATTGGAGTGGAGTTAGGGCTGCTCCCGTTTTGTCGCAGTGAGTTCAGATTTATACGCGTAGAGAAGGGGTTCATCGGCGAAAAAGATTACAATAATAAAAATATAATGTCATAGTTTCCTCGTGTCCTCTGTAATTTTCACCACTTTCATCGATTTTTGCTGTAGTCTTATCTTCGCCAAATATTCCAAGCGGTCGTCACCCTCTAACGTGTCTAATATACTCGATTTACGTGTGCATATTATAGGAGGGGAAAATCACAGTTAAAGCTTTTTAAAAGGGTTAATAAAGGGGCATTGTGACGTATTTCCCCCCCCCTCTCTCTCAGCCTACATTCTCCAACCTCGCGTTCCATCTTATTTCTTGTTTGTGTATAGACCTCAATGGCCGAGTAATACGAGTGCCTTTGTAGGGTGATTTATCTCTGGTAAGTGTATCAGACCAATCAGATTATGAGTCAATTCATCATACGCTCAGCGATTCTTTGTGCTCCATTGTTATAATTGTAATTTGGGTGGAATAAAAGCTGTCTGCTTTGGCCATCCTTTTTCTTTTCCTGATTAGTAAACAACTTGGCATAGTGATGACTTAAGGAGGTTGAGACCTTTCCTCCTCTGACCCAGTTTAGGCCATTGACATTTTACCGAGTTAAAAATATCCAAAAGCGCCATAGGAAACTTACAAGGAGTGTCCCGTCACTCTTGCGATGCTTTGGAGTGCAAATCTGGTTGCCAGTTCAAACGAAGTTCCATGATATTCGCCTAAATTTCAAAATGAGGTTAGCTGCATTGATTGTAATCAAAGTGTGTTGGAGCAGTAATTGTGGAGTTTGCAATTTAACTGCCTTACGAGTGACGTAGTTGTTCGAAGACACCGTAACATGAACGCCTTGCCAGCATTGATCAAACTATTATGTTATATGAACAGAGATTGATGCTGAATTGGTGCTTGTAAGAATGATTCTTTTTCTTCTTTCCTTTTACAAGACTACAATTCAGCAAACATTGCTAAACAGCTTGGCTGATTAGATAGATTTAGAGAATTAACCATCCAACGGACGCGACAGTCGAAATGAATTTCATTGAACGCCTAGAACACGACTCCAATATTGAATGTCAGGTGACCGATATGACGCCCTATGATCACGTGATTGTATCTATTTCATGATATTGTAACGTCAATTACATAGTGCTCCTCATTTTTTTTTTTTTTTTTGTCGATTAGGTGTTATTGGCGTCACCCGTCCTTTAGAACACAATTTCCAGTGACTTTGCCTCCAACATACCTACCATATTATTTTCTTTACACCTCTCCAGGTAAACATTGAGCCAACATATACCTTTCTTAGAAATATGGATAGCCGTGCTCTTTGTTTTTTTGATACACATGCTAGTAGGCATTTATATCAAATGATGATAACATACAATGATATTTCATAGTCACGTGATTCAGATGAGGAAGTCATAAACGTAATGGTATTTAAGGAGTCGCGTGTATCTCAACTTTTGTTTGATTTACATTTTTTCTAATACCTTATCGGTTAGGGCTACAACCGAGGCCAATGTAACTAAGTCATCCTTCTTTTAAAAGATAATTATGGTATCATTAGAAGTACACTCACACACTGCTCATCACGTACCAAGTAACCCTCCTACCCCGACAAGCAGGCGCAGGGACGTCTGTCTTTATCAAGCGGTGGGTCGCTCATTTTGGCGCCTTCACATTCTCGACCACAAGGCATTGTTGTCTGCCCTATACAAACCAACCTCACGGCCGCAGGGATACAGAAGATAGTTCATCATCAGCAACCACTGTGTCATCCACGGCATTATCAAGTGGCAATGTTTCAGCAGTATGTATATTTTGCTAAGTCGTCACAGTCAGTTAAAGGGGGGGGGGGGGTCCCTTTCTCCTTGATTTACTCTTGGAATAAAGAGGATCTGCCATCGGAGCTTCAGCAGGAAAAGAAAAGACCTCGTAATTTACCAAAAGCTGTGATTATTGTGTATCATTGTGGTTTTTTGAAATCTCGTCGATAATATTTGTTTAACAATGGTCTCACTGAAGATATCATGAAAAGTGCACAGTGTGGTTGCCTGAGAAAAAAAAAATTATCCACTAATTGTTATTTTGTTAACATACATAAGGCCATATTTAATCAGAAGAAAGCGAAGCCATTGCCGTTTAAACATCGTTATTGGAGCTTGTATTCTAGGGTACAGTGACCTTTCTTCTGTTCATGACCCCCACGATCTCGAATGTGTCCATGACCTCACAGTTTCAGCAGTTCAAATGGAAGAGGAGGGAGAATCAAAACAATTTGTTTCTCGAGTGTCGTCTGCGCGTCATACCAGACTATGGAAGCAGGAGCCCCTGCTTACATACATCAGAGTGATCAGACATGTACAATTCTACCGTGTCAGGCGCAAGAAGAGCAAGGGTTGCCACTAGGTGGAGAACCACTGTACGAGTACGTGGAACCTTTCCACGATTTCGACGAAAATCAAATGGGGAACGATGGAAGTGAACGGTTGGTAAAGGAAGTGGTTAGCCATGGGTATCGGTCGATTTACGATACACGCGATAACATTTGACTCCTTCGTTCGTACAGACAAAAATGTCCTGTGGTCATTGGATGTAAATTATGAGGTTGTTTGCTACGTGAAGACAAAGCTTACGCATCCAAATAAACCTGCATTTGCAGGAGGCTGGCATTATCGGAGAGAGAAAGAAACAATCAATTGTCCGTTCACTTTTCTTTTTTTTTTTACAGTCTGTTGAAAAGGAAATATTTAGCATCAATAAAGATTTTACTGCCTTCGTTTGACCGGGGTAAAACCTCCAATACTCTTCAAAGGAATTGTTTGTGCGTGCCATTTGCATTCCCTGGCTATTCTTTACTGAGACCTATTGAGATTTCACACAGGTTCATCAGCACTGATAGGGGCCAGGTATATCGTTTGCTGGTCATTATTATTTTGTTGATGCGGCGATCTCGCTACACTTAAAGAGCATTTATCATGTGCTCTGGATTCATAGAAAGCAGAGAGAGAGAGAGAGGGGGGGGGGGAACCTCTGCATTTTTGCAATCACAGCGTTATTGCTCAGCATGTCTTCCATTGGCATTTAATCACAGTGTGACAGAAATTGGTTCTGCAGGGTTCTTTGTATGTGTGTGTGTGTGTGTGTGTGTGTGTGTGTGTGTGAGTGTAAGCATACTTTGTAGCCGATTATTCAGCAATTTTTGGGACCAATCTTTGTAGGCGTTGACGAACATCAGAGAAGTGTCTTCGTGCACTCCATCTGCTCTGAGCAACAGATGTAGTTTGAAATTCAAGTCAGCACGGAATTTTGCATAATTATTTTTGCTGTATGTCCTGGGCACGCCGGGACGTCAAATTCATTACATGCCCGGCAGTTATTGATCTGAATGTGATTTGTCTGTTTACAAATCACTCCTTACGGGGAGGGGAGAGTGCTTGCTAATTGTAACGCCTGTTCTAAGTGACGTCATGATCTCGATGAATTAATGTTGACTCATTCGAATGGTTGAAAGTGACTCTGTAAACAGACTGCCGCTTCATCATACGAACAAATTGTTTACTCACCCTACACTTTGTCGTGGCGAAATCTGTATCATCCGATTTCGGTATTGGAAATCGGTGGATCGTCATTGGTTGGTTCTGCGTTTTATATGAAATCAAAATCAATGGTATTGTCAAGGCCAATGAATTCAATGAAATAGATCTGAAATGAATGGGTGATTGTTGTTGTTGTTGTTGTTGTTGTTGTTGTTGTTGTTGTTGTTTCGTATGTGCACGAATCCAGGACATGACAAGATAACCAAAGGATGAAGGCACAAGAATAAGGTGTTCTAATCTTTCACCAAATCATACTCTCGTCTGCTCGTATCATGCACGTGCAACATTGGCTGAAACTAGACGGGAGGAAAATATTACTGAAGCAGAGTAGGGCCAACATGTAGTATCCATGGGAACGTTTATTGCGGACATAGTTTATCCCCTTTCGCCTATACGATCCAATCCAACAGACAGTTCCGATACTCGCCCAGTGCATGTTACCATGGAAACAGATACTCTCTCCATCCCAAGGATCCGCATCACAAAATGGTGTGTGTGTGTGTGGGGGGGGGGGGGGCAAGAGTGGATGGAAGTAGTTAAGATATACTGGCTGACTAACTGACATTCCAGAACGTTATTTTGATCCTGATATCCAGTGCGTGTGGCAGGATATTACCTAGATCGACACAGGTAGCCGATATAGAAAACGCATTCCACAAAGCTATCATTTTCTATAATACTGTTGTAATCGAGGCCACATATCGTATTGAGACCAGATATGCTATAAAAATAGTCAAAACAATTTCCCTCATCTCCACCGAGATACCAGACGTCTCTGTTCGGCGCAGTGACGCAGCGGGTCGGTGATGTTCCTGTGGGCGAGGTCGGCCTCTTACTCGGTCGGTGGTGACGAGATGACCCCGTTTTGGGTCAGAACGTTGCGAGGTCCTGCTGTTTGATGCAGGGACATCGTCCCGGGCGATAGCGGCAACAATTTAGGGCCGAGACGTAGTGTAGGAGGGAGAAGTCAATACGGGACCTCGCGTCTGCTGAATCATTAAAATAACAGAATTGGACTATCAAGACATAACAACGACATACCCTATCCCTTTTTATCGTGGCCATATGTTACGACTTTACGTTGACTTACATTTAAAATATTTATTTCTCCCGCAGCTTTTCATGAACGTTCGCACAAAGAGCAGACCAGCAAGCAATACATACCGACAGAGTCAAGAAGGGCGTACCCAGTACTTTCTTGCCTTCAGCTCAATTTGTAAATTGTCATGTCATAGGACTGTCTGTACATTCGCTCAATGTCTTCTGGTATTCGTAAGTAGGGTATAAAGTAGGTTTGCAAGGAATCAAATCAAATCAATTTAAATCACATCATTATGTTTTTAAATCAGTGGGTTGGACTGATTGCGGATTCAACGAAATCTGGAAATATTCGATGGTTGGAATTATATACGATAGGGGCGAATAAAAGACTGCTTATCTTCCGGCAGCTCAAAGCGGAAGCAATATTGCTGACAAGAAACTGTATATTGCTTAATCTCATATATACTGGCAGATAAGGCGCATTGGATATCGGAAATAGTGGTGTCGTTCACATTGAGTAATCTCGTGTGTGCGTGCCTGCAAACATCCTTTGATTTGAACTCGTGACCCGAGTTCTCCCTATTCCATTATCTTGCTGATGTCGCTTAATTGGACTCAATAACGAATTAGTTGACTAATGGCAATGGAGCCACTTACATTTCACCTCGTGCTCTGCCAATTAGACCATTCACCGAGCGAGCACTGGTATAACGCACTGATGTCCCGTTCGTTGGCTCCGACGTGAACTTTCATCACGTTTGTGCGTCGATAGTTTTTGTTTGTCCGCTGTCATAGCACCGTCAAGGCACGCATAACTGCGTCAGTGAAAGTGATGTAAAGCGAGAGTGCTAGATTCTTATTCATTATGATTTAATTCGCTTCATCCAATGTCCCTCCCATGATACAAAATCTTAAAATGTCTCACCATTCCACCATTCATGTTAACTTGTTACCTTGTTAGTTGCCTCATACAAGTCATGCAGTTCAGTCAGTTACCTCAAACAAACCACGCAGTTCAGTCAGTTCAGTTATTCATGTTTATTTATTTCTTCATTCAATTTTCTCTTCGATTTACAGGGGTGTCTTCAGTGTACATAATTACCGCCATGTGCCTGTGAGCCGGAACTCGGCCACTGTCCGACGGGTAGGAAACGTCTACGTGTTTCCCTACTACAGTGCCACACGGAGGAGGATCTACAGATGCGGCTACGGCGCCGCCAGACTCGGCTGCTGTGCCGGCTGGAAGAGGAACAGTGTAGCAGGAACATGCACACGTAAGGACATCCCATTTGCTTGCTGTTCATCAGCACGTACTTAACGTCAGCTCAAATAATGTATCATTAGTAATACTGACTTTTATAGGGTTGTTCTCAATGCACGAATCTGATCTCCTCCCCAGGCACCTTCCAGTTAAAAGAATATTCAATTATCTAGTCCTTTTCTTCGCGTGCAAACAACTTGATTGCATAGTAGCTTTTCTTGTGTTGAAAGCGCAGCATAGGGTCGTGCCTAGATAAACAAAACATAACAAAAACAAACAAACAAACTAAACAAGAAGAATCCTAGCTCAACAGTGATAAAACTCACCCCAAAGTACCACGCTTCTCACTTTTTACTTGAAAGGGATTTTATGAACACTCTAATGCTCAGTCTTTAAAAAGCGGTGGATTTCACGCGCTATGGTTTAGTCGACACACTTGCTTTGAGATTGTCTCCGAGACTGAATAGATAATAATCTACTCGATACACCGCACCTCCCCCTCCCTCCCCCCACCTCCCTCCCCATCACCCGCACAAGTTCAGGAAATGGACGAGAAGGGGAAAATCTCCATGCCTAATCAGAAGCTTTCCTGCGATGATGGAAGTATTGCTTCCAAGGTATGTTACCAGGGTAGCAATAATTCAAGGTGCCATTAAGCATTCGTAAAATGGTCTGACGCGAAAGCTTCGGGCATTTTGTCTTTGACGTCAGTCAAACTCTTTATACATTCCATATTTCTTCAAGGTGATTACATTTTCATAATTTTTCGCATATAGGTATAGTTTATATGCAATAATGTAGTATGTCAGAAGTGAGGAAAGAGAAAAATAGTGCTTAGTTTCGAAATTATCTTTCCTCTTATGTTCTTCCTCTTTTATTTTTGGAAAAGTGCACTAGTTGAAAAATTGGTGTATATACTTCTGTCTATCTATCCATCTAACTATCTACATAATGCGTTTGGGGTTTATTCAAAGGTCATGCACTACATGTTTGGGATAGATTTCATATCAAAATGACTATGAACTTGGAAGATAAAGAGTAAAGCTAGATATCGGAGTCATATTATTCCTTCAGCACTGCAGAATGTAAACTTCCCCCGTGTAAAGATGTAGAGATTAGAATATATAGGGGTTACAAGTGGAGAGCCATAGAAGGCACATGAACGTTGGATGAAAAGTCCTTACATCATGATATGGACTCTTTTGGGGTATATAGATTTGTATATAAATTTCCTGTGCTACATACCTACTGAAAAACACACACACAATTGCATTTCTTTTAACAACCCCACTCCCCCCCCCCCCCCCCCCCGCCAACGTCAGAGACTGGAGACAAATATTAAAATTGGCTTCCATTCATGTAAACAAGTTCAACGCTTTGAGAGGCATTTTGGCTTGGTGAAGGTTAAATAATTCAAGGAAATTCCCCTGGGCGAGACTAATGTTGCCCCTGCTGTGTGTGTTCCTTGCAATAGACTACAATTGATTACTTAAGTGGTAGACACGTCCCGTAGTTCCATTATTGTTTTTCCCCCTTCTTTTTAATTTGATCGTCAGCCATTCCTGATTAGAGGAAGACGTGTGGGCGTGTACCCTGCATGCGTGTCCAGCCTGTTTAGAAATAGAACAGCATATCATGTTCTTGTCTGAAACACGGAATGGAACAGACGTTAAGAAATACAATGTATGACATTTTCATATACACCATGTCAAACTAGGAAGTGATTTGGTGTGGAAAGTTGTCGTAGATTATTCAGCAGATGACATTTCCTGGACACAAGCAAATGAATGATGAGTTGTAAAATGGGCAGCAGTGACCAGCGAATATTAGTACTATACTGCAACGTGTCCGCTTTCCGTATGAATTATCAGTTCATGGCACATTATCTCTATGTGGTGCAAAAGTGGAGGAATCTTTTTTTTTACCATTTTCAGTACATACTCTGTAGGTGGCAAATGAAAATGCAATGCATGAAAAAGAATTACATCAAAATCATATCGACTGAAAATGTTCTGATGTAAAAGTGATTGGTAGATAATCAAATTGAATTAATGATATGCCTTCAGTTTACAATGGGATGAATACCATGTGGTATTGGACATTAACTGACCTCTCGGGATACCCAGGGGAAAAGGCAGGGGCATGCTTAGAAACACCGTAGTGCTTGTCAGTTGAGGGGGAAGCAATATTTGACATGGTTATTTTCAAAGGAAGCAATTCTTCTTTTAAAAAAAAAAATGCCTGCTTCAAACAAGAATGCAGACACACAGCGCGACAGCGATACACCTACCCATGGCGTGATCTAATTTTCATTATCCCCCACACAATAACGTGTTCGGTCTAGTTCTCTTTTGTTTTCCTCACAGCGTATGAGCAACATGAAACGGTCATGAAGAAAAATAACAAAGATCACTGTTTGTCGTCTTAACCAACCCCCAAGAAAAATGAAGAAAAAAAAAAAGAAACGAAAAGAGAGGAAATCAGATAAACACAAAAGCGAACACTACTTTTGTGAACCCTCACACCACAAAGGGGGAAAACAAGCCTGCAGCTATTATTATTATTACTATTATTATTATTATTATTATAATTATTATTATTATTATTATTATTATTATTATTATTATTATTATTATTATTATTATTATTATTATTATTATTTATTCGACCAGGTAAAGAATATAGGATACATATCATTAACATCACAAACATGAAACAAAAAACCAGAATGAACATTACAAAGGATACACTGTACTGTACACGTTACACAAAATGAAAATGAAATGAATGGAGACTACATGAGGGTCAGGGCACACAAAAGTAAATACATTTACTATTGCCCGTAGGCATGTGAACCCACACATGTTGCCCCTAAGAAACATTTAACAATCATTAAAAAATTATCACTCAACCCCTGATCCCCACCCCTCATCCTTATCAAACTTCAAAACATATAGTCCTAAACACACACGCACACAAATTGCACAGAAGTACTGTGACAACGAACCCATAGAATTAACAAATTTCCCCTTGTTTATCACGAACCGTTAGTTCAAGCGACCTATATCGCTTTATAGATACAGCGGTATTCATGTTCTCAAACGATATAACAGCCCGTTAGGTCACTATACTCACCTGGTAGTTTTAATTAAAAAAAAATGACATTTTTCTCTTTCGACTGGATTTTGTTTATTATTATTTGCAACGTCTATGTGGATATGTCTTATTAATGTTTTAGTAGCACACGGATATGATTTTTCGGTGGAATACATCCCTGCATAAAATGTTTCCCTCACTACATGGTGTGTCGACAAAATGAAAAAGGGATTTAATTCATACAAGACCATTTGGATTACTTAAGTATAAGTCTAATAAAGTGAAGCCACGGCCAGATCACACGGGGGGATCTTCCTCTCCAGACCGTGCATGACCTCTGAGAGAGGTGTCGTCTCTGAATGAACCTGTCTCGTCAAATTAACAGCCACGGAAATGAGCGAAGTCCGCAAGACGATATTCCATTAATGGGCCTGTCAATCTGTTCAGAGAAGGCGAGCTCATAATACCAGGAGTGTTCGTCTCGCAAAACACGCCCCATGAGGAATTTGATTTTCCTTTCCTCTCGATTTTATTTTGCTGCGGTTTAATTTAATTTTATTTTATTTTTTATTTTTATTTTTATTTTTTTTTAGCCACCATTGCCACCCTGTAATCATATTACTGCGAAAGATGGCACACTAGATTATGTTAGTGTTTCATTGATTGTTATTTATAGTCGTAACCGACCACCGACCGTGACATGCTGTGGAGGATTCGACCGGCTTGTCGGCAGTGACCGGCCACATAATTACATCCGCCGAAACGCAATTATGATTTCGTGTTGTTCTCCCGCGCTGGGCCGAGAACAGACCATCATCGCTCGCCAGCATCCAAGGACAGTGTGTCGTCTTGGTCAACATCTCACTCGAAGATGACTGCAAGTGATGGACACACCCAATAATAGACGTAGACACATACATACACACACACACACATATAACACACACACAAATTCACCCATCCCCTGACGCACACACACACACACGCACACGCACACACACACCCTTACACACAATGTTAGGCGAATGTAATTCAACCGGCACTATGTGTCGTATACGTATACGTCAGTGCGGTGTAGTCTTCGATCACCTGTTTCATGATGTTATAATCTCCAATCAGGTTTCATTCTACGCATGAAGCTTGTGGCGCAAGTACGATTGTGCCTCATTTCTTATGACGTCACTATATAGTGTTTGGGCGGAGAGAATGTTCACATCTTAAGTAGACGAGATCAAAGGGAAGCGAACTGTAGGACGCGCCCGCCGTATGTAATCCATTACGCGGAAGGTCTTTCGGGGATATCATGTGCACTTGAATGCACTCTATGGCTTGACAAAGTTCAGTCGCAATCAAGATTACTAGTATGTAATTAGGACTATGTAATTTTCGTTGCATTCATATCTTAGAGGATTACGGCCTCCTATATGAAACTAGATGCAGACGAATGATCTAAAAATAGTCGGATACTTAGCTTTTTGCGGAGATGAAAAAAAGTATGAACACGATTGATATATGTTAATGTCTTTTTGCCCATTTAGAAAATGATTGACATTGCACGATAAGAATTCCAAACGCGCTCGATTTATCATCGCTTTACCAATTACACAGTGAATTATTGGACAACATTATCAAAAATGTCATCAATAGATGTGAGTAATCTCACTCTAAACATTATTGCTCTATAGAAGGACATAAAAGCGCGCGCCATTAGTTTCTACGTTTTACTGTGTATAGCTGTCTGCTTGCGTGCTGTTCAGACAGAGAGCTGCTAAAGCTAGTCAACGCCATGCACCGCCGCAAATGGTATTATGGTCCGTGCTCTCCGCATTTCGAATTTCAAGCAAATTGCTTTTAGTACGTGTAAGTGATAATGATGCAGGACAACCCTGCATGGACCGTGTAACACCACACCCGATCCCCATATCGATACCCTCTAGGGAGAGAGGAGACCCGCTTCACTGCAGCAGACTACACCACACTCACCCCCCCCCCCTTCATCTCAACACCATACAATTCTTAATTTTTAGTGCAACCCGTTTAGAGTGATTATTGGTCTACTCGTGGTGAGCGTATTTCATCACACCCTCCATAAATGATTGATGTGAGATGGTTATGTGGCGACTTCGCCCACTTCTCTTCGCTCCGCTATATGTCTCCAGGAGAGGGATTGTTGACGTGCCGGAAAAGAGGGGGTGGAAGGGTCCACGATGCACCCTTCTGCGGAACTTGCTTCTCTATTTCCATTCTATTCTACATATTACTTACATTACATTTCATTTTACTTCCTTTCATTTCATGTGTGTTATTTTATTTCTTTCTATTCCATTCTATTCTATTTTAATTTGGTAACTCTTGAAAGTGCATGACATGCAAGTCATGTCTCAGTTGGGATATTCTATGTCCTTAGATTAAATGATGGAAAAAATCTAAATGTATGAACATTTATTTTCCACCAAAGTTTTTTTTTTTTGGAGAATATATATGTTGTTATTTCCTTTGGACAAATAAGACAGTAATAATGATCGAATATGATTATGAATTTAAAGATTAAAAATACATTCAGAATATATATAGAAATGAGGCCGTAGTAAGAAAAAAAAAAATTCTCGTAGATCATCATTTTGTATTCATGAAAAAGCGGAGAAAACGGCAACCGAAATCCTTTCCTTATTGCTTCCCCCTCCCAACCCCCATCCCTCTCATTCGAGTTTGATTTCGACGACGGAAATCTCATCTCGTCCGCCTACGCAGTTTCTCCGAAAGATATCATCCCTTCGCGGTCGTGGGGTACTTCGCTAAATACGACTGCTATGTACACAGACACAGGCACACACACACACACACACACACACACACACACACACACGCACACCCGCAGACACACGTCCACAGTGTACACAGACAGTCCTTTGTGGGGGAAAAAAACCATATTGTTTTCTCCTATATTGTGCTTTTACCCTTGAAGTTTTCTCCTTTTGTAGGTTATTCCCACAAGCACAACAGAATAAAGGCGATCATTGTACTCTTTTGTTCTCTGTATCCCATGAATGAATTCATAAAGCACAAGCACACAGTTAAAACCATCACCCTCACTCGTGCTCACAGACATTGATCTATTTGGCGCACCTTTGTTCACTTGCAGTGTTCTGTGTAACCCATAAGCTTGACTTAATAAACCCACCTACTGTCATATTATTTACTGTACTGCACGAGGTAGCTTATAGTTAAGGGCACACAAACATGCACTTTTTTCATAATATTCTTTATTTGGATTTCATTCAATATCAGGCTCATTTTCACAATGAAATTAGTATGAACAAAAATGAGTAGATTCTTCTCACTTGTGCTGCTAAATCACATTTTTTTTTTAAATCATACAATACAATAGTCAGTATTATATATATGTATATACATATTTGCAAATCATTCCATGTATACAGTTGTGATATAAAATTCTGCATAAATCTCAGAGAAAGCTTTTATATCTATCACACACACACACACACACACACACACACACACACACACACACACGCACACGCAAGTACACTCGGCTACTGATGTTAATGTCAGTGTCAGTGCTAGCCGATGTTGAATGGGTGAAAGTGAATAATTATGTACCATTTCTGGTAAAGATAATGGCAGATGCACGATAACCGTCATTGTGGAGTTGCATTTATCGACCACAGACACCCACGATCGGATGAAATTCACGTGGCGTGGCCTTTATTATGCACAGTGTTATCGTAGCAAGAAATAATACAGAAGCCTAACAAGATTTCGCGATGGTACATTAATGCAGCTTTATCCCCTCGAATTCACATTTCGTAGTGGTGGAATAATTACACTTCCCAGATGCGTGTTAATCTCATCAATTTTTCGTAAATCAGTTGAGCTGGCTTTGTGGCGTTCTGCGAAAATAACTGAAGCCAACTTCCACAACATTGAGCGGGATTATAAAGAATGATGCGCAAAATGTATTGTCAAAGTTTCGGCAAGGACTGAAATGTAAAATAAGCCTTCGTGCCATTACCATATTCTATTCTAAATTAGGAAATTAAGACAGCGCAGTCTCGAAATCATTGAAGAAATGTCTGCATATACATTGTTATCATCAAGCTATGCACGTACTCTCACTCTGCGCTGATCACCTCATACCTCGTTAAACATTGGAGACGGTTCTCGAGAAGATTTGAGTTATGAGACAAGCATTTCCAGCGCAACAGAGATCCCTCCAGCGGGAATACAGCCAATCTGGGATTGAGGAATCGACCTAGAAACCGTCTTCCGTTGCTAGGGAAAAGGAGAGGTTGCATCAACCACAGTCAACTCTCAGTGATGATCATGGAGGGTATTATGGTGTCATCATATCCAGTCGCTCCTCGCAGAATATCACATGGTTTCATGTTACATATTAAGAAGCAGCCTTAGCACCGTCAAATTCACACGTTCAGGTGCCGTAAATACCCAGTAAAAGCCGAAATACATGGTTTATAATATTATGGTAACAGTGCGCATATTTTAAGAATGATCAATTTACATACAGTATCTGTTTACCGTGCTTCATAAGTGCGGATATCTTACGCTAAACAGTTGATAGAGTGCTACTGAGTTACTTTTACAAGCTTAGTCAAGGTCTCTATACTGGTCTATAACTTGCCCTTATATACTGAAATACGTTATGTAGATATTCCAAAGAATGACAAGTGTATCGTTGGAAAGGGACCCGACATAATGAAAACAAAAATAGTTTGATTTATGAAGACAATGCACAATGTGTATTAATAGAGTGAGGTATTTAAAAATGACGGGTCCTCATTTAAGCGAAAAATACGTCAAGCATGCGTGAGAAACATTTCTTCTTCTTCATATTCGTGTGGTCTGGTTTGACGTCATAGCTACACTGACCATGGATCAGTAACCTAACGACGCGGAAAACTACCATTATGTTCCTATAGCTCTCTCTCTCCCCTTCTAATAAGGAACTCGGATTTCAGATGCAGTGTGTGGCGGTTGTGAATTGACCTTTCACGCGCCATATGTTTTGGACGAGAATGAGAAATTTTCACTACAATTGGACAAAATCGTGGCATTTCCGTTAAAGAGGCTGTCTGAAATTTTCGATGCCTTCAGTCGCTAAGCTGCACATTTTTTTTTTCGAAAAGCAGCGCTAAGACGAAAAGAGGGATACCAACGTGAGAAAGTTACGGTTTGAGGATTTCACATTATATTAAGACGATGGCTGTTAGAAAACAATGTTTCTCAGTTTATTCAGTGTTAGCAACACCATACCTGTATAGGACCCCTATGTGTGGGTGTTGGATGGATATGTCAGTCGCAGTCAGTTCGTTGGGGTGGGAGCGACTCTCCCTTTGTATCCCGCGGGTAATCCAGTGACCAGCGAGGTAGTCTTTTTGACCTTTATAACGCAAAATCCCTATTCTGTTCTAATTTTGCCAACGGCTACCTGATTGTGCACAAAGTCTATGGCATTTTGAAGTCACGGTCTCAAGGGGGTTAATGCCTGGCGGTCTTACACAGGGCTTTTCAGCGTCATCGTCATTTCGGCCCGGTAGTGATTTATGCGTATTATTGCGGTATTATTTTAAACATCTCGTCGGAGTTTGATTAATACTCCAGCGAGGGTGGCCTCCTTCATGCCCCGGATACATTTCTCAACCCACAACACCCAGATGATTGCACAGAAATGTGTAGCCATTGTGTTACCATGGAAACAGAATCCCCTAACTCCGTAGGGCCTAATTCTAACACCCAGTATTATGTCACTATTTTCATATTGTTTTTTGCTGTGGTATTTGTATCAGTGATGGATGTTTAGCAGACATACAAGCTTCCAAGGTTTTCATAGAAAGCGAAAGTTGCAACTACATTGGCGCATTTACCTCATGTGCAATACTTCTCGCAGCTAGTGGGGAATTTGGAATATGACTTCCTCCACATTTCCAGAAAAGTTTTCGTTCTGTTATTAGGAATCATTTTTCACTCCGACCAGCGTAGATGTTGCAATCGTTTTCCACCTGAGGTTCGAGAATTCCGATGTATCTTAATCCGAAATCGAGGCAAGAAGCGACAAACGGGCCCATCAGCAGTTTTTGCGAGCGCGAGCGGGACGAACCCGGGGGCGCCAATAATGATGCGCTGTGAGGAACATTATATTTCCCTTATATACATTATGAGTTTGCACCTTCCTACGGGAGGTGACCTTTATCCGATTTTTGGAGTGGATATGCCAGCATCCTAGCATCTCTCCGTGGACATGATACTCAGTACTCACTGAGATAGCTGCTTTACCTTCAAATTCTGATACTCATCGTATGATAGCTATAGTTTGTCAAAGTTTGGAACTTTTGTTGAAGAAGGAGAAAAGTATTTTTTAAAGATAAAAACATATTGTGATATATGCTGAGGCTGGGCTACAACTCCTATGGGGGCAACGACCAACTAATGTCCAGTATGTTGTTAATTTTTTATTTAATTTCATTTGATCATTGCTTGAAGTTTTTTTTTTAAAGATATAATATATATTTTGGCGATATATCACAAAGAATCAAACTATGATTGAATTGAATTGAAAAAAAAAATTGAGGAACCCCCACCCCTCGAAAAACAGAATAATATCATATCACCACACAGGCGATCGACTATTGTGTACTCAAGACCATTTATAATTTTCCTATTATGATATGTTCCGTTGAAGGAAAATGAGAATGAATTGAATACAATTGAAATGCATGTCCATCACATGTGTGCGAAAAGCATAAGTAAGCCTATCTAGTGGAAGGGTCAAATCTGTAATATTGTTATAAAGCAACTTTTTGATGACACAATATGTATGTTTCTCCTTTGTGCAGAAAAAACAAACAAACCAAAACCTCGGTTCGAGATGCTAATGTTATTCAAGCTGCAGAAATACGTATTCATTAACGTTCTTTCGTTCTTCAATAGAAATTCACATAGGTGTCATAAAGAGTTCTGTGTCGCATTATTCAACCAAAGCTCCTAAGTGAGTTGCCTAAAAAAGGCGGGGTTATGCCAACAAGGTCGTCAAAATCTTTAGGCAGCTACAGTGGCAAAGGAACCTTGCATTTATTAGCCCCAAATGCACCAGCAGTTTTAGTTTTACCTTCTTCTCTTTTTTTCCCTCGCACTCTCCAAACTATTCCCCAATGACCTTGAACTGAAGTTGTCCTTTGCACGCGTTGGGAGCAAGTTTTGGATACTCACGTATTCATATGGCAGGGCATCCTCATTACTAGCAGACCTCATCTTCGTAGGCCTAAAAACGGCCAAAACACAAACAGCTGATCTCTGGGGTTGGAAGGAATGCTGTTGAAGGTTATTTCCTTATTTTTGGATGTCCACGAAAGCAAGGGCAATATTTGTCTACGAGGAAATAATTCAATATTTCCTGTTATTTTCCTGGTATTATAGTCATACTACACACGCAATCATCATATAATTTGATCTACCTATGTGCGGAAGAATGCTTGAAACGAGGATGGACATGAGAAAGGAGCCAAATTGAAAACCGAATCATGAAAATTGTAGTCATTAAGAGGGAATTTTCATTCAATTTGTCTGCCATTAGTTATCCAGCAAAGTTGTGCATGGCGAAAAGTAAGAATTGAATGACCTGGGCCCCGTTGCTAGAAACTTTGCGTTTAAACGCAACTTGCAACTGATTGTCACTGGCCAATCAAAATCATTGTTGCATGCATGTCTTCTTAATAGGGCAGACCCTGAGCCAATCAGAATGGTTGTTTCAAAATTAGCAATTATTTGCAATTGATTGCAACTTTCTTGCAACGGGGCCCTGATGTGTTGTTGTTTTCAACGCAGTAGTGTCAGCATTAGCACATGGTCGCCCAGTATAATTCAAATGTTTGCATAACACGACTTATTAAATCTATTACATAACAGACCGCATTGAACTTCTGAGGTAAAATTGTTTGTTTGAATTCATGGTCATCTGAATGCGTTCTTTCCTGTTTATAGCCAATCCCTGCAATATTGTCTTGACCGACGTTGGGTAGTGGTTTACCGTAATGATAGTCTGCAATTCATCGGAATTTAACTCGTCCTTTTTGTGGGCAGACAGAATAATTATCATGTCATTGGAGGGATGGGTTATTGATCTGGACATTCCCGCCGTGTCGGTATAGTTTCCGGCAGCATTAGATTGTTAGATCTCGCGAATCACCGCACTCTCCATCCTGTGTGTATTACAGTCTCGTTAGCGTGTCCTGGAAGTCATACTGTGCTGCGTCAAAATATCCCACAGAAGGGAGAAAAAAAAAGAAACAAACACTAGCGATTGGTTGCGGAATTTTTGGTTTACTCGGAAGAAGAAGAATAGGCCTAATCCTCAAATTTCCTAAATTGAAGTAAGCATTACTGTCTTGATTAATAATAATCGCAGCGGTTATGATGATCGAGCACTATTTCCATGGTCAGTGGCAGGCCATACCGTGAGCCACGTCTGGTGCAGCGACCTCACTGTCAGGGGTCGCATCCCCCCCCCCCAATCCTTCGAACCCCCTCAGAGATAGTATAGGTCTGTCGATAACAATTAGTCCATCAAGAATGCACATTATTGTGAATGCCATAATGATCACCATGATACTGTTAGAAGTGATGATAATATTGTTACCGCTTTTAGTGACAATGGTAATGATGATAATAACTGTAATTGTGATTATAGATATATTTGTGAAAATAATGATAATCAATTTGGTCAAAATAAAGTGGCACGTTTAAAACTGATGTATTAACGCAAGCAAATATCGAATTTCCTTCGTGAAATATCGGGCTTTGTGTGTGTGTGTGTGTGTTTTTTTTTTCAATGTGTCTTGTGTCATCTTTGCTATGATTAATTGATTAAGTCATGGGTACCTTAACTTTCACGATGCTTCGTAGAAAGAAATGGGCCAAATGTATAATAAGGAGATCTCTTCGTGAGAAAGGACCAAGACAGATGGCATGACGGGAAACAATAGTAGCATTGTCAAAGAAGAACCAAGGGATTGCTAAATATGTCTGAATCAGCAAAAGGCCGAACCCCACTGGCAGTACGGCATCGATTTGTGCAAAATGTCACGTTCAGAAAACAGGAAGAGTCCAGTATTGAGCATCGAGACGAGTCCATGTCTTTCGCTGTCTGTGCTCATTTAGTATCAACCGGATGACGTCTTAACAGTTGATTTCTTGAACTAGATTTCTGAAGTTGCGACTGGGGTGGTGCTGGAGGGAGGGGGGGGGGGAGAATGGGGGGGGGTGTGATGCAAACCAACTGGTGTGTCGTGTCTGCACATACATCTCGCCTGGGATTCAAGAAAATGTCTTCAAGCACCTTGCATCTTTTCGAAGTAGCTGAGGACAGTATATTTGACGCACATTTCCGTTCAGTTCAGATGTCTTTTGTTCCATCCAAATCATGTGCCGTGAATGTTACCTCCTTTATGCACTCTGTCAAGGTTGATTCACAGCAGGAACTTCTCCCCTCCCACACACACACACACATCATCAACTTTTGCGGAAATGAGGAAGAGAACAGGGATAGAAACGTGGCATATATTTACCCCCTCAACAAAAAAAAAATCAAAGCAGAAAAACTGAAATGAAACAAAACAGCGGCGACATCTAACACATTGCAGTAACCAGGCTCTCTAGCGTTACGACGGTGCATAGCAAAGATCATTCGATTTGGCGTCCATCCTGTGCACCTCCCCAGGTAGTCACGCAATTGTGACGTCATCTGCGTCACAGTCGTCTGAGACAGAGGATGGTATCCCTGCAAAATGAATGTAACTGAATCGTCACTATAATATTTCATTTTGGATCTCCCGCGATATCAGTTATTAATCTGAAGAAATTGAATTGAATTGAATTGAATTTATTTTCCATTTCCATGTCAACATGAACAACATGAACAAGTACAAAGACATGATACATATCATTAACACACAAGTAAAAGTACAATTTGCATGGACAATTGGACAAGAAAAGAGTTTGTAACAGAGTATTATGAATAACGTCGCCTCCATTATGTTTAACTGCGTCGTGGCGCAATCAAAATCAGTGAGTTGGGTAGATTTTGCTTATTTTCCTGGATGTTGATCCTGACAACAACAAAAAATTGTGGCGGTCCCTGGAAACGTCTGACGATATAAAATAGAGTGAGACTCAGTGCGTTTGATGGAGGATTATAGATGTTACTTATTAAGAGTTTATGTTACATTGCGTCTTTGGCTTGGTGTGATTCTCTGTTTTCCGGTTTCATTATACATTTGCTAATGATAGAAAGGACATCGACAGGCAAACCTTATTGTATGCATAATTTGGTATATACATTCTAGGATTTTCAATGTGTATTGATGAAGGATGGCATATCGCCCGCTGGATTACTCCTGATTTTGTTTGCTCTATTTTGGCATGCCGGTCGTTTATTTTCATCTGGAGTCCTTCGGTGTGTCTTTTTTTCTTTCAATGTTTCATCTGATCATCTCTCCCATTCTTCAGCTCTTTCGTCTGAATTTATGCGGATTACATGATGAAAGATTAACAAATGTACTTACACGTCGCTCGTAAAATATTTTACATTGGTTTTTGTGCACTTACACTGACTTGAATGAAAACACCCCATGTCATCACAAAACCTACAATTGTAATAATTTAGCAGTTTCAATATAGTCTCAATTTCACGCCATCACTTATGTGACTGAAGGGTTTCGGCAAGAATCTGGCGCAAGCAATTCCGACATTCTCAGACGGCGAGTAATTATGAATTATGGTTATCTGTTTATGACGTCACAGCCCACCCGTGATATAGGCCTAAAGTCTTTTTCTCATTTTCAACTGCGCTCGCTCACGGAAAACCCAGACACGCCACAGGTCACGGCACCTGTGCGCTGCTCCGTCAGAATATTCCCAAGGTTGTACTAAGGGCGTATGATATGAGGAAAATGAGAGAATTCAAGTTTCTGGTCACAAACACATTATTGTTTGGCAGATTCCTTTCCCCCCAAATTGTAAATCTCAAAGTGGAGTTGTAATTTTGCCATGTTTACAGACACGTGCATACGTGTATACAACGCTCGATCTCATCACTTTGAGAAAACGCGTTCTTTGACGGATACAGAATTTTGGGCAATGGTATAGCAGTCAAGAGGGTTCATATCCTTTTTAAGTTGACTGTTTGTAATGCGGCTCTAAAGATGTCATCAGTCATATTAGTCTACATTAATTTTCTATTGCAGGGCTTAGATGGAAAAATCTTCTAATTCAATTAGTAACTCTATTGTGCTATCCGTGTCTCTCTTGTCAATTCTCGTGCTCATGATAATTGATGATTACATGATGCTACATTGATTCATATCATGCATGAAGTTGGTACGTGGTATAGGGAAATTAAATTATTCGCAACCTTTCCCGTGAGTTGTGCTCGTTAATTTCTAAAAGTGACCTTAGTTTATACCCATTATCTTTCCCCGTTGCAGGAAATCTTGATTACCCATCTTCAAATGCCATAAAAGAGACGTTTAGATTTGCTAACAACAGCTGCTTTTGAATTAATGTCTATGTTCACTTTCAGTCGACTGCGCCACCATAGTATAAGCGCGTGCTGACAAGAAGTGCAAACTCATGTGTCATTTATTCTGTGACATTTGGGCTAAGAGCAAAAATCATTGGTGAAATCCATTGTTCGTTTTGGGTGGCCGATTCCCAACAGTTATCGTCGAGGGTTTCCCCTTTGTCTATTCGCTTGTAGCAGACGCAGTTCGTCACAAAAACAATCGAACTTGACAGCAAGCCTATTTTTTCTGTAGCATCTGCCCCAGTTCCGGGTTTGACTTTTGGTTTTATACTTGTGTTTTGAGGGTTTTTTTTTTTTTCACCCTTCTGCATGCCAGCATCGGCTCAGATATGTGACAAATCTTCCGTTGTCATGGAAACACGTGGAAGGAGCGCTCTTCTCGGATAACACACTTCAAGCTCCCCTCTTCAGTCTCCGCCATGGGACTGACGCAAAGAGCATGTAAATACAGCAAGAGGAAGTCAACTTTCTGAACAGAAAGACAGGAAAAACAGGGAATTCGCGCAGTACGTTGCCCACCTGTTAATAATCGTCACTATTTTCGAGTACGCCCTCAGTCGGCTATATGCGAGTCAGGGGGAGGACGGGGGGGGGGGGGTGGGACGGAAACTAGTTATACAAGTACTTTCGATAAAGTATCAATGCAAATGCAAAAGGTAGACATGTACTTTTTTCAAGAAAGAACCCCAAATCATTAATTAGCAGTCGAAAAACATCGACGGTTAGATACATATATTTAATGATAATTAAAAGAAAAATATGGTATTTTATCTTTATCCATGGCGCCGGGTAGTCGGCCTGGTCACTATGTACTTTATCCTAATCAGGATAAAATACTCGACTGCCATGGTGGGCATTGGATTTTTGTCTGTTCAAATGAAGCATTGCACTTTTTACGTTAACGTTTATCCACATGGGCTGACATTCAGGTGGCTTCTCGAATTATTCGCAGCAATGCTCTCATAGTGATCCTATGTATACAGTGGTAATTAAGGTATTATACTCTTTGAATTCATCTGAACTGCTTTTCTTTTCTCTCGCTGGTACTCGATCATGGTGTAATGCCAAAATCTCCCCTGAAATGAAGCAACTGCCATAAAAAAAGAAAATAACAGAAAAAAAAGGCTTTTTTGACTGAATTATCCACCCTGAGTCATTCCTTTAATCTGCTTAAGAAAGATAGATGCTTTAAAAGATTTATTACTCTTTCACTGACTACAGCTTCAAAAGAGGTGCATCGACCTCTTTATAAGGAACTGACAACCGAATCGGGCAAAGCATCCAAACAAGAACGTCCCCCTTTGTTCGTTTTCTACAATAATACATAAAAAAGGCGCAACTTTTTTGATTTGTTAAGGCTTTCTTTCCATGATTCATATAACTGTCAGATTCTGTATGTGAGTTCAACTCCCGTGACATCATGCCGCCGAGTTAGCGAACGATACAATGATGGATCGAGACAGTCCTGGTGAAAGGTTTCCTTTTTTTTCACAAGTGAAAAAATCACTAAGTTCACAACGTTTTTGTTGAGGATTCCGATTTTAAAAATAAAAGTTGCGCAGCGAATAGTTTTCCTGAGTACCCGACACCATAAACTGCGAACAATCAAGGTGCAGGATCCCTTGCGCCAACAGCCACAAAGATCCCAAATTTAAGAGCTGTATTTGGCTCCAAGTCTGTAAACCGTCGAATGTGATTATTACTATTAATGATACAGACAGACTTTAAGTCTCCTTTCTATTGGAGCTTGAGCAGCAAATGAAACTTGTCCTAGGAAATCCCCTCGAAACAGAACAGCCATAGCATCATAATAGTCCTAAAGAGAGCAAGGTAAAAATTCGGTACATAATGATACGAGAAGGTGTAATTATCAGTTAACAATCTCAGAGCGGTCGTTTCCTGTATACGAAGTGCAATCAACGGTCAGTTGTTCCGAAGTGAAAGGAAGAAAAGTTCAGTGACCTTAGGGGGAGAGATTAGATATTTTTAGCATCGGCAGGGGATTTTATGCAGTGATTAATTATGGTTTAGTCTTGACATCGCCAAGATGATCAGGCGGTAGTCTGATCGAGGTTCAACAGAAATAAATAGGTGCTGTGGATGTGATTAGCAAAGTGGTAATCGATCCTGCATACAGGTGTAATCCATGGGATGATATGTTAGTGAATATAACACCGCTGCTGTGAAACAAAAACAAAAGCAAAAGCAAAGCAAAAACAAAAAACAAAAAACAAAAAAAAAACAAAACAAAAACAGACAAACAAACAAGCAAACAAACAACAACAAACTCTTTTTCTTTTCTTGTGTGTCCAACGGAGCACCTGTCATTGGAATCATACAATTCCGTCACGTAGGTTTTGTTACGCAAAAGTGAATTCACCCTTTTGAATGATTTTTTTTTTTCGTATTGTGTATACAATCGTTTGACAACCGTTAGTTACCATTGCCCTACAGCGAGAAATGTTCACATTAAAATTTATAACGTCGGAAAGGCTGTGGATTCTAGGTGTACTTGCCTCACATTGGAAGAATAGAAAAATAAGATACTTCTGAGGAAACATGCAATACTCATAATCTGACGTGAAGCTTAAGGGCACACTCAACACCATCACCACCACCACCACCACCACCACCACCACCAACAACAACAACAACAACAACACCACCACCAACAACAACAACAACAACAACACCAACAACAACACACGAAGGAACACAAATATAAAACTGGTTGTACATATTCCTCTTCTGGTGGAAAGCCATTTTCTGTACTTGTATTAATACTTTTATTAAATCATGGTGTTCTTCACGATTGACACTGGTCGCGCCCATACAGAAGGCAGTAAAAGATGTCTTGTTCTCCACTGTTTTTGTACAATAAGCCCTCGAAATTCGACGAGATTGGCAGAAAATAGCCGATCGGATTAACCCTGAGTGTGCACCTGAACTTTTCCCACTTTATGCCAAACACGTGCGACTGCCACACGGTCGTCTATATAGTGGAGCCACATGTCTCAGGTGATGAAAGATTCAACTTTTTGGATGGTTACGAATGTCTCAAGTGTCTAACCTCGACTTCCGTCGCATCTGTACGTGTCCATATGTCATGTACGTGGCATCGCATCAGGCCAAGGAGGTACAAGCTTAGCGCGATCTGTATCATGCATGGCGCGAACGACCGTAGACTTTAGAAGCGGCTCCACTTTTTCGAGCTTGGAAAAAGTGTGCAGTTATTGTAAAGGGTATATCATGCGGTGAAATGAGATAATAGATATGTAGAAGCAATAATAAGTCATTTGTATCATCATCAGTAATAATCGTGATACATACTGGGTACATACTAGGTACGTTATTAAACATCAGTTCAAAGGTGAAGACGTCATTGTGTGTTCTTCCGTATAGCTTAAAGGTAAACAGACAGTACATAATTATGATGTGCTTGTGATAATTTTACGCTTTAAAGACTGGTTATATGGCTACACTCTTCCCTCTACATGAATGGTGATATTTAACAATTTATGAGCCTTCTTCCTTTGTACTTGTCAGTAATAATAATTTGCGATTGTTTCCACTTTTCTCTCCTATATCACATCCATGCAGCTATATGTGAGGATGGTTGTGTGCACGGTACCTGCGTCAGCCCCAACCAGTGCCGATGTGATCCTGGATACACGGGATCAAACTGCAACGCAGGTGAGCACTTTATCATGTTATCTTATCGCTGAATACGACGACGACGAGGATAATGAAGATGACATGATAATCATGATTTTCATCACTTCAGCCGTTATAACAATGCATAATTACTATTAGGTCAACGATTATTGTATACTTTTACTATACTCAGATTGCATTGTTTTGCTTGTGAAACCTTATTCTCTGTTCTATATTGTACCAAAGAAAGTGAGAGGCCTATGTTCTCGTCGAAAAATGAAATAAAAATTGAATTGAATTGAATTGAATTGAATTGAATTGAATTGAATTGAATTGAACTGCATTGAATTGAGTTGAATTGAGTTGAATTGAATTGAATTGAATTGAATTGAACTGCATTGAATTGAATTGAATTGAATTGAATTGAATTGAACTGCATTGAATTGAATTGAATTGAATTGAATTGAACTGCATTGAATTGAACTGAATTGAATAGAATTGAATGATAACAATAATAATGTGGGTAATACTGATTCCGAGTGATGACTACTTCTACTTCTCTTTATGTTATTGTTATTTTTAAGAATATCCTTTTCCATCAGTACCATCATCATCATAATCATTATCATCATTATGACTATTATGACAGCTACACACCTCGGCTTTTAGGGTCATCCTCGAGCGTCATCAGTAACTATATACAGCGCGAACGTTACCTCTTCGGCGATTCGTTTCTCTCGCTCATTGCGTTAATTGAGTGGCTTTGTTTTGACCCGTTTACTTTTTGGCTGTAACTAATTGATTCGATCATCGCAATTGTCCTGTCCGCGATCGATATGGGACATGACGTCATTCTTTCCTATAAGTGACGCTGGACGTAAAGGTGACATAGTAATTAGTCATGTAGGGCAGTTTTCCCCCGTCCCTTTCTTCATTTCAATTAATGCTCTCAGAATTCCAGATTGTCTGCACAGTCGATTGGCCACAATTTGAAACTTGCTTTCTCCGTTGTTCTGTTATGATAGCAAATAACCGAAAAAAAAAAAAAAAAACAAATGAACGAAGAAAATGCAAGTTCAGTCTATATACACATCAGCCTTTGATGTCTGCATGGGTGTACAGAAAAGTGGTGATAGTCTTCTGAGTGTGTTTCCAACCCAAGCCGATGTATTTGACATAAAAGTAGCATAATGATACAGACGAATGTTTTACGTAAAATATCAAATGAATACAAGGGCTACATAAAGAGAATACGACAATGAATCATGTCGTGTCGTGAGCGTGGTTAATTATGACATTCCAAGGACATTTTTAAAGTGATCAATGCTATTTTTTCCTTCGATCAATTCTTTTCCCACTTAATTTGAGGCGTTTGATAAACAGAACATCAGTGACGAATTATTCATTATTCTAAATCCTTCCCGCCATTAAATACGTATTTTTCTTCATTCGCATGCGACTGGCTTATGTGTTATCGATTCCTGCGCTAAAGAGCAGACATCGTATGATATAATAATATCTCCATCATCAGTGCAGTTAATGATATGGATGCATTATTTTAGGTGCAATTTCTGAAAATGAGCTTTTTGTGTACGCTGTAGTTGCGTCAAGGTCGTTATTATTACGCATTCAAATCACGCGCTGCGAACCGTCCGTGTCACTTGTTTTTAACGTTAATTCCGCCCCGCTTCCCCATTTTGTAAGGCGCACAACTGAGCCATTCGTAAAAGTATGTTTGTTTATAGCACAATAACAGTAACGCGCAACGACCGGTCCAGTCCATTAGTAGAATTAGGATTCGTTTTGATAGGTGTATCAGGGCCGCGGTGGCTGAACTTGGAAGAGCGAGTTTGCTTCCTACTTTGGATCATAAATCATACCGCATTGCGAACGCCGAAAAGGAAAATGTGATTGGAGGATGAGGGTAGGTCTCTCTGGAGTAATGAACAAAATACTTGACACATGTAGGCATTAGATGAAGAAATAATGATTTCCAGTACTAGTAAGCCACATTTTCTGTTGGAAAATTAACATTGTCACTTACGAATGGATGCAGACTTTGCTGTATATGTGATTAAAGGGAAATAATTTACCGCCAAAGTACATGTATTGATTTATAATGTTTAAAAAGTTCACATTTCTTCGTCTCGTTATTGCCATAAAATGTTTAGGATGATGATTATTGTCCCTGCCTTCTGAAAGAGGGATATAATCATATTGTTCTTTCATTATTCAAAAAAAAAATGAAAATGTGTTGATTTCTCTATATAATATTCTTATGTCATTACTCTTCTGTGACAACGGGGATTACGTAGTCCTTGTATTCAACAACGGCTGCAAGTGGGATTTTACCAAAACTTCAAAAAGTAATAACTTATGAACGGATTGTCGCATTTTTTCTTCCGGATTGTCAGACAACAAAACAGCAGATCGCGCTTCAGAGTTATTTCAAGTTCCCGAAGTCAGACAATCGTAACAGCCTATCCTGTCCAGAGAATTGTGTGTAGGTCTGTCTGGGACTGGGAGGGTAGTACTTCTTTTTGGTAGCTCCATGGTAGTACAGACCGCTTTCGCGTTGCTTATCCAGGTCAGGTGCAGTCGAAGCTATGGGGCGCTAATTGACTCTAAGTGGCGCACAGTGCCAAGCATCGCCCTCGATATGGAATGCCAGCAGCTGAGAGTGTCCACGTTCTATATGAAGCAAAAGAGAGAGAGAGAGGGGACTCAGATAATACCCCTGTGTCACTTGTTTGTAGGTGAATATGAAAGCCCCGCAATTTCTCACATGAAGATCTCGATTGCGAACGATAACAGTGCCAATGAGTTCGATGCTTATTCTTTGCGCGATGATGTTGACTTTATACAATTGTGAAAACAGGAGAGAAACGGAGAGGGGGATACCTGCGGCTTAGTTATACCAGGGAGGTGGCCTCCCTGGTTATACAGTTAAACTCGCATAAGTCGATCTTCTCGGGACTGAGCAAAACACATCGACTTAGGCGATTTTCGACTTGTACGTAAGTCGAAAAAAAATCGACTTAACAACAGTTACACCACTCGTACATTATGTATAAATGTACATGTATGTTGTCTACTCTGGAGCCGAGAGCTGGAGAGGTGTGCCGCAGCACGGGTCGCCTGGCAGGACCGCGGCTAAGTTTGCATGGACAGTGTATTATTAGTTATTACTTTACACCCTTGTTAAACCTTGGGGCAGTGAATTAATATGAACGATATTTGAGCAGTGATTGATTCCAGTTTACCATACCGTGGCTTGAAATGCGTGTAGAGATGTAATTCGGATCTACCCGTGCCCGTAACTTTCCCCCTTCTTTCCGCTTTGAAAAGTCAGCCGCTTCATTCCATCCACTGCACAGCGCAGACGGCAAACATACACAGACTATACAGCCCAGTCACTGTACGTACGTAGCGCGACAGGGCTGTACCAGCGGACCTCCAAACACGAAGAGAGTTCAACAATCGCATGCGATCGCTTTGAATTTTGATACGTTAGATCATTTTTTTTTTCACCTGTCTGGTCGGGCTAGGTCTTATGTAAACAAAAACTGGCGTCTCGTGATTTTGACAGTGATTTATTGCACAATAAAATCTTATTCGACTTAGGCACAGTGAATTTATTGGTTTTTCCGTGAAAGTGTTCTTGGAATTTCATCGACTTAGGCGAGTATCATTTTCGACTTAAAAAATTCGACTTGTGAGTGAATTAATCAATGGAAAAAAATCGGGACTTTTTAAAATCATCGACTTGCGCGATTATTCGACATATGCGATGTCGACTTAGGCGAGTTTAACTGTATATTGCTTGTATTATGAGGTAGCACAACGAATTATTTCAATGATGATTTTGATCGAGCGCAAATGACGGCTGATAGCAAGTCAGAGTATGCCGAAACCAGCCACAACTGAGTCTTCTAATTTGTTACGATGATACCCCGCCGTACGTGAGCCCTCCACCTGTGTACACCCATCTGAGTTTTATACCTTAGTGGTGTCTCCTTCCCATTAAAGCTCTCTCCGATCCACTTATTATTTTCTTTAATCTGTACACGTATATCTCAGTTATATATATATATATATATACATATATATATATATATATATATATATATATATATATATATATATATTTTCTATTAAAGATCGAAGAAGTTATATATTGTGAAGTTTCGCTATTTTCCACATATTCGGGTGTACACACTGTATGTTCTATTGTCTTGAAAACAAAAAGAAATGACTGTATTTCATTTGAAACATATATTTGATGCAGAAAATTCCCAATAAATTCATTTGAATAATAGAAAAATTAGAAATACCGTGATAAGTGCGTATACACCTTTACCGCAGGTAGCTTTGAAAAGTATACGTACTTGTGTTTTGATACAAAATAGAGTTGGTAGGAATTGTTCAAAACAAACCACTCTTAGATTCTTTGAGATTCTAATAGAGTTTTGAGAGTCTAATGATACATTTTGCAATTAAAATACCTGTTTTTGTAAGCTTTGACAGTAACAAAGCCATTCTATGTACATGCCACTCAATGAACACTTAATATGGCTTCTTGTCTAGATTTTCCCCTAAAAGGTGGGAAAATTACACCGCCTGAAATTTCTCTTCTGCTGCTGAGAACACTTGATGTTTGCCGTCAAGAGGAAACGAAGAAAAAAATAGAAGCGGGGGAAAAACAATTATGAAAGTGGTTTTAGGATCGAACTTTTTCTCGCTACATGTCATTGTTCCGCGAGTGTCTTGCGCTTTAGCAAAATCTCAGATAACGTTTATACCTCGTAGCTCGCAATTCTGAATGGTAAGAAGTCCTTCGCAAAGTTTATTGACGTTTCAGTTTAAATAGTTAAACTGAGAGTGGCATAAGGAAGTAAGTGTTGTGTTTGGAATGATTCCTTAGATGAAATTGATGCCTCTCTAATTTTCCTTTATTTGATTAATGATATCATTAGGTTCCTACGGGAAGTTGATTTCCAGTAGGACAAGCTGCACATGGCGGGGATATTTTGTTAGGAAAATAGTATGACGTTTTACTTATAATATGCGCTGAATTTCGTTGCGAAGCAACAAGGGGGTCACCTTCCTGATGTCACAGAACAATGTACCCATACCACTAACCAAGGTGGTATCACCAGGGAGGTGGAATATCCCTTCCACCTCTATCACCCACTGGTATCACCATGGTATCACATGCCTCCTTGCACTAACCCTTCTGTACTCTTTCCTCGTCGAACTCCTGTCACCCCTACCACCACTCGTTCAAAACTCAAGGTTTCGTTGTGCTCCCACGTGAAATTGGCGTAGGTGTGTGATATATCGTCGACCGATTTCTGCTGTTATGTCGAGTTGACCTCCTCAGATCCGTTTTCAAGACTCCATGCATTTTTCATTGCAAATAATCTTTATGATTACCCACTTTTTTTTTTTATTCCACTACCTATGCACGTCAGATCTTAATGAGTGTGGTCTTGAACCGCGACCTTGCAACCAGCGGTGTATCAACACGCATGGGAGCTACAGGTGTCACTGCGAACAGGGGTATCTCTTAGAAGAAGACGGAAAGACATGTATACGTGAGTACAGACTTTCATCATCTTTATTTGTTTTGATATATTTTTCGTATGTAGGCAAGTGTCGGTATAGCATTCATCTTCATGCCTCAACGTAGATTTCGTATTCAAACGCACGATATCGTATTCATAGGAGTAAAGGTATACGGAGCTATCTCTTGTGTATGTCAGTGTATGGGTGCTCGTCTCGTCTTTGTGTGTGTGCGTTCGCGTATCATGGGGCGTGTCGCACCAATTACATGTATACTTCTCTTTACTTCTTACCAGGTTTGTCTCTTATGCCCCCAAATGATGTTCCTTCGTATCATTGATGTCCTTGCCTTGTTTGGGCGTGTGGTACAAACTTCTTGAGTCGTTTAGAGGTCGTTCAACCTTTGTACTATGAAGACTGCATAAAAAAATAGAAAAAAATACAGCGGGATGCGAGCCTCGTTCTTTGTGGTGGATCTTGTCTATTGTTGTTGGTCTAGAATGGAATGACATGATTTCACCCCTTGTTGCCCTCTTTGTCAATTGTCGAGCGACCCGCTTATTGATCATCCCGCTCCAATTTCCATTATATTGCAATTTGTGGTGCGAATTCGGCATGTCCGATGTTAGATTATGTTTACATTGGCTCCACTTCTCGCTATTGTGGACGACTCAAGAAAATAGGACAGCAAGGAGGGGAAAAATAACGCTTTGTGTATGTTCTCCTTGAACGCACACTCAAGTAGCCAACATGTTTACATTCTTCTCCAATTCGGCAGCCGATTTCACACATGTCATGTCAAGACCTGAGCTCACGTTGTTACCGTCGGCTCAGAGGAAACAGCCAGTGGCCGGGGATCGAGCGACATTGGCCGCTATCGGCGCTAAAACACGTCCAGTCCGAAATTCATGCACTGTCACCATGCACGTTTAGCCCCCATTCACAAATCCTCCAAAAACCACAAGAGTCCATATAGCAGACTGCACGTTAGTCAGACCTAGGGTCGTATAGGATTAAAGAAGGGCTGCAGATCGTTATTCCGCCAATCAATATCATCCCCCAAACCTTCTCAATACAATCATTTATCTAGATGAGGATAAACAAACATTACCGTCATCCTGATATAACAATATTTGAGTTATCAAAAAAACAAAGAATGGTTGGGTAATCATCATAAATAGTCATTTCAAAGGTAGATTTAGCCGTCACAATTGCAAGTGAATATTACTGACTTGATTAATTAATTAAAAAAAAAAGAAATCCTAGTATCCTTAATCTTGTTATTTCCGTTGGGATACGCTTATTGCTTCATGCTGTATTTATTTTATCTTGTTGACCGTGCATTATGGCTGTTTCATTAGAAGGGTTGATAGTTTGAAGAAATATTAAACTGGATAATTGGTGACTATACTGCCATCAATGAAAATATGGCTGCTTTGTGTGTTGTCTTCATAACTATACTTCCTGTATCTTCCTCCCTTCGCCCGCGCCCTTCTTGTGATTGGTTTGCAATTGATTCAAGCACACACGAGTGTTGACTCGCAGAAAACATGTTGTCATTTGGACTGCAGTATCGATGACTTTGTTGTATACACACCTGCCTAACACCACACCATTCTCTCTTTCAAGACTCTCTGTTGCAAATTATTTTGATCATCGAGTTACAAACAAACGATTTTAACTCGCATTGCAATGCTCTCACTCAGAAAAGTGTGTTCCTAGACCGAGTAGGTATTATTATAAAGTTATGACCAGAGAGAGAAAGAAAAAAAAAGACCAAATTTCCTCTGATTTTTTTTTTCTCTCGCACAAAATAATGAGAAGTAGATTCTCTACTGCTGAATTGCAATGTTATCACTGTTCGTTCTGATACTGTACTCGTAATGGCTTAAACATGACATCCATTACCCAGTATAGATGCGACAGCCATAAATACACACCAGCATTCATCAAAAATGATAATGAGAATGTTTCTCTCTTGTAATGGCATTATCACCTCGGCGCAGAACCACACTCAAGCGAGCCGCGTCCCTGCGGTAATGGCCGAGCATCCTAGTGAGAACTAACTCAAAACTGCACATATTTTCAGCTCTGAAGTAACAGCCACAGTTTTAAATAGTTTACAAATGAGATACAATGTACAAAGCTCAGAGGAAGAGAAATATCTGTGACAAACAAATATGGCGATGAATACTTTGCAAGACGATTCATTGGCAATTTAAAGTCATAACCAGTGCGTAATGAGACTATAACGAAATAATGAAATCATAGTTATATGATTATAACAGTACATGTACCACAATTAAACCTACATTAACTGGATGGCTATCACTGCAGATCAACGACATCTTTGAGGGTTATAATTAGTTCTCATTGCTTAGCAACTGTCCACGTGACTCCGCGGTAATTGAGCTGGGATTGAACGCAGTGCCTGTAGATATAATGCTACTGCATCATTACAATCAGCAGACGAAGGCACCACTGACCTCCCCTTCATGTTCCCCGAATGATGTCACAATGGTCAGACATTCATCGGCCAGTGTTGGGAATCAAAATATCATTTTTTTTTCTTTTTTTTTAACGAGAGGAGGGGGAATTAAGTGCTTGAGCTTTCTCGGTTGAGACGTCAGCGTCTTCATCAATACTGTAAGGAGACATTTTATCGTGTGCGGAGTTGGAGCCGCGCAATATAAAGGTAATCCAAAGAGATTGAAGTAATCTAATATCAGTCTACGTCCGTGTGTGGGTGGATGTGTGTCTGTGTCTTTCCAAGGAAGGAGGTACTAGGCGGTCTGTCCGTAGTGTCTGTGCGTGCACGTCTTTTGGTGCGTTTCCTCGCGCATGTTTATATGTATTGTGCATATCTTCGAAATCATGCTGTCAAAGTGTTGATGCAAGGTTACATGAACATAAATGGTCGCGATAATTATTCATCATACTGATTTCTTAAATGAGAGGCTGACGTATGCCTCCGTTGTCGGAAAATAATGACAGAATCTGCTCTCCGTGTTTATTTGTTTGCGCATGGTGTCCTGCGTTAAAAGTATTGTTTACCATTTTTTTCTTTTTGTAAGAAAAAATATTCTGAACTGCTTGGTCCGTTTTGATACCATTGTATATGTAACAATGTTTAAAAAATGAAACTAAGTAAAAGTGCGGTTAGAAATAATTATCAAATATTTAAGATTTTGATTTACTATACTCATATTCATTTACCTATGGAATGTAGTGTTAGAATCACCATCTCTAGAATTTTTCTTTATTTACTATAAAACATGTTGACAATGACAGCATATTTTTTTTCAGAAGTTGTGCAAACTTGAATATTTTCTCATTAATTTGAGCAAAGCTAACAAAGTACGACGATTATCGTATTATAATTATTGTCATAATTGAGCTTCCACGAAGTTCAAGAGGCTCCATATAAGGCAACATCACGGTCATGGTGGCGTTTACTGAGAATAATGAGAACGATAATTACTCTTATGATCTTGAAGATACATTCCTTCGTGATAAGGATAAAGATAAACGCAGGTTGCCACGAATCAAAAGAAAAAATAAAAAGAAACATTTGTCTCGTCTGAATACTTTATGAACGTAGAAGGAAGGTACTATATATAAGATGTATTATTTCAATTCCAATGTAATATTTTTCTTTCAAATTATCGATTATGATTCAGTGTTTTCTGCCGGAATAGCGATAGGTAGATAGATAGATAGATAGATAGATAGATAGATAGATAGATAGATAGATAGATAGATAGATAGATGGATGGATAGAGATAGATAGATAGATAGATAGATATATAGATAGATAGATAGATAGATAGATAGATAGATAGATAGATAGATGGATAGAGATAGATAGATAGATAGATAGATAGATAGATAGATAGATAGAGATAGATATATAGATAGATAGATAGATAGGTAGATAGATAGATAGATAGATAGATAGATAGATAGATAGATAGATAGATAGATAGATGGATAGAGATAGATAGATAGATAGATAGATAGATAGATAGATAGATAGATAGATAGATAGATGGATAGAGATAGATAGATAGATAGATAGATAGATAGATAGATGGATAGAGATAGATAGATAGATAGATAGATAGATAGATAGATAGATAGATAGATAGATAGATGGATAGAGAGGGGCGGGAAGGGAGGAAGAGAGAGGTATCCAGGTTTTTCTTCTGCGAATTTGTTTTCGATCAACTATTCATGAGTCACTCCATGTGGAGTGTCTTCTTGGGATGTGATTCAAATTAGAGAACAAGAATACCCCTGGATAGGAGGCAGCCATTTTGTCTTCTTTATCAGAAGCAGTAATGGAAGACGCCGCGGCAGTGCGTGAAATCACAAGGGAGATACGGGGCGTGCGTATTTTCATGAGAAAGCGAGTCTTTGCCACGGCTTGAACGACGCGAAGAATGATGGGAGTTTGGGAGCCATTTCCCGACTCATCACTCTTGAAAGAGAAAGACTACTTAATACAAAGAAGAAAAACGAAACAGTTTTACTCGAAGAGTACCGTATTCTTCTACGTTTGCATGCTTGCACCGTCGATATGCAACTACGTAGGTGCATCCCTTTTGTGACCCCCCCCCCCCCCCATTCCCTGGTCCCTATAAATTGACAGGGTCGCCTGCCAAACCGAAACACCTGTGAACTGTTTATGAACCATTGCATGCCTGCTTACAAAACGTGTTTTACACTGTCAGGCATTGCAAACCATGCGTGGTCATATCATATCTTGCTTTTTGAGACCTTGGCAATAGTGATTGTCAGAAGCGATTAGCATTGTTTCGTGTGTGTGGATAGACGATGGAGCATGTACCAGTTTGTGTACAATGCAGACTCCGAGGATCTCATCCACAAAAACCTTTGACAAAACAAGATGTCTAGCGACAGAGGAAACGAACCTTTGCCGAGCGACGTTGCTCACCTCACCGTTGGGAAGTGATTTGGTTCAGCGACTGCTAGCCTGCTAGGTCCCTGGTTCGGAGCCACCCGGGACTCATTGATGCAAAACATTGTGTGTCAACCTCCATTATGCAAGTACACCTTTGACGTCTCAAAATTAGATCACGGAGAGTGAGAAGCGACATGTTGGAGCTGGTGCCCGTTGAGATTCGCCCTCTTCTTCTTGCAGTAAGGAAAACACCAAACACCGGGTTACCAAACTCACCTGTTTAGGGATTGGGAGGAAGGGGCGCACCAGGGAGATGTGAGAGAGAAAACCTCCCTGGGCGGAAGATGTCAATTCCTCGTGCTTCTCCCAAAACTGACAGTGGAATTTCACACTGGCACGATATGTGGTCTAAGAAAAAAGCCAATTTGATTCGAATGTATTTTCAACAAGTTCACTCCAACTATATAATACACGTACCAACAACGACATTAATATCAACAAAAAGAGTTTCAACCAACCCCCTTTCCACCACGACGTAGTGCTAAATGTTAGGGTCACTGTAGCCTTTTATCAAGGCCCTCTCGCTATAAGATGGCCGTAACAGGCAAGCGCGACATCGCGATATAGCGAGAGGGTCTTGACAAAAGGCTAGGGTCACTCTGGAATCAATCCCATTTATATCACACAATACATTGTATTCCTCACTCCCAGGGCAGCAACTTTCCAACCAGACTGCCCTTTTATAAAGCACACATGCCGGATCCAACCATCAAATTTACATCAACTTCATGCCCGGGATTCATATCTTCACCTATAAGTAGAGAAGAGTCAGTGCAGATAAAATGTATAAGTACCACAGCGAGGCTCGAACCCTGACCTTTATCTTTGAAAGCGCAGTGCGCACCTACCAGGGTATAGATCACACTCACTCGGCCAACCAAAAAGTGACCAAGAACCAACATAAATGAAAAGTGCGGCAATAGTGTCTTTGTGTGATCATGAAACTAGTAGCTCCATGGTGTGATCAACCGAGATAATTATTCTATCGAGTTGAAGATTCTTACTTCTCAAGTGTCACATCCAGATTTCTCGCTGAGTAATTGATTTGATCCACTTTCTTCATAACATTATTCTAAGTAATGGTCCAAAAATAGCTAAAGAGAGCACTTCATTGATATGTACGTCAGTCGTCAATTATTGCTATTTGATAATCATGTGTATCAATGAGCGTCATATCATGGAGATCTGTCTCGCATAGTTTTCTTTTTTCTCCTCCTCAAAGAGAAATCTCAAATTACTTCTGAGATCTTCGTGGAATCTTGTAATAGAGAACGCAGAATAATCCCATCGTTTAGGGCGAAGTTAGAACTTCGATGGTGTTATGCAAATCGAAGCTACATGTATTGTTTTCATGCTGTCATTTCGTGTTTGCTTCTTCTTGCATCTTTGTTCTTGTGTGTATAGCTACATGTGTGTGTGTGTGTGTGTTTGTTTGTTTGTTTGTTTGTGTGTATTTGTGTGAGTATGTCGAGTTTATTCATAGCTTCATACATCATACATCATGGTCCATACGGACCAAATTTTCCGCAAAAAGGAAACAAGGCCATGGATTTTTATCATGGGTCTGTTTCAATCATAATATTATTGGCGGCCTAAACACAAACATAGGACTGGAAGACATCTTGTAAAGTAAGAATGAAATCTACAGTGCAGCATAATAAACACGTGGGTATTTCAAGAAAAGAAACAGAAGCCGCTGTGTTAGGATCAGACAATAAGCTGGATATTAGTCAAAGCTGAGTGTTAGTGGACCCAAACTCACCTTATTGTCTTGCAGTGAGCACAATAACAATAGCGATACAAAGAGTAAAGATATTGCGGATTGTAAGGATTTTCTGTTACTTAAAAGATAGCTACGGTCACAGACTGATGTCTTTATCGTTATCACTGGATCGAACTCAGAAGGGGCTTAATTGCCCACAAAAATTTGTTACAATCGAATTGCTCACTATCTCCAAAGAACATCGGTATCCCTCGATGAAAGAGCCTTATTTCTGTTCTGTTTCTCAGGAAGCTTTGTCTCGATTTTGGCTCCAGGCAGCCTGAAAGTGGCAAATTAACCCGAGCATCATCCCCATTCCAACCGAACTAATTTCTGTTTAAATTTGTTCTGTATTAATCCTGCCAAGATAGAATAAGAACAATAAAACAACAACAACAGAAAGCTCACTCTCTATTAAAAGGGCGCTTAACGTGGAAAGATTTTGTCTCAGGGATACTACGCGTCAGTCGTGCAGATTTCATTGTAAGTCAGAAATTATGCATGAAAAGCTGAGGCCTATCTGGTCGTTCACCCAAGAAAACCCTCTTCACAGCGTCCATTCTTCGCGTCACTGATTTCCTTGCCGCAAAAATCGCTTCAATTTTCGTCATAATTCACGCTATAGTAACCACGCGTTGACACCGGGCATTCATATCGGTGCTTACTTAGTACATGATGTGAACTGTTAACCTTCAGATAGCGACCACAGGGTGACAGTGATGGATGGAGATTGGACGGGCTACAACAGACTGACAGGAAAATATTTTTAGCAAATTATTCTTCCGGTAAAACCGCGATCTGCTAGTGACTGTTTCTTTTTCATTCCCTGTCCATTCGCAGTATTGAGTAAATTCCGAGCTATATTTGTGTCTCGAGAAAAATGTCCATGTATACACGCTCGCCGCACCACAAACACACCGGCAACACTATAGTTAAACATTATAAGGCAAAGAAAATCGGTTTAAGAAAATACGAAATAGAAAAGCAGAAATAGTATGAAAGCTGCTCTTCTTCCCTCTCTTGTTTGGTCTGCTCGCCTACACATTCTTCTGGAAAACTAGTTCCTCCATGTACATCATATTGTTACATATTGTCTCTACGGGGCGAAGAAAGAGAGAGAGAGAAAAAAATAGAATAAAGTCCATTTCTCTGTCGCTTAAATTTAGCAACATGTCAGTGTCTGACGACGTTTTTGCTGTTGTTTTTCATCATCCTTCGTTCTGTGAGAGATCCGGCAACAGTTACAAAGCGAACGGAAAAAATAACGGGGCATTAAGTTTCCGATTAACTCCTCTGCGCCATTTCCCCTTTTCATGTCTATTTTTCATCTTATCTGCTGCAGCAACCTGTTCTCCTCCCCACTTGTCCCTGATTTTAACTGTGAGACATGAAAAGACAAACAAACAATATAAAACAAAACTCAAGGTAAACAAAACAAAGAAACGGATTACTAAAAATACGTAATGCGCGGGATCAGTCCTTGAAAAGTCTGATACTGATATGAAAATTGGCTGAAAGTCGTCTCTCTGTCTGTCAGCACCAAAAAGCTTTTACTTATGAGTAGGTAGTGAGAAAAATCTTTTTATTAAGCATAGACATTACGATGCCTGACAACAAAATGATACTGGTAAGCTAGTCTCTCCCACCCCCACCCCCTCCCTCACCACTCCCACACCTCCGCTATGGCGCGCGTAATTACTATGCCGTATAATGTCCTGGCCGATCAAGCCAGTGCTTTGCAGCAAATTACGATGAAGAGGGGGACATTATCGGAACGCTCAAAAATGCACATTATCATATTATTATCAGAAACCACTGACACAACAGGCGGTATGTACTTCACTTCACTTCGAAGATGAGTGTAATATATTATCAGATAAGAGCAATTCTCTCTCCAGCCTTCGACGAACCACTCTTCACTCTGCAAAGCAAGTCGTTGAGGGCGGGGCTGAATGCTTTCTTTTGAAGTCAGATAAATTGTTATCCTCTTCGCCAACTCCCCATGGAGGAGGCTCACGAAATTAGCTGTAGGTGGAGTATAATATTCGTCTCTGTGGTTATTATTGTTGTATACTGGTGAGCAGGTCCGACAGCGCGACAAATTACAAGATAATCAGATGCCGAGAACGACACAATGATTTCATGCAGTTGCATTCGATTTCCCCTTTCCTGTTTTCCCGCAAAGAGATGATAGATATAGAGATGCAAAATGCCTACTGTACACTAAATGGAATGGTAAATATTATCATGATTTATGTATTCAAAAGTTTCGTAGAAGAACCAACACCATCTTTCGTTATATCAACATGCATATATCAACATACATGTCACGCTTGTTCCTCAGTACGCAATACTGCGTGACCTTAGATTGCACTTTGCGATTCAGACTGCCTATATGTATTTTCTTTTCCTTATGTGGCATGGTGCCATCATGGTCCTAGCTCCGCGGTGCCATATAGACATGATAGATGTGGATGTGTTTATCTTCATCAACAGTGCTTTTTTGTTTGTAATCTTCAACAGAAAAAGATAAAATGAACAGATTAGTTTTTATTGTTTCCGCATAAAAACTCAGTGGAACACATTGTATTCTGTCCATCTCTCCCCCCCTCTCTCTCTCTCTCTCCCTCTCTCTCTCTCTCTCTCTCTCTCTCTTTTTTTTTTTTGGGGGGGGGGGGGGCTTGAAGCCGCTACATATTTACGATTAGGTCACACCGACGCACTATTATGGCATTATTTTGATTGAATGACACTCTCCTTGACATTCGATCTCCTCAGAAATTTCAGTGAAGTTAGATTTTAAAATCCTTTTTAGATTTCTTTTTAGCGAAATTGCTTGGCCCTATTTCAGACTAACTGTTGTGTTGTCTGTAATTTTGTTTTGTTTCGGTGAGGTGTCTGTGAAAATTTAATACTATTCTAATATTGCATCCTGACGATAGTATGAATATGGTTATCACTTATGTACCTGCAATCCTATCATTTTTCATCTATAGCAATAAGTGTTATAATCAATATCATTATGATCGTTATTATCACGATTTTCGTTATTCATCTCTGTCGTTATGTTCAAGTGTATTCATCAGTTTGCAATTGTTTTCTTCATTCTTTTTTTTTCTGCCTACGCCTCCACCCCCTTTTTCCCCCTGCAGGTGACGGTCGCTGTCGTCCAGGGATGTGTGCCTACGGATGCCGAAAGATCGGGTATAGAGTGGAGTGCATCTGTCCCGCAGGGTTAGATGTCGCTGCGGATGGCTACCATTGCGTAGGTAAGAAACTGTGCTCTCATCTGACGCACTTCGCACCCCTTCCTCCCTCCCTTCCCCCAATCCAAAACTGACTCTGTTTTAACTGATTGACCTAATCGGTAAAAAAAAAAATGAAGATCAGAATAAAATAAAGAAAATCTATTGTTATGAATCTGAAACGGAGGGGATTCTGAGTAAAAATTGACGTTTCTTATGCAAATAGGCAAAATAGAACGAAGTTACTGCCCCTTACACATTCAATAGCGTATTACAAGTCACATGATATTAATGAAGAAAACCAAGTAGACAAATGAATTGTGACATTGTGAAAGTGAAAGATTCATCATAAGATTAACCACATACAATTGTAAACCGAGGAAAGTCCGTTTCAGATGATATGTCATCTTGGAGGCGCTGTTTGTCTTCCATCAATAGGGTCGACGAATAGATAGTTTACTCAGTGTGCTCAGCGAAGTGGGCCGCCTCCCTGGTTTTGTTATACATTCATCATAACTACGTTAGTGTAAGTCTGTAATGATAATGATAATAATAATAATAATAATAATAATAATAATAATAATAATAATAATAATAATAATAATAATAATAATAATAATAATAATAATAATAATAATAATAATAATAACAATAATAATAATAATGATACTAATAATAATGACGATAATAATAATAATAGATGAAATAATTATAATAAGGTCTTCTTTATCCAGGGTATGTACCACCTCCCCCAATTCCACGTTGTTACATTTCACGTCGGCCACAAAAGACAAAACGACAGAGTGCACAAATTTTGACAAATCTAATGCTTGGCACTACTTTACATTGACCTCATCCAGAAATCTTAAGCTTTGTGGATGATTCTCAATCATTCTCGCATCACTGGATTATCACTGGATTTCTTTGTAATCTTCACACTCTCCTAACATTCATCCTGCATCGCAAATCACACGGATGACAAATTTCTTAGCTGAACTGGGGAAACGGTACAGTACTATAGTAATATACAGCGCGCTTAATCGATGAGAGTTATTATAAAGCCCTGCCAGTGTTTAGAGAGCAAAACGGAGGGAGATTTATCAGCGATGATATTCAGCTGTTAAAATGTTCGACTGCACAGAAGGCCCTGACATTTGAAAGAACCATGTGAAACCAACACATGGACGAATAGAGAGAGAGAAAGAGAATATGAACGACTGATAGAAACAGAGGAAGAGAATGAAAGAGAGAAATATAGGCAGAGAGAGAGAGACAGAATGAAAGAGAGATCAAGTTCGACAAAGCGAGAGAGAAGATAGCAGAACAGAGCTGATAGGCAATGAGAGCATTGACATGGGTCGTGTCTGGTGGTTCGACGGGGTAGCTGGAGGGATCATGCTGTTGATCCAGGGGAAAGCCGCTCTAAGCAGCCCACTATATCACGAATAGTTTTCTGCTCCCAAGGAAGTTTCGATCCCGTCCTATGACCCCTATCGACATTGATCGATTGCAACACTCGCCGACATCATAATACACACATTATTAGGAGTACAAACAAGCTCACAGTAACAACATGCAAGGCGTGCCCCCAAACGGTAGCAAACGCGTCGACCGAAACGGCGTGTTTCTGGTGCATTATATGATATAAAAGGCGACAAAAACTTTTTCTTTAGAAATTTGACTTTTTATGTCTGTAGTCACTTTTAGTCGCAAAAAAGGGAAGAATGGTGCCGAATTAAATCAGTCAGCTATGAGTGAAGTGGTGATTTTATCCTGCCCTCAAAACTTGCGCAAACTGAGAAGAAAAAAATATGAAAATAGGGGTGTCGATCATAATGACAGATTAATGGCTAGACGATAGATAATAATCGCGGTGCTAGATATTATATAAAAGGCAAAAGAAATGACAGTAACAACGAGGATAATTTTGATAGAAGTCAACGCAGACATTCTATGTTTTGGTTGGAAGAATCAAATTACAAAAATTAAAACACAAAATTAATAACTAATAAATAGTCTGACATTTACATGAGACAACTTTGTTGCTTTTTCATGCTGTGCAAAAATTGTCGGTTGTTTCAAAAATCTTTAAGTCGATTATTAATTACTTTCATGCTACCTGTAATGTTTGCCTCGTGTTAATTCGCACTTTCAAAATGTCTTGAAAGCAAAACGTACTGTTTATATTATCATCCTGCTGTCATGCTCGAGAAAACGAATTTGAGGTTCATTGTCTATCTGTAGCATTTTCTGGTGCTCCATAATCACACGAGAGCTACATATCTTCAATTAATTTGCAGTGAAGACGAGTGAAGTGAAGACCTATCATGTATCATGCTGTCTGGCACTCAATTAGTATATTAAATGATGGCTCGGCACAGGACGCAGGCAATGATTTTGATGGTGCCGATATCACATGACAATAATGTTCATGCCGATCAAGGCGAGGCAAATATTCGGTGGGTGTTTTTTTTTTAATCACTCACCCCTAAATCTGCCCTGTCTGAGACTTTGATTATGAGATTAGACAGTGTGGTCTATCGACATTCTTTCATCAGCAAAATATAAAACAGCACAGATCAAAGACACCCCCCCCCCCCCGGGCATTTTGAAAGATCATCCTGGAGTGATCATCACCTCTGTATTAATGTGGACACATCTCCTTTGCTTTCAACAGCGCGACATTGTCTTTATGGTAGCAACTGAAAATTACAAAGGGCGACAGAAGTTGTCAATGGCAGTTGACTCATTGTCTCGCAGAAAATTGTTCCTTGAAACAACGCCCTCTCAACTTAAAGTGTGCCCTCCCTTCAGAACAAGTTCTTAAATCTTGCAGCGGGCGTCATACATTCTCAAAATGAAAGCATTATCATTGACTAACCAACTCATTAGAATTGCGGTACTGAATTCTAAATGCCATTTTCATTATCGTATATCGCATATTCCTGTGACTTTTTTATCCATTAGATATTGACGAGTGTGCAACCGGTGCAGTGCGGTGTCCAGCCGACCAGAGATGCGTCAACACGTACGGGAACTTCATGTGTCTATGCCAAGAAGGGTACATCTTCCGCTACATCAACGGCAAGATGCGATGTACAGGTGTGTATAAACTCACCGGTCGGTGTTCATGCGGGAGATAAGAGCGCAAATTGTGCGAACTCTAGAATCAGGATATGCTGATGAAAAGTTCTGTTTGGTGCCCGTCATCGTTCTCCTAGTTTCCTCTTCCTCTCCCCTCCTCCCCTTCTTCCTTCTTTTCATCCGCTCCTGCTTTCCTATACTTTCCTTCTTTTCCCCTCATCTTTCATCCTCCTCCTCTTCTTCTTCTTCTCCTTCTTCTTTTTGTTTTCCACTTCTTAATCGTCTTTATATTTTCCGCACCCCTCGTGGAGGAACTCACCAACAGACTCTGCGCAAAAATTAGTCAGGGATTTCTCTGCCAGCACACGAGGCAACATCAAGACATTAAAGGGTGTATACAGTTCTGCATGAGGTGAGGATTTTTGCGAGATATTCAGAAACTACTCTATGAGATGTCAAAGAGCATGCAATTCTAAGGGGTATCAAAAGTTTATTTGATGAAAATCGGTTTTGAAATGGCTGAGATATCCAAAAACAAGGTGAAACAAAGAGATCCTGATAAAAGGCGTCGCCTGTAGTCTTTTATTATTATCATCACTTTTTTGGATGTCTCAGCCATTTGAAAACCAATTTTCATCAAATAAATGTTGAATCCTTCTTAGAATTACATGCTCTTTCATATTTTATAAGAGGTTTCTCATTATCTCACTTAGGAATGTTCAAAACATGAATCCCGACCTCATCCAGTACTGTAAAGTCCCTTTAAGATACTCATTACTGAAGAAAGACACGAGTATTAAGACTACACAAATTTGTCCTCTGGAGTTGTGATATTCATGTAATTGCGTTCCCATGAAACTTGAATGCAAATTGAGACACAATATCCAACATTGATACGATGTAGAATACACTCTGGTGCCTTTATTACTGAACGCTCTCTCAGATCAAACCATTTTTTTTTAAAAACTTGACAACATTCTCATAGTGTAAAATGATTGTATCAGTTTGCACGTCGGCAGCCACTTGCTGAGAGGAAAGGACTCTGATTGTAAGCATGTACATTGTACTGCAATCAACATAGTTACAGTTTAGCTATCAAATGCAACTCTTACTAATATCTTGCCCCCCCCCCCCCCCCCCCCCCCAGGTAAAATAAATGTTAGACTTGCCTCAGTACGAACAAAAGATGGTCATGATGATACAGGGTTATATAATCTTTATGTGTTATATTTTGTGTGTATGTGTTTGTAGAGTCGGAAGACCGATGTCTAAGCCAGGGTCTCGTGTGTGACAGCAATGCGAGCTGCAAAGAGGGTACTGGAGGCGTTCCGGAGTGTGTGTGCAACGACGGTTACATGGGAAGCGGAGAGGAATGCACGAAAGTTCGTAAGTTCTCCTCTTTATAAACTCTGTCCTGATGAGCGTAACAGGGAAGTTGGATGAGAGAGAGCCACCTCCCTGGTAGTAAGCACTGTTGGGGATGGAGAAAAGTGACTGAATTGTCTCAGTACTTTACTAACGTATCTTGTGAAAGTAAAACATCAATTCGGAAATTGGTGCCATCGCTGTACGGTATGAAACATGTCCCATAGCCATATTAGCTTTCACTGAAATTGATGATGGGCCCAGAACTTTTTGAGCCTCTCGAAAACGCCTCCTAGCACTCACAACAAGTTTACCCTGTTGCCATGTCAGTCATTATGCGGTGACGCACTACAAATAGTTTGGAAGGGGATCTGTTACCATGGAGGAGCTCTGATGAATTTCGCTGCTGCACTTACAGAAGCAGATGACGAGTTATTCGTAAACCATCTCTTCGCCACCGTACATCAGCGAAACCACACCACCTGTCAGTGTACCGTGGTCTCAGGTGTAAGTGGTTTGTTGCGGTGTTTTTTTTTTCTTGGTTTCTTATTTTTTTGTGTGTGGAGAGACCAAGTCGTCTATGGCCTTGAAAAGCGACGAGGCGAATCGAATCTCTGTTAATGCGCGTTCTTATGAGTTGCTTTGGTCTTATAATCTGCACTGATCCCAAATGGACTGTCATGCACTACTCATATACCCTTTTAGTGAACCCTTAGATTCTTACCGGTTTTTTTTTATTCTTTTTTTTTTTTGGACTGAAAAACCATACCCGTAGCACAATTGATGACATGCTGCTTTGCTTAGTTTTTCTGTATTAAGTCTATAGAGCGTATATTATTATGTATAGGTGACAATAATTATTGTATCCTGTTTTTGGTTTCTTGCTTTTGATGAATGACAGCTCATGCGAAAAGATTAGTATCCTTGCTGAAGTCATGGATGAATACTCATACAATATGAATATATATATATATATATATATATATATATATATATATATATATATATATGTGTGTGTGTGTGTGTGTGTGTGTGTGTGTATAGTAAATAGATGAAGTGTGATATGCCCTCTAATTGCTATTGCTCTGATTGGAAAAAAAGTTTCGTTGTAGTAGCACGGTCGTGCATACATAATTATTCTTTTTCATGTGTTTGTTTAGTGACCATTCCGTAGTAGATATACGTGCACAGCTGTGATCCCCTATAGGTCGGATGAATGAATTATCTCTCCTAAAAACAGGATGAAAATGACCTTCATGTTTAATCTGTGTTATGTGATAATGAAAATACAAAACAAAACAAAAAACAAAAACAAATGAAGGAGAGGGAGGAAACGAGCTAAATGTGGTTTGATGGCGTGCTGGCCTCTGGGCGTGGTTCCATCTCCCTTGGAATCTGACCGGGGGCAAGGGAGTATGCGAGGGAGAGAAGAGCCATTTCGGAAGTAAGCTTGCTGCTGGTCAAGTTATTCGCGCTGTGAATCGGCTATGTATAGCTATAAATACGGACCTCCGATGTCAGACGTAAAGTTGACACCATTTTCCACTTCTGATGCCGGGCATACAATTTTATTGTCCATGTCTTCAATTATCCAATCTGATCTTCGATGAAACGTGTCCAAGGCTGCTTGAATTCCTCCCATCTCCTTCCCCATTTTCCATCCCTGCCAAAAGAAAAAAATGGAAAATTTTGTATTTACTTCCAGTGTATCTAAAATAGAAATATTGTATACGTTCATTATTTGAAATTGTAATATAGGGCCAACGTGAATACGATGATGTGAGCATCGCAGAATAGGAAAATAAGGTTTTATTTTGTCGGTTGGTCGGTCGTTTTTGTACCGTGCTAAATATTAAGGGTGGCATAAAGCGAAAGGCTTTATATTTACACGAAAAAAATATAATGCGAATCCTAAAAAAACGTAACTTTTCAAAAAGGATAAACATTTCCAGGTTAATGAGAGCCACTTACATCGATTGGCAGCCTCTGTATGTCTCTTCTTCTATGAGAACAACACTATAATGGAACTAGTTTTATTTCCACTCGTTTACAGCCAAAGTGGCACTTTGAAAGACACGAGGTGGCTTGTCAAACAGCCTTTGTTATGCCTACACAAGTTTGGTTGTTAGAGTATTATTTGATGAACGTTTGTGAAGACGTGTTCAACAGTTACTGTCTGCCTTTACTCTTCTTCGTTGTTGTAGTTGTTTTGTTGTCAACCAGTTATTCTATCTATTTTTAGATTCCCTTTCCCCTGTTTCCGTCTCGCTCTCCTGACAGTTCAATACCACATGTTCGTGAAAATGGGGCACCTGACATGCTGGCACGGACAGATCTCTTATTTTGGCCATATACACCTTCTGTGCCTCCGTTGGTCACGCTGTTCTAAGGCTTTGGTACAGATCCAATCGCATTAGCAACAAGAATTAGAACAAGTAAATAACAAGAACAACAAGAACACTACCAACAGCAACAACACTAGCACAACAACAACATCAACAAAGTTACCCTTAACCAAGATAATCCGAGCGAACGTTTTGTAATTTAGCAATTAATTCTTCACATCCGCCTCACGTTTTCAGGACATAATATTGAGCTTTCTCTCGTTTTAACAATATATCACGGGGACGCCGTTGCCCAGTCACTGTATCATAGTTTCTGTCAGGGTTTTTGTTCAACGGTGAAGCGGTGAGTGCGTCAGATTTAACAGTATCAGAGGTCACAGTCAAATTAACTTTACCTGCTCAATTCGCAGTTGGGATCCTCGAGAAGTGAATTTCATTTTCTCATAAATATGCATTTCCATAAGTGAAGGCCGCTGCTACTGGGAACAATATGATTGAAATAAAAGGAAAAGAATTTACTCGTTCGATTTTTTTTGAACGTGCTTCACCTCAAAAATTTGCAAGCACATTTCGCTATTGCTCTGACGTGCTCACAAGTGCCAACAGAGTAATATATAGAAGTCTCTTGTCACTAGAAAAGAAATCTAATAGTCTGTACATTGTCGACCTTGCTATTATAACCACTTCATTTCAAGACGTCTGGGAGATGTAAAGACCAGTAAACGGAACGATGGATGGACAGAAATTAACAAGAGAGAAATTACACAATGTTAAACTAGCTGGGCAGTTGTGTGTGTTCATTAATAGATTGATTGATCAAGATATAGACAGGTAGATATCAAGAAAGATGAATAGGTAGAAAGATTATACATACATGTATAAAGTATTAAAAAAAACCACCACACAGACATGCGTACAATCATGCATATGCATTATTATACGTATACATTCGAACATACACGCATACATACTGTACATACAAACATACCGTGATGTAAATACATAGGCCCTACATTCCTACACACAATCATGCACATACACACACAACACGCTTGCATTTCTACGAACGAACATGTGAACAAAGACAGAAAGAAGGGGGGTCAAAAATTAAGTGGAATTCTCGTATTACCTATTTTTGTCGTTTCCATGATGATAAGGCTTCCTTGCATCAAAAGAAAAAGTCATTAAAAAAGGATCCCTTGGGAGCCACTGCAAGATAGATGGGATGGCGTGTCCTCTGAGAGTTTTTACTATATCCTTTTAGGATGATATTTTTTTTTTTTTCGAGAAAGATGAGGGAAATTAGGTTATAGATGACAGCGTATGCGATCATCCTAATTTCATTCTGTTTATTTTTTTTTCTTTCTCTTTCCAAAGGAAAAATTATTTTCAAGGAAGCATTGCTATTCACATCCCCGTCTCATTTCTTGTCAAAACTCAAGTTGACTTCCATTTTGCAGAAGGGATGCATAATACATTTAGCGGATGAAAGAAGTAGTTAGCTCTCGGGGACTGTTGCTATAGAATATGGAAATGGATATGACAAAGAAACGATATAGAGGCACATTCAGCATCCCAACTTCCAATGTTTGAAGTTTCATCTCATTCTCGTGGACCCCGTGACTTGGCACCTGTTCACTTGATTTTGGCATCTTGACTGTATAGGCTGAGCTTCTCTTTCTTTTTTCTTTTTTTAAAATAGGTCTTCAACTATATAAATTGTTCAACAATCGGCCGATTGAGAGTGAAGTTCTTACTGTCTACTACTATAACCTCCCCCCCCCCGCCAGTATATTTGTATGTATGAATATAAACGCTGTGTTGACACGAATTTTCACCCGATGCCCCCTAGCCCAATGATGGGCTTTCGTATCTACATGAGTTGAAAAGCCCTTTCATGTCATTTTCTTGTCGTATTTATTAATTGTTTCCCATTTGTTATAATGCTTTTAAGCTGAAAACAAAATCTCTGAAGCAGCGCAGATTATTTGAGGCCTATGACAAAATGCTATGATCTTTAAATGACAAATTGGAGACAATTTATCATTGTTTTGGAGTTGCGATTATCCAATAAGAGTCGTCTTCTTCCGCAAACGATTTCTTGCCCTTAGAAAAATAATAATGATGATAAAGATGATGATAATTTGCATTTATATCGCGCATAATTGTCCAGAAGACTCTCAGTGTGCCTAGATAACAAGATATTCTAAATTTAAGAAAAAATACGTTTTTGAAGAGTTTGCAAAGTACTAAGTGCCTGCCTCATGTCAAAGTTTATTTGGAACTTGTGCATAACTTTCGGCAGTTAACGTCAACAAATTCCTGAGTATTGTCAAGGAATAATTACTGCCCTCATAATAACCGCGGAGATCGGAGCAGTTCAGATGCGACTGTCAAGACTAATGCCGCCATTTTGAAGTGATTCTCTTGTGAGTCAGTTTAATTGCCCCACGGCCATGCGTGGTGCAAATTGCCTCCGCACCCACGAACTCCGGAGTCCGTGATTCTGACAGATTCATGGACCCTTCGAGCTTCCCTAAGTACTCGGCGTCACTTTCTAGAGTTCACCGTCGGTGAACTACAAAGTGTCTCACAGGCTCGACTCGGGAAGTTCTACCGATTTCCCAATTCACTGTTTCTCTCTAATTTTCCCGGTACGCCTTTGCCCAATGAGATTTGATTCTCTCATTCGCTACCCCCCCCCCCCCAAAAAAAAAAGAAGAAGAAGAAGAAGAAGAAGAAGAAGAAGAAGAAGAAGAAGAAGAAGAAGAAGAAGAAGAAGTGGATGAAACGAAGAAAGGGAAGGAGAGAGAGAAAAAAAAACAAGGGGGAGGAAGGGGAAAAGTAATCCTTCGGGACAGAAGCCCTGTAAAATGCCAAACTCACGTTCGTAGTCATTTCCTAAGTCCATCCCAGTTTATGTTTCAATGCTTCTAGAGTTCTCCATCACTGCACATAGTGATGCGGGTTAACATTGTCAATCAATGATCAGATAATACAAAAATGCTTTCATTGTATCATACCTGAACATGTTGATTGATTCCCACCGGTTGCGCAGAAACAAAGTCCATGTTGGCAATTTAAAGAAGAGGACTTGTTTATTTTTAATTGTTTGATTGATTGATTGATTGATTGATTGATTGATTGATTGATTGATTGTTTGTTTGTTTGTTTGTTTGTTTGTTTTGTTCATTTCCGTCTGAGAAGATGGCTGGATAGCCCATATTCAGCTACGCTAAGCTGGTCTTCCATGGGGTCCAGTTGGATGTGAGTTGGGACCACTTCACCGGGTTAAACACTGCTCTTTGCGATGAATGAATGAAGCGGGATCTTTTACGTGCATGAGTTGTGACTCTCTCATACACCGGACCTCCATTTTATGTCCTATCCGATTGATTAAATGATTGATATGTTATTTGTGTTTGAGTGTGTGTGTGCAGTTTGGGGGCTTGATTTTTTTTTTTTAAATGTGGACTGTAGTTTCCTTTAGAAATGGTTTGATGTGCTTTTTTGGAGTGAGTGCAATTACTAGTAGCCATGATGTTGATATAGTTGGTGTGATCATGGACCCTACCACAAATTTGATTGAATTGGATTTGGGATTTGGGGATTTCACAATGAATTTTATTTCTCGCAGCGTTTTGCATCCGTTTAATTACTATTTTGTACGTCCCGTCACCATCCTAATTCGAAGTTTCTCACTTCCCCCGCTCTCTCGTCGTGGTCTCAGGAATAGATGACTGCGAGCCGAACCCGTGTTCCTACCTCTCGGCCTGCTCGCCTGTAGCCCTCGATCTGAGAAACATGCCAGTACCGGAGGATGGGGTGGTGGAGATGTACGCGTGTGCGCCGTGCCCAAGGGGCTACAGCGGAGACGGAAAGGTTTGTCAAGGTGAGTCGTGGCAAAGTCACTAGTCAGGTTTGTTAGTCAGTCCAAAGAGTAATAAAAAAGTAACAAATATTGACTGGTACCCCCCCCCCCCCCAAAAAAAAAAAAAATACAGAGGGAGAAAAAATCGGAGGAGTAAAACTGTTTTAGAGCCAGACGATTAAAGACATGAAAATGTTCACAAGGACATGGCTTTGGGATTGTTGATTTATTACTGGGTTGTTTTGTCGTGGATAAGAACGCCGTGTCCTTGAATTGAGGAGAAAGGTGAGAATTATTGTAGAGTAACAGTTTGCAAGTGAATTATGTTTTAGTCCTCCTAGAATGTTAATAAATCACTTTTGACGTGTTTTTCTCCTCTAAACAACCTATTCAAATGCGTAGCTTTTGCTGCAATTATCGTTGTGCAGTGCATTGTACTGATAGGTTACTCCCATGACTCGCCAGCTGCTTAGAAGATAGATGATTTCAATCCTCAAAAAGAAAAGTGGATGCAATTTCACTCTTCACGACAAGGGGGGGGGGGGGGGCTAGAAGGAGGCACCCCTCGAGTCCTGGAAAATGAACGGATGCACATCAACGAAGTGTCAATATATTTGTAATGGTACAGTAGCAAAAAAAAAAAAAAAAAACGTACTAAAGAGGGAATGTTTACTGTGTATGGTTCAACACGCGTTGGAACCAACCTGCGTATTTCCGTCACCTATATTCAGTCTTTGTTGTGTGGGAGGTGTGATGACTATCGCTTAATTGACACTTCATGGACCATTAATTTGTCATCAGAGGCACCGTGACCACTTTATGTCAATCCATGTCATGGAGTTTTGATGTCAACAGGCTCTGACATCCAAGTCACGTACTTTTTTATGTATTATATCATCTAGTCCGAAGGACAGAGATTTTTTTTTTTTTCGTTGTCGATCAAAATGCTCGAAAGTAATGTCTGATTACTCTTCAAAGTCTTGCCAAAAAGGGTTGCAGCGGGGCTCAACAGTCTTTCGTTCATTTTCATTCATGGTAAAGATATACATTGAAGGATTTCGCTTTATAATCCTCAACACGACAATTACGTCGTCTCGCACCGATTAAAATCAACGTTTGTGTCAACGTTTGTATCGCATCAGTGGGCTTTGATGAATCCTAGAATAAAATGTTTGGTTCATAAGATGGGCCAAAATGTTTACGTCCAAGAGGTGATAATAGTGCTAGGGGCATCAGGCTGCGGAAAGCGAGCTCCATTAGGATAAAATATAAAAAAATTACAAATCGTGTGACATGTTTGACATTGCACATGGTAACGTTGAAGAGGGCTGGAAGACCGACAAAATCCAAGGTTTGTTGAAGTCTTTCCTGTCAGTTCAAGGAAGAAGAATCCGCAGTCTCCCCTCCAGTCTAGGTCAGTTTACATGGTTTAGAAATATTAAATTCCTTTTCCCCCAAGCCAGAGTTTACAGACAAAGGACGTTCTCAGCGCTTAAACATTTCAAAAAAAAAATACCTCGAAATACATACAACCTGCAAACATGGCAAATGAGTATATGGACGAACTAGTTCTGATAGTCTATTTAGCTATCCAAATAAGATAGACTCTTTAGTCCTTCAACACTTTGTTTGTGTTTGATGTTGAGCTACTATTACAAAAATGATTACTTTTGTATTGTTTGAAAACGATTTTTGACTGACATCACACCATATTTTGTCCATTTTTTCTCTCTTTCTGAGTGACCTCCCAACTTTACGCGAAGAAATATTTCACTCTTACAATCATAATATTCCTCTTCCAGATCTTTTCCTTTGGAAGGTAAGGGACTTGACACCTTGATGTATTATATCTAAAAGTTCGATAATAGCTACCCCTATCATCTGTAATCTGTAATCTTGCAAAGTAACTGAACAGACTTTTTTTTTTCCTAGAATGAAGCTCATGAACTTTCCATAAACCTCCTGAATCACATATCCAAACAATCCTTTAACGAAAAGTGATCGGCGCAACAAACACAATCATTTCAGCGGCCTGACCGACTAAGGGACGACCCGGCATGTAAGGAGATACGAAGCCTAAACACCGCGGACATGGATTAAGATGACACGATCGTATTATCCCGAGATGGAAGATGAGCTTTAGCAAAGGACAACGGGGGGATCAAGGGTCGGAAGAAACGGAAATCCGCTGAGAGAGAAGCGAGAAGGACGACATCACGATTGTGGTGAAAGAGTCAAGTGTGGATTAAGAAAAAAAAAAAAGAGTGACTTTTCTCCTCTTTCTTTTTTTCTATGACTGTTCTCTTTGTACCCCAAATCTTCAAACCTCCAGGGAGTTGACAAGGGAGGATGGGGTATAGTGGTCACAAGTCAATTGTGACTCAGGTTTTGTAGAGATTTCGTGTGAATTTAATGTGACAGGTGGATGTTTGTGCCAATGGGGGGGGGGCACATTACTCGAGGTTTTATTTCTGTTTCATCTCTGTCTTTTTCCTCTGTCTTCCTCGATAGATATCGACGAGTGCGCCGAGGGTACGTCGCTCTGTTCCCCGGATGCTGACTGCGCCAACACTCAGGGCTCCTACCGCTGCGTGTGCAGGGAAGGTTTTACCGGCAACGGGTTTATCTGCGACGCCCTAGGTAAGAAATTTCACAACACAATTTCAGCAAGCATGTTGGTTATCAAAAAACAAAAACAAAAACAAAAACATTGCCATCCTTGTCTGTCTTTCATGGCACATCATTACCACTTATTATTTCCCTAATACGGGAGTAATAAACATCATGGTCTTAAAATCAGTCATAATGTGTTTGATTTTGTTTTTGTTTAGGTGAGTTCCGTACTCCATGAATCATTTGAATTTTTATGTCCTCTCATTCCCCCCCCCCCCCCCAAGTTGACAGTTTGAATTGAAAGAAAAGAGTCATACCAGTCATCGGCTATAATCTAATAATAGTGCATGTTTGTATCATGTGACGTCACGCGTGTCTCCCCACGGTTTAACCCATGCCAGAACCACTAATATTTGCACTGGAATCTTTTAGCAGTAAAAAGTCGTAAGACTGTAAATCATATATTTACAAAATCCAGCCCAACGAGCCTGCACCCTGTCGAGATGCGCTCTTCACCACCCCACCCCGTTGCCATGGAGATCCCCTGTCGTGGTGGAGAACTAGATCACTTTCCTTCCTGAATGAAGACATCTCAATGACAGGATCGTCATGTCATGCCATGATGCAATTATGTCCATGCCCGTCGTCGTTAATAAGAAATGACCGCCAAAGTTGTCACTAGGAATATTTTCGAAGAAATACTTGTCTCACTTATAGCCTGCTTAAAGGGATGGTATAGTTTTGGATGAGATGTGGGATTAGTTTTTAGCTTTCTGTGAAATAATTATAACTCATCTATGAAATATCAAAGAGCATGCAATTCTAAGAGATATCAAAGTTTATTTGATGAAAATCAGTATTGAAAAGGCTGAGATATTAAAAAACAAAGTAAAGCAAAGTGTTCCTAATAAAAGGCGAGTCCCACCTTTTATTACGACCGCTTTTTTTTTTTGATATCTCAGCCATTTCGAAACCGTTTTTCATCAAATAAACTTTGAATTCTTCTAAGAATTGTATGCTCTTACGTATTTCATACGAGGTTTCTTATCATTTCACCAAAAAAAAAAAGTTTGAATTCTTCTAAGAATTGTATGCTCTTACGTATTTCATACGAGGTTTCTTATCATTTCGCCAAAAAAAAGTTGGAAACCTGGAGCCCATCTCAACCAAAACTATACCATCCTTTATGAGTGTTTCCTAATTCACATTGAGGTACCGAGACACATTGCGATGCTCTGTCTATGCTCTGTCTATTTCTGTCTGTTAAAGGAAACTCTTTTATATTCTAGTGATCATGGTGACGGCATTGATAAGGAAGAATGTGTTATCATCATCTTGAAGACTGGGTGACCCCATGGAGTTCCCTTTTTTTTGCGGCGCAATTAGATTCCACGACAATTTTATCGCAGCCACATCTGAACTAAAGATTTTGTCCTGTATATGTGCATGGGATTTGTGAATGTTCAGACAGACAACAGTATTTTTTTCCCTTTTTTGACACTTAGCTCCATCTGTACCGGTGCCAATGATGCAAAACCACGTATGCGAAATCAAAATATTTGGTCATGTGATTTTTCGCTCAGATGAATTCTTTTTGTGTTGGTTCATTCTATTTTGGGGGTTACTGCCTCTTCTTGATAGGAGGAGGAGGAAAAGTCTTCGTCTCCTCTTGCTTCCGTCAAACTCGCAGCGACCTTTTTGTTGCGACCGTTTGAATTTGGACCATAATGGGAATGTAGAAATAGAATGCGCACGTGATACATGGTTGACATTGCTGCGGAAATGGCTGCCAATTTAATGTCTTTAGCACACGCTTGATTGCTGCTACTATTGGCGATTTGTCTGACATGGAAAGCATAGGGAATTTGGTGATGTCATCATTGAATTATGATTTCATTTCGTCTGTATCTGATCCTGAATAAATGACCACCAAAAATGCAGACCAGGAAAATATAAGATGTTTGATATTTTCAACGAAATCATGAAAATGGCATGCATGCCGAATCAGGTGAAATTACCATGGTATTCAAAAAAGTTTATAGCAGTTAACTAAACTAAAATAACTACCGGTAACTAAAATAGCAGTATAGTCAGATAGTCATGTAGAGCAATACTTGAATTACATCAATTTAAAGCCGAATAGTAGAGTGAGATTAACTCATAGCTTACCGGGAATGAGGTGTGTCATGTATGTTATATTTAGTAGAAAGTGCCATGTCTTGGAGGCATAGGCTTAAATGGAAAAGATAACCAAGAGATGCAGGGGGGGGGGGGAGGAGGAGGAGGTCTCACAGCATGGGTGTGTCGGAGTGAGAAAGGATGTAGTATGACTCGATGTGTCTAAATAGTTTCTCAACGGGAGAGGGGGAAAAAACGGGATTTGTAATTTTGTCGTTTCATCCTTAGAGACGTTTAGAGGCGTGACTCAGTGTCCAGTGGACTCGAGTTTATCAATGCCCAGGTAGAAAGGTATGGCTCTCATTTTAATCACGTTTTGGTTGAGAACTCGTGAATGTGAACTTGACGTTCTATTCAGCAGTAGTTAGAGATTGTCCCTCTCCTTATGTGCGATATTATTTGGAAAGGGCATTGGTGAGGAGCAAGGGGTGAGGGGAATGCTTGCATGGGGATAAAGCTGAGCGCGTGGATGGATCCCAGCAGCACGCGTCGCGGTGACGTAGCCCGGCAAAGATAATGTTATATTACCCATAAGGTTCTGTCCGTTCAAAAACAAAAGGAGAAAAAAAAGGAAACCCTCATTTCTGACTGCACTCTTCTGCCCTGAGATTCTGACCGCAGATATTTATATATAGGTCCTTTCTGGAAATAGATCCTCTCTATCCATTGTGATCGATAACGCAGACGCTCCGCAGTCTCCCAGAATTAAAAGTCTGCATTCATTCATACATTAGCTTTCTTTTTCACGATGATCACTGTGCCATTCCGTACGTACCGAAGGAAGAAAAAAAAATATTACATGTGTGTCGTCTGTGAATGCGTTCGTAAGGATCGGAGAATGTGCGCGTGACTAAGCGCATCTCCGTCAACGGGTGCAAAAGCAATAATTGATAGTGCATCCCGCTCGCTCGCGATGTGGATGCACATCAACGCGAATCCAGCGACGGGCCACCGCGTGGGATCACACTCGCGATTGGAGATGACAGATAAACGAGATGGAAATGGATGGGACGTTTGAATATGGGAAGGGACGTTTGAATAAAGGAAGGGGACCGAGTAGGAAGGGGGGAGAAGATGTAGTCCTTGGCAGTCTTTTAATGGTATAAAGTGCCCGAGGGGATCGCGGTCGAAATGAACATGTACTTCAGCAGCAGTGACACAACTTCCTGGCCGGAAAACTTGCGGTTTTTGTACAGTCGGAAGTCATGAGCGGGAAATGCCTCCTGAGTGGTCCTTTGTTGTTTTCTTTTCCTTCCCGACGCAGGATCGAGATGCCAAAATTATCTTTCCCCCCCCCCCCCCCAAAAAAAAAAAAAAAAAAACATTCAAGACGTCCATAATGAATGGGGGAGCTCTCCCAACATGAACTGCACAAGAAGAGAAAGGCGTACTGCTTGATAGCCCCAAAACAAGACTGATGTTGTCCGGATTGTCTTTGAAAAAAGATGATCTTTAAAGTAGCGATTCAGGTAGTTACCGACCCCCTCTAACCCTCTTCAGAAGAAACGAAAAAAAAAATGCTTCTTGATCACGGCTTGATCCTCTGTATGCACGCATGCGTACTACTTGGCGTCCTCCAGCTAATTCGCTCCTCAAATCTTTTCATCTCACCCCCGACACAATGTCACTCTCTGATGAATTTCTTTCTTTTCTTTCTGCATAGTTTGGGGCTCACCACATTTTTCATCATAGTGATGATGCCAGAAGTGCTCCGTGGTCGTTGGGTCACACTCACTCAACGGTGACTAACCATGGCTATAATCGACAACTGCACTCTGAGACATGCAAAGGGGGAATAAAACTCCTGTCAAAATGTTTACCACCAACATAATTGTCACCATGGAAACAAAGAGACAAGTGACATGCCATCGTGCTATGACAATCAGTTATTTAGGGCTTTTTCGCTTGGCGGTAAGACTTAAGTTGACAATCACACAATGGTACCATCGCATCATTGTTTTCCTTGCGTGTATGTACATTTTATTTTCAGTAGATTATTATTAGGTCCTAAAACGAAACAAAAAGCGAAAACGACACTTTGCAATTAGTTACTTTTGCATTTCAAGAATCTCCGGCCTGAGGTATCCAAATCATTTCGTTCAGTCAAACTTCCAATTTCACAGGAAATGATTTCTCAATGATGATGAGGCGCTAAAACTGGGGCTCAGAGTGTTTATTTATGTCATATAATATACGTTGTGGCGTGTTTAAAAAAAAAAGATGTGACACACTGGAGGATTAAGGTCAAATGAGCAATATCGGTCGAGTATCGTCCTTGACCAGCCTATAGCACGTGCTTAAGCTGAATTCAGTCCGCGCTGGAGATGACTTCAGGTGGCGTGCCCATTAATTAGCAATCACTGTCAGCCACTAGTCTCCCCCCTCACCTGTCCCATCTGCTCATCCCAGACACACAACTGTTCCCTAGTGGAGACGTGATCAAATCTACGTCCCCTCTCACTGTCTACCTTCTTCTCCCTCCATCTCCCCCTCTCTCTCCCTCTATCCCTATCTTTCTCTTTCTCTCTCATCTCTCTTCCCCCTCCCCCTTTCTCTCTAGCTATTTATTAACTGTTATCAGTTTGTCTTGTTGCTCCGCGACCTCAGCAATTGCAGACAATCACGGCACCAGCAGGAGGGTATATATTCATAGATGACGAAAAATGTTGCATTCTGGTAACTACACGTGCCTAAAAGAGGTTGGAAGTTAGTGATATCTTTATCAGAAACCTGGTGTCCTGATCGACTTTAACTCAATATAATTTACTCTGGAATATGCCACGCCTACACCCCAAACCGGCCCATCACACACCTTTTCCCCCCATGGTCGCGTATTGCAGGCTTTTTAATGAAAGATGTTACCGTCAAAACTACAATCTCTCAGGCAAGACTCAGTTCTTACGTTTTACCAACCCCAGACAAGTTCCGCGTACAAAGTTTGACCAATTCCTTTCACTCTGATCATGTGCATTCTTGGCTAAATCGCTAAATTGAGGAAGTGATTTCGACACATTCCTTCACGCTAAATTTGTTTCCATCGTATTCCCTTCAACTTAAATTTTCTAGTTGTCAATCCTGATACTTTTTCACGGTTTATCATTTTTTTAACCATTGCCGACTGATCACTTCGATCCCTACGATCCCTTCATATAATATTGTTTTGTAAATATAGCTCGTATGACGGATACTGTCGACGCTTGAGCCACCTCTCTCTGCGTGGCTGTCTGTCCATTTTTTTCACCCGAATTTATTGCCTGTAATTCATTAAGACGATCTTGCCTGCCGATGAAGAAGGGGATTAATTCAAATACTGAAATGATTTTCTGTAGTCTTTACGCATGTACGTATATATATATTTTTTAATTTATGAATCTGTATTACCGTAACACTGATAATGACTGAAATATAATACAATTGAAGTGGGATAATACAACGTCAGTTTTATCGATTTAGAGTTATGCATCGTGTAGATTAGTATTGTAATATCAACCACCAAGTACAGTCAACATTTTGAATCACACGTACTCAACGATCAATAATCTGCAATGACATATTACACTTGAAAAATTCGAATAGGGCAACGAGTGAAAAGAACACGGATTAACAATGGAATTTCGTTTGCCCAGGGGTTGTGATCATTTCGTCTATTCGGAAAGGAGCAAAAATAGGATTGATTATCTTGTGAATACACATCTGTTAACATCGTAACTATAATTCTGTGTTATTTTATTCAATGTGTATTCAAGTTTCAGATAGGGCCTATGTCTATGAACTGGAGATCGCAAAACTATATTGTGATGTAATAAGAAATCACAAGTACTTCAGAAACGAGATTGCAATCTGTAGGCTTAAAAAAAAATAGTGGTCACTGTGTTGGTGTATCTTTTTAAAAAGACTTATATGTCGACTGTACGGCCGGGGAACAAATGGGTGAACATACTATTGAAGACATTGGCCAGTGACAGATGCTTGTTTGGCACGTACGCAATTGGATGTTCGGTCATTTTACATTCGTGAACAAATATAACTGACGTGAAGAGGAGATTGTTGCTAAAAATAATCGTCCATGAAATAGAAATGCCGAGTGAAGTGAGTAATATTAGGGAGATCGGGGGTAAGAGCATGGGAAAGATGCGACGTCTGGCCCTGGCAAAGAGGAAGTTTGAATTACATCATAATAAAAAAAACCCACACACACACACACATACACACAGAAAACGCGACGCCGGATATTCTTGTATAAAATGTGTGCGTGTGTGTTTGTAGTTGTTTTCTTTTGTGGTGCTTGACGCTGGTACGGAATGTGATGAAAAAGAGGATATATTTGCTTTGGACGCGGATTTTTGGATCTAGTTCATCAAACAACGTGCTGGTTAAAGATGTATCTATAGTTTCAATTAAAAAAAAAAGTGTTAATGTTGTTACGTGGTGATGCTAGCGGTGGACTATTAAGCTCTGGTGTATAGGTTTCGTGAAATCGACATAGTGGTGCAATGAAGCTATTTCTTGTTCAAATTATCTTCTTTTTTGTCATTACTGCAAAACAATAATGAGATGAACCCACTTGCAAAAACTATCCTCATTAATGTTGTCATTATTCAGCTAGAACACTCTTCCATTATTTTTACCCCAGCATCGCTAGATACAATGTGATACATCTGGGTCAGAAGCGACATTGTAGATAAAGCCCCAAAGATGTTTTTAACCCGGGAGGATTCGAACCCATAACCTTTTGAGCAAGAGACCGGAACCTAAGACCTCGCCCTGCTCCACCTTGCTATACGGTACTCGCTATAGTGTTGTTTTTTGTCTCTCTTATCGAACAGGTTGTACCCTTCCCGGTTACCTCAGAAATGGGATCTACCTCCCTCCGCCGAGCTCGTCCGAGTACGAGGACGGGGACACCATCACCTTCCAGTGCAACATCGGATATAGGCTGCAAGGAGCTGTCCTCAGTCGGTGCGTGAGGGGGATGTGGACCGCCGCCATGCCCCAGTGTATCGGTAAGCAAGCTTCTCCTTAAATGGAACACCAGTTGATCAGACCGGAACTTGTTTGTTTGTTTTTTCCTTTAATTCCCTTTCTTCTAAAGATTTACAATATACCTTCCAAAATGCATCTATGAATCATTGACGAATTTTTGTCATAATACACCACTTCCTGTTTCAAAACACACACACACATTTGAGAGATTTTCCCCTTGTTTAGTGAGGTTATTTCCAAAGAAGCCTTAAACATCTGGTAAAGCTAGAAGATATCAAGAAAAACTTATTTGTCATGAATGACATGGACACCATCGACATATTCATATCATTAAAAGACATTCAATGTCACGTTCCATGCCCAGCTCAAAAAGTTCGAAAAGAAACCTGATCTTATGATTACCCATATTACTGTCCCTTATCATTCATTCAACATGACGTGAATTCATCCAGTATGTTTACACGGGAAGACGTTTTTCCTTAACTTAATAAGATTTGCCATGAATTGTGTTTTCACTTTCTAGATTTTTTTTTCTCTATGTCTTCAAAACAGATGAGGTGACTTTACTTCATGCCGAATGGAATTAAATTATTTTCGTATGTTTAAGGTTGCTATATTCAGATGAACTTACATCACGGTATGACATTTCAAGCGAGTTTTTGTATACTGACAGTGGTGATCTGTAACTTTTGTGTAAAATTCATTTTTAGTTCCCTGTAAGCTGTTTCTACGTAGTGCCTTCTATGTAATTTCTTTAGTTCAAGAACCTTAACTCAGTGATTAGGTCTTCTCACTCCTATGAGAGGGTTGTGTTTTGGGACACCCACCATCGCTGAAATAAAATTAGTGCTGCTAATTGCCAGTGCAAACCTACACGAATCACCTCGACACCATTGCTTGACTCCCCTTGACTGCATGTGTGTGCGAAGGTGAGACGTCAGTACAGCCACGGAGTATGATAAATCACGGCGATGGCGGCGTGGTATCATAACTGCGCCCCTCCAGGGTTGATTATGGGTCAAGGCGTTTAAGGTCTAGAGGTCGTTGTCCTTATGGGCGAGATGACCATTGCTCCCGTTCGAAGTCGTCGCCTACAGTGCATTACTTATTCCGTTTTGGCGACATTGAGATGCGTTGTTCTGTTGCGCTACAGTAGGAGTATGTCGTTAAAAAATATTGGTATACGACCAGTTGCTATATACTAATTCGACTAATTTAATCAAAATGACGTTATGAAGCCCCATTTTGTATCTATCTGTCATTAAATATTTCATTGCATATCAAAATTATGAATTCGTACCCACACACATATAAAGATATAAACTGTCAATCCCTCTAGAAGAAAGATACCTTCAACCTGCTATCCTGGGCACAGCAATTTCTTTTTTCCCCTGTCTCTGCCCTTATCACCCTTTACAATCTCAATTCAGTCCTGTCTTATTCACAGTTTGTCACGGGCTTTCCCTTTCCGTCCGCTGAAAACATAATCATAATGAAAACGAAGTAACATGGCTTCATTGGTTGCACGCAGATGCGATTTCGTCTGCATGCAACACCTTCAGAAACAATCCGTGTAGCCCCCTCCTCTCCCCCCCCCCCCTCTAACCCCATCGCTATTTGTCTAATGCGTCAACCGAGAGAGAAGCTGAACCAATCTAAGTGGGTCAATAAGGAAACTGGGTAAGATGTGACAATCAATCAATCAATCAATCAATCAATCAATAATTCTCACAGGCAGCCTGATTCTACACGACATGGGATGCATTTTTGAATCGATAGTCTTGAGATGGTTAAGGAGAAACCAGTGATATTCGTTGGTCTATAATCTGCTAATGCCTTTTGTCACATGGAGGCAGTTTTGCTTTTCGACACACTTTGGGTATTGAAACGCTCTTCCCCCATCCCCAAGGTTACTATCGTGATTCTTTTATTTCTGTGATGTGCTACATTTTATACTAGTGAGCAGGAAATTATCCTTTCTATACCAGGGACTTAAAATGTGTACAACGCTGAAGGGTTTTCGGCGCTCAAAGCACACAATGGGTTAAGTCAGTTCGTATTGATTTGCTAAAAAACCGATAATTTGAATCATTGAATATTAGGCTGATAACAAGAGAAATCAAAAATTCCATTTTCGCTATTGTGCGCGAATTGACTTTAAGGGTTCAGGACACGTTTGCCAATGTTTGCATTCCCTGTCTGTAATTTGCTCGAAGTGACACTAACGAATGGAAATTAAATTAGAACAGCGCAACAACTATTGTCGTGTGTGTCATCTGTCATTGCCAGCTGGTCTTTGGCTTGGTACCAGCGCAGAGGTTGTAGCCATAATACAACTTTCCTTAAATGCCACTGTCCCCGTGGGCGTGTCCTCTGTTATTGTCAAATTGCGGGAATGTAACTTTCTCATTAAAAATGGATCAGGGCCACAAGATAATAGCACCCATCAAGAAAGAACATTTGCACAGCATTATTTCTGGTGAACATAAAAATATGGTGGAACATCACTTCTAACGCGCAGGGTGTGTGGTTTGAGTTCATTGTAGTGATGGAGTGATCCCTATTGTGCCAGCAAATCGACAACGTCTGACCCTGACTGTCAACCTCTTCATCACGATGAAAATCAAAGTCAAAACCGATTAGAACCTCATCTCAAACAGACGGATGAGAGGCACAGGTCTGTCAACCTCTGGGGGAGAGAGGGAGAGGAAGAGAAGCAGAAATAGAAACAGAGAGACTGAGAGAGAGATGGAGAGAGAGAGAGAGAGAGAGAGAGAGAGAGAGAGAGAGAGAGAGAGAGAAGGAGACGGAATGAGGGGGAGAAAGATGCTTTTAAAGACTGCAAAATTCTCTTTACCATAAGAACTTAAACAATTCATCTTATATACAAGATGGAGGGATGTAAGTCTTGGGAAAGCTGACATGATAATACTTCGAGAGTTCCAAATGCTGGTGCTTCACTCTAAACTCACGCACACTTACTAATGTCATGGATGCGTAGATATCTCCGACACAACGATAAACATTGAAACAAGCTCCCATTAAATTGCATAATCCTGTAATATCATCTCGCAGATCTATAAAACATACGATTAATTTTCTTGTTTTCTCTCTGTCTTCATTTATCTATCTATCTATCTATCTATCTATCTATCTGCCTATCTATCTACCTATCTCTATATCTCTTCTCTTTCCCAAACAAAACAGACGTGGATGAATGCCAAAATGGAGATGCGATTTGCCACGAGGATGCAACGTGTATCAATGTTCCGGGTTCCTATCGATGCAGGTGCAACCCCGGCTTCACTGGGTCTGGGGTACTCTGCTTCCCCCTGAGTGAGTCAAAGAGTCCTTTCCGTTCATTTCTCTCCTTAAAGAAAGAAGGGAATGGATGGAGGATGGGAAGAAGGATTGAAGGGTGGGAGGGTTAAGTCGATTCACTTTTAATATCAGACAATGTGATTTATCCTCGTACATAAGATGCAAATGAAAAGTCATTAGGTGTCGTAATTATGAATGGAAATTGTAATTATCCTAATTATTTTGATACAAGAGGGCAGCATGTATCCACTATTGGTAGATCAAAATGCTTGATAATTATCTTTTAGACCTGCCGTCGCATACCGAAAGTGGGCACATCCTTGCATTCGTGCTTTGTTGCCAACTTGACCTCAAGATTTTTGCAATTCATTGTTTGCCTCAGAACAGAGGAACTGAACTTCAATCTCTGCACTCACAAAAAAAAAAAAAAATAAGTAAAAACACAGTTTATGATCCGTGACAAGTCTTAAGTGAATAATGGCGCATCGTAATGTTGGTTCCCTTCACGTACTAGCTTGTGCCGTGGAGGCGACCGTCCCGAACGGAATGCTTCTCCCGCCTCTACCGGCCGATGGCGAATATGACAACGGTGTCCTCGTCAATTTCGTGTGCAACGACGGCTTCCTGTTGGTTGGTGCACTCACCAGCCGATGCGTGCAGGGAGAATGGTCCAGCCCGTTCCCTCAATGTGTTGGTGAGTCAGCAGAGACGGGTTTTTTTTTTGTTTTTGTTTTTGTTTTTTTTTTTTGGGGGGGGGGGAGCAGCGTGACATTACGCTGCTATGTGTCAATTAAAGTATTACTGTAAACATGAAGAAGTAGGAATAAATTGTCTCCAAATAGAATTACTGTTGTTATTGATCACCCAGATATTCTCTGTTTTGCTAATTGCACCACTTACTCAGATATTTATGAATAAAATTTTTGCTGTCATCAAACAGCGTTTGCATTGCTGTCATTCAAGTAAATATAAAATGATAAAGTATTTCTGTAGAATTGAGAGCCATTGTCACAAAATGCAGTTTTGTTTTATAGTATTACTCTTCATGATTGTTGTTGTTGTCTTTTTTTTCGTTACTTAAATACAAATTTCAACTCTCCGTGTTTTGGTAGACATTCTAGTTTGTTGATGCACTCCGGTTTTATCTCGACAGACGATGACGAGTGTCAATCCCCTGACTCTAACGACTGCGACGAGAACGCCAACTGCATCAACGTGCCTGGCTCGTTCCTGTGCGAGTGTCGGGAAGGCTACTTCGGTAACGGTCGGATCTGTCTGGAAGTCGGTAAGGCCGAGTACCACTTCTTCCTATAGCCTCCACGGTGACGATGACGGTGGTGGTGATGACGTTGATGTTGATCACATTGCTGGTGATGATGATGATGAGGAGGAGGAGGAGGAGGAAGATAAAGAAGAAGAAGAAGAAGGAGAAGAAGAAGAAGAAGAAGGAGAAGATGATGATGAGGAGGAGGAGGAGGAGGCGATGAAGGAGAAGGGTGGACGCTGCCATTCCTTCTCATTTATGATTGTAATAACAACAGCAATGGAGGTAGAAATATAAATATTTGAAATGTGGCAGTTGTTACTGATAACAAGTTTTTGTGTGTTTTCCACCAGACCCGACGACATGCGCCGACCTGCCGTGCGCGCCAAACGTAGTCTGCACCAATCTCGTCCGGGAAGTAGTCTTGGCCACCGTAAACCTGCAGAACCCAGCTGAGGAGGTCATCACGCTCTACAAGTGCGGAGACTGTCCGGACGGTTACCGTGGCGACGGAATAGAGTGCATCAGTAAGCGTCAATGTAACCAATGTAATAGGGACATCAAGGGCAGCTTTCCTTAGGGCGACATAAAAAAAAAATCATGTTCGCTTGCCAAACGGGCAGTTACACTGACTCAAATTGGAAATAGATTCGTAAAACGAAAGTAGAAGTTCTGGAACTTCTGTGAAGTACTGCACTGTTGAAACGTTTGCTGCCACTTCCAGATAGAAGACACGTATGTGAAGTTAACGAAACATTAACACCACTATAGCAAAGAGACAAGAACGAAGAGAGCTCTCTTCATTTTCATACTTCATCTTCTATCCCTGCCAACAAAAAGAAGCCACCAAATGTGTATTCATTAGGTTGTTTTTTCATCGTGTATGATACGAGTAGATTAGAAATTCATACTGAAATTATGTTCAAGTATAACTCCCACAATGTCTCTCTTCGGAGTCCTAACACATTCCGTTCTTCTCACAACTTGCTTCTGTGGTTAAGATGTGGATGAGTGTGCCGAGAACACCTTCGAGTGTAACGTCAACGCGAGATGTGTGGACTTGCCCGGAACTTACATGTGTGAATGCAACCCTGGTTTCTATGGCGACGGGAACACATGCGTGGCGATCAGTAAGTGGCATGATACAAGTAACGGGGAGCAGCCCTCATTCGCAGATCGTATTACGAGTGAATGGGATCTCTTGCAGAAATTGTGCTAAGTATACCTAACGTTTGATTCGATGAGCATTGTAACATTCCATGCATGATCCAAGAACAATGTGCACATGAAGAGATTGATCCGTCTTCACAAAGCCAACGAGAGACGCCTTAATTAAGCAGTTAAAGTACGGTCAAGGCAAAACGCAATACCTTGGTTCCCATTATAAACATCATTTCGTCATCGACAGATGCAGATTGAATAAGCATGACCTTTGTGTGATGTACAACTAACCTGTGCAAACTACATTCCTACATAAGTGATCTATGAAGAGACAACAGTGGATAGTGAAAATCAGTCAGTATTGCAAGGTTGACGCCAAATGAATATTAAGGAGTAAAGTGATGGTTTAAAAAAAAATGAGATTATGGGCAATTAAACAAAACACGTCAAAGTTTGTTTGTTTGTTTGTTTTTTTCCCGGTACACGCTCTGTGTAACTTATTCAAGTGTCAGCAGCAGGACAATCTAACTATAACATCATTAGAATGATATGATTGGGAGTAAGATATTGATTGCGATTATTTCTCATGGTTGCCTCCTTTATCATCAAAATTATTCACCATCGTCATCATCATCAAAACCTTTATCACTATCATCATCATCACCATCATCATCACCATCATCACTGTCATCATCATCATCCTCCTTCTCATCATCATTATCATCACCACCATCATCATCCTCATCCTCATCCTCCTCCTCCTCCTCCTCCTTGTCCTCGTCCTCGTCCTCATCCTCCTCCTCCTCCTCCTCCTCCTCCTCCTCCTCCTCCTCCTCCTCCTCCTCCTTGTCCTCATCCTCATCCTCATCCTCATCCTCCTCCTCCTCCTCATCCTCCTCCTCCTCCTCCTCCTCATCATCATCATAATCATCATAATCATCGTGGTGGTACTACGTCAGATCCATTATCCTGCGCGGACAAACCGTGCTTTGAAGGCGTCGAGTGCACCGACCTGGACCGGGGTGTAGTCCTCGGCGCTGTGGATCTGAACAACCCTCCTGATGTCATCTCGTTGTTTCTGTGCGGCGACTGTCCCGAAGGCTATGTCGGTGATGGTATCACGTGTACAGGTATCGTATGACAATACGACTTAAACGCCTCCCCTCTCCCTCGTCCCCTCCTCTTCCCCCTTCCTTTCCCAACGTAATGATGAGAGGAAGTGTAATTGAAGAGTTGGAGGTCATTTATGAATCATTCAGTTATCAATTCCTGAAGGAGAAGCAAAGACTTCAAATTACATGTGACTACAAATCCCTCTCAAGTTGGGAGTTTGAAGGAAGTGACAACTGATCCAATTTTACCTAAAATAACGGGAAAATTGGCAGTTAAAAAAATAAAACAAACAATTACCTCTGTTTGGTTTCTCTTTGACTCTGCGTTTATATTCTACGTAAAAGGCGGCAGTAGCATATCAATTTATGCAGTTGAACCTGTCTGTTATTCTGGACCGTCTTATTACAAGAGCAGCTTAATATAAAGAGCGTTGGTGGTCCTTTATTTTACAGTATTTTCATCATCAGTCCCGCCGGGTAAGTCCCAAAATGGTGACATTGTTTGGCATGTTCGCTAAATTTGTCATGTTTAGTGATGTCCTGCTATGCTTAGTATACATCAAATAGTCTATTGTGTTATGATATCATAATCATATATCCCTTCATGTTTTTGTCATATTGTGCTGTGCTATGTCATAGTACATAATTATTATGTGTTATGCTTTGCTTTGCCATGTTTCGTCATGCTTTCAATGTTATGTGGTATTGTGCGTTGCTGCATGAGCCGTCCCTGTCCACTATTGATTTCACCCCCATAGGTAAAGCTTAATAGATGAAATACATATGCAAAGTTACAAATACTTCTGCTCCTCGATGATCAAGATGACTTTTTCAAACAATCAAATAGGTTCTTCTATAAGCCGCTACACGATTTACAGCGTCTGCGGCAAAATCAGCCGGCTTTCGACACGTTATGTCTATCACGCGTGTCTGCCTTCCTCCGTTAAGCTACCTGAACCAGTCCTTTATCACCTGATGCCCTCTAACGCGGTCTAGAGCATCGTCCTCTATGATGGCTGGCGAGATGGCAGACTTTCGTTTTCAAATTAGAGCATCGGTTGTACCTCTTTCTTGGAGCTTTCCTGGGGTTGACAGCTCTCCAAAGAGTGCTTGCCCCGGTATTATTTATTCATCCATGCTTCCTACATGACCGAACCATCAGTGCTGGGTTAGGATGAGATTTATTCCAATGCAATCCGACTAAAAATCAGTCATGGTCCTCATCGTGTGCGTTTGTATGTGATTTTGTGGAATCACCTAAAACCCCGAAGATGGCAAAGGCAACGCTAATGGAAACTTCGGAGTTTTCAAGTTAGGCATCATCCAACAATCATCTTATAACATCTGCAATCATAAAATCAATCGTAATGAGTACTGATTGAATCCATGTCTCAATCTTTTCGTAATCAAGACGTGGATGAGTGTGCGCAAAACCTCTTCGATTGTGACATCAATGCGAGATGCGTCAACGAGCCGGGCTCATACTCATGTGAATGTAACATCGGTTTCTATGGAGACGGAAGAACATGCGTAGCTATAAGTGAGTGTCGTGTTTCACTTTCCAAGTTGGTTTTACGGGAAAGAGACGGTAAAGCAATAGCATCAAAAAGCATTATGTGCCGCTAGAATTTGTAACAAGGATACTTCTGGGGGCAGGATATCGTATTTTTAATCTACCTAGGAGTGTTTTCGGTCGACAGCGTGGATGATTATTGAAGTAACCTCGGATTAGAATAGAGGAAATGAGACAATTTAATTACTCCGAATTTCAGCCATTGTGGAAGGGAATCTACCGTGTTTATAAGAGAAATTATGTCATGGAACATGCTGCAACACAACTCTGGATGTAAAAACCGATATAAATTCTTTATATCCTGAACAGATCATTGTCTAACGATGAAGCAAAATAGCGTCATTGAATAAAGTTTCGTGTCTGGAGAGTTTATTTCCTTTTCCCTCTCTTTCTTTGAGATGGTTCAGAATTAAGATGTGTAACATTCGTTACGTGGTTGTTATTACTGTTTTGCGGTTGCTCTTTTGACGGGGTCTCGATCTAGACCCGACATCATGCGCTGATCAGCCCTGCTTCCCCGGCGTCGCGTGTGCCGATCTGGACCGAGCTGAAGTCCTAGCGGCCGTAGACCTGGACAATCCACCCCTGTTCATCTCGCTATACCAATGCGGGGAGTGTCCCCCGGGCTATACTGGCGATGGCATTGACTGTGAAGGTAGATATTACCCACACGAATTATGGCACCCATGGTGGAGGGACCTACATAATGTTGATTGAATCCATTCGGACCATCGTAGTATTCAGTTAGAATTCATGAAACCTGTTATTGTTCATGGCATGCGTTGTTGTGCACGAATGTCATGTAATTATATTAAATGTTATTCATGTTGTGTGATCTCGTGTCATGTTATGTTCTTCATATCATATCATGTTTCCTAATGTGTCAATGTTATGTGTCTTTGTACGAGTACTATTTTGTACGGTGTTATGTTTGTGTATGTTCATAACCATACTTGACCACTGATAAAGTAACACTGGATAGATAGCACTTAAGAAAAAAAAAAAACAAACAAACTAAGGCTAGATAAAATATCGACCTGTGGTCGAGTCCCTCAATGACGGGGATGACATTTTCCAAAAAAAAAAAAAAAAAAAAAGCACATAAGACTAAAAAATTTTCGCGAGTTATTTACGCGGCTTACTAAGCTGGTACGGGAATTGCAGCATCGCCTACAGATGCAGCAAATATGGATGTCGTCATCAGCAGGCATAATATTTAGCTTTCTACACATTTTGGTGTGTTGGTGTTGGTTTTGGTGTTCTGGTGTGCTTGTCCTTCTTTATTAAAGCTTCCTGAACAGTACTATGTGGACACCATCCAATGTAATCTTGAGAAAGGCTCTCTGGGAGTTTTAGATCGTCCATACGATGTACTTGGTCAAACCATTCATGCAATTTTGAGCTGGGTGTTAATCGGAATGCTTTCAAAGCAATTCGACGTAGTTCTCTCAAAGAACATCCTCCTTGGTGATTTTATGGAATCATCTAAAAACCAAGAAGATAGCGGTGGTGGCGGTAATTTTTTTTTTCCCACATCGGTCAGTCACTATCTGATAACAAATTGCAATCGTCATGAGTACTGATTGAATCCATATCTCAATCTTTTCGTGATCAAGACGTGGATGAGTGTGCGCAAAACCTCTTCGATTGTGACATCAATGCGAGATGTGTCAACGAGCCGGGCTCATACTCATGTGAATGTAACATCGGTTTCTATGGAGACGGAAGAACATGCGTAGCTATAAGTGAGTGTCGTGCTTCACTTTCAAATCGGTTTTGTTGGGAAAAAACATTGCAAGCAATATGACTGTAAATAATGTGTGTCAAGAGAGAAGTTATATCAAAGGGAGCATTGCTGATTTAGATTAAAATTGTCGATTGTAAGACGAAATTATGAGTGGCTCTGTAAGAAATATGAATGTTTATACTGATGAAGATCGAATACGATAACTATTTTACTTCGAATTACAGGCATTTTGGAGTTATCGTCCAAGTGAACAAAATTAGAATTATATCATGATAGCGACTTGCGGTGACACATCTTTATAGTGTGACGAAGCATCGTTACATATCAGATCTTCAATCCCGAGCAGGAACGATCGATTATAAATAAAATGAAGTATATCATTAACAAAAGAATACGTTAGTAACCAGCTGCGTGGAGACTGTCAGTGAATTTGATATCTTTCGCTCGAGTCTTTAATTGTCGGTGTTTTTGGTGATTGCTCTGTTGACGGGGTCTCAATCCAGACCCGACATCATGCGCTGATCAGCCCTGCTTCCCCGGCGTCGACTGTGCCGATCTGGACCGAGCTGAAGTCCTAGCGGCCGTAGACCTGGACAATCCACCCCTGTTCATCTCGCTATACCAATGCGGGGATTGTCCCCCAGGCTATACTGGCGATGGCATTGACTGTGAAGGTAGATATTACCCACACGAATTATGGCACCCATGGTGGAGGGACCTACATAATGTTAATTGAATCCATTCGGACTATCGTAGTATACAGTCAGAATTCACGAATCCTGTGTGCTGTACTATTGTTCATAATTATAGCATGCGCTGTTGTGCTTGAATATTGTATATTAAATGTTGCATGTTTTGTGGTATTATGTCATGTCATGTCACTTTATTTTTTTTTGTGTGTGTTTTTTTTGTGTGTGTCAATGTTCTAAGTCATTTTACTTCGTTATTCGCTGTTTATGTTCACAACAATGCCTTGCCACTGATAAATCAACCCTGGAGAGCTAAAGCTTAACAAAACTAAAGATAGAATAAGATGTCGACTTTTGGTCCAGTCCATCACTGATGATGACGTTTTTAAACAAGCACACAAGGCTAAATTTTCTTCGCGAGTTATTTGCGTGACTCACTAAGCCGATATGAGAATTGCAGCTTCGTCTATAGATGCAGTAGATATGGGAATAGTCATCAGCGGGCATAATAGCAAGCTATCGACACTTTTTTTCTACTTAATGTCTTTGCCTTTCTCTATCGAAGCTACCTGAACAGCATTATGTCGACACCATCCAGTGCAATCAAGAGCATGACTCTCTTAGAGTTCTGGGTTGTCCATATGTTGTACATGATCAAAAATTCACTCATGTCTGAGCTGGGTATGAACAATGAAGTGGAATGTTTCCAAAGCATTTCGACGTTGTTCTCTCAAAGAACGTCTTCTTTGGTGATTTTATGGAATCATTTAAAAACCAAGAAGATAGCGGTGGTGGCGGTATTTTTTTTTTCCTACATCGGTCACTCACTATCTGAGAACAACTTGCAGTCCTAATGAATACTGATTGAATCCATGTCTCAATCTTTTCGTAATCAAGACGTGGATGAGTGTGCGCAAAACCTCTTCGATTGTGACATCAATGCGAGATGCGTCAACGAGCCGGGCTCATACTCGTGTGAATGTAACATCGGTTTCTATGGAGACGGAAGAACATGTGTAGCTATAAGTGAGTGTCGTGCTTCACCTTTAGATCGGTTTTTGCGGGCAAAATACATTACAAGCAATAGGACTGTAAATATTGTGTGTCAAAAGAAGTTATAACAAAGCAAGCATTGCTGATTTAGACGGACATTATGGATTGTAGGACGAAACAATGAGTGGCTCTTTAAGAAATATGGATGTTTATACTCGTAAAGACGGAATAGGGTAACGATAAACTTCTAATTTGTGACATTTTGGAGTATCGTCCAAGTGGAAAAAAATAGAATTATATCACGATAGCGACTTTCGGCAACAGATCTTTAAGGCTTGACAAAACTTCGTTACATATCTTACCTTTATAGCATGACAAGGAAGGATCGATTATTCATAAAGTGAAGCATATAAATATTAAGAGATTAAGTAAGTGACCAGCTGCGTGCAGACTGTCAGTGAATTTTGATATCTTTCGCTCGAGTCTTTAATTGTCGGTGTTTTGGTGATTGCTCTGTTGACGGGGTCTCAATCCAGACCCGACATCATGCGCCGATCAACCTTGCTTCCCCGGCGTCGCGTGTACCGATCTGGACCGAGCTGAAGTCCTAGCGGCCGTAGACCTGGACAATCCACCCCTGTTCATCTCACTATTCCAATGCGGGGAGTGTCCCCCGGGCTATACTGGCGATGGCATTGACTGTGAAGGTAGATATTACCCACACAAATTATGGCACCCATGGTGGAGGGACCTACATAATGTTAATTGAATCCATTCGGACCATCGTAGTATACAGTCAGAATTCATGAAACCTGTGTGCTGTGTTATCGTTTATAGCATGCGCTGTTGTGCTAGAATGTTATGTATTAAATGTTGTATAATTATGTTTCGTGAAATATTGTGTCATGTTATGTTGTGTCATGTCATTTCATATTTTCATGTTTCAATGTTGTATGTCATTGTGCTTCGTTGTACAATGTTATGTCGGTATAATGTTCATAACAGTTTACCCGCTGACCAGGCAACCTTGGATACTTGAAACTTTAAAACCAAATTAACACAATGTTATCCTGTCCATCATTGACGAGGATGACGTTTTCTGTCACATTTCCTCTAAAATGTTCTTAAATTTGCGTGTTACTTGTGGTACTTTCTACGCCGATGGCATACTTGCCAAATAGTAAGATTTTATCAGATTCAGTAAAAAAAATTTTACGTTAAAAATAGCAAAATCAGATTTTCTGTCAGAGAAATCAGATTTAAAAAAAATATTTAGATATACCTTTCATGTGTATTTTCTGAAAATTTGACCGAAAGTAAGATTTTTAACTTCAGTTTGCATATAAAATAAGATTTTTGCAATCCACGAGTAAGATATTTCATCTTGAAATGTTGGCAGGTATGCGATGGGGGGGGGGGGGGTATACAGCATCGCCCACAGATGATGCAGCAAATACAATAAGCAAGTTTTATCATGTTTTTAACACATTTTGTGTATCAAGTGTGATAGCCTTTCTCTGTTGGAGCTTCTTGAACCAAAATGTATTGCCGACACCATCCAATTAAATCTTAAGCATGGCTCTCATGGAACCACGGGTCTTCCATGCGTCCTACAGGACTACACCATCTGAGCTCAAGATGAAATATAGAATGGCTCCCAAGCATTCCCACTTGTTCTCTCTAGAACGTCCCCTGTGGCGATTTTGTGGAACCATCAAGAACCAAGCAGAAAGCGAAGGTGACGTTCATGGAAATTTGAGAGTCTTCAAATTTCTGTATCAGTCAAACAACAGCTGATAACAACTTGCAATGGTATAATGAGTACTGATTGAATCCATATTTCAATCTTTTCGTAATCAAGACGTGGATGAGTGTGCGCAAAACCTCTTCGATTGTGACATCAATGCGAGATGCGTCAACGAGCCGGGCTCATACTCGTGTGAATGTAACATCGGTTTCTATGGAGACGGAAGAACATGCGTAGCTATAAGTGAGTGCCGTATTTCACCATCAAGTCACCTTAACTGTGGAGAGATATTCAAGAAATAGTAACAGGAAAAAAATTACTTCTGCTGGAAAGCTAAAAAGTAAAAACAAAGAAAAAGCTATATACCAACGAAGGGTAACGTATTGTCGACGAGACATTAATTATAAAACGAACCATGATTGCCTGTTGAATATGGAAGCTGACATTAAATTACTGAAGTAAAATTGCAATAATATTTTGAATTCAGATCTTTTGAAAGGGTATCAGCCAGGAAGAAATATATCGTACATAGCAACTCACCTCTTATCGGGAAAATAAAAACTACTTTGATATCAGGAGCACAAGTGATTATTCGTCTGTGCAGTGAAAGCAAAACATAATACCACAGACTTAGGTTTACCTTGGTGATGATGCTGTGCAGAGACTTTTGAGACAGTTTTGACAACTTTCTCGTGGTTCTTATTGTTGTTTCGGGATTGCTCTTTTGACGGGGTCTCAATCCAGACCCGACATCATGCGCCGATCAACCTTGCTTCCCCGGCGTCGCGTGTACCGATCTGGACCGAGCCGAAGTCCTAGCGGCCGTAGACCTGGACAATCCACCCCTGTTCATCTCGCTATTCCAATGCGGGGAGTGTCCCCCAGGCTATACTGGCGATGGCATTGACTGTGAAGGTAGATATTACCCACACGAATGATGGCACCTACAATGTATGGTGGAGGGTTCTGCGTAAGGTTGATTGAATCCATAGTAGACCGTCAGAGAAGAACCTGAATATAGTTAGACACTAATTACTCGTACTCGGAATATATTTCTGGTACAGAGTATACGAATGGTATATTATGTAGGCACAAATAATCATGAAAGCCGGGCTTGTTTAATTGTCGTCAATTGTTGTAGATTTGTGTTATCTAAACAACGTTTTGCAATAATCACGAGGCAGTGAACTGCAATATTACGTGTATGTCACATTCCTATATGTATTCGACAGTCACTCGATTTACAGTGATTCCTATACCTTGCGATTGTTATACCATATCATTCTCTGCGGTTTTTTCTTACAATGTATATTAACAGACTTCCAAACATCTAACAAAGAAGGATTCGCTTGCTACGAGAGATACGCCCAATGGTCACTTGTTGAGCTTGATTACAAATATATATATATATATATATATACATATATATATATATATATATATATATACATACATGTATATATTTATAATTGTAGCCCTGTCTGTCACTTCGTCAATACATATAATTAGATGTTCATTATGACTTCAGGCGAGGTAAACACTCATGCCAAACTTCGCATTTATTGCCCCTGTCGAGGATAGGGTGAAAAAATACAGGTTGTCTTCAAATTACTTTTGACACTCAGTCTCGAAATAGGTTTGCCTTTTTCACGTGATGATTTTTGCCCCTGGGTGTGAAATCATGGCCGATCTGCCAGAGTTTTTTTCGTCAGTTGGAAACATTCAAGCACTCCTGTGTTTTACGAGGCTTGCCATGCCGAAATGATGATTACAATAATGATAATGGTACATGATAGCAGTCCTATCACAGCGCTCAATACTTCCGTGGCTCTCTGTGCACTTGAAGAAACTTGTAAGGAAGATGATCATGCTGTGTTGATCATAATCGAAAAATGAAAAACAAAAACAAAAAACGGTCGAATGTCTTGAAATTTTCATACCCAAATCGTCCAGTTTGGCCTAAAAAAGAAGACGTGTTCTCTAAGCTCTTGCAAATATCATTTAAAAGTATACTATAGCGTCCTTTAGTCAAGACCACTCAAACTGATCACGCGAACACTGTTGCCCCTTGTAATTCCATGATAATGCGAGATTATGCGTGAGGGACGACATCACGCGACGCATCATACGAAAAGCGCAGCGGATACTGACTGGATTATGAAGGACATCATCACACGATTGCCAAATTGAGTTTCTTTTCAAAGTTCAATCGTCACCTTGAAATTACGTTATTGCCGGATTAGGTGCCTTGATTTATTAGTAGCATGATCGTGCTTGAAATAGATTGCATTTTTATAGCGTGTTTCGGAAGTGATAACATTATCATTCGTGCAATCGCTCACGCATAATATTCTGGTATCTGTCCATCTCAGCTATGATAACGCATTCGAGATATACCTCAACAAGTAATGGTTAATTCAGACGTTGCAGTAATGTCCGCTCTATGTACATCACATAGAGAAAAACGACGTCGAGAAGGTCTTGATAACCCCTCTTATGGGATTATTGAATGTTTTGTGTCGGCAAAAAAAAAAAGAAGAACAAAAACAACAAAGCAAAACAAAGCAAGACAAAACACACAAACAAACAAAAAATGCAAAAAGTCAGTCAAACCCAACACAAGTCGAAGGGTCGGGGACTACGTATTTTACATGTAGGAGAATACTAAAAATTTCATAGTATTACACAATCTCGTTTCCCACTTCCCATTTTCCTTTCATTAGTTTTTGTCCTTGTTGTTGCTGTTGTTGCTCTTGTTACCGTTGTCTTCATCATTGATGTTGTTGTTTTTGCCATTGGTGTTGTGTTTGCTATTGCTTTTGCCGCTCTCGTTGATAATAATCTGCCAAAAATTGTATTTAGTGTTGCTCATATTGTTGCTGTTGTTACTGCTTACAGTTTTTGTTGCTGTCATTATCGTGGTTTTTTTTTTTTTTGCTGTTATTGTTGTTCTAATTCTCTAATGATTGATGACATGTGTTCATGTTATGCAATCCATATTTGACTCCTCTCTCTGTCGTTATTCCTCGATCCAGACGTTGACGAATGCGTGCTCGGTACCCACGATTGTGACACAAATGCCGAATGCTCCAACACCCCGGGAGGTTTTGACTGCGTCTGTAACCGAGGCTATTATGGCGACGGACGTGTGTGCATTCCAATTGGTGAGAACCACTGACCAGCCACAAAGTTTTAGCATACTGTAACTCAAGTGACCGTTGACTTATGTAGAGCTATTTTGTCTGACTTATTTACCTTACCCAAGTACAAATTAATCACGTCGTAACTGACATTTTGATGGACTGCATCATTTCATGGCTTTGTTCAAATTGTCATGGTCAAAAATACAATACACACAATTCCTTTCTTCGTCGCCAGTGGTGGTACCAAAAGTGTGTGACAAAAGCAGATGTTGGACTTGCTCGTCATTTTGCATCAGCGTCGATTTCGTCACCAATAGCGTTGTATGGTATTTGCCATTAAGTTCACATGCCTATGAAGTTGTTTCTAGCTGACTTGAAAAACTTGAAAACAAAAATGTTCTTGTTGTCAATGCTCCACTGCTTGGATTATATTTTGATGAAGTGCCAAAGACCAGACATTTTCCGCAGAAATCGTGCATAAAACCGTCTTGTCTCTAATCATTGTCTCAGATCCAACAAGGTGTATCAACCGACCGTGCTTCGACAACGTAATCTGCACCGACCTCACCCGTAGTGAAGTGGTAGGCGGCATAGATCTCAACAACCCAGTCGACATCATCTACCAATACAGGTGCGGTCCCTGTCCACCAGGATACCGCGGAGACGGCAAGAACTGCGTTGGTAAGTACCGTTGTCGAATCGAACATCCACCTCCCCAACACTACATACTCTACTTGCTGTAGTACCAGTATTCTATAAACTCATACAGCCCTTACCCACGCACGACCGAAAAAGAAATTCATGTAGTGTCTTGTCAACTTTTGAAACGTTCATTTGTCGCATCGATATCATAATCTGGTTTGATACCTTCCTCGATATCTCCAGACTGATATTTGATGAGATTTCTGCTTTACTAAAGAAGACTTTACTGAGACTCTCTCAAAGTTTGTTTATAGAATACTTCTCCAAGCAGTCGAGTAAAATACCGATGTTTCGAGAGTCGAGGTTTTGACAACTTCAATAAGTTTGCATTGGATAAAGAGATTTATACTATCTCTTTCTGTTCAGATATTGACGAGTGCGCGGAGGGAACTTACGAGTGCCACCCCAACGCCACTTGCGTCAATATCCCAGGATCGTTCGAATGTATCTGCAATGTGAATTTCCATGGCGACGGCAAGGTCTGCATCCCTCTAGGTAAGCTCCAAGCCCTGTGTTGAGGATGATTACGTAATATCCATCTGTCAGTGAAAGTTGATATGAGTGATGATAGCTCCAGTGGTAATGCTGTAAATTGCTTTTCTCATGATTTTGTTCTTGTAAGCACGCCCAACAACTTGCCTTGTGATGTAGAAAACAGTAGACGGTGACCTAGAGAGACATCAAACGTTCCTCTTTGCTTTTCGTACAACAGCTGCAAAACGAGATTTTTCATGATCGTACACAAATAGCTTTGATCATGTTGACACACTCGCAAGAAAAAACAAAATTTTGGTGTCACATTCACAGAGTAGATCTACAAAGTTTGTGATCTGTTTATTTCTGGTGAGGATTTATCTGAGCGAAATCCTGAATGAAGAGGATAGTTATCGCATCATCAAAGTTAGTTTAAAAACCTCGATCATGCCATAGTCTCTGAGATATGACAGTCCTCGTAGCCTGAAGTCTTTCAGTCTCGTCGCCCCCCCCCCCCCAAAAAAAAAAAAAGAAAGAAAGAAAGAAAGAAAGATAGAAAAAAAAGATGTTTATGAACAATGTCACTGGCAGTCCTGAGACGGTGAATGAGTACATGAACGCACCCTGGGTTCCCAAGCAATCGCTTAACTTTCAACTTACAACTCAGTTGTTGGACTTGCGGTCTAAACCATGCATAATGTATATACGTTCCTTATCGTGATCGTCTGAGCATAATCGTAATGATATTTTACAATATAATAGAAATTTATTAATCCCATATCATTATTCGAATACAGAGACCACAGGGTCCAGAAACATACACGTCTTTCACTCGGTGTACAGTAATTAAGTTTATAGGCAAACATAAACGAGCAAACTTTTAAGATAGTTCAGACCGTACGACCACAGCATTTCTCAGACATTTATGCAACGAAGTCATGTTGCCGCTTCCAGACAGAGGTTCGTATTTTGCAGTGTTGTTCATGTTGATGCAGTTCATTTATTTACCCGTTGAACCACCCTCTTCTTGCAGACCTGACAGTCTGCGCTGCGGATGGACCCTGTTTTGACGGGGTCAAATGCACAAACCTCACCCGTTCTGACGTGCTCGACGAAATCGACCTGGAAACGTTTTCGCCAGAGGAGCTCATCAAGTTTTATAACTGTGGCGACTGCCCTCTAGGATACATGGGCGACGGTGAAGTCTGCATAGGTATGTGGGAAGGTTATAGCGATTGAATGTTTGACATGGACGACAAAGAAGTCTGCCTAGCTAAGTAGAAAAAGACATCGAGTCTGCATAGGTATGTGGGAAAGTTATGACGGTCAAATGTTTGACGTGGACGACAAAGAGGTCCGCCTAGCTAAGTAGAAAAAGACATAGAGTCTGCATAGTTATGAGGGAAGGTTATGACGAATGAATGTTTGACGTCGACAACGAAGAGGTCTGCCTAGCTGAGTAGAAACAAAAATTGAAGCAGTTGCGACCTTTTTGATGCAGCAGGTAGACCATTTGGAGGCGGGCCATGTAGATTTTAAGTGGAGGTATTACATAAATCGAATAGATGGTATCGTCTTATTCTTGTCTCATCCTCCTGAAACAAAACTAATAGAAAGAGGGAGTACCGGACATCTCATCTGCAAATCCTGTTGCAGTCACACAAGCCGCAGAAGGACCAAAACACCATTATCATTGGTAGACCTTATTATGGACATCCGTTCATATTACATGATGCATTTTCTCCATTTCATCTACTCTCAAGGAGGACTGTCTTGATATTGTGTTCTATTCAGCATACTTTTCTGGAACATTCTTCCCATTATAAAATAAGTTGCATGTGCTGTGATGACGGCTTCCTTATTAGTCACCATTCACTCCAAGGCATGCTTAATGTTTTGCTAAACGCAGTATTTCAAAATTACATGGGGTCTTAGTAATCGTGTCTGTGTCCTATATTTATTCATTAGTAGAAGTATCTATATTTCATGTTTTTGGTTTTAATGTAGCATTCAAGTAACATTAGTCAAACACAGTGGCGGACCCAGAAGGGGCGCACCGTCGTTAGAACAAAAGATATAAAAAGAAAACAAATTATATGAAACCCGGAAGTAGCACCAGAAATATCGTTTGCGCATACTCTCTCCCCCCCCCCCCCCCCCTTACGTAAATCCTGGATCCGCCCTTGAAACAGGATATTTTCGTAAATGTAGAATATAACTTTATTCCTCATTTGATCGTTTATTTTTTTTTTTTTCAACAGATATCGATGAGTGCGACACGGGAGACTTCGATTGCCATAGAAACGCCTCCTGCGAGAACGAAATTGGCGGGTACACCTGCGTGTGTATTGCCGGTCATTTTGGAAATGGAACGCATTGCGCGCAACTAGGTAAGCTATCAAACATGATGTGTTAAATCCTACGCTTGAGATCACAGCGAAAAGTCGCAAGGCAATGGGTTGTACAAACGTCATCAGTGGTCAACTGGCTGAGAATTAGCATGGTTAGAGTGTGATCCAGCAGTTCTTCGTGATTACAGTAATGATAATTACTGGAATGTAGAAGAGAATACATTTCTGTCCATAATTTTGTAATATTGATTCTTTATACTTTATCATATCAATCCACAAACTGTGTTATATTTTATTGAAATTGAAGTGAAATGCAGAAATGAAACTGAACTGAACTAGACTGAATTGGGTTGAGCTGAATAAAGCAAAGATAACAGACACAGCTGCACCAAAGCGCTGGGGTGGAATCGGCAGACCCTTTCCCCGTTCAAATCGTTATTCCTTCTGGGAGTATGAGGCTATTACATGTTTGCCTGTGGTTGCTACAGCTCTGTCCATCTCCTTGTACTTGCAGACAACAGGTCCTGCGCAGATAACCCGTGCTTCGCGGGAGTGGAGTGTACCGACATCGACCCAATGGACGTAGACTTCACCCAGCCGTTTGTGAGGTTGTTCGAGTGTGGCGAATGCCCTGAAGACTACTCGGGTGACGGCATTGAATGCACACGTGAGCCATTTAATACTTGAACCCTCATTACAAAAAAAAAAAAAAAAAAAAAAAAATGAATAAATACAAAATCTTTTTAAAAATCGCAAAGCACAGTATCTCAAGGAATCATTTTTGTGACAAGTGTCAGCACATTATTTATTTTGAGCTTTTTAAACAGTGCACTTTGACATATTATTCGTTCCATATCCAGTTCTGTGACGAATCTCAACATAGCAACTATGTACAAACACGAGGAGACCATCGAATATGCCATGTCCTCCACTCCTTCTTGTTCAAGTCTGTACCTAATCACACATGTTTTGATGATCGTTAATATTTGTTTTCTATATCCTGTTGTTTCAACGAATACCCAGTGGACTATATTCCACCAAATGTCAACCTGACTGTAGTAGTCGTCGACCACAGTGATCCCCTGGACGAGCTCCCAGCACCCGATGCCGACGTCGCGGCGTACGTCGCCGATCCGACCCAGCCCAGAGGTACACTCCGGGTGGCCTCGGCTGTCGCTGGGCCTGATGGTGTGGTGACGATCGAGGTTCCTTACAACCAAACGGTCATTGTCACCGCAGGTCGACCGGCCAATGATCTCCTCTTCCGCGACAGGGGACTGGATAACTCGATGACCGTCCGGGCACATCGTCACATTCGTGAGTAGCACATTGGTATCAGCTGTGAATTGAAAATTCAAACTCTGTGTGTGTGTGTGTGTGTGTGTGTGTGTGTGTGTGTGCGTGTGCGTGTGTGTGTGTGTGTGTTTGTGTGTATGTGATGATAATCACTAAGAACTCCTCCGATAATGAGACTGTGCTTGTTCTGTGACGTCACTTCCTGCTGCTTCATTATATAGAATCTAACTTCTCGTTTTGCTTTATCTGTCGTCGCTAAGTATGCGTCTTTTTATTGTTGATATTTTATAAACAGGGAAAATTTGATTCGACAGTGACGCTGTCTCGTATCCCCTTTGACTACTTTGTGATAACCTTTCTATGTGCAGGCAACGTGGTGACCATTCCGCTGGCCGTGCGGGAGGAAATGAACACGTTCTTGTGGAAGAGTTCTAGCTCCAACGAGTTCGCCTTCTCGGGAAACGAGGGTGGATCGTCTTATCGCGTCGGCATTCCTGCCAGTGAGTCAAGCTTTAGATAACCGCAATCATATTTGTCTCGTGTCCCTGCGATTTTTCACATCATTATACTATTAGAAGAGGCACAAAACGCTAGCTAATGCTCGATATGCTCACGGATATCCATGAATAAAAAAAAAAAAAACAAGAAAAAACAACGATATATCATGGTGGCCCCACCGTGTGAGGATTTTTGTTGCATCTGTATCAGTGTACGAGTTCTACTTTCATATTGTATTTCTTATGCAAATAACCCTGTTTGAGCAACATTCCATGGTCTGCTGTATCAGTACGGAAGGGTTCTTTCCGGGACATATTTAGAAAATTTAGGGCTGCAAAATGCCTAATGTAGGAAGTTGAAGCTTACAAGATGAATTCGTGACGAGATGGCGGGAAAACTGGGAAAACAGAACTCCCCATTGCAATCACATCAATAATCGCTCCTTTTTTCGACTTTCCCCCCTTTATCGGAGTTTGGGGTAATTCTACTGAATAATATTTCTTTTCGGCTCCGATACTCAATTTAATGATGGTGATTTTGCTGCGCGTCAAAGAAAAATTCATCACCCAGTTCTTACCAATCTATACCAACAGAGGGAATCAGAGTCGTAGAAAGGCGACAGGTGACGATAGAATTTTACGGCGTAAATATCACCATTCCGGAGGCCTTCGAGCACGCACCGGAATTACTTGCAATGATCCGTGAAGGTAGGTGGATCAAAATAATGGCAGTTTATTTATTAAATCCTGTGATATAACATTCAAGTCCATGGGGCCGTCTCAAAGATATATATGTAAAATGTTGCAAGATGCAATTATTTGAGGCACATCGGCAACAGCGGAAATACCAATGTATAGCTTCCAATGATTGCATATACACCTTTGAAACTTATTAGTGGTGTTCTTTTGTTAGGTGTCATGCTTGTGGTGAGCATTCCTATTCGCATTATCATTGAGATATATCATTAATATCATCATTATCATTATTTGTGGTAGTGGTAGTTATGGTGGTAGTAGCAGAAGTAGTAGTAGTAGTAGTAGTAGTAGTAGTAGTAGTGGTAGTGGTAGTAGTAGTAGTAGTAGTAGTAGTAGTAGTAGTAGTAGTAGTTTTGTTGTTGTAGTTGTATTTGTTGTTGTTGTTTTTGTAGTATTGATATCATTATCACTGTCATCATCATTATAATCATCTTAGTCATCAATAGTAGGCCAAGTAGTAGTCATGTAATCACTGTATTGCGGTTTTGCATCACATGTGAATATCCAAACTGTCCATGCTGTTAGTATTTTAGTGAACGACTGTTGCTTTCGTGGACACCCTGAAATCGTTGGTGTGTCCACTCTGCAAAATGGACTCTGGTATTCACACTAATCTCTACTCTCTAGCAATCAGAGGCTATTTATTATGCTTTGTATTATTTCTTTGTTCTGACGTAGGTGGCGGCCTACGCGGTGACATCCTGTCATCATCTGCAGATTCAAGTAAGTCGCTTATGGTTATTTAAAGGAGACCTCCGGATGATTTTCAGATTTTTACATTTGAACAACTATAAATTAGTTATACTGAGGACAGAGTTTCAAAATTTGTTATGATTGGGATGAAGAATAAGAATATTTTCAAAATTTAGAACAAATTGCAATGAACAAGGATGATGACATGACAGAGTCACCATAAGAATGCATGAGTTGGGGCTCAAGGAAGCAGAACAAAAGAAGAAGGCATGCATAGATTATACACAGGTGAACTCGCAAGCAAGCGGTATTGTAATGGAATTACACTGCTACAGTTCTGAGATATGTGAGCCTCCTATGTCATCATCCTTGTTCAGTGTAATTTGTTTAAGGTTTTTCAAAGTATTGTTTCTCTGCTTAAGAACCACAATAAATTCCAGAGATCTATACATGGAGTTGTCGATTTATGTACTACATGATGAGAAATTATGAAAATCGTCTGGAATGTCCCTTTAAACGAAATTAGAATTAGCTGCGCAATCCGTTCCACATCGATCGTGAATAGCTACTAGTCCTAAATACATACGTAGATGACCGCACATAGTGGCAGATTTCATAATCTGTTCCGTGATCTCTACTCCATGTCTTTCATACCGCGAGCGTCTGTCGTCGTTGATCATTCCAATTTCTTGTTTGATCGTTTGCATTGTGGCTCCACCTCCACAAACCTTTGACAAATAAGAATCTGTATTATGTCGTGTCATGTTCTTAAACTGTCCAGACGGTAATCCTGCCCTACTGTGGAAAAAGGGAGCATGAGATAAATCATCTAATCATCCAAATTTGAGGCGTTGATGTCAGAAGACAGGACAGATCATGTTTTAATATGGTACCATCTTTGAGCAGAAAACACTCATCCAATTGAAAGATATCCAAAGGGGGAGAGGGCAAGGAGGTCATGTATGATTGGGGGGGGGGGGGGCAAAACATGACACTGATATCAGTGTGAATAAGAAATACCTTGGGCTCGTGTAGGAGAAATTACACTTTTGTCACTTGCTTCCTTTTGTTATATTGGGTAAACCTTACTGTTAACTTTATTATGCCATTGTAAGGCAATAAAAAGAAACCTCAGTGAGATAAAAAGCTCACATTAACTTCATTCATTTTTTTTGTAGTTCCGATTTCAAAACAAAAATGGCTGTCGCTGCTGAATAGTAATTCGTCACATGATAAATCTTGTGACATAACTAAACTTTTGAGTATCAACAGTTTCATCCGCATTCTTGTCGTTTGTTTTGTATTTCTTGTCGCAAGGGGTCAAGCTGGTACCGCTTGAGGTTGTCGGTGTGATGGAACTGTCGGTGTTCCAGCGGGGACGGAGACCCGTCTCTATCGCCCCCTCGAATCCCGTCACCCTGCAGATCCCAATCTCCAAGCTGCCCCCCGATCTCTCCGTGGGCGACCGCCTCGATGCCTGGTACTACGACGAGGAAAGCGGTGAGTGTGTTGACGCGTGAGTGACTACTGAGACATGTCTAGGTGGAGATCATTATTTGCAGAACATTGGAACAGGGTCGGAAGAGTAAAACTTGAGAAAACAAGACAATAAAAAATACGTTTCAGGTAGTGCAGAGTAAAAACCATTAATGATTTGAACCGTGTATGATTTGTGATACTTTAGAGCAGAAATCATGCGTACACATTTAAAAAAGGGGAAGGGGCTAAGAAATTCTAGTTTGACCACTCAATTAATATTATCCCATAGGACGAAGGGCTTATCTCATGCGATTATGTGAAGATAGATGTACAGTTCAGCTACAGTTAGGTTGCCGTTACCAATTAGCTGCAAGTATTTCGGTTGTATCTACGGTAATAGCAACTATTGCAGCTTGTATTGATCGCAAACCTCTGTAATGGAAAAGGAGGCCTCAGAAATACACACTGCCATGAAAACAAGAACAGACGTGATAAAATGCGTCGAAATGCATGTGTAAAACGAAATACGACTTGATTTGTCGCATGAGGTGCATGTGATTGGGATAAATATATTTGTTTTATTTGGTGATTTGTTTTGTTTGTTTGTTTGTTTGTTTGTGCATGTGTGTTATGTGTTCGTCATATCACAGCGGTTTGGTTAAAGGATGGCTCAGGACTCATCGTGCAAGACCCGAATACCAACGAATTGCTCTGGACTTACGAAGCAACCCACTTCACCTGGTGGGCCGCCGGTCGCCCCATGTCGGCTGAGCAAAGCTGCGTGTCCGTCAAGGCCTGTCAAGATAGTGCTTGCACAATGCCAGTACCCGGTACTCGGTTGCGGTAAGTCGGAGGGTCTTATTTCTTTCAAAGTCCTTCGAATTCGTAATGCTCGAAATCTTCATTGTGCAAACCCTCCCTTTTGGTTTCTTTCATCTGATTATCCATTCTCAGTCTTCATCTTTTTGAAATACGGGTAAAAGTGATTCTATTTTTCTACCAGCTATTTAACAGATACGTATATCCCAAATGATGAATCCTATGCTATCGCTCTTCGTGTGCTTTCACCATTCTTATTTTAGCTGTGAACTGAAGTTAATAATTAATTATTGTAACGATAATGGTTTAAGAGCTCCTATTTGCCCGAGAAAACACTCTTAGCACAACATATTGATAATGATTGTGATGGTGTAAAGGTGCAAGACGTACATCTTGTCTCATCAACAAAGCAAGGCGAAGATGAACGAAATGTTGGGGCTGTAGACATCGAAGAGAAAATAGGAGAGACAAAGATGACGAGAGCGAAAAACAAAGGTTAAAAGAGCAGAAAATGATGACGATGGTGATTATGGTATAATGATGGTATTTCTCTTTACTGATTTAGGTTGGTTGGCGACGATTTCGGGTACATCCGGTCTCGCATCACCGACAGAGACGGCCACGCGTGCTTTCCGTTCAAGTACACTGGCAGCGTGACTGTGGAGGCAGTGTGTGCCATGGAGCGCGCGTCCGTCGTCAGCACTACACTGCCGGCCGAGTGCGAGAGAGCGGAGAGCGATATACCGCCCTCTGAGCTCGATCCCAACGTGCCATCTGAGGCGTGCAGAGAGGTGACGCTGGTACTACCACCACTAGCGGGTGAGCCTTTTACCATCCTCCGGGTGAAAAACTGATCATACTGTGCAGGGTTGCAAGTTTCCAACTCTCTTAAATTGGCTTTCATGGACGGGACAAGTTGGATGTGGTTTGAAGGAGGGTTATGAGCCCTGTCAGATGGTTTGATTGCAAATTTTGTGTGGTTCACCATTAATGGTAGGCCCTACTTCTGATGATTTTTAAACTGTCCCCACAAGGACTCGAATCACGTGCAATCATTATCACTATCGAATATCACTCGAATGAGTACTATTACTTTAGAATAGTCAGGCAATAACAAGAAAACCCAACACCTAAGATGATAACGATAACAACAGTTCTTGCAATTACACAGAACACTGTTGTAGCGTTGTAGCACCTGGCAAAACTGGAACGAACCTGGAAATAGCCTCACGTACCACCCGTATATTAGATTCTGCATGAACTATTTTGATCTTCCTTTGAGAAGCAGAAGCATCTTACGGGAAGAATGATATTTCTGTAAAATTTCCTGTAAAATTTTCTCTGTTTTCCTTGCTGTTGTTGGTTCGCAGTAGTTTTAAAAAAAGACCCAACTTGTAAATATATCGTTAGGTTTTGGATGTCTTGAAACAATTTTTTTCATTGTATTCGTAATATCTATATCCCATTTTTTTTATTCTCGCTTGCCTCACCCAGCTAACTTAGTCTGCAACGATCCGGGCGAAGTCGACTTAACCACCCGCTATCTCGCCGGCGATAGATACGGCGACTCCGTGCAATACACGTGTCCACCCGAGCAGGTGCCAGATGTGGCCGATGGTTACCGCACCTGTCTGGAGTGCGGTCTGTGGTCTGGCAGCCCAGTGAACTGCGTACAAGACTTCTTCAAGAAGAGAAGGCGTCGGTCGTATCTACCAGGGGGACAGTGAGAGGGCGTGGCGAGTCCCCGATCTCTTCTTGCTCCACTCTCCTCTTTTTCCAATCAATAATGTTTACTCTACGACTAAGTTCAATTCCGAATTTGCTCAAACTGATGATGCTTTAATATGATGACAAGTGTTGAAAAGTTGCCCAACGGGGGAAAGAACGCAGTTTTTCACTGTGTAGAACTCGAGGAAATATAATATCCTACAATGCTGTAAAAGCTATTTTAATGACAGTGCTTTCCACACAGAGATTTAGTCTCCTCCTCTGGCTGCATGAAATGATTGAGGAGATTGTGCGTTCAAAAACGAAGACTAACAATAAAGATACCAACACACAGTTTACCCTGCGGTAATACTACGTTCTTTCCTTCAACGGCATATTATACGATAGGCCTACTATTGTGATGACCATGCTAAGAGTGTAGCTTTACTCGTTCCATGTCTAATAGAGAGAGAAAGAGAGTTCGTATGTATAAATGATTTCCACGTGTTTCTATCTGGTAACGTGTGATATCTGTATGGGAGAGAAAGAGGCCGAAAATAGTATTAAAAAATAAATAATAATAATGATGGTCTCGTCCAGTTGTCTATCCATCATGTTGATGTGTTCAGTCACAGGGTGATCATCATCACCAACAACAACGACGAATTTTTATCCTGATGCATCACATCACAACGTTAAACAGATGATACTAACAGTAGCTTAAAATTCCCGCAATGTTAGGAGGGATTGGACGATTTGCACCAAGTGCATTCTGAAGACCTTCAAACCAATCTGAATTTGGACGGGGAAAAAATCTAAATCTTGACCATTCCCAGCTTTTATCTTTGATAGAAATTTCCTGTTTTTCTTGATGATTTTTACAACACACTCCTAGGGGGAAATGCTATTTCTTCCCTACTTTTGAGCCAAATCATCCCTATGTATCTGTCAGAAGGGTTGAAAGATCTGATTCTGTCCAGTGCCAAGAACCGACCCACAGAGCTCAAAATTTAAAATACTTTGAAGAGGAATGGGTGCTGCTAAGCGGTCCCTACAAGCATCGGTTTTGGAAAGATGGGCTTTCCTTGGTACAACAGCTACAACCGACAACTCTATCATTCTGCAGACACAGAGTTCTCATATTTCTGGAAACGTAGTAAAAAAAAAATAATAATGATACAATGCTAATTGATTTGAAACATTAATCCATTGGAGACTGGAAGTAGAATTGTTGTGTAATGATTCTGTAGGGAAGCATCAGATCCTGAAGGCAAAGGGCTTAACTCCCTCTGCCGTCCTGCCCTCCTCTCTGTGTTGTCCCGTCTGATGTGCACTCACGTGATCATAATAAGATGTCATCTCATACGTTTCTCTACAGCTTGAGTTCAAGTTGTCATATCATCTTGTCATCATGTCTGACGTGTCGTGGTATATCAAGAATGCCACGAATGTCGATAAACTTTCTGAATTTCATGAATAAGGTGCTCACATTACGTTGCGGAACTTCATCCGTCATGATGTAAAATATATTATGTGTAAGTGAAATTGTAATATATATATATTATGAAACAAACATTATTATCTTCCTTTTCTCGTTTTGTGTCGTTTTCTCTGGTCATCTGTGGTACCAGATTCTTATTAGTTTTAGGAATAGCAAAGACAAAAACACAGGAAGGAAGTACCCGTTGAATCTCAGTGCAGTTATCGTTTGTCGTAGACATAATATTATGAACCGGAAAGCTGTGTATAGTGTATGAAAAGCAAATACTGAACTCATACAATGCTGATACTATGTGAGGTCTTAAATAATCTCTCTCTTTTCTCTAATGGACTTACGTTTCTCACAATCGGCGATTCAGCAATTAATCTGCAATATGTATACTTTTCGTGACCTGGTTTTAACGTCTCATGTGTATGTTTTTGCTTATAATGCTAACACGAAATCACGTAGAGCGGAGAAGAATCTGGTTTTAAATCAATTGCCGTTGGCTTTCAAACCGCCATTGTGTCCTGATGGACTGTGCTCATACACAGTCTTACTAGTGTAAAGTAGTTCACTCATTTAATCCGACGTCATTTTTCCTTTCTCCTGTGTTTAAAACCGCCTTTGATAACCTACCTTTAAGTTGATTACCCAATCCGGGGTATATATTATATTCAATCTCTTTTGATCTGAGCAACACTGAAGACACAGTCATGCCATTCATGCCGGATTCATTCATTTTGATTTTTTTTTTTTTTTTTTTTTTTGGGGGGGGGGGTGGGGGCTGAAACCACACCCTTATTTCTCGTGATTTTTTTTATCTTCTTCTGCTCCTCCCAAAATCAGTCTCCAATGACTCATATTTTGCGTTCGCCACTGTTCCTTTCCTTCCCAATCCCAAGCCAACCCCTTTACCCGTCACTATAATTGTTTTCTTCTCTTGCTTTTGTTTGGTTGTTTGATTGTTTGTCTGCCTGTTTGTTTGTCGTGTTTTTTTTTTTTTTTTTTTGAATGCTCGCCAGGGTAATACCATTAAGAAAAAAAAAAAAAACAAACAAAAGTGTTAAAGTGATATGGTATGAGAAAAAAATCGACAAGATGATTGCCGTAGCTGGAGTTTTTATTATTTCGGGCAGGGTTTTAGCGGTTATGCTTTTTAAACCTTGTTGAAGTCGCGTTGCGACGGTAGCCTTTCTTCGGGATATCGTTATGTTTACGATTCTTGTGTAAGTGTGTTAACTTGAGCGATATTGTTGTGTAAATATTAAGTTATACATGTTGAGTTTCGCAAGCGTGCTATATTTTCTGTATCTATATATTGTCTATATTCAATTTCTTGCAATTTTTTATATGAAAATATTTCATCGAGTTAATGGGCAGATGGCGGTTTAGCGTGTTTGAATTCTACGGTGTATCTGTATATGTTATGTTTTTCCTACGTTTAGCAGAGAGTAATGCTATGTGCTTTATTCTTGGAGCTCGAACAAGATGTCCGTCTAGTGACGTTGCTATTGAATGTTGTGTCATTTTCAAAATGAATCATAAAATGTCGTTATCGAGTGAAGATATTCTGTGGCGATATGCTTTTTCGGGAAAAATTTAGGATGCTTATTTTGATGGTTAAATTTCTCTTAATCAAAATAATGATTATGACAATGAAAACGATTTACAACACGAGCATTGTGATCTGTAGCCTCGCCCTTCTCATTAAAAAAAAAAATTAACTACAAATTAAAAAAAAAAGTATGAAGCCTCATGGAAGTTGAGAGCTGCGATGTTATTGCCTATCGTTCGATGAATTTTATTCACGTTGTAATGGTGACTAGTGATAATGTAAGTTATAGTTAGGAGTCACAACTGCTCCTGTACTTTCTTTTCGCTATAGTTTCGATTTAGTACTCTATTTATAGAAAATGGACCAAATTAAAAAAAAAAAATCGCGACAATCCCCAACATACTTCGATACACATCTCGAAATCTCCCTCATAAATGGCAATACTTCATGTGTATCAGATGACAGGTGCTATACATTCAGGTATTACTAAAGAATGGAAAACTCTAGCCATCCGCACAGCCATGGAGGCTATCTATAGCAATTGCCTCCCTAGAATCGCAATGGGGGAAAAGTTCAGAGATTGGTTACATGTATTTTAATCTATAAACATCCGAGTATTAAAACAGTTCAGTCACCTATCAAGTATTCCTCCCAGACTCTTTACAAGGGACCAAGAGAATGTATAACTGGATTGTATTCCATGCACTCACCAAGAACTTTATCAAAATAGATACCCCAGCCTGTTAGATTTTCCTCCTTCTTCCCACCACACCTACACAATGAGATAATGCTAGAATTAGTCAGTTAAGTACGCTTTGTAGAGTTCCAATAGTTATCCAGCCGTAGTCAAGCACACTGACTTTTTCAATATTTTGTAAGATGTCATAATCTTTGCAATTTAGCATTTTGCTTCGTGGGTTGTGTCGCTCTCGTATTTATTTTTGATATCTTCGAATTGAATCGTATTGGCAATGGTGCATCTCTTAGTGTTTATGCATATTCTATCAATGTATCTTAGAATGTACTCAAAGTGTAAATGCTGTTAGCCTAATGTGTTGTAGTTCTCCTTTTGAACAAAGTGATCGATGCTTAATGTCCCCAATATTGGCATTATGGAATGCGAGTTGTGTTGTGGAAATTAGCGTTTAAAACGACTAATTGTTGTATCTAAATTATACATATAACGTATGTAATTTAAATTCTCAATTTGTATGAATTGCGCGATTGCTATCTGGATTTTTCTCAAAATCTGTGAATATTTATGCAAAGAGTTTTTCTTCGCCTTCTTGTTAATTCTGTTTGTTTCATTGGCATTTTTTAATTTTTTTCTTTGTGTGTGTAGCAAAGCTGCCATTGACAACCACATGCAACTTCCAGCACGTCGTGTACGTCTAAGAAACAATGTCAAGCTTGTTATGGGGCGAATTCCACCTTAAACAACATTCACCTTTGAAACACCCATTCTCAACAAGTGTTTTGACTATACAGTGTACTTCTACAACCGCTAAATCTGGATTAGCCGTGTTTTGCTTAAGCATGAAACCACCATTCTGAACAGAACAGACGGCATGCGCTCCCGAAATGTGTCATTAAGGAGTGGATTTTCTTAAATTATTGAGAAAAAGGAATGCACAGATATAGTCTGACGAGTTTTGGGTCTTTGTATCATTTTGTGTTGTTTTTCGTAGTTTTGTACAGACAAGCTGTAGTCCTATAGTACAAGTTGCAATCTCCATGGAAAATATCTCAGCAATACACAATAATTATGCTCCTCCCTATGAAATGCTTCATGTCTGTGCGCATGACATATATATATACTTCATAGCAGAAAGGTTCTGAGGAAGAGCTGGTTCACATTTCACAATCTGGCACAATATGTCTGGATTATGGTACAAGTATGTACAAGTATGTGTTTGTGTGTGTATCTCTGTATGTATAAGGATAATAATCATGTCGTTATGTATATGTACGTATGATGTGTATGTCCATATGATATATGTATGTATATATATAATATATCATATATACATATATATAGGGGGATACATGTCTGATAATTCCTGCTATGTCACTTTGAAAGTGTTGAAGTAAAGATATGGTTCTACACGAAAAAAGAATGTGCTGAATTCATTGATGTGTATTCTGTACGATTCTTTTATTATTACTTGTAAACACTAATGTAATAACATGGGAAACATCAAAGGTATTTCATTTCTATTATATATTTTCTTGAAATAAATATATGCTGCTAAAGAATCACAACACGTGTACTGGGTATTGAGCTCATCGTGTACATGATTATTAATCTTCGATATTGTCACGCATCAACAATCAATTCACGATCCTTCAAGGAAGGGGACTTACACGCATTTCATTGTCAAGAAAGAAAAAATGAAGAAGAAAAATCATTCAAACATTATTCAGAAATTATGAATACACTCGACCATGGAGATTCGTGGTAGAAAATATCTGTTGTAATAGCGCAATGGCCTAGCCATAAACAAAATCATACATCATTAAGATCCGCTAACTATCAATAAACCATATTACATATAACGATGACCGCGTGTGTGTGCGTGTGTGTGTGTGTGTTTTCAAATGCGGACATATTTGGTATGTGGTGTTCTCAAAGTGACAACGAAGAAATCACTTATAAATGAATCTTCACATACCAGAATTTGTGAGAGCAGAAAATACAAAACAAAATATGTATACATGGTGGATTCCATATTATTTCGACAAACTCGAAATGAGATACATGTTAAATACAATATAGCGGTTCCTATCCCTGTAATTTCCCCATCACCAGATAATAACGGGTATAATTTCGCGACGCAGATATGACGCCTCAGTCAGTAATGACTTCTAGTACATTGACCTGTATCTTGGTTTTCCAGGTTTACGAAACTACTCAACCGAGTTTCGCTCTTACTTCGAAAGTAACGAAAAATCATCTTAGATAGTATAACTATTGTCAGAAGTGAATTACAGTCAACCTCACGTCAGTCTTATCCAAAGGGACCGGACAGAAATTATTTGATTTTTTTTTTTTATTTAGATTTACACGACATAATTCACGAATGTTTATATCCAATCGAGAGTAGTTTTTTTTTGTTTAATTCGCCAATTCTTTGACTTTTGTGAACGTCGACTGTACTGCATTTCAAGTGGCCACTACAAGGAAGTAATTACTGCATTTAAGAAAGCGAACCAGTGGCTTTAGGTTTCCACCGAAGGACTAGACTAGGCAAAGAAGATTTAGTTACTCCTGCTGCTGCCAAAGAATCCAAACTGAAAACCTCAAGACTGAGAATCCAAAAATCTTACCCGCTAAGCCAAAATATCTCCAGAGGCAAAACACGATGCTCCATGCAAACTTCAGTCAACTTATGTAGGGATGATAGCTTAGATGAGCGGAGAATCTCTATCCTCCATCCCACATAAACCTTAAAAGGGAAATCCAGTTCAAATATAACTCAGCCTGATAAGAGAGAGTAAAATATTACGTGTTCAACGGTAAAACTTTGATCAAAATAGGATGAAAAATTAGGAAGATATGACATTTTGAAGTTTCGTTAAGTTTTGAGGAAACAGTTCTTGAACGTTCAACATGAATATGCAAATGGCAAAAGTGAGCATGTCATCCCCTCACAACTTGCCATATAGTTTATACATAAAATTTTGAAATATCCAGTTTTTCATTCAAACGCAATCATGCCCGAGGCTCAAATCCGGATATGTCTAACTGATCATTATTCTAAAGTTATTCAACCAGAAATAACATCATGTTTCAGACTTCAATAACAGAAACATTGAATTTTCGTCATTTTTTGTACACGATCAATGGAAAATGTGAGGGTATGACATGGTCTGCTCACTATTTACATATTCATATCCACTTTACAAGAATTGCTTTGCAGAAATAATCAAAACTTCAAAATTTCATAAATTCCTTATTTTTCATCTGATTTCGGTCAAATTTTTACTGCTGAACTGGAAAGATTTTACTCTTTTTCATCAGACTAACTCATTTTGGACTGTATTTCCTCTTTAAACAAGCAAATGATCGTCCGCCAATGAATATTAATCTACTGCTTTGGGGACTGTTAGGAGAAAAGGAGAAATTGTGAACTTTGGATGTCATTATTTTTTTTAATGGTAGGAAGAGACTCAAGTCAGATGCAAATGACGTTCTAAAGAATAGAGCTATGGTATTTTGATACAGTCATCCATTACCCTTACTTATCCTCAAAACGAGGACGCCCATACCATTAGCAGATGCGGACATAAAATTGAAGAAGGAACATTAGTAAACAGACAAACAAAAACCTCTATGTTTCCAGAACGAATTAGAGTGAAGCTCGATTTGGTCACAAGACGATGACACTATTAAAACCGCCGATACCGTGAACCAGTTAATACAATTAATGAGTTGTAAATCTGAAACTTACACTATACGAGTTACTGAACCCACTGATCCCAAGAGCAAGATGTCTACAATGAATGAAGGCAAATGAATACACGAAATTCTTACAATCGAGACGCTTTGAGTTGAAGCACAATCATAACAAAACCGATGACTATACATAATACCAACCTGAATACTTACAACTACGAGTAATCATTCATCATTTACATGAAATCAAACAAGCGCCTTGCTCGCAGTGAGTTTAATACAACAGGCGCGTCTAAAACTTGAGTCGTAAAATTTGACACAAGTGATTTCCCAATTGAAGGATCGATTATTCACCCCATGAATACATGAAATAATTGTTTGTATATAACATTATGCATATATATATATATATATATATATATATATATATATGTGTGTGTGTGTGTGTGTGTGTGTGTGTGTGTGTGTATCAAGGGTCAACATTAGAGGTGGCCCGGTCGCCAGGGGCCACCAGAAATAGATGTTGGGTCACCATCTTTTAAGGAAAGATTTGTTTTGGTGGCCCGATCAATTTTCATCGTTGGGCCGACAAAAGAACAAGTTTATGTCGAGCCCTGTATATAAATGATAATTATAAAGCACAATGATAGACTCACTTTTGAATAAAGTTCGGTGCGCTCAGGATGCTGCTAAGACGATACCATCTTTCCGTTTTTATCAGATGAGCCTCACTGGCATAACCAGTAATCTTCTTCCATATGGCCAACACCAAAATGTTATGATATGGACCAAAGCTGCATTTGACCGTCACAAACAACTTTCTTTCACTTTGAAATACTGCAAGTAACACAATGTGACGCATCTCTGTAACCTAACATCGGGGCATACAAGTTTGGTGTCAAACTTTCTCAAAACTTAGAGAAAAAAAAAGGTAAAAAACTGGAGAGTAAAATCTGTTTGCATGACAACGTAATCGAAGTTTATGTGGAAGGGGGTTTTAAGAGATCCCCACCCAGTCTTTTGGAGATTAATACTAATGACTCTCCACGGAACTTTACAGTTTCTTGGTGATGATGTCCCCATCCTTCAACGTACTCATTATGTGGTACAATCTGCACATAGAATGTTATTTAGATCATCTCTTTAATATAGTCAACAGTTCCACAAGTATAAGCCCATCATTTTACAATTTCAACATTTCTATTTTACTGAAATTAAGAGCTGAAGAGGGGATTTTGCATAGATGACTGTGTGTGCGAGTAAATGGGAGGATGGCAAACACGACAGCAATTCAATTTAATTAATTCAAATTTGTGATTGCTTATCAATTCAACGAATCCTTTTATTTCAAGTTTGTCTGAATTTATGCTACGGGTGTATATATATATATATATATATATATATATATATATATATACGTATATATATATATATATATATATATATATATATATATATATGTATATATAAAATCAAATCGAAGTGGAGATTCATTTTACCTTACTTTGTTACCCCACACACGGCATTGTACATTGATAGTGAGCCTGTTTGAAAGTGACATGAAAATCAATAATCAAGAAATTAATGTCTGCTCAATACATGGTGCATATGATGGAAATTGTAGCAAAGATACACACAGTTGATAGATCACACTATGACCTAATTAACACAAAACAACAGTGTGTATCGAATGGGATGACATAGTAACCTGGTCTGATATAATTGTCGAGTATCTTTGTTTCACCGATCTAAAGTAAAGAGGCTAGAAAGGCTATGTATATCACGAGTGCAGGGAGAGCCCCTAGCTGCTTTGCTCTGCCAGTTCCTGTTTCGGATGCAACGGTGCTAAGATGAGGGAGCTTGGTTGTTTGATTTGATCCCTTTGGCGTCGTGTCTGCCACCGATCCTCTCTTCATCGTAGTCGGGTTCATAGTACTCGTGGACGTCATGAATTCAGTGTCTTCCACGGGACATGTCCGTGACCCTATCCGATATCCTTGATGGCGTCCCGACATTACGCCTGCGAGTTCTTGCAATGAAGCGCCAGATGTGTTAAACGCAGCGGACTGCGAGTTCACCAGGTCCGGGGTGAGATGACCACCGTTCCATCCACCCACGACCATCAGGATGTACTCTCCGTTCACGGCGACCTCGGTGCGCGCACAAGACGGGTTGGGACGAGCGGCGTTCATCCCGGTCACGTTCACGAGGCCGCCGCTGTCGGACAGGCCCCTGACGATATCACTGGAGTTCATCCTCACGCCAAACACGCACGTGACGTCGACTTGCGCCGTGTACGAGCGCGCCTCCTGCCTGTCGACACGACGCCTACTGAACACGGGATGCAAGGCGGTCACCGTACCGATCAGAACGACGTCGGTGCGCGAGGTCCGCGTGGTGAGATTCCAGGGTTGCCAGCCTGCCCCCGTGAGACAGGCGTGGGAGAGGGCGTGGAGACATGAGAACCAGAGCAGGACGATCAAGGACAAGGACGTCATTCTGGTAAATGCTGCAAAAAGTAATGATTTGAAAGAGGAAGAAAAATTGCACGTTACAATGGTTGGAGTCGGGGTTTGTATGTATCACTATGTTTGTTTGGGTTTTGGGGATGTCCTTCATGAGCTCAGCTTATAGCATTCTGTCACTGAAGGCAAATCATTGGGCAGTCATAGACGAAATCATTACAAAAACAGAAGAGCCAGAGAATAACCATCTCGGTTACAATATCACACATGTCAGCATTTCGAGTCAAGCGTTTGCATGAGATTAGTCAGTGATCTCTGTTAAATTAATCGTAGTCATATTTTGTACTACTAAAATGACTTCAATTTACCTTTTGGCACCTCAATGATAAGATTGACTCTGCCATAGTTATATGCATAGATTGTATATTTTATATCAACAATGTACAACTACGAGGAAAAATTAACTAAAAACGATGAATAAATAAACTTACTCATTTCGTTTTGAAAAAAAAATGTTAATTGTAGTGAGATAACAAGATAAAAGATAATGCGCCTGAAATCACTTTTAGCAATGACTCACAGAGTCCTTACCCCTCCACTGCCCCTCAAACAAAGTCTGAAAAGTCTGAAACACATTTTGAAATTTTCCCATAATACTAAACATTCTTCCCATCACAAAGCAGACCTGGCAATGAATTTCCATGTCTGCACAGTGCTCTAATTCCATCCTCGGTATACAGAGCCTCTTATCCATGACATCGCGGACTAAGAGGTTCTCTTGGGAAAGTTTTCAACTCCCTTTCTCCGTAATCCATGGAGGACCATTAAAGACACATCATAGCGTCACGTCGTCCGACAAGCACTTGACAAGGCGAACATTGTCAGGCGGCAATTAATGATACACCATCCTACCATTCTTCTCTGAACATGGGCTTGTCCAATTAAGGTTAATATTTCCTGAAAGGCCTTTAAATATTAAGATGAATTTTATCACTTTTACCGCAAGAGCCTCGGCCAACTATAGAAATCCTACTCAAGAACGAGGATTTAACATGGCGGCATTACCTTTCATAGTGACGATTACTAACTGGCTAATCATAACTCATATCCTTTCGATGACACACCCATTTCTATGTCTTGTCAACTGTCTAGTCAATCTACGAGTTTTCTAACCCTCAGACAGAGAATGGATTTGATTCCATGCCAACCACCGCACACTTTTTCGCTTCCCGTGGCTCGGCTTTTGTCGGGTCATCGACATACCCTTTTAAACAACGGAAAGGGAAAAAAATTACACTACGCATACTCTTGCACGAGTATTTTCTTCTTATGTGTTACGACGTTTCCCCCAACGTTTCCCGCATGAAACACGAAAATAAGACGGGCAGGACAATAGAAAATCTTATTTTCAACAGATATCTCCATGCATAAAGTCCACTCACATTCACAAAGCAATTATGCTCTTTACTCCATCTCAATATATCTGTTTGACAGCGTTTGTATAGGATTTATGCCCTTTCATAAGCCTCTAAAAAGAGGCTCCATTTATCCCCCCATAAAAAAAGAACTTTCACAGTTTCTTGTTCAATACCGATTCATTCATTAGCAAAACCTGAGGGTTTCGTGGAAAGTGACTCCAGGGATTAATTAGAACAGATAAAATATAAAAGAAATTCAAAGACGAAAATTTTTTTTTCTGTACTTACGGTTTGATGTGATGTAAACTTATGTGTTCTCTCCGTAAGATGAACAGGCTATGTTGGTTTTAACTTTTCTGGGTATTCACAACAATGCAGAAGGTTCCCAATATCTGTTTATGTATAGCAACTAAAAATATGGCGCTGAGGTCAAGTCGCTCTCCTCCTTCAGATTAATAACTGCTCTCGGCAGTTTCTGGACGGAGTAAGTTTCGGCAGCTTGACAGGGGGCAAAAGCGACACTACACGGTCAAGTCCGCAGTCCGGCTGATGCTTTCACTGCACTGCTTCAAACCGTGCGCCGCGATATATTCGCCGCAGATAATCGAATGCAAGAATGTGACGCGGTATATACAACACATTTCTCCGTCAAACCTTGTCACCCTGACCCCAAGAGGCTTTTGACGCGGGTGCTCTAGCCAGTGAGGATTATACTGTGATGTGGAGGATGCATCCTTCACCATCTCATCTCCGCACACAGCTCAGGAGATGTAACCACATTCTGAATCGCGCGACACTATAAAAACGATTGGGCGTGCTTATGAGCTGTCGTGCAATGATTCGGCCGAGGTCATGCTACACAGCTCTTAAAGCAATTCGAGTTTTGGGAAGATCACGTCATGTTTCAAGATTACATTGATATAAATCAATAAAAGACGACAAGAATTTCATCTTTGGAATTATATGTAAATTCAAATTTGCAGTATCCCATTTGTGACTAGAAATAACCCTTTCTGTTGTTTATCAATCGATGTTCCTTGACTTTTTATTGATTTTCACTATGAGTGCCCGGACACCCCAACTTTATTCTCGACGAAAACAGTTTAGCGTTTCAATATGATGACATTAAGGACCATGTTTTTTTTGATATTTTTTACTCAAATTTTGACCAGAAGGTATTTTTTGATTCAATCAATGTTTCAATATAAATGCAACGTTCCATTTGGGAAAGGACCCCGGCCAGTTTTGTGTGCATATCACATTTTCATGATCAGGGGAACGATTCCATCAGACGATAAGATAAAACATATTAGAGAGTAAAGAGGGGTATGTTTCAGGATTTTCTGTTAGAATTTTTCCTGCGGCAAGGAACAGAAGTCATAGCATCACTATACACTTCACTTAACAATTTTACAAAATACATGTACCAAATTCCCAAAACATTTACGTTGCTTAATTGGAGCCTGCAGCTTTGAGACTATCGTACGTTATACGAGAAAATGATTTCCGGTCAAAACATATATAGTGTGGCATTTTAGCGAGGGCTATCACACCTTTAAGGGTAAGATGGGGACCGTGAATGGCTAGTTTACATCCTTCCCGCCTCCCGACCTTCGGACCAACCAACGTACCACTCCCATCCCACCCCCTTCCACCATCACAACCCCACCCACGGTCAAGTGGTCAATTTCACGTTCCATAACGACTATTTGTTTGCATCGTAACCAACCTTGACTGGTCAGTCTATGTTTTTTTTATGTCTCAATCCCTTAAGGGTCCACTCTTTGTTCGACGCAGTTTCTCCCGAATAGTGGTTATAATATCGTTCCTTTCAGATCCGAGATTATTGTTGCTTAGCATAGGAAACAAGCAGCTTGGTTTAATGATAAATTGAAAATAATAATATCAAACTGTAGCAAATATCTATACAATAGGGGTTCACTGAACCCTAGATGTCTTTTTCCCCTCATAATAAAATCAACTGAACCATTTTTATGAACGAACGAGACTTTATCTTCACCTTTAAAGTTACAAAAGAACTCCTGACCTCCTCCATTTTTCCAAAATATGTCGTCAGTTGTTCTACTGGAAAATGAAATGAACGTTCCAAAAGACTTGAATAGATTCTGAAAACTGTTGAAGAATGTGTGTATTGATGTGGTATCAGCGCCATGAATGTTGATTTATTCAAAAGACTTTCGGTGTTGAAGCGATTTATTGACCGAAACGTTATTGATGGGCACATGAAACATACCCAAATGCGGTTCATTTAAAGACATACAAGTGTACAAATAAACACTGTCACTGTACAATTCAGATGAGGTGGACCCGAAAGTGATTGTTCAATACTATCGATTTAACTCCCTGCGATGATCGAATGATCGCTGCAATCACACGCAAACACCCAATATACATGTACAGACATAAATAGCAGCACAAATCAGAAACACTGGACTCCAAGTTGAGTGTTGTTTCAATACTATCGATTTCAACTCTGCAAAACGTCGAAGAATAGCTGCATCACGGAATGCAAGGACGCTGATAGCCTGCAGTTCCCGCACTCCCAAACTGTATCAGGATGAACGGGTTTTTGGGAAGGGGTTCCACTTTGACCTTGTTTTCTCGCCGGTAAAGAAAAGCCCGGTTTACCCGTCAGGTATGGCATCTCAAGAGATGTTCTGAGCTCCCCTTCCCGCTGTCACGTCATAATGAAATGTTCGCGATGGTTTTGAGATCAGCGAAATAAAGAAAAGACATTAATCGTTTTGAAGTCAGATACCCATCAACCCATCACCCGTCAACAGACCTTGGGAGGTAATTTCTGTTAATGGGTCCTATCTCAAGAATCACACGAGCAGTTAGTAGCTCCATGGTTATACTTTGCTGACTGGAGAAGCACTGAATAATTTGAGGGTGCATTTACAACGAGATTTTTTTATGTGATGCATTTGGTTGGAAGTGGAAAACTGTGACTATGAATATTTTTGTCACTATTGCTGTGTTTTTGGTGTAATTGCTATTTGCATGATTGTCGTCATTATCTTTCGTCATTATTGTAACATTGCCGTCATCGTTATCAGCGGAGATGTTGTCATCTTTTTTTTCACTGTTCTTTCTCCGAGGGAAAAGTTTGCATTCGACATAGAGGGGATGTTTTCTTCTTACCATGCAGCTACCACGAGTGGTTGCTCTAATTAAATCAACCTTGTCAAATTTTGACATTTCGCTGATTTCTTCAAAAACGTCATAGGTTTGAAGAATTGCAAGAGTCGTTGTCAAGTCTTATGATTTAACACGTCCTGTAAATATTCCTTTATGCCTTCGAAAATTTCTAGGTGACTGAAAATGGTGATGAAGATGACAACCACAGATATATGGATGCAGTCATTGTCGTCGCATTCAAAAACGTCATAATCACAATTGTGATAAAGTGATGAGGATTATGGTCAAGCTCACTACTATCATGAAAACTGTCGTGGTGTCTGATGAGGTGATTATACAAAGGATCATCCTTACTTGTTTTTTTAATACAATAAATGTGCAAATCTGCTGCGTCCCCTTGACATAACAGACATACAAACCTATTGTCTTGCTAGTAGTAAGCTTATGAACAACAGGTGAAAAAGAATAATGCAAATCTTCATTAAGTTACAGTATGCGTCGTGCGTAAGTTGGTCATCTTCCCTCGGTACGAGTCTGTAGTATATTGTTTGGGCGTTCATGGTAAAATCCTGAAAGGATTTTTTTTCCAGGTTGAAAAAGACTGGTAATGGAAGCGCATGTTGAAAGCACTGAATCCTCCCATTGAAATGACCAGCGACAAGTGGAATAACCTATACCAGAGTTAACCTTGGCATTTTGATTGTTTTGTTTTCGTCCTTTTCAAAATGACAGGGCATAGAAACGCCCAAACAGGAATACCATTCGTTTGTTGGATTGTTACTTCAGCACTCCACTCACGTTTGATTCATCCTCCTTTTGCCTCAGGATATGCTAAGTGTACAGATAGTTGATGTGAATTAGTTCATGGTCCTAAGCTATGGTCATCTGGTGTTTTCAATAATATGTTTTACCAATCACGATAACAGACTTATTCTAAACGCGTTTCTCATTCAAAAAAAAAAAAAAAAAGGGAAATGTTTGGGCTTACTGGACTAGCACAGTGTCTGTAACTTTCAGACGACGAAATTTTTCAGATTGACCCGAAGTGTGCATGCGATCTTACATTTTGGAGATACTTTCAAAGGAAGAGAAAGGGAAACAAATTTTGTTTAAGACGTTAAAACTCTAGAAACATAACTGTTACGGATAATTGCTCGGTTTATCACACAGCCATTGCATTCTAGTTTACCTTCGGGATTCGATATGCGTTTATATGATAAAAGAAGAGCTCTATGGATACTTCTCGCAGGTTTCACTTCTGCAAAAATTCGAATGTTTATCCATAAAGAAAAGTGACACCAAAATAGAAATACGAACGAAGTTTCTGCATTTGGCAGAAAGTTGTTATTTCAATCTATTCCCCTTTCTTTGTGGAGTCAAAAGGGGCCTGAGCTTTCGATCCTAGCAGAATCTTTGTCAGAGGCAAAATGACAAACAGGCAGGGAGAGCAATCACATATAAAGACTACACACAACAAGAACAGTCAAGAGAGGGCTAGTGACACAGAACAAAGAATTCAAAAGGATAAGGGTTGGAGGTCACGGGCAAGGAGCCCAACAGGTAAAAGGAGGGGGACTAAAGGAGGTTGGACAGACAAAAAGCAGAGGACATTGGAGGAGGGACAGTGATGATCCCGAAGACCACGGGCTCAACTTTGGGGGCAACTCTTCTAGGATCGAAAGCTCAAGCCCCTTTTGACTCCATTTTTTCTCCATTGGCTCGCCACTATATTGGATAAACGATAAGCAGTTTTTAGCCGCTCTTTCGGTACACTTGCCCCCCCCCTCCCTTTCTTTTTCTTACATTCTCTCTCCTCCCTTGCACATAATCGCCCAGATCTTACTCCCTCCCTCACCCACCCCCCTCCTCTCTCCCTCTCTCTCTCTCTCTCTCTCTCTCTCTCTCTCTCTCATAGAGTACATCAAACATGGCACAGGGAGTATTTTTATGCTCTCTCTTAAATATTTTCCTCAAATATTTCTGGTATTTTATTAGGGTAAAAGACAAGATGAAATTAAAACTATTCTTTTTTTCAACATTGAAGAATACCATGAAAAGACTAGACTCAAGTGTTAACGAGCCAACCCATTGTTTCACATTGACGAATCTCTATACATACCACATTTGATATCAATGTGCATTCGCATCATCTGATATGACTACACGCATGACAGTGTTGACAGTCTCGCTTTAAGAATGTGGACAGTCGCTCTCGGAAGCAAAAAAAAAAAAATGCTTGGACGATGATAATAAACCTTCTCGACGACCCTGTAATCGTTTCGAAATTACTTCCAAGCACGAACAAGGCCGTCTGAGGTCACGATAATGACCTGTCCTGGTCATGTGACCCTTTTGAGAGGTCAACAGACGATGTCAATTCTGAGAAATGTCTTCTTCTGCACTTCATTTTCCGCTCTGAATAGAATTGGGTTTATTCCATTTATTCTGTGTCCTCTTCTGCTATGTTTACGTGTCAAAGCTTTTGCACAATGAGCGGAAGTACTCTCTTCATTTAAAAAAAAATCACATTTCATATGGTCTTTGCAATAAGTTGAAGAATAATAAGAAGCTGAATTTCAACTTCAATTTCGGTTTATTTCAGCAATTTTCTTTCCCGAGAATACAAAGTACAAACGAAAATACAAAGTGTCAAACGAAAATACAACAACAACACAGAGATTTGGGTAAAATAAAGTTTTCCGAGGAAAGGAAAGTATAACAAACGCATTCAATAAATCAGTTAGATAGAAAATACAGTAAAATTATTGCATTTTCTTTCACCATGACATGCTTCAAGCTTCAGAAGAAGACACAATAATCATACATAAAGAAGCTTGATGAGAAGACAACCCGTGTGTTCCTTACACATTTTGAAACCAAAATTTGTGACGCAGCATATCATCGTTTCATATGATTATCACAGAGGATATTGGGAACTGACAAGAGGAGAGTAGAGAAAAGGAGGCAGACTAACGTGGTAACTGACAAACAAAAACCCAAACAAACATACATACATACATACGTACGTACATTGTACAAAGTTCAGCATTCATCTGTGCTCAGTCACATGCCACACGCTGCATGTGCGACAGATCAAAGATCAAAGACGGCGCGAAAATAGACGGCAAATTGAAAGCGTCGCCATTCTAATTAGACAAAAAGGGTCAAGGGAGGTTATTGAACATTCTAGAAACATTAACCATCTGTTAACATTCTTTCATCATCTAAGAATTAAAACAATGTGACATGGTAGAACGTCAGGGAGGATAGTGATTAAAAATTGAACATTCTAGAAACATTAACCATCTGTTGACGTTCATGGAAAAAATCACAGGAACAAATTAATCATTTTATTTCCACAGGAAGCAGGATAATTTGGTCATTCATGTAGTCCATTCTGATCCATCTTTATACGTAAGGTAAAAGAGAGAGGAGGAGGAGAATAGACTTTTTTTTCTTTATTTCTTTTACTCTTTATACTGCATGTGTGAGGAATTTGTACGTCCCTTTGGCCACTAAGACATAGTGGAAAGGGGCATTACAAATGCCCTATCTTATCATTAGTTTTGTAAGATGAAAGAAATGATCGAGAAAAGAAACGAAAGGAAGAAAGAAAAACGGAGAGGAGAGAGAGAGAAAGTGATGAGACAGAAAGAAGGGGAGAAAAAAGGAAACAGGGAATAGACCCTCGATCAAAATGATGGAATTAAACAAAACCAAAGCCTACTTTCTTAATCATCTAATCTCATGAGTGATGATGAACAGAATTGAGTATTCAATATTTAACCATCGATACTGACTAATGACGCTTATCCATGAAACATAAATAATGCACATCAACCTTCTCCACCCCCAAACCTCTGATTCCCGGAGTCCTCAACTGGGATAGCGATGAAACATAATGACCGAGATCACTTTCTTCTTAGTGAGAGTGATCGAAACCCACTTTCCCCTTCTTAGTGAGAGTGATCGAAACCCGCTTTCCCCCGTATTCACCTTATTAATTTTTGAGCACGTTCGGTAATGATGAATGCTTTGGCAGGAAAAGCATCTGAAAAATGATACAAGTATAGGCCTCACGCTCCTAATTCAACTCGCGCATTGCCTATACAGGGAAGGCAGTACGAAGATGAGGTAATGTTATTTTTTATTATTTTTTATTAAAAATCAGTCAAGTGGAAAATTGCCACGTTTGGTAGTGTTTGACATTGCTTGAGGACAGGAGCTTCTGCAGGTTATAAAGAAGTTGAATGAATCAGGGTTTTTGTATTTTTAGTGAATTTTTATTGATATATGAGATAATTTGCTATTTTTATTGTTTTTGAGAGTGACTGGATGTCTAGTCTCGTATGGAGGCTCTTAACTTTTTTTTAGAGCTGGAAAACATCCCAAAATATGTTGTTTGCTTGAAAGCAGAGAAAATTTCCCTTCATCTGCTTCAATTTAAAAAAATTCTATGATTCGATTAATTTTTTATGATTCATGGAATATGCTGCATTTAACACAGGTTTCTATGTGAGCCGGGAAAAGGAGCGTGAGGCCTAAAGATTTGCGCCAATTAACGTGCACGGTGATGCCAACAGGGGGCGTAGTAACGTCCTCCTGGGTAGAGTACATGTACTTACATTAGAAGATACTGGTATCTACATGTGGATTCCTATAGAAGTTTTCTAAGCCATTCAGCACTCTAAGCACACAAAGGGTAGAAAAACCTGCATTTTTTTTATTTTGTTTTGAATTCAAGTACAGTATATATTGTTGTTTCTCGGGTTTTTTTTTTTCCATCGTTGACAGTGTCATAACTACAACGATTGTTATTGCCAACACACAAGCATGACAAATTCTATTACTGACAAAAATAAAATGCTTTGACGTTCGGACAGGTGTTGCGTTGCATGACTAATCAACCGTAGTCGAAAAAAGAGGGGGGGGGGGGGGGGGGCGGGCGATGTCAATATCAAGTGGTGATGACAATAGGCATGTAAACTATGTGACATTGGGGGTCATGTTTTGATGTAACCTCGCGATAGTGTCCCAGGTCAGCCACAAATATGTAACATAATGCAAGGTTTTGTAACAAGAACTATATATATATATATATTATATATATATATATATATATATATATATATATATATATATATTTATTTATTTATTTATTTATTTATTTATTTATATGTATATATACATGTATGTACATATTCAGGAGTGAGTGAACCATGACTGGAAGTAATTTTGTGCCAAATAAGCAAATACATCTATTCATATAGTAGCCATCTATTCCACAAAATAACATTTTATATATTCATGTAACCAACAAATAATCATTATTGCCAAGAGTTTGCTGGTAATACATGTACCGCTGGTCTCATGTGTTCAAACCCCTTTCATGAGATCCCATTCTATTGCTTGCTTGTCGATAAGTTTAATTTCCTTTCCTCACTCACAGTTTTGCAAATAAGGATTGAACATGGCTTATATACCCCTCTACCATTGAGCTTTCGACTCAACGTGTTCCTTTTAGTCTGCTTATTTTCTTCGTACTTCATTTTGTAAAATCAAAAGCTGATGTGATCCTGTTATGTAGATTTTGAAATGTATTCTTGGCATACGATGCGCTTTCAATTCAATCATAGTTTATTTCCAATCAACGAAAATCAAAACATAGTACAAAGTAACATGTCATGAAATAATATTGTTCAAACATTTGCAAAAGACTCATGCAGTATCCGGGAGAAATTATATAACAACATATATATATATATATATATATATATATATATATATGCAATAATTAGGAGGAGCCACTTCAGAGCCGGACCGTTGTTTGTTTGTTTGTTTGTTTGTTTGTTTGTTTGTTTTTTTGCTAAATTTGAATTTTGAAATCATTATCTGTGTTCAACAATTTAACAATTTAACAATTTCCTTCAATTGTTTAGAAATAATACTGAACTTCCCGATAGTGCCAAATCTGCTACGGAACAGCCTTATTAATATTTAACAACACTCTATTGATTGGTAGCGGCAGGCTGAAAGACTTGAACCTATGGCTGCGAAGACGACCCCCCCAATTTTTTTTTTATTCGGAAACAGTTTCATTTCATCATGTGTTTGCATAACTCCACAAAAAAAAAGCCAGATTACTAATTAGCATCACTATTTCGTACACTTTATCATGATGATTTTTTTTTTATTACGTATATAGTGGGAATGTAAGACTGTAATATATAAGGTGGAAATCACCAATATGGGTGGAAATGAGCTGTTGGATTGGAAATGAGCTCTCTTAGTGTTTTTCTTTTGGTTTTCATCCTTTCTACTGACTGTGTTATGTTTCAGGTGACGTGCTTCTTTACATGAGTCTGTATCATCGTCTCTGGGCAATGTCACTGGGTTTGCTACTGCAACAAATTTTGAGAGGGGGTAAAGGCCTCCTCAAACCTGTTTCGTCGTTATAATCCTATTAGTGAAATTACATGTGTCTCACACAATACATCAGCGAGAGTTTTCTTTGCGAAAAGCTTCAACACAATTGTCCGGCGAACTCCCGCACACCGATATGAATACTAAGTTGTAAAAACCAGACACGGATTACAACCGCGAACGCATACAACTCCGCTCTGACATTTCGCGGATGCGCGAATGAAAAGAAGTTAATCGATGCGCATTATCCAAATACTAGAGAATGGTGTATTGATTTTGCCCCACTTTGGGTCGATACAAGTTGGAAGCAAACAAAAGGGAGTTGTGGTCTTGTACAATTCAGTTATTCATTCATTACTGAGGGATCTGCGTGTAAGGGCCTTTCTTGTCTTGTGTTTGTGCTGCGCGAATGGAGTGGGAGAGAGCTAGCGAAAAAAGAAAGAAAGGAAGGAAAAAAAAAAACAGAGCGCTGAATGTTTCTCGCACAAACAAGGATATAGCTATGGTTTCTTCTTCATCCAAAACAGCCAATTTTTGTTCATTTTGACGGAATTTTTAATGAAATTCGGATTGCTTCTCCCGCAACTGCTTGTGTACTGAACTCCTTGAACGTGAGTTCACTTGGCACGTTTTCGTCTTGGAAATCAACGGCTGTCGTACAGTAGTTAGGCTGCCGGTAACACCGTCGTCAGGTTACGTTTCAGCAATGCTTTCATGTATATAATTGGACTAGCACAACAATCATGTTTCGCCGGGTCGCAGAAAATGATCCGGGATTGGATTGTCAGAACTGGACCCATTGGAACCATAACTATGTAGACTGAGAATCAGGTAAGACTTATCACGTCTGTCAGAAAAATGAGGGCATGGCAACACTTACAGGTTGTATGCTACATTTTTGCAAAAGAAATGGCTTTCACGTGTGTTTAGTATATTCAAATAAACCTTTTAAAATAAAAAGTTTTCCTTTTCTTTATATTTCATATTGTTTTTCATGTATGCGCCTTGCTTATATCCCCCTCTCACCCTTTCTTTCTCGTAGGCCTACTATACCCCAGTAAAATCAAGAGTTCTAAAGATGCATCTCAAAACATCCATTCTTTCGAATCCCCTTACACTTCACTATCACAGTTAAATAGCTGAAGCTGAAAGCGCGTGAGCCACAAACAGTAAATTTAAACGTCCACGTTCCTTTTCAAAATTTTCCAAATAATTTCATTGCATAATTAATGCTCTTGTAAAATATCAACCCTATCATCAGCTAGGAATTACATTCGATACAAACATGGCTGGGGACATTGAACATCAAGGCCGCTGTTGGCCCTTTGGTATACATGTAGCTGGCTCACAAGCATAAAAGTTCCTCCTTCAGTGCATATTCAGTAATAAACAAGTAAAAAAAGAAAACTCATTAGCTTCTGTTTAATTGATTCATTCTTATTTGTCCATGTAATGGGTAATTAATTTGTTTCTTAGTTTTCTCAGGACGCACACAACTGGTTCTGAGTGTATATCATGCATATCGGACATTGAGTATGTGTCAAAAATAAAATCATTGACTAATAATATCACACAATAAATTGTTACTTTATGTTATCCATGTTATAGATAAATACGTACAATGTAGGTAGACAGAAAGGTATAGCTATAGGAATAGAAATACAGTCACATAAATGTATACGTGAATATCATCATAGAGAACAAAAAGAAATCTGCACAAGCTTACAATATAAAAACATGCGTTCATACCCAATTACATGTTACACACACATAAAGAAATAAATGATATCTTTTCTTCTTCTTTTTTTTTTGGGGGGGGGGGGGGGAGGAGGAGGGGCGTTCCAACAATGAGCGACAAAATTACAATTGATATCATTGTCATCATGACGTTCTGTTGTAACAATATATTCGTTTATTAGAACAATAACTGACCTCATCTGTTGTTAGTCTTTGGTTGACTCTTTAAAGAATCAACGATCAAAAAAAGATACATTTTCAAATTCCATGTCGAATTCCAGGTGACGAAATACAGTTTTTACTAGTGACTCAAACTGAACCTCATGTGATGAAATATCAAGCCACCAAGGACGAAGACGAAGAAATGGATGAAAATATATGACAACTTATGAAATATCAACGTGCATACACACAACAAAAACAAAAGAAAAGATGATTACTGTTTCAATCGAGTATATGGTGTGCAAAATTAATAATGACAAAATTTACACGCAGTTGGTAAATGACAACCGACAATAACACGATTACTATTCGAGGTTATTACCTTTGCATACTACAGGTTCTGGTTCTTAAGGATTTGAATTATAATTGATATTTTATCACAACAAAGAGCAACAAAAAGATCCAATTCATTATTTTGTTTTTATTTCACCGCGTGTACTAAGTGTGATATATACTTCAAACCCCGATATCTAAGCCCTTTTGTGTAGAAGTTGTTTATTAAACTTTATGAGAACTGATTATTCTCAACGTTGCCAAACAAAAAGATGGAAATCAATTTGAATTGAAAAGAATTTGATAGAGTGACATATTCCCTTTAAAGCATGCAAAGGAAAATTTGACTGTTATTGACTTCATGCGTCAAATCTACGATCAAGAGAAAATAGCCCCAGGAGTTGGTACAAAATCAGTCTACAATAATCAACATTTGGCATTGGGAGGTGAAAAACCCTTGGGATTTCAAAGAGATCTATTTCACTGGGGAAATTTCTTCTTCTCCCTGTCAAAACCTATTTGAACCCTTTATTCTGGCTTATCATCTATACCATACATCAACGTCATTATACGTGGTTCAGCGCGATACATCATTAAATGAGAGATTTTTACTGAGAACTTCTTTTTTTTTTGGGGGGGGGGGGGGCGGCGACGACAGAGGTCAGAGTTCAATATAAGGAAAAATTATGGTCCTCAGAATAAAGCTTTATGTATTGGCCGCTTCGTTAATGTGGGAAGTGACTTAATGTGCAGTCTGACATTATCAAATGGAGTCAAATTAAACAACAAAAATAGGATAAGTTGCAAAGATGGACATGAATTTAGAAATGTGACGAATGTTATAACAAAGGCAATCCGTTTTCGCCTTAAATCTCACCACGTAAATTATGATATATTATAGCATTCATATTTTCATCAATGGCTTTGTAACGACAAACCCCTGCCCTTTACAAACGGAGATGTGAAGAATGTAATTTCGGCCCTCGAATTCATGTTAAAAAAAGAAATTTTGGTGAAAATTTGTGGACAGGAAAATGACACACTGGTGAAGCCATGGCATCTGACTTCACATGATTTGTATTTGTTTATGACTGTGACAGATATCATTGTTCTCGGGGGGGGGGGGGAATGTGTAAGGGCGAAATTTCTTAATCCTGTTAGTTTCAATCTGTACAGTGATTTTAATCAATACACTTTCACTGTTTTGTGTGTTGTTTATACTTACTCCTCTTACTCATCAAGTCACCGAGGCCATGTTTTTACGAACTTTGAACGTAGGACCTATTTTTTTTGCACCTTTTTAAAAATATTTATACAATTACCAACGTAGCATACATGGTAACTGTTCATCGCAAGAAGGGCGTTTGGTCAATAACGGCAATAACCTGCCATGCTGTCAATTGTGAGGAGTTAGATAAACAACAATTAAAAACTGAATCTGTTGAGTGTGTTTGTGTGTATGTGTGTACGTGTGTTTGTGTGTGTGTGTGTGCGTGTGTGTGTATGTGTGTGCGTATGTGTGTGTGAGCGTGCGTGCGTGTGTTGCCGAAGGGCTGTTATTGCAAATCATTATTCAGTGAAATTCAACACTGAGCAAATATGGCTTTGCTGTGACTGCGACCTTCTCTCACTTCATCAACAAGTCGATTTTTATCGGTGGAGCACGGCTGTCTTTCATTGTTATGGCAATATACTCCTCTCTCCCTATCTTCCTTTCTCTTTTTCACATGCTTTTCTCCCTCTTTCTTGTTGTGTCTACGTCTCTTCCTTGTCTGTCTTGAAATATATATAAATATATATATATATATATATATATATATATATATATATACATTAAGTATATGTCTCAAGCTGTTCATCTCTCTATTTCTGCTTTCCTAAAGATCTGGCCATAATCTCCCTTATTACATTTTGAGGAAAAGTTTGTGTTTCCTATATTTTTTTTTTCACAGCGCGTACCAGATGGGAATATAGTAGACTCAGAGCGTGTCACCAGCAACCATGATGGCCGCGGATCTGCCACGCGGTGGTTTCCACGGAAACCAGGCTTCGAACCGCCGAAAGGGCAAGACGATCACGACCGTCACTACGAATGAGACGGCGACGTCGAGAGCGGACATCCCAAGGCTGGTTCGCGTTGGTCAGCGACCCGCTCGAATGAGCCGTCACCGCATCAGCCTCGGCGACACGTCGGTGAGACAAGCCGCCGCCGGTTTCCCGATCGTCTCCCCTCGTCTTACGATGTCGATGCCCGACAGGGACGAGGAGCCCGACGCAGAGACGAAGAGAAGGGCGAAGCTCCGAGACGTGGTCGCCATGATGGAGCTCAGCCAGCGACCCGTGAAAAGACCGAACGATGTCCGCACACGTCTGCACGAGGCAAGCACATCTTAATTCTCCCCTCTCGAATCGGCTGGTTGTTTATTACTTATAATTATTACGATTGTTTTACCTTCGGCTGTTTTTACTTCAAAGTAAACCTCTTCAGTGAAGGGAGAAAAATATCATAAAAAATGATACGACGAAATAAAAATAGTATTTTTTAAAAGAAATACATTAAAAAAGAATAGGGACTCATTAAACTAGTTTGCTACTTCAAGGCTTTATGAGATGTGCTTTCTTTGAGCCTGAATTTCACCTGCATTTACGTAAAAACAGACAAATACGGACTTGAATAAAGTTACTTTGATTTGACTCGATTTGATTTGCCTTCCCATGATAGTCATAAATGATAAACAAAGAAACACATTCCAAAACATTAACGAAAAAGACGACATTTTAACATTTCATATTAGACCACTGTTTGTTGTTTGTTTGTTTGGAACTGGCAGAGAGAATGCAACAAAAAATATTCTTATACCTTCGAGGTAGCATTTGAGGTGATGTGCGATTTGTTTCCATATCTGGGTTTATTCTTGCATCATAAAACGACTTGCCCTTTAGTTGGTATAAAAGCTCTTGGAGTTGTATTGTTTTCTCCTGCGTATGTGTGTGCTCGTGTGTGTGTCTGTGTGTGTGCATTCGTGTGCATGTTGGGTGTATTTTTTTTTTGGGGGGGGGGGGAGGGGGAGGGGAGGAGGGTTCTTTACTATTTCTTCTTGCAGGGAAGGGTAACGTCTTACCCAATATTCAGTTCCAGGTCTCAGTTTTTTTTTTCCCACCAGACTGCAGTCTTCCATTTCACGAGACAGTGCTAAAGAGTATCTTTTATATATTGAGGTCGTAGGGCGTCAGATACCAGGTCTTGGCTACATTACAAAGCACGCTGTCGAGGACAACGGACTTTGTAGTGCATCGGGCGCAGAGGAGAAACAAAAATAAGCAAAACCTTATGATGGAAAACAAACAAAGACGAATTATGTTGCATGTATAAAAAAAAAAGAAGAAGAAGAAAACACCCCGCTAGAGAGATGTCCATTGTCTATTACAAATGTTTAAGAAAACCATGTTGAAGATGCCTCTTGTGCAATTATTCACAGAGTGGTTCTCATCTTCAGGACATGTTGGAGTCGAAGACAAGAAACAATTCATGGTCTTTGGCTTCGACTTATCCCCTCAAGCAGGTATCTCGATCAAACAAACAACCGTTGCACTCCGACCACTTATTTATTTGCAGTTGATGTGAGCCATGCAAACATGATGCTGTGATTGGTGTTTTTTGTATTCATGCCGATCTATTGCCTCCCATACTGTACTTACTTATACTTACACAAATGTTACTCCTCGATCACCACTCATATTTCGTATATCATCACAAATACGCACATTGAATAATGTATGTATCCTTATCATGCGTTTGTTCTAGATCGTCCAACGCACAAAGTTTATATTCTCTCGCTTGATTTTTGTGAGCTACAAATTCCCCCTCATGCACTAGTGTTACCGTTCACGAACTTTTTCTTTTTTTTCCCCTGACGATTTGGTTCTGACTATATCTGTTTGGTTGTTTGGAAAAAAATCCCAATTAATTCGATCGAAGATTCTGTGTCAAACAACTTACCAAACCTTTATATTGCGCTAAAAATTCGAATTAAAAATTTTGCATCTTTCGTGTCTTTCCACAGCGTATAGGAGAATACTACCCCAGTATGATTTTCATTTCATGTATTATCATTTTAGCATAAATATCGTCACTTTCGCATTACTTTGGTATCTTCCCGATAGCTTTGAAAACCTCTACTCGGACATGAGTATTGATAAGAGTTTGAATGATTATCAGAATCATGAGAAATATGCAATTGTTTACATATCAGAAATGTTCTCTCCCTTGTGCTCACCAAAGAGCGTTTAAACAAACATCGAACTAACTCTTCTCATACAACCGATGATACATTTCTGCCAGTGAATTACCGACAGAGAACACTAAGTCTGAATTTACGAATCGTAGATTGCAACGCCATCTCATATCATAATTATTCAATCATCTTCACAGTTTAGCATTTATCAATCACTGTCCGCACATATCTGCAAGCACCTTACACGATTCCTGGGCAATTATTTTGAGATATAATGGTACATATAGCAGAAGTGTTTTTTTTTTTCCCCACAAATTACGAGAATTGCATTGATGGGAATTAGGTCAAAGTGCGCGTCTACTCCATCTTTTACTTGACTTCGATAGCTACAAGAGTAAAATTATAATAAACAGAATGGTATGGAAACTTCATCAAAATCAGACATAAAACAAGAAATTTATAGGACTTAAGATTTCCAGAAACTGATATTGGTAGAAAGTGTATATTTCTTTAGATTTATCAGGAAACGGTGAGATGTTAACTTTTCATAAGTCTTCCATTTATTCGTTTGCAAAGCTTCGCTAATTTCGGAATGAAATGAAGAAAATAGTTAATTGCATATGTCATCGCCTCATTGCAACGGTGACTAACTTACAGAATAAAAAAAAATGTTGTAGTAGCCAAACTATCGTACAAGAACATGTAAGATATTTCTGTACGTGTAGGTGAGCCAATGAGAGTGCTGTTAGAAGATTGCATCATAATCTCATCTATCTAGTCATGTTATGATGCTTTTTCATTTATGATTCTCTTATTTCATGTCCGATTTTCAGTGTCATCATTCTCTTTGTTTGGTTGACCTTTTTCTACTTAGGTCAGCTTGACTTTGCATTGCACTCTTTCATGTCTTTGGTTTGGTTTGGTTTTTGGCACGAAAAAATACTTTTGCTGTTCCCTTCATTTCCAAGCTGTACTTAAAGGTAGAAACATTTGGTCTGAAAAGCGCAGTGCAGTCGACATCAAGAAACAAAAATGATACTTTCAAAAAGACTCAGATATGGTATGAAATACTTTTTCTTTCTTTCTTTCTTTATCATAGTAGGATTCGTGACTGAACTAGTAATTTCATGTTTTGTTGTTTTTTATTGCTCAGCGTGCTGTTGCCGTGGAGAAAGAAGCCAAGAGACGAGCAAAGGCGAAAACCTCCACGAAAATACCCAAAACAGATACTGACGACGTCAACAATAATAGCGATGATAACGACGACGATGACGCCCAGGAAGAGGCGAAGACAAAGGAAAATGCCCTGCGAACCATGGGGAAATGGCAAGAGTTCATCGGGGCGAGAAGAGCTCTTGCCCGTGGAAGGCGATCGGGGTTTGCCGGTCATTTACCAGTCAAGAAAGCAGGGGCAAATGTTCATCGGAAAAACGACAAACCGAAGGCTAGTCCCCATTTTATCAAAATAGTCAGTTTCGCTGTGTATTCACATGTAACACAGTCTTCTGCTGCAGTTCCATTGACAACGTGATTTGGAGTCCTACCATTCCTAACGCTTATATTCCCTATTGTGATTTATTGACAAACTCTGCCCCTTAAGATGCCATTGCTGCAAACAGATATTATTGAATTCCTTGTTTCAATGAGAGCTAGTAGGCAACGGCGTAAATCCATACTGAGGAGTGGGGGGGATGGTCACCATCGCCACGATTACAAGCCCATAACCGGACCGGCGCAGCCTTTTTTTTTTTTTGGAGGGGGGGGGGGGGGGGGGAGAAGCTTTGTGCCCCCTCCCCCCCCCCCCCCACACACACACACTTTGCAGGGATCGGATGCCCCACTCTTTTGCATTAAATATAAAGTGGGAGAAAAGTGGCAGCAACAACAGAAAGACTTTTTGTTCTTGTTGCTTTTTTTTTTTTTTTTACTTGTCAGACGACTTTCGGCGGAAAATCAGACCTTAAAAGTATGAAAACATTTTTTTTTTTGGAAATATCTTTGAGAGGGAGCGGAGGGAACGACCGAACGGGGGAAGGGTGTGTATGGGGGGGGGGGGGGGATCCCTCTCCCACACGAGCAAGATTTTGCATTTTCAGACCTGAAATTCAGCGATCTGGTGCTCACTTGTGAAAATTTTGTTTTATTTTCTTTAAAAAAACCATAAGAAAATGAAATATTCACAATATATTATTGAATTACAAAATCGTGGCATTTCAGCTCTTGTTGTGCGACATCACTGTGAAGGCCAACTAAATAATGGGGCCTATCATCGGCGTAGACAGGATTTGATCTTAGGAGGAGCGGTTATGTGAGGGAACGAATCAAGCGAGGGGGGAGGGCATGGTAGGGGGGTTTCCCCCTCCTACGGTGAAATCTCTTTGCGTTGAAAATTTTGACATTTTTCAGTCCAAGAACTGCCGTTTGTAGCTATATTCTTCGCTTTGGAAATTAAGGGGGGCACACCAGGCGCAACTGATGTCAATCACTGGCAGCAACATCAGGAGAATGGCATAGCTATTAAATGCGAGCGAGCGGAGCGAGCGAGCATGAAAATTTTAACATTTTACAGTCTAAAAACTGCCGTTTGTAGCTATACTTTTTCGCTTTGGAAATTAAGGGGGGGGGGGCCGCATCAGGCGCAACTGCTGGCAATTACTGGCAGCAACATCAGGAGAATGGCATAGCAGGTGCGAGCGAGCGGGGCGAGCGAGCTTGAAAATTTTGACATTTTACAGTCCAAAGACTGCCGTTTGTGGCTGTATTTTTTCGCTTTGGAAATTATGGGGGCACATCGGGCGCAACTGCCGGCAATCGGGCAGCAACATCAGAATGGCATAACGATTAAATGCGAGCGAGCGAAGCGAGTGAGCTTGAAAATTTTGACATTTTACAGTCCCACATGTCCTTATTGTGGCTGTACTAGTATTTTTTCGCTTTGGAAATTAAGGGGGGGGGGGGGGCGCACCGGGCGAAAACTGCTGGCGATTACTGGCAGCAACATCAGGAGAATGGCATAATGATTAAATGCGAACGAGCGAAGCGAATGAGCTTGAAAATTTTGACATTTTCCAGTCCCAAAAACTGTCGTTTGTGGCTGTATTTTTTCGCTTTGGAAATTAAGGGGGCACACCGAGTGCAACTGCCGGCAATTACTGGCAGCAACATCAGGAGGGCGGTTAAATGCGAGCGAGCGGAGCGAGCGAGCTTGAAAATTTTGACATTTTACAGTCCAAAGACTGCCGTTTGTGGCTGTATTTTTTCGCTTTGGAAATAATAAGGGGGCACACCGGGCGCAAATGCCGGCAATTACTGGCAGCAACATCAGGAGAATGGCATACTGATTAAATGCTAGCGAGCGAAGCGAGTGAGCTTGAAAATTTTGACATTTTCCAGTCCTAAAAACTGTCGTTTGTAGCTATATTTTTCGCTTTGGAAATTAAGGGGGGCGCACCTGCTCACAATCACTGGCAGCAACATCAGGAGAATGGCATAGCGATTAAATGCGAGCGAGCGGAGCGAGCGAGCTTGAAAATTTTGACATTTTACAGTCTAAAAACTGCCGTTTGTAGCTATACTTTTTCGCTTTGGAGATTTAGGGGGCACACCGGGCGCAACTGCGGGCAATTACTGGCAGCAACATCAGGAGAATGGAATAATGATAATTTAATGCGAGCGAGCGAAGCGAGCGAGCTTCAAAAATTTGACATTTTACAGTCCCCAAACTGCCGTTTGTAGCTATATTTTTCGCTTTGGAAATTAAGGGGGGCGCACCTGCTCACAATCACTGGCAGCAACATCAGGAGAATGGCAAAGCGATTAAATGCGAGCGAGCGGAGCGAGCGAGCTTGAAAATTTTGACATTTTACAGTCTAAAAACTGCCGTTTGTAGCTATACTTTTTCGCTTTGGAGATTTAGGGGGCACACCGAGTGCAACTGCCGGCAATTACTGGCAGCAACATCAGGAGGGCGGTTAAATGCGAGCGAGCGGAGCGAGCGAGCTTGAAAATTTTGACATTTTACAGTCCAAAGACTGCCGTTTGTGGCTGTATTTTTTCGCTTTGGAAATAATAAGGGGGCACAGATAAGGAGAATGGCATACTGATTAAATGCTAGCGAGCGAAGCGAGTGAGCTTGAAAATTTTGACATTTTCCAGTCCTAAAAACTGTCGTTTGTAGCTATATTTTCGCTTTGGAAATTAAGGGGGGGGGGGGGGGCGCACCGGGTGCACCTGCTGTCAATCACTGGCAGCAACATCAGGAGAATGGCATAGTGGTTAAATGCGAGCGAGCGGAGCGAGCGAGCTTTAAAATTTTAAAATTTTACACTCCAAAAACTGCCGTTTGTAGCTATATTTTTCGCTTTTGTTTGTCCCACTTTTATTTGAGAACCATCCCCCCCCCATCGACGCCTCTATACATATTAGGTTGCTTTTGTTAAGTGAAAGATCTGCTGCACACTCTTTGATAAATTAGGGAATATACGTCTATGTCAAAAGTGTACAAAGTTTATCCCTTATCCTGTATAGCGGACCTTTTGCATGTTCATGATTGCAATACAACGATCTGGTGCATAGTTCTGGCGATATTTGGACAATTTTCCATTAAGAAAGTTCGAGATTTGTCCTCATCTCGGGAATTGCTTGGGGATAAATGATTTGTCTGTCTAAACACTTCCTTTGGGGCGGGGCAAATGCCCCTTTGCCCCCCCCCCCCCCCCCCATAGATTCGACGTCCCTGATCTTCCCTTGGTATGCACATAGATGTATCCTGACTGAGTCATCAGTCACTGTCGTTTCTCAGGAATGATTCAGGAAATGGAGGGGATTCAATTATGGCGATAAAGTTGTTGTTATTGTTTGTTTGTATGTTTTCGCACATATTTTGCAGATGGTCCCCAGTTACTCGCGTCATAGCATGTTTACATGCAGACCTATACTATTTGACGTTGTCAACGCCTGAGCCATACCTTACAGTGTATGTCGATGTTACTTTCTTCGCGAGCGAGCGAAGCGAGCGAGCGCTTGAGAAAATTATACATTTTCCTACAAGATAGAATACTGTTCAGCTCTGTTACCTGTCTGAAGGCCGGCGTACAAACGTCATGCAATATGCCAAAATTGATACAATCACATTTCTGCTTCATCCATTTTTTCCCCTCAAAATTCAGGGGGGGATGATTGTACAGGCCATCCCCCCCCTCCTCCATTTCAGGGGGGGATATATCCCCCCCATCCCCCCCGGGATTTACGCCCATGCTAGTAGGGGATATGCCACGCCCAAACGTTAATTCTTCTTCAACCATGTCAACACCTGTTTGTGTGATTGCTGTATATAGTTCGAGTTGATTTTACACCTTCAATATCGTGAATGCTGCAAAGATTTCAATTTGAATGTCTGTCCCGATTCCTTTTGAGCAGTCACCATGCTCTCCATTTTCTACAGAGAAAAATTGCAAAGTGTGTTGAGGTGTTTCAAAAGGTCATGCAGAGAAATATGAACTGTTCCTATTATAGACCATTATACACATTGCAAGTATTCAGTATAATTCAGTTTGATTCAGTTAGATGTGTATGATACTAAGTTTGTTGACTTCTATACTACGACGTTGATAATAGAACGGACAAGCAATTCAATTCAATTCAATTCAATTCAATTCAATTCAATTCCATTCAATGCAATTCAATTCAATTCAATTCAATTCATTTATTTTCAAGCATGAGAGAGGGTTATTTTGGCTGTGAAGCATAAGAGAGGAGCTGTCCAAACGAGTATGATATGAGTGAGAATAGAGATTTTTTTTTTTTTGTAAACTCTTAGTAAGGCAACTCTCATTCTTTTCTTCCTGCAGGTAAAGAAAACGTTAGGACGATTCCCGACGGTCGTAAAGCTCATCATCTATTTGCTCAGATTGAGCAAAACATACATTTTTCAGTAAGTTTAGATCGCGTTTACGTGGTTCATGACTGTGTTTGATTATTTGAATATTTAACATTCTTTTTATTTGTTATAGAGATTTGGTATCTCCAGTCCAATCATATATCATGACGAGTTTCTTTTCTTTTTTGGTGAGCTTAAGAATTTTTAAACATTGGACTACCAGTTCTATGAAACTACCTAGTTGGGATGTAATCTAGTCTCCTCTATATTTTTTTTTTCAGTATTAGAGCCTTTTTTTTTTTTTTCCAGCGGGTATAGGAAATGTTTTGTAATACAATTATTTATTGTTATTGCTCGAACGCAATTTCATTTGTAATGATATGATCTCTGTGCCAAATCTATTGATTTTTTTTCTTTTGAGTGTTCATATAAAATTAACATTCATTGTTATTGTTCGGACGCAGTTTTATTTGTAATGGTATGATCACTGTCTCAAATCTATTGATTTTTTTTTTCTTTTGAGTGTTCATGTATGAAATTAATATTCATTGTTATTGTTCGAACGCATTTTCATTTGTAATGATGTCTTTCTCAAATCTATTGATTTTTTCTTTTGAGTGTTCATGTAAAATTAATTTTCATCGCTATTGTTCGGACGCAGGTTTATTTGAAAAGATATGATCTCTGTCTCAAATCTATTGATTTTTTTTTCTCTTTTGAGTGTTCGTATAAAATCAACTGCATTTATTTTTGCTTGATAACGATATTACTGAACTTGTTAAAGTTTGTTGTAACATATATTTCCTTCTCGGTGTAGGTGCCGGGGTGTAGGTTTTTAATATCCCTTGACGATTACTCTCATAAGTAACGGTAGGTTTGTTGTCAATATTCTTTTCAAATAGTTCCGAGTAAGACAATGTTTCAGGACAAACCGCTATACCTTGAAAACGAAAGTGTATAAAACGCTCCAGTTCTTCTTGATTAAATTCATTTTCATTTGATTTGATTTGATTTGATTTGCTTTGATTTGATTTTGACTTCTTTATGTTGTTTCCAGGGAGAGCGATGCCCGTATGGTGTCGCTGTTCAGCGACATCGACGCGGCCCGGGCCAGTGATCATTACAAGATAAGAGGAGACCTCCTTTATGACGTCACACAGTTCAGAGCTCAGAAATCGGTGAGTCTTCGGGAATTTCCCCAATTATTGTCGTTGATATCAAACTGCACCGGCGGAGATTCCTTTATATTATGCGGATTATGTTTTCACATTTTCCCTTCGGCTTCCCCTGCTAGTTTATTTATGCCCAATCATTGGGATGCTTATACACCACTAGATCCACTATAGCGGTACATTTTCATGTAGTCTTCTCCACGTTGGTGTGTAGTAGTATATCGTCCACGTGCAACATTCTGTCTATTTAGCTTGCTTGCTATCTTGTTATATGCAAAGCTGACTTATCACCCTTCTATCATACCACCCATTCATTTGTCTGTATTGTCATGAATAATTCATTCACGTCTTCATTTATTCACATATCTCAGTTTGTCTTATCCATGTGACATATCTTTTGTATCTATAAGAATGTTTTACATTCCCACCGTCACTCCAGCAAAACACGTAGAAGAGATCACCAGTGTGTGTTTATATCTTTATGAAAGTTTTGGATGTTTTGATGTGTGTTTTTTTTTTTCTATTTCTAGCACTGTATAGCTATTTTAACAGAGCAAAAAAAAAAGACAAAAAAAAAAACTCATGTACTGATGTAGATCGAAAGTTTTCGGTCACAAGAATTCAGAAAACGGGTGGCGATTGACAATCAAGTAACCAGTTGTCACCGACATGTTATAAAACGTCAAATTCGTGACAGACGATAGAAATTATCTTTAACCTTTATGACCCGTGTGTATAATTTTCCTTTTTATTTACGATTATTATGGCTGATGATGAATGACTAACATTCAAATTCAAATCGATATCAATGACGTTAAGCAAAATAACTTGAGCAGCAAATATACAGATATATTTCAAAATAATTGCTGACTTCTTACTATCAAAAGCTTAGAAATTGCGATAATTTACTTGCTTGTTTGATTAAATTTTCAATAGACATTATCTAGTTAAATTATAGTTAAATGAATGAATCTATTCAAGGAAAAACGATACAAAATATAATGTACTACATGTATTCTGTACTTATGTCATGTCATGTTACATTATTGTATGAAATGACGCCATGAATACCACTGTGTGCATAATACAGGCGACGGCAGTGAAAGAAACATGGCTATATTCATCTTGTTGACCATGCTCGAAGCTTAACATCTATATACTCCATATTATTTTCTTGGCACACCTTTATTTTCATGGTTATGTCTTTCTGTACTTCCGGCACACCTTCCCTTGCTTTTTAGTATTTGCAAAAGCATATGACGCCCTTCTATCAAATGTTATACTGCGTAAGTTTTTTTTCGGACATTGCTTCTAATTATTTTGGACCGTAAGTAACTTCGAGTGACTTTGGTAACTAAGAAACAGTGGTAACGGTTAATGAGATTAACTGACTAACTGCTACTGTTTGTTTGTTTGTTTGTTTTGGCTCCAGAGAGGGTTAGCCAATTGTGTTTGTGTTCAATGCTCTCCTGTTTTACTGCTTACTTTTTGTAATTCGAGGAGAACTGCCTTTTCTTGCTAGTTTACTATCACACTCTTCCCGCTATTGATAAATTACGATTTCTAAAGTTTGGCTTCTTTGATTATGGGTTCATCCATCTTTCTTTTTTAAGTTCTTGCGCTTTCTTCATTGACATGTTAAAGGAATGAATGATATACAATGTACTTAAGTATGCTCATATGCATCCAAACATAGATATACACCCCAGAAACACGCATGGACAAATACGTCGCTAGTACCTTGGCTAACACATAATACAATGATAATACATGCGACAAATATAATGAGGTTTGATAATGCTTTCAAGTTTTAAGATTTAATTTTGTATTTTGTCATAAAAAAAGCGAAGTTTTATGTTTCATACGGGATGCCTGCGAACTAATTTGTTTGCTACAGTAACAGTACAAGATCGCTGTATACCGGCTTTCCGGTTTGTTTTGTAATACCTGTACCCTCTTAACTCCCCCATCCTGATCCCCTAAACTGTCAATGACTCTTGACATATTTTAACGGTAACTGATCTCTCTAACGTTGTGAACCTCGGAAAGACGACAGACACAAGTCGTCTGGTCTTGTAACAAATGTTACGTTTTATTGTATGCTCGTCCATGAGTAACATCTATAATGGTTGAGATGGTGGCAACGTAACATACATGCGTGGCCTGTCGTTTTTACACGCAACACCTGAAGAGGAAGATACTAATAACAGTTTTCGTGGCATCGTCAACAGCTTCTAGTTAAGTGGAAATGTCATCCTCTAGTCAAATGCAACACATCGTTGCTCCGAGAACTCGCATTGCTTAATGAATGATCAAATCTCTGAAAATCAGCTAATGCACTGGAAATTCGAGTGTATTTATTGCTGATTATAAACGACTCCGATTATACGACTCCGATTTTATAACAAAAGTGTTTGATATAACAATTTGGTGATACGGAATAACAATGATGATGGTGGTGGTGATGATTGTTATGTTGATAATGACGGCATTAACCACATTGAAAGAAGTTGTGATCATTGTAACAGAGGGTGTGTCAATACCAAAGAGGAAGTAATGGATAGATTATTAATATCTTGCTTAGTATATTATTATGGAACATTAAAAAGAGCTGAAATGAGATAGGCGTCTGATCTCGATGAGGCTTGGCTTGTTGTCAGCCTCCTCTAACTTCTGTTGCAAGAAAGCATTTTTTTTTTTTAAAGATTCTACTTTTAGTGAGAAAGTTAAACAACAAAACAATACTGCCTGGACGTTATTTTCACATATGATTTTAAAGAAATTGTATAATATTATAATAAGCTGTCAGTGGAAATTTCAGATGGGGATTGTGAAAGAGTTTACAGAAGCTCTCTATATTTGACTCTTTCAGCAAAGGATTTCGAAAGAGAGTAAGAAAATTCTCCAGAAGCCGTCCGGAAAACGAACAGCCAAGGATATACATCATGTAAGTTGATTTTCAGTCCAGCTACTACTCTTTTCTAGGACATTCATCACTTTAAATAAATCTTATTGGGGAAAAACAAATGTAAAGAAAGTAGTGAATATCGTCACACAGCATTTATAAGGACTGCTCAAGTTTAGATGCTTAGCAATGTGGCCAAGGGATGTTGCTTTGCTACCAGAAAGATTATGTTGTACTCTTTTTTCAACGTGTTTTCATCCTTAATAATACTCAGTAATGTATAAATGGACTGTCAGTAGCACTTTTCATATCATTCGTGTTCTGTGCATCCACAGGTTAGATTCGTATTACTTCCATTTCTCTTTATTTTTCTTTTGTTAATAATCCAAATTCAAACCTTTTGTCCAAAATTTAGGTGTTCAAATCTTCACCACAATCATGAATAAATAGGCACAAACGAAATATGTCACTTCGCGCTGGGCAGGGAGAAACTTGATGCGCGATAGAAGTATTTTATAGATGACAGGATGTATGAAGTCGGAGCTCTAGAGATGTCAGTCTTATAGATATCGTGTATTCTCTTAACATCTAATAATTCTTTTTGTTTTCTTTTATTCCTCCCCTCAGGTGATGGTAGAGCTGCAGCAGATGAAGAATGTCACGCAATATCCAATCGACAAGCAGCGTGGTTTGGTCTCATCCTCTTGGTACGAAGAGTACCCTACGGGACGCGTCATCATCCGCTACGGGAGGCGGCCGCAAGCCTTCTACGTCATTCTCGGTGGCTCTGGTAAGATGAAGCAGACTGCCAACAACCTCTCAAATATCACCTTTTTTAATCTTATGTCAGTGTTTTCATTGAAAATATTTCAAATATGTATATTTTCAAGAGTTGCTATCATGTCCGACTGACTCTATTCATCAGACTTGAAACCATCCTCGGCAGAGGGTGGCGTTACTCATTAAAGGTTGTGAAATATTGTGTTAACATGTACCACAAAGTCCTGGGTTTTCCTATGCAACTAACATATAATGGTTTATTGCCACTTGGTCCAATATCAGATGGTCTACTTCCCAGTTCGTCTAACACCACTACGGCTAAACTCATTTGGTCTACCATCAATTTCGTCTAATGCCCGTTTGGTCTAATCCTCACTTGGTCTAATGTTCAGATTGGCTAATTACTGCTTTGTCTAATGACCAGATGGTCTAATCCCAATTTTTGTTTTCTTTGATTTTTTTTTCACATTTTGTGTAATAAACTGTGGGTATAATTAGAAGAAATGGGCAGAGCCTATCTGGAAGTAGACCAACTGGTAATGAGGTACGAAACGGGATTAAACCGTGTGGGTTGAGACTAAATGGCTATCAGACAAA